>OY804575.1:110552786-112043568 GCA_963680875.1 Bathymodiolus brooksi
AGTATTTATTATTATTATTATAGCATTTTCAATTATGGAGTTATGTATTACACACCATGGCTCTCTACTAAATCCCATATCGAGCCCCTGTACTTGCATCCAAATTCTATTTTTTTTCCAAATTCATTCATTTACAAATAACAGAATTTGAAAGCGTCCTATTTTCCATGGAAACGGACAGGAAAATAAAATAATTATTAACATAACCGTCATAAGAACTAACCTGTTGTAAATTCCACTTTAGAAGCAATCCTTGGATCTGATATGATTGATACCGCTACAACGCTAGTAGCAAAAGCCAAACAAATAAACAAACCAAACAAATCTTGTTTGAGTCGTCCCTTTCTCTTCGCCATTTTATGTCTATTTTGTAAACAGGTAAAGACGACGGAAGTCACGTGGGAAAGCGAACTACAAACATTTAAACTTGGTAAAGTTGTTCGATATCAACAAAATACCACGTTTCTTGTAAATTTCTTCAACATATGAAATATTTCAAACGGGGAGTAGGCCTAATCCATAGCAGGTAGAACTATATCCCAGCCCCAGGTATGTAAAGTTTTTACACGTGTTCAATCATAACACTCAATTATTAATACACTTTTAAATTATTGAATGGTATTATGGAAGTACATGTACTATTGACACAAAAGAAGCGGCCCGTGTTAGGCCTTCACCTGAGTACTCGTACGGAAAAAGACCTGAGTACTCGTACGGAAAAAGAAACCCGTTATATCCAATACGGGCAAATTCTTTTGTTTCAATAATAATGTATCTAACTTGTACAATAATAGTATTGTTGAAAAAATAAATGGTATGGCATATATTTTTACACCTTTAATGTTTGGAAAGCCAAATAAGACAACAATTAACAAAAATAAAACGACAAATTTTTATCGGTCAACGTCCTTTCGATTCTCGTTTATATTTAGATATTTCAGGGTCTTTCAAGTGTCCCAAATGTTTACCTGTGGTCTGTCCGATTTGTTATTACTTGCGGTTGGTTCGTTTAGTTGTTTTTGTATTGCGAGAATACATTTTAAAAGTTCACATACTCGTCAGTTCTGAACATATCTTATGCCAGATCTGAAATACTTGTATCGTGTCTTGTACATTGCTTTTTTAAACAAATTGTTGATATTTTTTTTAACAAAACTTACTATCAAGAGTCATATATACTAATTATAGAGTATAGTAACTGGTCCCAGTGTGGTCACCGTAGCTGAGTGGTTAGATAGAAGTTTTGAAAGTCAAAGTAGACTTGAAAATCCCAACAGTGGTTCGATACCCGAAAGTCCCAAGATATGCTTTACACGTTTTTAAGCCAGTAAAAGGTTAAAGGTTAAAGTTCATATATTCAAGAACTAGATTCTTAAAAATTATCCACTGTTCGAACAATAGTCAGAGAAATGTATCAGTGTATTATGTCCAGGTAAATAATATTTACCTTGTCTTAAATATGGGTCAAATTATTAAAGTGCAGCGGCCTGTATCATCGGCCTCTATTCGCGGCCTGTATGTGATATCGTTGCTGGGGGTATTATTGTACAATTGTATTTACACAATTATGCAAATTAAAGTAAACAGAAATGTGGTTAATCTATATGCACCCACTTAGTTGATTACTAGACCATAAAGAGGATTAATTTTGCAATCAGTATAGTAAGACTGTGTTTTAACAGTGACTCGCAGTAATTTTTTGATATACACAAATTTACATGTAATATTAAAATTCATTATTTTGATTTACACTTTTAAGATTAACTCGGGTTCGTAAGAAAAATACTGAGATTTCCAGTAATGATATTTCATAAGAACAATTAGGAATTGTTTTATAAACAAATTTCATGATTTACATATTTTAATATGTTTCGAAATATAGGTATTTACTTTTGTACCCGTGTCATATGAATTTACATTTGTATATTGAAATTTAATTTCTAATGAGTTACGTGATAAGAGGTACTAGAAGCTGTCACTCTGTGGCACTTTGTTTATCATTCTGCTTTGCGTCTCAAACTTAGTGAGCTCGAGGCTCACACTGGACGCAAACATACACTATAATCACAGGCACTTGTTTCATTCAAAAAATATATGCCCCTCCTCTTCCTTACTTCAAGGTAAACATCTGCCCTTTTCCCCTTCCCCACTTCGCGTCAATATTTTTCGCTTATTTGTGATCCTTTCGCTGACCCAATTATATCGTTACATTCCCGAGATATTTCTCTTTTCGACTGCCACATTTAAATATACCTACCGGGCCCTCCTCAGACGAATTGGACAAGAATATTTAGCGAACGTCGCATGGTCTACTTTTAAGTCATTGAAACGGATACAGCCACTTCCGGTTTGCGCTGGATTTTTCATATGCATTCGAAATTCTCTAGACCGGCCATGTGTAACAATGCCATCATGATCATCTCCTCTCAATTGTAAAGTAAGCCTTTAAAATACAGATAATTGTTCCAATGCAGATTATAGAAATATGTTCAACTCCAAATTACTGACATTTGATTTTTAAAGCACCTTTTTTGTAATTGTCTAAATCAATTTAGACCGGACCGGAAGTGGCTGTATCCGTTTCAATGACTGAAAAATAGACCATGCGACGTTCGCTGAATATTCTTGTCCAATTCGTCTGAGGGGGGCCCGGTAGGTATATCTAAATGTGGCAGTCGAAAAGAGAAATATCTCGGGAGTGTAACGATATAATTGGGTCAGCGAAAGGATCACAAATAAGCGAAAAATATTGACGGGAAGGGGAAAAGGGCAGATGTTTACCTTGAAGTAAGGAAGAGGAGGGGGCATATATTTTTTGAATGAAACAAGTGCCTGTGACTATAATGATTATTGATACAACATACACCAGCCTGACATTAGTAAAAAAATGTCTAAGAAAAGTTTAATTACTCCCAGTTAATATGTTTTCACGTGTGTGATTGTATATCTGATCGTTAATTTGTTAGATTAAAACTGACAGAACAGTGTGTGTGGGTGGTGGTGATTTTTTTTTTGGGGGGGGGGAGGGGAGTGAAGTTTGCTTCCTACATGTACATGTATACACAGACGTGCCGCTGGAATGGGTCGACTTGTCAGCTTTCAAATGAATAATTTGGTCGTAAATTTTCTACCTCAATCAATGGGTGAGTATATTTATATATCAACGGGTCATATTTCTACAAGCACATACAGCTTCTTTGTTACAAAGGCAGTTTCTCCTAAAGATGTGTTGATTTAATATGATAAAGTCCAAAATTAATCTATGTGTGTTTATTGAGTGTTTTAGACTAAAATATGAATGAATGGGTCACTAATAACTGAATAATATATGAATTGGTAGTTTTCGTATTTCGAATAGGATGGGTATGGTTTTCATATTGAGGGAATATATGAATGGGGTGGGGTTTTTCCCCAAACTCCAGCGGCACCACTGTACTACATACTATCTTATTTACCCCCTCGGCCCCTTCAAAGAAAAATTCTCGACTACAAAAATAAAAGTTTTAATTATGAATGAATTATTATTTTGTATCTGACAACAAAAAATATTACTTTCCCCGTTCATTACATATTCAATTATTATTATTGGATAGTTTTCCCCATATATCTACAACAATAGGATTAGGATTATAGTGTTTAACGCCACTTTCAACAATAAATCAGTAATATCTTGGTGGACAATTTTATTGGTGGAGTACACCTTGCCATGAGCGGGATTCGAACTCACAACTTTATTGGTGATGGGCACTGATTGCACAAGTAGTTGTAAATCCAACTATCACATGATCACGACCACGACGGCCCATCCCCCAATAGATATAGCCCGGATATAATCATGGGAGTAGAAACTATTTACCAAATAATTTAGAGTAAGTTTTTTCAAGATAAAAATGAACTTTTTTTTATCTCGTTAGTATGGAAGCGCATATAACCCATATAACGAGTTAGTTCTGAACTAACATGTCAGAAAGTCTAGTTCTTTTTCGACTTGTCAACATTTAAAAGCCAACTTGTTCACTTGCTTTGCAACTTATCGACTTTTTCATAACATCTTGCCGAGTTGTTTTGTCGACTTGATGACATCGCAAAGTGTTCATGAGATGTTTTAGCTGCGGAACCGTAGCCCTTATGGTCCTTGGCCAGTTTTCTGATATTTGCGGATCACCATATCCGCAAATATCAGAAAACTGGCCAAGGACCATAAGGGCTACGGTTTCCACTATATCCGCAAATATCAGAAAACTGGCCAAGGACCATAAGGGCTACGGTTTCCACTATATCCGCAAATATCAGAAAACTGGCCAAGGACCATAAGGGCTACGGTTCCGCAGCTAGAGATGTTTCGGACCTCACGTACACTTTTGTTTGTATATATGTTAACATGTAAGCATTCTGAAGTATACATTCTTAAAACACATGTGTACATGTTGGCATATGAAGTCGACTTCTTACATTTAAAATTTATCAAGTATCTTTCACAAAGCATGTTTTATATGCTCTCTATATAGGCCTAATTGGCAGCCACATTCGTAATTTTTACTGAGCCATAGGATGAATTAAAATGAAACTTTCAGATTTTCATCAGCACATAATGCCATCCTGCACTTACTATTATATTTTTTCTATCTGATTTACATTGGGGGTTTCCCATAGCAAAATATTGACTGCCATATTTGAGGGTAGTCAATGAGTTAAAATACCAGTTGTACAATGGAATTATATACTGAAGCACGAAAATCGTTGTGTGTGTGTAGAGATAGCCACATACCATAATTGGAACACATTTTTCGCTAACGTCAATTAAAGTTAAGTCTCAATTAAACCATAAGTGTAAATTAATTCTATGTACATTTCATGTAAATTTAAGTGTCAATTAAGTTTTAATTGACGCTTAAATTTAAATAAGGTTTGTGCAACCCAGTCCAGGTGTCTTCTAACTAGTGATTTAGTTCTTATTTTATTTTCATTTATGCTTTTTTGTGTGTATCTTTAATGCAAGCCAATCAATGTAAAGGTAATTGCACATTACAAAATGACACTAGTTATTATTATTATTATTATACAATATTTATAAAGCGCCTATCTAATAAAACAATTACTCTAAGCGCTGTACAAAACACATAAAATGTTAATCCTATCAATAAAAGTGAAAGTAGCAATAAGAGTCAAGAATAAATTGAAAATAAAAAATAATGATGAGTCTTTACAAGTTTCTAGAAAATGCCAACTGATTTATAGTTATAGTTATTCTCTAAACCAAGTATTGGTCTGACACTAGTTACAGTTATTCTCTAAACCAAGTATTGGTCTGACACTAGCTAAAGTTACTCTCTAAACCAAGTATTGGTCTGACGCTAGTTATAGTTATTCTCTAATTCCAGTATTGGTCGGACACTAGTTATAGTTATTCTTTAAACCCAGTATTGGTCTGACACTAATTATGGTTATTCTCTAATCCAAGTATTGGTCTGACACCAGTTATAGTTAACAACTGGTGAGTGTTGGTATGATGCCAGTTATAGTTATACTCTAAGCCAAGTATTGGTCTAGCACCAGTTATAGTGGTACACATTCACATTCAGTCTTACTCATAGAAAATGCAGCATCAAATGGAAATAAATGTAATTGAAATGCTACTATGATAATTTTTAACATATTACTGCTTGTAAACTAACTATGATGATATCTCATTGTAGCAAAAATACAGGTAAATTGTATTGGTGGTGTGGGACCATGCTAATAGGCATGGGGCACATAGTTCAGATAGTTCTGTTCTGATTCATAGACTAATGGACGTGCATTTAATAGGCATGGGGCACATAGTTCAGATAGTTCTGTTCTGATTCATAGACTAATGGACGTGCATTTTTTTTTCAATTTCTTTAAACCTGGGGCAACACTTAACTTTTTTAAAGATATATTTTTATCAGTCATAGTAATTTTCCATTGAGACAGAAATACTGCCTTAATAGGTTGATTGTCTATTTAATTTTTGACATTTTAAAGAAAGTACTAGTTTTGTTCGCATAATTTTTTTTTAGAGGATACATCTGTTGGTAAATTTATAAAATATAGTATGTAATATATGTGGCATCTTTTTGTTCAACTATGAACACCACTAATAGTTAATATTTATTTTAATTTATTTAAAATTGTGTATTATGCCAATCAACAGCTCTTTTCTTTTACCGTAAATTAATTGGAAGTTATTTGTGTTAAAAAAAAAAGGACAAGGGAGATGAAACTTGTTTTCATGGGTTTAGCTAATTTTCATATCAGTTAGATTTTAATACGACCACCCCTCTTACTTAGCTCTCCCCTTTCCTCATCCCCACTTCCTTTATCCCTGAACTCTTCCCCCAAGATTAACCCCTTTCCTTAAACCGTACTGCACCATTCCCTCATTCATAGCCTTCAACTTTTACCACCTTTAACCCTTCACCTTTTCCCGACTATTAACTTTTCTCAACCACGATAACCCCCCTCCCCCCACCTTTAACTCTTCCCTAAACCTCAACCCCATCCATCACGCTTAGCCCTACTCAACCCTTACTCACACCTTTAACACTATCCCTTCCTATCCCACCATCTCCCATCCATCCTCTCCCCCATCCTCTCCTCTCCTTCCCTTCCCTTCCCTTCCCTTCCCTCCCTCTCCCTCTCTCTTCCTTCCCACCCTTTCCTAATCCCCTGTTCCTTCCTTTACCCCTATTCAGGGTACCAGTAATATACTTATTGGTGTTACTGGGCTCAACGTTAAGCCATTTGGCATAACATCTATAAGTGAGAACTGGATTTGCAAAGGAAGAAATGTAATATAATGTATTATAAAATTCATGATATTTGTATAGAAGAGGTAAACGTGGCAAATCATTTTATCAAAGAAACTATTATTTAAAAGGCGAATTACTTTTGACAAAGATGTCTTATAAAAATGCTAAACTAGAATTTTCGAAATACTATTTCTAAGCAAGGGCAGTAATTATTTTATTAATAGGTAATGGTATGCCTATACATTTAATGTCTTTTCTTTGCTGTAGGGCATGTGTACATTTAGTTAATTTATACTCACTTATTCAGTGCTAATTTTCTTACAGTATAAAAAGGTAAATACATTTGTTTTTGTATATTGTAAACATTTCTGAAATAAGATGGAAATTATGGATGTTTATGTGTTCAGTTTATGATTTCATTGATTGGTATACTTTTCTTGAATGGAACCAAGTGCGAGAATGAAACACGCACGTTTATCGTTAATTTGATACTTATTTATCGGAAATTCACGAAAAAATGAAAAAAAGGTACACATTGTTGGTTAAAGAAAATGATACCGAGAGGTAAACTTTAGTTTAAATTAATAATGACAATGTCCAGAAGCACAATCAGCTGATAGGCCATAGGGGTAAGATTTCTGTCATTCTGTAGAGAATCAAAATAAGATCTTTAGACCTAGAACTTTATCACGTTTACACCAACACTTACGTGATCCTTTTTTAGAGACCAAGACGTTTAAGCTCTGAATTATATTTTTGTTTTGTTTTGTTGATTGTTGCCAAAAGGACATTAATATCAACGTCCACTATTTTTCATTACTTAAAACCTAATTAATAGTGAACACTGATATACTACCAAGAACTATCCATTGACCCAAACGCAAAAACTTAACGTAGTCGTTAGAGTGTAAAATGAAGGTCATGGTGACCTAGTTACTGGTGAATCCTCTTGTTCTATTCAAGATATTAACCTAAACGCAAAAACTTAACTAAATCGGGATGTGCATACGAACGTACAAGTGTCAGTCTTAATACCCCTCCACTTTCTTGATCGGGGCATAAAAATAACAAATTGCAAGTTATGTTGTGCGAAATATAGCCTCACAATTACTTGGACTATCTCTGTGGTATTGATAGAAATTATGTAATAGTACTAAAAATTTTTTACATCGTTAAAGTCATAAAATCATAATTTATTATCAAGCCCTGCAAAAAATATCGCACCCCGACCCCCCAATTAGGCCTCCATAGAGAACAGATAAAGTATACTTTGAGAAAGATACTTGTAACAAGTCGATTTCATATGCAATCATGTTCACATGTGTTTTAAGAATGCATACTTCAGAATGTTTACATGTTAACATGTACAAACAAAAGTGTACATGACGTCCAAAACATCTCTTATCCCCGGCTTGATAAAAATGTCGGCTTTTGATTGGTCGATGACCCGTTGGTACAAAACCCATGCTACCGGCTGGTAGTTACGTAACGTCACTGGATGTCTTTACGTTGCTATACAGTCGGAAAGCAAACTCATTAATGGCGTCGCTGGTAAAACCACGGGTCACGTGATTCTCATTTGAAAACGTTGACATGTTCGTCGGTCATGAAAATTGTAGAACAAAGACCTCGTTTAATTATACCGTAGAAAATATCGAAACGTCTTATATTGTTTTCTTTTCAGCAATAATTACTTCCACGATTTGTTTATTAGATTTGAGTTAAAACGGGAGATTACTATTAAAATTTTGATGATTTAGAGGGTGACCCCCTCGATGGAATGTCGCCATAGCATTGGAATAAAATGCAAATATATTAAGTTTGCAGTAGAGTAACATTCCCAAACTTCACACTGCGCTAGGTTATATATTTATTTAACGAAATGTTTCTCTGGTACACGTTTTTATTCATTAATAAAAAATTGTGTCAGCTTTTAGTGCCGAAAAATTGTCAACCAAGAAAGATAACTCCGTACCATCGCATTGAAATAAAATGCAAATATATTAAGTTTGCAGTAGAATGACATTCCCAAACTTCACACTGCGCTAGGTTATATATTTATTTAACGAAATGTTTCTCTGGTACACGTTTTTATTCATTAATAAGAGTTTCTGTCAGCTTTTAGTGCCGAAAATTATTCAGATTCAGAAAAATTGTCAGTCAAGAAAGATAACTCCGTATGAATTTCCCTATTTCTAAAAATACATTTACTATTTAGAACTAACCTAATGACTTAAAAGCACGCTGTGCACAAATGTTAATGCTGATGCAGGCTGCTACTTTAATAGCATATGCATATAATTAACTACAAATTTAGGAAAATGCAAACATTTATATATGGTCTCCTTTCCCCAAAAGAAAGGATAGGCGACTAAAATTTACACGTCCACCGGTTTTATTCTAGCAATTCAAGAAAAAACATTTCTATATCCTTTTGATGAATCAAGAACAGAACTGGTGTATTTTTTTTCTAGGCATGAAAATAAAATTCAATATAAAGATAAAAAAAATGTATAAATATTTAAAGAAAATGTATACAGTCATCTGTCAAAAGTATTGGGAAATGTAAAATAAATCCCTATATAATCAACCAAAACCATATTTTTTTTTAAAAAATATTGTGAAGTAATTTCTGGATAGATTTTAACAAATTTTACACCAAAACATTCAGAATTGTCAATATTTTGATTGTTTATTTACTCATTATGTAGTTATGAGCTATTTTTATTTGTACATAATTTAAACACAACAAATAAAAATTGATTTTGATTTTCCTATATATTTCAACTAAAAATAAATCCTAAAAATTAACAATCATGGAAAAATTATGTACAAATAAAAACCACTCGTATAAAGATTTGAGCAAATAAACAAACAAAATATAGACAATTCCGAATGTTTTGGTGTAAAATTTGTTACAATCTATCCAGAAATGATTTCACAATAATTTTTTGAAAAAGATATGGTTTTGGTTGATTATATAGGGATATTTTTTTACATTTCCCAATACTTTTGACAGATGACTGTACATATTAGTTTTCAAGTGTATTTCTTTTCCATAAACTATTAACAGTAAAAAGTCCATAAATTTTTATGAAAGTTGAACAAATCCTAAGTACAATAAATTATTAATTTAATAGAAAATGAGATTAAAAAAAAGTATGTGCCAGTCTCCAGGATATGGCAAAACCCAGCTTAATGAACCTCCATATTCTGATTTTAATTTTATTAAATGGTCATAAGATTTCCTGTCCCAACAACAACTTGATACTGAAGCTTTTATCCCAATCTGAAACTTTTTGTGAGGAATATTCAAAGTTTTCAAAACTGTGGCTTTTGAATCTGCTGTCTCATCTAAAACTTCAATTGAACAAAACTCAGATTTTTCAGTGTCAGTTTCAGAAAATGAAAGAAAAGTCTTAAGACCTGGGAGATCTACATGTATATCATTTTCCTGTACCAAATATTTCAGAAAACTGTAAGCTGACAATTTCTTCTCAAAACTTTCCCATGCAAAGGTTTCATCACCCGTTTCCTTGAAATCTTCCAAACTTAAATGGGAGAATTTATTGCCTCTAATGGGAGAGGGTTCACCAATTTTGTCTTCTGGTTCTTTCAGTGATTTAATTAAAGCTGTTTTGTCAACTAAATCTTCAATTTTTTTGTACAAATCTGGCAACAATAAAGCTTTGTTGGATAAAAAGTCACTGACTACAAATTCTAAAAATCTGATGTAAACAATGCAGTTTTCTTGTAAACTTTCGGTTAAAATATAAAGATATTAATAAATCTAATAAAAGGCAGACATATACACACTACATGGGTGTTTTGGGGGAGAAATGTTCACCAAAATGGGAAAATTTTACTCTAAAACAACGCGAAAATAAAAAAAAACATGCCTCGTCGAATTTTCTTTCAGTAATGATTTCCATTCAGGGTGACGGAATTTCCAGTTGAGAGAGCATTTACTATTGGTTGATGATGCTATCATCAATTTCATGTCCTAATATAGAATTGTGTCAGCTTTTTCATTGGCCGAAAAATGTAAACAAACCGAACCTCGTATTTTTACACATTTTAGAATGCACGATTCGAAACACGTTTTTGACTAATATAAACCTCGGTCGCTTGTCTGATATAGCCAGTCATTGCAAAATATATATATATATTTTATAGAAATCACGTTTCTATCACAATTTTGTCTATTTAATACTTTATTTCAGGTTTATGCTACAACGGCGCGAATGAAAATTTTGCGGGACTTGTAAAGCGGCACCTAGCGGGAATTTTTTGCGGTTATCGCCCCCTGACTGCGTGGTTTTAGAATCACTAGCTATAACGGTCAAATCATGGGTTTGCTTTCCGACTGATACATGATGTAAAGATGGTGTAAAGCGTAAACAATCTCAAAGCGCTTTGCATTCAACATGTAATGGAGAACGGAGGACGTATTTCTTGAGAGAGAGAAAATCAAGCGTCTCAATAAATGCAGAAAAAACAAACAATGCACCAAATAATGTTGAGAGATTTAAAGTTTCTACGGTATTGATGGTCATGTTTAACAGTGTAACATTTTGTTGATTCGCGCTACATGAAACGTTGATTTTGTTGTCATGTTGTGTCTTTATAGAAATGGTCAATTGTTTGAATACAATCATTTTAAAATCATTTCTCATTATTGTTTTCACATCAATTCTTCATTTGTTTTATCGTACTATAATACCACCCAAAATATGTACCTCCCATATTTTTTTATCAATAGAATTCTCGATCCTATTACTAGTGACGTCATGAATAATGTAACGCTATCCACGTGACAATACGCGCCAAATACAAGAAATTAAAATACAACACAATAAGACCTAAAAAACGTTAAAAATGATTAGCTGTAGGGTGATACCAAAGGTATCTAGGTATCACCCTACACTTTATCGAAATTCACCCACATTTTCACATGAGCTATGGCATTTTACTCCGCAAGTACAAAAACGTCATGATTACGTTATAAAAAGAACAAGAAAATCCATTAAAAATCAGTTTTTGTTTTCAAACCGGGGATAAAATCGTTATCTACGTGTCTACCCGTGGGCATTGAGATTGTACCACCCTTCAGCACCACTGTACAGCCTTCGGCTTCGCCTCAGGCTATACATAAGTGCTTCAGGGTGGTACAATATCAATGTCCACGGATCGACACGTAGATAACTTATAATGTGCACTTTAAAATATCGTCAAGTTGACTACACAACTCCACTAGATGTCATGAAAAAGTCGACAAGTTGCATAGCAAGTGAACAAGTTGGCATTTGAATGTTGACAAGTCGAAAAAGAACTAGACATTCTGACATGTTAGTTCAGATCTAACTCATCAATGGGTTATGCGCTTCCATACGCCAGCTTTTGCTGCCGGTTAAATAAAAATTGTATGTTAAATTCATGGGTCCATTTCCATGTAAATTCAATCATTCACAACCACTTGTTTCAACTGTTTTGATAATTTGTTTAGTATTTTGATACATTGAAGAAAAGTCGCTGAGTTTGAAAAAGGCACATTTCAATAAATCCATTGTATATTCGGATGAAAGTACCGTGGCAAACATTTAAACTAGAGAGAAAATCACTGGAAAAATTATATATTGGATTTATTCGTCCAATACTTGAATATGGAGGAATAGTTTGGGACAATTGTAGCTTACATGAATCTGAATTACTGGAAAGTGTACAACTAGAGGCAGCTCGCATAATTATTGGCTTAATGAAGGGAACATCACATGCAAAATTGTACACCAAATTGGGATGGGTGCCACTGAAAGAACGCGGAAGGACAAATAAGCTAATTTTATTACACAAAATTCTCCATGATGAAACACCTTTATATCTTTTAAATGAAATTCTTCTACAAGCTAACTACCAATCTAGTTATAATTTGAGATTTAACCGAGTTTTTGAACCTCCATTCTGTAATACCACTTCATACAAATGTAGTTTTTTCCCTAATGTAATTGACAGTTGGAATTTACTTGATGTAGACACGCAAAATTAACACAGTAGACTAATGTTCAAAAAGCAAATAAGATCTAATATATCTGTTCCTCCCCCTATTTTGCCTTGGGTACTTGAAAATACAACATATTCCATTGTCAACTTAGAAACTTGGCAGGTAACTTGAATCAACACAAGTTGTCACACTTGTCAGATGGTTCAGGATGTCCTTGTGGGGATGATGTTGAAGACAACTTTCACTACTTTTATGTCTGTCCACTTTTCATTTGCCAAAGAATCTTGCTGTTTACTCAACTGAGAGATTTAGCCGACTTCCTAAACATTGATGTACTCTTAAAGGAGACCTTTCTTTTGATGATAATGTACTTATTATGAACTCTGTCCACACCTTTATTTGTGGAACCAAAAGACTTGACTATTAATATTAACATTTTTCAATTTGATTTTGTATTATTTGCTTTGAATCTTTTTTAATTTATTGCTTAAGATGTTTAAACAAATATATATCTATATTTATGTGTACATGTGTATAGGTATGCATATGTATGAATATGCCTTCTTATGTGCCTATATATACATGTACATATGTATCCTTAATATACCGAAGAATATATTAATTACAAGTTAACTTATTCACACTCTAAATTGGCAAATTTCACAATTATAAAGAATAAATGGACAGTTTTAAAATTATTACAAAAATATTGAATTTCTCCTAAGTAAAAATTCTTTGTACACTAATTACAATGTAAATTAATTAATTATTCTTATCATTATACTTGATGTCCATAGTTATTGAGGGAGAGCACTTACATAGGCTATGCCTGATGTGCAATCCCATTGGATATTGTATTTATGCATTTATTCAATATAATAATTTCATTGTCAAATAAACATCTATACATGTTTGTGACCAGAAAAACAAAAAAACAAAAAAAAACAATGTAAACAAGATATCTCAATTTATCATGAACAAATTAAGAGACTTCTGTCCTCAGTTCTAATGACCTTATTATGTAGAATCCTATAATTTTGACATGAGCTGTAGTTGTAGGATTAAGAAGATAAATTAGTTTTTGCTCACTGGAAAATTGCATAAAATTAGGGTTTTCATTTGCAAGAATTGCAAATAGATCAGTTCTCAATTTACTGTTTATAGTACATTCCAATATAAAGATAAAATATTTGAATTGAATTGACTTTAAAGGATTGTAACACATCTCTTCCGTATCAGATATGAGATACAATATCACTATATCTTATCTCTCCCCACAATATAACTGAAATATTGTTGAAAGTGGCTTTAAACAGCATAACCTCCTTGTAGTACATCTATATGTATACAGTTATCACACACTTGTATAATCAATAAAGTTATGGGGGTCAAGTTTCTGAAATATAAATAAAGATGTATTTATTTTGCTATGAATACTTTTGTTGTATATATACAGGTACTTAATATTGTTATCAAATTCTAATCTTTTAAGCAGTGGACAGTAACCCTTGAGCGTTGATGGTGTGGATAAATACAGGTTAAATTAACCATCCTACAGGATAATCCATCAGAAGACTGACCATGCTGAACTGTACCAATGAATACCCTTTGACTGAAAATCTTTATAGAGGTAAACTGATACTACTCTGTACGTGTATATATGACACTGTCAATAACAACATACGGGGACAGAGAATGGTGTAGCAATGGGACGTACTACTGTGTACGTGTATATATGACACTGTCAATAATAACATGCGGGGACAGAGAATGCTGTAGCAAGGGGACGCAGGTTTGAAGTGGAAGAAAGTCACGAAGATGGAAAACACTTGTACATTTTGTCAAAAAAGACACTTATCAATAAAAATTAGCTGTCCGACGGATGACAGGATCAATTTGGGAAGACAATGAACCCATTCTGCATTCAAATAGCTACCGATATAGAGAAATATATTAAAAAAACCACTTCAACACGAGTTAGGCAGGGTAGTAAATAATCGGTAACAATTTCGGTGTGTTGTATAAATTTCAACTTTATTCAATAAACTCAGAGGCAGCAGACTGCACTACAGGAGCATCAATTATTTACAGATCATTATTAAAAGATGACAGAATGAGTAGATAATGTATACATATTACACAAAAACAGATGATATGTGATACACAAGTTATTACGGTCAGAGGTTACGACTTGGGTCTACTCGACTCATACTATATTTAATACCAGACCATATACGAATACATCTTACTCACTGCACTATACATGTGTCTTTCACCATAGATATTGTCCAAGAATATTGTCTAAATGGTTAACATTCATTTCGACAGCAAAATGCGCGTATTGCCATTTGTATTCTAAAAGGATATGTATTGCTGTAGTATTGAACTATGGGGGATATAGAAATGAAGATGAAACAATGATAAGATATTCGTTTTCAATAGAATATTACTTTATGTAAATTTTATGGTCAAATACTCATACAATGTGGGCCAGGAACAACTTTTTACAACTTATTAGTCCCCTCCATACATATGAATTAATAGCATAAATGACAGCAAGTGTACAAGTTGTATCAAATAGAATATATTAATGGACTAAGCAAATTCCAGTTATAAACTGCTTGTCCCCTACATATACATATAAAATATTGTTTTGATAACTGACAAAAAAAAGGGGATAGGGTTATGGTGTTTAACGCCACTTTCAACAATATTTAAGGGCCCGGGTGGCTCAATGAGTTAGGTAGTTGGATTACCTAACAACCCATACAAGCCTATCACCAATACAGCGTGGATTCGCGCCCGGCTTTGTAAATTACAAAAAAGGGTGCACTCGACTCAGCCGCAAGTGATAAAGTTTACCAGTTGCTTGCCCATGGTCGGTGGTTCTCTCCGGGTACTCCGGCTTCTTCCACCACTAAAACTGGTCGCCATGATATAGCTGAAATATTGCTGAAAGTGGCGTTAAACACCAAAAATCAAATCATCAACAATATTTCAGTTATATCGTGGCGGTCAGTTTTATTGGTGGAGGAAACCGGAGAAAAACCACTGACCTGCCGCAAGTCATTGATAAACTTTATCACATAATGTTGTACACTCCCATGAGCTGGATTCGAACGCACAACATTAGTGGTGATAGGCGCCGATTGTATAGGTAGTTGTAAATCCAACAACAACACTATCACGATCACGACGGCCCCTGGATCGTCGTTTAAATGCACTCTATACAAGTCGAGATTAAGGACACTACATCAATAATGCTTTAGTCTAATATATTAGTTTTCCTATCGCCAATAATGAAGTCACTGAAATAGGGCCGGACTGCGAGTTATTTGTTAAATCTGTAAAGATCTTCTTCTTGTATGTACGAGGTAAATAATTCCATAACTTTATAGTGGAAAGGAAGAACTTGGAGATTGTTTACAGACGACACATTGAAGAACTTGCGAAGAGTATGGTTTACTGTTTAACCAACGGTAGTTGGCAATCAGAATATTCTAAGACAGAATTAACATAAATTGACTGAATCGATCTTTACTATACAAATAATTTCAATATGTTATCTTAATTACTGACAAATCAATTGAATTTCTTTCAGATTTAAGACAGAATGCGTACCCAGAAGTACTAGTGTTTACCTCTTTAGCTGCTGTTTTATGTATTACGATGCTTATAATGTATATTGAGTCTGTTTACTTCGTCTTTAAATTTTATGGAAATCACAGACAGAAAATAAGAATAATGTTTTTACTAGCATTATGTCCTGTAAGTATATAACTTTTATAGTTAGTTGTTGTTTTTAGTTCGAACCAAGTTCATGGCGAGGTGTACTCTATACAACATTATGTGATAAAGTTTGTCAGTGACTTGGACAGGTTGTTGATTTTCTCCAGGTACTCCGGTTTCCTCCATCATTAAAACTGGGGGCCCGTTAAAACTGACCATATATCACGATATAACTGAAATATTGTTGAAAGTGGCATTAAACACCACAAACCAACCAAACTAGTTAGTTCTCTCCTGTGATGAGGTACTCCTTAGTTCTCTCCTGTGGTGAGGTACTCCTTAGTTCTCTCCTGTGGTGAGGTACTCCTTAGTTCTCTCCTGTGATGAGGTACTCCTTAGTTCTCTCCTGTGGTGAGGTACTCCTTAGTTCTCTCCTGTGGTGAGGTACTCCTTAGTTCTCTCCTGTGATGAGGTACTCCTTAGTTCTCTCCTGTGATGAGGTACTCCTTAGTTCTCTCCTGTGGTGAGGTACTCCTTAGTTCTCTCCTGTGGTGAGGTACTCCTTAGTTCTCTCCTGTGATGAGGTACTCCTTAGTTCTCTCCTGTGATGAGGTACTCCATAGTTCTCTCCTGTGGTGAGGTACTCCTTAGTTCTCTCCTGTGATGAGGTACTCCTTAGTTCTCTCCTGTGATGAGGTACTCCTTAGTTCTCTCCTGTGATGAGGTACTCCTTAGTTCTCTCCTGTGATGAGGTACTCCTTAGTTCTCTCCTGTGATGAGGTACTCCTTAGTTCTCTCCTGTGATGAGGTACTCCTTAGTTTTCTCCTGTGATGAGGTACTCCTTAGTTCTCTCCTGTGATGAGGTACTCCTTAGTTCTCTCCTGTGATGAGGTACTCCTTAGTTCTCTCCTGTGATGAGGTACTCCTTAGTTCTCTCCTGTGATGAGGTACTCCTTAGTTCTCTCCTGTGATGAGGTACTCCTTAGTTCTCTCCTGTGATGAGGTACTCCATACAATCTTTTGTGATTAAGTTTGTTGGTGATTAATGTAAGGTTGGCTGTTTTGCGCTGTGTGTAGGAGACGAATCATATCTACAATTGACTCTAAAGACCAGAGTGCAAATGTATGCAACGTGTCTGGGGAATGCTAATGAACTGCTTGAAGTGGTTGTTGGTGTCACATTACAGGACTTTATGCATGTAATCCTGGAGATATAGAAATTAGAGTTTCTCAGCTGCAGGGTACAAGAAATGTTTGAAGATATCAATGGGGTAATCAGAAGATACCAATGGGGTAATCAGAAGATACCAATGGGGTAATCAGAAGATACCAAAGGGGTAATCAGAAGATACCAATGGGGTAATCAGAAGATACCAATGAGGTAATCAGAAGATACCAATGGGGTAATCAGAAGATACCATAGGGGTAATCAGAAGACATAATTCACAGACAATACAATGGCCAGAAGAAAAGGGACAAAAAGACAAACAATCTTCCACAAGACACTACATAGAAAACTAAAGATTGAGCGACATCAACCTCATTAAGAACGGGGTGAACTCAGGTGCTCCGGAGGGTTAGGCAATTTCTTCTCTCCTAGTGACACCGGCATGTTACCGTTTATCGACATGAACATAATCTGATATGGAAATCGTCAAATGAGCACTATTTTACTACACATAGATTGCTTGATTATTGTTAAGTGTCAATTAAGCAGGGTTTTGCTATATACATAAATTGTTTGAGTTTTGTTTTCCATAATGTCCAGCGGGGAGTTATACATTGATTTGTGAATTTGTAACATCACATGAACAGTAATTTTGTACACACAGATTGATTAATCATTGTTTAACATCAAATGTGCAGTATTTCGATACTCACAGATTGCTTGATTGTTCTCTGATGTCAAATGAACAGTCAAATGAAATCCCACTGATGAACAACAAATTTATACACATATATAATAACCACCTTTGTCTGATCAGACATGTAACACTAAAGACTAAACCTAAATTCATGCTGGCTGCATCTCCCTTAAAAGTATGGTTATTTTTCAGGTTGTTGGCTGGACTTCGCTGTTGGTTATATTGGTGCCAAGATGTACATTAATCAGTCAATTCGTTGCTTCAATGTAATTCAATATATTGGTGAATTGTAAATGTTAACGGTAACGAAAATCAATCCTACAGCCATTTATGGTTGTCACCTCAAGTGGGTGTCGGTGTCTCGCATGTGGACACGAGACATGTTTGTCAATCTTTTCATAAAATTGAATGGTATTTAATATTGGTACTAAAATGTCGGGTATCTTAAATACACATTGCTCAATCTATAGTTTTCTGTGTAGTGTTTTGTAGATCATCGCTTGTTCCCTTGTCGGTTTTCCTTTGGTCATTGTATTGTCTGTCTTCTTCCTTTGGTCATTGTATTGTCTGTCTTCTTCCTTTGGTCATTGTATTGTCTGTCTTCTTCCTTTGGTCATCGTATTGTCTGTCTTCTTCCTTTGGTCATCGTATTGTCTGTCTTCTTCCTTTGGTCATTGTATTGTCTGTCTTCTTCCTTTGGTCATTGTATTGTCTGTCTTCTTCCTTTGGTCATTGTATTGTCTGTCTTCTTCCTTTGGTCATTGTATTGTCTGTCTTCTTCCTTTGGTCATTGTATTGTCTGTCTTCTTCCTTTGGTCATTGTATTGTCTGTCTTCTTCCTTTGGTCATTGTATTGTCTGTCTTCTTCCTTTGGTCATTGTATTGTCTGTCTTCTTCCTTTGGTCATTGTATTGTCTGTCTTCTTCCTTTGGTCATTGTATTGTCTGTCTTCTTCCTTTGGTCATTGTATTGTCTGTCTTCTTCCTTTGGTCATTGTATTGTCTGTCTTCTTCCTTTGGTCATTGTATTGTCTGTCTTCTTCCTTTGGTCATCGTATTGTCTGTCTTCTTCCTTTGGTCATCGTATTGTCTGTCTTCTTCCTTTGGTCATTGTATTGTCTGTCTTCTTCCTTTGGTCATTGTATTGTCTGTCTTCTTCCTTTGGTCATTGTATTGTCTGTCTTCTTCCTTTGGTCATTGTATTGTCTGTCTTCTTCCTTTGGTCATTGTATTGTCTGTCTTCTTCCTTTGGTCATTGTATTGTCTGTCTTCTTCCTTTGGTCATTGTATTGTCTGTCTTCTTCCTTTGGTCATTGTATTGTCTGTCTTCTTCCTTTGGTCATCGTATTGTCTGTCTTCTTCCTTTGGTCATCGTATTGTCTGTCTTCTTCCTTTGGTCATCGTATTGTCTGTCTTCTTCCTTTGGTCATTGTATTGTCTGTCTTCTTCCTTTGGTCATTGTATTGTCTGTCTTCTTCCTTTGGTCATTGTATTGTCTGTCTTCTTCCTTTGGTCATTGTATTGTCTGTCTTCTTCCTTTGGTCATTGTATTGTCTGTCTTCTTCCTTTGGTCATCGTATTGTCTGTCTTCTTCCTTTGGTCATCGTATTGTCTGTCTTCTTCCTTTGGTCATCGTATTGTCTGTCTTCTTCCTTTGGTCATCGTATTGTCTGTCTTCTTCCTTTGGTCATTGTATTGTCTGTCTTCTTCCTTTGGTCATTGTATTGTCTGTCTTCTTCCTTTGGTCATTGTATTGTCTGTCTTCTTCCTTTGGTCATTGTATTGTCTGTCTTCTTCCTTTGGTCATTGTATTGTCTGTCTTCTTCCTTTGGTCATTGTATTGTCTGTCTTCTTCCTTTGGTCATTGTACTGTCTGTCTTCTTCCTTTGGTCATTGTACTGTCTGTCTTCTTCCTTTGGTCATTGTATTGTCTGTCTTCTTCCTTTGGTCATTGTATTGTCTGTCTTCTTCCTTTGGTCATTGTATTGTCTGTCTTCTTCCTTTGGTCATTGTATTGTCTGTCTTCTTCCTTTGGTCATTGTATTGTCTGTCTTCTTCCTTTGGTCATCGTATTGTCTGTCTTCTTCCTTTGGTCATCGTATTGTCTGCCTTCTTCCTTTGGTCATCGTATTGTCTGTCTTCTTCCTTTGGTCATTGTATTGTCTGTCTTCTTCCTTTGGTCATTGTATTGTCTGTCTTCTTCCTTTGGTCATTGTATTGTCTGTCTTCTTCCTTTGGTCATTGTATTGTCTGTCTTCTTCCTTTGGTCATTGTATTGTCTGTCTTCTTCCTTTGGTCATTGTATTGTCTGTCTTCTTCCTTTGGTCATTGTATTGTCTGTCTTCTTCCTTTGGTCATTGTATTGTCTGTCTTCTTCCTTTGGTCATTGTATTGTCTGTCTTCTTCCTTTGGTCATTGTATTGTCTGTCTTCTTCCTTTGGTCATTGTATTGTCTGTCTTCTTCCTTTGGTCATCGTATTGTCTGTCTTCTTCCTTTGGTCATCGTATTGTCTGTCTTCTTCCTTTGGTCATCGTATTGTCTGTCTTCTTCCTTTGGTCATCGTATTGTCTGTCTTCTTCCTTTGGTCATCGTATTGTCTGTCTTCTTCCTTTGGTCATCGTATTGTCTGTCTTCTTCCTTTGGTCATCGTATTGTCTGTCTTCTTCCTTTGGTCATCGTATTGTCTGTCTTCTTCCTTTGGTCATCGTATTGTCTGTCTTCTTCCTTTGGTCATTGTATTGTCTGTCTTCTTCCTTTGGTCATTGTATTGTCTGTCTTCTTCCTTTGATCATTGTATTGTCTGTCTTCTTCCTTTGGTCATTGTATTGTCTGTCTTCTTCCTTTGGTCATTGTATTGTCTGTCTTCTTCCTTTGGTCATTGTATTGTCTGTCTTCTTCCTTTGGTCATCGTATTGTCTGTCTTCTTCCTTTGGTCATCGTATTGTCTGTCTTCTTCCTTTGGTCATCGTATTGTCTGTCTTCTTCCTTTGGTCATCGTATTGTCTGTCTTCTTCCTTTGGTCATCGTATTGTCTGTCTTCTTCCTTTGGTCATCGTATTGTCTGTCTTCTTCCTTTGGTCATCGTATTGTCTGTCTTCTTCCTTTGGTCATCGTATTGTCTGTCTTCTTCCTTTGGTCATCGTATTGTCTGTCTTCTTCCTTTGGTCATTGTATTGTCTGTCTTCTTCCTTTGGTCATTGTATTGTCTGTCTTCTTCCTTTGGTCATTGTATTGTCTGTCTTCTTCCTTTGGTCATTGTATTGTCTGTCTTCTTCCTTTGGTCATTGTATTGTCTGTCTTCTTCCTTTGGTCATTGTATTGTCTGTCTTCTTCCTTTGGTCATTGTATTGTCTGTCTTCTTCCTTTGGTCATTGTATTGTCTGTCTTCTTCCTTTGGTCATTGTATTGTCTGTCTTCTTCCTTTGGTCATTGTATTGTCTGTCTTCTTCCTTTGGTCATTGTATTGTCTGTCTTCTTCCTTTGGTCATTGTATTGTCTGTCTTCTTCCTTTGGTCATTGTATTGTCTGTCTTCTTCCTTTGGTCATTGTATTGTCTGTCTTCTTCCTTTGGTCATTGTATTGTCTGTCTTCTTCCTTTGGTCATTGTATTGTCTGTCTTCTTCCTTTGGTCATTGTATTGTCTGTCTTCTTCCTTTGGTCATCGTATTGTCTGTCTTCTTCCTTTGGTCATCGTATTGTCTGTCTTCTTCCTTTGGTCATCGTATTGTCTGTCTTCTTCCTTTGGTCATTGTATTGTCTGTCTTCTTCCTTTGGTCATCGTATTGTCTGTCTTCTTCCTTTGGTCATCGTATTGTCTGTCTTCTTCCTTTGGTCATCGTATTGTCTGTCTTCTTCCTTTGGTCATCGTATTGTCTGTCTTCTTCCTTTGGTCATCGTATTGTCTGTCTTCTTCCTTTGGTCATCGTATTGTCTGTCTTCTTCCTTTGGTCATCGTATTGTCTGTCTTCTTCCTTTGGTCATCGTATTGTCTGTCTTCTTCCTTTGGTCATCGTATTGTCTGTCTTCTTCCTTTGGTCATCGTATTGTCTGTCTTCTTCCTTTGGTCATCGTATTGTCTGTCTTCTTCCTTTGGTCATTGTATTGTCTGTCTTCTTCCTTTGGTCATTGTATTGTCTGTCTTCTTCCTTTGGTCATTGTATTGTCTGTCTTCTTCCTTTGGTCATTGTATTGTCTGTCTTCTTCCTTTGGTCATTGTATTGTCTGTCTTCTTCCTTTGGTCATTGTATTGTCTGTCTTCTTCCTTTGGTCATTGTATTGTCTGTCTTCTTCCTTTGGTCATTGTATTGTCTGTCTTCTTCCTTTGGTCATTGTATTGTCTGTCTTCTTCCTTTGGTCATTGTATTGTCTGTCTTCTTCCTTTGGTCATTGTATTGTCTGTCTTCTTCCTTTGGTCATCGTATTGTCTGTCTTCTTCCTTTGGTCATCGTATTGTCTGTCTTCTTCCTTTGGTCATTGTATTGTCTGTCTTCTTCCTTTGGTCATTGTATTGTCTGTCTTCTTCCTTTGGTCATTGTATTGTCTGTCTTCTTCCTTTGGTCATTGTATTGTCTGTCTTCTTCCTTTGGTCATTGTATTGTCTGTCTTCTTCCTTTGGTCATTGTATTGTCTGTCTTCTTCCTTTGGTCATTGTATTGTCTGTCTTCTTCCTTTGGTCATTGTATTGTCTGTCTTCTTCCTTTGGTCATCGTATTGTCTGTCTTCTTCCTTTGGTCATCGTATTGTCTGTCTTCTTCCTTTGGTCATCGTATTGTCTGTCTTCTTCCTTTGGTCATTGTATTGTCTGTCTTCTTCCTTTGGTCATTGTATTGTCTGTCTTCTTCCTTTGGTCATTGTATTGTCTGTCTTCTTCCTTTGGTCATTGTATTGTCTGTCTTCTTCCTTTGGTCATTGTATTGTCTGTCTTCTTCCTTTGGTCATCGTATTGTCTGTCTTCTTCCTTTGGTCATCGTATTGTCTGTCTTCTTCCTTTGGTCATTGTATTGTCTGTCTTCTTCCTTTGGTCATTGTATTGTCTGTCTTCTTCCTTTGGTCATTGTATTGTCTGTCTTCTTCCTTTGGTCATTGTATTGTCTGTCTTCTTCCTTTGGTCATTGTATTGTCTGTCTTCTTCCTTTGGTCATTGTATTGTCTGTCTTCTTCCTTTGGTCATTGTACTGTCTGTCTTCTTCCTTTGGTCATTGTACTGTCTGTCTTCTTCCTTTGGTCATTGTATTGTCTGTCTTCTTCCTTTGGTCATTGTATTGTCTGTCTTCTTCCTTTGGTCATTGTATTGTCTGTCTTCTTCCTTTGGTCATTGTATTGTCTGTCTTCTTCCTTTGGTCATTGTATTGTCTGTCTTCTTCCTTTGGTCATCGTATTGTCTGTCTTCTTCCTTTGGTCATCGTATTGTCTGCCTTCTTCCTTTGGTCATCGTATTGTCTGTCTTCTTCCTTTGGTCATTGTATTGTCTGTCTTCTTCCTTTGGTCATTGTATTGTCTGTCTTCTTCCTTTGGTCATTGTATTGTCTGTCTTCTTCCTTTGGTCATTGTATTGTCTGTCTTCTTCCTTTGGTCATTGTATTGTCTGTCTTCTTCCTTTGGTCATTGTATTGTCTGTCTTCTTCCTTTGGTCATTGTATTGTCTGTCTTCTTCCTTTGGTCATTGTATTGTCTGTCTTCTTCCTTTGGTCATTGTATTGTCTGTCTTCTTCCTTTGGTCATTGTATTGTCTGTCTTCTTCCTTTGGTCATTGTATTGTCTGTCTTCTTCCTTTGGTCATCGTATTGTCTGTCTTCTTCCTTTGGTCATCGTATTGTCTGTCTTCTTCCTTTGGTCATCGTATTGTCTGTCTTCTTCCTTTGGTCATCGTATTGTCTGTCTTCTTCCTTTGGTCATCGTATTGTCTGTCTTCTTCCTTTGGTCATCGTATTGTCTGTCTTCTTCCTTTGGTCATCGTATTGTCTGTCTTCTTCCTTTGGTCATCGTATTGTCTGTCTTCTTCCTTTGGTCATCGTATTGTCTGTCTTCTTCCTTTGGTCATTGTATTGTCTGTCTTCTTCCTTTGGTCATTGTATTGTCTGTCTTCTTCCTTTGATCATTGTATTGTCTGTCTTCTTCCTTTGGTCATTGTATTGTCTGTCTTCTTCCTTTGGTCATTGTATTGTCTGTCTTCTTCCTTTGGTCATTGTATTGTCTGTCTTCTTCCTTTGGTCATCGTATTGTCTGTCTTCTTCCTTTGGTCATCGTATTGTCTGTCTTCTTCCTTTGGTCATCGTATTGTCTGTCTTCTTCCTTTGGTCATCGTATTGTCTGTCTTCTTCCTTTGGTCATCGTATTGTCTGTCTTCTTCCTTTGGTCATCGTATTGTCTGTCTTCTTCCTTTGGTCATCGTATTGTCTGTCTTCTTCCTTTGGTCATCGTATTGTCTGTCTTCTTCCTTTGGTCATCGTATTGTCTGTCTTCTTCCTTTGGTCATTGTATTGTCTGTCTTCTTCCTTTGGTCATTGTATTGTCTGTCTTCTTCCTTTGGTCATTGTATTGTCTGTCTTCTTCCTTTGGTCATTGTATTGTCTGTCTTCTTCCTTTGGTCATTGTATTGTCTGTCTTCTTCCTTTGGTCATTGTATTGTCTGTCTTCTTCCTTTGGTCATTGTATTGTCTGTCTTCTTCCTTTGGTCATTGTATTGTCTGTCTTCTTCCTTTGGTCATTGTATTGTCTGTCTTCTTCCTTTGGTCATTGTATTGTCTGTCTTCTTCCTTTGGTCATTGTATTGTCTGTCTTCTTCCTTTGGTCATTGTATTGTCTGTCTTCTTCCTTTGGTCATTGTATTGTCTGTCTTCTTCCTTTGGTCATTGTATTGTCTGTCTTCTTCCTTTGGTCATTGTATTGTCTGTCTTCTTCCTTTGGTCATTGTATTGTCTGTCTTCTTCCTTTGGTCATCGTATTGTCTGTCTTCTTCCTTTGGTCATCGTATTGTCTGTCTTCTTCCTTTGGTCATCGTATTGTCTGTCTTCTTCCTTTGGTCATCGTATTGTCTGTCTTCTTCCTTTGGTCATCGTATTGTCTGTCTTCTTCCTTTGGTCATCGTATTGTCTGTCTTCTTCCTTTGGTCATCGTATTGTCTGTCTTCTTCCTTTGGTCATCGTATTGTCTGTCTTCTTCCTTTGGTCATCGTATTGTCTGTCTTCTTCCTTTGGTCATCGTATTGTCTGTCTTCTTCCTTTGGTCATCGTATTGTCTGTCTTCTTCCTTTGGTCATCGTATTGTCTGTCTTCTTCCTTTGGTCATCGTATTGTCTGTCTTCTTCCTTTGGTCATCGTATTGTCTGTCTTCTTCCTTTGGTCATTGTATTGTCTGTCTTCTTCCTTTGGTCATTGTATTGTCTGTCTTCTTCCTTTGGTCATTGTATTGTCTGTCTTCTTCCTTTGGTCATTGTATTGTCTGTCTTCTTCCTTTGGTCATTGTATTGTCTGTCTTCTTCCTTTGGTCATTGTATTGTCTGTCTTCTTCCTTTGGTCATTGTATTGTCTGTCTTCTTCCTTTGGTCATTGTATTGTCTGTCTTCTTCCTTTGGTCATCGTATTGTCTGTCTTCTTCCTTTGGTCATCGTATTGTCTGTCTTCTTCCTTTGGTCATTGTATTGTCTGTCTTCTTCCTTTGGTCATTGTATTGTCTGTCTTCTTCCTTTGGTCATCGTATTGTCTGTCTTCTTCCTTTGGTCATCGTATTGTCTGTCTTCTTCCTTTGGTCATCGTATTGTCTGTCTTCTTCCTTTGGTCATCGTATTGTCTGTCTTCTTCCTTTGGTCATCGTATTGTCTGTCTTCTTCCTTTGGTCATCGTATTGTCTGTCTTCTTCCTTTGGTCATCGTATTGTCTGTCTTCTTCCTTTGGTCATCGTATTGTCTGTCTTCTTCCTTTGGTCATCGTATTGTCTGTCTTCTTCCTTTGGTCATCGTATTGTCTGTCTTCTTCCTTTGGTCATCGTATTGTCTGTCTTCTTCCTTTGGTCATCGTATTGTCTGTCTTCTTCCTTTGGTCATCGTATTGTCTGTCTTCTTCCTTTGGTCATCGTATTGTCTGTCTTCTTCCTTTGGTCATCGTATTGTCTGTCTTCTTCCTTTGGTCATTGTATTGTCTGTCTTCTTCCTTTGGTCATTGTATTGTCTGTCTTCTTCCTTTGGTCATCGTATTGTCTGTCTTCTTCCTTTGGTCATCGTATTGTCTGTCTTCTTCCTTTGGTCATCGTATTGTCTGTCTTCTTCCTTTGGCCATTGTATTGTCTGTCTTCTTCCTTTGGTCATCGTATTGTCTGTCTTCTTCCTTTGGTCATTGTATTGTCTGTCTTCTTCCTTTGGTCATTGTATTGTCTGTCTTCTTCCTTTGGTCATTGTATTGTCTGTCTTCTTCCTTTGGTCATTGTATTGTCTGTCTTCTTCCTTTGGTCATTGTATTGTCTGTCTTCTTCCTTTGGTCATTGTATTGTCTGTCTTCTTCCTTTGGTCATCGTATTGTCTGTCTTCTTCCTTTGGTCATCGTATTGTCTGTCTTCTTCCTTTGGTCATCATATTGTCTGTCTTCTTCCTTTGGTCATTGTATTGTCTGTCTTCTTCCTTTGGTCATCGTATTGTCTGTCTTCTTCCTTTGGTCATCGTATTGTCTGTCTTCTTCCTTTGGTCATTGTATTGTCTGTCTTCTTCCTTTGGTCATTGTATTGTCTGTCTTCTTCCTTTGGTCATTGTATTGTCTGTCTTCTTCCTTTGGTCATTGTATTGTCTGTCTTCTTCCTTTGGTCATTGTATTGTCTGTCTTCTTCCTTTGGTCATTGTATTGTCTGTCTTCTTCCTTTGGTCATTGTATTGTCTGTCTTCTTCCTTTGGTCATTGTATTGTCTGTCTTCTTCCTTTGGTCATCGTATTGTCTGTCTTCTTCCTTTGGTCATCGTATTGTCTGTCTTCTTCCTTTGGTCATTGTATTGTCTGTCTTCTTCCTTTGGTCATTGTATTGTCTGTCTTCTTCCTTTGGTCATCGTATTGTCTGTCTTCTTCCTTTGGTCATTGTATTGTCTGTCTTCTTCCTTTGGTCATTGTATTGTCTGTCTTCTTCCTTTGGTCATCGTATTGTCTGTCTTCTTCCTTTGGTCATCGTATTGTCTGTCTTCTTCCTTTGGTCATCGTATTGTCTGTCTTCTTCCTTTGGTCATCGTATTGTCTGTCTTCTTCCTTTGGTCATCGTATTGTCTGTCTTCTTCCTTTGGTCATCGTATTGTCTGTCTTCTTCCTTTGGTCATCGTATTGTCTGTCTTCTTCCTTTGGTCATTGTATTGTCTGTCTTCTTCCTTTGGTCATCGTATTGTCTGTCTTCTTCCTTTGGTCATCGTATTGTCTGTCTTCTTCCTTTGGTCATCGTATTGTCTGTCTTCTTCCTTTGGTCATCGTATTGTCTGTCTTCTTCCTTTGGTCATCGTATTGTCTGTCTTCTTCCTTTGGTCATCGTATTGTCTGTCTTCTTCCTTTGGTCATCGTATTGTCTGTCTTCTTCCTTTGGTCATTGTATTGTCTGTCTTCTTCCTTTGGTCATTGTATTGTCTGTCTTCTTCCTTTGGTCATTGTATTGTCTGTCTTCTTCCTTTGGTCATTGTATTGTCTGTCTTCTTCCTTTGGTCATTGTATTGTCTGTCTTCTTCCTTTGGTCATCGTATTGTCTGTCTTCTTCCTTTGGTCATTGTATTGTCTGTCTTCTTCCTTTGGTCATTGTATTGTCTGTCTTCTTCCTTTGGTCATCGTATTGTCTGTCTTCTTCCTTTGGTCATCGTATTGTCTGTCTTCTTCCTTTGGTCATCGTATTGTCTGTCTTCTTCCTTTGGTCATCGTATTGTCTGTCTTCTTCCTTTGGTCATTGTATTGTCTGTCTTCTTCCTTTGGTCATTGTATTGTCTGTCTTCTTCCTTTGGTCATCGTATTGTCTGTCTTCTTCCTTTGGTCATTGTATTGTCTGTCTTCTTCCTTTGGTCATCGTATTGTCTGTCTTCTTCCTTTGGTCATTGTATTGTCTGTCTTCTTCCTTTGGTCATTGTATTGTCTGTCTTCTTCCTTTGGTCATTGTATTGTCTGTCTTCTTCCTTTGGTCATTGTATTGTCTGTCTTCTTCCTTTGGTCATTGTATTGTCTGTCTTCTTCCTTTGGTCATTGTATTGTCTGTCTTCTTCCTTTGGTCATTGTATTGTCTGTCTTCTTCAATTTGTGGCTTCTGATTGTTCCACTGGTATCTTCAAACCTTTGTCATACAAAAAGCTTGCTATCTGGAAGCACCTGTTTCCATTGCAAGAATTATGGTCCCAGTCTAGACATAAACATTTTAGCTCACCTGGTCCAAAAGCTTGTGTGACAATATTATCATTACCGTGTGTTTACAGAATCCAGAATCCGTAAACTTTTTACACTTTCGGTTCTTCTCTGAAACAATTAAACATTTTGAAAATAATTTTGGATGTTAATTGAAAATCCAAGATGGGTGCCAATGTAGATTATAACGATAACATAAGACCCCATTGGAAATGGAGTCTTAGGTTTTCCAGAAATTAAATACTCATCAAAGCATGTTTTAAAAGTCTTATTACCACTGGCTTAGTAACAAGAGTAACACCACGGATGTCACTGTTGGAACAGGAACTGCTTACCCTTCTGGGTCACCAATGTTCACCCCTGGTTTTTAGTGGAGTTCATGTTGCTCGATCTTTAGTTTGTTTTCTGTGTAGTGTTTTGTAGATCGTTGTTTTCCCTCTTGTCCTTTTTCTTTTGATCATTGTGTTGTCTGCTCTTTGATTTATGGATTCTGATTAACTCTTTGGCATATTCAAACTCTTCCTGAACCATTTGTTAGGAGATTTAATGAAGCACAGTACAGGAATGTAATGTATTCTTCAATTGTACGTGTTCTGAGATTATCAAGAAGGCCACCACTCAAGGATATAATTTAACAATTGAAAGCCTTCAAAGGAAACTTATCTTGAGTGTTTCTTAAATGCCAACTCTACAAAATTAAATTTTCTGTTGAAACTAAAGATGGTCGCCATTGCAGTACATAGATTAACATTACTATTTTGGAAAGGAATGAGCCATATGAAAGGAAACTTGGGTAAAATTATGGTCCATATAATTTTTGCTTTGTTTTTCATCCAAGATGGATGCCACCACAGGATCTAATTTAACATAGGCCCTAGGAGAAAATAAATAAAAATTTTGCAGGAAAGATGAATTAAACTGAAACGAACCCTAAATGTGCATAAATAATCCTCCACACATTTCCAATTTTTGTGTTGATTGGAAATCTCAGATGGTGATGGCCATAATATAGGCCATCATGGGAAAATCCGTAAGACATTTGTCAGAAATACAATCATAATTGCTCACAACTAGTACAGGAATGAACATTAGATGTTGGTTTTTTTTTTTACAAAGTTTACATTTCTTGTAATACAGACTCATACGAGCATCTGTTTTATTATTTTTGTGAAATGATTTAAAAAACGACATGAAATATAATATTATGGATTAATCATTTGTACTAAAGCTATATAATATATAAAGTGTACACTAAGTAATAATGAATTGTGGTTTTATTGCTCTCAATAGTTTTAAATTATTTGGCCAAGTCTTTCTGTTTTGAGCATACATGTACCTGATGAAGGTTATTACAGAAATGTGTTGTGTACACTAAATTATATATCTATATTTTTATATAAACAATGAATTTGAATGATATTTTGCATTATTTTTCAGATACTTATCCTTCTGTATTGTAATTTTCCTAAACTTACTGATCGATTATTTTGGTGGCTCAGCCAGATTACTGGAAGAGATGTCGGGACAACAGTTAAGTTTTGCAACACCTCCATGTTGTTGTTGCTGTTTATGCTGTAAAAAACCTCCATTCAACAAGTGAGTTGTTTATAAGCTATTGTAGCATCCAAAATTCATCAACAGATTTTGATATGTGATTACATGTATTTACTTTGGGAAAACTCAGTACAAACTAATTAGGGTTTGTTAACACAAACTAATTAGGGTTTGTTAATACAAGCTAATTAGGGTTTGTTAATATGAATTTTGAACCAGCAAAGACTATTGATCAGTTATATTTCAGTAATATGATTTGGTGGTATTGGGTGTGTCCCCAGTTTTATTTTGTATTAATTCACTTCATTAATGAAAAGGTAGATGGCTGATTTGGTGTGCAAAGCGTTTCTGGAATAATCGTCATCAGATACCTCAACATGGAAAGATTGGAAGATTGTTGGTTTTCTTTGAATTATGCATTGGACATGGTCATATACAAATTTAACTACCTATTATCACAGGAGACAGATAGAAGAAATAAATTAGTAAGAACTATATTTTTCAAGAACCATAGGGAATTTCTCTAGTCTAGGATTGACGCTGCTAAAGTGTTTACTAGATTTTCACCTATATCATGCGAGAACAAGTTACATTCGATGAGATGATAATAAGATCCGCTTTGTACTGACTAACACGCTTGGATTTTATAGTGCTAGTTCACTGAAACAACATGGTAGACATGTCGCTCCACTCTGACACATTATCCTGATTCCGAGTCCAATCAGTCTTTGTTGGTACTTCTTAATGCTGAATACTTAGTGGAGAAATAGTAAATACTAATGTTATAGTCTTTGGTTTGAACCGACCAGCGCTCCAACCCACGATCTACCGCACTCGCTGACAATTACAGGACCAATGTGGTTAAGAATATTATGAAATGAAAGTTTGACTAAAATAGAAATGTTGAGTGACACATATGCACCCATATTATGGAAATTATAACGGTTTTAATAATTGTCAGTATACAATGTATATGATCACAAATAATGAGGGGATGCCATTTACCCCTCAATATTTGTCCATAGGTAGGATTCATGGATGTCAGTTTTATTGGTGGAGGAAACCGGAGTAGCCGGAGAAAACATCTGAATTGCCGCAATGTACTGACAAACTTTATCACATAATGTTGTATCAAGTACACCTCGCTGTGAGGAGGATTCGACCTCACAACTTCAGTGATGATAGGCACTGATTGCATAGGTAGTTGTATGTCCAGCTACTTTACGATCATGACCAAGACGGCCCCTATTTAAATTAATGAAATATTCATTATTGCAGAAAATATCTAAGAATAGCATCAGTATTTGCATTACAAGTAGCTATAGTTAGACCCATTGTGTTGTTCCTGGCAACTGCCTTATGGACAGATGAAAAATATATTCCAGGCCAAGAGGTACGATATTCTTATAAATGTTATGAGGCCCTATTATTTTAATACAATCACATTCTATTTAAGGAATATTTTCATATTTTGAACAGGTTATACATATGGGGCCGTAGCTATAATCCGACAGTCCGATAGTCCGACAGTCCGACGGTCCGATAGTCCGACAAATGCTTTACACTGATGAAAGGTTTGAAAAATAATTTGGCCAAAGATGATATATTCGTAATTTCAGGATATGGGCCATTCATTTTTATACGCCCGTCAAAATACGGACTTATTATGGCATACCGCTGTTCGTCCGTCCATCCACGCGCTTGTCGTAGAAGGCGACTATAGCAGGGTCACCCTTCGGAATCCCGGGGTATAAAAATAGGACCAACTTGTCGTCGGAAGAGACAGAAATACATGTTCTCGTGTTAAGTCGTTGCCCATGTTGACCCATCCCAGAGTCCCCTCTTTCTTATTTTTTGCTTACAAACTTTTCTCATCCTGAATATGACTGAAATATTGCTTGCTGAACCTTAATCAATCAATCAATCAATCAATCAATCAATCAATCAATCAATCAATCAATCAATCAATCGATCGATCAATCAATCAATCAATCAATCAATCAATCAATCAATCAATTCGCACACATTATTGTATCCAGCTCTATTGATGTGTCGACATTGCTTTTTAACATAAATATTCCATGATAAAAGGCGGGGGACACTGGTACGCTCTTCTTTTTGTCTTTTCCTTTTTTTTGTATTCATTTATTTTATCTTTCTTTTCGATAGTGACTTTTCTTGGATGGACTCGGCTACACGCTACTTGAATAAAGCCTGAAGTAGTCGCTACTAAAAAATATACGGGATACTTACACTACCGGTTCATCACGACTGGATCCAGGTTTTTATGGAGTCCGTGTTGTTCATATATGTGTTTTTTTGAGTTCTTGTGTGTCCCTGCCAATTGTTTGTCCGTCTATGATATCGTGTTTCCGATGTTCTGGACCTTTCTTTGGTGAATAAACGGTTCGGTTTCTGGCCTCATATTACACATGTTATAGTGTTAACTTTCAAAGAAATAAAGCATTTGTCGGACTATCGGACCGTCGGACTATCGGACTGTCGGACTGTTGGATTATAGGTCGGACCCCATACATATAACCTGGTTTAGGGCAGTTTATGAAAATAGTAAACTGTTCCAAACCAGGATATGCAAGTATAACCTGTTCAAAAATTGAACATATTCCTTATAATTTAATTTTTACAACAAAATGTAATGATTCCTCGATTTTAATTACGATTATTTCATGGTCCTATTTGAATTTGTCGTTGGCGAATGAATATGTTGGCGACGTCACAAAATCAACCCAGGTTATCAAGTATAACCAATGTTGTTCCAGGCATATCAGCCAATCAGATTGCAGTATTCACATCAAATTAAATTATTTCAAAATTATTTAACCAATAAAATTGTTCACTTGTCTGATGCACAATGTGTTATTGCTTATAATGTGTATGATTCATGAAGGAAATAAACATGTTTTTTGTTCCTTTTCAGGGCCAGGAAGCCAGTTTGAATTTTGTAATTTCAATATTTAGTAGTGTTTCTACACTTCTTGGTATATGGGGACTTGGAATTGTTTATCGTTCTACAAGACATAGGCTGCCAATGTTTCGAATTGGATTAAAATTTGCATCATTTCAGCTAGTGTTAATGTTTGTAAATCTACAAAGCTTTGTAATATCTATATTGGCTGCCAATGGCATCCCGCCCTGTGATGGTAGTAGAGGACCTTTATTACGTGGATCCAGTGAGTATATAACATCTCAATATTCTTTATTTTATCCAAGAAAAGTTTGAAGATACCAAAGGGCTAATCAGAAGCCATAAATCAATAAACAGACAATACAATGACTGTAAGAAATAGGACGAAAGGGCAAAGAAAGATCTAAAAAAAACTACTCAGAAAACTAAAGATCAAGCAGCACCACACGAATCCCACTAAAAACAGGGATGAACCCAGGTGCACCGGAAAGGAAAGCAGTTCCTGCTCCACATGTGGTACACTTAAGTAATTTCATCTTGTAGTCACACTGCAACCACTAGCTGAACAAAGCAAACATGAACTTTCCAAGTCTTTCGTTGCAAATCTTTAGCCTAGTACAGCCACAGTTGAACAAATGATTTGCAGAATAAATTTACGACAGATTCTATTGAACAACAAATTGGGATATTAAGGATATAATCATGCCATACAGCATCGATGTACCTATTTAGATTTTATGCCTGTAAAACATCATTAAGTATTTCAGTACAACTATTACAATCATCATTTTTTAATTAACTATGCATTCCGTTCGTTCTTCTGTCAAGCAGTTTGAACAATCTTTGGTATATTATTCCTTAGATGATTCACTTGCTGTTATATTTAGTTTAGATTAGGCATATCTTATATGTTCAAATATGCAAGTAGGATTAGCCATACTAGTAAAGTAACATATATAAAAGTTTCTCCTAGATATAATAGTTAACCTTATAATATTAACTTTTAGGGACCGTCCATTTAACTTACAGGGGGGGGGGTTATGGTTTTTTGTTTCGTTCAGAATTTTTTTTTTTGTTGCGCACAGTGCGACATTTTTTTCCAGAATTTAACATTAGGTTATATGACAAAAACTCTGAATCAGATTATTTTTTTTTCCTCCACCTAAATCAGAATATTTTTTTCAGCAACATTGGGAATCAGAATATTTTTTTAGAAAAAAAACATAACCCCCCCCCCCCCCCCCCCTTCAAGTTAAATGGTCGTTCCCTTACCGAGGTATAAATTGCAATGAAATAAAAAAGTAGATATTTAATTTAGTGCGCAAAAGATTGGAAAGCCAAATATTTAAGTCTTTCTGGCAGCAAGTAAACTAAAGGACATAAACAGGGTAGCCAAAATGGATTAGGTTACATATGTGGCTGAGGGAGATTGACCATAGTTTTAATATATCATACTATGTAGGTACTGTAAATATCAAGCATAAATATGTAATGTATCTAACAAGTCATGTCATTATCAAAACTAAAAAATGTACTCTTTTGGCGACATCATCATACCTTGTGTTTCCATCAATATCAAAAGTTCTATATATAAATGAAACTCCTGCTCAGTCTGTTTTGAAAGGTTATGTCATGATCGTGATCATATAGGATTTAAATCTACATATACAATCAGTGTCTACATATGCAGTCGCCGCTAATGGCAAGGCGTGCTAGATACAACATTATGTGATAAAGTTTGTCAGTAACTTGTCGGTCGTACTATGCTGACCACCAAGCTATGACGTAAATATTGTTGATAGTGTCCAGGGGCGGATCCAGGGGGGGGGGGGGGGGCGCACCCGGCACGCGCCCCCCCTAAAATTGGAAAAAATTAGATTTTTTGGCGTAAAATCGTGATTTTTCACACGAAATACCCCAACAATTTTCGCACCTCCCTCCGCAATTGGAAAAAATATGATTTTTGGGCGTAAAATCGTGATTTTTCACACGAAATACCCCAACAATTTTCGCGCCTCCCTCTACTCGGCGCAATTTTTCTAAGTGCGCCCCCCCCCCCCCCCCCCCTAACTTGAAATCCTGGATCCGCCCCTGGTGTCGTTGCAATGCCCATAACACAGAATAACCTAACCAAATTGTCCATTCTTGATTGCCCCTTCGGTTTTCTCAAACGTTTATTTTTATAACCAGATGTATTTCATATTTTATTTTCTTGTTTTACAGGAATGAATCACTACTTACTAATATTAGAAATGTTTTTAATATCTATCGTGTCGAGATTCGCCTTTCGTAGACGGGAAGCACATAATATACACCAGTATCCGATGGTCGATGTAGAAAACAAAGGCACCAGTGACAATGAAGTAGGCGATGGTAAATTCGTAGATGTAGATGTATCTACGGCCATCTAGTGTCTATGTTATAATTATATGTTTCCTGGTGTCATGGTAACTTCATAGATGTAGTCACGGCCAGCTAGTGTAGACAACGTTATTGTTTATATATGTTTCCTGGTGTCATGGTAACTTCATAGATGTAGTCACGGCCAGCTAGTGTAGAAATCGTTATTGTTTATGTTTCCTGATGTCATGGTAACTTCATAGATGTAGTAACGGCCAGCTAGTGTAGAAATCGTTATTGTTTATATATGTTTCCTCTGTCTTGATGATTGTGTATGTATTGCCACAGCCAACAGCTAGTTTCCATGTGAACACCATATATTCATGATCTGCTAGTTTTTATGTAACAGTATGTAAGAAAATATTAACTTTGATGCATTGATGTGCATTTAAATGTTGTTGTTTTTTGGTAAAAAGTATTTGTTTAAAGGAACCCAATGTTCTTTTATACATATATTGTCCCATTTATATTCTCTCATAGGACATTAATATTTCCTTGCATTTGTGTAAAAGGTTCAGAAAGGGTAGTATTTTTTGTTTTTCATGGTATTTTAACACATGATTTGAAAGGCCCCCTTATTTTCAATATCTTTCATTTTTTTAAAAAGAGGTGTAAAATTGTTTCTTACTACACAGGACATAAAAGTAAGTAAATAGATATATGTCAAATGAGTGATTGCCTTGCTTATAATCTTACCCTACAATATAGCCTCTAGACTATAACTTGTCACATTACAGTTGTGTATTCATGATGTCAGACAGATAATTAAATGTTACAAATTATAGGCATTTTAATATTATGTGGGTAGAAATTAAATTGTGCAAAAGGTAATATGATTAGACAAACATTACTAGATTATTATACCCCCTGCAAACAAAGTTTGGGGGGGTATATAGGAATCACCCTGTCTGTCCGTCCGTCCATGTACCTTGTAAGCGCAACTCCTCCTATTGGATTTTTATGAAACTTTACACATTTGTAGTACACTACCTGCAGATGTGCATGAAGAAATAGGGTGGCTGTCCAAAATTTAAAAGGGGAGATAATTCAACTTATACTTTCACGAAAAGGGGGGGCATGTAAGCGCAACTCTTACTAAACTGCTTATTGAATTTTTATGAAACTGTACACAGTTGTGGTACACAACCTGCAGATGTGCATGAAGGAATACCGTTGCTGTCTAAATTTAGAAGGGGAGATAATTCAACTTATACTTTCACAAAAAGGGGGGTCGTGTACCTTGTAAGCGCAACTCCTCCTAAGCCGCTTATTGGACTTGATATAGACGAGATAAATGTTTGGTGTTTTGTCATGTTATTAATTGGTCCTGTGTTAATATAAATATGTTTTACTTGTTTTCTTCTTCTAGATTTACTCATATTTCATTTAATTTTCTATAACGACATACATGTATTACTGGGTTATATCTTGTATTTGTACTAATATCCATGTTTTGAGGACAATAGTTACTTTTAAAGAAATAATTACTTTTTATATATACAATGTACACAAACTAAGATCGATTCTTAACACTGTTAATATATACATAGGTTATTTATTAAATGGTTGTATTGAATGTGATTTTATATTATACTGAGTTAATCAAGAAAAGTTTGAAGATACCAAGGGAGGTAATAAGAAGCTGTCAATCAATACATGTGATAAAGTAAAACCACAGATATTTTTTGTATTTGCACATGACGAAATAATGACTTGTATTTATTTTTATTAATTCTGTAGGATGCATGCAGAGTTTGTATTGTAATATTTTTTTGTATCTACAGGATGAAAGGCAGAGACTTAACAGACTTCAATAACGATGATATTATTTACTTTTTAACATTTATTTTGTATACATAACTACCTCTAGTTTTATTTTTATCAAATAAAGTTATTCCAAATTTATTTCCACATTTTTATTCTACGACAACTAATACTATTGTACATAATTATACAGTACCGTTATTTCTGTAAACAAAGGGTACACTTTCCGATATGTTCACAATGGGGATCTGGTGTACTTTTCTTTCTAAATGGTGTCCCAAAATATCACAATTTCAAGATAAAATGGGTTTCGTTTTCGAGATGAAAAGTGATATTTTTTAGATTCTGAAGATCAAGGTAGTAAATTTAACCATACTATAGATGCAAACATTAGTTTTTCTAATATCTTTTGGTTAAATTTTTCTTTTTTAATCAAGATACAACAAAGGTTAATAATATAAATGTCTAACATTTGCTTTTCTGAAGGTTCACCTTTTACATTGTCCACAAACCTGTTATGTTGCCACACATTTTGTGCAATGCTGATCATGACCAAATTTTGCACAAAAATAAATATTACTACCATTGTATTTTTCCCATGTTTGAGATGTGATTTTGATGAGAATATTGGAGTTTATTTTTTTAGTACCTGATTTTAGAAAAAAAATATCCACCATGTTCTTATACTAAACAGGGAGGAAAATGGTGGACTGGGGTTTCAACAGAATATTGGTATTTCAATGGGTACAAATTGTGCTCCGCTAATCACCAATTTGTTTCGACACACATGAGGGAAACTTCATTCAAGGGTCTCGTCCTTTTCTTATCATTCATTCTTGATACTTCATATCCACCATTTGTTTAATGAAATTACCATTTTGTCACAACATACATCATATATCTGATTCTGCATAATTGGGAAACATTAAACCCAGAAAACTGTTAAGTGGGACTCAATAAACATAGAAAAATCAGATGAGACTGAACACCCTATTGTTGTCTGTGTGATTAACATTGGAAGACAGATGTGGTTCCCAAACTAGGAGAAATCACACATAGCTCCAAGATTATCACATATAAAATGTATATTTGTTTGATGTGAACATTTACTAGTGTCAGAAATTGTGTGTTTCTAAGGTATAAAACTGCATCTGTGGTGTAATGGTTAGCATGCTCGCCTCAAGTGTAGTAAATCTGTGGTGTAATGGTTAGCATGCTCGCCTCAAGTGTAGTAAATCTGGTTGGGTCCAACCAAAGACTACGAAATTGGTATTTGTTGTTTCTCCACCAAGCATGCAGCATTATGGCACAAGAGCAAAGACTGGTTGGCTCTGAATCAAAATAATGTGTCCAAGTGAAGCGACATGTCTACCAGCGAACTGTTTTTTAGTGAGCTATCACTATAAAAATCCAACTCAGTTTGTTGGTCGAAAACAATTTGACATCATCATCTTGTCCAAGTGTAACTTGTTCTCGCCATGATATAGCTGAAAAATTGCTCATTAGGTATTTAACAATAATCACACACTCACTCTCAGGTCTAAATGTTTTGTAACAGGAAAAAGTCTATTTAAACCAGCTTCAGGCAAAAAAAAATGTTACTCAAAACATTAGTATTTTTTTGCCATGGGTTGTCAAGACTGAAATTCTTGATCAAAATATCTGTTTGAAAAATACATTTAAAACAATTTTCACTTCACAAAAATCCATTCTATTAAGAAAATAATAATCTAGCTTCAAATTTGACTGCATAGGTCAGTCTATTTATGATATGATATTGACAGTGTAATAGATTCATGACCATATTAGGAAAAGTGTGAAAGGAACCAATAAGGAGATAGGGATACCAGGATTTACAAGGAGAATTCTCAGACCAGTGACAATATAGGGTTATGGTGTTAAATGCCACTTTCAACAATATTTCAGTTATATCATGGTGTTCAGTTTTATTGGTGAAGGAAACCAGAGAAAACCACCGACCTGTCGCAAGTCACTGACAAACTTTATCACATAATGAGCAGGATTTAAACTCACAACTTTAGTGGTGATAGGCACTGATTGCATAGGTAATTGTAAATCCAACTACTATACGATCACGGTGACCCCTCCAGTTACAATATACACTGATTTATATACGACTACAAAAAGAGTATAAACATTGTTTACAATTTATTTTTTATTAAAATCCTGCAACGTTCAACCTAACACTGAAAAGTCATAGTCTCCATCTTTGTCTTCATTGCTGCCCATAGTAAGTGATCCTATTAATGAGTCTGACAAACTGCTGGCTAATTTATCTGGAATATAAACCATATATATGTGCAATAAACATACAGAAAAAAATGAATGTTAATTATTCATAGAAAGAAAAGAACATCTTGCGGTAGTATTACCGGTACAGGGTTACAACTTTTATCCACTCCCATTAAAAAAAACCATTTAACTAAGAGGTTCATATGGGGCCAAATTTCGAAATTTTGCATATCTGGAAGGTATATAAAAAAATTATTTTTCATCCAATTTTGAAGTTTTTTTTCTTTGAAATTGTTGTGGACGGATTTCCTCTATCTCCAATGGATTCTGAGCAAAACTTGACTGAAAGGGGCCAAAATCTTAACTTTCTTATATTTCATCTAACATTAATGCATTTTATTTCTTTTTTTTTTTTGCAAAATGTTCATCTTAACTTATTTATCTGTCAATAAACAAAATGAGCTAAATATTATTTTTTTTGAGAAGAGGCTGAAAGGGATCGAAATTTTGCACATTTGGAAGATTTAATTTTGATGTGTTCTTTTCTTTAAATTAATTGTCATGAGGGCTTATGGTTGTATTGCAGTGGATTTTCTATATCTGATATGGTTTATCGAGTTAAATTTGATTGCAGTAAGCCCTAGTAGATTATCTGACTTGCTGTAGTCATATGCTGCACCCAATCCAGTTATTTATCAAGAGGATATTAGAAATGTACATGTACAAATGTATATGTATTGCCACAACTAAATAATTTAAAAAATTGAACCCATGAACCAAGGAATATTAAATATGTAATGTATATATGTAAATACAATATAAATTTGCCCATGCTTGTACTTGCATTACCTGCTCTTTTTCTTTGCTTTTTCATCTTTTTATAGTCCTCTTTCCTCTTCTGATTCTGTTGTAAAATATGGGACTTGACGTCCTCTGACTTTTTCAACCTTGTAGACCTCTTAGATAATGTGGAAGTTACTGAAGATTTTCTGGATTTAGAAACTGCCACCTTCACTCCTTTTAACTGAAAATTAATTGTTAAAATAAATTTATGGCTGCCAAGAAAACTGGAAGATTTAAAGCTAATTCGAGCTTGTTTATGAATAATAAATACACATGTATAACTAAATCTACATGAGGAAAAGATCATTTATTCAAAAGCTATATTAAAATCACACTAAACAGTTGTAACAAAATAGTTTTGCTCTAATAAATGACAACAGCAAAGGCAGCCAAAAATTAAGTGCCCACATACTGAATGAAGATAAATTTATATTAAATTCTATTTTCTAAATGACAAACAAGCAAAAATAATAACCTTCATTAGACACAAAAAAAAATCAGAAAAAATGCAGGTATGGGAATGAGTGGGAAAAACAAACGTTAACACAATTATTAGAAGAGACAACTCCTGCAAAGTGGCTTACAACTGACCCACGCTATTAGCACTGGTCAGTTGTACTGTTAACATGGGAGCATGTAGATTAGATGGGGTTTAACTTAATTAGATATTGAACAATCAGAGCCAAACAAATTTATATAACTATATGCTTCTGCACTTTCCCTAAAACGTGAAGTTACAGGAATTTTGCAACTCGATATACTTAAATGAAAATTGAAGCAGAATATTATTGCTATGTACATATGAATGGCACACAAGTCACAAAAATGAAAAAAAAACACCCAGGTTTCTTGCACGGCTAAAAATGTGTTCGTTTGGTGCATTAATCTCCTTAATGAGGCACATTTTTTAGACTTCATGTACTGTTGCACTATAATTGTAAAACACAATGAATTCGGAAAAAGGTAATGGCAAATATTATAATTTAAACCAATTACCATATAATCACTGGTTAAATGATCTAGAATTATACTGCAATATAAAACAAATCTTATATGCTTAAAGCTTTATTTTAAAGAATTGCCCAACATGATTTTGTATTTTATTTACGAAGATGTCATGGGGGTTTTCCCGCATGTGTCGTCACAAACGTATTCCCGAATCAAATACATCTTGTATCACATACATATATTATACAAGATATCTAATGGTTTAAATCCTGTATTTTGTACAGAATACATACTTAATGTTCAATAAATATATTTTTTAATAGCTACTTCATTACCTCTTCTTCTTCCTCCTCATCATCATCATCCATACTGTCATCAGAGTTTTCTTTATCATCATCATCATGTCCCATTTCATCATCTGACTCCAGCTGACTCTCGTCCATTATTGCCATTGCTGGTCCTAACGACTCGACTAACATGTGATTACTACTTTTACCTTTTAAACCTACAACATATTATATATATAATTAGTTAATTATCAATTTATAATATACAAGTACATTTAAATACACCGAATGCACTCTTTGAGATCAAGAAATTAGTTTTGAAATTCAATTTAGCAGGTTTTACCACATGTAAAAATTTTAAAGAACGTTGCAAGCTTTCACTGGGATCATACCAAATCATTTCAGAAAAAAAGTTGACAATATGACGTTGGTGCCGACGGATGCAAAATGATGACAATAGGTCACATGTCCTTTTGGGTCAGTTGAGATAGCGAGGGAAAATTATCTTGAAAAATTTGTTTTGTTTTCCAAAAGTAATTTACAGACCATAAATGTTCTGGTTAAATCAAATATTTGTCTTGCAGAGATGAGAAACAAAAGTAGTTTTATGTTAGGCTCTACAATAAGGTAGTCTCAAAAGTAGTTTTATGTTAGGCCCTACAATAAGGTAGTCTCAAAAGTAGTTTTATGTTAGGCCCTACAATAAGGTAGTCTCAAAAGTAGTTTTATGTTAGGCTCTACAATAAGGTAGTTTTATGTTAGGCCCTACAATAAGGTAGTCTCAAAAGTAGTTTTATGTTAGGCCCTACAATAAGGTAGTCTCAAAAGTAGTTTTATGTTAGGCTCTACAATAAGGTAGTCTCAAAAGTAGTTTTATGTTAGGCCCTACAATAAGGTAGTCTCAAAAGTAGTTTTATGTTAGGCTCTACAATAAGGTAGTCTCAAAAGTAGTTTTATGTTAGGCTCTACAATAAGGTAGTCTCAAAAGTAGTTTTATGTTAGGCCCTACAATAAGGTAGTCTCAAAAGTAGTTTTATGTTAGGCCCTACAATAAGGTAGTCTCAAAAGTAGTTTTATGTTAGGCTCTACAATAAGGTAGTTTTATGTTAGGCCCTACAATAAATAAGGTAGTCTCAAAAGTAGTTTTATGTTAGGCTCTACAATAAGGTAGTCTCAAAAGTAGTTTTATGTTAGGCTCTACAATAAGGTAGTCTCAAAAGGAAACAGATTGGAAACAAATGAGTCTATAAAGGACATTTCCAGTCATTACATTGTGTCATTAATATATGTCAAGGTCATTGTTTAACACTTCCCTGGCACTATTCGATTAAAGAGAACAAGATTTTAAACCGAAAAAAACCTGCCACGAACCAGTAAATGTCTTCAAAACTGTTTGCAGGCATGCATATAAGTTTTCGCTTACTTAATACTAATAAAACAGCAGACTGTCATAAACTAATGATACAGCAGATGGTCACAATACCTTGTAATGCTTTTTCTTCTACCTCCATGATGTCATCCAAGCTGAACTCTCTACCCATCTCTGTCACGAGGGAAGCACTCACATGTGTAGGCAATGTATGTTGTTCTGGTGGTTGTGTAAAGTAATTAATTTTTCCACTGAAAATGACAGATAAAAGACTGCTTTTAGAATGGAAAACTTCAACTTTCCTTACAGCAAATGAAAGTCGGTTCAAGTCTTAAAGATTTTAATTTTCGTATATAATATTCTAATTATTACAAAAAGAAGCATCATAAAATAAATTTTTGGATTATTCAATGTTAAGTACCTGTACCTCAGTTGCTCTCTTTGGACCGTGGAATATAAAACAAATGCAAGTATTCCATAACAAAACAATATTTGTCAATTAGGAAATGCTGGTAAATTAATTGAAGAATTACATTTCTTAAATTTAATAAAAAAATTAATTTACCAATTGTTTTGGACAGGAATTTATATAATTAAATCTTCATCTTTGTATTGAAAGCAATGAAATACTTCTTGTAAGCTTCCAGATCCAAATAAAAAGCTGCATAGAGTAAAGCATGATACAACCATATCTTGCCAACAAGAGAAAGTTGAACAAGTGTACATTAAAAACAAGTGGTGTGGACTCAATAAGTTGAACTTAGCAATACACACTGGACCCACTGTATTTCATGTGTTAAATATGCCCTCCAAATATGCGACATTTTGGAATTTGGGCCCCTTTTAGCCCTTTTTTCCAAAATATAATTACAAAAATTGTTTAAGGGTCATCAATTACTCATAAAGATGATAATTTTGCAACAAAAAAAAAGCATAAAATTTGGATGAAAAATAAGAAAGTTCAAAGTTTCATCATCTGAAGCTGGTCCACCCAGAGTTTTGCTTGTATAGCTATAATTTTTTTTACCTTGTCCAGTCTTGTACAACAGTAATTGCAGCTTTATTTACATCAGGTATTCCTCCCTTCTTTAATCTACCCGTCCTTCGTGCTAGCAAGGCTAAAAACTCATTGGTATCTTTATAATCAGGAATATTATAATGTAAAATCATCTACAAAGGTAAAGTGTTTAATGAATATAAAGCCATTTACAATTATTTTTAATTCAACTTTTCTGTCTATATATATATATATACTGTCATTAATTTGTTTTGCAAGAATGGATTTCTCAGAGCAATATCACATCAAAAGTGAACACTAAGATGTTATGAGAAATCCATATCAAGCAAAACATATCAACAATGGTATGTTTATGGAGGATTTGGTGAGACGATGTCAGCAACATCATAATAGGTCACATTAAAAAACAGCGATATTATGTTCATATCATGTTAGTTGCTTGATAATAGATATTATTGCATGTAAAGATCAAGGGAAAATGTACAAATCATTAATAAACACATTTAGATATGGGCGAGTGGTTTTGATTTGTATATATTTTTTTGCAATAAGCATTTTCACATATGAAAAAAGTTTCTGTTGTTACTTCCTGCTGATGTGTTGAAGTGATGATTAAATATAAAATAGTACAGTACACATATTCTCTCAAATTCTTACTCTGCAGTGGTTATAATTTCTTTTTAAATGAAAATTTATGAATGAAAAATTTCAAATGAACATAATGTTTGTAATGTGTAAGCTTTTTATGAAAAACCACACCAAAGAATATTAGTAACTTGGAATTGGAATTCGCTTTTTAGGAATAACTAGAGGCTCATCTGAGCCTGAATCTCTCAACTGAATACTCAAACATAGTTTGCACAGCTTAATTTTCACATAAGGTACAATGTTAAACTCTAACTCATTCAAATATGACTTTTAAAAAAAACTTTAAAATGGTAATTGATTCCTGTTTGTCCTCTCACATCTCTGAAATGGTAAAATCTACAACTAAAGTTATCATTTAGTCTACAGACGGAACAATAATACGATATGACCACAACATTTTTACGGTAAGATACAATTTTCACCCTGTGATGAGAAGTAATTAAATTAAATCATGTTGCTAATTATTATTGCCTATTTCCTAAGAAATTAAAGCATGTCTTTTGCTATGTATGGTCATTTGTTGTCAAACTATTCAATATCTCAAAGATCTATTATTGATTTAAAGCATACTTGTTGTTTAGAACATCTCTTCAAAATTGCTTCAGCAGGTGTTACAGGATCATCCAAAGTTTCTAACTGAAAAACAAGAAAAATAACATGTAAAGTTATACATTTTAAAAATACATCAATACTAATGCTTTTTAGCTCACATCAGCTTTTCTGATTGAAAAGAGTCTGCCGTCTACCTGTCCATACATATGCTATAAACCTGTTAATTTTCAAATTCTAGCTGTATCATCACATTGGATAATTCATTTACATTCACATCATTATATGATATGTATTTTCCTAAGAATTCAACTGAACAAAGAAAGATAACTCTATTTTCTCTCAGTAACCTCGCTATGAGCAGGATTTTAACTCACAATGGTAATGACTGCATAGGTAGTTGTATGAATTAGAATTATTATTGTTTTAACACCACTTTCAACAATATTTCACTTGAAAATGAAGCACAGTTTCTATGAGTGATTACCAGTAGTATTGCAGGGTTCTACAATTCATACCAGCTCCCACTAGCCCCTGGCTAGTAAGGAAATTTTTTTTACTTGCCAACAAAAGTATGTTACTTGCCAGATTAATAAAGATACCAATTCGTACTATACAACTCCAATATGTATTTATTTGTACATAATTAATAATCCCGTAAATGAGACAAAAGATGCTCAGTTGAGGAATGGGGTTATCATCTTTAATTTTTTTTTAACGTTTCATACTTTTATTATGATAAACAAAACTTTCACGTTTAAACTTGTTCTTTCCGGTAACAAATTTGGTTTTGCCAACAATATATGGGCCTGTCTTTCTGCAAATATCACAATACATAACGTTGTTACTGGAATCATAAGTGAGCCACAAAAACTCCAACTTCCAAACATCGTGGAATTTACGCTTTTCAGCTTAAGCCTGTACCTTCATCACTATTTTGGCTTATACTTCCGTCGATGTTGCATCAGACAGGCCAGCTTCATGATCAGTTGATTTATCCGGTTTATTTTTAGCGAAAAATTGTGTATGCAGGTTTTGTTTATTGCTCATCGTGGTCACTTGCAAGCATTAAAAGTATGCGATTTAAATCTTTTCTATCCGAGTCAATTGTGCGGTTTAGAAGACCGGAAAATCATAATCGGAATTTAAATTGAAAAATATTATCAGTGATGGACTGAAAATGATCTGGAAATTTCAACTCGCCGTCTGGCTATCAATACAGAATTTATACTCGCATTTTACAAAAGTAACTTGCAAATGCGAATGTTTTGGTCGCATTGTAGAGCCCTGTATTGTGATGTGCATTGGATCATGACCTATGTAAAGTGAGAATGTGGTATCGTTACATCCTAATTAAGTATCAGCCATAGCATGTATCAATAAAATATTACAACAAAAGTACCTCTTTAGTGAATAAGTTTGAGGGTAGGCATTTAATATTGAAGACTCCCCTGTCTTAAAATCTGAGTGCATCTATGTTGCTCCAAACCAACCAATCAATAGCAGTTCATTAATCTGTTGTTAACTTTGATACAAATCAGTCCAGATATGCATAGAAAAAAATTTCATCAATGATCAAACCCAACTCAACAAGGAGGAAACGTTATCTCACCTTCACACAATTTCTCAATATCACAGCTGTATCAGAATTTCCTGTTGCCATGACAATACCAGGACTGTCCAATAATTTGATGTGTTTATCTAAATGTACTTCCTGCATTGTCCTGTAGGGGTTAAAAAATTGTCAAAATTATAGAAAGCATAGCAGATGAATTAGACACATGTTTAGATCTGATAAGTCAAGTCAGGGCAGTCCTGGTTGTGATCGTATGGTAGTTGGATAGACAACTACCTGTGCAATCAGTGCCTATCTTACTAAAGTTGTGCGTTTCAATCCCACTTATGGCGAGAAGTACTTGATACAACTTTATGTGATACAATTTTTCAGTGCATTGCCACAGGTCGGTGGTTTTCTCCATCAATAATCACTGTAATCCTTACCCAATGTCAAGTCAAAATTTAATATGCAATAAGAGCTAAGATTCTAGTCTCCATGTTTGACTGAGAGATAGTTCTGTGTTTAGTTTGAATTTGTGTAGGAATGAAGAGGCTAGTTACATAAAGGACATTTTGATAGGAGTTTTCTAACATTTCAATAACTCCTACAAAGGAGTTTTCTAACATTTCAATAACTCCTACAATATCTTTAAAGATTCTGCCTTTTTTTTTTTTTTATACTTGTTTCGATTTTTGTTGAACTTGTCTCAATCTATTAAAGAATAAAAATACTAATGTAATAATCCGAGGTTCACAAGTGCCTGTCATTAACCTGATCTATATAGGCAATGAACAAAGAAATTGAAGAGTGACAAAATTAGAAATTTCAAGGAAGATTCCAAATATATGGAACAACTCATTAGCATAAAACAACATTTTAAATTTCATCTCATTTTATATTAAAATGTAGCATTTTTTCCCATTTGAAGAAATTTGTTTTTAAGTAACTAAGGCCATCTTGGATGGATGTTGGATATGATTTTTTTAATGCCAGGAAACTCGTCAAAACAGTTCAAATAACTTCAAGGCTGCAAAAACTATATCTATCTTTTGACAATACTTAAAAAATGTTGTTTCCAACAAATCTATGCTTCAACATCAAGTAAAGATATACATATATTACAGAGTATAAATATATTACCTTGTCATTCCAGGCATGGATCCAACATTACATGCCTTGGCACGCTTTAAACTGTTGATAATACTGCTCTTACCAGTATTAGGGAATCCTAGAATTTAACAATCAATGTATTAGATTTTTTTAAATACTTGCAGTTCATAATCAGATGGCGACCTATTCAAGAATGAACATATTTTGCACACATCTGTTAATTTTTCTAAATATGTTTTTTTAATATAAAAAGTCCAAGAGAATCACTTTTTGTTTTGGACAAATATTTTTGAGAGGCATCATTTTTCTCATATTATATAATTATACAACTAACCAGTAAATTCAACGTTTAAGACATCAATCAATCATGGTTAATGTTCATACTACAGTGCACGAAATGATTTACAGCATATTCGACAAATGACATTATTTTGATGCTTGGAGGTCCCAGAAAGCAAAGTGCTCATGCCTGGCATACAATATAAATATTTTGCATCCATAATGAAATTAGACTAGAGGCTTACCTGAGCACGAGTCACTCACCTGAACAAACTTTTATCTTAAGAGGACAATTGTGACATTATAATTAAAATGTAAAATTTAAGAACGAATGCAATTTTTACTAGTTATATTGTTGAAGGAACAATGAAATTACACGATAAGACATTTTTATTCAATATAAACCATCAAAATAAAGTTCATCAAGGGATGTCTTATTTGTTTGTTACAAGCCTGTATGCTACAAACGACCATGATCTCCCCTCAACAGTTACATAATCCATTTGAAATTGCCATACAAAAACAAATAACTCACCGACTACACCCACTCTTATAGCTGTTTTGATATCTTTGTTACGACAATAGTTGCCTAGTAACTTCATCAACATATCTGCTCCCAAACAGTGACTAGATTTCAATAGGTCATCACTGGCTACTTGTAAAGGAACCTTTGTTCTACTCTGTAATTAAACATGTAAATAATTTTTTTTTTCAAATATTGCCAATTTTTTAATTTTATGTCTTTAATAACAAACGTAGTTATGTCAGTGAGAAATAATCTCAAAATGTAACAAGTGAACTGCTATATTAACTAGAAGCCCATCTGGTTATTCAAGGACTGTTCACGTTCAATCAAGTTTGTAAGTTTTCGAGATAAGAATTGCCTCTCAACCCAATGTTTCTTCACCAGAACAACATTGAATGTATGTAGTGGACTTCACATACATCATTTGTACTTATACAAAAATCAATTGGACCTGTAGTCTCACAAAAGCAAATTTTAAAGTTTAAGCAAAACTTAGACGCTTGTTGTTACTTCTTTTATCTTTTGGTGTTACGCTAAGATCTAACAACATCCGGTTACGACAGGGTTCATATTTTCAACTGAACAATCAGTGATGAGTTGCAGTTAAAACTGAGTAACACTCGAAGAGATGTTGTCTGGTTGGTCAATATTTTTAGCTGTTTTGCATATGCTGTGACCCGTAATGTAGTTTCTCCCACACTGTAACATATCAGTTAAGGGGAGCAAGTGGGAGATGTGTGATTTCAATCAGATTGAATTAGATTGAGTCAATAAGAAATAAAAATTGCCAAAGTTTTTTTTCTGGATGGACAAAATGAGAAATCTTTGCATATAACTTTTGTAATAAGCTAAAATGATTTGGATGTGTAGTTTCTGAGGAGAATTTTTAATGCTTCACTTACTAAATTTGTCTGTTGTATTTGTGTAGAAGCTTTGAAAGCTAATGTAGGAAACTCATTTCTTAAATGTTTCAACCAAACTTCAACATTCTCTCTTGGAACCAAGTCTACAAAATAAAAAAGCATAAAACAACATCAAAATGCATGCAAGCTGTGCTACAGGCCGTCTGCTACTCACCTTGGGTTATAATGGGTGTTTAACAATGTTTCAGCTACATTGTGGCTGTCAGTGTTATAAGTGGAGGAAACCAGAGTACCAGATGACAAACCATTGACCTTCTACAAGTCACTTACAAACTTTAGCACATAAGGTTGTAACAAGTGCATATCACTACATGCAGGAATCAAACTCACAACTTTAGTGCTGATAGCCACTGATCTTAATGAAACCTTTATTCAAATGCCTGATCAGTATTTACCTACATCTATGTACACACTTTATCCCTGTCCTTGAAATCAACAAACTTCCAAATTTCCCCATATATTTCATATCAAAACAACTATTTCTTTAAATATTGTTTTGAGGTCAATTCATGTCCGATTTTAATAATTTCTTTTATCAACAAAAAAGTGAATTATATGTAAATTTACTCTATAATGTCACTGCAATTTTGTAAACTATGAATTTTGAGAATACACAAGTAAAACACAAAACTGAATTAAAAAAAATAGGAATGGTTTTGACTCCAGCATATTTTTTTTTTAATTTAGTTTTATAAGAAATAAATAGTGTTAATACAGTCATGGATTGATGGATACCTAGTGATCCATATGTGTTGACTCGGCAAAGCAGAAGATATAATAACTTTTTAATCTAGTTTGCTCATTTTTTTCAGTTTGATTTGCAATATCCATTGGTTAAGGTTGGGGTTATGGTGTTTAATACCACTTTCAACAATATTTCAGTTATATCGTGGCGGTCAATTTTAATGGTGGAGGAAACAGGAGTTCCCGGAGAAAACCACCGACCTATCGCAAGTAACTGACAAACTTTATCACACAAGGTTGTATAGAGTTCACCTCGCCTGAATGGGATTCGAACTCACAATTTCAGTGGCGATAGGCACTATTTGCATAGGTAGTTATAAATCCAACTATCATACGTTCATGATCACGATGGCCCCACAACATCCTCTGAGAATTGTAAACATTTCTATATAACATTACCTACCTATCTTATTCAGTATTAAAACTAATCTTTTGTTTGTACCACTCTCTAATATTGTCTGTTCCATTTGTGTACAACGACTGCCAAGTGGATCACGGGCATCTAATACTTCTAGAATAACATCAGCTGCATCTACAACCTAAAAGAAAAATAAATGATAATCTTACAATATTTAGACTTTAAATGTTTTTAGTATATAGTTGCATCTCTTTATGTGAAAATTGGTTTACTTGAAATTCCGGTAAAGCCCCATTTTAAAGGCATAAAGGTCGTCAAATTCATAAATTTTCTTCTTATAAATGTGTTGCTATATGTAAATATAAATAAATATGTTCTAAACTATTCCCTGTTGAAAAGGTGTAATTAATAAAAAGATCTGATCATTTTTCGTCGTCTGTTCATAGCATTCCATTAAGTATGCTTTGGCTGGAGTTTAGATATTTACAGAGGAAGCGTGTGGTATTGACCCAAACTCCTGATAATGGATAGTGAGGTAGGACATATTCTAATAATTATGAACAACTGATGTTATCTTTTCATATTTAATCATTTTCTGTTCCATTCAAATATTTATTAAATTTGGATACAGTGACTTCAGAATCAGGTCGCAAAGCAAAATTTTGATTCAACAATTGACTACTCTCTGAAGTCTCCTCACTTCTTTCTGTTGTCTTCCACTTCTCCCAGTCAGATTTAAAAACCAGAGGCTCTCAAGAGCCTGTATCGTTCACCTGGTTATAAAAAAAACCAATTGGTCCTATGTAAAAACTATGTCCTGTAGTGGTAGTCATCTTGGAATTACGATCAACATAAAAAACACAAAGTTTGTAAAGGACCTTCCAATGATTGATGCACAGTTTAGGTTCAATCAGTGCAATAGCTTCAGAGAAGAATATATTTCTGTATTTTCCCCATATGGTCCTGTGTTAATACTATGACCTGTGGTGGCAGCCATCTTGGATTTCCGATCGGCATAAAAAACAGAAACTTTGTAGAGGACCTCCAATGATCATTCCTGGGCAGTTTGGTTTCAATTGTCCAAGTGGTTTCAGAGAAGAAGCGTTTTGAAACATTTTCCCCATAGGGTCCAATGTTAAACTAAGTCCTGCCGTAGCCGCCATTTTGAATTTCATATCAGAACAAAAAACGTAAAGTTTGTAGAGGACCATCCAATGAACATTCATGTACAGTTTGGCTTTAATCATATTTGTAGTTTCTGAGTAGAAGGCATTTGAACATTTTCCCATAGGGTCCAATGTTAATCTATGTATTGCGGTGGTGACCATCTTGGATTTCCGATCGGCATAAAAAACACACACCTTGTAGAGGACCTTCCAATGATCATTCCTGGGCAGTTTGGTTTCAATTATCCAAGTGGTTTCAGAGAAGAAGCGTTTTGAAACATTTTTCCCATAGGGTCCAATGTTAAACTAAGTCCTGCCGTAGCCGCCATTTTGAATTTCATATCGGAATAAAAAACGTAAAGTTTGTAGAGGACCATTCAATGAACATTCATGTACAGTTTTGCTTTAATCATATTTGTAGTTTCTGAGAAGAAGGCATTTGAACATTTTCCCATAGGGTCCAATGTTAATCTATGTCCTGCGGTGGCGGCCATCTTGAATTTTCGATCGGCATAAAAAAACAGAAACTTTGTAGAGGACCTTCCAATGATCATTCCTGGGCAGTTTGGTTTCAATTGTCCAAGTGGTTTCAGAGAAGAAGCGTTTTGAAACATTTTCCCCATAGGGTCCAATGTTAAACTAAGTCCTGCCGTAGCCGCCATTTTGAATTTCATATCGGAACAAAAAACGTAAAGTTTGTAGAGGACCATCCAATGAACATTCATGTACAGTTTGGCTTTAATAATATTTGTAGTTTCTGAGAAGAAGGCATTTGAACATTTTCCCATAGGGTCCAATGTTAATCTATGTATTGCGGTGGCAGCCATCTTGGATTTCCGATCGGCATAAAAAACATAAAATTTGTAGAGGACCTTCCAATGATCCTTCCTGGGCAGTTTGGTTTCAACTGTCCTAGTGGTTTCAGAGAAGAAGCATTTTGAAACATTTTTCCCATAGGGTCCAATGTTAAACTAAGTCCTGCCGTAGCCGCCATTTTGAATTTCATATCGGAACAAAAAACCTTAAGATTGTAGAGGACCATCCAATGAACATTCATGTACAGTTTGGCTTTAATCATATTTGTAGTTTCTGAGAAGAAGGCATTTGAATATTTTCCCATAGGGTCCAATGTTAATCTATGTCCTGCGGTGGCGGCCATCTTGGATTTCCGATCGGCATAAAAAACAAAAAATTTGTAGAGGACCTTCCAATGATCATTCCTGGGCAGTTTGGTTTCAACTGTCCAAGTGGTTTCAGAGAAAAAGCATTTTGAAACATTTTTCCCATAGGGTCCAATGTTAAACTAAGTCCTGTCGTAGCCGCCATTTTGAATTTCATACCGGAACAAAAAACCTAAAGTTTGTAGAGGACCATCTAATGAACATTCATGTACAGTTTGGCTTTAATCATATCTGTAGTTTCTGAGAAGGCATTTGAATATTTTCCCATAGGGTCCAATGATAATCTATGTCCTGCGGTGGCAGCCATCTTGGATTTCCAATCGGCATAAAAAACAGTAACTTGGTAAAGGACATTCCAATGATCATTCATGTACAGTTTAGGTTCAGTCAGTTCATTAGTTTCAGAGAAGAAGATCTTTGAAATTTCAGCCAATCAGAGCATATTATTGGCCTTGGCAGCCATATTGAATATCCGACTGGAACGAAAAACAGTAACTTTGTAGAGGACCATCCAAGGAACATTCCTGCTAAGTTTGGTTCCAATCGGCCCAGTGGTTTCGGAGAAGAAGCTTGAAATGTGAAAAGATTACAGACGACAGACGACGGACGCCAAGTGATGGCAATAGTTCACATGGACCTTTGGTCCAGGTGAACTAAAAAAAAAGTCATTTCTCCCTTTAATTTGAAAGTAGTGAGAGCCCTGTTTTCCCTTTGAATACATACCATGCCATAATATTTATACAATAAACCTGCAATTAATACTACACAATAGTTATCACTATCATTTGGGCAAATAACCTTTGTGTTGCATTGTAGAATCTGTCAATGTTTAAATAAATTGGGAGTAATATTATTTGTTATATTTTGTTTCTATATACATGTACATGAAAAATGTAATTAAAATCTTGTTCTGCTTTTTGGAACAGTGTTTAATGTATGTTTTGGCATTGTCAAAATTCCAGTCTTCATTATATCAAACCTTTTTAAATTCTTTATAAAATGTCTTTAGCGAATTTTCTACTGCACTGCCACCAACTTTAGACTCTTCATTGGGTGATTTCTTTAATTGCTGCAATAAAAAGAGAAGTTATTAGTGATATTGTAGCTGTCAGTTTTATTAGTGGAAGAAACTGTAGATGCCCAGAAAAAATACAAACTTTCCATAACTTACTGACTAATCCAAATACTGTATTCACATCCAAAAACAGGAATTTAAAAAATAGACTCTGTCACTCACCAGAGATGTTAAAAACATCAATTGTTTGACAGTATTACTATGCAGTGGCCATGTTGGAAAGTGAATCGAGTCAACAGGCACAATTTTGGAACAGGACTGACCTGCCAAGACTGTTTTTTTATTCAAATTTCATTTCATTCCATCCAGTATATGGGATGAGAGATGCAATTTGCTATTATTGTCGTTAATGTTGTCTTTTGAAAGGAAATTACAAGAACAAACTTGACATGTGTGTTATCAATTGAAAGCTAGTTTTAAAATTCTAAACTGATATGATAACAAGATGCACTTAAGATAACAAGCAGAAACTAATAAAACAATCAATTAACCCATAATTAATGGGCATAACTCTGGAAGGATAAAAGTCAGTTATCTTTATAAAATAAACTTGACCTGTATTTTACCCATCTAAATACAATTATAAAATTTTAGTCAAAGCAGATATCAGAAACCCAAGACAATGCCTTTAAACCAATAAAACATCATTATACACATATAGTCCGTTTGACTACTATAAATCATCTCCAGAAAAAAATCTTAAAAATCCATTTTTCAAATCAATAATTTAGATGAGAAAAGGAATTGAAAGGTTGTATAATTAAAAGTAGCTTTGGTCAACATTTCCTACAGCACCATGCACGATCGTGTCCACTTTCGATGGCGACATTTTACTGTTTGTTATTGAACGAATAAAAAATTTCTTTGAACCGAAATGAATTATCTTTTAAGAAAGTCACCATCAAAATATAAACATAATATTTCAATAAACATAATCTCGCCATTTTCATACATGACAAATGGCAAAAATGCTCGAACAACATAAAGTGAATACTAAACAAGATATGATTATAATCTAACGATTATGGAGTCTCCCAAACCGGCCACTGACAACAGGTTTAAAAAATAAATCAAAAGCTACCTTTGAAATCGAACAATGTTGAATTTTTGCGGTATTGTGGTGGCCATTTTGAAAATGGAGACCGGTAGAAATTTTTCCCTGTCTGGAATCAATTCAGGACGTTGAAATCGAATAATGTTGAATTTGTGCGGTATTGTGGTGGCCATTTTGAAAATGGTGACCGGTAGAAATTTTTTGATGTCAGGAATGGGACATCATAATCTACCCACATATGAAATGTCGTTGAAATCGGACAATGTTGAATTTGTGCGGTATTGTGGTAGCCATTTTGAAAATGGAGACCGGTAGAAATATTTTGATGTCAGGAATGGGACATCATAATCTACCCACATATGAAATGTCGTTGAAATCGGACAATGTTGAATTTGTGCGGTATTGTGGTGGCCATTTTGAAAATGGCGACTGGTAGAAATTTTTCGATGTCAGGAATCAATTTGGGACATCATAATCTACCCACATATGAAATGGCGTTGAATTTGTGCGGTATTGTGGTGGCCATTTTGAAAATGGCAACCGGTAGAAATTTTTCAATGTCGGGACATCATTATCTACCCACATATAAAATTTTGATGATATCGGACAATATTGAATTTTTACCGCCCATTTTTTATGCCGTGTTTTGGCAGCCATTTTGGAAATGGCAGACATCTCGAAAATTTTGAAAATGCAGAATTGCTCCTCTAATGGTGACCTATCACTATGTCAAATTTTATGTCTCTATCATTATCCATTTAGAAGTTATCAACATTAATGTACGAAATTTCTACTTTCCCATAGGATTCTACAGTAGCCCCCACCCCCTTTGAACCCCTCAAAATATGACTTGACCCCCTTTACCACAAAGCTGATAACTTTAAGACCAACTAGAAACATATATCAATAACTCCACCAAGTTTCATGAAATTCTGTCCAGTAGTTCCTGAGATCTGCCGTGGACAAGTTCATGGTTCATGGAAAGAAAGAAAGAGAAGAATAATAATAATAACAAGATATGATAATAATCTAACGATTATGGAGTCTCCCAAACTGGCCACTGACAACAGGTTTAAAAAATAAATCAAAAGCTACCCTTGAAATTGAACAATGTTGAATTTTTGCGGTATTGTGGCGGCCATTTTGAAAATGGAGACCAATAGAAATTTTTCGATGTCGGGAATCTATTCAGGACGTTGAAATCGAACAATGTTGAATTTGTGCAGTATTGTGACGGCCATCTTGAAAATGGCGACTGGTAGAAATTTTTCGATGTCAGGAATCAATTCGAGACATCATAATCGACCCACATATGAAATGTCGTTGAAATCGGACAATGTTGAATTTGTGCGGTATTGTGGTGACCATTTTGAAAATGGCGACCGGTAGAAATTTTTCAATGTCGGGAATCAATTCGGGACATCATTATCTACCCACATATCAAATTTTGATGATATCGGACAATGTTGAATTTTTGCGGTATTGTGGTGGCCATTTTGAAAATGGCGACCGGTAGAAATTTTTCAATGTCGGAAATCAATTCGGGACATCATTATCTACTCACATATCAAATTTTGATGATATCTGACAATGTTGAATTTTTACCTCCCATTTTTTATGCCGTGTTTTGGCAGCCATTTTGAAAATGGCAGACATCTCTAAAATTTTTAAAACGCAGAATTGCTCCTCTAATGGTGACCCATCACTATGTCAAATTTTATGTCTCTATCATTATTCATTTAGAAGTTATCAACATTAATGTACGAAATTTCAACTTTCCCATAGGATTCTATAGTAACCCCCACCCCCGTTGTTTGGGAGACTTAATAATAAGAAATGGAGCAAAAACAATAAGTCTCCAAACGTTGTTTGGGAGATTTAAAAATGCAAGTTGACTTGCATTTCGTTTTTGACCAACAAGAAAGCAAATTCAAAATTCACAAGGTGATTACTTCAACCGAATCACCCTGAAAGGCAGGGGCCTGCAGGTATAGATGACCTTAACTGTTTATACCCTTTGGTTTTCTTGCTCCCAGTAAATTATTTGTCTTTCCTATCAGTTAATCTGGAATGTACCTAATGAAGGTTATTCCAGAAATGCGTTGTGCACACTAAATTAGATATCCATGTTTATGAATACAAAATAAAGTACCTTTTTCTCATATTCTGCTGTTTTTCTTTGTGCATCTTTCACCATTCCATCCAAGTTTCGTCTCTTTGCCAACATCTTTTCTCTGTCTTTCTTTCTTCTCAGTTTCTGTTTTTCTCTTTCTTCTTCAGCCTACCATTAATATATATATATTACATGAATAAAACACATTTAATTGCATTATTACATAATTATTTTGCTTTTTTTGAGGTAAGGTAGTGTTATCATCACATTAAGCAATTTTTCAAGCAATATCAGGACGACCAGAACTAGGAAAGCATGAACAGTTATATGGGAACTGACCAGTGAAACAAATAGCCATGAATGCATGTTAGTGGTGTGTGATCAGAAGTCAATGACATCAACCACTTGGTCATGCATGGCCTTTATTTATATTGTATACTGATAAACAGATGATACTAAAACCAAGATCAAGATAAGACATTTCTAAAAAAATCTAAATGTTAAAGCTATTTATAGACAACAATCTACTTTAAAATGTCCAATAATACAATCCTTCCAACAGTTTTATTGTTCCACTACCAATAAGGCATTGGTTTACATCTGGTTTACAGATAGATTTCATACATTGATTGATATTCAACTTAAACTTTTAGGCTACATGTGCAGTATTTTTCTTTCAAGGTGGCCCTTTAAATTTTGTTGTTGGTCCCTTTCGCCTCCCTTAAACCCCTGTATCTCGGAAACCACAATAACTATGTCAAATCTTGTTGAAAAAAATGCAGACAGGAAGTTTCATAAGGAATCTAAAAGAAAATATCAAAATTGGACTTGAAATAAATTCTAAATCTATTATGTTTTGACTCCCTTATATCTTGAAAAACGGTAAGAGCCATAAAAAAATTAGTTACAATGTTATATATAAAGACAAGTTTATAAGGAACATAAAGAAAAAAAACCCATCAAGATTAGCTCTAAAATAAACGCTTCTCATACAAATACAAACAACACCCTTTTGACATCTTTGGGCCTCTTGTTTCTTTTGTGTATCTCTGATCAACAACAAAAAACATAAACTTCTAAAGGACCATCCAATGAACATTCCTACCAATTTTGGTTCCAATTTGCCCAGTGTTTTCAGAGAAGAAGATTATAATGTAAAGGTTTACCGACGATGATGGATGCCAAGTGATGGCAATACTTCATCTGACACTTTGGATCAGGTAGGGTCAGGTGAATTAAATTATCAAAAATTAAACTTAAAGAAACCAAGTATGATGAATATAACATTATTGCCTACCCTTTTCTTTCTTGCTTCAGCTTCATGCAATATCTCCTCTTTAAAGGGTAGACTGTTTGGTATACCAGGATCCTTCTTCTTTTCTGAAATGAAAAAAAACCCAACAAATTAAAGAATATGTCAATTAATTACTGAAATACCGTTTTTTGGTACATATAGAACGCGATCTTATGCTTCAAAATGATAATTTGTAGGTGGGGTGCGCTTTATGTATAAGAGCAAGTATCAGACACTTTTTTTCAGGTCACGCAGAGAGTTGCCGGTAGCATAGCTTTGAGTTCACGGACGGCAATATTCCCAATGATCGATGAATTCATGTACAAATAACATTAATTGTGTTCATTATATATGTGTTATTTAAAATAAAACTGTATAAAAATTATATTCATTGCCTTTTTGAAAGGTTTGTAAATATCTATTTATTCTCGATGTTTGTCAATAATCATATATGTGCATTGGTGTTGTTGTTCGGAACTAATTGTCCATACGAATGCAGGAATAACTGTCAAAAGTTTGCTATCAGACATGTGATATTTTACCTTTTTGCAATCTCTTTTTTCCTGGGGTGAAATTACCTGTGTTTGGGTATTGAACCTTTGTTTGATTTATTGATTTTTACAGCAGTTGACAAGGTCAAGGACCGTATATTGTCTAACAAGGTGTGAAAAGATAATTAAACATACTGGAACATCTGTCAATATTATATACTATATTGTAGCATTGTTACAATATGAGTACACTTCAAAAGAAATTATAATCTCTTTGATCAGGTCTTAATTAATGTTATTACTGTTGTATTGTTTTCTCTTTATTTGAATCGATCGTAATTACTTCCTATTTCAAGCTTGACCCAAGCTTGCCTATCTTTGATCCCATGCAGGGTGATTCGGATGAAGAAGTCGCCTTGTGGCTGCTCACTTCGCTTTGTACTAGTGCCAAAAGAGAAGTGGAAGTCACCCTGTAATTTTACCAAGTCGCTTTGCTAATTTTAACTGTTTTAACAGTAAAACATCGGTACATTTTTACTACAAAATTTCCATTTTTCAAACCACCATTGTAAAGGGACGTAATCGAAACAGTTACGAATATAAAACTGTACTACGGATCCGTACTCGGGAAAATAACGTCGGTATTGTTTCATTTCATTTATTTGGGGTTTGATAAGGGCTATCCAAATGGATTGTGAACTTTGTGGATATGATTAGTTTCTTAATTAATATCAATCAGTGATTAAAGAGAAGCAATGTAAATAATATACACTCATTAAAATTTGATTAAATAATTAGCAATTTCAGTTTGTGATAATGTGATTATATAGATTGGTTGATTGTTTGATTTTATTTGTATACGTAGATCAAAGAAGGTGAGTAAATTTATTTAAAAGAACAAAGGTGGTTATGTTTTCCACCCAAGCCTGTATGAAAGTAATATATACATGTCCTGCTTTATTTACATAGATGCAAATTTCTATTATTCTAAAAACTCACAATATTTAATAATCAAGGATAAATTTAAAAAGTAAGTCAGTAATAAGAGAATTATCCAAAATTCTAATATAAATTTTTCTTAAGGACACAATTTCTCATTGAGAAAGTCGCCATCAAAAACTACATCAATTTCAATTACATAGATGATGTGAAAAGTGGTACAATTAGAGAAATATTTTGACTTCTCCCTGTTGTCTCTCACTTCTCTTTTGTCAGCACCTGAAAGAGAAGTCACTTCTCCCTCTGATTTCAAAGTAGTGGGAGCCCTGCACATGAATGGTTCATTATTTGATGAATTTATACTGATTAAAGATTAAAGATATCTACATATTTATTATTTAAAACAACCATAATTCGCATGAAGAACGACAAAAAAAATCAACGGCTCCATCCATATCATTTTCATTGCCGTTTTGAACTTGTTTTCAAACTAAACATTACCGATAAACTTCCTGCATTCACAAAACAGCTAATTTTCACTTGCAAAATCTAGAATAATCGGTTTAAACTCTTTTAACAAAACTAATTTAACATTTCCCTGTCTAAAATTTCTATGCACCAGTGTGTTTAATAGACACAAAAAGACGGTACTCAAAATCGACAAAAATGATACAATACATTTTATACTAACATAATGTAAAATTATTATTATTATTATTACTGCTTAACACTGTATTTGGCAAAATTAAAGCCATGTAATTTAATTTAATTTAATTCATTTTAATTCAACAAAGAAACAAAAGAATTCTTGCAAATTACATTTTATCGTAATTTTACAATTTTTCAAATTCATTATTTTTCTACAACATTCAATAAAAGAAATATTCAACAAGTACAAAAATACATTACTTTTGCTTGGATTTTTTCTGGCTTCTTTTTTTAATTTCTTGTGATGATTACTTATCTGAAAGAAAAAAACATAAAATACATGCAATGTATTCTTTTTAGTCAGATTTATAAACAGATTTATAAACAAGTCTTAAGTGCCCAGAACAGTAGTTTAAACTTTAAACCCACGAGTCACTAATATGACTAGTGACTATATGCACAGGCCACTGTAAACTTTAAACATCAGATAGTGTGATCCTTATGTTTCAAGGACTTTTATTGCAGGGAAGACAAAAATCCAAAATTCATTTTGGACCAAAGATGTAAGAGTTCATGTCACAAGATTTACACCATGTATACATACAATGTATATGATATCATACATGACATACAGCCCTTTTTGGATCCGGTTTAGATGTCAAACCCAGCAAATTCCAAGACCTTACTCTACATCTTCAGGTCATAATCTTTTGGGACAAAAGATATTAAGAAGGAGTTAATGTCACAAGAAAATGTGCAGGCCACTGTCATATATTTAAGTATTAACTTTTATGTCACTGTGTATTTAGAAGCAATGTATGCACATTAATATTAATGCAAGGTTACCAACTAACCAATGGACAGATTTCTGTCATTCATAAGTTCAACTTATATCTGTTGCCTTTTGCTTAAAGTAGCCTTATCTTTCTACAATTAATTAGTAAGAAATAATATGGATGTAAATGATCAAGGGAGACTATCCAACATTACCCTTTGACATAAATTAAAGTACAATGTAAAAGAACAGCGACTTTATTGCTATTCTACATTTCACATTTATTTACTGTCAATTTGAGTTGAGTTTAGGAAATCTCACCTTCTTTAGTACTTTATATTTTAGTCTAGTTGATTGTCTTTTACTTTTCTTTCTATCTAAATATAAAGAACATTAAATAAATTAAAAACATATGCCATCTTTAAAAGGTGGTTTGAATTTTTTTCTTCTTACTTTTACTGGTGTTTATCAACGATCTACCGGATTCAGTTAAGTCGCTCAACTGTTTGCTGATGACTGTCTCTTGCATCATGTGGTCAACATCAACGCCGCTCAGTTGCAGCTTCAGTAAGACCTACACAAACTTGAGAAATGGGAAAAAACGTGGCAAATGTCATTCAATGCAGATAAATGCTTTACACTACATACTACAAAGAAATGGAAACCAACAGAATACAACTATTCACTGCATAACCAAGTACTTGAAGTAACAAAGGACAGTAAATATCTAGGTGTCATCACAAGCAATGACTTGAGCTGGACAAATCACACCAGTAATATCACAGCCAAAGCCAATTGTACCATCGGCTTCCTCCGAAAGAAGTAAAAAACAGCTGCATACAAGTGCTGTATGGGACCCATACAACAAAAACCAGATATCCCAACTAGACTCTGTATAACAAAAAGCTGCACGATTTGTATCAAATAACTTTCAAGACCGAGAATTAGGAGCAGTTACATCTATGACCTCCAACTTAAAATGGGAATCCCTTGAAAGAGGCACACAAAGGAAAGGACTGTTCTGATGTATAAGATCATACATATTTTAGTTGAAATATGTGCAGAACATCTACTAATACCATCTGATTGCAGAATTAGAGGAATTACAGCCTTCAGGATGATATATACATGTCAGAGCAAATGTATATCGCTTTTCATTCTTTCCTCGTACCATCATCACCTGGAAAAGCATGCCATCAGGTCAGTACCATCAGCCAGTTCCAGGAAGGGACAAGGTCCATTTCCTTTCCCCTGCAGTCACAGATGTAAATAGTGCTTCACCCTCTTTTTAACTGTAAATATGATTTTGATTTTAACTGTACAGTACCATACCTGTTAACCTCTGGGAACTGCTAGGGGGGAGATCTCCCCCCTACCAACTCTTCTAAGGGGGAGATTTTGTGCGTCGCCTTTAAACGCACAAAATTGTACCTTGTAGTTGCATACATGCAGGGGTTTCAAAGTTTTTTATAATAGGAGGTACTTCTTAAATTTTAGGAGGTACCTAAAAAATTAGGCTGGGAGCCGTAATGGGTCCAGGGGGCGGAAGCTCCTGAAATCTAGCATTTTGTGGACCAAAAAATGTACTTCAGAGACTGCAAAACATTAAGTGTTTTTGAAAGAAAAATCCCATTAACTTTAGAGTTCAGATTTCACCAAGAGTGAAGACCATACATAATGCCTGGATTTTCCCCCCCAATTTCTTTATTGAATATTTCAGTTTCCAGACTTCAGCCAAGATTATTCATAGAGTCCGCCATATCTTGAAAAAAAACCAAAAGGACCATAAAGAGCTACGGTTCCGCAGCTAGGCTTGACCAAGCCATTGTTATCAAAGCTTAAACTTCTCAAAATTCTTTTGTTGGCTTTGTCCTTTTCTTTTTCACAATACCTTGGCTTGAGTGTTTTTTTTACTTTATTACCAGTAATTAAACTCACCAAAGACCATTGGCACGGATCAAGACATATAAGTGTCATAATTAATGAAACATATAAATTTAATTTGCAATCATCAATCTTTAATAAAATTTATAATTTTAATAGATCAATACAAATATAATTAAACAAAAACAATATATATTGTTACTTTCACGACTTATGTGCAAAAAAAAATGTTCGAACAAAAACGATTCGCGGGAAGACATTCATTAATATTTGAATCACAAAAGTTAAATTATTTTGGAAAAAAAGTGGGGCCGGCATTTTGACATTACAATGTAATTCGTATTTGAGCCATGTCCGGTCCTTTTCAAGATTTCTAGTAATTTTCTATCCCTTATCTCCTCGTACCCCCTTTTAAAAATGTTGTTCAGCACACTTTCATTTCTGTGAACAACCGTGGTAGGCTCCCGTCAAAATATGTAAATAAATTAGCCATAGGTTTTTATTTTTTTTTATACCGGAAGTTAAACAATATGGACGGAGTTAAGCAACAGGACAGTACGCCCCAGAATGATTCGACCCCGGGTTTTAAATGGATAAAAAAAATCGCACAACATATTGTGTAGTCATATATTCATAATACATAATTATCATACTTTTATTACTGAAGATTACACTAAATTGTGTTTGAACATAATTTGTATTCGGTCATTTTTTATTTTGAAATGATGTCAGCTTTGTTCCGGTCCGAGTTTTACACAAGGTTGAAAAGATATTGGGGCGAAAACATATCTATTTACCGCATGCGCAAACTGCTATTTACGATTCTAAGGTAAAGTTATTTTTAAAACAGGGAATATCCCATCAACTTGGTCGTGACGCAGTTGTTCGATTTGAATGGGAGAATTCAGCAATTGACGTGATCATTAATTTTTTATGAAAAATATTTCACAAGCCTATCATCGACCATCGTACTTGTGGTTTTGACCACCGCTAATTTTGGGGCGATCAGTAATTTCTGCCGGTACTATGCACGATCTCAGACGGGTAAAAGTACCGGGTACCGGCCCACTTTGAAACCCCTGATACATGTGATAGAGTTGCTATGCTACAACTGGAGATTTGTAAATTTTTGGCTGGAGATTTGGTCTCATAACTGGAGATTTTTTATCGATGTATTTGATGCATGTTTTTATTGTTAATTGATGTTTTCTTTTTGTTTGTTTCAGTATTGAACCAACTGCATCCCATTTCAATATATATTGTTTACATTTCTGTCTTATTAGTAGTGTTTCATATGATGAATGAAGGATAAAAACTGTATTTATAATTTATTCATAATCATTCATAATCATAAGGTTATAACAAAGCAATAACAATGAAGACAGAATGTTCTGAAAGATAAAGTCATTGAGCACTAAAATTAAAAAGTCACTTTGCTGCTGGTGCGTTGGGTGATAGCATACGTTTCGGCATTTTTGTGGTTTATCAATTCCATCCTGGAACTTAGTCCTTAAATAATACCTTGATCGGCTTTGGTCCTAAACAAGCCATAACAACTCAATCCGAGATGAATTCATTGCACGTTTGATCGAAATAAGACGTTTTCCTCGGCATCAAAGGTTGTCTGACTCCTGTTTGCACAACGGTTTATAACTATTTTTAATTGCCGCTATCACACTTCTAATCATCTAAGCGTGTGCCACAAACCCACTTCCTTATCCCCAATTAACTGTCAATCAGTGGATAATTGTTGTATAATCATCAACACCTTAATTAATCTCCATGACCCAATTTACCTGTAAAGGTGTCAAACAAATCAATAACCGGATATCATTTAAACACCTTTACCATTCGTATCTCTTGGCATTTTTCATCAGCGCGGGAGTTCCAAATGAGGAATTTCCAGAAATATTGATCGCAAAATGTAGGTCAAGATTTTATTGTACTTGATTTTTTTGTTGGGGGGAGATCGTGCGGGAGGAAAAGCTGTGTGCGGGAGATTAATGTCTCCCACGCATGAGACCCAGTCCATGCGGGAGATAAGGCTCTTACGCGGGAGACTCCCGCGAAAAGGGGGAGGGTTAACAGGTATGCAGTACAGACATGCACTGAGTAGTTACACCTTGAGTGCACTTTTAACTGGAAGAAGAAGATAACATTTTATTTGATTCAGTCTAGTAAAAAATCCCTTTTTACATGCCTGAATGTCCAGCAAGACAAAATGGATCTCCTGTACTTGGCGATCACTAGTATAATTTTTTTTTCCAGTATTGTGAATTTTTTTCAAAATTTTGTACAATACTGGTATACCAGTAATGTAATTAAGATATTGGTATTGTAATTCAATTATGAAATTGGATTGCTTCATATTAGAAGGTTCATGTTATCAACTATTGAAAAGCATACTAAAAGTACAAGTTCATTGTGTATCATTTTATTGGCATTTATAACATCGTATCAGTAATACATCACAATACACAACAATCCATTATGGATAGAGTCAAGATTATTATACAGCGACACAAGAACAACTACTTCAAGAACTGGTCTACCCAGGAACTAACATTTCCACAATACCTATTATAATACTTACTACAATACTATACACAAGTAAAAAATTATTTTTTTTAAATCACAATACTGGTACAATACTGGTATACAATACTGGAACAAATTTTTATACCAGTAATGTGCACAATACTAGTATACCAGTATTGTGATCGCCAAGTACAGGAGATCCAACAAAATATTCATTGAGGACTGTATATGGTCTGCTGGAATATTCTTACATATAAATGGTGCAATGAAGCATGAAAAAAAAAAGACAATGGAGTGAATGGCATTCAGTTCTTCTGCTTCTAATGGTTAAAGCAAACTTTCAACTAAATCTATTACTTGCTGTTTACATAAGATAAAACCAAATACTTATTTAGATGTAAAAGGTAGTGTTGCCGTTGGCGAAATCTTGACTCAAGACTTTAGACTGCCTCAGAACTAAGATTACTCTTAATTTTGAAGCCCTTTATTTTTAAGGCCTTTTCACAACGTGTGTCGGTAGAGTATTCCATTCAGGAACTGTTCTACAGAAGAAGGATTTATAAAAATCTATATTGCTGCATAGATGACGGTGTCATATATGGCCGAGACCAGTGAGTGAGATTGTCTGGTTTGCGATATTGTAATTTATATCGTATATTAACAATTATTCGTTCCTGCCTCCAGCCCACATTTGACAGTATAATGGGACTACATATACATCAGTTTTGTTCCGTAAAATCATAATTGTTCATATTTAAACATCTTAATTAACTTACTCAGTTGTTTTTTACTCATTTTTATCAGTAAATAAATAACCAGCAACAACACGTGTTGAAACAAAACAGGAAGTGCCGTTCTGCATAAAATAATAAGAAACGAAACCAACTCGTCCCACTGCCTACTCGTCCCATATTTCTACTAAGTTGTCCCCATATTAAGATAACTTTCCCGACTTTGAAAAAAAAAATGATTACAAACCCGCCACCAATTGATATTGTTCAAGTCACCCAAATAAATATAGCAATGCAAACTCTAAAATTATAATTTATACCTCTCTTAAGAATTTACTGAATAAAATAGGTGAGATGTAAGATGATGAAGTATAATGGTCATATATTTAATGATTCGCATAAAGGACACCACAAGCCTCATTATTTTTTCTCTTTAAGCTTTGTGAATTTGACCTTGATGAATATGAATTTTGTTATCATGTACATGTATACATCGTATATTTATGTTTATACACCCGTGAATTGTCTTGTTGCTAATATAACTAACACATGTAGTTAAGTGAATTCATTGTTAAGATGATGAACATCGTAAGTATTTTGCTAAGCTTATTTGATTTTTTTTTTTCAAATTCAATTTTTTGTCACTGCTCTATTCCTATTGAAAAAAACATAATCTGTAATTTTAAGCTAAAAAAGGTTGTACGGAAATAGAACAATAAAAGTAAACGTTCAGATTCGGTTTTTTCCGAATGTGTCTTCTTCTTCTTCTTCCATTTAATGGCCACCGTCAACTGGTTGACTATTCTGCAACTTTTTGGGTGTGCGTATAAAAACTTGAACATACTTAAACGCAATAAAGTGAAATTTATATACAGTGCAAGTAAAAACAGTGTCATTTAAGTTTAATGACGGAGCTGAGCCTTGAAGGATTCAGGACTCGAGGCAGAGACAGTACAGTTAGGCAAGGTGTTCCATTCCTTGAACGTTCTAGGATAGAACGACTCCTTCCGTACTGTGGTCTTGCATGATGGAATGCGCAATGCCTGCTCGTTGTTGTTTCTGGAGGGTCGTTCATTTGGTATAAGCTTGCTTGATGCATCAACTCGTACAATGTTGTTCTTCAGCTTATACATCATCAGTAAGGGACAGACCATTTCTTTCCTTTCTTGTACACTGGTCAGATGTTAGCCGATTTCCATATATTTATCTGGTACTTCACTTGTTTGATATGAGTAACGGAATATGATGGTTAAGATTGATGCTATATGCGTTGCAAGTTCCTTATGGACTCGTGGTGTTATATTATCTGGTCCTGCTGCCTTGTTTGGATTTAGGTTTTTCAAGAACTTGTGAACACCATTTTCTGTAATATTGATGTCTTTGATGGTATTAAACTTTCCTGTCATCTTGCACTGTTTTTGAAATTCTTCATTTGATATGCTGTTTTTTTCTGAAAAAACTTTCTGGAATTGCCCGTTTAGTATATCAGCCTCAGTTTCTGTTGGCTCAGAGTGCAAGGTTCCATCTGATTTAAGAGGTGGTATTTGTCTTCCATCTGATCTTCTGTGTTTTATAAGAGTCCAGAATCTTTTCATACAGTTTGGTCTTTCATTCGTTTGGTCATTGTCTGGTGGTGAGACTGTCGATGTATTTCCAGTATGTTTTCCTGATTTCTCTCTGTGTATGTCGTTTAAGTCATTGTCTGGTGGTGAGACTGTCGATGTATTTCCAGTATGTTTTCCTGATTTCTCTCTGTGTATGTCGTTTAAGTCATTGTCTGGTGGTGAGACTGTCGATGTATTTCCAGTATGTTTTCCTGATTTCTCTCTGTGTATGTCGTTTAAGTCATTGTCTGGTGGTGAGACTGTCGATGTATTTCCAGTATGTTTTCCTGATTTCTCTCTGTGTATGTCGTTTAAGTCATTGTCTGGTGGTGAGACTGTCGATGTATTTCCAGTATGTTTTCCTGATTTCTCTCTGTGTATGTCGTTTAAGTCATTGTCTGGTGGTGAGACTGTCGATGTATTTCCAGTATGTTTTCCTGATTTCTCTCTGTGTATGTCGTTTAAGTCATTGTCTGGTGGTGAGACTGTCGATGTATTTCCAGTATGTTTTCCTGATTTCTCTCTGTGTATGTCGTTTAAGTCATTGTCTGGTGGTGAGACTGTCGATGTATTTCCAGTATGTTTTCCTGATTTCTCTCTGTGTATGTCGTTTAAGTCATTGTCTGGTGGTGAGACTGTCGATGTATTTCCAGTATGTTTTCCTGATTTCTCTCTGTGTATGTCGTTTAAGTCATTGTCTGGTGGTGAGACTGTCGATGTATTTCCAGTATGTTTTCCTGATTTCTCTCTGTGTATGTCGTTTAAGTCATTGTCTGGTGGTGAGACTGTCGATGTATTTCCAGTATGTTTTCCTGATTTCTCTCTGTGTATGTCGTTTAAGTCATTGTCTGGTGGTGAGACTGTCGATGTATTTCCAGTATGTTTTCCTGATTTCTCTCTGTGTATGTCGTTTAAGTCATTGTCTGGTGGTGAGACTGTCGATGTATTTCCAGTATGTTTTCCTGATTTCTCTCTGTGTATGTCGTTTAAGTCATTGTCTGGTGGTGAGACTGTCGATGTATTTCCAGTATGTTTTCCTGATTTCTCTCTGTGTATGTCGTTTAAGTCATTGTCTGGTGGTGAGACTGTCGATGTATTTCCAGTATGTTTTCCTGATTTCTCTCTGTGTATGTCGTTTAAGTCATTGTCTGGTGGTGAGACTGTCGATGTATTTCCAGTATGTTTTCCTGATTTCTCTCTGTGTATGTCGTTTAAGTCATTGTCTGGTGGTGAGACTGTCGATGTATTTCCAGTATGTTTTCCTGATTTCTCTCTGTGTATGTCGTTTAAGTCATTGTCTGGTGGTGAGACTGTCGATGTATTTCCAGTATGTTTCCCTGATTTCTCTCTGTGTATGTCGTTTAAGTCATTGTCTGGTGGTGAGACTGTCGATGTATTTCCAGTATGTTTTCCTGATTTCTCTCTGTGTATGTCGTTTAAGTCATTGTCTGGTGGTGAGACTGTCGATGTATTTCCAGTATGTTTTCCTGATTTCTCTCTGTGTATGTCGTTTAAGTCATTGTCTGGTGGTGAGACTGTCGATGTATTTCCAGTATGTTTTCCTGATTTCTCTCTGTGTTTTATTATTTGTCGTTTAACTTCTTTAAATTTGGCTTCATTTCTACTATTTCTAGTGTCACAATAAATTTCTTAACAAAAGAAATGTTTCTCTAAAATTTGCGTGGTCATGTATTGTAATGAGATTGTTTTAGTTTTTGCGTGGTCATGTATTGTAATGAGATTGTTTTAGTTTTTGCGTGGTCATGTATTGTAATGAGATTGTTTTAGTTTTTGCGTGGTCATGTATTGTAATGAGATTGTTTTAGTTTTTGCGTGGTCATGTATTGTAATGAGATTGTTTTAGTTTTTGCGTGGTCATGTATTGTAATGAGATTGTTTTAGTTTTTGCGTGGTCATGTATTGTAATGAGATTGTTTTAGTTTTTGCATGGTCATGTATTGTAATGAGATTGTTTTAGTTTTTGCGTGGTCATGTATTGTAATGAGATTGTTTTAGTTTTTGCGTGATCATGTATTGTAATGAGATTGTTTTAGTTTTTGCGTGGTCATGTATTGTAATGAGATTGTTTTAGTTTTTCGATACTTTCATATTAGACTTGGTGTGAAAATAAATATCTAAGTTTTATTCGGTACTTTTTAGCTAATCTACCCAAAGACCATGCTAGATTTTTCCATCAGTAATCATGAGTCGTTCATAATCGTCGTTAGCTTTTTCATATGTTAACTAATTACGTAAATTATACATATTTTGACAGAACAACTAATAAAAATCTTCTCTGAAACCATAGAGCAAAATTAAACCAAATGCGTTGTCACAACGACTTGCATATCACGTATCTAAAATACGTTGTGGCAACGTAATTTTCACGTAAGAAAGGGACCTGACCAAACAGCAACCAAACTGCACCGTTGTGAATACGTAGTGTGCTAGCTGAGATGATAGTCATTGTCCAATTCTAATCTCGTTGAGATTAGTCTTCCGAAGTATTCTGGAAAATTTTGATTTGACCTCGAGGCATCCCGATGCATATTTTGTCATGGACGGATAATGTCAGATCACAGGATGGAGATACAGACAGTTCTAACATTTCTTCGGAAACATAATCTCAACGAGATTATGTCCCATTCCAACATTGCACCCAGCAGTACTCATGGCGGTTTTCCAGTGTGTCTAAAAAAATCCGAAAACTTCTACATTTAATATCTAAACAGCGGTTATAGTTTAGTGAGTTGAAATACTGCTAAAGTCAATCTGAATAATTCAGTTACTAGTATATCGTGTAGATCAGTTTTATTGGTGGAGGAAACCGGGGTACTCGGAGAAAACCACCGACCTGTCGGAAGCCACTGACAAACTGCATCACATGTTGTATCGAGTACACCTCGCCATGAGCTGGATTCGAACTCACAATTTTAGTGGTGATAGGCACTGATTGAATAGGTAGTTGTGAATCCAACTACCATACGACAACGACCACGACGGTTGGTTCAGTAGAGTTCATGCAGTTCAGTATTATTGATAGTGAAAGGTTAAAAACCAGAGCATCTTGCTTAAGTTTCACCTAGTGGAAAAGTTCATTTTTCAGAATATTTCGAATTATGAAACAAAATTAAACCGTTGCTATTTAAGTCTACTGTACTCAACTAATGGGACAAAATATATTGGATACATCATTTTAATAGATTGGGTGGAGAAAGAGGGGTGCTGTTTCCTGACCCAGACACTTTTGGGATTCAAATTAAACATGGCAGATTGCATACACCAAAATTGCTTTAACAAGAATCGTGTTTCATTGAAAATAAAACAAAATCATGCTGTTAATATATAGGATAGAAAATTTCACCACAAAACATTCCTCTTTTCCGTAGAAAACGAAATTCATACATTTCATGTTCAAACCGAGCTCTTGTGGTTTCAATCATAGCAGTAGTAATGTTAGAACTGTCTATATCTCCATCCTTCTTAACACAATAAACCTTATTATTTTCAAATATCACAAGTCACCAAGATCAGAATCGTACAAATCAACGGGGATTTCAGTGGAGTTCAACAAAGTGTGACGGAAACTTTGCAATATATTCATCATTCAGACATTTTTTTTCATTTTTACATAAAATGACTTAACTGTGCCCGCGCGTACGTTTAAAAGTAAAACTATGATGTATACAACAACAGCATGCTATAGGTAACTAACACTTAACTTGTTGTAAGTGTAAACACCAATTTTTCTAAAGAAAGGCTAAAATTAACATTGTTACTGAAAAAGGTTAATAAAATAGTTGACTTCAATAAGAATAAGTTTACAATTGACGCAAAGGAATGGCAAAAACTAATATAATTTTCTCCTAGATGAGCTAAAAAGGGAATGTCTTATGAGCAACAGAAAACTGAAAGACATTACTATGAAAGACTATAAGACGATGATGGACAACAAACATTGTATATAATAATAAATACTCACATGACCTTTGGCCAGGACTTGCCATGTAACCAGATCATGGTAATGGATTGGATAACTGTGTATTATTAGTTGTTAAAACATAAATTTTAATTATATTTCAGATCTATCTATTAAAGTTCGCTTTCTTCATAGCGCAAACATATACTTTGGCGTCAGCAATACCACAGCCTCACCATGTTTACAGTCATAATACTCGACTTGGTAACCTGCGTGGATTGACAGAAACATCGGAAAACAAAACAGTTTATCAGTTCAGAAGGGTCCCATATGCCAAACCACCTATTTTACATTTGCGCTTTGAAAAACCAAAACAATTTGGTTCTTGGAATAGAACCCTAAATGCCACAGAATATGGACCAAGCTGTATACAGTATATATACGATAATGACAAGAGATTACTTCCAAACACAGACATATCAGAAGATTGTCTCTTTCTTAACATAATAGCGCCAAATGATCTTAAGAATACGAGCAGACGACCAGTTTTCATTTGGATCCATGGCGGAGGGTTCACCAGTGGTCAAGGTATGATGATTGATGGGTCCGTATTCGCAGCAACAGGTGACGTTGTTGTCGTCACATTCAATTACAGATTAAATATTTTTGGTTTTGTTAACGTAGGGAAAGGATCACCCCGTAATCTTGGATTGTGGGACCAAATATCGGCAATACAATGGATCAAAGATAATATTGAGGATTATGGAGGCGATCCACAAACAATGACCATTTTTGGAGAATCAGCAGGCGGTGTTAGCGTTGGACTTCAGGCGATTATTCCAAGAAACATAGGACTGTTTCAAAGAGCGATTGCTCAAAGTGGGTCAAGCCTTAGTCGACTGCAAATTGTAACTGATTCCGAAAAACTAACAAGAAAAATCGGTGGAGATTTAAACTGTACGGAATGTAGGAATGGTGTTTGGTCGTGCTTAGAATGCTTGCGAAATGTTTCTGCCAAGAAATTGTTACGAGCTTTTGAAGATGCTATTCAACTAATACATAAAGGATTTTCACTGAAGGAGCCTATTGGGCCAACGATTGACGGCGACCTCATACCGAACAAGCCAATCCACATGCTATTAGATCCAAACTCGACAGGATCAAAAATGTTCAACAGCATAGATTTTATGACCGGTTCAAATGACGGAGAGGGTGGTTTGCTTTACTTCAATTTGATTTCAGAACAGAGTAATTTTAATTTTGATTTGAAAAGAGGGATTCCATCACGGGTGGTCTGTGATCACATTGCGCCTACTGTATCCCGAGATGTACTAGGTGTAGAGGGCTGCGATAACGTTACTCGTGCAATATGCAATGAATATTCATCTGTGGGCGCTTCAATTTCTCTAAAACAAGAAACAAGCCTTGCTATAAACCTTTTTGGCGACATGGAAATGTCTTCGACGGCAGAGCAAGCATTGTATTTTCACAGCAGAAGTCAAAAGAAAAGTTACCAATATCTATTTACACATAAACCAACATGGGGACTTATCAGTGAGAGACCTTCTTGGCTTTTGGGAGCTAATCATGCAGACGAACTTGCATTTATTTTTGGTCTTAAAAGGTGGTATCCTAAAGATGTTAATATCAGTTCTGCAGAGTCTAAGCTATCTTCACGAATGATGTCTTATTGGTTGAACTTTGGGAAAACGGGGTAAGTAAAATGTTTTCTTTATTTATTTTGTAACATTTTGTAATTTTGAAGGACAGTGTAAGAAAACAACAATTATCTACATTCAGGAAATACAAGTGTTTTTTCTAACAATGGGAACACGTATGTCTGTGAATAGAGATTTCCATACAAAATAATATTCATCCGATTTCACTTTAACACCTTTAGGAAATTGTAATTTTCACAAACCAACCTACCTTCTGCATTTATAGAAACTTGTAGTTTATTATTTAATAATCAAGGCCACCACTCCATCTAAATCATAGCCAAATACTATGAAAGAAAACCTCAAGATGTATAATAGAGCGGCAGCTCTGACCTGAATGAAGTCCTATTTGAATGACCGAACTCAACGTGTCGCTGTTGGTTCAGCAGTGCCAAATGCAATGCATCTTCAACGAGACGTGCAGCAAAGTTCTGTCTTAGGACCAGGATTGTACTGTATTTTTGCAAAACCAATCAGTGAAATTTGCCGACGCCATAATTTTAGTTATCACAGTTATGCCGATGACTCCCAAATGTACTTTGTAATCAAACCACTTGATAACTGGAAAAATATACCCAGACGCCTGAAGACTTGTTTAAGTGTGTGGATGATCTCAAATATGCTCAAATTAAACCAAGACAAAACAGAACTTATTGTATCTGCACCGAAACACTGTGTGAAGAAATTTTCAGAATGTTGTCTCTCTTTCGAAGGAACTATAGTAACCAATGCTTCGTTTGTTAAAAACATCGGCATATTTTTCGACAGGACATTATGCGTGCAAAAACAAGCAAGTGCAATTACAAAGTTATGCTACTTTCAAATTCGCAACATCGGACATATTCGATTGTACATTACCGAAGATGTGTGCAAAACATTAGTTTGCGCGCTTGTAACGACACGTTTGGACTATGGCAACGCTTTGTTGTATGTAGAAAATGCAAACATAATCTCGAAGTTACAGCGTGTTCAAAATATAGCAGCTAGATTGTTTAACCTGTAGAAAGAAACATGATCACATTACACCAGTTCTCATGTCACTTCACTTGCTTCCGGTGCAGTATCGCATCTAATACAAATTATTATTATACACTTTCAAAAATCTCCGATATATCTTAAGAAACTTTTCAGTTTTTATCAACCATAAAGATCACTACGGTAAGAGAACACCATGATGATTCAACAACCACGTGTAAGGACAAAAACCTATGGTGATAGACGATTTGACAAGACAGCTTCCACTCTTTGGAATACCCCTGCCTAGTGAAACCCGAAATGAACAGTCTCTGGAAATTTTTAAGAAAAATGTTAAAACTTATCTTTATAGAATTGCTTATTATGATTTCATGTAAACTTCTTACACTTGACAGTTTTACATGGTTTTTTTTAAAGAACTTCTATATTTATATTGATCATTTCACCCTTTTTAATGCGTGTCAATTTTTTTTATCTCTCTTTTAGTTAATTATTTTGTTGTTATACATGTATTCTATGTTTAGTTTTATTGTACGATTTAATTTTTTTTTAACCATATTAAGCGCTTAGAGTAATTTTAATTAGATAATGCGCTATATAAATATTGTAAATAATAATAATTTATAACATTCCACACTATCGTAATGTGATGACATCACATCGTCCAAGTGACAACTAGACCATCTGTGCAACAATAGTTACAGTGAACATACCATAACTAACCACTCTATTTAGTTTTAAGTGATAAATCATATTTATATTTTTATTCTTAAAAAAATATATAAAACTATATTCTTGTACGGATTCATCAATATCATGAAACAAATCAGCATTGATATGCTCACAACTTTTCATCGATTAGGATCTGTACATTGAAAACTGACTGTACGGTGGATACATAATAAAAAGAGAAGCAAAAATATAGATGACGGGGATCGAACCCGGGGCCTTTCACATGCAAATCGGACGTTCCACCACTGAGCTATATGTTGCATCATGAAAAACCAGTACCTTTACTTGGGGTCAGAGAATAACTATATAAGTGGTGACTGGTGTCGGACCAATACTTGGTGTAGAGAATAACTATAATTGTGATCAGACCAATACTTGGTGTAAAGAATAACTATAGCTGGTATCAGACCAATATTTGGCGCAGAGAATAACTATAGTTGGTGTCAGACCAATACTTGGTGTAGAGAATAACTATAACTGGTGTCAGACCAATACTTGGTGTAGATAATAACTATGACTGGTGTCAGACCAATACTTGGATTGGAGAATAAAGTTGACTAGTGTCAGACCAATATTTGGCTTAGAGAATAACTATATAGCAAGGAAAAGACCAATACTTGGTGTAGAGAATAACTGTAACTGGTGTCAGACCAATACTTGGATTGGAGAATAACTATAACTAGTGTCAGACCAATATTTGGCTTAGAGAATAACTATAGCAAGGAAAAGACCAATACTTGGTGTAGAGAATAACTATAATTGGTGTCAGACCAATACTTGGTGTAGAGAATAACTATAATTGGTGTCAGACCAATACTTGGTGTAGAGAATAACTATAATTCGTGTCAGACCAATACTTGGTGTAGAGAATAACTATAATTGGTGTCAGACCAATACTTGGTGTAGAGAATAACTATAATTGGTGTCAGACAAATATTTGGCTTAGAGAATAACTATAGCAAGGAAAAGACCAATACTTGGTGTAGAGAATAACTATAACTGGTGTCAGACCAATGCTTGGATTGGAGAATTACTATGACTAGTGTCAGACCAATACTTGGATTGGAGAATAACTATGACTAGTGTCAGACCAATACTTGGATTGGAGAATAACTATGACTAGTGTCAGACCAATACTTGGCTTAGAGAATAACTATAACTAGGGGAAAACCAATACTTGGTGTAGAGAATAACTATAATTGGTGTCAGACCAATACCTGTTGTAGAGAATAACTATAACTGGTGTCAGTAGGTACTTGGCCTACGTTTTGTATGTGTTCACTTGTAAAGAAAACAAATGACATGACATAGCTGTAAATTCTAAAAATAAATAAGATCACTTATCCATTTGCATACATTTTTATAATGCATCAAACTTTTTTTTTATTGTTTTCATCTCTTTAGTCAGGTAATTGATTATTTTTCTTTTAATACTAACTTGCATGAAAGGGGGTGACTGATTCGCTTATGACAAAATAATGGATATTGTGAATCAAACGTCTCTAAAAAGATCACGTAAGTGTTGTTATAAAAGTGAAAAAGTTCTAGGCCTAAATATCTTATTTTGATTCTCTACAGAATGACAGAAATCTGACCTCATTAACATCATCAGCTGTTCGTGCTTCTGAACATTGTCATTATATTAGTTTAAACTAAAGTTTACCTCTCGGTATCATTTGTCTTTAACCAACAAAGTGCACCTTTTTCCATTTTCTTCGTGAATTTCCGCTAAATAAGTATCAAATTAACGATAAACGTGCGTGTATCATTCTCGCACTTGGCTCCATTCAAGAAAAGCATAGCAATCCATGAAATCATAAACTGAACACATAAACATCCACAATTTCCATCTTATTTCAGAAATGTTTACAATATATTTACCTTTTTATACTGCAAGAAAATTAGCATTGAATTTATGTTATTATCAAAGTGAGTATAAATTAACTAACTGTATACATGCCCTACAGCAGAGCAAAGACAGTACATGATCATGTATACCTATTATTAAAAATAATTACTGCCTTTATTTAGAACTGTATTTCGAAAATTCCAGCTTAGCATTTTTTCAAAACATCTTTGTCAAAAGATGAAATATGAACAAATTCTATAATGACAAGCTAAACATATTTAACAAATTTTTGTTGTAATCCGCCTTTTAAATAACAGTTTCTTTGATAAAATTACTTGCCACGTTTACCTCTTCTATACAAATATCATGAATTTTATAATACATTATATTACATTTCTTCCTTTGCAAATCCAGTTCTCACTTATAGATGTTATGTTAATGTGCTTAACGTTGAGCCCAGTAACACCAATAAGTATATTACTGGTATCCTGAATAAGGGTCAACTCTTAAATAGGGGTAAAGGGAGGAAAAGGGGGATGATTAAGGGTGGAAACGGTGGAAGCATTAAGGTTGGGGAAACTGGGGTAAGGGTTACCGGTGAGGAAAAAAGGGGAATCGGTGGGCGGCTATATGTTGGGGAAAAGGTTAAGGTTTGGGAAAAGGGGAAGGGTTACGGGTGCGGAAAAGAGGGAAGGGGTGAAGGGTTAAGGGTAGGGAAAAAAGGGGAAGAGTTAAGGTTGGGGAAAAGAGGGAATGGTTATTGGTGGGGGAAAGGGGAAGGTATATGGGTGTGGGAAAGGATGAAGCGTTAAGGGTAGGGGAAGGGAAGGGTTCAAGAAGAGAACAAATTCAACAATATATTTATTAAAAAAAACTATACCGAAATTAGGAGGGACAACCGGGCACCAACTGTTGAATACCACTGGAGGTGCATGCGGAGTTTTGTAGAGACGGAAAAAAAACTTTTTTTTAACATTGCGCTTAACTACTCCTTTCTAAATCTACATACGATACTTAAATGTGGAAAAAGCTTGTCTCTCACTTTAGCAGTTACATAGCATTGTCCTGTGACAACTGTATTCCTGCTACAAATAACAAAGTTGCTTATTGAAGTAATGATCATACATAATATGCATATTTCAACTGCGCCACAATTTTGTATCTATATCCTAATCCATAGCCTGGATTTTCATCAGCAAATGTGGTGATTTAAGGTGAGAGATGGTTGTTCGTTTTATCGATATTGGTGGAATTGTTGGCCATCCTCAATATAATACTTTTCTTCTAATAGCTACCATCAATTGCATAATCATATTTATCATTCACATTTCAATTGAAGTATTTCATACATGTATCTAAAAATCGTGTCCTTTTTACTTTTGTAGTAATCCAAATGCAGATGGAACAAATGTGTGGCCAGAGTATAAGAGTAACCCAAATCATGACAACATGCCTGTGATGATCCTGGGAGAATATAGAAATGTTACTGTTGATCACTTTGAAGAAAGAATGAAGTTCTGGAATGACGACATCCGCCACATCAAACACAGGTGTCATAAGATGCCGGGAAACACAAATACTGGAAATTTTTCTGCAATAAATTCTGGGTTCGGATAATGTCAAATACTGACGATAGATAATGTTTTGCCTTAATAAAAGAGTATAGCCTATTTCCCCATTATTCTTTTCATTGATTTAAAGCACGGCTATGTATTTAAATTTTTCTAATCGATTCTATAGTTTGGCAATATAAACATAATAAATAGGTCACTATTTAAATCTATTTTTGAGGGGTATAGATTATGGTGTTTAACGCCACTTTCAACAATATTTCAGCTGACAAACTTTATCACATAATGTTGTATCGAGTGCACCTCGCCTGAGCGATATTCGAACTCACAACTGTAGTGGTAATAGGTAATGATTCGGTGGGCGTGTAAGCTCCTTCAATACAATTCTAATCAATTTCAACAAGTTTCGATAAATTTAGACATTTTATTGAACAAGGGCTGACTTCCCACGAGACTTTAGAGCTACTACAATACAGACCATTCATCACATTTTCTGCAGGTTAAAAATCAACAATGAGCACAGTAAAGTTATATTTCTATTATCTTATAGAATACATGAACATACATTTGCATACATGTAGATATACATATGTATACTTTTTTATATCTATATTATTTGAAAATCAGCCAATATTAATTCATGTAAAATTTGTTCTTTTTTAATTGGCTTGAAATAAAACTTACGAAATATCTGACCAGAGCTCCATCCAGCTGATTTCATAATTTCTTCTATCGTTACATCTTTGTGTCCCATTGAAGAAATCGAATCTGACCAACAGCTATGTGTTCCAAATATATCAATGTTAATACTGGCTTTAGCCATAACAGATTTCACCTAGCGTGATATCATGCTTTTGGTAACGGCTTTGAACGGTTTCACACATGAAACAAAAAGCTTGTTTCCATTGTTCCGGAAACTGAGTGTTTTGTTTACGTACATTTCTAAAGTTCTAACTTCACATAACTTTGTTTCATCATACTTTAGGGGCTTTACATTAGTTCCAGGACGAGATTGTACAATAACGTGTCACTTTATCATCTTCAAATTAAATACTGTCTAATCTTAGAATATGAATCGTCTGACATCTGACAAAGTACGATTTACAAAATACTACACAGAAAACTAAAGATCGAGCAACACGAATCCCACTAAAATCCAGGGGGGGGGGGGGCTTAAGTTCTCCGGAAGGGTCGTAGTTTCTGCACCACTAGTGGCACCCGTCGTTTTACTCTAGTTACAAACCTGGTAATAGTCTTGAATGAGGAGAGGACCGGGAACTGCTTATGACAAGTCAAAGAAAAGTTTGAAGATACCAAAGGGGTAATAAGAAGCTGTAATTCGAAGAAGGACAGACAATAGCATGGCCAAAAGAACAAGTAGAAAAGGACACACAGCTATAGATCTACGAAATATCACATAGAAAACAAAAGATCGTGCAGCGCGAACCCCACTAAAACCTGGGGTGAAATAAGGTGCTCTGGAAGGGTAATCAATCCCTGGTTCACATGTGACACCTGTAATGTTACTCTCATTATAAATCGTGTGGAAGGTCATAAATGAAGAAAGGACCGCGGATTGTTATTACGACAAGTGGAACACATCTGTAAGACTCAGATCGACGTCCAGCCTCTAATCGACGTTCAATCTTCAAATCCATGTCCGATTTCTGCGTCACAGACATCTTTACCTCATATCTACGTCCTTTTTTTATTCAAATTCTCAATTCGGCGTCCAATTCTCCAATATTTGTCATTTTTCAATTTCTCAAATCGACGTCCAATTCTCAATTCTATGGCCGTTTCTCGCTTTCTCAATTTACAGTATCTCGCTTTAGTTCCTATTTTTTTGTCCGGAATACTACTACTAAAATAAACAGGAAAATTAGTATTATAGCAAATATTCATAGGCTGCACAAATATTAAAAATCAAACAGAATAGAACATCTGATCTGAGTCTATCATATCAATGGTTGTTTGTGACACAGATACTCCGTTATGATTAACCAACTCATGGTGGCGACCGTAAAACTTTCGAAGAGATAACTTCAACTTAACCAATGGGAATCCTTGGTTCAGTTGCTAATTCCTTGTTAGCAACAACCCTCTATAAAGGAAATCATGATAGGAACCACAAGTTCTGGAATATCGGATCAACTGAGAGACATATACTCCATATGCAGATGTGGTTGGAATGTTGCTACATATAAATGGAAAGTTCACAATGGGAACATTGAAATTGTCTCATTTGTCGTTTCGTTTTTAACAGACTCCCACTGTTAATATCGATGTGCAGGTCAAGGCGTCAAGCAGACATAGCCGTATCTGTGGTATCCTTTATTTAAATTTCAATGGGATAGAAGTGATCAACAAAATCACCAAATTTAGAATTATTTAGTGAAACGACATCATCTATATAGCGGAACGTGAAATTAAAGGATAATGCTAGCTTCTTTTCGTTTTTCGTGACAATCCCCTCTATGAAGTATGTCTCAAACGTATAAAGGAACAAATCGACAAGAAGAGGAGCACAATTTTTACCCATAGGTATTCCGACTGTGTTGAAAAACACGTCCACCAAACATAACAAATATGCTGTCAAGCAAAAGCTCCAGCATTTTGGTGACATCACTTTCAGAGAACTGTTTTGGCAGAATCAGGGTGGTTTTTTTTTTAATTTTTGTTTGTTTGTTTATTTGTTTGCTGTTGTTTTTTTGTTTTTTTGTATGCAAAATATGATTTGTCACTTCCTAAGACAAAGTATTTGTATCTCTGTTGGCCATTCTTTTCATGAAGCACAGCAGGACTAATTCTTTTAATCTGTCTTATAGCTTTGAGTAGGGAATAGTTGTATAGAGGGTAGTAAAATCAACTGTTTTAATGCTGTTGCAGAAGGAGAGGGACCTTGATTATATGTACTCTAAAAGATCTTCAGAGTTCTTCAGAATCCACATCTGATTCACACCACCTCGATCTTGAGTAGCTAGTGTCACAGTAACTCTGAAGCCCGATTTCGACCGCTTATATAATAGATGTTAATAATTTGGAAAGATGTCTAATGGAATATTTGACAGACACAGTAATATAACGCAGCTTATCAGGACACTTGAGTAGCTTTGGCATCAAGTAGAGTGACGGAAGACCCAGTTATCAATCTTTGTTCGAAATTCCAAAGGAACACAACACAGACCTACGATTGTCCAGGATTTCCTCTTTCGTAAGAGTCGTCCGGGTATATATATTGGGTTGCCAAATGAATGTTCAATTCCTAATTCCTTTCAAGCAGTCTACGTACACACAAAAACGATATTGTTAGGGGGCCTTGTCTGCAGGGACAACAACATATTTGTTACGGAGGTGAGACAGGTGTTTAGCAATATTTTGGTCTTGTAATGTTCCGCGATTTCCCCATCGTTCTGTTGCAATATTAATACATACGTACAATAAATATAAAAAAAACCAGGAATGTTACCTTTTCTGATTAGCACCGTGTGGTGGGTTTTCGTCACAGGCACTTGTCTCTAAAAACAAATGTGTACCCACAGGGGCTCGCAGTTATATTTTCACATCACCAGGTATATGTAAAAAGAGAAGGGAGGACACTTTTTTTGCTGCCCAAAGTGAAAGTAGAATTTCGGCACCTTTTTTCGCTTCAAAAACGGTTTAGTCTTTGTTCTTACCATAATATTAATGCAAATATCGTTGTTTTTTGCTGATTGACTGGTTTACAGTGGAATAACACTCGTTTTTAAATTCCAAGTGGTCTGGACAACTTCTTAGCATACTCATTTCCGGTTTATACGGACTTAATATTAAGGTGAGTTTTCATTGGTCGAAGGATTTAAACTGGCATTTTTGCGGGAAATTATTTACTCATCTTGTCAAAAGATATTCTTAAAATGCTGTCTTCCTATATTTCCAGATTGAATGAGACAAGGAAAAAATATATTTTAATGCAAGAGATTTAAGTTTTTCTTTTTTCCTACTTTTTAAAATTATATTTCGATTTTTTTATTTCCATCAAAATTATTAAGTCCGTAGAAACCGGAATTGAGTATGATAAGAAGTTGTCCAGACCGCTTGGAATTTAAAAACGAGTGTTATTCCACTGTAAACCAGTCAAAATTACCACTTTCAAAATTGTGTTTACTTTTGATTATTTTTGTTAGTGCTGAAACCACATGCACTGCAAGGTGACATGTATTTTATATAAGAAACAGGCACATTTCAGTCAGCTCTTTTGTTTACAAGTACGATCAGTGACCCCATGACAGTCACATGACAGGAAGAGCCGGTGTCTGAGAAGCAAACGACATAGTTCAATTTTATATAGCCCTTCTGGACTTTTTTCAAGCTACTTTATAAATGAAGTAAATTTTTACCGTTACAAAAAGTATGTTTCAGTAGGTAGGTTAACTATTTTTGGTACTTACGTCTTTAAAAGCAACCTTGAATATTTTTGACAGATGTCATGTTGGAGTCCTATTTACGTTCCAGGAATCGAAACCGGAAGACACGTCAAAAATAACGCGTATACTGTGGAAATCAAAATAAAATGGATGATACGAAAACATATGACATACGAAAATACATACCGTGACGATAAATGAACACTTTACATACGTAAAATCATATCGTATAACGTGTTTCCCTTCCCTGCACACTATAATCCCCTGAGAAAACATGGACAAAGAAATAACCATACCTAAGACATCCTCTGAAATAACAGAGTTTCAAGCAAAGAAGAGAAAAACAGAGACAACTGCGGATGGAGATAAGACATTAACGTTCGACGGATTCAAAGTAGACACTGTCATTAGTGCAAATGCTCGACAAAAGTATTTATTTCTCCACTGCAAGAAAAATGAGGAAAATGCTGTAGTTCTTCTTGAGAAAACGCCATTTGATACTTCAGCAGCCCCTCGTATATTATCTGCTGAAACGAAGATAAAACCAACTTTGCAAAATGATATATACAATACATATACAGCCTGTTTACCAGACAACTTGAATGGTAAATTTCATATGTAAAAAAACCCACAACTTTCCCATTGATACTAATTGTCCAATGCCACCAAGGGGCCATCATGGTCGTGATCATATGGTAATTGGATTTACAACTACCTGTGAAATCTGCCTATCACCACTAATGTGAGTTTGAACCCCTTCATAAATGGCAATGTGTACTTGATACAACATTATGTGATAAAGTTTGTCAGTGACTTCCGACAGTTCAGTGGTTTTCTCCAAGTACTCCGGTTTCCTCCATCAATAAATCCGATAGCCACGATATAACTGGAATATTGTTGAAAGTGGCGATAAACACCATAAGCTAAGGTGTTAAATGCCACATCGACAACAAATACAAATACTGTCATGTCTGATGTGTTGACGCGGAACAGGATTTGGCGCACTAAGTTTTACGGCAATAAACAATAAACTTGTCTATGTACAATACAACCTGCAATACGTTTGTTTAAATTGTTTGCAGTTAGTGTTGTGAAGTTGACAATTTGTATATATTTGCTGTTGAGAATACAATCTAAATTATAAGAAAATAATTAAGACATTATTAAACCACCTGCACCAACACACCCAACATGAAAATTGTGAGTTCGAATCTTGCCCATGGCAAGGTGTACTTCATACAACATTATGTGATAAAGTTTGTCATTGATTTACAGGAGCTGTCGAGGTCAGTGGTTTTCTCTGGATACTCTGGTTTCCTCCATGGTGCACCAATAAAACTGACCTCCACTATATTACTGAAATATTGTTGAAAGTAGCATTAAACACCATAACCCCTCTATGAGATAGCTGTAAAGTGAGCAAACACATATATATATTTGTGTTTTATCTTAAATATACATAAATTATACAGTATTAGGGACGAAATATATTGCTACAAAAACAGACTGCCAAACCTGATTTTGTTTTTCAGATATAAAAGCTACAGTTATCTATCCTGCTACAGAAAAACACATCGCTAAGTATAGCGATCAAGAGACATATGTAATACAAGAGACATCTGAACTTTTCACCAATGTGACTTTACCATATTTACAGAAGCAGTCATTTAGCACTCGGGTAAATGCTCTATTGTTTCCAGTATATTTCACAGCTAATAGATATACCAGTACATTTAATTTATCAGATGGAGGCATTAGTTTCAGAGTGGTTAAGGAAGTTATCTTTCTGACCACAAGCCTAACACCAATGATGTGTATTTATCCCCTCATACCCACCTCCAGGGTTAAGGTTTCCTGACACCTACCCATGGCTGGTGTTTTCACCAATCTGTCAGTTGTTAGAATAAAACTTTATAGGAATGGCATTTGGAAGATCCTCTATAAAAAAATATCCTCATTTTGGTACAATGTGACAACAAACAAGGCCACCAATTAAGGAATTGTATTTTTTCTAGTTGTAACTTTTAATAAGCATGCAGAATTTACCTCCCCTTAATTTTTTATTCCTAATGAGAAAAACATTTGTTTATGTATTGAAGTGTTTGAAAATCAGGTTTAACAAATACAGTTTGATTGAAATTGTAACAACACCTTGAACAATTTTTATTAAAAAAATAGCTCAAAATTGTAGTTAAAAAACCATTGATACTTTATACAGTCACACCTGCCCATGAGGTCACCTCTATTAAGCAGTCACCTGTAATAAAAGGTCACATTTTCCTTGTCCTGTCATAGAAAAGTTCATATGAATTGAAATTCATTTAAGAGGTTGCCTGTCTTAAAAGACCAGTTTTGCTTTGTCCCAAAGATGACCTCTTAATACAGGTTTGTATATACAAAAACATATATATTTATAAATGTAAAAGGGAATTTCTATATACATAGTACCAGATAGTTTGTAATTGAATATAATGATATGCAACTGAAAGTAGAATGATGACAGTTGCTTTTAAATGATAGTTAAATACTCTTTCACATGGCCAGTGGTCATTAGATCCTTTTTCTATCATTTGGCATTTGTTGTTTGTATACTATTCATATTTCCATCTTTTCTTCAATAACCATAGAAACATTTTTTACCAAAACTTTTCAATGGCCTAAATGTAATCCCAAAAGATAGATTCCTTATTTCATGCCGATTCGACATCCAATATGGCTGTCATGGAACAAAGCAATTTCTGAATGGCTGTTATATATATGAAAAAATCTTCTCAGATACTGATGTTAGGTAACAGGAAACAAAAATCTTGTTAACTCACCGTGCCAAAGGCAATGTGAGTTTTTGTCATCACTTGGCATCCATCGTCTGTCGTCCGTTAACTTTTCACATTTTAATCTTCTCCTCTGAAACCCCTCAGCCAAATGAAGTGAAACTTGGTAGGAAGCATCTATGGAAGGTCCTCTATAAAGATTGCTCATTTCGTCTGGATCCATTAACAAACATGGCCACCATAGGCAATTTTTGTTTCTGATTGGCCGATTTAAACAAATCTTCTCCTCTGAAAACGCTTGGCCAAATGAACCGAAACTTGGTAGGAAGCATCTATGGCAGGTCCTCTATAAATATTGCTCATTTGGTCCCGATCCGTTAACAAACATGGCCGCCACAGGCAATTATTGTTTCTGATTGGTTGATTTCTAAAATAATCTTCTCCTCTGAAACCGCTTGGCCAAATGAATCGAAATTTGGTAGGAAGCATCCTTAGAAGGTCTTCTATAAAGAGTGCTTATTAAGTTCCGATCCATTAACAAACATGGCCACCACAGACCATTCTTGTTTCTGATTGGTTGATTTCTAAAAAATCTTCTCCTCTGAAACTTCTTTCCCAAATGAATCGAAACTTGGTAGGAAGCATCCTTCAAAGGTCCTCTATAAAGATTGTTAATTTAGTTGCGATCCGTTAACAAACATGACCACCACAGGCAATTCTTGTTTCTGATTGGTGGATTTCTAAAAAAAATTCTCCTCTGAAACCACTTTGCCAAATGAATCGAAACTTGGTAGGAAGCATACTTAGAAGGTCCTCTACAAAAAATGCTCATTTACTTCCAATCCGATAACAAACATGGCCTTCACAGGCCATTCTTGTTTCTGATTGGTTGATTTCTAAAAAATCTTCTCCTCTATAACCGCTTGCCCAAATGAACTGAAATTTGGTAGGAAGTATCCGATTTGTTAACAAACATGGCCGCCACAGGCAATTCTTGTTTCTGGTCGGTCGATTTCTAAAAATCTTCTCTGAAACTGTTTAGCCAAATGAACCGAGGCTTGGTGGGAAGCACCTATGGAAGGTTCTGTATTAAGCTTCCTCAAGGCAGAATGAAAGGTGAGCGACACAGGCTCAGCCCACTGAACCTCTAGTTTTTGTTTTGTTTTTGGCGAAATTACTATGGACAAAATGCAAATGTTTTTGATTTTGGTGTCTTTAACCCCACAAATTTATTAAAAAAGGGTCCAAAGTGTGAAATGATAGTTTCCAGGCTTTAATACTCCTTTCCATTGACCCAATTCTTTTCATATTTTATAACAATGTTAACTTGCAGAATATTGAAGCAAAATTTGAATTTGAGTTTTTTATGCCAAACATGTTACATTATTTGAATAGAAGCCAAAAACTGCAGAAGGATTGAAGCTGTCAACTTGATCAAAATTATGGTTGTCTTTTATATATGGAAAAGAGAAATCAATGTATCAATGAAAAGCATATTGTGTCCAGTTATTGTGTATACCAAATTGGCCACAAGTAAAGACAAATACCTACATTGTATTTGTAAACCAGGTGAGCGATACAGACTCCAAGGTTTATTTGTGTTGCACGTCTTGCTGACTATTCAAACAATTTTAGATGTTGTTTGGTTGAATTCTTTGGGTTAAAATGACATGACATACATGTTATTGATTCCTATTAAATCAATTTTTTACCCAGATCATTTTGCTTTTCTCATCTGGTGAGAGTTTGGATGCCTCATCACTGATGAAATCATTTTTAATGGCCAACAGAAACCGACCGCTTTCCTGATGTAAATCCTACTACATTTGTACATATGGTCATGGTGACAATATACTCCTTCCACTTTGAAGGGGATTATCTTGTAGTAAAATGACTGTTTCTGTTCGGTAAAATGTTTGACATAGTTTCTTTAGAAACTTCGTAAAACGTGACTTAATAATATTCATTTTTGATTTCTTTGCAGTGGGTTTACAATATTCTAGAGAAGAAGTGTGAAGCTGAGCGTATTGTATTTGAAGATTCTAATGAAGAATCAGGGTTTATCTTACTACCAGATATGAAATGGGATAGAAAAGATCTGAACAGTTTATACCTGCAAGCAATAGTTCACAAACATGATATAAAATCATTAAGAGATCTGAACAAATCTCATCTACCATTGTTAAAGAACATATTGGAAAAGGGCACAGTAAGTTTTTACAGGAGAATATTGAAAGGCTATTAATCTTTTTTTAGAACTGTTTAATAGACCTTTAAACTTCCGTGTTTTTCAACATGAAAAAAAGTTATAAAAAAGTTTCTGTACAAATAAAACAATCAGTACATATAGAGGTGCGAAATTTGATAATATTTTATTCAGATTGTTATATCAAATAATCTGCAACTAAGTTGAGGTCCCTCCCAGGGGTGGTATGCTGGTTTAAAAGTGTCGTCTAATTTTAGACACGATCTTGTCTGGTGCAGCCAGATACACAATATTGACTGGTCAGCTTCCAGTTTAATTATATATAATTTTTATTGATTGCACAGATTAAATACATTAAAAATAGGTTTTTGAAGTAAAATGAAGCTTGACATAATTTTGACAGTCAGCAGAACAGGATGAATAAATGAAAGTGTTTCAAAGTTTCCTTCATTATATTTTTATTTACTTTTGACAACAAAATACTCAAACACGTGTACACTATTTAAATGCTTTCACATTTATCACATGAACCTTTCAAAAATTTGTTGATGTATATTATGTATAGATATCAATGGCTGATCGATTGATTGATGTTTAACACCAACTTTAGCAATATTTCAGCTATATTGTGGTGTGAACAAATTTTACAATTTAATTTCCTCTAACGGCAGAGGAAATAAAACATCAGTAAAAAAACAAGAATAATTTAACCACCAAAAAGTTATCAAAATAATCTGAAACTGACTTCTGCTGATGATTGTGTATAATTTAAAAAAGACCTAACTTTGAGGCAATGGTATGACTACAGAATGTATTTGTTGAACTATTGGTGCACAATGGCCTCATTCTTACTTTTATACTCTCAACGGAAATTATTGTATTGTGGTTATTATATTTATATTCAATTTTATATCCAAATGAATGTGGTATTATACAAGAGATATATTTTACAAGAAGCAACGGTACCTTATAATTTAAAAGTTTTTTTTGTTCCTTTGTAATGTCAGATTGACTGTTCTATATGTCGATATACAGTAAGTGCCCTCTCATAAGGCCCCTCCCACCAAAGGCTACATTTCTTATAAAGCCAAATGCACTGAGATAGTAAAATACTATTAAGTTGTCCCCCTCAAGTGATGCCTGCCCTCTTATAAGTCCACATTTTCATTGTAAAAGGCACGACCTTATAATCTGAGGACAACTGTATGATATATACCCGGTAATTGTACAGAATTGAAAAACATGTACAAAAAGCCAAAGGTTATGGGTGGGCAGAATAGGATAGTGGATAGTCTGGGGGTTTTTTTGCCGGCTACATGCACATGTCCATATACACTACATTTTAAATTTGTTGAATGGAAATATTTAGTTTTAATACCTACTCTAATTGACTAGTAGTAGTACATGTTGCACAAATGAACACTTCACTGTATATGAAATTGATATTTCAGGAGGCAATATACCAGCAGTATGGCATTCCAAAAAGTAAACTGAGGGTTTATCTTCATTATCAGCCATCATATTATCATCTTCATGTTCATTTTAATCACATCAAATTAGATACTCCAGGCTTTGAGGCTGATAGAGCACATATTTTAGCAACAGTGATTAAAAACATTGAAATGAAGGAGGATTATTACCAGCAGACAACACTAGTATACAAAGTCAGAGAACAAGATGAACTTTACCAAGTGTACAAAGAAGCTAAATACTTCGTGCAGTTGTGATAGTGTTTATTTGAAATTAAGGATATTTTTTATGTGTTCATATTTTACTCCTAGCTGTTAAAAACAGGCCATATTAGCAATTGTCATCATCCTGCATCCGTTTTACATATTTGTATGAAAGCCAATTCATGTTGATAGAAATAAGGGGCTGTCATGCTCATGATTGTATGTTAGTTGGATTTACAATTACCTGTGCAATCAATGCCTATTACCACTCAAGTTGTGAGTTTTAATCACGCTCATGGCAAGGTGTACTCGATACCACATTATGTGATAAAAGTATGTCAGTGATTTGCGGCAGGTCTGTAGTTTTCTCCTAGTACTCTGGTTTCCTCCACTAAAAAAACTGACCACCACAATATAATTGAAATGTTGTTGAAAGTGGTGTTAAACACCATAACTAAAAATAGGAAAAAATTGTGGAAGATTTTATGATGTCAAATAAATATCATTATTACTTCATTCTGCATTCATCATTCTAATAATAATAAAGGGTTGTGCTTCCATGATACATGCTATAACTTGAGATATTTGCATAATCTTTTTTTACCTCAATACACAGGCCAAGATGGAATTTGGTCCTTTTAATGTTCCAGAGTTATGCATTGGATGAACTCTAAATTCATTTACATCCATATTATTGTCTAATGGAGCTGTCTTAAGAATTAAAATTTAACAAAGTAAGACAACTCTAGCCTATGTTTAAATATTTCTTGAAGAAAAAATTCTGTATATTTCTTACTTTAATCAGTGACAATAAAACCAGAGATCACTGTGAAATATATTTCTATTACATTCATAAGTTTCAAATGTGTATATTGTATGTTAATTTATTTTATATCACCAATACAAAATGAAGTTGATAAGTAATCTGTAAAAAAGTCTATGTGTTAATTTCATTTTATTAACTAAAAAATATGACTATTAGAAAGGGAGGTAATTTTGACCAGTTTCACATGAATGTAAATTTGTAAAAATGTTTAAATAGAATGGAACTATGGTTTCAACCTTGATAATTTTGAACAAGGGAATACAATGTCAATGTTTTTTTTGTAAAACTATATTACTATATATACCAAATGCTATAAATATAGACCACATTGGTAGTGTAATGGTTAGCATGCTGGCCTTGAGTGCGGTTGATCGTGGGTTCAAGGCACGGTTGGGTCAAACCAAAGACTACAAAATTAGTATTAATTTCTTCTCCACTAAGCACGCAGCATTAAGGAGTAAGAGCAAAGACTGTTTGTCTAAGAATAAGGATAATGTGTCCAATTGGAGCGACATGCCTTCCTGTGGACTGTTTTCTCAGTGAGCTAGCACTATAAAATTTCAACTAAGCCTGTTGTTCTAGTACAAAGCAGACACCAAGGATACCACTTTCATAAATTATTGAAAACTTTTACAAAATGTTATTATCGCTATAAAGATCTTGTATATAAATACAATTCTACATGTATTTATATACATGTAGAAGGGTATATCCAATCCATGTTTTTATGGTGACGTAATTAACAAAGCTAAAAAGTTCATAACTAACACATCTAAACTTGTAAAATTCTAGAAAAATCTTATGTGTAAAGGCTATGAATTCGCAACTGTAGTTCACTCTTTGTGTTGAGGTTAAAAATATAGACAATATGTTATTACAACTGGAAGGTTCAATTAAATTAATACATTTATACTGGTATTTCATTCTGTATTATATTTAATTTTTTTGTTCAATATTTGATTCCAACAGTATGATGACCTATTTATTCTGATCTCCCACAAAGAACATTAATTTCTTTGGATGTTCATGATCAGTTGGTATTAAATCTGTTAGAAGTATCAATTATGATTTTTTTGTCCAAAAGAGTAATGGTATTTAACAACAGATTCTAACTTCCTATCTGGTAGTCAATTAACTACAAGCATTCATTGACCCTGTTATTGTACTGTCCATGTTCATCTTGTCATCCATTTTTGTGATAGTATGCAGTTTTTTTTTCGAGTTGAAGGGAATCTGTACAGGATTTTTTATCGTTCGTTTATATATGTATTGTCTTTTGAGATTCAGTTATCAAGAGGGGAGGGTTGGTATCCGGTTTAACCCTGCCACATTATTGTGCCTATACCAAGCCAGGACCTGGATTTCCAACATCATATGTCATGGTCTTTTTTTGTGTTTAGTGAGTTCAGTTAAGATGAGAGATGATTGTTCTTTTTGTTGATATTGGTGGAATTGATGACCATCAATGTTTATATCGTCATCATCTCATTGAAATGTGACTTGTTCTCACCAATAGTATAGCTGAAGAATTGTTGAGTTGGCTTTATTTTAAACAACAAATACTCACTTGATTGTTTCTTTGAGTGATTCTTTCAACACAGTACATCATTTAGAACTGCTGATTTTGGAAGCAGTGAATACGACTTTAGATCACTTTACCCTGTGAGTAATAAAACAAAGAGAGATGTATCGTCCCAATATAGCCAGCTAATTCAATTAAAAAACCTTGCCATTCAGAGATTTCTCGCTACTTTGCGAGACTAAGGAAAGAAAACGCTATCGAGCACATTGACAACATTTTGGTATCTACGAAAATCATTGACTTCATTTGAGGGGGATGTTGGGAGGTGGTCAAACGTGCGTTACCAACACTTGAGTCAACCCAAAAACTTTAAAATTGGTATTTGCTGCTTCTCCCTAAGCATGCAGCATACAGGAGAACAAAGATTGGTTGGCTCGGAATCAGGATAATGTATCAGAGCGGAGCAACATGTTAACCAGGAGAATGATTTTTTCAGTGAACTAACACTATAAAAATCCAAGTAAGTATGTTGATCTAGTACAAAGTGGACATCATCATCTCATCAAATGTAACTTGTTCTTGCCATGATATAGCTGAAAAATTGCTCACATTGGTTTAAACATCAATCGCTCACTCACATAAGATACAGAGTTTTACGGAAACTTCTATTTTCACATGGATACACATATTAAAAAGTAGGCAAACCACTTCAGATCATTCAACAAAGTTTGCTTAATTAGCTTTAAATTACAACAATGACTAAAATGATGCAAACAACATACTTGTAGACTGTTTGTCTCTGAATCCAAATAATTTGTTCAATTTGCCATTATTTTGTTAAAAGACTTGCTTCAATGCAGCAGCAAAAGAAATACTACAGTTCTTGTCATGATATAGCTGTCATACTATTCACTTAGTGTAAAAAAAAATAATGTCTATCGGACTGATGATTGTCGGACTAATGAGCAAAACCTATGTCTTGTATTCCACAATTTTCATTGCAAGCCATAGCAAAAACAAGATTTTTTTTGGAATATTTATTATTAAATAACGCTAAAAAGTATATACGAAACGAAATACTTTATATACATGTATTAGGAAAATGTTTTCATATAATATGAGGTCATTAAAAAACAAATAACATCACTTTGAGCACAACAATACAAGATTAAAAGACACTAATCAGCAATATTTTATGGAAATGTACCAAAAATACAAATATAAAGTTTACGTGTACAAGGCTTAAAAACTGGGATAAAAGCAAGATTCATAGAGCCTTTTCACAGTTTTGTGCCTAATTCACATAAATGTTCTATTTTAAGACACTGCAAAGGTACTTCCAATATATAACATCTCATCTACATTCACAGTTATAATACTATAAAATTAAGTCTCAACAGAAACTTCCACAATCTTCATAAGTCTCAACTGTTTTTCAGTGATTTTTGCATTTTATTGTTATTTTGATTTTTACCAAAAGTAAATAAAAATAGCAAAAAAAAACAATAAAGGGCTAGGCAAAGCAAACTTGATATGACAGCAGCATGTCGATGATAGATAGTTGAATAAGTGTATATTAAAAGCAAGTGTGGACACATTAATTTGCTTGATACAGTGATATGATGGACACGGTAATATGCTGGTAACAGAAATTTGCTGGACCCACTATATTTTGGACGTATGTCTTTTGTTTTTATTATTTCAAATGTAAAATATGCCTTTCAAATATGCAAAATTTTGGATTTTGGGTACCATTTTCAAAATGAAATAGCTAATTCTTTTTATGGTCCATCAATAAGCCATAAAGATGATCATTTTGCAAAAAAACTGCATTAAAATTGGATGAAAAATAAAGTTCAAATTTTGGAATTCGCTTTCGGTTGAAATAATCTCTGAAACCATAAGAGATACAGAAAATATGTCGACACACTACCAGAAGCTCTCAGTGTAATCATTTCAGGAAAGCTTATTTATTTATAAAATATTTCTCAGTCATAATACTTGGTCCCAGAGGTAGTTGCTAGGATTTTATTTAATAACAATCAAACTCATGGAAGTAAACTCAATTAACTAATATAAATATGATTTAATAGTAATAAATAAAAATTCCATCAACAGAAAGAAGAAAAAGACCAAATCTAATGGAAATCTTCACCATGTTAAATAAGTGGCAGGGTTAAACAAGACTAATCTTATTTAAAGGCATTTGTCTTTAATCATATTCTATAAAGATAATTTTATAAGGAACATATAGAAAAAGCCCATAAAAATTGGTTGAAAAATAACACTTCACAATACAAAAACAGATTACACCCTTTTTTGACACCTTTGGGCCTGTTGTTTCTTTTATGTACTTCTGATCAACAAAAAATTTTTTTTTAGAGGACCATCTAATGTACATTATTACCAAGTTTGCTTCCAATTGGCCCAGTGGTTTCAAAGAAGAATTAAATGTAAAAGTTTACAGACAACGGAGGCGACAACCATTTGGGTCAGGTGAGATAAAAAGCCGCTAACTTTGGTTTATATTTAAATTGACCAACAGATGATGGATGAGGATAATCAACTGTGGATTACAAATGATTATTTAAAGGATAACAATTAGTATCTTATTCTGATAATTCATTATATGGAAATAAAATTCACCACTGAAAAAGATGATATGATTCAGTTAAATTATGAATAAAATCACTGATAAAAAAAAAGAAGCTACACTCGTGTGACTTTTAACTCTTTAGATATTAAAACAGTTAAAAATATAAGACTTGAATATGAAAATTAACCCCTAAATATCTAAATTTCAAAAATTTAATATATTGGTTTTGTGTGTGTGTTTTAAAAAAAATAAATGTTCTTTTTTGAAAAATTCGATCTTTTCCATCAACTGTTGAGCAGGCAAAGTATTTATTTAATATTCTAACATTCAAAATAAAATAGAAGGGGTTGATTTAAGCTTGTTTTTTTCCATCAAGGGACAGGAAATGCTTTTACCAAAACCCTACCCTCTATCACACATTGTATTTAGATTTTTCCAGTTTTCAAGACAAGAAAAGTTTATTAGCGATATCATTGGAAAGAGAAAGCAAATAAAATTGTGTTGTCGTCTAAATTATGCCGAAATTCTCTACTGTATTCATGCTTAAAAATATAACAATCCCACATTTTCTTTTAATCTTAATCACATATAATAATCGTCCCAAAGAAAATCTGTCGGCTAAAAATTTTTAAAAGGTAATAGTAAACAGACATATGTGTATAAAAAAAAGAGACATAAAGTAAAAACATTTACGACAATTACAATCTGTAAGTTCAAAGATATATCAATAATATTATACAAGTAAAAGTTAAAATCTAACTATATACAGTTCTAACAAGATATGATTATAATCTAACGATTATGAAGTCTCTCAAACCAGCCACTGACAACAGGTTTAAATGAACACTTTGCATTGTGACAAATTCTGAGCAAGAAAATATATAGGGCAGACTGATATATAGACTTGAATACTTTCCTGTGTAAGATGCAATGAGAAAGATATCATCTATTTTATTGTCATATAAATACACAAATTTTGAAGTTCTGATGACTCAATTATTCACAATTATTTTCAATGTCGGGAATCAATTCGGGACATCATTATCTACCCACATATCAAATTTTGATGATATCGGACAATGTTGAATTTTTACCGCCGATTTTTTATGCCGTGTTTTGGCAGCCATTTTGAAAATGGCAGACATCTTGAAAATTTTGAAAACGCAGACTTGCTCCTCAGATGGTGACCTATCATTGTGTCAAAATTTATGTCTCTATTTATTATCCATTTAGAAGTTATCAACATTAATTTACGAAATTTCAACTTTCGCATAGAATTCTATAGTAAACACCACCCCCTTTGAACCCCTCAAAATATGACTTTAACCCCCTTTACCACAAAGCTGAAAACTTTAGGACCAACTAGAAACATATATCTATAACTCCACCAAGTTTCATGAAATTCTGTCCAATAGTTCCTCAGATCTGCCATGGACACGTTCATGTTGCAAAGAAAGAAAGGAGAAGAATAATAATAATAATAATAATAAGATATGATTATAATCTAACGATTATGAAGTCTCCCAAACCAACCACTGACAACAGGTTTAAATGAACACTTTGCATTGTGACAAATTCTGAGCAAGAAAATATAGGTAGACAGCAAACCAACAGCAGACAAAATGTCCGTAAATAAATCAAAAGCTACCTTTGAAATCGAACAATGTTGAATTTTTGCGGTATTGTGGTGGCCATTTTGAAAATGGCGACCCGTAGAAATTTTTCGATATTAGGCATCAATTCGGGACATCATAATCTACCTACATATGAAATGTCGTTGAAATCGACCAATGTTGAATTTGTGTGGTATTGTGGTGGCCATTTTGAAAATGGCGAACGGTGGAAATTTTTCAATGTCGGGACATCATTATCTACCCACATATCAAATTTTGATGATATCAGACAATGTTGAATTTTTGCAGTATTGTGGTGGCCATTTTGAAAATGGCGACCGGTAGAAATTTTTCAATGTCGGGAATCAATTCGGGACATCATTATCTACCCACATATCAAATTTTGATGATATCGGACAATGTTGAATTATTACCGCCGATTTTTTATGCCATGTTTTGGCAGCCATTTTGAACACGCAGAATTGCTCCTCTAATGGTGACCTATCACTATGTCATATTTAATGTCTGTATCATTATCCATTTAGAGGTTATCAACATTAATGTACGAAATTTCAACTTTCCCATAGGATTCTATAGTAAACCCCACCGTTTGGGAGACTTAAATATTATTAAAGAAACAATAAAATTGTATCATCACAGTATATATTCTTAATATAATTACTTTTGTAACTTTATTTAATATTCAGACAAGAATATCTATCTATTGTTATTAAATACATATTTGTTTACACAAACTAACCCTTTAGATAAAGTTTTTATGTATATCACAACAAAAACATGATAAAAATGGATATAGAATAAAATATCTGATGAGTAATGTTATAACTGAGTATTAAATAAATACTAGAGAATATCAAAGGGGCAATAAAAAAAAAAGGACAATCCAGATAAACTGGCAACAAGATGAAGAAAAACAAAACAAAAACACAACACAATATGTGTTGGACACCACTATATGCAAGCAAACACAAATAATGTAAATAATACATAAACAACTGAAGGTAAAGATGAACCTTTTCTATTATCTTTTATATTGTGACACACTCATTAGATGTTGAATGCATCTACATTCATATCAAACTTCTACTAATTACCACCCTAAACATTTTGTCATGGACTTTGCTACTTTAAAACATGTCAAGCATATTGAATATTATATTGCATGTTACAGAATATAATGAAGGGATAGGGAGAGCATGATCACAGCATGTTGCCAAAGGAAAGCTGAACAAGTGTTAATAAAAGCAAGTGTGGACACAGTATTGTGTGTGGTACAGTAATTTGCTGGACCCACAGTATTTGGATATTTGTTTTGTTTTGTATATTAAATGTTGGTCCCTTTTTGCCCCCTTTAATCTTGGAAACCATATGATCTAGCTATGTCAAACCTAATTGAAAAACATAGACAGGGAATGTTATAAGGATATAATTGAAAATGATTAAACAATCAATTCAAAGAAAAAACACAAATGTCAAAATTAGATGAAAAATAGAAAATACAAGAATTTCAGAATTTGGGCCCCTATTTATAGCCTCTTTTCCATAAACAAAAATAGTTCATTTTCTGTATTGACTCAGATGAGCAAATGGAAAAAATGCATTAAAATTGATTGAAAGTTTATATCAGAAAAGGCAATAGAGAGATAAAATCTGTTGACATAAGATTGGATGCTCTCAGCATAATCAATTAAAAGAATAAATAAATAAAAAGGCATCAAAATAGGATGAAAAATAAAAATTTAACCTTAAATAAAAAAAATACCTTCCAAACATGTAAAATTTCAGAATTTATATGCACTTTAGACCCTTTTGGAAATAAAATAGCGAAAAGTCCCATCAACTATTTTAAGCCGTATATTGCCATGTTATCTGAACACATATTTCCAATGACTTGAACTCCATCTTGTTATAAGATTTGACCATATTTTCCACTATGTCTATTATTTCTAACCTTATTTTTATCATGTGGTTTGTAATATATTTAATAGCGTTACCTCTGTCTATATATATAGAACACTAATGCCCCCATCATTATTCAAACCTATTATTCCAAATAACCATGGATTTAAAACACTATCAATAAATTTTAAAATTATAAGTGGTAATTTTTTAACAGTTTTTGAACAGAACATCAGGGAATGCCATTTTCACAACATTTTTTCAAATATACCCTTAATATCATATGTATTTAAGATTTATCACAAGAATGGACTCCAATGCAAAGTAACAACAAATCTTTAAAAACAAATCACTAGTATATTTAACTAGAGGTCTGAATCGCTCGCCTGGTAAAGATGATTTATTGAACTACATGTATTATATTTTATTCTTGCCTTTCACTCGTTGTAATTTCCCTCATTTAATTGGTAAAATAAACACAATATACAAATTTTACCATGGGTTCAAACTGATATGAATAAACTTCAATAGTTACAACTTAGTTTAAATTTTATCCATGTTCAACTATGGACTCTTAACGGCTCAAGCCTCATAGACCCTGGCACTTTTGTTTGTACAGATGCACAGAAAAAAATTGTAGCATTTCTATTACTGGTTTTTGAAAAGAAATATTTTGAAGACTGACTTAATTTCACTCTTTTAGCCCCCCTAATAGTCCCTTCCAAGGAAGGATCAACCTCATTTGTATAAATCTGAATCTCTTCCCAAGGACCATTGCTGCCAAGTTGGTTCAATTTAGCTGACTAGGCAGTTTGCAGAAGAAGATTAAAATGTGAAAAGATTACATATGGATGACGGACTCAAAGTGAAAGATGACAGACAACTGACGCTAACTGATGGCAAAAAGGATGAACAAAATAAAAACATTTCTGCATTAAAAAAAATATGATTGCACATAATTGCACATAAAACTACTGGGGTACAGCATATACATTTCTGTCATTCTATCATTGCAAATATAAATGGCACCTGCTTCTGTAAGTGTTCTCAATAAGATTATAATAAAATATAACTTGGGTATAATAACAGAAAACCAGAACACTTCTTATTCAGCATTGCAAAGTATTTATAGATTTAATTTCACATTGGAGGGGCCATTGTCCTTGGTTTTGGCTTCACACCTCTTTTCTTCATGTATTGTAAAAATTGTTCAGGAATCTCTGCAAGAACTTCTTTGGCAAGAGCAGCCTGTGATGTTACCATGTTTGAATCATTGCGGATAAAATCTCGGAATGGAACAAACTGAAATAAATATACAGTATATTACATGGTACAGAGGAGAAAAAACTAAAAGGATATAAACAAATTCAAGTAGCAGTTAGAATGATGAGTCACTACTCTTACCATGAAGGATTGAACCTCAGAATATACTTGCCTATAAGTGGGAAATTTGGAAGTGAAAATATGTTTCCAAGGAGGAGTTCCGACTTATAGGTGCTAGCTATCATTAGCATTAATGCTAAATCAAAAGTTCATCCAGGTATGCTGACAATGGAGGACTAGAAAACGTTGGATTGTCGATTCACTGTGGAATTATCACATAGGAAGCTGTTTATATTACATAAATTATTATTTTAACTTATATCTTCTTCAATTACTATATTGGTGAAAGTTTGGTTTTCCTTCATATTTGCGACTGTTTACCATCATATTGATTTTTTTGTGCACATACATGTATGTCACAAGTTTGTGTGTACCAAATCACCATGCTATTGACGATTTCAAAAACCCAAGGCTTGTGGGAGCAAAACACATATTGTTTCATTTTACACAATGGTAAAAGGATATTGACTAGGGCTTGTTTATTAATTATTACATATATTAAACACACTAAAATAACTCTATTAACTCTAATAAACAACAGTATGGCATTAAAGAGAAAGAAAATTACTTCATGATTGCAAGAAAATAAAAGTAATTTTATGATGTTTTGCACTTTTTTTCATAGTTTAAACAAAGGGGTGTAAGAAATAGAAATGAATTTATTATTTTCCCCCTTTTCTACAGCCATTACTTTTGTCAATTACCAAATTTTTATCATTTTCTTCCTGGATTGAATGATGGAACTTGTGCAATCTAACACCTGAGTTTTCCCCGACATCCATTGACATCCGACAAAAATTTATGGTCCCAAAGTATTTCTGTTATAAACCTGAGTATTCCAACATCCTGTACAATACGACACATTTCCCTGGTTCCTTGGTGTATCGGATTAGACAGGTTCAACTAATATCGATTTGATTTTTTAATTTTTTATTTGAATTATATTTGTATCAGCAGCAATTTATTTACCCTTATTCTATCAAATTTAATTATATTATTGAATACCATAATCATAATGGCTTACAGAGTTACTGAACCTAATTATGACTGCTAAAGTCGCATATGATCCAACACAAATTACCTGAACAATATCTCTTTCAGCATAATTTCCATTATATGACACTCTGACATCATCACCGTCTAAAATATTCATGGCTGTAACAGATAAAAAAGTCTACATGAAATAAAGGTTTGGTTTAGGTTGGTTTATGCTGTTAAATGCCACTTTAAACAATATTTTAGCTATATCGTGGTAGTCAGTTTTATTGGTGGAAGAAAGCGTGCCCAGAGAATGGTAGTCAGTTTTATTGGTGGAAGAAAACAGCATGCCTAGAGAAAACCACTGACCTGTAGCAAGTCACTGACAAACTTTATCACATAATGTTGTATCGAGTACACCTCACCATGAACTTTAGTGGTGATCGGCAGTGATTGCACAGGTAGTTCTAAATCCAACTACCATGACAGTCCCTACATGAAATAAATACATATTAGATCAAATCAAAAAACAGCATTTTCAGTCAAAATATCTGGCAGTCACTTCCTGTCTATCAGATTTACTTGGTCATTCTAAATTTTGAATTCTTCATAATCATAATTTGTTCAGCTATGTGGCTGTTTTAATGGCTGACATTATTGGTGCTGTTATTAAGTAAGCCTACATGTTTCCAATTAGTTTCTAATGATTTTTATAAAGTTTTTCTATTGTACACCTTGTGTTTGCAGTTAGTTTCAATCTTGATCTTCATATTTTAATAAATCAAATAAATTAACAAAAATCCAGCCAGTTGATTTTTGTTAATTTAGCAAATAGACAGGCAAAAAAAAATCTTAAAACTTCACAAACATCTTACCTTCAAAATCAGCATCTCCCACTCCTACTATAATTATTGACATAGGTAACCTGGAAGCCTGAAATACAGGAACGTTTTATTAACGATCATGACCATTACTATCATGTTCATTATATGTAAAATATGATAAATCTAGTGGATGTTTTCTCATGGGACTATGTTACTTCTAATATCGGTTTCTAACAAACATGATTACCATTAGTATATCCCGGTGGTGTAATGATAAGCTTGCTCATCTGAATTGCGATAGATTGTGGGTTCAATCCCCAATCAGGTCGAAACAAAGATCCTAAAATTGGTATTTCTGCTTCTCCACTAAGCATGCAGCATTAAGGAGTAAGAACAGACTGGTTGGCTAGTAGTCAGATATTATGTGTCTGAGCAAAGAGACATGTCTATCTGCGGACTGTTGTTTTAGTGAGTTAGCACTATACAAATCGAACTCAATTTGTAGATCTAGTACAAAACAGACATCATCATCATCTCTTCAAAATATAACTTGTTCTCGCCATGATATACTAGTAGCTGAACAATTTCTCACTTGTTATTAAACAACAATTGCTCACTCTCTCCATTACCCATATAATCTTAATCAGAATTTTTTTTATATTTCATTATTAAAATTTGTTACACTAGCTCACACTCACTTCATAAATATCTATCAAGTGACTGTGACTTCCAATTCCCACAATGCAACCCTAAAGTGATTTCTAACTTCCACAATGCAACTCTCAAGAAACTTCCAATTCTCATAATGCAACTTTTTTTATGGGAATAAGGTCAAATTACCTGAACTATAGCATTTTTAGTTTGTTCCATATCAGTAATCACACCATCTGTTATTATTAATAGTACATGATAATTAGAACCATCCTGTTGTGATGCTGCAAATCTAAAAATAGAAAATTAATATATTTTCAAAGAAGGCTTATTCTCCCAAAAAAATTGATGTAATAAAAACATAGATATCTAATTAAGTGCACACAATACGTTTCTGGAATAACCTTCATCGGGTACGCTCAAAATCGAAAGATTAGAAAGCCAAATAATAAAAAAGTCGTTGAAAGCAAGAAGACCAAAAGACTTAAACAGGATAGCCAAAGTCAGCTGAAATCACCTATGCCTGAGGGTAGAGAATATTCAAATTGTACTAAAACTTTCATAGGGAGAATATTGTGTTATTCAGGTTCTAGACAGGGTATAAAATGTCACAATCCTGGCTTCAAATTAATATACCCCCTATTCCGAAGCCGGAAATGTGACACTATATACCTTGTCTAGAACCCAAATAACATAATATTCTCCCTATGAAAGCTTTAGTCCAATTCAAATATTGTCAGGCTATACATTTTGTGTAATATGGAAAGCCTGACCATTGACAAAAGTGGGTAACATTATTCTATTATTGTCTACTCCTGAGGGAACTGTTCTCCTATAGTGTTGTCTGGTGCCATATAGTGCCCGAGAGTAGGGTGAGGACACTATACCTCACCAGACAACACTATAGGAGAACAGTTCTCGAGGGAGAAGACAATAATATATTTAGGACATAACATCCTATTCTAGACATAAAAGAAAAACACACTCAAATTCAACATTATAATAATAATAATAACAAAATTTACAATGTAACATTATAAAATTAATGTTTATAACAAAAACTGAAAGTCAACAAATCACATCTTTTTGTAATTTTTCAGAAGAAAAGTACATTCAACAAGTTTTTGTTCAATATGTTGAAATGGAACATTTCCGTATGAATTAATTACTGTTGATAATTAATGGTAACATTGCAGTTACTGAAGTTAAATGCTGGGTAACTGAAAGTGTTTTTAGATCTGTTTTCAGTTTGCATGACTTGTAGTTTGTTCCTTAAGGGAGATAAATCTTGACAAAAATATATAAAAATTACACTGGAAAATATAGGCCACAGTTATCCAATCAAAATACAGCATTTTCGTATGTTATGTACTAAATTTGAAGGGTGCTATACCCTTCCCTGTATGTTTAAGACCTCATTGTTGAAAAAAAAAACAGTAACACATTGTAGTTGCTACTAAAGGTTACATTTTCTGTCTGAGATATATCTTTCAATTTCTACATATTTCACACAATTAAATCCTAAATAAAATGTTACTTTTATGGAATTTACAAAAGGAATTACCAGTACTGGAAAAAGAAAACTGAACCAGATAAAAGTTTAAATAAATAAATAAATTAAAAAAAAAAAGAAGAGTTTGAAGATTCCAAAGTGGTAATCAGAATCGTAAATAGAAGAAGGACAGACAACACAATGGCCAAATGAAAAGGACAAACAATAATCTACAAAACATCAAACGGAAAACTTAAGATCAAGTAACATGAAAAAGTAGCAATATTTAGCACTGTAGTTAATGACTTACCCAGCTACATGGTTAATTACAGGAGAAAAGTTTGTTGGTCCATATAATTGTACATTTTTCATAGAATAATAATATGCATCTAACACTCCTTTAATTCCTTGACAATTAGGATTACCGGGATTAAAATTCTGAAAAAGGAACAATTTGACAAACTAAATGAAGTTGCTATATGATATACATTTGTGCATTTTATTGTTATTAAATATAGTCTTGGGGGTTGTCGTGGTCCTAATAGTATGGTAGTTGGATTTACAACGACCTGTCCAATCAGTGCCTATTACTACTAAAGTTGTGAGATCGAACCCCATTCATAGAGAGGTGTATTCGATACAACATTATGTGATAAAGTTTGTCAGTGACTTGCAGCAGGTCAGTGGATTTCTGCGGGTACTCAGGTTTTCTCCACCAATAAAACCGACAGCCACGATATAACTGAAATTTTGTTAAAAGTGGCGTTAAACACCATAAACCATAAAAATAGTATTCCTTTGTGATATTTCTTCTATACATGTCTGTTATGAAAATGTAAAACATTCAGAATCTGAAATTTTCCTCATTTGCAATCACATATGTTTGCATTTTTTTGGTTAAAATAAAAAGGATGTAATAGATATGTTAGATATCATGACAAAACATGTTTTCTTGAAATGCAAGATCAAGTTATTTGTAAATTTTCCTGTTTTTACCAATGTCGACAACTATTGTTCGTAATATAAAACAAAAGAAAGAAAAAGTAAAAAAACATACCAAGGCAAAGTCATGATGTACTGAACCATCACTCATTCTAGCACCAAAGCCTAAAGCAGGGAAAAGTTTGTCACTGAAATAAAATCATACACAAATTATAACCAGCAAATTGTATTATCAGTAGTAATTCTTTCTGTGACCGCCATAGCAGAAAAAATACCATTGGTCAAAAACACTGTAAACATTTATTTATATATCACATTTTAATTTTGGTGTTATTAGGTAATAAACTGCTCACATTCAGGGTTTTCAATAAGGACCGGCACCTGGCAATTTGTCGCCGGGTTGTTCAGACAAAATCGGCGGTTCAAATTTTGTTTTCACAAAAAAAAATTAAGAACAGAAAAATTAAAAATATCGGACTAAAAAGTTATTCTGGCTAAAGTAACAGCTACGAAATCATAACCAATGCTTTGTTTGGGTGTCTTCTTCGAAGGAAATGCTTGCGAAATCAATGAAGCGTTTTAATTTACATACCCCTGTAACAAATGTACAAGTGCAAATATGACATAGAAGAAGAAGAAAACGTGCAACATGAACACAAAAAACCGATATGTGATTATTTTACAGGCCCTAAGAAAAGAAAAATAGGTACAGCACTTTCCTGAAAGAAAACCCATAGCTCGTTTATCGTAGATTGTTGTGAGTCAAGCTATCTGCCAAGACTAAATCATTAAATAAAGACTGTTTAAAGCAAAGTTTTGAAATAATTTGTCCGACATTTACTACACGATTCAAATTTGATAACTATTTTTCTATCTTTTTGGACCTTTTATAGATTACTTTTCCGTATTGGTCTTTGCCTATTGTAACAGACTGTATGGTGACCTACAAATAATTTTTTTTGTCTTCCATTAATGAATCACATTTATACTTGCTGCCAGCTATTATGATTAATATAAAATAAGAGAGCAAAAAATCTCCTTCAAACAGCCTAATAAATACTCTCAGAATTCACCAGAATGCAGGATTTTGACTCTAGAATTTCAAAATTCCACGGACCCCCCCCCCCCCCCCAAAATCAATTACTTTCTCCTGTTCAAAATAGCAATTTACCTGTTCAGTAAAAATTTATTGAAAACCCTGCACATTTCTTTTCTTTTTTCAAAAACATAATTGTTTTATAATTGCTATCCAAACCAATCAAAATGTGACAAATTCCATATTCTCACTTAAATGGAAACAGAATTTACTTGTTTTTCTTCAGACTTGAAAGTTATTTAGAGATTAAATCATTTCTAATTATATTCTAAATACTCTATTTTCTAAAACTGTAACATTTCTAACTGTTATTTCAGTAATGATTTTATTTGTAATTGTTAAATACCTGTCATAGTCTTGAATTATCTCCCCTACTGCCATAATTGCTGCAGAATACTGATTGGGAGTACCATAAGGGTTAAGATAATGAAGTGATGATGGGCTTTCTGGGTTTCCATTTGAAGCAGTAAAGTCAATAGCCACTGTAAAATTCATCTGGGTGCTGCTGAAAAATAAATAAAATATCACTAGTGACTTTAAATTACGGTACTCATAAAAATGAACTGGTACCAAAATAATCTTTTTGTACAGGAAAACATGTGAACTACAAAATGTATTACATGGGTTAAAGTAACACTGCTAACTCAGGCAAAACATTCCTGGACTTGATTGTTTAAATATGAATGTTCAATCCTACTAGTACCCAGTACTAGTAATTGAGAGCTGATGATCATGCTTAAAAGTGATCTCTAAGTATTACAGAAATAACAGAAAATAGGAACTAGAGAACTAGTTATCACCCCCTAGTGTTGTAATTGTGACAATATTACCTGCATATATACAGGTAATATCTGTATATATCTCTCTCATTTCATAAGATATTCCAGAGCTTGTGGTTCCTATTGTGATTTCATTGATAAAGGGCTGCTGCTGTCAGGGAAGCTACTGGTTAAGTTGAAGTCAGCACTTCGAAAGTTTTTTTTACGGTTGCCACCATGACCAGGATAATCGCTACGGAATATCTGTGTCACAAATGACCATGGATATAATCCATTCATTTTAATTACAATCCGGTCCTTTCCTAATTCATAACTTATCACAGGATTTGTAACAGAGTAACATGACTGGTACAACTAGTGGAGCAGGAACTGCTTACCATACTGAAACACCTGAGTTCACCCCTGGTTTTTAATGGGGTTTGTGTTGCTCCATCTTTAGTTTTCTGCTTAGTGTTTTGTGGATCTTCGTTTGTCCTCTTTCTTTTGGCCATTGTACATGTATTGCCTGTCCTTCTTCGATTTACGGCTTTTGATTACCCCTTTGGTATTTTCAAACTTTTTTTCCATGACTGAAAACACATTTTTTTGTGAAAAGCTAACAATGATATACTATGGACGCCAAATGATTGCAAAAACTCACATGAACCTTCAGGTCAGGTGAGCTAAAAAGAATAGGTCTGACTCTGAGAGACTTTCAGGATAGTTACCAAAGTTGGAATTCAAATATTTGAAATCCAATTGTCCAATGTTCCAGAATATTATTTCGAAATCAGAATAAATTAGCTGTTTTCCTCAAGGTGTAACTCCCCAACCCCTACACCTTTTCATAAGTTTACCACTAATGAGGTAGAGGTTAGCTTCACTTACCCGGTTTGAATGTAATCCAGAAAAGTGTTCTGTAGTTCTATTTTACATGTCATAAGGTATACCTGTAATTAATGAAGTCTATCAGTATATGGTATCATCCTGGTTTGCCCACTTTTAATTACAGGTATAAATAAACATATGTTGTTTTAACAATAAAAGTTTGTTTCTGAAATGTAGTTATATTTTTACCTGTATATTAACTGTAAAATATTGTAAAGAATTATATAATTTACTATTGAATTAAGTGAAATATGCACATTTTAACAATAAATCTTTCACAAACTCTGTAGAAATATGCTTAATTTTAATAACAAAATTTGCAAAACTTTGCAAAATTTTGACAAAATATCTTAAAAATTTGCCAAAATATGCATGATTTTGGTGAAATATCTTTAACATGTTAAACAAAATATGCAATTTTTTTTTAAATTGGTAAAATTATGACAGATAATTAAGTTAAATGCAGGATACTTGGAGAATAAAACGAAATTAAGGATGTCATTTAGAAATTATTTTAATTTTTGCACTTTCTTTATTGTTTAATTTTTTTTTTTTTTTCAAATATATATCATTTTAAAATTAAATGAATTAACAATTTGAAAATTGAAACTGTTCAGTATCCAAGCTTAATAATTGACATAATGTGAATAGTATTCTGCATCCAAGCTAGGATTTTTATGCTTTTGAAGCAGGCCTTGCCAGCTTATCCAAGCTGTTAATTGTGTCTATTTGAACTCTTCTCACAAATTATAAGCATTATAAATAGGAAGTTGTTTTAGTTTTGAATCATTCAAATTAAGTATGGCAAACGCTCAACTTCAAGCACTTCAGTACGTCCAGAATAAGTTTGGCAGAGAAAGTTTGGTCCTAGGAGGTCACCGTTTCAAAGTGAAGAACAGACGCAACGACAGAGTTTACTGGCGATGTAGTATTCCAGCATGTCCCAATAAAAATAATTATATGTGCTGTGATTGTGTGATATATTAGTAAAGTTTAAAGATTACTTTCAATGTTATTATATTTATTGTTCAAATTAATTGTAATTGACTTCAATGAAGTAATATTAAAGTATATAATGATATATTACACTTTACGTTTTTATTTTTCCTATTTGTCTTTGTTAGTGCAGCCGGTCACTATTTTCGTATATGGACCGGCCAGGTATCTACATTATTTTAGATAAAAAGTATAATATAGCAAATAGTTCATGTCACTTCGGGTCATATGGCAGTATATGGACCGGTCCATATACAGCCATATGACCCTCAGTGCCATGAACTATTTGCTATATATTATTCATCTTTTTTTTTTACACATTTATATATAAAAAAGAAACTACACAGTGAAACAAAATCTTCTATATACACAGAAACATACATATTTGACACCTATATATTTGGTACAGACTATACAATTTTATGGTCAGTAAAGCCTTTGCCTTTTTTGTTTATTTAACTGATTGATAATTGGTGTAATTAAATGTGGGCAAACCAGGATTAAACCCAGTATACTATAACCTTTATTTCATTTTTAACAGACTTATTCTAATATTTTAAGATTTTTTTCTTTTAAATTTTAATAAAACTGTTTTGTTTAATTTTAACAGACTTATCATTTTATATATACATTTTTACAAATCTTTTTTTTTAAATTTTAACAGACTTATTCTAATATTTTAAGATTTTTTTCTTTTAAATTTTAATAAAACTGTTTTGTTTAATTTTAACAGACTTATCATTTTATATATACATTTTTACAAAACTTTTTTTTTAAATTTTAACAGACTTATTCTAATATTTTAAGATTTCTGTCCAGTTTACAATCACTCTTTTTTATTTACAAATTTTTGTTTGTCATATCTTTTACATTTCTGTTGTTAATTTTAATATTTTCATATTTCCCTTTTGAGACCTGCATTTTCAAATTTACTTACCTGTAATTACCATTAATTGTTATATGTTACCTGTAGTAATATGTTTGTTGGCATTCCTTGAATAATATATTTCAAAATGTTGGCATAGGTTGAAGAAACCGTTGAAATAGTACTTGGTGGACATTAAGCAATTTATCAATCAATCATTATACTATAGCGGTCAAACATGAGAGTTTTTGTATTGAAAATAACAAAAGCAGGTAATAAGTTGCTCATACTGAATCATCAATTAAGGCCTAAAAATAAAATATTGCTTGTTTACTGATTACCAAGTTAACCAAATTTTGTTATTGTAGTTTTAATGTTAATAATAAGAATAATATATACTAATAGTACTGCAAATTATTTCTGTATGCCTTCTAGTTTTCGAGTTTAATGTACCGAGATAACATACAGCTAAAAATGAGTTCAAATCATAGATAAATGTTTGTATTTTCATATTAGTTTGTTCGTACGATGTTTCTGTGGTCACATTTTTAGTTATCTAGGTGTTCTTATAGGTACCCCTTGATACAAACAATTAGTAGCTATTTTCAAATACGACCTATTCCTTTTTATCAACAATCGTGAGCATGTGTCGCATTATTTTTCGAAAGACGAAACATAAAATATTAACACCAAAATCTGTTGATAATGATTCTTTTTGAAGATTTCGAATAATAAATTTTGTTATTTTTCTATGCATTTTTTTACATAATTTTCATTGATAATCTGAACAATTGTTATGAAATTGCGCTTTGTTATAATAAAAAGACAATTATATGTTGTAACGCTGCTCCGTGTCAAATTTCACAATTTTATACAGTGTTATTTAGAAATAAATCGAAAAAAAAACCTTTACCTACAAAGGCGGCTTTTAATGCGGAAATATTACCAATTCCGATAATTGATAGGAGTGTTACTGTGTTCAGTCACTAAATAGGACAATTGACTCGATAAATGAGTTTTTGAAACGGCGTGTTATAAGCAAATATTGACGACTAGTTATATTTACTTGTTATTTTATTATAAATGAAATGCATTTGAGGTAAAAGGGGAACTAAAGATATGTATTTGTTACTAATAAGGAATAACATAGTGTCAAATGGTCAGAAAAAGTGGGAGGAAATTTTAGCCTTAGGTTTAGATGAAACGAAATGGAGAGAAATATTCAAACTACCTTTTATAGTCACACAAAATACCAAACTACAATGGTTACAGTACAGAATTAACCAACGTATCCTTGGAACAAATAAATTGCTGTATAAAATTAAAGTAAAAGACAATGCCTTTTGTACTTTTTGTCAGGAAGATGAGGAAACTATAGAACATTTATTTTGGAACTGTGAGATTGTACAAGCTTTTATTGATGAAATTGATTCTTGGTTATTGTCAAATGGTGTTAGTATTCCATTTACTATGCAATTTTTTCTTTTTGGTGATACTTCAAAATCGTCTCGAGGAGATGCTATCAACCTCATTTTACTACAAATAAAGCAGTATATTTTTAACTGTAAATATTTTCAGAAAAAATTATCATTGGTCACAATGCAGAGGAAAATACAGTCACTATATAACATTGAGAAATCTATTGCTATTAAAAATAAAAAAATTGATTTTTTTCAACCAGATATGGAATGCTTTCACTTTACTGTTTAATTAGATATAAAGATTTATACAAATATTCATTCTGTATATAACATGATAGAAAAGAAATAGCCTTTTGTTTTTATGAATGCTAAAATTACCTATTCATCAAAGCAAATTAAAAAACTTTTTCTTTCTCTTTAAAAATTATTTTTATGCCTTAAAAAACTCAATAAATTAAACTTTTTCCATTTTTTTCTTTTACTTCTATAGCTACTTAAAACCCTATTTTTTGATTATCTGTATATTTGTTAATTTGGTTTATTATGATTGAAAAACTCATCTTTATGTGGAATCACATTATTTGGTATTTTCTGTCATGTTATTCTAATAGAAATAGTATGCCATTCTGTATGTAAATTACTAACAAATACTAACATCTTTATATGTTATGTGCTTTACTAATGTTAACGAGGCCGGGATAAGGTACCGGTACTTTATGTATTCAACTAACAAATGTACAGATTTCAATAAAAATATCACACTTTAAAAAAAAAAAAAAAAAAAAAAAAAAAAAAAAAAAATCTGTTGATAATGATTCTTTTTGAAGATTTCGAATAATAAATTTTGTTATTTTTCTATGCATTTTTTTACATAATTTTCATTGATAATCTGAACAATTGTTATGAAATTGTGCTTTGTTATAATAAAAAGACAATTATATGTTGTAACGCTGCTCCGTGTCAAATTTCACAATTTTATACAGTGTTATTTAGAAATAAATCGAAAAAAAAACCTTTACCTACAAAGGCGGCTTTTAATGCGGAAATATTACCAATCCGATAATTGATAGGAGTGTTACTGTGTTCAGTCACTAAATAGGACAATTGACTCGATAAATGAGTTTTTGAAACGGCGTGTTATAAGCAAATATTGACGACTAGTTATATTTACTTGTTATTTTATTATAAATGAAATGCATTTGAGGTCAACGAGTGCTTCACTTTAGTAACTTTTGTTGTAAATAGTTTGTTTAACTTGTTATTATTTTCGACTTTTTGTAATACACAAACCGAACCCTTTGGGTTACGATATTTTCCAGTTTTTACTGGTATTTTGTAAATAACTGATTTGTTTTTATTTTTCGGTTTTCTTTGTTTTTATTTTGTTAGAGAAATAGAGAGTTGGTATTAAGTTGATTTTGCTTCAAAATGTGATCAGTTCTGAGCAACAGAGTTTTACACAAATTTTGTGTACATATTGAATTTGTTAATTTGTGTTCTTCATATATTATATTGGTTATTAGTTTTGACAACCAAGTTTATTAAGATATTATGGCTAGTTTTGAGAGTCCAGTAAAACTCGACCCCTCTAACCCCAAAAAGAAAAGAGAAAACATTTCATGGGACAAATGCATCGTTTGTCAACGCGTTTCACTTGAGCAGAGAGTAAATATTAGAGATGTTGGGAAGAGCAGTTTTGTAGAGGCAATGTCTACACGCAAAGATTCCGTTTTTGAGAAAGTGATTCAAGAATTGACTTGCCTCGAAAACGTATATTCTACCGATGTGAAGATTGTTTATCATCCATCTTGTTTTCGATCTTATACGAGTAAACGAAATTGAGTGTTTAAAGTTGAGCATAATCTGATGGATCCAGCTGAATATCGTTATGACAAACAATATGAAAATAAGCTTAATAAAGTTCAAACTCGCTCGTTATTACCAACTGTCACTGTGGATATTAACACATGTTTCTTATGTAAAAAAAAGACATTTAAAAAGGACAGAAAGCTGCACAAAATGGAATCACGCGACCGCGTAAAGAAAATAGCGAAATGTGCTGAGGAAAGTAATGATTTATCAATGATGAAAATCATTGAAAGTGATGGTTTTATTGAACGTGCTGTTTATCATAATGGATGCGTAACGAATTATTTACTGAAGTTGAAACCGGAGAAAACGAGAACAGCGACGAAAGTGTTCATGGCATTACTTTTAGTTCTCTCGTTTCTAGTATTCACGACGACCTGTTTCTGCACAAGAAAGCATTTCTTATATCGCATTTACTTGACAAATATCGATCATTTTTGCCTAATGACGTGCCAGCAAAACTTCAGGCAAAATTATTGGGTCACTTTGGTTACAGAATTACAATTCAGCCACAGTGCGGTCAAGGCATGTCAAATTTCAAGTTCAGCTCGTGCTTAACAATAGGTGATGCTATTGCTGCAGCGGATAAGTTAAAATCAATATTAAAGCTGACTGAGATAGAACATGAGTTGGCCACAGAAACTTCTCAAGAGAGTCAAGAACACATACTTCATTCAGCTGCAAGCATTTTAAGACATGATATTCAGAGTTTTGTTATCAACAACGAAGATTATCCAAATGCAAACGAAGTTTCACTTGCCATTTCTGTCGAAAAAATGCCTCAATCACTTCTTAAATTTATCTGTTGGCTAATAGATGAAAAGGCATACAAAGCTGCATCTGAACCGTATACTGTACCAATCGATAAAATCAGAAAGATTCTTGGAATTACAGAGTTGATAATTTCGCTTTCCAAACAAACTTTTACCCCTTTCCATCTAGGGTTGGCTGTACAGTTGCATCACAAGTTTGGTTCACGCAGATTGGTTGACAACTTGAATTCTCACGGTTTCTGTGCTTCCTATTCAGAGGTGAGACGGTTCCTTACAAGTGTTGCTTTGAAAGAGGAAGACAGCATCAAAGAGGGCGTTTATGTCCCAGATGGCATTGTTCCTGTCTGTCAAGGTGGATGTCTCATACAAGAGGGTGCTGACAATATAGATATCAATACAGAGACAATAGATGGCAAGGACACTTTCCATTCTATGGCAAGGGCAGTCTTTCAAGCACGTCCATCACCTATAGACTCATGTATGCGACAGGTGTCTATCAAAAAGAGCAACGATAGAACCTTTCAGATGACTAACAATGCTTCTTCACAAACGTCATGCCTACTGTTCTCAAAGCCAAAGGTACGAGGATTTCCAAAACGTTTTCCCAAAGCTTTTGAAATAATTTCAAATTGTGCCGGACAAATAGAAAACGTTTCTGAAATTCTTTGGGTTATTTTGAGGTCACTTTCAAGAGATATTGAAAATTTTCCAATGTCTGTAACTGATGTCGAATGTCAAGTTATACCATTTTGGACTGGATATAACAGTTCTCTTTCGGAATACAGACCTGAGTATTCTGTTGTGTCGTATGCTCCAATAGTAGACGCAGAGTCAAGTGACATGTCAACGGTATATACAACCATGTGTAGGTGTCAAGAAATGACCAAATCTTTGGGACAAGCATATTCTATCTAAACATTCGACCAACAACTATGTGCAATCGCGAAACAGATTGAATGGGTTAAACAGGACACATTTAAAACTCATATTCTCCGGTTAGGAGGCTTTCATACAATGTCGTGCTTTGTTGCGTCAATTGGTAAACTTTGGGGTGATGGTGGATTGAAAGATCTGTTGATTGAATCTTCTCACTGTGGCTATCAGCTTTCTTTGAGTGGTGCAGAGAAAATGATATTTTAACAGCACGTAAAGACAAGTTGTCTCCTGTCCTGGCTTCGCCTCAATTTTGTATAATTAATTATTTTTTGTTTAAATGTTTCTACGACTTGCTCAACCCATATTCAGCACCGTTAGAGCATCAAACAAATGTTTCCAAGAAGGACGACTGCTAATTGTAAATGTTTGATTGCACACAAAATTCTCGTTATTTATGGTCAACAGGAAGTCGGAAATTAAGGCACTATAGCTTAATAACTTATGCATGATAGCTTTGAAAATAACTTTGACTTATCAGCTACCAAATTATTGTAGAAAAAATGAAAATACAAAAACCTGTTTGGATGTAGGTACTGTTTAAATTTTTGTTGTTAATTTTTAGGAAAATTAGATAGTTCAAGATTGACGCCATCTTAACATGGGTTGTATAAACATAACGATAAAAATAGACCACAATCGTATCATTTGTAACATTATCGTAAAAATATATCCATTTTGTTTTCGTTTAGCAAAGGATTTAAAAAAAAAAATAGGCAATTTAATTTTATTGTTATTTTTTTTATATTTTGAGATTTTACCTTTAACCCTGATTTTAGAAAAACGTGACCATTTCTCATTCGTACGAACAAAATTTTCCGATGCTCCCCATTATCCTCTTTCCAATGATATATAATTTAGCTGTATATTCTCTCGGTACATTAAATCCATCTGAACAGTTTTCCATTTGCAGCACTATAATGGCAGTTTTGAAGGTTAACAGACATTATCACATATTTTATTGAAATAACGCCGAATTTGCATGTGTAATAACAGCATAAATTGGGGCGTGTTATTTGCCTCCGGGGCAATAACATTTTACGAGGGCAACAACATGTTATCTGCCCTGGCAAAATATGTGATAAATAGATTAATACATGGCTTTTTTCATATTGCCCTTGTCATCATCCCTCGACTGACATCGTCACAGGGTCGATATCAAGGTCTCGTGCTGATAACAAGGGCAATATGAAAAAGGCTATGTATTAATCTATAATTATCACTAGTATCGCAGAGAGTCCAATACAAGCTTTGCATTGTATGCAGTCTAATTAAACAATTAGGTGTCTGTGGTATCATTTTCATTTGTAATACACTAACATCTAATGACCGTTTGGGTCTTGTCATATAACTTTTCTTTCATCTTTGACCTTCTAATCATGGGCAAGACAATTAAATATATTGGACAACAGCTATTGGCATGTATTCTGTTTTGATACCTTAATATTTAGTAGGTTCACGGCTGATTGGTCGGTTGAAAATATGAATCCTTCCCCTATGTGACCCCATACAGGATGTCATTAAATGTTAGTGTATCACAAAAGAAAAAAAGATACAAAAAACATCTGATATTAATTAGATGGTTTTATATGGTTTCTCAAATAAAAACAGAACATGCCTAATGGACTGGTCTAAATATATATGTGATACACCATGTCAGATTCAGTTACTTAAATAGGGTTAGGGCTATGGTGTTTAACATCACTTTCAAAAGTTTCAGTTAGATCGTGGCTGTCAGTTTTATTAGTGGTGGAAACCGGAGTACACAGAGAAAACCACTGACCTGCCACAAGTCACTGACAAACTTTATTACATAATAATGTATCGAGTACACCTCACCATGAGTGGGATTTGAATTCACAATGTTAGAGGTGATAGGCACTGATTGCATAGGTACTTTTAAATCAAACTACCATATGATCACTACCACGACCCCAGTTACTTAAATAGTACACTCTATAATCTACATGTATATTCACCTGTCCTGAATCAATATATTTTTTCTTCTTTGCTTTCTTTTGATGATTAATTACCTGTATAATATAAAGAAATAAGAATTAAATATCCATCTTATATGGATGTAAAAACTTAAAATTCAATTTATAAATAAATGTATTAGAATTCTATTATTTAGAAAATGTATGGGTCATTTGTGAAAGACATGTGTTACCTGCCCTCAATTGATGCATAGATGAAAAACATGAAATGGGACATCAATTCTGATGTGCATTAGGAAACATACAAAAAATAAATTCAAGGCAAAAAAGGAGATTATGTTAAAGAAATATGGTAAAAGATTGGTAAAATTCTATCATGTCTGATAAGTTGCATATCAACAATAGTGTAACATAGATACATGTGATTATTTTGCAATTCGTTAGTTGAAAAATTAAAGGTGATTTTTTTTTTTAGATCCCAGGAGCCTGTAATCGCCCACATGGATCAAAGCTGTTTTCAATAACAACGCAACTGCACTGTGGTGGCCATCTTGGTGGGAGAGCGTGACTGCCAGACACAATTTTGGAAGAGGATCATCCAATGACTATTCCATCAAAGTTTGGTTCTAATTGAGCTACTGGTTCCAGACAAAATGGTTTTTATGTGAATTTCTCATAGGGTCCTATGTTAAACTAAGTTCAGCTGTGCAGCAATCTTGGTCAGAGGGCGGGACCACCAGACACAATTTTGGAAGAGGACCATCCAATGACTATTTTATCAAAGTTTGGTTCCAATTGAGCAACTGGTTCCAGACAAGAAGATTTCTATGTGAATTTCTCATAGGGTCCTATGTTAAGCTAAGTTCGACTGTGGGGGCCATCTTGGTCGAAGGGCCGAACCGCCGGACACATTTTTGGAAGAGAATCATCCAATGACTATTTCATCAAAATTTAGTTCTTATTGAGAAAATGGTTTCAGAAAAGAAGATTTTTATGGGGATTTCCCATAGGGTCTTATGTTAAATTAAGTTCAGCTGTGGCGGATATCTTGGTCGGAGGTCTGAAATGCCGGACACAATTTTGGAAGGGGGCCACCCAATGATCATATCAGCAAAGTTTGGTTAAGATTGGCTCAGTAGTTTCAGAGGAGAAGATTTTTTTTAAATTTCATCCCCCCTTTTTTCTATTTTTAGCTTGGCGACCATCTTGGATGGAAGTCGGGATCACCGGACACAATTTTGAAAGGGGACTATCCAAGGACCATTCCACCAAAGTTTGGTTGCAATTGGCCCAGTGGTTTCTGAGGAGAAGATTTTTATGTGAATTTCCCATAGGGTCCTGTGTTAAGCTAGGTTCAGCTGTGGGGGCCATCTTGGTCGAAAAATTTCACAGAAAAAAACGGAATATATGTTAAACTACTCCTTGCCATGTAGCTGCAGTTAAAATTTGAGCTCTTTTTGAGCAATGGACAATTGAAGAAATTTCTATTTTTAGTAACAGCAGCCATCTTGAATGGAGGGCGGGGCTGTCGGACACAATTTTGAGAGGGACCATCCCTGCCAGGTTTGGTTTAATTTGGTTCAGTGGTTTCAGAGGAGAAGATTTAAATGTGATCTTTTATTAAAATATGCCTAATTTGCATAATCGATATAAATCGGCTGAAAGAAAAATTTCACAGAAAAACCCGGAATATATGTTAAACTACTCCTTGCCATGTAGCTGCAGATAAAATTTGAGCTCATTTTGATGCATATGGACATTTAAAATTTCATCCCCTCTTTTTTCTATTTTTAGCTTGGCGGCCATCTTGGTTGGAAGTTGGGAACAACGGACACAATTTTGGAAGGGAGCCATCCAAGGACCATTCCACCAAAGTTTGGTTGCAATTGGCCCAGTGGTTTCTGAGGAGAAGATTAAAATGTGAAATGTTGACGGACGGACGACGGACGAAAAGTGATGGCAATAGCTCACATGGCCTAAAGGTCAGGTGAGCTAAAAAATAGATTATTGTATGGTGCTATGTATAATATGGAAAGATATTGTACTTGTCTGTATTGTATTGAAAACTCTTATAAAATTGTTGCCTGCGACATCTCATCCAATATGTGTCTTCAATACAATACGGATTTGTATAATATTCTCACATATTGTAGATAACACTGAAAAATAACCTATTAGTATAGCTCGCAGTCTGTGCCAAAAACCACTAGCCCTAAGCCTAGTAAAAATTAGTTCAGGCTAGTAAAAACTGCATAAAATTTGCTTAATCAAATAGAAAATATTCTTCTAAAATGCTGTTCAGGCTAGTTTGTCAAAATGTTTATGGCACAGAGAAAGCTCAGTTTGTAACATGTACAAAAATAGAGTTAATTACATACACCATACTGATTACTTGATCCTGGACCTCGACTCAGTTCACTTATTTGTGTGGTAAACTCACCAATCGGATCAACACTGAAATACAAAAGTAATGTAAGCTATTAGTAGTTAAATAATGAATAATCGATCAACACTTAGATGCTGAAAAATGAAAGTGCTAAAACTATCAATAGTCAAATCTGAGATCAACACTAATATATACTGTCGGACAACATTTTTCACAGCAAGAGGCTGTTCAGACAATTCCATGGCCTGAGATGTTGCCAGACATGAACCCTATAGAGCATGTGTGGGACTTTATTGGCCGAAAAATTAACCAACGCAATTCAAAATGTCAAAATATTGACGAATTAAGAACTGCTATCTTACAGGAGTGGCAACAGTTTCCCCCAAGAATGGCTTAGGCGTCTTGTGCGAGGCTTGATGAGGCGTGTTACAGAACTTCACAATAAACGCGGTGGATATATTCGTTATTGATTTTTATGCCTTACACATACGCACAATAGATGCGTTTAAAAGTTCTTAAAATATGAAGACTCTGCATTTTAATGCAATGTTAAAAACTTCCATCAAAGACAAACTGGTTTTATGTTTTTCCAGTGCCTATTTTGAACCCCATTTTTGCCACGTCATAGTCATGTCTTTCAGGATGATAAATACTTCGTAGATTGGTAATTTTAGAGCCCTTGGTGTAGTCTTTAAAGAAATGTAAGAAAAATGGTGATATCTTTTTTATTGTTTTAACAGTATTGATGTAAAAAATTATATCGATAAAAATATAGGGTGGTGATTAACTTTTGTCGGAGTGTATATAAAAATGTGAACTATATGGCCAAAACATTGTAAATAAATATCCTGTGAGATTTCAAATAAAGATGGATTAATATCTATTTACTTCTTGATGGTTCAATAACACTATATGACAGAAATATCTACTCATAAATGATTTACATACAGGAATCATAGCATTAAAAATTAGCATTACATACATTATGTACTGTAACAAGTAAGATAGTACTTTAGATATGTTTGTAAATACATCAATTAAAATTACATGTTTGTTGTATGTTTTTATGAAGAAAAATCTTTGGCAATACATATGATGACATTCAGTTTGGGGTCACTGTTCCGGTGTTTATCATACTAACCTACCACTGTTTTAGTCAGTTATTGTTTTTATGAAGAAAAATCTTTGGCAATACATATGATGACATTCAGTTTGGGGTCACTGTTCCGGTGTTTATCATACTAACCTACCACTGTTTTAGTCAGTTATTGTATTTATTGTACTAATTCAGTGTTCCAGTCAGTTATTGTATTTATCGTACTAACCTTCCTTCACTGTTCTAGTCATTTATTGTATTTATCGTACTAACCTTCCTTCACTGTTCCAGTCAGTTATTGTATTTATTGTACGAACCTTCCTTCACTGTTCTAGTCATTTATTGTATTTATCGTACTAACCTTCCTTCACTGTTCTAGTGATTTATTGTATTTATCGTACTAACCTTCCTTCACTGTTCTAGTCATTTATTGTATTTATCATACTAACCTTCCTTCACTGTTCTAGTCATTTATTGTATTTATCGTACTAACCTTCCTTCACTGTTCTAGTCATTTATTGTATTTATCGTACTAACCTTCCTTCACTGTTCTAGTCATTTATTGTATTTATCGTACTAACCTTCCTTCACTGTTCTAGTCATTTATTGTATTTATCGTACTAACCTTCCTTCACTGTTCTAGTCATTTATTGTATTTATCGTATTAACCTTCCTTCACTGTTCTAGTCATTCATTATATTTATCGTACTAACCTTCCTTCACTGTTCTAGTCATTTATTGTATTTATCGTACTAACCTTCCTTCACTGTTCTAGTCATTTATTATATTTATTGCACTAACCTTCCTTCACTGTTCTAGTCATTTATTGTATTTATCGTACTAACCTTCCGTCACTGTTCCAGTCATTACATACAACTTTTATAATTCTGAAAGACAGAAATAATCAGGAATGCAATAAAAACCTACAATAACAGCCATCTTTGTTACACAATATTCATCTTGTATGACCTTCAGTTTTATTTAACCTTGGTTGTGTATGCCAGTTCAATCAAATCAATATTTTATTAATCTTGTGTAATTCTCTTGAAGGTTTCAAAAACTGTACTTGTCAAAGATTGTTAAAATCAAACTTCTAATTTTCCCTTTATATTTCATATGAAACTACAATTTTTCAAAATATTATCCCGAAGTCAATTCATGTCTGATTTTGATTTTTTTTTTATCAACAAAAGCCAAGAAGTATGCAGTTTATAGTAGTAATTTTCAAATAATTATTAAAAGAATGTTTTACAAATTGTCGTGATTAAATTATTTGTTTACAAAAGTACCATACTGTTGTGTTTTTAACACAATTAATCAATTAAGTTCTGTGTTTAACTTGTGCATTCTCAAAATTCATAGTTGACAAAGTTGCAATGAAATTATTGAGTAAAACTACATTTAATTCTGCTTTTGTTGATAAAATAAATTATCAAAATCAGACATTAACTGACCTTAGGATAATATCTTGAAAAATTGTAGTTTTATATAAAATATATAAGGAAATTGGAAGTTCTGAATACTTTTGACAAAGACTGTATGTTGTAAATATTTTACAAATGAATTAATCATTAATTTTTTTTACAAATTAATTAATCATTATTTTTTTTTACAAATTAATTAATCATTACTTTTTTTTACAAATTAATTAATCATTAATTTTTTTACAAATTAATTAATCATTACTTTTTTTTTACAAATTAATTAATCATTACTTTTTTTAACAAATTAATTTATCTGTACCTAACATGATCTCCATTACACAATGTTTTTACAGGTATTGTAAAGGGTCGCCAGGTGGGATTCAGTGAATTCTTAATAACCTCTGTACGATGAACAACTGTAAAACTGAAAAATAAAAACAACATAATCAAATTTGATTCAAATTTTTCAAAAATATCAGCCATTGCAGTCGTGATCATATGGTAGTTCGATTTACAACTACCTGTGCAATCAGTGCCTATACCATTAAAGTTGTGAGTTCCATTTCCACTCATGGCAAGGTGTACTCGATACAACTTTACGTGATAAAGTTTGTCAGTGACTTGCGGCAGGTCTGTGTTTTTCTATGGGTATTCCGATTTCCTCCACCGATAAAACTGACCACCAAGATACATATGAAATGTTGTTGAAAGTGGCATAAAACACCATAATCCCCACATCCAAATTTAGAGACTAAAGCACTGGCAAATATCTTAGATTTGTCATTTATAGAATATAATACAGTGTTGTATTTTACTTAGTACATCATATCAGTATTTAATAGAGGTGAAATGCTAGGTTAGATATTCTAATCATTTATTTCTCAAGAATAAAATATTTCCAGAAAAAAATTAATTAAAGGGAAACTTCGCGATTTTTTACATGTTAGCTAAATATGTTCCTGGTGATATAAAATACATATTCACAAAGTTTTATCGACATATTTCCACAAATAACGAAGCAAATCGCAAATTTGTAATTTTAATTTCTAATTTTTCAACTAGCTTGTGACGTTTTAAGCTAAAAATGCATTGTGGGATTGAAATTTAAAGTCTGGGTCGCTGATGTTAAATTCGCTTCATTTAAAGCGCTCAGAGGACTGTAATTTAAATCTAATAACCGTTGGAAAATTAAATACTGAAGTGAACAGCTACATACTTTTTTGACAAACAACTATTTCAAATGAACAAAATGTTTCATTTCCTTTATATTTACAACGGAAAGAGTGTTTTATAACAGTCACCTATATTCGCTATATATCGGATCCCTTTTACAATTATGTTCATTTTGTTTTACTGCTAATGTGCTGAAAAATATAATGGATAATTTTGACAACGCGTAACTTGTGTATTGATTGCTAGATTCTGTTTTAATCCCTTTTTTATAATCATTATTCGGCATGCTGTTTACTGTTATTTTGATCTCTGCATGTAGATGTCCGCTTGTGTGTTTTCTAGCCGGAGGGTAAAATTATACAGGTGTAAAATTCAAGGTGACCGAATTAATAAAATGGGAATTTGAATACACACTATTTGCTTTCCAAGACGAGTTGGTAGATCGTTTATTATCTATTAAAGATAAAATATTCTTAAAACATTAGAATAAATATAATGTTGAAATAACAGGAACAAATTATGTTTTAGATGATAAAAAAAGTATAGACCATCCTTGAAATTATAAGTGTTCATTATGAGAGGCACCAAATTGGCCTAACTATATATAGCTGTCTCATCATAATAATTTAACGATCGATGTTCATAAAAGATGTTTTAATTTTAATATTAAATAAAATGATTTAGGCCTAAACGTTTAGAAATGATTTTTTCTTTTTAACAATAAAAAAAAATGATTATGATTTTACTCAATCCTTATTTTAACAGTCGGTGTTCATAAAAGATGTTTTAATTAATTTAATTTAATCAAATGATTATGATTTTACTCAATCAATATTTCTTTACTTTTCTTTTGTTCAACGCGCGTTTTTCGTTTGGGAACATTTCTATATAAAGCACCGAAATTAACGTTTTAGTTATAGCTTAAATATGTCGAGCTCAGGTACGGAAAGTGACTCTAGCGCCTCAAGTGATGTAGATTTCAATGACTATGGAGAATTCGGTTACCAACTTGAACCAGAATAGACGGAAGAAGAACTCGGACAAATGGAAGAGGCAGCGAGTGCCCAACGTCGGGAAATAGAGAACAACCCACGTCAGAACGACACAAATTTGATATCCACTGATATTTATTCAGACAAAGTTTGGAAGAGATCAGAGATTATGAGCGGTATAAACAGATGAAGGGCAGTCAAAAATTAAAAAGAGATTAGGCCACACCAGATTTATTTCTTGTTCTTCGGATTTTGTGCTAAAAACGTTGTCCAGAGCGAGTAAGTGATTTAAAAATGTTAATTTCTTTTCCTTTTTTTGCTTGTCATTTTTGATGAGCGAAACGTAAAATATTATGCGAAAAATATATTTCTTATATTTTTCATGTATTTTCAGAAGCGAGAGACCATATTTTAATTTTAAATATTTTATTCTTCAATAAATTAAGGCAAATAATTCCTGAAGTAAGAAGTGAAATGCGGGATTTACTTATTTTTATCTTCATTCTGAAAACGACATTCATTCAGAATGAAGATAAAAATAAGTAAATCCCGCAGGGTACCTAATATTGCGTAATGAGTTTAGGTCCACACAGGAAATCGCCAGGCAGAATATACAAGTGTCATTTTACATCCGGTCGACGGGCCTCTGACCGAATACCTGAAAAAATGTGTAACAATATTTGCCAATAATCAGAAACGCAATGCACATTTTGTGACCCGTTAACTAACTAAAAGTTTACCCCTAAGGGTTGAAGGCATGTACAAGGAATATATACAAACAACGTACACAAGTCAAATAGACAAAAACATAATAAGAACAGAAAATAAAATGAAAACAAATTACGCTACCCGTGACTAGAATAGCAGATGCAATACACATTTTAAAGGTTCTAATAGGTGATCAAAATACACGACCCTGATCACGTTGAAGTATACATTAGGAATGGGTGCATATTAATGCACACTGCCGGATCAAGGGGGTGTTCGACAATTTAGTAAAATTTGTGTATAAATTGGGTAAAAATTGGCAAACAAGAGCCTGGCACCCCATTTTCAAAACTGCTGGATCTGCACCTAATGCAGCAATGATTCATGGGCTATTTTCACAAAAAAATCTTAAGATTACCATTGATCGTAAGCTATATTGAATTGTTCATTTTTATCTTGATTTTTTTGTGCCCCATCAGAATGATGTAGCAACAACCAAAATTATGAAATAAAGCAGGGTGAACAGGGCAGGGTAGAAATTCTTCTTGCAAAATAGACATAAAACCATTCGTATGCAATTTAACCTTATAGTAATAGAAATTAAAATAAGTTTATTAACTAAATCAGGGCCCCAGGAGGGCATATACAAATAACAATTATGATTGATACACACCAACAATACATCAAACTAAATATTCGCGGTGAAATATCAATAATGGTGATGAACAAATTGTTGATGACTATTCTGAGATTAATCAGAAGGGTCCGCCAGTTCGAAAGACGTGATTAAAATAAACAAAATATGTTACGCTTTGTTTTTGTATAATATACTTTAAAAGTATTTATTTTACTCATCGTCTGTAATTGTCAAATGAAATCTATTACAAATTATATGTTTACATAATCCTCTCAATTGTAAGGCTTCCTACCTTGTAACTTTCTGTGCTTTTAGCTTATGTGTATCTTTATTGTAGTGCATGCACGATCGATTACAAAGTGCATCTTACTGAATAATGTCATTAAAACAATTTTGCCACGTTGTATAGGCCTTTTTGGATATTTTTTTAACAAATTCAGGGAATTGTTCCGATGTCTGTTCTTTTTTTAACTTAATTTCGTAGTTCTTCAATTTTGGAAAAAAATCTTTTGTAAATGTGTCTCATTAAAGACGAACCTTTCCCCCCGATTAATTTGTTTTGCCATAATCTATAGAAGCAAAACGTAAATCTGCAAAAAGTGATTGTGTAATAAATTCATATATTTAGAATAATAAGAAAAATAAAAAGAATTACCATCAAGTTAAACAACCATACGCCTGACAAGCCATATCGACACTGAATGAGGACCCTGGTTTGTCACGCTTGTTTTGCGGCGTGGTGGTATTTAGACGTCACGTGATACTTGGTATTGAGATGCTATCAAAATGGTGACTTCCATGTATCGTTGACAGAATTTCAAAATCGATTTCATTCCCTTATCCAACATAATAAAACGCTAATACACATATAAACATCCATATTTATACATCAGGAAAAACATATAAAAAAAAATTTTTTTTGCGAAGTTTCCCTTTAACATCCGAAATTTATTGTATACATTGTATTATATTTAAAAGGGAAATATGCTGTTTAAACTACATTTTAAGGTCAAAATATTGATGCATTTAAAATCATTACCCAATAGCACTGCATTAATGTGATTACATACAGAGATAAAAATGAAATATGTCTGAGAATAAAGGGTAATACAGAGTGAGGCTCGATATGACAGCAGCATGTGGACAATGGAAAGTTGAATAAGTGTATATCAAAAGCAAGTGTCAACACAATATTTTGCTAGACACAATAATGTGTTGGACACAGTAATATGCTGGACCCATTGCATTTTGGACATTTGTTTTGTTTTAATATTTCAAGTGTTAAATATGCCTTCCAAATATGCAAAATTTCGGAATTTGTGCCCCATTTAGATTCCTTTTCGAAATAAAATAGCAACATGTTTTTATGGTCCAACAATAACCATGAAAATAATAATTTTGCAAAAAACTGCATTAAAATTGGATGTAAAACAAGATATGATTATAATCTAACGATTATGGAGTCTCCCAAACTGGCCACTGACAACAAGTTTAAAAAATAAATCAAAAGCTACCTTTGAAATCGAACAATGTTGAATTTTTGCGGTATTGTGGTGGCCATTTTGAAAATGGAGACCGGTAGAAATTTTTCGATGTCGGGAATCAATTCAGGACGTTGAAATCAAACAATGTGGAATTTGTGTGGCATTGTGGTGGCCATTTTGAAAATGGTGACCAGTATAAATTTTTCAGTGTCAGGAATCAATTCGGGACATCATAATCTATCTACATATGAAATGTCATTGAAATCGGACAATGTTGAATTTGTGCGGTATAGTGGTGGCCATTTTGAAAATGGCGACCGATAGAAATTTTTCGATGTCAGGAATCAATTCGGGACATCATAATCTACCCACATATGAAATGGCGTTGAAATCGGACAATGTTAAATTTGTGCGGTATTGTGGTGGCCATTTTGAAAATGGCGACCGGTAGAAATTTTTCAATGTCGGGAATCAATTCGGGACATCATTATCTACCCACATATCAAATTTTGATGATATCGGACAATGTTTAATTTTTGCTGTATTGTGGCGGCCATTTTGAAAATGGCGACCGGTAGAAATTTTCCAATGTCGGGAATCAATTCGGGACATCATTATCTACCCACACATCAAATTTTGATGATATCGGACAATGTTGAATTTTTGCGGTATTGTGGCAGCCATTTTGAAAATGGCGACCGGTAGAAATTTTTCAATGTCAGGAATCAATCGGGACATCATTATCTACCCACATATCAAATTTTGATGATATCGGACAATGTTGAATTTTTGCGGTATTGTGGCAGCCATTTTGAAAATGGCGACCGGTAGAAATTTTTCAATGTCAGGAATCAATCGGGACATCCTTATCTACGCACATATCAAATTTTGATGATATCGGACAATGTTGAATTTGTACCGCCCATTTTTTATGCCGTGTTTTGGCAGCCATTTTGAAAATGGCAGACATCTCGAAAATTTTGAAAATGCAGAATTGCTCCTCTAATGGTGACCTATCACTATGTCAAATTTTATGTCTCTATCATTTATCTATTTAGAAGTTATCAACATTAATGTGCGAAATTTCAACTTTCCCATAGGATTCTATAGTAACCCCCACCCCTTTTGAACCCCTCAAAATATGACTTTGACCTCCTTTACCACAAAGCTGAAAACTTTAGGATCAACTAGAAACATATATCTATAACTCCACCAAGTTTCATGAAATTCTGTCCAGTAGTTCCTGAGATCTGCCGTGGACAAGTTCATGGTCCACGGAAAGAAAGAAAGAAAGAGAAAGAGAATAATAATAATAATAATAATAATAATAATAATAATAAGAAACGGAGCAAAAACAATAAGTCTCCAAACGTTGTTTGGGAGACTTAATAAGAAAAATCAAATTTTGGGATTCTGCTTTTCTTATCCGCTTTCAGTTGAGTTTATCTCAGACTCCACAAGAAAAATAGTACATACATTTATCAGTATGGCTGGTTTATAAAAATATATTCAATTGTATTACCAGTATAACTTTAAAACAATATATTCCCACTCATGGCGAGGTGTACTCGATACAACAATATGTGATAAAAGTTTGTCAGTGACTTGCGACAGGTTGGTGGTTTTCTATGGGTACTCCGGTTTCCTCCACCAATGAAACTGACTGCCATGATATAACTGAAATATTGTTGATAGTGGAATTAAGCACTATAAACCTCCTTAAAACAATATCCTTAATAGAAACCTTGTTAAATAACATACCTTCCATCTTCATTGGATCTTTGGAATTCTAAATATGGATCAGATTTACCAAAAAAATCTTTTTTATCCAATTTATTGGCTTTAAACTGTAGGGTAATTATTTCCTATTAAAACAGAAGTTTAAATATCATATCATGTGATAATATTATATAAGAAAACAGCTATTCACAATAACTTCTGAAATACTCTGTGAATACAAATGTATGACACAACTTCCTTTTTACAACACTCCCCAACATTGTACATTTTGTGTTTGAAAAATAAATAGACTGAAGGATGCACAAACACAGCACTTGGGCATAAAAAGTGTAAGTGCAAACAGTGATATGGTACTCATACATTTTCTGTGTTAGGACCCAGGTGGCTCAATGAGTTAGGCAGTTGGATTACCTAACAACTCATACAAGTCTATCACCTATATGGAGTGTGTTTGCGCCCTGCTTTGTAAATTACAAAAAAGGGTGCACTCGACTCGAAGCCGCAAGTGATAAAGTTTACCAGTTGCTTGCCCATGGTCGGTGGTTCTCTCCGGGTACTCCAGCTTCTTCCACCACTAAATCTGGTCGCCATGATATAGCTGAAAGTGGCATTAAAACACCAAAAATAAAAAAAAAATAAAAAAATTCATTTTCTGTGCCCCCATGAAAAATTTAAAGAAAATAAAAATCCTGAAAATATGCATACTTTTGCCATATATGTACAAATATTCTGTGAAATAAAAAGCTTCTAGTTTAAAAACTGAAAGAGGAATTAAGTGGATAAAGCATATGGATGTCTAACATTGGTGTTTCAAAAATATGGATTTACAAAAGATGACAGATGTTTGTCTTTTTATTTTCTGTAAACTAACCTTGCAGTTGCTCTCTTCTTCTGCTCTTACTGAAAAGAATAATGAGCAAAACTATGAAATTGTTTATCAAATACATAAGCCAAGAATGTATACCAAGCTGAAAAAAAACAATTCAAGTCCACTTTTCATATCAGTCTCATTCTCTTTAATTTAACCAGTTTATCTTTTTTCTTCTGATATAATCAGTTTATCAATTTTTTTCTTTTAATTTGATCATTTTATTTTGTTTTCTTCTAAAAACAAGTCCAATAACTCTGGAACGGCAAAAGTGAAAATCGTCAAAAATGAAAGGGATCCTTCTCTCTTCACCGCTGATAAAATTTCAAAACATTCTGAGAAACACTACTCAAGTTATCATACGACATAGGGTAAAAATCCTATTTTCCGTCATATCAAGTCCAATAACTCTGGAACGGCAAAAGTGACTAGAGGCTCCCAGGAGCCTGTAATCACTCACCTGGTTTTCAATTTGACATCTAAAGTTGATAGAAAATGGGGGTGTTACACATAATTTTGAAAGTGGGCCACCCAGAGATCATTTCAACTCAAATTTCTGAGCAAAAGATTTTGATGTGATTTTTATCTCATAATATTCCTAAACGGAATAAACTGGCTGAAAAAATCTCACAGAAAAACCCAGAATATATGTTAAACTACTCATTGCCATATAGCTGCAGTTAAAATTTGAGTTCATTTTGATTTGTAATAGAGCGGAAATTGACAACTAAAGAAATTTCTATTTTTAGTAACAGCAGCCATCTTGAATGGAGGGTGTAGCTGTCGGACACAATTTTGAAATGGGACTACCCAAGGACTATCCCTGCCAGGTTTGGTTTAATTTGGTTCAGCGGTTTCAGAGGAAAAGATTTAAATGTGATCTTTTATCAAAATATGTCTAATTTGTATAATCAGTATAAATCGGTTGAAAGAAAAAATTCACAGAAAAACCCAGAATATACTGTATTTAGGGTTGTATAATGCGCAGGATTTTGCCCAGATTCTTTAATTTGTAGGAGGGGTGCGCATTATAAACAGGAACAATGTGTTTCACTCTTTCCCAGACCGGGAAATCACATGTCCGCCAATAAAACCCAACATATTTAATATTTTGCAACTTTATTGAAGATGGAAAGAGATAAATGGTTCTTAAATTCTCCCAGCAAATGAAACATGCTCAAAGGACTGAAAAATATATACGATTGATATTTAATTCTTACATTTCCGAGGGTGATTTTTTTTAAAAGTCCATGCGCATTATAGACACGAACTAGTTTTTTTCTGGAGATTTTCAAGGCCAAGAGGGGGTGTGCATTATGCACCAATGCGCATTATACAATCCTAAATACGGTATGTTAATCTATTCATTGTCATGTAGCTGCAGTTAAAACTTGAGCTCATTTTGATTGATAATAAAGTAGCAATGGACAATTGAAGAAATTTCTATTTTTAGTAACAGCAGCCATCTTGAATGGAGGGTGGAGCTGTCGGACACAATTTTGAAATGGGACTACCCAAGGACTATCCCTGCCAGGTTTGGTTTAATTTGGTTCAGCGGTTTCAGTGGAAAAGATTTAAATGTGATCTTTTATCAAAATATGCCTAATTTGCATAATCGGTATAAATCGGCTGAAAGAAAAATTTCACAAAAAACCCCGGAATATATATATGCTAAACTACTCATTGCCATGTAGCTGCAGTTAAAATTTGAGCTCATTTTGGTTTATACTAAAGCAGCAATGGACAATTGAAGACATTTCTATTTTCAGTAACAGCTGCCATCTTGAATAGAGGGCGGGGCTGTCGGACACAATTTTGAAAGGGACCCACCCAAGGACCATCCCTGCCAGGTTTAGTGTAATTTGGTTTAGCGGTTTCAGAGGAGAAGATTTAAATGTGATCTTTTATCAAAATATGCCTAATTTGCATAATCGGTATATATCGGATGAAAGAAAAATTTCACAGAAAAACCCGGAATATATGTTAAACTACTACTTGCCATGTAGCTGCAGTTAAAATTTGAGCTCATTTTTACTTATACTAAAGCAGCAATGAACAATCAAAATTTCATCCCCCCTTTTTTCTATTTTTAGCTTGGCGACCATCTTGGTTGGAAGTCGGGATCACCGGACACAATTTTGGAAGGAGGCCATCCAAGGACCATTCCACCAAAGTTTGGTTCAAATTGGCCCAGTGGCTTCAGAGGAGTTGATTAAAATGTGAAAAGTTAACGGACAACAGACGACGGATGCTCAGTGGTGACAATAGCTCGGGTGAGCTAAAAATCGTCAAAAATGAAAGGGATCCTCCTCTCTTTACCAGTAAACAGCTAATCAAATTCTAAAAGATTCTAAGAAACACAACTCAAGTTATCGTACGACATAGGATTTGTCTACAGACGGACGGACATGGTGAAACCAGTATACCCCCCTACGACTTCGTTGCGGGGGTTGTAAAAATAAAAAAAGAAGCAGCAATTACCAATTCTGTAGTGTTTGGTTTAACCTGACTGGGGGCTCTAACCCATGATCTACTACACTCCAGGCAAGAACGCTAACCATTACACCACCGATGCTGTTTACAATCTGAGTAAACACAAATATATAAACTACTGATCTACTCTAAATCATGGTGAAATTTATGTGATATACACTGTAGTTATTCCTGAAAGTACAATATAATGTTGATTCAAAGGGACATTACTAGAATTATGGTTACCTGTCTATGAAGAAGAAAAGTGCTCACTTTTTGTTATAAACATAAAGAGCTTTACTTATGTAAACATCATATATAAGTTTAAATATAATAGGTAGTCTTAGTAACCAAACTTACATATTATATCTCCATTCTTTGCTACTGGTCCCCTAAAATGACAGAGAAATAGATATAATCATGTCTTCCTAAATACATTTCCATTAAGTTTATGAGCACATCAAAGATATACAGGCAGTAAAAAATAAAGATTGTTTAATCAATTTAGTTATTTTCTAATTTAAAAAATAAATGGTGCTGTCATGGTCATGCTCATATGGTGGTTGGATTTACAACTAATATGCAATCAGTGCCTATCACCACTAACGTTATGAGTTCGAATCCCACTCAGGGGAGGTGCACTTGATACAACAACCAGAGTACTCTGAGAAAATCATTGACTTGCTGCAAATCACTGACAAACTTTATGATATCTCATTTTGAAGGGGAGGGCCCGGGTGGCTCAATGAGTTAGGTAGTTGGATTACCCAACAACTCATGCAAGCCTATCACCAATACGGCGTGGGTTCGCACCCGGCTTTGTAAATTACAAAAAAGGGTGCACTCGACTCGCAGCCGCAAGTGATCAAGTTTACCAGTTGCTTGCCCATGGTCTGTGGTTCTCTCTGGGTACAGCTGCTTCTTCCACCACTAAAACTGGTCGCCATGATATAGCTGAAATATTGCTGAAAGTGGCGTTAAAAAACCAAAAAATCAAATCAATAATTTTGAAGGGCAAAACAAAGTCCGCAATAAATAAAGAACCCCACTGGATTTGGATTATGGAAATTTTGACAAAAACATATAAAAAAAGTTCTTTTATTAAAATACAGCTATCACCAAACTATTACAGCAGTAACATCTGAAATGAAAATAGTCAAACCTGTATATAAAGGGCACTCAAGGGAACCTGAAAATACAGTCAAACCTGTATATAAAGCGCACTCAAGGGAACCTGAAAATACAGTCAAACCTGTATATAAAGGGCACTCAATGGAACCTGAAAATACAGTCAAACCTGTATATAAAGGGCACTCAAGGGAACCTGAAAATAGTCAAACCTGTATATAAAGGGCACTCAAGGGAACCTGAAAATACAGTCAAACCTGTATATAAATGGCACTCAAGGGAACCTGAAAATACAGTCAAACCTGTATATAAAGGGCACTCAAGGGAACCTGAAAATACAGTCAAATCTGTATATAAATGGCACTCAAGGGAACCTGAAAATACAGTCAAACCTGTATATAAAGGGCACTCAAGGGAACCTGAAAATACAGTCAAACCTGTATATAAAGGGCACTCAAGGGAACCTGAAAATAGTCAAACCTGTATATAAAGGGCACTCAAGGGAACCTGAAAATACAGTCAAACCTGTATATAAAGGGCACTCAAGGGAATCTGAAAATACAGTCAAACCTGTATATAAAGGGCACTCAAGGGAACCTGAAAATACAGTCAAACCTGTATATAAAGGGCACTCAAGGGAACCTGAAAATACAGTCAAACCTGTATATAAAGGGCACTCAAGGGAACCTGAATATAGAGGGCACTCAAGGGAACCTGAAAATACAGTCAAACCTGTAAATAAAGAGTCTCAAGGGAACCTGAAAATACAGTCAAACCTGTATATAAAGGGCACTCAAGGGAACCTGAAACTGTGCCTTTTATGAGTAGTTCCCCTTTATATATACAGGTTATAAATATATGCACTATTCATTAATGGGAAAATGAGACTGCTCTTTAAGGACAGTGATTTGTTATTATATAGAGATGCCCTATAAAGCAGGTTTGACTGTATTTATTTAAAATATATGAACTTGAAAAAATTGACAGAATACTGTACAACTTACTGTAATGGTCTTTTCATCACACCATTTGGGGATCCAACAATTTCTCCTAGTGTTAGTTCTAATCTTCCTATAAAATCCTAAAATGAGATATCAAGTCTTAAAATAAGATATCAATTCTTAAAATAAGATATCAATTCTTAAAATAAGATATCAATTCTTAAAATGAGATATCAATTCTTAAAATGAGATATCAATTCTTAAAATGATATATCAATTCTCAAAATGAGATATCAATTCTCAAAATGATATATCAATTCTTAAAATAAGATATCAATTCTTAAAATGAGATATCAATTCTTAAAAATAAGATATCAATTCTTACAATAAATCTGAAAACAAAATTAAATTAGCTATTTTTTTTCTTTATTTCTAATATAAATGTATCAAATAAGTTTGTAAATCACCAGTCCTCGAAATGAAAATTTGAATTTACTGGTCCGAATCAAATCCTAAAATCTATTTCTATATAAGGTCCAAACAAAGTTTTACAGGTCTTGGGCGGGAGGACTGGTGCTCCATCGCGAGGACTGAATAACAGAATGGACATTTGAACATTCTTAATAAATGCAAAATATTTCAAATTTTATGAAAAAGTATCTGAACATATAAAAAATTCTTAGAAATAGGAGCAAACTTATATGAGTCTTTTCCTTTCAAAAATATAACTAAATAATGACAGTAGAATAACCAATACATTTGGGGTATTTCAGCAGGGGTGTGGAATTACCATGCCTGATATATCTGACTCATACACAGTACCCATTGGACAAGTAGATATTACTAGCTAGTTTGTCCTGGGACAAGTGACAGACAGATGATACCGGACAAGCGGGCAAAAGTTACTGTCAATGCCTGCAGAATGAATGATACGTTTGGCTTTGGTTATAGTTCTATTCTATAACAAAGACTGAATTAGTCCATCATTTAAAAATATATTTTGATCAGAAAATGAAGAAGTGTTACTGAAGACACATCTTCCTGTTAATGTACATTATACTTACATGTGCTTCTAATCTAGATGTTTTTGCATCTACATCATATCTAAAATAATCAAGAATAATCTTATTTCAAAATTATTCATAATTTTGTAACGTGATTTCGTAGGTTAGCGTTAGGGGTATGGGGTTTAATGCCACTTTTAACAATATTACAGTTATATCGTGGATGTCATTTTATTGATGGAGGAAACCGGAATACATGGAGAAAACCACCATGATCTGTGAATGTAATTTTGAGAAAAAAAATTATATCTGATTTAAAAGTTGTGACTTTCTTTTTTTTTCAAACTGGCAAAACAATTAGTAATAAGAATTATATATTGTTGAAATCAGTATTGAACACACATCACCCTTATCTACAAATAATTTTATAGAAGTTAAAGATATTGTAGTTTTACATTCACCTTTAAAAAATTCAACAATACATGCAGGGTTGGGATCCCATTAACTAGTTTAACACAGCCACATGTTTGTGCCTGTCTCAAGTCAGGACCTGGATTTAATACATCATATGTTCATTATGTTGTGGTCTTTCTTATGTTCAATGTTTGGTTTGTTGATATTGGTGGAATTGCTGACTATCACTGTTTAAAGATGTGAAACAAAACCATTAAGATTCATTGTTTTAACTGTATCATGAAACAATCTCCATCATTTAAACTAGTGATCCTCATTGATAGTATATGAAAAGATACTCTGTTTATATCAAGTGTCTTAACTCTACTGTTTTCCTATTCATGACAATGATTTTATAAGTGTTGTGTGGTTGTAATTATATATTACGAATTTAGTTTGTTACACATATTTTCATTGGTTCTTCAACCCTGAATGTCAGCATATATTCGGAAAACAGACGGGGTATATATTTCAGTCCCCAAAAACGATTAAAACATGGACGACAAAACATTACGCTTCACTGAATCAATGGTATAATACAGAAAAATAAATGTATTTTTACCAAATTAAATGCTGTTTTCAATACTCAAAACGGCTGCATGAACAAACAAAATTACAACGATTAATTCCATCACAAATACCTGATCGATTCAGCAAACTCCTATGTTCCACGGCTGTACCATAACAAATAAACAAAACGTTGAGTCTTGAAAACTTTCGACGTCATGGGGCCACACCAAGGTTTTATTTACATGTTGTTAACATTTAAATTATTGAAACTGTTTCGCAAACCCGTTGTTTTGTTATGTGATATATTAATGTTATATTTATAAAGTTTATAAAATTTACTACATATGAAACTGTATTGATTTAGAAATTTAGTACAGTATTTTCCTTCATGAGACACCCTATATATGAAATATGACGTGACACATATTTTGACGTCATTGAAGAATGACGTCAAAGGTACGGAAACGGGCATCTAGAGATACGAAAAATGAAAATAAAAGAGGCAAATTTATTTAATACAGTTGGATGTTGTATTTAAAAAAAAAAGGTTAAATCCGTAATATATCTGTTATTCAGCTATCAGACAGGGTATATAATGTGACATTCCCGGCTTATGATATATATTCCCTTCGGCTGTGCCTCAGGGAATATAGATCCTAAGCCGGGAATGTCACATTATATACCCTGTCTGATAGCTGAATAACATATGATATTTGGAGGTCTAGCAGCTAAGGTGATCTCTTTTCTACAATAACCATTTTCCTTTCCACAATGAGGAATAAGTTAATGTCAATTTCATCATAGAGTGTGTTTGCATTGTACTTTAAGTGAGAAAATTTATGCTCTGTTGATTCCAGTATAAACAATTTTTTTTTTAATTTCTTACAATTCAAATTTAAGTTTCTGGCTTTCTTCAAAGAAGTAGTTCATTACAAACTTTTTCACAAAATCAGGATTTAAGTTGTCTTGAATAACCTCTGACCTTCCAAACTGAAATATATAATCAAATGAATTCACAATGTTATAATATTATTTTTTTCATCAATGAATATCAATCACATCTGACTGTCACTCCATCTTCCATGAATGTTAATGGCATGTTCTTGAGTTCTGACTTGAAATTAAAGTTATCGACAATATACATTATCAGTCTCGAGATGTTATATATCCCATTTTAAAGGGCAGTGGTTTTGTTAAACGGTACGGTTCACCGTTTAACAAAACCACTGCCCTTTAAAACGGGATATATAACATCTCGAGACTGATAACATTTTTATCTGAATGTTCTAACATTAATAAGTATGTCCTTATTATAGGAAAAACATAAATACGTGTATCTTTGGAAAAAGGTCACAGAGTGAGATTATTGATTTTCTCTGCCATATGAAATGTTAGATAATAGATGTAAATTTTTAGCCAATCAAAATTCTACTTGCCACAAGAACATCAGATAATTTGTTTTACATCTCATGAATACTGGAATAAGAACAACAAGTAGTAAGGCTGTCAGCTGACAGCAAACCAGGTTTTCTTCCATAACAGTCAGGCTGTATGACATCATTTGTTAGGAGACCATTCATTGGGCAGGATGTCAAAAAAGATGGTATTGATTGAAAATGGAGATACTGTTAAAACATATGCCTCCCTTCAATTTGACCTAGAAATCCTATCAATGAGTGAGTGATTGTTGTTTAACGTCAAATGAGCAATTTTTCGGCTATATCATGGCAAGAACAGTTACATTCAATGAGATGATATAAATGATGTCCACTTTGTACTAAACCAACACGCTTAATTGGATTTTTATAGTGCTAGCTTACTGAAACAAGTCCGTGGGTATAAATGTCACTCCACTGGGACATATTATCGTGATTCCGAGTCAACTAGTCTTTGCTCTTACTCCTTAATGCCATTCCATGATATTCCTGTTAACATGGAGGCAGACAAAAAATGAACTAATGCTAACTGTCTTGTGTGCACATAGTGCACAGGGTGTTAACATAAACCACCTGTTTACAGGCACTTATCTGTACAATGCATACAAATTAACTTATTTGGACCTTTACTTCAAAGGTCAAGTTCACAGTGAGGTCATTTTTATACTGTCTCAACAGTCCACCATGTCTAAATGCATAATCTTACAAAATATATATATGAAGGCACTGGGCCTTAAAACAAAAAAAAGTTCTGTCCAGAATGATACGACTTGTACAAAAACTTTAAAGTTGTATTAGCAGCCATATGCATGTTTATCCATATCTTGGCAGCCATATTTGAAGCCTTGGGACTCTTATTAATTTATAGTACATGTAGGTAAATTAATCCTAAAGTTTCATTCATGCATGTCTAGTGGTTTTCTGAGATACAGCTTGGCCCAAAACCTTAACATGTTGGTGCCCGTCTGCTGGACATCTCCAATCTAATAAACCAGAATTTTTCTTTGGAAAACCTGGTTAAAACTTCCTGAATAACATGGTTAGGTGTAAACTTTTACTTACCTCATAATATGTGCCAGATTTAGGATCTTTTGTAAATACTACACACATTGGATCTGACTTTGACAGAATATCACAATCTCTCAATCCCCTATAATAAACAATTTTTTAATGTAATTGGCATAGTATGAAAGTGTTTCTTGCTTTTATACTGACATTTTTTTTTGCATTTTGAGGCGCTAAAAGTACGTAGAAGACCGCATATGGATGCTAGCTTCCTGTATCGAAAAGATCTTGAATTCGTCCTGAGCAGTGCAAATAAACTGAAGAGGTATAAAATTCGGGATCAGAGAACAGTTCCCTACAGAAATAGAGGAGAGATGAAAATTCATTTATTCAGTAATGAAACATGCCAAACACGCTAGCTATCATGATACGCTAGTCCGCGATAGACTTGACATTATAAATGGGCTGTAAATCCTGAATACACCTGAATGTGAAACGATCATTGATGATGTACAAACATTGCCAAAGAAACAACTCACAATAATGCATATGCAGCATGAGAAACTTCCTAAAGAATCGCTAAATCGTGTCTAAATACTAAACATCTGTGAAATGGGTTGTCACTTAGGCATGTGTATTCGAATACATCTGCATATCCATAGAGGTGTCCACTTGAAGATTTTTCATTCGAACATAACTCTGAATCATCTTGAATACAACAAATGAGTAAAAATGTATTATGTTGTAACAATAGTTTTTGTAATTTTTATTGTGCAGAAATTGTAATTAACATATAGACAAATCATTTTCAAAATTATCTACTACAATTGATAATTTTCTAAATCTCCCAAATTTTGTATTTAACACAAGCCTGAAGGAAACAGGGATACTTGTAGCAATTTAATTTATTGAGTCCAAAAGACATTCTTGGAAATTTTGATGACTCTCACCATCGTAAAAATCTAATATTTTAAAACTTTAGGGAGTTCTTCTTTTGGTATACAGCTATCCATCCACCGGATGATCACTAGCTGAAAATGGCTAGTCCAGGTCTCGCCTAGGCGATCAAGTTGCAAGAATCTCTGAGGAAAATAGGACTCCTGGACAATGTTTTTTTCTTCAATAATATAAGCTGTAACTTAGAAAGTTAGTTAGGCCTACTGTGATGAAATTAGCACCATAACCTTCATGAATACATATTGCCTGGTTTGATCCATTTTAGAACTACATACACACTAAGGCTTCTGTCAATTATTTCTTAATGCCATTTTGATGCAGGTAAAAATGTTATTTTTGACTTTAATAGATTAGTAAGTTGAACGCAACAACAGTAATATGAAATTCCATCAATAAAATGTATTTCAAGAAATGTATTGAAAAAAAATCGTGAATTTGTCCAAGACGGGAAGAAGAAGAAGAAGAAGAAGAAGAAGAAGAAGAAGACACTAGTCCACAGTAAAAAATAAAAAACATAACCCAAGTCAAGCCAAGCCAAGCCCAAGGTGTGTCAAACTGTCAAAATTATAGCCTAGGCCTACCTGCAGGATACACTAATCTCAACTTTGGACGAAGGAATTGCCGAAGATCCGGCCTGAAATTGTTGTCCTTGTGGATATGCCATAATGTACGTTTTATTAAATGGCAATGCGTTGAGGAAGCATATATCCTATTTCGCAATGTTCTAAGCTTTTTCCGGGGGATAACAATATACTGGGGAAGGAAACAAACATAATGATGATAGAAAATGGCGAATTTGCCAGATGTCGGCAATCGTAACTACTCGGCCATTCTCGCTACCCTGCAAATGGCCGAGTAGTTACGATTGAGCTGTCGGAAGCAGTTAAATCAGGCTGTTGAAATGATGATCTCCCTTGGCTATTATACTCAGCCATTACAAACTATAGGGGGGTGCTAAAGTGTGTATCGTGTTGGGTAAATGAATTTGCCAGACATTTATTTATGGATATATTGTGACAAAATATGGATGTAATAGTATATACAGTTATGTGACAAAAGTATTTCACGTTTACGACGTCACGCCAAGTTAAGCGGTTGCAGTTTGTTGATGTTTGAGAAGCTATAACTTCATAATAAATAGAATTATATCCACCAAACATCAATATTTAGTAACATGACCTCTAGCTTTAATTACATGTCTTATTTGTCTTGGAAGAGATTGATATAAGTTTGAAATGCACACACTTGAAATGGCATACAAAATTCTTGTGGGGGCTCGGACTAGGTCAACCTTGGAATGAATGGTGTGTTGTTCCAGTTCTAATCGTATTTTAATTAATCTTTAAATATTTTCAATTATATTAAGGTCTGGTGATTGGGATGGCCAAACAAGACAATCGACATCATTGCTATCTTTCTACAATTTTATACATAAAAACAGAAAATATAGGTTATATATTTTTATAAAATAAATTAATTAAAAAAACATGTGTTTTCTTAGATTATGGTAAATCCGGGGATTTATGATATGCAAAGCACAGGCACTCGTGGCACGAACCACACCCCTTTTTCTAACTTTCTGTTTACAAATTTATTTTCAATAAAATTTCTTTATTTCTTTATTATTTCATCTCTTTTTCCTTATTTTAACTTGTTCGTGTTAATATAAATTAAGGAAAAAAGAGATGAAATAATAAAGAAATAAAGAAATTTTATTGAAAATAAAGGACTGGGAGCTATAAGGGCCAAAATCGGCCCCACCTCAGCTGTCGATAAAATTTTCTCCAAAATGTATTCACAATATGTGCTTTTCAGAAATAAATACAGTAACTTAATATGTGTATCTAATTTCTCACAGCGGATCGACAAATTCAGGTAATGAAAAGCAATGAACGTCATTTTTTTCATTATACAGAACATACGTATCATTGTATTATAATGCATATCATTAAAAAAAACAAAAACAAAGCATAATAAAACTCAATAAACACAGCATAAATTTGACATAATATGCAATGTGAATGATTTCAGGAATAAAAACATGTTCCGAAACTGTATTATGAAATTAAAGTGAACGAATAGTAATGTCACAACGTCACCCATTTTCGACGGTCTCCTGTTTTCGGCGTTTGTTTCACGTGATAAAATTTCTCATTATTTTGATCGCTTAATTTGTCAGAGGTTATATTATGATGCTGAAATTGCATGAATGATCTCATGAAATCTGATCTAAAAATGTCATATTAAATATAAGAACTACGTACCACATCTATTATTTCACGTTCAAATTGTAGTTTTTCGTAATTCATTTTTTCGTCACCTTAAATCTCATACAGACCAATTTTGGATTCATCGTCTGCTATGACATTGATAATGTACATATTGAGGTTAATATCAGGGGCGGATCCAGGATTTCAAGTTAGGGGGGACGGACTAAAAGAAAATTGCGCCGAGCGGAGGGAGGCGCGAAAATTTTTGGGGTATTTCGTGTGAAAAATCACGATTTACCGCCAAAAAGTTATATTTTTTCCAATTTTATGGGGGGGGGGGGGGGGGGGGCGCCGGGTACGCCCCCTGGATCTGTACCTGGGGCATCAATTCAGAAACTTATTAACATTGATCGGTCGAAAACTGGTCGAAATTTTGGTATTAATCTTAAAGAAGTAATAGATAGATTTATTTGGACAATAGAACTTTGTCATATTTTTTAAACACTTTTTTAACCGTACTTTATTCTTCACGACAACCAATGCGATGATATATTCCAGTACATTTTTACAGACAACCATCACAAATCTATAAAAAAAAATGTCCAATATTTAAAAACCGTTTTTTTTTTTATAATATGGAAATATTTTGGGAAATGGTGTGAAGCAAAATGTTTAATGTGTAACGATTTTAGCAAGGACCCTGTGAGAATTATTTTTGTTTTTATGATAAACTGATAACAAACCTTGGAATCAGATATCCCATAGAAAGTGGTTGTCGATAGATAATTGTTTTACAATCAAGTATTTCATATATATTTATGATGAGAACAAGTTTACAACCATATGATTAATCGTGTAGGTAAAATGTGTGTCGCTGCCATGAGTCTATGTATGATTGTTTTGATTGTCACTAGAAAAAGAGGAGATGGTAGATATTATTTTGCTTTGACAAACCAACAACAACACTCCTAATAAACTGTTGCTATCAGAATCTGCTGAAAGTTGTCTTTTACGTGTAAGGAGTGTGTCCTTTACATCCCACGCTAAGGGATGTATTAAATTCGTTCCTCATAGCTGTCTGGTGTCCCTTTCACATAAAGTCGGCGTTTTCCTAGTGAAAGCCATTTGTTATTTTATTGATGTCAAATTCGCAGTCATGTTAGGATTCTAATAATAATAGGATATTATACATTATTATACAGCTATAATTTTAATCCAATCAAAACAATATGGTTGTGATCGTCTTCCGTAATTAGAATCGTCAAAATGAAATACAACCGAATTAATATCAAATGGTGACTTGTTTCAACCTCATTTAAAATATACCTGGACATTCTTTAATACTTGTACATCACGTTCACCATCTTTTATTAAAATACTATTTCACTCAAGTGAACATTTTGTTTCTGTTCTAGTTAAAGGACTTTATCAAACAGAATCATACAGTTTACATGTAATGCAGTTAATACGCATTTAAACCACAGAAGAATATTTCTATTTTCCACACCTTGTGGTGTGGGGTCGCTATTGTGCATGCGAAATATTAATTGCAAACCCCATTGACTGGCTATTTGCTGCCTGTCTAGAATATTTTTTTTTCTCGATCGACAGTTCAGAAGCTAGAAAACAATATGATGAATAGTGTCTGTCAATCATGCAAACAATAACTTATGCACGTGACAGAACGCATTTTCAATGCACTACATACACAAACTTGTGATCCATCATTTGTCCATTGGAGGTTGATTTAAGAGAATGGAACTGATAGAAGTTAAAAGTTTGATTTGGGCGCAAAAGGGAAAACTTTATATAATTTATGAAAATGTTATGTGAATTCAGCGGCCAACCATCCCAGTCTGATGGCAAAAGAAAAGGTGTTGTTCTGATATGCCTAACGTTGTGTCTGCAATCGACGGAACTTCACATGAGATACAAATTCCATCCAATGAACCCCAACAAAAAACATACTTTCAGCAAACCAATTCTTTTCATTGAATGATATGAAAAGAAATTTTATAAACAGTGATAATCATAAATTCCATCAATATCAATAAAACAATTACCTTTCATCTTAACTGAACTTGAGCCGTCGTGGTCGTATGGTAGTTGAATTTACAACTACTTTTGCAATCATTGCTTATCACCACTTAAGTTGAGAGTTTGAACCCCATTCATGGCGATGTGTACTCGATAAAACATTATGTGATAAAGTTTGTCAGTGACTTACGACAGGTTTGTGGATTTCTCTGGGTACTCCAATTTCCGCCACAAAAGTAGTAAATGAAATATTTTTGAAAGTGGTGTTAAACACCTAACCTCCAATGGACAAATGATGGATCAAACGTTTGTGTATGTAGTGCATAACATAAAACACCTTTGGGTCATAATGTGAGAGCTATCTGTTGGATTGTGCCCATATCTACTCCTTTTGGATCAAACTATTTTACTTCATTTTAGAAGTAGCATCGATAGACCATTAAACGGCTACCTCCGTATCCCTGTAGTAATAACTATTTCAGTATCCCGGAAGAAAATATATAATCAATCATTGGGGGCTAAAAACTATTTTGGATGAAGTGGTGTTTATTTTATTTTTATCTTACATTTGTATATAACTGTTACGTGCCGACATACCATCGTTTTTTTACGGCAAAGATTGCTTCTCAAATATCAAAACGTCATCTAAGCGCTTGGAATATTTGAACATTTTTCCGTCGTTTTTCAAGAAATTTAACACCTCGTGAAACCAAAAAAATACTTTAACAGTATTTGTGTTTTATTTATTTTAATAATCTGGTAAAATATTTTTCTGGTGCACGACTGGTGCTTAATTTCTTCGAAAACCGTCCAAATATCGCGGGCAAAATTCCACGAAATACAGAAAACAAATAACGCTCATGACGTCACAATGACGTCAAATACGTATCGAGTTAGTCCGAGATTCCTCTGTCGTCCGACGACATTATATATTTTTGCTAGAGCCGTCGGACGTCAGAGCGCAATATATACGGAAAACAGCTGATTTGCCTCACCAGCTCTGGGTCGGCACATTTCCACGTTTCGTGGCTATCGGATTTTATTAACTATCAGAAACCCTTGTATAAATCGCTTCAGCAATCATTTTTCTATTCATTCATAACCATCTTACCCTCAGAAAGGGGTGTTACACTCCATTACAGCACGATTTTGCCTTAGATCCTATTATTCCGCCATTTGACTTCCATTTTCGAATCTACACATGTGATCTCGCGATACTAACTGAATGATGACAGCAACGCATTGCATGATGGGAGCTAATTAATGCAGCGTGCCAAATTATTTGGAGCATTATTTGCATACGTAAACAACATTCAAATCACATGGAAGGCGATACATTTAAGCGTATTCTGCAGGACAAACAGTCCATCTACAGATCAAAGCAGAGCAGAAGGAAATAATACAGAATGTGTTGGAAAGAAAAGATTCAATGGCAGAGTGTTACCAACGGGCTTCGGAAAGAGCATGTGTTACGTTCCCCCTTTTTGTTTTTGGACAAGGTACTACATTTTTTTTTCTTATGGTTATCTGTAATTCACTAAATTTGCTGTTAAAATCATTACCAATCAATATAATCAACTGTATTAAATTTTATGTTAATTGTTCTGCCTTAACAGGCGCCTATGATTGGCAATAAAAATATTTGTTTGTTTGTTTATATGCAAATCATCTCCCATGATACATTGCGGTAATCGTAGTTTTCTCGTAGTCACGTGACAAATGTTTGAAAAATGGAAGACAAATGTCGAAATCATAGGATCTAAGGCAAAATCGTGCTGTAATGGAGTGTAACACCACTTTCTGAGGGTAAGATGGTTATGAATGAATAGAAAAATGATTGGTGAAGCGATTTATATAAGGGTTTCTGATAGAAAATAAAATCCGATAGCCACGAAACGTGGAAATGTGCTGACCCAGAGTTGGAGAAGCAAATCCGCTGTTTTCCGTATGTATAGCGCTCTGACGTACGACGGCTCTAGGAAAAATATATAATGTCGTCGGACGACAGAGGAATCTCGGACTAGTATCGAGTTTGTTGGAAACAAGTTTTAACATCAAAAGTATGATCTCGTCTATAATACATCAAATATTAATCAAGTATTTTCTAAGATAATGATTTATTAAATATGGGGCCATATATGGCACTTATAGTCCCCAGTTCTTTGTATGGCATTGACGCCGGATTGCATGCACTGAGTTTTTCTCTTGGTTTCAATGTACACAAACTGTATTTAATATAAATACAATTATTTACAGAAACATAAGTTATTTACTGATGAATTTCATTACTTGAAATGAATCATGAAATGTACAGATTGTGTATATAATGGTCTCATATATACAATCAGAAGAGTGAAAATATTGATTTTAAGGGTCTGGCTGCGGTTATAAATAAATTAATATTTAACAACCTCCACAATCCTCCACCAACAAAATATTTTGATATAATCATTAACCCTCTATACTCAAAACAGCTGCTCAATTTGGTGTTGGTGGAAGACTGTGGAGGTATATAAAATAGCTAAAATGTACATTAAATATGTTGTTTGTCGTCCATTTTTAGCATTATCCGTCTAATTATGATGTCATTATGACATCATAACGCACCCAATTTCACGGAAAGTTACATTTTTTGAAAATTTGTTTATCTATCAATTAAATTAGTAAATTGTTTTTATTCTATGTCGAGCATTATTTTTTAATATAATGTGGGGCCAATTTTGCACCTTAGCGCCTCTCCCTCTTTGTAAACAGAAAGTTAGAAAAAGGGGGGTGGTCCGTGCGACGAGCGCCTGTGAAGATACCTCTCGATTTCCGCATACGCCTGACAATCTTATTTTTATTAAAAAAAAAACACACAATCTACATGTTGTAGCGATGGATTACTAATTTATATGATATTTTATGCAATCACCTTATGTTTTATTATGGTTATATGCCCCTTCGTGGGCCCTTTAATTTGGACCAATACAATCTTATCTTATCTTATCTAACTGATTTAACTCAGGGGAGATCACTTGTTTCCGAATCATGAAAGTAGGATTAGTTAACACCAGTTTTTTCTATACACGAGTTAATGGAAACATTTTGCATTGCTTTCATATCATTTCATTTAGAGATTTCAATGAATTATTACAAACTGATACTTTAACTTTTAAAAAGTATTATTATGTTTTTTGTTTTCTTTTTTCAGTGATGTAAGGGGTGTTACTTTAGACTTGGAATGAAATGAGTTTCATTCTCCAGAAATTATGTACAAAGCAAGAGGTTGACGAAGTTATAAGGAAGACAGAAGATATTGTTTTAGTGTTACGATTTGGGAGAGAAGATGATTCCACATGCATGCAAATTGATCACGTTGTAATGATAATTTTCCTTTCCACATACATTGCAATGTAGACCTGATCTGTATCAGGTCGATCCGGCCTCAAATCAGTCCGGCCCCAAGTCGTTTCGGCCCAACTCGTTGAGATTAGACGTCCAAAGTTATTTCCACTGATGTATCTCCAGCTTGGAGGTACAGACCAGAAAATATCTTTGAAAGTCTAATCTCAACGAGATTATAATACACAGCCAGGCACTAGGGTAGGGATTAGACACTTAAAACCAATGAAAATTCCAGTCATCGACACAAACCACTTTTTTCATGCTGCTGATGATCTGGCATCTTGATCGTGAATCGGCCATAATTGTGCTGTCCACATCAAATATCTACATGCACGAAATAAAAAAAAAAGTAAATAAAAAAGTTATTGCATTTTTATATGTTGCTGTTTATATTCAACAAAAAAGTAATATTTTATTTAGAAAAAACTTATTTTATTTACTTTTATGTGAATTTCATATTATGCGGACAGCACAATCATGGCCGATTCATGATGGACCAGTCAGATCATCAGCAGCATGACAAAAGTGGATTGTGCTGATGTATAATAGTTGTCTACAATTCAATAAATCATGTGGCGGAGAAAATATTGGCTGTTTAAAGTGAAAACTTCAACAAGAATAAACTGATTTGTTTACATTTTTGCCTATTTTTTGAATTGGAAACCCTTTTCTTTTTATAATTACACATGGGCATTTTTTTCCATAGACTATTTAATTTCAATTAGCATGTGTATAAAGTCTAGTGGCTGCGGTCTGTAGTTTTGGTCCATTGCTACTGGCAAAGGAGCTGAAATTATATCCATTGGGTTACGAGGCAAGATCGCTGGGAAATGAGTAGATTGTCAGTCAATGGTAAGCAAATTTGTTTTTATTCCCATAGACCAGCGATCTCACCTGATAACCCAATGGATATACACATTTGTTATTTCAGACTCCTGTGCACTGCACAGGCACAGAGACGTGTAACAATCATCGAACAGAATTACCCAAAATCCCTATATGTACTATTTTATCAAGAATAACAATACAATTTTATCTAGCTCCCCTCAAAGTATTAAATCTCTACGAATTACACATAGAAATGTCCCAGAATGCACCCAATTACTAATAGTTTAAGAAAAATAAAGATTCCTTGCTTTCACTTAAACATAAATTAAACAGAATTATTATGCTTCGAACTTTCTTGTAATGTAAAGCATAATGTTTATGCATTCAATCTTTTTAGTTATTGTCATATTTTAAAAAGTGATAATTTGATAAAGCATATTTTAGACATTCAACTGTCGATTTGATTTAAAACAATTTGTATGATACCTTGAAATTGCTTACAATGTCAAGTTAGTTTTAGTTTTGTATATAAAAGAAGAAGAAAAATAGTAAACAGATTTTGGCAACTAATGTCAAGTTAGAAAAACTGACATACCCAAGTTAGAAAAACTGACATACCCAAGTCAGAAAAACTGACATATCGAAGTTAGAAAAACTGACACATCCAATAAAGAAAAACTGACACATCCAAGTAAGAAAAACTGACACATCTAAGTAAGAAAAACTGACACATCTAAGTAAGAAAAACTGACGCATCCAAATAAGAAATACTGACACATTCAAGTAAGGAAAATGAACACATCCAAGTTAGAAAAACTGACACATCCAAGTAAGAAAAACTTGACACATCTAAGTAAGAAAAACTGACACATCCAAGTAAGAAATATTTTTGATCTGATCTTGTATTGGATAGCTGTGTTTGCTGTGAAATAGGGAATATATGCTGATATTATACAGCTCTTCTCTAAAACAGTAGTCATTAATTTCTGTGAAATATTTTCATTTTTCTTTTCTAGCTGTCGAAAGTTTCTGAAGAGTTGAGGAAAATGGCTGCCATCTACTTAGTAGAGGTAGACTTTGTACCAGTCTATACTAGATACTTTGATATAACATTGATACCATCAACCGTTTTCTTCTTCAATGCACAGCATATGAAAGTTGATTGGGGGTAGGTTATATAATATTTGAGAGAAAAGGAACCCACCTTGCTCTTTATAAAAACTGAAAACAGGTAGTCATAACAACGAATACATGCTCTTTAGCCCCAACATAATTTCTAAAAATAGACCTTTTGGGCTATACATGTACCATGATATAACCATGGAAAAAAATAAGCATATGCCATTAAAAAAATGCATGTTTAGTATACATTATTAAATGTATAATGTCGTTGATTTTAGTGATTTTTTTTGCAGATATTTTTTACAATGAGTATATTAAAGACATAAATTAAGACTAATTATTGAGTTTTAAAGTAAAAAATCCATCCATTGTCTTTTATTTTCATGAAAATGCATCACGAGTCTACGACAAAATATGGCCCCCTATTCATATGCCCTTAGGTGATCTTTTACTAAGCATGTGCTAGTCGACTATATCGTATGGTAGTCGGAAACATCATTAAATAAAAAGTGCTGGCAGTCAAAAGAATTTTCTTTTAATCTAATGATGAGTAAAAATATATTCAAAGTCGATAATTAAAAAAAAATCTTAAGAAGCATGAAGTAAGGTGAAAGAAATGAGGAAAGATCAGTTCTTTCTGTTTAAATACCAGTATTATAATACAGTTTACTCGAAACCAACATTGTTGAAAGTCATATTGAGAAAGGGATTCATTGGGAAAATCTATTCATTAAACAAGAATTCATGAAAAGGACTGCATATTATATTGTTGGGTTTTTTTTTGTAGAACACCTGATCATACTAAGTTTGTTGGAAGTTTCAAAACAAAACAGGATTTTATAGATGTAGTAGAAACAATATATAGAGGTGCTATGAAAGGAAAAGTCATGGTAAAAAGTCCACTTGATCCACAAAATATTCCAAAGTATGACCTTGTTTATCAAGACATATAGCAAGTATGGTCTTGGATTTGGAGTTGACACTGAATCTGTCTGGGATTAAAAATGTTCTATCACACGGGGCAGTTAGATCAGTCCAGACAATGCAGCATATGAAGCACACCAAACATTGGCTAGCTGGTGAACTATGATGATAGTTTTACACTTCAATAAAATAATGATAGTTAATACACAAATTGCTTTCATGATGAGTATTTTATTATCTTCTGTTTCAGCTTGCTATTGCCAGTTGGTTTGATCTGCCAAAATATCTCCTTTTTAGATCACCTGGCACATACATGAGCTGATATTTACCATCACTTGTCGTCCACCGTAGGTCACACACTGTCCACATTTATATATTCTTATTAGAAACCACTGAATCGTATTAAAACTAACTTGGCTGAGATGGCCCATGAGTTGTCCACTTTTAAATGTGTATCTGTTGGCCCTTGAGTTGTCCACTTTTAAATGTGTATCTGATGGCCTTTTATTCAAGATAGCTGCTATTACTATTGTTTTAAATGTCTATTGCTCAATTGTTTTTACCAGAATTACCAGAAGTCTGAAATTTAATTTGACCAGCCCTTGTTTATCTATTTCAAATGGTTGGAATTTTAGGAAATTTAAAGGGGATTTCCTTATAGGAAAACCCCAGAAAGGGAAAATAGAGTAAAGGCCAAAATTGAAACTTCCAAAAACGTCTAGCGTTGAGCATAAAAAACGTAAAAATAAAAAATAGAAAAACTATTAGTGGTAAAATTTTTCTCTCTAGTTCTGTAGTATAAAATGGTAGAATTCATTACTATTGTTGTTCTTGCACCCAGAGTGAGTGGTTGTTGTATAATACCAAGTGAGCAATTTTTCAGCTATATCATGGCGAGATCAGTTACATTTCGATGAAATGATGATCACATGTGCTTTGTACTAGACCAACATTCCCAGTTGGATTTTTATAGGTCACTATAACAACAAGCTGTGGGTGGACATGTGGCTCCACTCAGACACATTACCCTGATTTCCAGCCAAATTGTCGTTGCTCAGCATCTTACTCCTCAGTTCTGTATGCATAGTAGAGAAGCAACAAATACCAAGTCTCTCGTCTGACCCAAACCCACAATCTACCACACTCGAGGCGAACACACTAACCATAGGCATTGCACCATGGCCACTGATGTGGTTATTACAGAGCATTTGCATTGTGGTCTAGGATTGTTCTCGTAGATTCCTATTCAACCAGTTGTTCAGTCTAAGTAAGTTTCGATTATTTAAAAGTGTTTTGACTTTTGCAACTTCAATTTTCTAGTCAAGAAAGGCTATCTGAGTAACCCGAGTGAAAAAAAACAGAGCATGCAGTAAGGATTTGACATTTGTAGTAAAAAAGAAATGTTCAGATGGAAGACAGAGAGAAGCAATTTAGGTTGAATAAATTGGTGCTATCAACACCTGCAGTCAGTACTCCACACAAACTCTGAAGATGAAGTGCTTCAAGACACTTAGTTTTGAGCATTTGGACAGGAGGAAGAAAGGCAAGTCCACAGTCGAATATAAATCATAGAAATGTAGTGGGGATGCAATTTTCTTTTTTTAACAAAATGCACGGACTACAGTTTAAGAGGTGGAAACTTTAACACCATTTCCGATGGCCCATTTTTTTCAGTCGCAGGCGAGATATAATTATGTATTGCCCAAGGCGTTAACAATGTAAAATTTTTAGGTTACAAAACCTAGACTCGTAACCACCATACTAGTAGTCCACACACACAGCGTGGCACGTACATGTCAGTCAAGCATGTGTCACCTGACCTTGACCTCTTTTCATTATCTACTGACTTGAATTTACAGCAAGTTTTCTTGATCAGGTCAATATTTCAGATGCCATACAACCTAGGCTTGTCCCTAGTTGCAAGTTGGTCCACACGTTGATCATTCAGGATACTTTTGTCAAGTTTTCTTGATTAGGTGTTTCTCAATTACCATATAACCCAGGCTCTCCATACTTTGTCCACAGTAGGTTCGTGTCCACCAGGCATGTGCATATTTATGTAGAGGTCGGCTGAACTTAATTTTAGTTTCATGGTACTTTTATTTTCTGAAACATTTCACACAATCGATTTGCAGGGGCAGACGAGACGTAGATCTGTATCTACACTGGTTTTAATTTGTCAAGACATACAAGTCATGTAGTTGTTATTGTCTTTCACATCATTGGTAACCCACAACTAATCACACTCGGATTACTCTCCATTCATCATCCACATAGAAATCCTTGTACATGTAGTAATAAATTATTTATCTTGAATCTGATTAGCTTCGTTGCTGGACCAGAAAATTATTTTACACTTCGTATTTTGATACCTTATTTGGATAGTAAATGCATTATTAACATGATTTTATCTCAATTTTTTTTTTGACCAATCATCAAGTTTGAACAATAAACAGAGAATACCGAAAATGGAAAATCCAGAGAAACTGGCAACATGTGTTGGACACCACTATATGCCAACACATGATCCTTCCTAGAAATAACTAGGTAAAGACGAACCGTTTTTATACAGAAATGGTAACAGACATCACAACACAGAATTCAGAACATAGACACATAATAGGAGTGAGCGAGCAATTTTTCAGCTACATTTATATCGTGGCGAGAACAAGTTAATTTTCAACGAGATGATGACGAGGTCCGCTTCGTACTAGATCAACACGCTTAGTTGGATTTTTATAGTGTTGGCTCACTGAAACAACAGTCCACGGGTAGACATGTCGCTCCACTCGGACATATTATTCCGATTCAAAGCCAACCAGTCTTTGCTCTTTCTCCTTAATGCTGCGTGCTTAGAAGCAACAAATACCAATTTTATAATCTTTGGTTTGACCGATGCGGCTCACATAATAGAAAAAAAAAAAACTTAAAACGATGAGCCCACAAAAAAACCGGGGGGTGAACTCGGGTGCTCGCAATGGGTAAGCAGTTGGACACCCGCTGTGTTGCACATATATACAGTCATGTCTGGTAAAAAGTCTTGGCAGTGATATAGGAAAGAAAACATTAGAGTAAAAAGTCAAAGATCCATTGTCATTTGAGATATGGATATTTCGTAACGGTCAACCAGATTGACGACGGTATAATTTTTGTAGCAATGACTTCAACCTAGGAGCAACGTAGCCTTGTTCGAGTAACTTTTGCGTTAGCAGCCGAACTCAGTCCAGAAAATCACTGTACTGGGCACAAGCTCTAGAATAATGTACAAGTTGTGAAATGTAAACTCCATACGCTGGTGATGCTGTAATATTGCTACTGATGAAGGGGAAGTTGACTTGGAAAAGTGAAGTCAACGTATGTCGTAGAGCTTTGTTTTTAATCTTCCTCCGTTGTCGATTTCAAGGTGAATGTTAAGGTAAGAAGCAGACTTTTGAATATCAGTAGTATCCTTAACCTCAAGCTCATTTGGATAGATGCGATGTAGATAATCACCGAATCAAGAATTGTTCAGCGACAGAACATCTACATAGCGGAAGCTGGAATTAAAGGTCTGGGATAATTTTCTCTCTTTATTCTTGAGAAGACCTTGAAGGAGTGAGCGAGTTATTGTTGTTTAACGCCAATTCAGCTATATCATGTCGAGAACACATTAATTTTCAACGAGATGATGATGAGGTCCGCTTTGTACAAGCAGAGTTGGATTTTAAGTGCTCGCTCACTGAAACAACAGTCCGCTCCACTCCGACACATTATCCCGATTCCGAGCCAACCCGTCTTTGCTCTTTCTCCTTAATGCTGCGTGCTTAGCAGAAAAGCAACAAATACCAATTTTAGTCTTTGGTTTGACCGGAACCCATGATCTACCGCACGCCAACCATTACGCCACCAATGCATTTTCCCTTGGAGGAAGCCTGCAGAAACAGATCGGCGAGTAGCGGAGCACAATTTGTACCCATTAGAATACCAAACAATGTCAGTCCGTCAAGCACTTTTTGGCTTCAAAAAATTAGGATTTTTTTTTATATAAAGTGATAAAACCACACAAAAAACCAAAAAAATGGCCACCTTCCTCCCCTCTAAGCAAGAGCTTTCAGGCCATAATATATAAATTTAAGCATGGTGTTTTTGATTCCAGATGAAGGTCATTATCAGAATGTAATTGGCAGGCTAAAAGGTCTTACTTAGACCACTTTCCTCATCACCTACAAGGTAAACTTGCTTTACACTAAAATAATTTCAACATATTATTATGTTGGTTTTTTTTTGTGGGGAAAAAGTTCAAAATCAGGCGTTTATCTAACAAATTCAGGAAATGTTATGTTGCTATGGCAACTTCTAAATGTGGGATCAGTAATCGGACAACTATGAATGTAATTGTTTGAATTGACCCATGGGTGATAATCGGTATAAATCGACCGATAGAAAAAAATCCTCCGAAAAACCCGGAATATATGTAAATCTAGTATCAATTGCCATGTAGCTGCAGTTATAATTTGAGCTCATTTTGATGTTTAATAAAGCAGCAAAAGACAACAAACGAAATTTCTATTTTTAGCAACACCAGCCATCTTGAATGGACGACAGGGCTGTCAGACACAATTTTGAAACGGACCCACCCTGCCAGGTTTGGTTTAATGGTTGCAGAGGATAAGATTTAAATGTGAAAGTTTAAGACAGACATCAAGTGATGGCAAAAGTCGGGAGTAAACTCAGGTGCTCCGGAAGGGAATTCAGTATTGTTCCCGATCCACTAGTGGCACCTGTTTTCCCTCTAACTGGAACTGGCTATCACAGTCCATAGTTCTGAAACATTCAAGGCTGCTGTCTGCTAAAATCAAATACTTAATTTATAAATAAATTGTAAATAGTTTAACCTTTGTTAATTGTCATGTGCAACCTCTGACATAATCTTAACTAGCTGAAGGTGATCAGTATTTGGTTAAGTAGATTGATTGATTGATTAGTTTTGAACACCAACTTTAGCAGTATTTCAGCTATATTGTGGCGACGTAGAAGTAGTGTTAATCTTGTCAAAAAAACTGGTAGCAAGTTATGAATTACATGTAGGAAAGGGAAATATATACATGGTTATTTGTATTCCATAATGGTTAACCAAGTTTTATGGTGGTGACCGAAAACCTTTCGATTTCAACTTACTTAGTAGTTTCATAGAGAATTGTTTAAATACTGGTAGCTTATGACAGACACCAAGTGATGACAATAGCTAACAATACACTTTAAGGGTCAGGCAAGCTAAAAAGTCAACATCCAAGTGACAGTGCTGGTTTTTTTTTATTTCTTTAATATAAAGGTAAGTGTCTATGTCCTTGGCCTTTCTTTCTTTCCTTTGAACAAAGCCCAAAGAGAAACATTGGCTACTTTGACGATCTTGAAACGGACACCAGGAATATCTCCTACAGCATGTCCTTTTCTTCCAAAACCAGCTACCAATACTTCATCGTTTTCCTATAGAACAAAATCATGAAAATTAGCCATTTTGTAAGGAAATTGGTGATACATATTATAAGGTTAATTAAATAGTGGTATTGCTTCCATAATATCATAATTTGTCACAAGGATCATCCCAGCATTACCAATTGAAACCTTTGCTGATTTTTGTCTAAAAAATTGTTCTCATCTTAAAACTTCACTGAAACACCAGTACTGCTCGAATGAAAGAAAGAAATACTAGTATTACTGTGAGCACAGCTCACTAAGATATACCCCCCACTCCCCACATCTGTCCAACCTATTTCCATAACCAAAACATTACTGATTGTTCCGACCAAAAATGAAAGGGACCATCCTCTCTTCACCGGTAAGCTGGTGATAAAATTTCAAAACATTCTGAGAAACACTACTCAAGTTATCATACGACATAGGGTAAAAATCCTATTTTCCATCATATCAAGTCCAATAACTCTGGAACGGCAAAAGTGAAAATCGTCAAAAATGAAAGGGATCCTCCTCTCTTCACCAGTAAACAGCTGATAAAATTTTAAAAGATTCTAAGAAACACAACTCAAGTTATCGTACGACATAGGATTTGTCTACAGACGGACGGACGGACATGGTGAAACCAGTATACCCCCCTACAACTTTGTTGTGGGGGGTATAAAAATAAAAACCCATGGGCTAATCAATCTAATTAAAATCACATCTGGTATTGGCTCCCCTTACTAAAATGTCGGTATGAGATCTGAAGAAACCCTATTATGGATCACAATGGTACTTTGGAGAAATTGCTTTGTATGCTACAAGCAATCCGATTGGTCAAAAAAGTTCATAGCCCATATTTATCATTCCATTAAATATTTATGTCATAGTCACTCATATGTGATCAGCTATGGGGTTTCTTCAAATCTTCCATGCCACGACTTGTCAGTAAACTAAAGCAGTGCCTGAAATGAGGGCCAGCCTAAGGCTGGCCCGAAAAATTTTGTTTGGGCCAGTAAAATATTAAGAGTCACTGGCCCAAATGGTATAATGGTGGCCCATAAATTTTGTGACATTTTTTTTTATGAAAAAAAGACATCAGATATCAATATATAAACCGTTTTCAGGTTAATTGGTTTTTTTTATCAATAACATTAAAATTCATTCTTTCACTAGTCTCACGGGGGTTGGGGCTCTTCAAGGTAAATTTGTACAGTAACGGGCTCTTCAAGGTAATTTTGTACAGTAACGGGTGTGCAGCTGAAATTGCGAAAACACCCCAATGCATATATTGCAATCAAATGAAACCTGAATTTACTTGTTATAACCTTTTCGACAACCTTGATGCCATTGGCTAGGGTGGTCTCAGGAAACGATGCTAGTCCGTCTGATGGGGACAATAAAAGGCTGGTTTGTGTAAGTGGAGATCAATGCTATGATCACATTAAAGACATCCGGAAAAGAGTAGACTAATGCCACTACACGGACCGTTTTTGCACTCCCCAAAGTGAAGAGTGACATCACTTGTTTCAATCCACTATGAAGAAGTGATTTTAAAGTAAAATAACCTCTCAGTTTGAGGTAAAGTCAGTTGGTTATTCATTCCAAACAAGTATCTCACTTTGTTGAAATAAAAAATTTGGCACCAGAATTTTTTCTCAGAAATCCTTCGACCTTTTTTTAAAAATATATATTGGACATGTTTGATAATTTACTACAAAACATCAATACAAGATAAAACTTACTTCAACATAGTTTAAGCAACCATCATTAGGCACGAAAGCTGTAATCTTCTTGCCGTTTTTAATGAGCTGTACTCTTACACATTTCCTGATAGCAGAGTTAGGCTGCTTAGCTTCTACTCCACTGAAAATTTAAAAAATGCTATTTATAATATTTCAATTTGATTTTTATTTCTCGACATACATTTGTATTTGGAGATTAGTCAGTGATTCGAGTGGTATTTTGATTTAACTGGACAATTGATCCAGCAGAAAAATACACTTTACCAGACTTTTGCCACTATAAATTTATAAATTTAACGCCATCAGATTGGACATTTGGTCAATACAAACGTAAGTAAATTTTTACTTGACTATGCACAATGTACGTCAAACCTTCAGAATGACTTGGTTCATGAAATTTAGAAGTATTCTTCACTACCTCAAAAGTCATTGTTAATAACCCAATGCTATTCACACTCAGTATTCTCCACTCATCACCTGTGTGATACCGTGATGAAAAGAGTCTGATCAGCCTTCAGCTACACACAATGCACAAATTCTAGTGCATATTATATGTTTTAATAAATAACACAATTAAACATACATTTCTTAAATTTACAATTGTCGATCATAACAGAACATACACGGTTTGAATTCTTGTGTATACATTAGTGGTGCACCGATCATCGGAAACATCGACTAATCAGTCGGACGTCATCATACGATCCGATGATCGATTCTTAAATCTTGTAGTCGATTCGGATTCTATAGTGTCTAAAATATATATGCTTAACTTTGTTCTTTGGTTGGTTTTTTTTCTGTCTCTATACTGACAAAAATATTGCAGTTTTATCCCAGCTTTTTTTTTTTGCCCTCATTCGGACAAACATCTGGCAGCTTTGTCCAAGCATACTTTTGACACTCAGTCAATACACATATTTGGACTAGTCTATTATTTATCTATTTCCCGGAATAGTCCATTTTATATCAGGTGTTGCACATATGGAAAACGATCTTTTGTTTTGTTCCAAGTTAATGTTTACAAATGGAAAAATTGTAGTTTGTAAATATATTATTTGACTTTATTCAAATCTTTACTTTTGTCAAACACATATTTGGACTAGTCTATTATTTATCTATCTATATCAGGTGTTACACATGGAAAAGGATCTTTTGTTTTGTTCTATTTTAAAGTTAATGTTTACTAATGGAAAAATTATAGTTTATAAATTTATGATACAATTTTATTCATATCTTTACTTTTGTCAATCATACTCTTGAAATAAAGACTATTTGATTAATTATAGTCAGTAAATACATTTAGCAGGCAATTGTCACTGATGATCGATCATCGGTCGATGTTGATATAACAATCATCGATCTTGAAAATGTTACCGATTCCCATCACTAGTATACATACAACACTCGTCCAGGTTGAGACCTAAACCAGAGGGTTACATGGTAAGTAATAAAGTGTATGATTTAATCAATCAAGTCTAGATTGTGAGAAAATATATTTCATTCATTTCATATACATGTACAACTGCATGGTCCCATGTTAATATTTAACCCATTAAATTAGGATTTAAATTAAAAATTGTCGCTATTTGTTCTTTTTCATATTTCAAAAACAGTAAATGCTACAGTAAAACTGTGGTTAACCTTCCAGAAAGGAATTTTTCAAAAACAAAGACATACAAATCAGACGTAAAATAAAACGGAGGCTCTCGTCAAAAGTGTGCATTGATGAACAATCGCTCACCAGATTTATATTGGCAATGAACAAGTCTAAAAATGATAATTGTACAACAAAAGTCATCACTATGTAGAATCTGCTTGAAAAGTCCAGATGGAATTTCTTAGGAAATTAAAGAAAAAAAAACCATTAAATTGTAAAACAGACTTGAGAATATAAATTATTGATGTTGGTCACTTTTGGTCCCCTCATACCTTTGAAACAATTTTTTTGCAATATTAGAAAGGAATTTCTTAAATGAATTTAATGGGGGGAAAAAACTGCATACAAATCAGACTTGAAATCAACTTGATGCTCATCTGAACAAACCTTTGTCTGAAGATGACAATTGTACATTAGGACCACTACAAAAATTTACATTAATTTTCAATTTCGAGTATTTTCGCCATTCATGTTTCTGTGATAAGAATTATCATTTCACTTTAAATACAATATCAACACATGCATCTTTTTCTAATTCCTTACACTTTTTCAAGAACAATCCCTTTAGCATGGGAAGATCCCTGGAAAGGTTTTGCCCATCTTGATGGCAAATGAGCCTTTTTGTAATCTTTGTCGTGCCATCTTTGGTCCCTGCGATGATTTCTCTGTCTACGTGCAGTCTTCAAACCTCTTGGTTTACCTGAAAAAAATGATTTGGATTAACCAGAGGTTCTTAAGAGACAGTAATCTCTCACATGGTTTTTAATTTGACTTTTAAACCTAGTTGAAAAAATAAGAGCATATGCTATTGCTAAACATGTTAAAATTCATATTTCAGCAGATTCTATATAAAAATTAGCATATTTTTGGAATTTAAAGAAATTTCTATTTTTCATCAATCTTAAATGTTTGTTGAATCTTTTTTTTGGTGGTATACTAGTATCTAAAAACATCCCGCTTTTGACCGTCCAATCATATGCACGACAGTTTAAAATGATGACCAATCAGAAAACAGTTTTTGGCATGCTCGGTTTTGATACCTAAAGATTTAGTAGGCTCATTACTAATTGGTTGGTTGAAAATATGAACCCTGATGTGACCCCATATGGGATGTTGTTAAATGGTAATGCATCACCAAAGAAGCATTTTTTTTTAAAAAGATACAACAAACATCTAATTTTATAATTAGATTTATTTTTCATAAATGTCTTGGATGGAGGGCTAGACTTTCACACACAATTTAGATAGTGGACAAACCAAACATGGATGTGTATTTATCACTCACTTCTCAGGTACCACCTGCTCTTAATAATTACTACACAAATGTATAACATGATAATGGAAACCGCATTTATTTTAAAACTAGTCTTGAAATTCCTATATTCCAAAAAAATCTGTTCACATCAACCAGGGACCTTATTCACCAAGTATCCGTTAATTAGTGGACCCGCTAAGTTAACGGAGAAGTTTACGGGTATGTCCGCTAAATTTTAAAGTGGTATTCACAAACGGTAAACGTCAAGTTAACAGGTCCGTTAGTATGCAAATGAGTCGAAAAAGTTGTATCAAGTATTTTGATTGAATAATACACTTTCATCCTTTCCAAACAAAGCCACTGCATTAAGTTTCCCATAAAAATAGCTTTTTGGTTGAAGGAAGGTATAAGAATGAAATTTAAGTAAATGGTAGGTATGATCAATAAATTCATCACTGATAAAACTAAAAAATACTTAGTATATAAAGTAATGGTCAAATATATCGAGAGAGAGAGATATACAATATGTACATTGGCGGAAAATATAAAATTTATTGGCACGAGCCTTGTGAAGTCATTTCTGGATAGATTTTAACAAATTTTACACCAAAACATTCAGAATTGTCTATATTTTGATTGTTTATTTGCTCATTATGCTTATATGAGTGGTTTTTATTTGTTCATAATTTAAACAGGATTGTTAATTTTTGGGATTTATTTTTAGTTGAAATATATAGGAAAATCAAAGTCAATTTTTATTTGTTATGTTTAAATTATGAACAAATAAAAATCACTCATATAAACATAATGAGCAAATAAACAATCAAAATATAGACAATTCTGAATGTTTTAATGTAAAATTTGTTAAAATCTATCCAGAAATGACTTCACAATAATTTTTTTGAAAAAATATGGTTTTGGTTGATTATACAGGGATTTTTTTTACATGTTGCAATACTTTTGGCCACATGCTGTATATGTCCATGTGAATCCTGACAATAATTAGTCAAACAGGTGCTCCATAGATGTATTTCTATTTTTAGTACGATACAATGGGAAACATCTCTTGATGCCATTTTAATATGGCAGACATTTCAAATTTTAAAAAATCGTAAAAAAACAAACAATTAAGGTTGAATTTGGTATGAAATGAGAGAGGAAGGCTGTTTTAACATCCATGGAAAACAATTACAGACAGGTAAGATATTACTAATATTTTTTCATTGAAAAACAATAAGTACCACGATACAATGGAACACCGGGCTACATGTGTTTAAATAGCCATAACTTCATCAATCCAACAGATATCTTGTTCAAATAAATTGCATTTCATTTCAGAAATGCAATAGATAACATCTGATTTCAATAAATTGTGCTCATCATTCAGCACAAAATTCAGTTGCCATCACTAGGAGACGTTAACGGATGCGGTAGTTAACGGATGCTTTGTGAATATCAATATCAATATTTGTATTCCAATTAAGGTCCCTCAAGGGGCAATAACAAATATATATACATTCATAATTATATCAGCAATTACAACAATACAGAATGGAGATATTAATCTCGTTGAGATTAGGATTCCGAAGAAATTTTCTGTCTGTTCTTCATCCTAATCTCGTTTCAAGCCCTATCAAGGGTATTCTTGAAATTTTAAATTTGACCATCCGGTGCATTCCGATAGATATTTTGGCATGGACGGATTGTGTTAGATCAAGTGCAGGTAAGATTTCATAAATAGACATATTTTCTAGTTCAAATCTGCAAAAATATTGATATTTCCTTACCTTTTACAGCGTATATCCGGCAAAATAATCCAAAATCCACTTTAAGCTGACCGCCATTTTACTGAACTCATGAACTACACCACGTGATCAAAATCGTCACGAATTTTGCTACAGCATGTTTCTAAATGAAAGGTCGATGTCAATTATTTATTGTGTATATGCAAGCATATCTTTTATGGGCTGTTGATTGGTTTTAATAAAAATATTTATAACAAAATTACAAAATTTCAAGCCGTGTATATGGGATTTTTAAATTATAATATAATATTTGACATCGACATCTCGAACTACGAAACAGACTATACCAAAATACGTCACGATTTTTGATCACGTGGTGTAGTTCTAGAGTTCAGTAAAATGGCGGTCAGCTTAAAGTAGATTTTGGATTATTTTGTCGGATATACGCTGTAAAAGGTAAGGAAATATCAATATTTTTGCAGATTTGAACTAGAAAATATGTCTATTTATGAAATCTTACCTGCACTTGTGCTGACACAATCCGTCCATGCCAAAATATCCATCGGAATGCACCGGGTGGTCAAATTAAAAATTTCCAGAATACCCTTGATAGGGCTTGAAACGAGATTAGGATGAAGAACAGACAGAAAATTTCTTCAGAATCCCAGAGCTGTCGAAATTTCTTTCCTGTCTGTCAGACAATAGGTCTGGCAGATGGGACAATGTGTCAGACCTATCAAACATTTGCCGGACCTACATTTTTTTTACAACTTCAACTGAATTACACATATACTGGCTAAATCCATAAAATGGTTTGTTTACAGCTTCATGTGATACCTTGGAATATACATACAATACAATCGACTTGTGTATGAAATAAACAGATACCAAGTTTGCATAATGCTAGCTATACACATGTTTCAAGGTGTTACCTCTTATAAGTAGCATTACTAGGACCGAATCAATTGGATGACTGACAACCTACATACTTCAAAATGAAGCACTGATTAAGCCATACGTAATCGGAAAATGGGCGGTTATGTTTTATGACAGCATGTACATTTCTGAACTTATATGAAATGATCTTTCTGTTATGTTGGTTAATGGCAAGTAATGATTTGTAAGCAGGTGTCTTTTCTGGTGCCCTTGCTGCTAATGATAAGGATACAGCATACTCGTGCATTTGTGATTTCTCGTGATCTACAATAGTACTGGTATGAAAATTGGTGCATCCCGTGACAAATAGGTGTTTTTGTTTCAGGTTGTCTTGCTTCCCAGACCTCGCGTGGTAATCAATACACAGCCGACATTTCATGTCATTGTGGTCGGCATCGAACACCAGCCAGTCCCTACCCACCTGCCATTTGATATTAAATGTCCGTGCAGGACGCTTGTCTTGTTCATATTTTTTCATTTTTTCTTTGGTTTCTATTTCGCTCTTTATTTGATTTATTTTCCTTTCAACACCTGGTTTTGCCCCACTTACAAACTGAATTGGCCAGGCAGTGGGCGCTGCCATTTTTTATTCTATTTTAATTTTGTCCCGATTGGATAATTCGCCCCTAAAGTCCCTTTGGACGTTTGTTCGGAGTTCGGTAATTTTTTTGTTATTACCCTTATTCATCATAAAAAAATTCCTTTGTTTGTCGACATTCATTTAAGCTTTCACGCAGCCATTCGTTAATTAGTTTTATTTTTCGTAAACATAATAATCAGTGGATAGTTGATCGATACTGACAACGATCAACGTGCTGTTCTAAGGGACGAAAAGTTCATTGGGACAAAAAGAAAGTATATTGACATGCGCAGTCACCGCATACTGGTTTACGGTTCATGTTAAATCAGTTTAATATTTTGTAAACAAAAATCAGAGATTGCAAACAACGACAAGTTTGAGAAGCGAAAGTAAGTAATGATGCCGGTCATCTTCAATCGTTTTGTCGGTCCCAAGTTACTGAAAAATTGCTCCGGACATCGGGTCTGAGGCGAAGTAGTTTAAATCTGACCTAGTCAATTTTTGTCCGACGGTCCGATAGGTCCGACAGCTCTGGTCAATCCTAATCTCAACGAGATTATGGAGATATATGTTCATATACAAGACAATTCTAACTATTTAAATGATAACATGTTACCGCAAGTGGGCTGTGTTTGGCAGCACAACCCGAGGAGAGGCAAGGAGTAATGTATAGTAGCAGAGTACATCGTATGGTTGAAGAATGGACTACATGTATGCGATTACTTAACTGGAGGAGACACCAGGGGCGATGCTTAAGAATATTGTATTTTGATTCTCCCCTGTTTGAAATCACCAAACTTAACGTCCCCCTATTAAAAGTTGAGGGTGAAAAGGAGTACATAGTCTTGTTTGGTTAAATTTTAATCAACTTACTCCTTACAAATACCAGTTTCAAAGACGAACCACGTGTGGCGAAACTTACCCATGATGGCGAAAAATCGGAAAAGGAAAATCTCGAAAACTATCGCGAGAAAGTCTATTCGGAAGTTTGGAATCTGGTTTAACACGTTGTTTTTCTATTCTTCGTTGTACAAGCTGTATAGAAAAATGTTTTACCAGGTCAAAGTATTATAAATTTAAAATGAATAAGAAATTTGGATCAACTAAATAACAGTTCCGTAATAATTTTAGATACAAAATGTGATGATTTGCTGCAGACCGGTGGTCTTCTCCTGCTTAATATATACATACCAGGTAAATTGTGCAGTAAAACTATCAATATGTATTAAAAATGATATGTGAAGACAAGGCGTTAGAGAAGACAGGAACGAAAAATTAATTAATACTAAGGACGTCTATATAAATATAAAAGACAAAAACATTTTTTTTTGCCCTTTTTTTCATTACATTATAGATCTAGACATATTTTTTTTTATTAAGAGCAGGTGTGACTTGAGGAGCGACTGTCCAAGTTCAGGGCGAATATCGCATATATACATTTTTTTATGATATTTTATAATTTAATTTCCACGTGGTATGGATAATGTTGCAGATGTATCCAAGGTGAACTTAATCTTAATACTATCTTTCTATATTCCTCATATTACGATTTCATTTGGAACCATATGATATACCAGTACTAATTAGTTTCAACAACTCTGTTATTAATCGATAACCTGACTGGTACTGATACTAAATGTAAAAATGAAGGTAGTAAAATGCATTTTTTAGGCAATCGGTAATACACTTGATCCTTAATTTATCTGAGGAGATATCTGAGAGCTAAGAAGTTATTCGGATGACAAGCTGAACTTGGCTTCGGACAAGTAACTTTCTGTAAAAATTTAGACGCCTCGTGATACAACACATGGTATACATATGTCATCCACAAAATGCCAGTGGCGGATTGAAAAACCTTTTAAAATTTACGGGAAGATTTGGCTATGGAAGAAAAAAATAATCAGGATTTCATATCAAAAAGCTCACCACTTTCCTGCTTCTTGTGTGTTATGTAAATTTCTGAGATTTGTAGAAAAGAAGAAATATATTTGACTGATACCAAATCCCCTCTCCAGGAAGCGACGGTCAACAAAGTCACCCCATGGTCTTCAATACGGTGGAAACCCACACCATGAAGTGATCTCCGAGTAGCCCATGAAACAACACAGTCTACACCACTCGATATCTATTTGTGAAGTTAAATCAAAGATTCTAATGGAAACACACGAACTACTAGGCAGATTACCAGTTTGAAAAAATAAACTATGTGGACCTTGCTTTTTTGTTGTGTTGTGCGTGTTTTTCCCCCATTTTTCAGTTACTTAGTAAGACGGTTCACCAGTATGACAAGTGGCTGTGCAAAACAGTTCACGATCTAACTGTGTTGGTTTTACCTATACTGACAAAACAACTTCAATTAATAGTAAATTAAACTTCATCTTATGCCAAGGAAATCTGAATTTTTGCTCTGAAATTTCTGGAGCCTTGATACAATTTGTTGAGCGAAACTGAAGTTATGCTATGGAAACCAGAGATGTGAACACACATCTCTGTGGAAACCAAATTCTTTTCTTAAACCTGTTGGTGGTTTTTTTAAATTGATAGTTCGATCTTAAAATCAGTAGACTTCTTGTTCCATTATATAACATCAATGTAAGTTTCATCAAAATGTGAGAAAATGAGATTTCCTAAAGGACTTGCTTAGATTTTTTTTCTTAGTTATTAGGAAATCGGAAAACAACAGTCCCTAAAACAACAAGAAAAAACCTAACAAAAAAATGCAGAGTCCACAGCAAAACTCAGGATTGTGCTGAAATCGACCTTGACCTCAAAATTGTAGTCCTAACATTGTGTTTGTAAGACACTTTTTGGTGCGAAGGTGCTAGTTGATCGCAAACGTTTGAATTCAAAAATTCGGTTCCGTAAAGGAACTTTTAAATGAGTTATCTTTTGATGTTTTTAAACCATTTTTGACGGCATAAAACAGTAATACGTTTGATTGAAAAGGGCGGGTTTTTTATACTTTGATCTCACAGGATTTATAAAACGTGAGAGAAAATTTTCTCGTCACTTTTGCAGCCAGCTATCAGAAAGGATGGATGGACAGAAAGGATATCGGTAATCTATAATTTCGTATACCAAACACAATTAATAGGAGTTGTTTATGTCCTAACACATTTTTGTAACATAAAAATGTAAGCCCCTTCCTCGTCTTCATCCATCTCAACAGTTTGATAAATTTGTGGAATTCAGGATTTAAAAAAAAATTATATTACAAATCTCAGGCGGCAAAACCGGTACGGAAATGAAGATCTATTTTGTTCTTTTCCAGTAGCGGATCCAGACATTCTGAAAATCTGAAAAGAATACTAGGTACATTGAAGGGGAGGTAGCTGCACAAATTTTTCCCAAATTCTTGAAAATTTTAAAGGTTTTTCATCAAAAGAGGGGTGGGGTCTTGAATTCGCATCTGTTTTTTACCACTGAAAATTTCTTTAAATACGATATCGATGTCTATGCTCTACCACTAGGGGTTGACTTGATAGTCTTGGAATGTCTTGTCTGGTATATAAAAACAGATAATATTTATTGATGATTTTTTTGGTTTCGTTTCGTTTCGTCTCTGCGTTATCTTGTTTTGTTTCTGGGGTTGTACTAAACTACGAAACGAAATCGAAACGAAATATAGCAAAACGAAACGAAATATTACGAAGCGCAACGAAATATACTAAAATGCGAAACGAAACGAAAGGAAATTTACCATAATGCGAAACGAAATGAAACGAATACAACGAAACGAAACGAAATATACTAAAGTGCCAAACGCAACATAACGAAACGGAATGAAGTTTTCCTTATAATTATCATTCATCAGAAGCAAGACAGTTCTCATTAATCAAAAGCTCATAATTCAATGTAATCTAGCTACAGTGACATACTCTGCCTCTGAAATTCTCTGATAGGCATCGGTTATGGTTCCATCTAGTCCGAGATTCCTCTGTCGTTTAACGGCATTTATAAAGTTGCTGTAGCCGTTCAACGTCAGAGGGTGCTATGTACGGAAAACAGTGAATTTGCCTCACGGCTCTAGGATCGGCACATTTCCACGTTTCGTGGCTATCGGATTTTATTTTCTATCAGAAACCCTTATATAAATCGCTTCACCAATCATTTTTCTATTCATTCAAAACCATCTTACCCTCAGAAAGTGGTGTTACACTCCATTACAGCACGATTTTGCCTTAGATCCTATTATTCCGCCATTTGACTTCCATTTTCGAATCTACACACGTGATCTCGCGATATTAACTGAATGATGACAGCAACGCATTGCATGATGGGAGCTAATTAATGCAGGGTGCCAAATTATTTGGAGCATTATTTGCATACGTAAACAACATTCAAATCACATGGAAGGCGATACATTTAAGCGTATTCTGCAGGACAAACAGTCCATCTACAGATCAAAGCAGAGCAGAAGGAAATAATACAGAATGTGTTGGAAAGAAAAGATTCAATGGCAGAGTGTTACCAACGGGCTTCGGAAAGAGCATGTGTTACGTTCCCCCTTTTTGTTTTTGGACAAGGTACTACATTTTTTTTTCTTATGGTTATCTGTAATTCACTAAATTTGCTGTTAAAATCATTACCAATCAATATAATCAACTGTATTAAATTTTATGTTAATTGTTCTGCCTTAACAGGCGCCTATGATTGGCAATAAAAATATTTGTTTGTTTGTTTATATGCAAATCATCTCCCATGATACATTGCGGTAATCGTAGTTTTCTCGTAGTCACGTGACAAATGTTTGAAAAATGGAAGACAAATGTCGAAATCATAGGATCTAAGGCAAAATCGTGCTGTAATGGAGTGTAACACCACTTTCTGAGGGTAAGATGGTTATGAATGAATAGAAAAATGATTGGTGAAGCGATTTATATAAGGGTTTCTGATAGAAAATAAAACCGATAGCCACGAAACGTGGAAATGTGCTGACCCAGAGTTGGAGAAGCAAATCCGCTGTTTTCCGTACATAGCACCCTCTGACGTTGAACGGCTACAGCAACTTTATAAATGCCGTTAAACGACAGACGAATCTCGGACTAGGTTCCATCCTAATACCCGTGATTAACGGAGCAGCGAAAATGTTTCAAGTACTATATACATTATCTGGCGTCAAAAGAAATTAAATATCTTAAGACACTTCAGGGGATCATTTACTAATAAAAATAGTTATTAGTAATAATAGTTTTTTCGAAACCTTTTGTTTGATCAATTGATGATTACTCTTTAGTTTCTGTTGTGTAAATTTCAAGTTGTTTTTTTGCTCCGTATTTTGTTGGAAATAAATAATTTGATGCAGCGAGTTGAGAAAATAAATAATTCTTTGCCCCAAATTTACCCTAATCTTCACTCGAATCGACCCTTATATGAAATAATTAAATTAGATCCCAAGTTAGCTACATGTATGTCTCGGGTAAAAGTACGAAAGGTTCCATATTGTTAGATACTTAAATTACGAATTCTTTAGCTAAGGGGTCACTTACGATTGTTTGTGCATACATGTATCACTTAAATCCTGTCCTTATCTGAGGAAACATTAAGTGGAATCTTCGCTTAAGGAATACTTAAGATGTTTTTTGCATACGGACGGAGATTAGTGATATCCGGATAAAGAGGCTAAATCCGAAACCGGGTTTTATTTTAGTAAACCTGTTTCCGAATGTTCATTTAGAAAAATCACCTGACTTTATTAGCCATTTGATATTGATTGTAATAGCTGTGAAAAATGTTGGGGAAAATATGTATTGCCGTACTGATTACCACTTCTTTTGCACTGAAATCTCCAGTTTTGATTTGGTCTGCTTCAAGGTAATAAATACTTATGGAAGACAGCAAATACCCAGGAATTACAATACAATACAATATTTTATTCCAATTAGGGTCCCTCAAGGGGCAATAACAAATATACATTCATAATTATATCAACAGTTACAACAATACAGAATGGAGATATATGTTTTTAAACAAGACAATTCTAACTATTTAAATGATATATGTTACAAAAAAATATATAAATAAATAAATAAATAGGCCGTGTTCGGCAGCACGACCCGAGGAGAGGCAATGAGTAATGTATAGTTGCAGTGTATCATATGGCTGAGGAATGGATTACAAGATGAAGTTAGAACAAACATGGAGGATTTTTCCTCCAATGAATTTCCTACTATTGATGATATGTGGACCTCATTTAAGAACATTCTATTGAATGCCATGGAGAAATCTGTACCTTCAAAACTATCAAGGTCAAAACCAACACATCCGTGGATTACGACAGAAGTCCGAAGAATTATTAACAAGAAAAATAAAGCAGGGAATGAAGCACGCAAAACAAAATCACAGAGAGACAAAGACAGATATAGAAAACTTAAATCGCTTACACAACGAACAACAAGGGAAGCTTACAACGACTATGTAACCAACATCATCAGTCCAGAACAAACAAATAACCCTAAACGTTTCTGGTCATTCATTAAGTCAAAGAAACGACAACTCTGGAGTAGCTCCCTTGCATGCTAAAGATGGTATAATATACAGTGACAATAACAACAAAGCTGAGATACTCAACAATCAATTTAAGTCAGCATACACACTAGAAGACACAACATCTCTACCCAACCTTGGTGAAAGTAAAATACCATCAATGCCAAACATACACATCTCAGAGATTGGAGTACACAAATTGCTATCGAAGCTGAATGACCATAAGGCAGCTGGTCCAGATGCCGTACCACCTAGACTTCTGCGACAGTTAGCCGATATAATTGCACCAGCTCTTACACGCATATTTCAGACTTCACTAGACAAAGGGGCAGTACCAAAAGAATGGAGAACAGCTAGCGTTGTACCCATATTTAAAAAAGGAGATAAGTCAAATGCAGCCAACTATAGACCGGTATCTCTAACAGCCATATGCAGCAAGCTGCAAGAACACATCTTATGCAGTAATATTATGGACCACCTAACAACACATAACATACTATCAGATAGTCAGCATGGATTTAGATCGCGACGATCTTGCGAGACGCAATTAATCACTACCATACAAGACATTGCGAAAAATCTATCAGAAGGTAAACAGGTGGATGCCATACTTTTAGACTTTTCAAAGGCATTTGATAAGGTGCCTCATGAGAGACTGCTCCTAAAACTTCACCATTATGGAATACGAGGGCTTACACTGCAGTGGATTAAAAACTTCCTGCTGGACCGAACTCAACAAGTACTCTTGGAAGGAACACAATCAAAGACTTGCCCTGTTGACTCTGGTGTACCACAAGGTACAGTATTAGGACCTATACTGTTCCTATTATTTATAAACGACCTCCCTGATGTTGTATCATCTCGGGCACGATTGTTTGCCGATGACTCTTTACTATATCGAGTGATAAATAATCCATCAGACCAAGTTAGACTACAAGAAGACCTCAAAAGCTTAGAAATATGGGAAAAAACCTGGCAGATGTCCTTCAACACAGACAAATGCTTCACTCTCCACATCACAAAGAAACGCAAAACAACTGAATATGATTATAAGCTGCATGATCAGAAGATAGAAGTAACGAAAGACAGCAAATACTTAGGCGTCACCATCAGCACCGACCTAAGCTGGAATTCCCACATCAACAACATCTATGCAAAAGCAAACCGCACCATCAGTTTCCTAAGACGCAACATCCACTCATGTCCAAAGGAAGTAAAAAGGAACGCTTATACCACCCTCGTCCGTCCATCAGTTGAATATGCTAGTGCTGTGTGGGACCCTTACACAAGAAATCAGATTAACCAACTAGAACAAGTACAACGGAGAGCTGCCAGATTTGTAAATAACAACTTTTACAATAGAGAACCTGGAGCCGTAACAGCAATGTTAAGTGAACTCAGTTGGGAAACATTAGAGCAGAGACGAGCTAAGACAAGGGCCGTCCTCATGTATAAGATCATAAACAATTTAGTAGATATACCATCACACACACTACTTATACCACCCGATGGAAGAACCAGAGGAACTACTGTATATAGAGTAATCTACACCCGAATTGACGCTTATAAATACTCCTTCTTTCCGCGTACCATACTCACCTGGAGTCACATACCTCAAGAACTTAGACTGGTCCCTACCATCGACCAGTTCCGAGCAGGACTTGGGTCTGTCACTCTCCCAGTGCAGTCCCAAGTGTAAATAACAGTCAGTTTTTAATTGTATATAGGATTGGTTTTTACCTGTACAGTTTGGTCATGCTCGGAGTATCAACATTCAAGTATGAGTACACTCCTGACGGGAAGAAGAAGAAGAAATATGCATGGATTGAAATGATTCACGTGGCTTGCGAAGTTGCGTTAACTGTGACAGTGGCATAATTTCTACTTCCTTGACCGGTCAATGTCATTACACTGACATAGAAGTTAACTCTGTGCACATAAGCCGGTTTGTTGGAAATTTAGCCGAAATTTAACATTGTTTTCATAAATTTTTTATGAAACGGTAAAAAAAAATGTCTCAAAAGTTAATATCTTCTTAAAATTGGTGCTTTGTTCATTATAGCAACTAAAAATTAATGTCTAATATTGGTTAATGGTAAGACTTCCTTATGGCACCCCTAATCTCGTTGAGATTAGGATTCCGAAGAACAGACAGAAAATTTCTTCGGAATCGTAATCCCCCACCCAATTTTTTTTTGTATGAATTAATTTTGAAGTTAGGGTTAAGGGGGAAACGAATGCTAGACACTTCGGCACCTGTGCGAGACATTTTGGCACCAAGACAGTTCGGCACCTATGTGAGACAGTTTGGCACCCGGACAATTCTGATACACTGTATACAACAGTCGTCTCACATTGTGAAATTGAAAGAAGTTTTTCTGCCCCATCCATTTTATAATGTTTCTGGGCTTTTACTCAAAATTTTCTCAATACGCTTTAGGAAGTGGTATAGATTCTAAAAACAATTAAGTTAATAATGGCTTCTTTTAAAGAATATTTAAATAAATTATGTTTTGATTGCATTTAAACGATCATTGATGGGTTTTTTTTAATTTTCGTTGATTTTATTTTAAAAAGGTAATCACGTTTGTTTGAAAGAAAATGCGGTGCCGATTTGACACTTTTTTTCAACGGTGCCGAAATGTCTTTTTCAACGGGTGCCGAACTGTCTTTTTAAATGGGTGCCGAACTGTCTTGTTTCCGGGGGAAACGATTCACCGTATGTACCGAAATCGCGATTATTTTGGGGACGGTTCGGTTCACGATACGTGGAGGCCACTTACGATGCAAACGATATGATGCTCATTTTTTGAGAAAAAAAAGTAGTGTTGAACTTCCGTTTTCTTCTTTTGGTGATCATTTAATTAATATTTTGAGAAAAGTTAATCGATTAATTTACGCTTTTAAAATAAATTAATCAAATATCAAATATTTATAATTTCCGCTAGTACGTAAGCGACCTCATATAAAAAAAAAATGGCAGCGCCCATGTCGATAAGCATGGCCTTTAAGGAATAGTTAGTTTCCTATAAAACATATCGTAATACATGTCAAATATCACGATACGTATCGATTGTGGAAAAAGTGTATCGTTACACCCCTAGTTAGGGTAAAGTGTTAGTTAGTTGGGTGGGGGTGAGGTAACAGGTCAAAATGTCCCCACTTTTTACCCTGTTTTTTTGTTGTTGAAAAAACGGCATGTGTAATAATTTTTTCTACTCAAAGGATATCTTGTATATGCATGTTTATCTTGCATCAGACGACAACGAACTTATATATATACGCTCCGGTAATTGTGTTTATTAGTTGATAAATATATATATGTCTTGTCCTGTTGTCTTCAATTTTTACAAATTGTGTCTTATCCATTTGTCTTTAATTTTTTTTGTGACAATAAGATATAATATGTTTGAATTATTGTGTTCGGTTATCATTTATGGCATACATCAGCATCATCGTAAATTATTCTGCCTGGTTATAAGTGAAACTTGCTCAAACACTTTTTTGTTAATTATATAGCTAAATATTGCTCTCATTCCATTTTGTATTTATTATATAGCTGAAAATTGCCCAATCCCTTTTTTGTTTATGATATAACTGAAAATTGCCCAATCCCTTTTTCGTTAATTATATAGCTGAAAATCACTTTTTATTATTTCTTAAATCTTATTTAACTTACTCTTCTTGGTGAACAGTGGCAGTATCAAATTGTAGACTAAAAGTACCGAAATTGCAGGAAATTTAGCTTCTGCATATGGCCATTTTGACAATTTGTCTCATCAGTGCAGATGAAATTAAATCATTTAGGAGACCCGAAAAGCGAAAGATAGAGAATATATAACCTAAAGGGCCAAAATCAGCAAAGGACAGAGCTTTGCATTTTATGCCTATTCTTTTATAAAAAGTTATAGCTTTTTACCTGTTTAAATATAAGAATATTGTTTGGGCTAGTAATATTCTATTTGGACCACCAAAAGTTCAGTATCTCAAGGCAGTTGGTGGCCCAAACTTTCTCATTTGGACCACAAGGGTCTAAAAACGAGCACTGACTAATGTGGAATGATCCACTAGGCAGGTCTTGTTGCTCTGTGTCTGAATGATCCACTGCTGAGAGTTTGGTACTCTCTGTTGTTGGACTTGGGCGACAGCTGTCACACCACCAGGTCAAGGTCTCGAGACCTTGGACTAAACGTCTGTATGTATATCTGGTGATGCCCCCGTATGGCATGTCTGGTGTTGCCACTTGTCACACCCATCGCACTGGACTGCCTCCTGTCGTGTTCTCACTACCTGATTACAACTTATACAACATTCACTTTCCATGATAAATGAATAATGTTATCATGCCAGAATCAGGTCCTATATATAATTTAGAGTAAGGCTTGACCAAGCTATTGTTATCAAAGCTTAAATTTCTCAAAATTCTTTTGTTGGCTTTGTACTTTTGTTTTTCTCAATACCTTGGCTTGTGTTTTTTTTACTGTATTACCGGTAATTAAGCACATCAAAGACCATCGGCACACTTATGATTATTGTAATAATTAAGGAAACATAGATTTAATTAAATTTATGATTTAAATAAAAATATAATTAAGCGAAAACAAAATATTAGAACAAAACAAATCGTGGGAAGACATTTATAAACATTTGATACACAAACAAATATTTTTTTGATAATGATGTATTTTGGAAGTCTGAAAAATAGTGGGGGCGTTATGGTAAAACAACCTTTGTGATTCAAATAAATGTCTTCCCGTGATTTGTTTTTGTTCGATTATTTTGTTTTTATTTTATGATATTTTTATTAATCTATTTATTAAAATTATAAATTTATTTAATGATGATTGCGTTTTGGTAAAAAGTGGGGGCGTTTTGATAAAAAGTGGGGCGTTTTGACATGTATTCGGGGGTGCCATAAGGAAGACTTTCCGTAGTCCGAGATTCCTCTGCCATCCGACGGCTTTTTGTTCGACTTGCTGGAGCTGTGGGACATCATAGCACTCCATTTAAGGAAAACAGTGGAATTGCCGCTCCAACTCTGGGTCGGCACATTTCTACGTTTCGTGGCTATTGGATTTTATTTTCTATCCGAAACCCTTATATAAATCGCTTCACCAATCATTTTTCTATTCATTCATAACCATCTTGCCCTCAGAAAGTGGTGTTACACTCGATAAATCACGATTTTCCCTTAGACCCTATCATTTCGCCATTTGACTTTCACTTTCGAGCCTACAAACGTGATCTTGCGATACTAACTGAATGATGACAGCAATGCATTGCATGATGGGAGCTACTTAATGCAGCACGCCAAATTATTTGCATACGTAAACAACAACATACAAATCACATGGAAGACGATATAAAGCGTATTCTGCAGGACGAACAGTTCCATCTACAGCTCAAATCAGAGCAGAAGGAAATAATACAAAATGTGTTGGAAAGAAAAGATTCAATGGCAGTGTTACCCACGGGCTTCGGAAAGAGCATGTGTTACGTTCTCCCACCCTCTCGTTTTGGACAAGGTAAGATCATATATGCAAATCATCTCCCATGATACATTGAGGTGATCATAGTTTTCTCGAAGTCACGTGACAAATGTTTGAAAGTGAAAGACAAATGGCGAAATGATAGAGTCTTAAGGGAAAGTCGTGCTGTAGTCGAGTAGTGTAACACCACTTTCTGAGGGTAAGATGGTTATGAATGAATAGAAAAATGATTGGTGAAGCGATTTATATAAGGGTTTCGGATAGAAAATAAAATCTGAGAGCCACGAAACGTGGAAATGTGCCGACCCAGAGTTGAAGCAGCAAATCCGCTGTTTTCCTTATGTAGAGCGCTCTGACGTCCCATGGCTCCAGCAAGTCGAACAAAAAGCCGTCGGACGGCAGAGGAATCTCGGACTAAGTTAGAAGATACATGTACCAAAGGGACAACCAGAATCCGTATATCGAAGAAGAACAGACAACACAATGGCCAAAAGAAAAAATACAAAAGAACGCACAACGATCCACAAAACATACATATAAAACTAAGTTGTAGCATGTTTATTTAAACTCCCATAGCACCTTGTTGACTATCCATGTTATGTATATGTTACTATTCATTCATTCAAAAACAGCTGCTGTGGAAAGAAAAACTGTCTTTCATCATTGGAATGTGATCATTATATTTTTTATTACAAACACTGAAACAGTAATACAAATTTTTGAGTTATTGTTTTGGGGATCAGAAATGAATGTATAATGATAACTTCTCATTTTCTATAATATTTTAATAGTTTAACATCATTTTATTTGATTTGGCAAAAGTGACCCTGAATCGGTGATACTGGAACTGCTGTGATCAACTGTATGATATTGTTACACAAGCTTAAAAAGAAAAATGGTTCAGTCTATCTAACAAATGACTATACCACCCTCATTAATTGTGTTGATTTAATACCTTTGTGGTAAATAGTTATAGCAATCCAATAAGGGCCTTGGACTAAAGTCAGTTATATTAAGCTGAATATATAGACAACATTATTTACCCAGTTGTTCAGAAGTATAACATTTTGCAATGAACACATTTTTAATGTATTTTTCTAAGGGATATTATTCTGTTAAGAATCTAACGTGTGTTAACATGTTTTGTTGTTTTTATATTTCAGAGGTTTAAGTGACCTTCCACAAAGTTACATGGGACAAACCATAGAACCAGATGAATTTCACAAGTCTTTTATAAAACCACTGACAACAAAGAATAATCTTGTTGTGTTTGTTCAAGACAGAGTAAGACACTATTTACTTCTAATTGAAATCAGTATTAATCATTCTGCATTAACTCCCTTTACAAGTAGGGTTATGAATTTAAATTTAGGTCAAGTTGTATCTTAAATGTCATGGAAAAAATACACAGAGGATGACTTTGTATACATGCTGGACTTTCTAATAGACCATTTGTACATTTCTGACTATAAATAATGATATGTTTTACAGGAGTTGTAAGACTCCAAGAGGATCCTCACTCATGCAAAGTTCAATGAAAATAACATCTACTATGTTTACCCAAATCTGTTCCAAATATTAACCTTTTAACAATTTGTGAATTTTATATTTGTTGTAAAATTATTCTCTGATTTTTGACAAGGCTCAAATATCTACACATTATGAGAAAGTTATATATTTATTCTTTAATTTGTTGTCCTTTCCATTGCACTTGCTAGACCTAGTACCATTTTGTCTGTTGTAAGGGAAATAAATCATATAAAAGCATATAATTTTAAATGGGTACATATTATTCCACCCTTTAGTTTAAGCATATTTTATTAATTGATAAATAATATTGTACATTAAGATCAATTTCAGCATGATGTAATGCATATAATTAAAGGGATTCGAAAACAAGTTTAAAAAAAACATATATTAATTCATTTCCCTGGTATATCTCTTTACAATAATGAAACTGTGATCTAGAAGGTTTAATAATGATCAAATTTTAAATTATGATAAAAAATATTATTCTGATTCGACAGAGTGAAAAGTTGTCACAAGAAAACTAAGTGGCGAAAGAGAAGTGCATAAAAAGAAAAAAACACTCTTTCTTTTTATATTTATATTAATTATATGATGCAGAATTTATCCAGTGCTTAAAAGAACTATCCGTAAATTTTAGCTTAATAATATGTACATGTAGATGATGCCTTGACACTGAACTATGACAAGCAACCCAGATTTCAGTGACAATTAATATCCTATATATTCCAGTGAACTATTTGCTGGTATAATGTACCATGGTTAAGTTGAATACTCCTGCTAATTCAAACAAAGCTTGTAGATCCTTTGACACAGACACGATGTTTCACGTTTGACAGTATGTATTATTTAAAACTGTATTTATCTTCTTCAGCTTAGCCTACAGGACTTGAATGAACATGCAGATGTTTACAATCCTTATAGTGATGGAGGAGCTTTCAAAAACATTAAGGTAAAACTATTAATTGATTGGTTGATTGTTGTTTAATTTCAATTAAGCAGCATTTCAACTATTGATTTGTTATGATGGGAAAAAGTTCTTAAACCATAAATCATGTGATAAGGTGATACAGGGATGGACGGTGGGACATTTTTTATTATTGCCACATATTACAATATACATACAAGTAAAAGAGGGCATAATGAAAGAAAAGGGTTGGAAATGTTTTGCTATTTTTTTTTTGGTGTATTTGAAATTGAGTGAAAATGTAAACATGCATGTTATTCAGGATCAGAAAGACGTAATCAACTGGTTCTGTTTATTATTATTATAGGATAGAAATGACATACATATTTTGGAAACCAAATTCTGTATCAATGCATTGCTACTTCCAGTAGACTTTCTGTTGACCAAATCGAACATACGACTATCTATATAGCTAGTCAATCATTGAGGTTGACAAATCAGAAAAAAACGCAAATACCATCTAGTAAAATGGTAATAGAGACCTGCGGATGATTGCAGATGTTTTATGTTCAATTTCATTAAAAATTATCATTTGGATTTTACACCTGTGATTAGCCTTAGGTATAAAGAATTTAATTTGATTTACATCAAATCGGTAATTTTCTATGTAAAATCATTTCAAAAGCAGGATACATGAAAATTCAACTAGAAGTCAAGATGGAACAAATATCTAAAAGTTGTAAATTTATTCAAAGTGTTATTCAATTATGTAATTATTCTATTTGTTAGCTCACCTGACTAACATCATCGTTAACTTTTCACATTTTAATCTTTTCCTCTGAAACCACTTTGACAATAAAAAATCAAACTTGGCAGGATTTATTCATTTTCATTATTTTTTAGTCTTTTATGGAAGACCAGTTTTCAGTTCAGTTACCATCAGTTATCTCCCCTTGGAAGGCTGTGGAAAAGATGATGAAAGATTTTAATGGCAAGGTACACAAGGTGATGGATGCAGCTGATCTTAGTAAGATTGACTTTGGAGGACAAGCAAACTTAATCATAGTGTCACTGAACCCAGTGCAGGGATCTAGTGAGGAAGGAAAAATATTCTTTGAAAATGGTAAGAGAAAAATGACCACAGACAGTTGGTTACTTTTGTAATGTTAATAAGAAGAAATACATATACATGTATATGATGTAAAAAATAAATCTTGTCTAGCTACATGATAAGTGTCCAGCAATAATTGAGATTATCAATGATTTTTACATTTTCCATTTGATCCTTACATGCAATGATATCGATTATCAAGCAACTAGTGTGATATTAACATAATATCGCTGTTATTTAAAGGGAAACTTCGCAATTTTTTACATGTTAGCTAAATATGTTCCTGGTGATATAAAATACATATTCACAAAGTTTTATCGACATATTTCCACAAATAACGAAGCAAATCGCAAATTTGTAATTTTAATTTCTAATTTTTCAACTAGCTTGTGACGTTTTAAGCCAAAAATGCATTGTGGGATTGAAATTTAAAGTCTGGGTCGCTGATGTTAAATTCGCTTCATTTAAAGCGCTCAGAGGACTGTAATTTAAATCTAATAACCGTTGGAAAATTAAATACTGAAGTGAACAGCTACGTACTTTTTTGACAAACAACTATTTTAATTGAACAAAATGTTTCATTTTCTTTATATTTACAACGGAAAGAGTGTTTTATAACAGTCACCTATATTCGCTATATATTGGATCCCTTTTACAATTATGTTCATTTTGTTTTACTGCTAATGTGCTGAAAAATATAATGGATAATTTTGACAATGCGTAACTTGTGTATTGATTGCTAGATTCTGTTTTAATCCCTTTTTTATAATCATTATTCGGCATGCTGTTTACTGTTATTTTGATCTCTGCATGTAGATGTCCGCTTGTGTGTTTTCTAGCCGGAGGGTAAAATTATACAGGTGTAAAATTTAAGGTGACCGAATTAATAAAATGGGAATTTGAATACACACTATTTGCTTTCCAAGACGAGTTGGTAGATCGTTTATTATCTATTAAAGATAAAATATTCTTAAAACATTAGAATAAATATAATGTTGAAATAACAGGAACAAATTATGTTTTTGATGGTAAAAAAAGTATACACCATCCTTGAAATTATAAGTGTTCATTATGAGAGGCGCCAAATTGGCCTAACTATATATAGCTGTCTCATCATAATAATTTAACGATCGATGTTCATAAAAGATGTTTTAATTTTAATATTAAATAAAATGATTTAGGCCTAAACGTTTAGAAATGAATTTTTCTTTTTAACAATAAAAGAAAATGATTATGATTTTAATCAATCATTATTTTAACAGTCGGTGTTCAAAAAAAGATGTTTTAATTAATTTAATTTAATCAAATGATTATGATTTTACTCAATCAATATTTCTTTACTTTTCTTTTGTTCAACGCGTGTTGTTTGTTTGGAAACATTTCTATATAAAGCCCCAAAATTAACGTTTTGGTTATAGCTTAAATATGTCGAGCTCAGGTACGGAAAGTGACTAGCGCCTCAAGTGATGTAGATTTCGACGACTATGGGGTGTTTGGTTACCAACTTGAACCAGAATATACGGAAGAAGAACTCAGACAAATGGAAGAGGCAGCGAGTGCCCAACGTCGGGAAATCGAGAACAACCCACGTCAGAACGACACAAATTTGATATCCACTGATATTCATTTAGACAAATTTCGGAAGAGATCATGATCATGAGCGGTATAAACAGTTGAAGGGCAGTCAAAAATTATAAAGAGATTAGGCCACACCAGATTTACTTCTTGTTCTTCGGATTTTGTGCTAAAAACGTTGTCCAGAGAGAGCAAGTGATTTAAAAATGTTAATTTCTTTTCCTTTTTCTGCTTGTCATTTTTGATGAGCGAAACGTAAAATATTACGCGAAAAATATATTTCTTATATTTTTCATGTATTTTCAGAAGCGAGAGACCATATTTTAATTTTAAATATTTTATTATTCAATAAATTAAGGCAAATAATTCCTGAAGTAAGAAGTGAAATGCGGGATTTACTTATTTTTATCTTCATTCTGAAAACGACAGGTCATTCACACCGGTTCACTCAGCAGGGTACCTAATATTGCGTAATGAGTTTAGGTCCACACAGGAAATCGCCAGGCAGAATATACAAGTGTCATTTTACATCCGGTCAACAGGCCTCTGACTGAATACCTGAATACATGTGTCACAATATTTGGCAATCATCAGAAGCGCAATGCACATTTTGCGACCCGTTAACTAACTAAAATTTTACCCCTAAGGGTTGAAGGCATGTTCAAGGAATATATACAAACAACGTACACAAGTCAAATAGACAAAAACATAATAAGAACAGAAAATAAAATGAAAACAAATTACGCTACCCGTGACTAGAATAGCAGATGCAATACACATTTTAAAGGTTCTAATAGGTGATCAAAATACACGACCCTGATCACATTAGGAATGGGTGCATATTAATGCACACTGCTGGATCAAGGGGGTGTTCGACAATTTAGTAAAATTCGTGTAAAAATTGGCAAACAAGAGCCTGGCACCCCGTTTTCACAGCTGCTGGATCCACACCTAATGCAGCAATGATTCATGGGCTATTTTCACCAAAAAAAAAGATTACCATTGATCGTAAGCTATATTGAATTGTTCATTTTTATCTTGATTTTTTTGTGTCCCATCAGAATGATGTAGCAACAACCAAAATTATGAAATAAAGCAGGGTGAACAGGACAGGGTAGAAATTCTTCTTGCAAAATAGACAAAAAACCATTCGTATGCAATTTTTCCTTGTAGAAATAGAAATTAAAATAAGTTTATTAACCAAATCAGGGCCCCAGGAGGGCATATACAAATAACAATTATGATTGATACACAACAACAATACATCAAACTAAATATTCGTGGTGAAATATCAATAATTGTGATGAACAAATTTTTTATGACTATTCTTAGATTAATCAGAAGGGTCCACCAGTTCGAAAGACGTGATTAAAATAAACAAAATATGTTACGCAGAGACATATTATATGTTACGCTTTGTTTTTGCATAATAAACTTATTTATAATACTCATCGTCTGTAATTGTCAAATGAAATCTATTACAAATTATGTTTACATAATCCTCTCAATTGTATGGCTTCCTACCCTGTAACTGTCTGTGCTTTTAGCTTATGTGTATCTTTATTGTAGTGCATGCACGATCGATTACAAAGTGCGATCTTACTGAATAATGTCATTAAAACAATTTGCCCCGTAGTATAGGCCTTTTTGTATTATTTTTTTTAGCAAATTCAGGGCATTGTTCGGATGTCCGTTCTTTTTTTTAGCTTAATTTCGTAGTTCTTCAATTTTGGAAAAAAATCTTTTGTAAATGTGTCTCATTAAAGACGAACCTTTCCCCCCGATTCATTTGTTTTGCCATAATCTATAGAAGCAAAACGTAAATCTGCAAAAAGTGATTGTGTAATAAATTCATATTAATTTAGAATAATAAGAAAAATAAAAAGAATTACCATCAAGTTAAACAACTGTACGCCTGACAAGCCATATCGACACTGAAAACATTACAGATATTGGTACCCTGGTTTGTCATGCTTGTTTTGGGGCGTGGTGGTATTTAGACGTCACGTGATACTTGGTATTGAGATGCTATCAAAATGGCGACTTCCATGTATCGTTGACAGAATTTTAAAATCGATTTCATTCCCTTATCCAACATAATAAAACGCTAATATACATATAAACAGCCATATTTATACATCAGGAAAAACATATAAAAACAAATTTTTTTTGCGAAGTTTCCCTTTAATGCGACATTATAATGACGTCATTGACATTACATTAGTATAACCAAATCCTCCATAAACATACTATCATTGATATGTTTTGCTTGAAATGTATTTGATTTCTCATCGTATCTCAGACTTCACCGATGTGATATTGCTCTCAGAAATCCATATTGTATATTAATTTAGTGAGGAATGAAATAGATGTAATTGAACATGAGACTACAAAATTTTCCCCTTTTTAGTAAAGGAACAGCATTTTTATTGCTGTTCTGCATTTTATAGTCTATCAACTTTAGATGTCAAATTGAAAACCAGGTGAGCGATTACAGGCTCCTGGGAGCCTCTAGTTTATCAATGGACTCATTAATAAGATATACTATTGAGTATAAACAAATGTTGTGCAGCTCCATAGGAGTTATTGTCCTTTTTGAATTAGAGTATTTAATTAAAAAAAAAGAAAAAAAAAAGTTTGTATGTGCAACTCCTACATGTTAAATGGGAATTCCTCAAAACTTCAAATGATTGTTTATCCCTTTATTTGTACGACAGTTTGATCTGACCTGTCACATTTATGAAGGAGTATTAGCCCTTTTTTACTTGCATGCAACTCGTTCTACATTTTATATAGGATTATCTTAGAATATGTATGCTTGCTTATTACCATATGCAAATTTGCATATCATTACGGCAGTTAGGTCAGACCATTTTTAATGGAATAATTGCTCTTTTTGACTTGGAATTAATTCATCATCAAAAAGTTTATATGCAAAAACCATCCTTTATTTTAATGGAAATTACAAGGTATATTTCTCAAAGATGAAAGAATGTTGGGTGAAGACAATTTGATTTTGTGTAAAATATAACCATTATTTTTCAAAATGTTTGTGACCCCTTTGAAACGTATGTTTTCTTAATTGGCAGATCGGAAGATGGCAGAAATTACCAAACCGCTGACCAAACGTGGTGTAAAATTTACAGCACTGTACTTAGGAAAGACTGCCTCTAAGGTAATAATATTTTGTATAGTATACAACATATTGTAGATCAAAGATATTAGGTATTTCTTAAGTTAGAATGCAACCTTTGTTTTATTTAGTCAAAGAATTGTGTGATCTATTGACAGAGAATCATGTCATCTAGGTTTAGATCATGGCTTATGGTGTTTAACACCACTTTCAACAATATTTCAGTTATATCATGGTGGTCAGTTTTATTGGTGGAGGAAACCAGAGTACCCAGAGAAAACCGTCAGTGGTTTTCAATGAGTACTCTAGTTTCCTCTACCAATAAATGTGATCTAGTGACACTGACAGAAAATCATATTAAAGTATTAGATTAATTATGTCATATGTTACAGACAAATAATTAATATTTATCATGTTTAAAATAGAAATAGTTACCACAGAATATCATGAAATCTATTAAAGTACAATGTAATTAATTGTTTTATTTGGTACATTTTTTAGGATTCTGCAGTACAAGTTGGAGTAAATCGTCGACTGCTAGCTGTCGATGAAATCTCTTGTACCGGTAGTAATTGTACATTCCTGAATATCTCATGTGCTGATAATAGGGAACCTGTGTTGTTCTACCTGAGAAAAACTGAAGTTTTTGTTGAAATAGGTCCAGGGGAAATTGTGACCATGGCAGTTGTAAACATTACAGATATTGGTACCACCTGTGATAATGATACTGTAACGTATGTTTTAATACTTTAATGTACTATCACTTTAAAATCATTCAAATATAAGTATTTTTATTAGACCATAAAATTGTTTAAGACTAGCAACAGGTTAAACCTCAAATTAAATATGCCAGAAGAAAAGAAAAGCTGTAGACTCTTAAAATAATCACCTGTCTGGAAAAAGTTGTGATGGCAGAGAAATGATTGTCGGTTTCCCCTAACCCGACCGGGTCAAATTTTTACTGCCGGGTCGTTATCTTTTATTACTAATAAATAAAATAAAATAAAATAAACACCGGCTGTGTGTCTTCTAACTCAGTGATATGGAGATTTTTGTTATCGTAAACAATTTCAGTCGTGTCTTTTTCGATGTTTTTCCACATGTCAAGGTCATTGATCTAGATCACCAAAGCGCTTACGATATCGGTAAAATGTCAGACCATGATCTAAAACGTGTACGTGACGTACAGTATGTATAAAATGGCCACCGCCGGTGTGCCCAGTGGAACCATTCTGGCTGTTCATTTACAGAAATATTCGCATTTATCAAACGAAATAAGAGTGATGCAAAATTTTTTGCATAGCAAATCCTTTATGATATATTTTCTGACCTTCACGGGAAAGATAGCAAAACCCTGATTTGCAATATCTCTTGAGAGGAAAACAAAAACAAAAACAAAAAAACAACCCTGCCTGCCTGCCCTTAAAAATTTTCCTATGTTAGGGGAAACCAACAATCAATTTTACATGGCCTTATGAATATTCGTTCACCTCTACCTTATATTAAGGGATTAGGGTAATGGCGATTAGCGCCACTTTCAACAATATTTCAGTTATATCGTGACGGGCAGTTTTATTGGTAGAGGAAACAGAAGTACCAGGAGAAAACCACTGCAAGTAACTTACAAACGTGGTGTAGTTCTAGAGTTCAGTAAAATGGCGGTCAGCTTAAAGTAAATTTTGGATTATTTTGTCGGATATACGCTGTAAAAGGTAAGGAAATATCAATATTTTTGCAGATTTGAACTAGAAAATATGTCTATTTATGAAATCTTACCTGCACTTGATCTGACACAATCCGTCCATGCCAAAATATCCATCGGAATGCACCGGGGGGGTCAAATTAAAAATTTTCAGAATGCCCTTAATAGGGCTTGAAACGAGATTAGGATGATGAACAGACAGAAAATTTCTTCGGAATCCTAATCTCAACGAGATTACCTATTTTTAGGCCTCTACCAGTACTAATGAAGTTAATACAGAAAGCACTCTGCTAGACAAATAATAATAACGGTATGACATTGCTTGGCTTTAAAACAATTTTACATAAAAAATATAGGTCCGGCAAAAATTCAGAGGGTCCAGCAGAAAATTCCTGGGTGTTGGACCTATGTCCAGCAAAATGAAATCAAATTTCAAAAAGTCTGTAAGCTTGGTCTTATTTTTCTCAATTGTAATGGTTTGTATAATAGATCTTTGGTGTGTTAGGAAGGTATTTAAGCAGTGTACATGTGTACAGTATATATGTCAAGGGTTGTCTCTAGTAGGAAAAATCATTCTTTTTTCTTTCAACCTCACCATAGACTTAAGAAATAAATTAGTGGAGTGTTACATTTAGATCAATGAAAAGGTTTTCTTTATATTTCTGGTAAATCTCAATTTATTATGTCTCCCCTTCGAACAAAGGGAGACATATTGTTTTAGTCTGATTTTTTCTTCCCTTCTTCTCAGCAAAGCTTGTCCGGACCATAACTTTTTTGTCTTTCCAGATAGGTCAATTATATTTGGTATGTGGGTGCATGACCTTAAGGCGGTGTGTCGCATACCATAATGACCTTCATGGGACCTTGACCTTTGACCTCAAGGTCAAATAATTGTTTTTTAAATAGTATTTCTTGTCCGGGCCATAACATTTTTGTCTTTCGAGATAGGTCAATGATATTTGGTATGTGGGTGCATGACCATAAGGCGGTCTGTCGTGTACCGTAATGACCTTTGTGGGACCTTGACCTTTGACCTCAAGATCAAATAATTGTTTTTTAAATAGTATTTATTTGGTATGTGGGTGCATGACCATAAGGTGGTATGTCACATACCGTAATGACCTTCGTGGGACTTTGACCTCAAGGTCAAATAATTGTTTTTTTAAATATTATTTATTTGGCATGTGGGTGCATGACCATAAGGCGGTATGTCGCATACCATAATGACCTTTGTGTGACCTTGACCTTTGACCTCAAGGTCAAATAATTGTTTTTTAATGGTATTTTCTTGTCCAGGCCATAACATTTTTATCTTTCGAGATGGGTCAATGATATTTGGTATGTGGGTGCATGAACATAAGGTGGTGTGTCGCGTACCGTAATGACCTTTGTGGAACTTTGACCTCAAGGTCAAATAATTGTTTTTTAATGGTATTTTCTTGTCCAGGCCATAACATTTTTATCTTTTGAGATAGGTCAATGATATTTGGTATGTGGGTGCATGACCATAAGGCGGTGTGTCACATACCATAATGACCTTTGTGGGACCTTGACCTTTGACCTCAATGTCAAATAATTGTTTTTTAAATAGTATTTTCTTGCCCGGGCCATAACATTTTTGTCTTTCGAGATAGATGAATGATATTTGGTATGTGGGTGCATGACCATAAGACGGTGTGTCGCATACCGTAATGACCTTCGTGGGACCTTGACCTTTAACCTCAAGGTCAAATAATTGTTTTTTAAATAGTATTTTCTTGCCCGGGCCATAACATTTTTGTCTTTCGAGATAGGTTGTTGTACAGATGGCCGCATTAAGGGGAGACATTAGTTTTAGGTATCTAAAACAGTTTACTATCTCAAAGAAAAATATGATATCATTTATTTCTTGCAGGCTAAAACTGAAATTTTATGCTGATAATGAGACATCAGATTCAAATGTGATATTTGAAACAGAGTAAGTAAAATATAAAGAAGAAATCCTGGGTAGTACAGTCAGATAAATAATTTCTTTGGATAACTCCAAATACAAAATTTTTCGTGGAAACTGTTACCTTAATTGAACCCAGGTCGGTTTGGTTTATGGTGTTTTAACGCCACTTTCAACAATATTTCATTTATATCGTAGTGGTCAGTTTTATTGATGGAGGAAACCGGAGAAAACCACCGACCTGTCGTAGGTCACTGACAAACTTTATCACATAATGTTGTATCAAGTATACCTCGACTGAGCGGGATTCGAACCCACGTTAGTGGTGATAGGCACTGATTGTATAGGTAGTTATAAATCCAACTACCATACGATCACGACCACGACAGACCCTATCAAATATAAAGAAAAAAATAGCTGGTCGCCAGGCAGACCATCCAGCTCGCCTGTGCAATCTATGGTTACATGTGAATGTCATAACCATGTGGTTAGTGTTTAATTTGGTTAAGAACAATACTTCAGTTTAGCCAAAAGAAAACCATTTAATGGTATTCAAAATGGACATATAAATGTAATAACAAAAATGTCGAAGTCATTCAGGCAGAAATAGTAGGTCACGGTGAGGTCATGGTGACCTACATTTGTGTGCGATGTTTTTAACTGTCCATGACAAACTCACATGTGAAGTTTCATCAACCTGGACCAAGTAGTTTGTCTACATTTGACCTAAATGTAAACGTTAACGCAAAAATGTCGAAGTCATTCAGGCAGAAATAGTAGGTCACGGTGATCTATATTTGTGTGCAGTGTTTTTAACTGTCCACGACAAACTCACATGTGAAGTTTCATCAACCTGGACCAAGTAGTTTGTCTACATGGGACCTAAACGTAAACGTTAGCACAAAAATGTCGAAGTCATTCAGGCAGAAATAGGGTGACCTACATTTGTGTGCGATGTTTTTAGCTGTCCACAACAAACTCACATGTGAAGTTTCCTCAACCTGGACAAAGTAGTTTGTGAACATTGGACCTAAACGCAAACGTTAACGCAAAAATGTCGAAGTCATTCAGGCAGAAATAGTAGGTCACGGTGACCTATATTTGTGTGCAGTGTTTTTAACTGTCCACGACAAACTCACATGTGAAGTTTCATCAACCTGGGCCAAGTAGTTTGTCTACATTGGACGACGACAACGACGCACAGGTGACGACATAAGCTTGCTTCCTGTACTTTGTACAGGCGAGTTAAAAATTAGTACAGTCAGACCTTGTTATCTTTAACTCAGATAAATCATATCTTTGGATAACAAAGTACAAGATTGAATTTATCGTAGAAACTGTTTGCTTAGTTCAACCGTGGATAACGCAATTACCCAGTAATGTCACTAATGTGAAGTATAATCATCGGTTACTTAAACTCTGACACAACAGAGTTAGACTATAATATACCAATTAGTCAATAGTCATTAACTCGGTACTTGATATTTAGTTGATTGAGAAGGGGATGGGTGTAGTGCTGTTTGAGATTTTATCTACTGATATATTCTGAGTGAATGGCAGGGGGAAAATTTGCAGATAGTGTTTGATTCGTGAAATATCAATTTGTTGTGCCTTATATTAATTATTGCTATTCTAATAGGATTTGAGGTGGGATGGTGTTTAACACCACTTTCAACAATATTTCAGGTATATCATGGCAGTCAGTTTTATTGGTTGAGGAAATCAGAGAACCTGGAGAAAACCACTTACAAATGTACCTGTCGCAAGTCACTGACAAACTTGATCACATAATGTTTTATCGAGTACACCTTGCCATGAGCAAAATTCGAACATACAACTTTAGTTGTGTTAAGCACTGATAGCATGGGTAGTTGTAAATCCAACTACTATATGATCACGACCATGGCAGCCCCTAATAGGATTTTAATTCATTTCAATGAACAGATTGTCTGAAAGACCTACATCATAATATATTCACAGTCTTCAACCATATTTGTGTGGTAAATCTTTTCCTTTTTTTTTTTGCAATCATGAAATCATGATTATTGGCATTATGAAAACTTATTATTTGATTTTTACAGATGGAATATCATGAGGGATAACATAACAGAATACTGGAATATTGATTCTAACAACATTAATTTAACTTTGAATTTAGAACCCGATAAGATACCTATTAACGCCATTGGAGAATCTCCTGAGATGAGCAAACATTTGTCAGCTCCACAAGATTTCTCCTACCATTGCTCAACCTACATAATCAAATACAGACTTAATGAAACGACAAATGGTACTGTCAATGTCACTCTAACCTTGGATGGTTTCCAGGTACGTTACTAAGTGTTTTTATCTTACTTAATTACTTAAACTGCCTATGTACAAACTTGTCAATATTTGCGTATCTACTTATACTCATATATGTTATATAGTTTTTTAATCAGCAGCAATGTTTTATTTATTCAACCGCTAGCTTTTTGTCGAAATTGAGAGCAAAGAAGGTAGAAAAACGTAACTCGTCATAAAAACTGCTTCAACAAATGACGGCTTACCGGAAATTTCGAAAATGAAATATCGGATTCCGGAACCGGGAACGACTATTTCCGGTTTTGCCGATAGTGAAAAAAAAAAATTAATGCCGACCGACCCTAGATTTTTTTTTACATCTGACTGTAAACACACATTTTTTTTTTTTGGCCTTGCAGTGACCTGAACTGTGGAAAATAAGTGAAAATAAAACGCAATACCAGATCTGAAAAGAAAGATAGTTAAACTAATATACATTGTACATGTTGTACAAGGGTTCAAGTCTGCAAGTCGGATTCATGAAATCACGGTATAGACCAGGACTAGTGGTTCATAGATTCGGGCTAGTAATATTTGGGAGTATGCTAGCCCTTGGCTAGTGAGGTGGTCCAAGATTTTTTAACCCCTGTCGTGGGAAGCGTTTTTGGACCCATCAGATTCCTACTTCCTGTTTGCCGACTTAGTTGATTTTTATACACATTGAACATATATGCTCATTTTTCGTCACATTTTTCTCAACCACTATTGATGGCAGAAATCTGATATTTGGTCACAAGCTTCATATAGGTACCCCATATCGTGGGAAGCGTTTTTGGACCCATCAGATTCCTACTTCCTGTTTGCCAATTTTGTTGATTTTTATACACATTTAACATTCATTTGTATATGCACATTTTTTGTCACATTTTTCTAAGCAACTATTGATGACATGAATCTGATATTTAGTCACAAGCTTCATATAGGTATGTCATATTGTGGGAAGCGTTTTTGGACCCGTCAGATTCCTACTTCCTGTTTGCCTACTTAGTTGGTTTTTATACACATTGAACATATATGAACATTTTTCATCACATTTTTCTCAGCAACTATTGATGGCAGAGATCTGATATTTGGTCACAAGCTTCATATAGGTACCCCATATCGTGGGAAACGTTTTTGGACCCATCAGATTCCTACTTCCTGTTTGCCGACTTTGTTGATTTTTATACACATTGAACATACATTTTGTATATGCCCATTTTTAGTCGCATTTTTCTCAGCCACTATTGATGGCAGAAATCTGATATTTGGTCACAAGCTTTATATAGGTACCCCATATCGTGGGAAGCGTTTTTTGACCCATCAGATTCCTACTTCCTGTTTGCCGAAGAGTGGGGGTATCATAAGTGAGCTAATGCTCACAGTTCATCTTGTTTTATCTTCATACAGTGTTTATAGCGTATAGTTTTAGAAAGATACCATGTTTATTTTGTACTTTGTTGCTGATTGTTTCAAAACAGTTGCATTTTACTTGCATAGAATGTCTTCTTAGTCATCTAATTCTAAAAATAAAGAGAAGGTTATAAAAATTCCCCCTTGTTGTACACCAATTTCACATGGGAAGTGGTCAGATTTGACTATTATATGCTACACTAAACATGATTTAATATTTTGATACATGTTAAAAATAATTTGATAATTTTCCTGTAATAATAATTAATAACATTTTATGCAATAGGGTCAATAAATAAAAGATTAAACACACAATTTGTTTATTGAGAAGTTAGAAATGGTCACATCCCGATTATCCCACCTATAAAATTTAGGTGTTGTGATTGTCCCACATAAAGAGTTTTGAGTGTTTATTGCTAAATGTGGGACAATCAGGATAACACCTTAATTATTGGGGGCCGTCATGGCCGTGTTCGTATGGTAGTTGGATTTACATCTACCTGTGCAATCAGTGTCTATCACCACTAAAGTTGTGGGTTCGAACCCCGCTCAGGCGAGGTGTACTCGATCCAACATTATGTGATAAAGTTTGTCAGTTACTTGCGACAGGTCGGTGGTTTTCTCTAGGTACTCTGGTTTCCTCCACCAATAAAACTGACCGCCACGATATAACTGAAATATTGTTGAAAGTGGCGTTAAGCACCATAAAACCAAAACCAAACCAACCTTAATTATTATGTAAGTAAAGTAAGTAAACTATGAATATGAATGTACCTGTATATTTTATTCTATTCTATATTTCAGTTACAACCCTTCAATGTCGTGAATGGGAAGTTTTCTGATGGCTGGGACTGTGTAGTGTTCTTCACTGAAGGGATATGGATGGCAATTATTAGCGTCTTGGTGATGATCATCATCATCCTGTTTGGGCTAAACATGATTGCATCACTTAAGACCATGGACAGATACGATGATCCGAAAGGAAAGACTATTACTGTTAATGTCAATGAATAAGATCTGGAATTAAGGAAAATGATTACAAATGAACAAACAAACCTTTCCAAAAATAAAAATGAAATTAAACAGATTTTTTGAAATCTCAACACCACATAAGCTGCATCAAGTATATACTGATCTTATTAAAGAAAATGATACATCAGTGCAGAGGCGGATCCAGACATTTCCATAGAAAAAAAATTGGATTTCAAAACAATTTAAAAAAAAAATCAAAAGATGCCGTGGTGTATTTCAAAGCATAAAATACAAAATATTGTAAAAAGAAAAATGATAAGGATGAAATTGGATATATTCTGTTAAAACACGTTTTTACCAGTCTATAACCTAGCTCAAAAGGGGGGGGGTATCTGGATCCGCCTACGCATCAGTGTGTATGATGAACAATCAAATCCAAATTTCCTTCTTCAAGATTTGAGAAATTAAGAAGGCTTAATAAAGTAATATAATATAAACCTACCATGATTTGGAAACCTTTGACATTTTAATTAGATATTCCAATAACTGGAGAAATGCTGAATTTTTATATTGTTGCAAGATTGATTTCAAGATTCAAGATTTTATTGAAAAACGCAGGCATAAACATAAACAAACATATAATGCAATACCATATATATAAAACATAGGGATAGAGAGGACATAATAATAGATACATGTACTGATTAATTTCAAGTTGATCATGGCAATAGTTTCATAATACATTAAACAAGATTTTTAATTTTATAATCTTTTTTCATTATCTCTACATTACAAACAGGTGACATTCTTGACATTTTTTCTATGCTAGAATTCTATATACATTTTTGTATAATAATTAGGAATAAATTTGTTTTGAAGAGCATTTCATTCTGACACTGCTTATATTTATAAACCTTATATTTATAAACCAGGGGTCCATTGTTCAACTTGTGATTAAACTAATTATATGGTTAGCCCAATTACATTTTTAATTTCTAATCACATATTTAGCTAATTCAATGATTAACTATGATTAGTTAATACATTGATTAAAAAAGAGTTTAGCAACAAAATTTAATCATTGCATTAGCTAAGTATGGGATTAGGAATTAATTATGTAATTAGGGCTAATCATTTGGTTTGTTTAATCACAAGTTCAACAACAGACCCCAGTATATTAAATTTTTTGTAGCTTATATTTGATATGATTTAAATAAAATGTTAGAATTTTATGTCCAGGTGTTTTTTGTTGTATACCAGTTGCAGCATTGATTGTTCATATTTAACATGTCTTGTAGAAGACTGTGCGAGCTATTGCTATCACTTGTCATCCATCATCCATATGTAAACTTTTCACATTTAAATCTTTGGAAGAGGAGATTCAGATTTATACGAATGAAATTGATCCTCCACAGGGAGGGGCTGTTAGGGGGCTTAAAATTGGTAAGAAAAGTTTGAAGATACCAAAGGGATAATCAGACGTCATAAATGAAAGGACAGACAACACAATGGCCAAAAGAAAAAGGACAATTGGACAAACAATGATCTACAAAACACTATACAGAAAATTAAAGATCGAGTAAATTACAGTGATTCAGCTAGGCACAGTTCTCAGGCTATTCACCCACCTATTTCTGAACTTATCCTGAAGAACTTTATAAACAATTAGTTTAATTACTGAAGAATGTCCTGAAGAAAATTTGATAAAACTAGCAATTGTCCTGAATATTTCAAAGTCTAGCTGAAACACTGAATTATGTAAAAAAAAAACTAAAAAAAAATTCTACAGTATGTTCTGTGCAATATCATGACATGTAGATTTAAATTTGTTCAAAGGAAGGGCTAGTGTCTTTAGGGCCTTAGACCTTGGAGGTTCAAAATTAAAAATGGAAGTGTAAATGGCATGAATCATCATTAAATAGACAGATTTAATCTGGCACAAATGAAGACCCACGGTCTGTGAGGTCCAAGCCAAATGTTTACCTAGGTTGTATAAGAATAAATTTTAGGATAAAATTCTCAAGAACCAGGAATGGAATTATAACTCAACTGCAATTTGCATTTAATATTCTTTTCAAAATGGAGATTCAATCTAGTAGAAATGAAGGCAACAGAGCCTGTGGGGTCAGAGTATTGAGGGTTCAAATTTTCATGTACAATGTAAATTGTAGGTTGCAACTTAAAAAAATTGCAGATTTTTTTTGTCTTTAGACCCAGTGCTTTCATATTTTGTATGTAAATGCAGTAAAATATAGCGGTGTATTGATGATAATTTGACGTCGGTGTAACCTTAATTTTAGATTTCGAGTTCAAATAAAATATGTTTGTCTAGCTTGCACCGAATGTTGCCCAAGTTGTGACGTAGGTGTTGCTTTTCGGGAGACATCAATGGTGTTACCAATGTAAAGGTTTTGTGATTAGATCAGTTTCTCCATTATCATGCAACCTAGGATCACCATACATTGATAATGGTGGATGTATTTTAGCCAGACATGTGCCACCTGAGCTTGACCTCATTTACATGGTCTACTGACTAAAATTTAGATCATGTTTTCGTGATTATGTCAGTTTCTTCATAACCATACTTAGTCCACAAATTGATCATGGAGGGCACATGTCAGCCAGGCATGTGTCGCCTTACTTTGATCTCATTTTCATGGTTTACTGACCAAGTTTTCTCCATTTCCATGTACCTACACTCACCATATTTGGTACATATTAGCCAGGTATGTGACGCCTGGTCTGACTATGTTTTCATGGTCTACTGACTTTGCAAAATTTATGTCAAGTTTTCATGATTAGGTCAGTTTCTTCATTGTCATACATGCACTTGGTCAATGCATATCACCCAAGCATATGTCATCTTGCACTGACCTCATTTTCACATGTTGTCAAAAAATCAATGTAGACACCTTGTTTGAAAATTTTGTAGAGATGTAAAAAAATATCTTGGCTTTAGTCTCAAATACCCCTTTACTAACTCAATTTGCGACCGTAAAACCGACGAGTTACGTCATATGAAGACTTCCAGTTTAAAATGTAAAGATCAGACGTTACTTGGCTTCGTGTACGCTTCAATTTTGATAGAATTTAGCTAAAATAAGTTTTCAAGGTAGACATTTTAATTATTTTTGTGCATTGTTGTACATATGACATGTAGGATTTCACATTTTCAAGATGGCGGATCCTTCCAGCTGAACCCACATTCTCTATCCAGAGTTGTCGTTCCCGCTACGCTCCACTCTATCTGTCAACGCTCATTTTACAAGATTTTTGTAAAATTTAGAAACAGTAAAAAAATGTACTTAAAATTGTTTTAATTATTGTAAATATCAATAAAGATGAAAATAAATCACTCATTTCAAATCAATTCCATAATACTAGCAGCGTCACAATCGTATAACTACTCGGCCATTCTCGCTACCCTGCAAATAACCTCGTATGCATTAGGCGTATAAATCGCACTACTTTTCACATGTCAGTTACATGAAAGTTTGATAAAGTTATATTTTAAACAATTTTCTATATTTCAATTAAAGTTTTAATTAGTTTTGCATGATTAGATTTTACTTAGTATGTCTTCCATGATTTTCGTGGACTATATTTTTGTGTGGCTTAACTTAACTTCTGGCAAACAATTTAAGAAGAATTTCTACTATGTACGTACGAGGTTATTTGCAGGGTAGTTACGATTGAGTTACAACAACGTCGACTCAAAACAAAACTTATTATGTTTTACAAGATTGTTCACCATATAGTTGCAGTTCCTACAACAATATTGATACCAACAGACCCAAGAATCAGACAGTTTCATCCATTTACATACATACACATTAATTGGCATGCGCAACGGAGAGACTTGCACAAATTTTCACCCAGGAAAATTCTTAAATTATCATTCATCCAACATCATATTTACATTAATTTGGGTACTTCCAAGAAGAAATACATCTACTGAACATCATAAATTGTGGTCCAGACATTTATACTTGAAAATTACGATCTTAACACAAATTTTGAGTAGAGTGAACCAAACCGGAAGTACTCTCAACTGCTTTGTTTACATTAGCAAACAAGATGGAGATATTAAATGTCCCAAGAATTGTAGTGACACTAGTAATCCTAAGCAGTATTTTAAAGCACATTGTAGTCTTAGACAACATTGAAGGATACCCTTCCACTCAAATAACATCTGAATTATTCCCATGTAACAACACATTAGCCATGAAACATTGCTTAACAACCACAAATAGACGAAGTTGTCACAACCGTAGTTCATACTTGTACATATTTGCACTTGTACTATTAAATTCAAATGACTGCCACCCGAATCCCGGACCCCGTGCTCCGAAGTATCCTTGCCAGATATGCAGCAAAGCATGTACATGGTCAAAAACTGTATTCTCGGTTGCATGTAACAATTGCGAGCTATGGTATCACAAACACTGCTTGAATATGAACACACAAATTTATGAAGCACTTGAAAATACTGACATCAGCTGGTACTGCTGTAACTGTGGCTTACCAAACTTCAATACTAGTCTTTTCGAGGATTTTGTAGAGTTAAGTACTCCAATTAACACAACTACCGATACTGATGGATCAATCCTTGACATTTCAACAATGGGTCCTCCATTAACAACGTCATCACCAAAAAACATACCCAAACAACAGGTAAGAAATAAAATTACCAAAAGGATTTTACGACTGCTAATAATAAACTTTCAAAGCATAAGATCAAAAAAAGAGAGCTTTTGGAACATGCTTGAACAAACAGAGCCTGACATCATCATTGCCTCTGAAACATGGCTACACCAAGGAATACTTGAGAGGGAAGTCCTTCCAGAAAACTACAGGTTTGTTGCTAGAAGAGACAGAGTAAAGAGCGCCCACGGAGGGGTAGCTGTAATCACCAAGTCAGATTTAGAAGGTGTGGAAGTAGACACCCCCAGTGACACAGAGTTTGTGGCAGCATCTTTTACATGTAAATATCTAAAGAAGCCACTAATTGTCGGTTCATTGTACAGACCGCCAGACAATAACCAAAAATATGCGGAAGATCTTTGTAGAACTATTTCGAGTCTATCAACCCTTTATCGGGACTCAACCATCTGGATAGGCGGTGACGCCAACCTACCCGACATAGAATGGGACACGACATCAATAAAAGGAAACAGGTATACTATACCAATTAACAATACCATCATAAATACAATGTTTGATGCAGGATGCGAACAAGTTGTGAACTTTGCCACCAGGGCAGTCAACACCCTGGACCTATTTTTCACTAACCGCCCATCATTGGTAAACAAATGCTTACCACTTCCAGGATTAAGCGATCATGATATAGTCTTAGTAGACACCAACATCACACCAGCTAGACAAAAACCTCTTAAAAGACTTATTTATCTATGGAAGAAAGTAAATCTTACAAACATGGCAAACAACCTGAAAGTCTCTTTAGACAAGTTTATGGATTGTTCCGATATAAAAACACCGATAAACAACCTATGGTCTGACTTTAAAGCCATCTGTCTTGATAACCTGAGGAAACATGTACCATCTAAACATACCTCAACCAGATATAGTCAACCCTGGTGCAACCGGAATATACGTCGACTATCTAGACGGAAACAAAGGGCATTCAACAAATATCGCAAATCAGGTAAAACGAAAGACTGGGACCGATATCGCCAACTACAGAAATCGACCCAAAAAGAATGTAAATCATCATATAACGAATATGTAAATGACATGGTAAGCCAGGACTCGGGAAACAAGAAACTTTTTACTTTCATCAAAAACAAAAAGTGTGAGAACTCAGGTATAGCTCCCCTGAAAGAGAATGGAAATTTACATGGTGATCCGAAGACCAAAGCAAAACTGCTGAACTCACAGTTCTCATCAGTGTTCTCAACTGATAACACCTCAAACATCCCAAACCTTGGAACCAGCCAATATAATGAAGCACCACAGATTACTGTCACCCAAAATGGTGTATACAAACTGCTACATGGCCTAAACCAACACAAAGCCACAGGCCCAGACGAGATCTCAACTAAGTTCCTGAAAGAGATGGCAGCACCAGTTACACCAGCTTTAACTCTCATATTCCAGGCCTCATTAAATCAAGGCCAAACACCTGAAGATTGGAAATTGGCTAATGTATCACCTATCTTTAAAAAGGGGGATAAAAGCAAACCAGCAAACTATCGACCGGTTTCATTAACTTCCGTATGTTGTAAGGTCATAGAGCACATCATTCATAGTCATCTCATGAAGTTTTTTGAAGATCAAAATATCCTGACTGACTATCAACATGGCTTCCGCAAGAAACGCTCGTGCGAGTCACAGCTGATTACCACCATTCAAGACCTGGCATCAGGCATTGACAGTTCCACTCAAATCGATGCTATCCTTCTAGACTTCTCTAAAGCCTTTGACAAGGTGTCTCACGAACGACTTGCAGCTAAACTCCATCATTACGGAGTCCGTGGACCGACCTTGAACTGGATTAAGAGCTTTCTAGCAGGCCGTACCCAGAGGGTGATCGTAGAAGGTGTGGCATCTGATACAGCACCCGTCACCTCTGGAGTACCCCAAGGGACAGTCTTCGGCCCACTGTTGTTTCTGATATACATCAATGACCTACCTAGTAAAGTAAACAGCACTGCAAGATTATTCGCTGATGATTGTCTCCTATACCGACACATCAAAACCAACGATGACACAACATCTCTTCAAGACGACCTTTACAACTTACAATACTGGGAGCGTGACTGGCAGATGCACTTCAATCCCGATAAATGTGAAGTTATACGCATAACCACCAAGCGTAAGATCATACCATCATCGTACTTCATCCATGGGAAGGAATTGAACATAACATCTAAAGGAAAATATCTGGGTATTACCATCAGTCAGAACTTGTCATGGAACAACCATATTGACAACGTATGTAGAAAGGCAAACAACACTACAGCCTTCCTACGTCGAAATCTGTCAAGCTGTCCAGCAAACATCAGGACTAAATGCTACACCACCTTTGTTCGACCGCAACTAGAATATGCCAGTTCCGTTTGGGCACCTCATACCCAGAGTAACATCAACAAGTTAGAATCAGTCCAACGGAGAGCAGCTAGGTTTGCTACTGGCAACTACAACACAACCAGCAGTGTTACAACAATGCTAAACCACCTGAATTGGGACACACTCCAGCAACGCCGTTTGAGAACAAAGGCGATTATGATGTACCGGATAATTAACGGACTCGTAGCGATTGAACCACCACCATTCATGCACCATCTAGGTGCCGCTACTAGAGGACAACAGCATAAATATATAGTACCATACAGCAGAACAACTGTACACAAAGAGTCATTCTTTCCATCCACAATCCGGTTATGGAATCAACTACCAGAGGCGACAGCAGCAGCCTTGGACCTGGAATCCTTCAAAAAGGAAATCCAGGCAGTCAGATTCTAACACCGCTGAACTTGTTTTTAATTGTACATAGTCTCTCCCTTGCGCAAGCATGGTTGTTTTAAACTCAGTGTGAAGATGCTGTTGCGGCAGCCCTGCACTTTAATGGAAGAAGAAGAAGGAGACATCTTCATGCATTCAAAGATCCGTACAAGTACTCATTCTTTCCGAACACAATAATTCACTGGAATTTACTACCTCAAACTATAGTTATATGCCCAACAGTCAACACGTTTAGAGAACAGCTAACACCAACTGTTCTCAGCCATCTACAATCACAAATTTAAATAAAAATGAAATTGTAAATAGTTTTAACCACAAAATTTATTTCTGTTGGCACCACTTGTAAATATGTTATAAATTGACTGAATTTATTATTATTTCTTTATGACGTTTATTCCCACGCATGTGCAACAGCTAGTGGTCATCCAGTGGATGGATAGCTGTATACCGAAAGAAGAAGAATTCTCTCTTAAAAATGATTTGTGATCGTTTTTAATTTTTACCTCCGCAAAATAGTTCTCCAAGCAGTGGTGTGGGGGGGTATCATTTTTAAGAGAGAATTGATTTGAAATGAGTGATTTATTTTCATCTTTATTGATATTTACAATAATTAAAACAATTTTAAGTACATTTTTTTGTACTGTTTCTAAATTTTACAAAAATCTTGTAAAATGAGCGTTGACAGAGATAGAGTGGAGCGTAGCGACAACTCTGGATAGAGAATGCAGAACCCCTACTGTAATTCTAAAAATATCTCGTATTTTGAAAATTTGAAAAGTGCATATATTTCGTCATTTATTTGTATGTTTTCAAACTAGTGTGTACACGTTGGGGATAATTTCAAAAGAATATGAATAACTACTGTAATTGAAGAGTTGTCGGTGTCAATTGTGGATTTGACGGTCGCAAATACCCGTTTTAGTGGCTCCGCTTCGCGTCGCCAGTAAAACTGCATTTGCGATCGTCAAATCCACAATTGACACCGACAACTCTTCAATTAGTGTCGCCAGTAAAACTATTTGTGACCGTCAAATCCACAATTGACACCGACAACTCTTCAATTCGCGTCGCCAGTAAAACTGCATTTGCGACCGTCAAATCCACAATTGACACCGACAACTCCTCAATTACAGTACTTTATAATATGACGGCCTATATATCGTCAACCAGTATAATATGTCGGTGTATATCTACCTTTAGCACCTGCGCACTCAAATTATCGATTGGAAACAAAAAAACATAATTTAAAAAGTTTCTGTAATGAATAAAAGCCTACAAGGCCGTTTCCGTGATGTCATACACAACAACTACACATTATATTACTTTGTTTACATGTCTACACAAAAATGCGATGAAAACGCACTCATCTGGGATTTTCACCGACGGATGTTCCGCCGGTGTTATAGAGCCATTTTCCCCCCATAGTCAGTTTTCCCCCCGGAAAAATGGCTAGGGGGAAAAACTACTATAGGAGCGTTATAGAGCCATTTTTCCCCCATAGCCAGTTTTCCCCCCCGGAAAAATGGCTATATAGTAGGATTCCCACCCCCAGAAGAATGGCTATATAGTAGGATTCCCCCCCCCCGAAAGAATGACTACATAGTAGTCCCCCTCTGAAAATGGCTTGAATATTCAACTTAATTGCTCTGTTAAATTTTACTACCACTTCCCAGTGCCACTTTTGGTCGACTATTAGTGTCGATGGGTTTACTAGCCAAGTAGCTTGTACATGGATGATCCAAATGACTTTGAATGGGCTTTCCCAAAAGCAAAAAATAGGGCATCTAATGGGACATTATATGATACCCCACCACGTTTTGCATATTTTCAGTCTTGAAACGGCCATAACTTTTGAACCAATTATCCGATCAAACTAAAATTTGAACTTGATCTGTATTTTATGGTACTAAACAAATGTAGAAAATCATTCAACACGTTCTAAAGGTATCATCTGGAAACCATCGGGGGACGGACAGACGGACACTCGACTGCAGAATTTTTCGGAGGCCATCACATAATACATATAAAAAGCAAAACATGGACATCTGTTACTATTCTTAAGGGGTACCAGGGGCGGATCCAGGATTTGTGGTCAGGGGGGGCGTGAGTAGGCGAGGGGTCTTAAGGTCCCCAGTGGGTCCAGGGCAGAGCCCTGGTGAGGGACACAGGGGGACAAAGCCCCCCTAAAGCTCTGAGGGTTTGAGGAATTACAGACATTTATTAGAACGATAATTTTGAATCAACCACACCATTTTTATCAGACCAAAAAAACTTGACTGAGTTTTAATTTTGTCGGATAATTGTTAACAGTATGTTTTTGTCAGATTATAAGAACCTAAAGTAAAACTTTTTTTGAACAACCGTGATACGAATTGTTCAACTTATGACTGATCGATCACGATATTTTAACCCTTCAAAGAACTTGGTTTAGTGTTAACGCATTCCTCATTTCACTAATTGGTCTGTACTTTCGATGCTTGTCCTTTCGGGTGGTTCTAGTTAATACTGCCCGTCCGGATGGAGTTTTTCTTTTCGTCGTTTGATTCATTCCTTGAAAACGTATGATTCGACCGTTCTTGTTTATAGACAAACAAAAGCGGAAATTGTCAATACATGAACTTGTTGTTGATTTCTGATTAGCTTACGTACAGTAACTAAATTAGATGATCAGAATCGTTTCATGCAGCATTAATGTTAACATATTCGCCTTTGTTTGTCTATAAACAAGAACGGATCATACGTTTTCAATGAAGGAACCAACAGCGAAACGAAAAGCTTCATCCGAACGGACAGTATACTGATCATTTATCAATGGGTAGAGCTTTTTAGAATGATATTCCAAATTTACTCCTAATATCATTACTATTCATTTTGACCTTTGAACAGTTACAGATAAGTTTCTGGCCTGCCACAGTAATAATAGGGATTCATTGTGGTCAAAATAACACAAGCTTTTTATCTTGACAAATTTAACAAAAAGTTGTTTGTTGAACTGCTTAATTAACATTGTATAACATATGCTTTTCAAATTTTAGGGGGGGGGGGGGGGGCCGCACGCCCCGCACGCCCCCCTCTAAATCCGCCTCTGGGTACCCATTTTATGTCCATATCTCACTAGTGGGAAGTTGGCCCCTAATAATAGCCCACAATAAATTGAGTGCGCTCGATGATTTAACGTAATAAACAAATAATCAATGTTATTGTGAGCTAGATTCACACTTTGTATTTGATTTCAAGATTTTTTTTGGAAATTCTGCACCTCAATCGATGGTTAAAATGCCCATGCTGACTCATCAAATATATATTCTCCAGACATACGTATATTTCTTTTATATATCAGTTTTATTTTATTTTTGACTATACCCAAATTTATGCAGTTAGAAAATTAGTACCTAAATGTGCATATTTGTCACGGACTGAAATAAGATTAACTAGAGTAACTATAGTATGTTAGACTTTGCCTTTGGATTTTGAAAGACGAAATTAAAACGCGAAATTGTGAAAGCGAAAACGCACAATCGAAAAAGCAAAAATTCTAAATTGCAACAGCGAAGAGGCGAAATCGAAATCATTTCTCCATTTTGCGTTTCAACCTTTTCAGGTTTTCGGCTCTCGCTTATTCGCGTCTTTTTTTTTTTGCATCTTCGCAAGCAGGAAGGTGGCCGAGTGGTCAAGGCGCTGGACATTACAATCAGGATGTCGACACCGTTGTGGGTTCGATCCTCATGTGTGTCAAGGTTTCAAGGCACCTTCTCTAGCTCAGGGTTTCGCCGATTTTCCAGATTGAAATATCGGGCTCCCCCCACAAGACTGGTGACCTTGCGAGAACCCCATATCTGTAAAACGGTCGTTCATTTCGCCGTCGGAAAACTTGCCTTTAAGTTTACCATACCTTCACATTCGCGTTGTGAGTTCGACCTACGATTAGGCTAGGTATAAGGTAAGGTTTAAAATTAGGATTAAGTTAAGGCCTAGGTTTAGGGATAGTGTTGGACCGAGGGATTCGGTGAGGATTAGGCCTAAGGGTAGGGTAATGTCTAGCCTAGAGTTTGCATACTTTAAAGGTCTTGGTTGGGTAAGTTTACGTTGAAGTCAGGTTTATGTTAAGACGAGGGGGAAAATTGACTATATAGCCATTTTTCCGGGGGGAAATTCTACTATATAGCCACTTTTCCCCCTGTCAAAAACTGGGGGGAAAAATGGCTATGTTCAATGATATAGTCATTTTTCCGGGGAGAAAAATGGCTATATAGTCAGTTTTCCGGGGGGAAAAATGGCTAGGGGGAAAAACTACTATAGGACACCGGCAACCTCCCATGTGAAATTTTGACGACGTAAACAACCAATATTCGTATTCATATGTGAAGGGGGCTAAACGGAACAGCCGTTGTGTGGCGGATTCTAAGGTAGCCTAGGGTCATAAAAATTACCGTATTTGTCATATTAGAAAAGAAATAATTCATGGCAGCCATAGATTTGTGTACATTTAACCATGGGTGTTGGGCATTTATATTCGTATTTTATCCCTCAATAGCGCTCGGGAAAAAATAATCGAATATAAATGCCCAACCCATGGTTAAATGAGCACAAATCCACGGCTGCCATGAATTATTTCTTAAGTTATTACTTAATTCTTGCATACCCATAGGTCTGAAATTCATATAAATTAAAATTCCGCGAAATGTTGTTGACGACGTTGGCACATAAACAACATGACGTCATATGAAGACTTCCAGTTTAAAATGTAAAGATCAGACGTATTTAGGCTTTGTGTATGCTTCAATTTTGATACAATTTAACTTAGATAAGTTTGTAATGTAGGCATTTTAATTATTTTTGTGTATTGTTGTAAATATGACATGTATAGGATTTACGTTTTCAAGATGGTGGATCCTTCCAACTGGACCCCTTAGTTACGACTTGTAGATTTATAATTTTTCGTAGAATAGTAACCAATCAAATCTGACAGATTTCTTTAGACTTGAGCTCTAGGATGATCATAAGAAATGTGTGCGGCTGTGACTTTTATGTTAGATTCACATTTAACAACCACATAGTACCACTCCACGTACAAGCCTCAGTATTTATAATTATGCTTTCTGAAGGAAAATCTGGTTATTAGATTGTGATGTGCAGCTGACGGATGTATTATCACCAAACTGTTAGTGTTATGGTTTTCGTCCAATCTGTGCATATGTATCAACCAACCTATGATCTTGGGAGGAGAAAGAGGAGCCATTTGTATGACACTGTACTGTCTTCAGTGAGTAACTTTTATAATGCAGTTAATTATTAATTATCGAAATTATCAACAAATAACAGGAACTAACTGCATACTTGTAATCTATGCTATGCCACTGGAAGACACAAACAACCATTCCTGTACCATTCGTTCCTGGTTTTCGACTGGGACAGTCACGAATGAAATTTAAAAAAAAAATAACAAAATACCACCATAAGAACAGTTTCAAAATCAAATCGTAAAATCATAGAAACAGTGGTAAAATCATAGGCACAGCCGCTCATATTCCTACTCTTACATGGTATAATTTGGGTTCAATCAAATCTATAGTATCTGAGATTTAAACAAATACATTTTTAAACAATTTTACATAATGTAAGGAGAGATAACACTTATAAAGGTATACGGTTATAATGAGAATATATAATCGAGTACACCCACTGTCGAGATTATTTAATAGATGACATATTAACGACCCATAGTTTTGACATTTGTCCAATTCAGTGCTGGTAGAATACTACATATCATAATCCGAAGCGTACTTCGTCAAAATAATATACGATATATTATTTATTTAAGTTTTACCAAATCTAAAAATAACTGCTCTCCGAACAAGACACGCTTGCTACGGTATGAAGTCGGCTGATCTCTATTAAAACATATACAACATAATATGTCCGCACACTATTCGAGCGGGTATCTTAATCATGCTCGAATTATTGAATCGGGACTCCAAACTATACAAAACGTTTTTTTTTAATTTTACTCTTCGCATTCTTTTATCATATTTTCTCTTCTTCAGTTCTTTTTTCTGTATTTTTTCTCTGTTCTTTCCTCCCTAATCGAAAGTTATCTGAACCGACAAACATTTGCATACCTTTTGGGTCGACTTGTCTGGAGCCCCATATTAAAATGTATTTGGTCAGCCGCCCCTGAATATGACCTCGTAACAGAAATGCTGAACGATCCCACGGAAGTCCATTAATATTAAAATTGTTGCTACGATTATGACGTTTAAGTTTTTAGAGAAATCAAATATATTTCATTTGTTTTCTTGTACTTTAGACCATTATTTATTGAAAATACGATTTTTAAACAGATAAATAATTTAAACCACTCACAAAACCAAAAGAAACATGAACATAACTGTACACATGTAAAAAAAAAAAAAGCTCTTCGCATCCCTTATCATATTTACTCCTCTTCAGTTCTTTTTTCCTGTACTATTTATCTGTTCTTTCCTTGCTTGTCGAAAGTTAACTAAATCCTCTGGTACTCTTATTAAAAATTGTTTGATCCACCGCCCCATGAATATGTCATGTTGAAAATGTTCGATGATTCTCCAGGAGTTCTTTAATATTTAAATAGTTGCTACGATTACTGGAATCCACATAAGGGCGGTTAGAACATTCTTATAATAGTTCACTAGATCTCAGCATCATATGAAGACGGAAAGATGTGCAGTCACAATCGCAATTATCACGTTTTCTTCAGGAAAACTTTGTAAAAGAGTGATTTTTGTCGGACTAACCAACAATAACGGGCCGATGGAATATCGGGGCATAGGATTATAGCTACGGCCCTACATTGACTGTGCTGAGAGTTTTCAGGCATTCGGTACTTTGTTTATGGATTTCATTAATCTTTTACGGTTTCCGAGATAAATCTTACCGTAAGAGGCCGATAAGTACAAGTTTCCAAATTTTTACTTTTTATTCAATTTTAAAGGAAATTTCGCATATTTGGAAATTGCATAGTATTTTTATTTTTCTACACGTTTTTATGTGTGTGGTTTTTTTAATTGATTGTGTTCAGATCTGTTGGTAGCATGTGGACGTATGTCCTGCTTTTTACAGTTTCTGGGATAAACTCAACCGAAAGGAGCCAAGTTTTAGATTGTTTATCCAATCCTGTGGCCATGTGAGATCTTGGCGTCCGTTGTTCGCCCATCGTACGTCGCAAACTTTCATATTTAAATCTTCCCATCTGAAACCACTGAACCAAATTAAATCACATGTGGCTGGTGGTGGCCCTTGTTTGGTCCCCTTTCAAAATTGTTTCCTATAGCACATCCTCCAGTCAAAATGGCTACTGTTTCTAAAATAGAAATTTCTTTAATTGTATATTGCTGATTTATTATAAGTCAAAATGATATCAAGTTTTAACTGCAGCTACATGGCAATGTGTAGAATTCGGGGTTTTTCGGTGAAATCTATCGTTCAACCGGTTTATTGTAATTATGCAAATTAGACATATTTGATAAAAGATCACATTTAAATCTTCTTCTCAGAAGCAACTGAACCAAATTAAAGCAATTTGGCTGGGGTGGTCCTTGAATGGTCCCCTTTCAAAATTTTGTGCGACAGACCCGCAATTGCGCAAAATAGAAATTTCCTTAATTGTCTATTGCTTCTTTGCTATAAGTCAAATTGGGCTCAAATTCTAACTGCAGCTATATGACATTGAGTAGTTCAACATATCTTCGTGTTTTTTCTAGGAATTTTTACAGCCGATTTATACTGATTTTATATTATGAGAAAAATTACATCAAAATCATCTAAAAAATTTGAGCTGGAATGATCTTTGGTTGCCCCACTTTCAAAGTGTTTGTGACATCCCCATTTTCTATAAACGTTAGAAGTCAAATTGAAAACCAGGTGGGCCTCTGGGTTTTTTTTGTGTTTGTTTGTTTTTTTTTTTGTTGCAAAATGTTAATCTTTTCTGAGCTATTTATGAGTGATTGAAGAAAATTGGATATCTATTATTTATTGTTGGAAAAGGGACTATGAGGGATACAAATTCCTACATTTTTGAATTCATCTGTGGTCACTACAATGTAGGTTTCAAAATTGTTTCTTAATTAAATTCTTATATCAATGCTCTTATAAGATAATTGTTGTCCTTCATATGCGATCACTATAATAATAGGAAATAAGGGGATAACTTGAAATGATATTGAATTTAGTTTTATATGTTTACAGATACCTGTTTTAAGCACACTTAGCTCGACTGCCACACCATCGGCTACACAACCTAAACTGGTAGATATAGTTCATGAAACTATCCATGATAATAGCAATTGTACGTATAATAAGTAAGGTTATAAAATGATGATGAACTTGTAATCATATAACAGTGTAAATAAAAAGCAGTTTTTGCGGAAAAAAAATGTTTTCCGTTTATTTAGAACCAAATATTCTTCATAATTACTCAGAAAACTGACTAATCATTGCTAATTTTCTTTCTATATATCTTTATTTCTCAATAAATCATTGCAATACATAGGTATAGAGAATTACAAAACTATTTACAGAGAAACATGCGTACACCAAAAAATTTGAATTGATGTTAAACAGGGGGACTAACCGGTTAATCGAGAAAAGTCGTTCGTGTACGATTGTTAATCGGGTTTTTTGATTCGTGAACGATTCGGTTACTAGTTCGTGTACGATATTTCCAGTTTTTAAAAGTAAGATAAGACACCAAATTTCAATATTCTTTTGTAAATATAAGCATAAAGCAAAAAAAGGCTTCGTAGTTCCTTAAATGAATAATTAATCAATTTAATTCGAAAGAGTAAACTTCATAACAGACTTTCATTTTTCAATAATTTGGTCAGAAACGTAGATGTCACTCTATTTTTTGTTTTCAGAGTTATCATTTTTTAGCAAAAAACGCAAATTTTCTACTAAAATTAACATTTTATGACAGAAAATAAATTTGAACTTCAAAGTTACTTTATCTTATATTTACTTTTCGTGAGAATTCTTAACTTAAGCAAAGATATAGTTTCCTTTTTGCATATTTCCAATTTTTTTGTTCGTGAACGAACGTGTTATTGATAAATATGGTCGTGTACGATGTATTAACATTTTTGCAGACTATGGCTTTTGTGTGTTCCACTTGTGGAAAAGCATATTCAACCAACCAAAATTTGGCACGACACAGTGAAACACACCAGGATGCTAATAGCGAATTTTAATTACTATACTGGATTGATATTCAGCTAAAGTTGCAGTTTGGGGACGACCATTTGATTTTGAAAGGGGGAGGGGTGTCACTTTTTTCAAATAAATATCTTAACCAACCGCCTAAAAGCTAAAAATTAATATCTTGGCCTAGTCAGGACTTAAAAGTAAAGACAGAGTGTACCCAAAAGGGACACCGATGCCCCCGCATGTCGAACCTTGTCTAACATTGAAGGCCGATATGAATAGACAGTTAGTGCTCGACACATAATAGGGTGGACTGACGAAATATGATGGACTCAAAAAATTGGTATGGACACAGATATGCACTTGCTTTGGAATCACAAAGCTACATACCGGTACAATTCATCAAACCATTCTGCTGCATAGAAGCTGAGAAAAGGGTGAAGAAAAAATTGTAGGGACGCTTAATTTAAACCCAAGGGGGAAGAAGGGGGTACTCTAAAATTTCTTTCGTACATAGGCTCGGACTTTTTTTTGGGGGGGGGGGGGTTCAAAATTTGAATTGTTATTTTTTTGGGGTCCCAAATAAAACTAATAATTTTTTAGTAGTTATAGATTGAACATTATGGCGAGAAAGTTTTCACGTACTTTTTACTGCATAATGGAACCAAATATTTGCGTGTTAATATCTACAAAAGGCATTTTGAGCCATAGCATCGTATGCATACATATAAGGGCTCCTGCATATGTTTCAGTCATAACTTTTTTGTTTAAATTACATTTGAATTTTTGACTGGTTTTATAGGGAAGACATTTTGGCGAAAATTTTCCCGTACTTTATTATGATTGTTCCAGTATTGCAGGAGTTATTGACCTTTTCGTGGAATTTGCTGTGTGTGGGTGGGTATTAGTTAGCCTTTGGCTTACAGTTCTAGTTTGAGGTCGAATGTGTTTCAGTACTCAACATAATATTGTTTTAAAATGGATGTGTACTTACAATTGGTGTTGCCTGATTCTTACAAAGAATAGTATATAAAAATATATTCATGAATATCTATTAGAAATTACTTAGAAATAGGTTTTCGATGACGCAAAACACCGCAAATTATATCTTGCCGCGTTCATATTTCATGAGACACACTTATAAAAAACAACATTAGAAAATAATTAATTTAAATTGCTAAGAAAAATGCAAGTATCTTATATTGAGTAATCGTTCACGAACATCGATCACGAACAAGAAATTTTTAACCTGTTCGTTCACGAACAAAAAAATGAAAAAAATATAATTTTCCCGTCATATTTTGCATTTTTTGTGAAAAGGTCTTTTAACCACTCCAATATAGAAGAATGTTTCCATTAAAGTGATGGTTCAGTCATAAAAAAGTGTAAATGTGTGAATATAGGAATATTATAGTTCTTGTGACATTTTGATGCAATGCTTTTTAGACTTTCTGACCACATTTCATGCAAGGTTTATATCAACGAAAGTTTTGGAGCATACACCATCAAAGATATACAATAAAGGAAGGGAATTGCGAAGAGATAATTAATAATTGTTTCCTTAATTAGTAATAATTGAGGCTTACCGTCAAGGAATCATGTCCGGAACCTCAAAATAATCGTACACGAACTAGTAACCGAATCGTTCACGAATCAAAAAACCCGATTAACAATCGTACACGAACGGCTTTTCTCGATTAACCGGTTGGTCCCCCTGTTAAATGCATCTGATAATGTCTCTTCCTCTAGCAATCGGCTGCCATTACAATAAATAGCACTTTAATATTTTGTGTTAGAATCAGCTGATATTTTATTGTTACTGATGAGTTGTTTACCATATGTTACTGATTTGTTTTTATTTGTTTTTTATTTTGCCCATTTGTGCCAAAATCGTAATTTTTTGTTACCCATAAAAACTATCAGATATGATTGATGCCTTAATATAACGTGTTTCTGTAACTTATAAATGTTATGAAATGTACGCGCATCGGGGAAAAAAGGTGCAACGGCTCGTGTTTTGAGATCGATCAAGAAATGGACGCTATCTTATTAATTATCGGCTTTGTTTACGGAGTTTGCCGAATCGTCATTAAATCAGTACAACAATGCACTTATTTCTTATTTTCTGTGAATCTGCTTTTAGTCGGCGTGAATTACGGACAAAGAACCATGCAAGTTTGCAGTTAATAAGCGACAAAATACAAATTATTCGTTTTTACCTGTCACAAGTAAGGTCAGTTGCATACGGAGAAAGCGAGGTCAAATTATTTGCTTGCAAGGAAATAATAAATCGATGGTAATTTTCGTTCTCAAAAGGCGAAAAGTGGTACGATAAGCAGTGGTTAATGTGAAATATTTACCTTTATTTCATCATTTTAAAGCTATTTACCAATTTCCAAAACATATAATTTTTTGGGTCAAAATCGTAGCTAATTCCTCTTTAATAGATCTTCTGTTAATTTTGTCATTTTGCCAATGCTAAGTCATTTTTAATACAAGCTCCATAGTCTAATAAATGCTAGAAAATGTAACTCGTGGGTGAAATGGAAGATACGGTCAGTTTAATTACGATCTGGCAACAGGAAGGAAACCACAGATAATTTGAAGTTTGGGCTAGTCTACGCTTCACTGGTAACAATGAAAACATAAGAGCCTCAATGGAAATAGAGAGCTCGAGTGACACGAACCCTCATACGTAAGACCATATTAAATACCACGAACTCCCAATCATTTTGTTATGACTGAATTAAATAATAATATGAGTAATGATATTTATCCAAAGGTAATCAAATCAAAATACAGAATTAAATTAACGAATACATTTAATTTATTCGTTAATTTAATTCTGTATTTGTATTTTGATTTTACGACAACTTAGTATATATTTTTATTCCAAAATACAGAATGTTTCAGATCTTTTTGGTCATAAACATGCTGTTATATCCGCGTTCAACCTTGTTCCTTATGTTTCATCGTGGCCAATTAAATTTGTGTCAAACCCCCCCCCCCCCCCCCCCCCCCCCCCCCCCCCCATTACTTGTTCTAGCTGATTTGACTGTCATTTATGGCCTCAACATATTCCTATCAGAATTAGAATAATGTTTAGATCTTGTAGATCATGACAAGGTGTGACTCAATTTAATTCTTTCTGGGCTTATAGTCATACAAACTACAAATTATTTAGATAATTCTGTTGTTCTAAATTACGTATCTGTGTCACAAATGACCACGGATATGTTCCACTTTGTCGTAAGCACTTCCCGGTCCTTCCCTCATTCACGACTTATTACCGGGTTTGTAAGTAGATTAACACGACGGGTGCCACTAGTGGAGCAGGAACTGCTTACCCTTCCGGAGCACCTGAGTTCATCCCCGGTTTTTAGTGGGTTCCGTGTTACTCGATCTTTAGTTTTATATGTATGTTTTGTAGATCGTTGTTTGTCCTTTTGTACTTTTCCTTTTGGCCATTGTATTGTCTGTTCTTCTTCGATATACGGATTCTGATTGCCCCTTTGGTATCTTCAAACTCTTCTTTGCCTCTATTTCAGCTATATCATGGTGTGAAATTTTAGTTAAACCTATTGAAATGAAATAAGGAAACATGGGTTAGGACATTACTAGTATATACAGGGCTGTTGTTTCTTGTTTCAGTGCCTATTTTGGCGTTCACTTTAATTTCAGTATCTATATGGGCATTGATTTTAATTTCAGTACTTATATATGGGCATTTATTTTAATTTCAGTACCTATATGGGCATTTATTTTAATTTCAGTGCCTATATTGGGTTTGATTTTAATTTCAGTACCTATTTGGGTATGCATTTTAATTCCAGTACCTTTATGGGCATTGAGTTTAATTTCAGTACATATATGGGCATTGATTTTAATTCAATACCTATATGGGGTTGATTTTAATTTCAGTACCTATATAGATATTGCTTTTAATTTCAGTACCTATATGGGCATTGCTTTTAATTTCAGTACCTATATGGGCATTGTTTTTAATTTCAGTACCTATATGGGCATTGTTTTTAATTTCAGTCCCTATATGGGCATTGCTTTTAACTTCAGCACCTATATGGGCATTGCTTTTAATCTCAGTACCTATATGGGCATTGCTTTTAATTTCAGTATCTATATGGGCATTGCTTTTAATCTCAGTACCTATATGGGCATTGCTTTTAATTTCAGTATCTATATGGGCATTGTTTTTAATTTCAGTACCTCTATGGGCATTGTTTTTAATTTCAGTACCTATTTGGGTATGCATTTTAATTCCAGTACCTTTATGGGCATTGAGTTTAATTTCAGTACATATATGGGCATTGATTTTAATTCAATACCTATATGGGGTTGATTTCAATTTCAGTACCTATATAGATATTGCTTTTAATTTCAGTACCTATATGGGCATTGCTTTTAATTTCAGTACCTATATGGGCATTGTTTTTAATTTCAGTACCTATATGGGCATTGTTTTTAATTTCAGTCCCTATATGGGCATTGCTTTTAACTTCAGCACCTATATGGGCATTGCTTTTAATTTCAGTACCTCTATGGGCATTGCTTTTAATTTCAGTATCTATATGGGCATTGCTTTTAATTTCAGTTCCTATATGAAAATAGCTTTTAACTTCAGTACCTATATGGGCATTGCTTTTAATCTCAGTTCCTATATGAAAATAACTTTTAATTTCAGTACCTATATGGGCATTGCTTTTAATTTCAGTTCCTATATGGGCATTGCTTTTAATTTCAGGACCTATATGAAAATTGATTTTAATTTCAGTACCTATATAGGCATTGTTTTTAATTTCAGTACCTATTTGGGCATTTATTTTAATTTCAGTGCCTATATTGGGTTTGATTTTAATTTCAGTACCTATTTGGGTATGCATTTTAATTCCAGTACCTTTATGGGCATTGAATTTAATTTCAGTACATATATGGACATTGATTTTAATTCAATACCTATATGGGGTTGATTTTAATTTCAGTACCTATATTGGCATTGCTTTTAATTTCAGTACCTATATGGGCATTGCTTCTAATTTCAGTACCTATATGGGCATTGCTTTTAATCTCAGTACCTATATGGGCATTGCTTTTAATTTCAGTACCTATATGGGCATTGTTTTTAATTTCAGTACCTATATGGACATTGCTTTTAATTTCAGTATCTATATGGGCATTGTTTTTAATTTCAGTACCTATCTGGGCATTGCTTTTAATCTCAGTACCTATATGGGCATTGCTTTTAATTTCAGTACCTATATGGGCATTGTTTTTAATTTCAGTACCTATATGGGCATTGCTTTTAATTTCAGTATCTATATGGGCATTGCTTTTAATTTCAGTATCTATATGGACATTGCTTTTAATTTCAGTTCCTATATGAAAATAGCTCTTAACTTCAGCACCTATATGGGCATTGTTTTTAATTTCAGTACCTATATGGGCATTGCTTTTAATCTCAGTACCTATATGGGCATTGCTTTTAATTTCAGTACCTATATGGGCATTGCTTTTAATTTCAGTACCTATCTGGGCATTGCTTTTAATCTCAGTACCTATATGGGCATTGCTTTTAATTTCAGTATCTATATGGGCATTGCTTTTAATTTCAGTATCTATATGGGCATTGCTTTTAATCTCAGTACCTATATGGGCATTGCTTTTAATTTCAGTATCTATATGGGCATTGCTTTTAATTTCAGTATCTATATGGGCATTGTTTTTAATTTCAGTAACTATATGGGCATTGCTTTTAATTTCAGTATCTATATGGGCATTGCTTTTAATTTCAGTTCCTATATGAAAATAGCTTTTAACTTCAGTACCTATATGGGCATTGCTTTTAATTTCAGTACCTATATGGGCATTGTTTTTAATTTCAGTACCTATATGGGCATTGCTTTTAATTTCAGTTCCTATATGAAAATAACTTTTAACTTCAGTACCTATATGGGCATTGCTTTTAATTTCAGTATCTATATGGGCATTGCTTTTAATTTCAGTTCCTATATGAAAATAGCTTTTAACTTCAGTACCTATATGGGCATTGCTTTTAATTTCAGTACCTATATGGGCATTGTTTTTAATTTCAGTACCTATATGGGCATTGCTTTTAATTTCAGTTCCTATATGAAAATAACTTTTAATTTCAGTACCTATATGGGCATTGCTTTTAATTTCAGTACTTATATGGGCATTGTTTTTAATTTCAGTACCTATTTGGGCATTTATTTTAATTTCAGTACCTCTATGGGTCGTTGATTCTAATATCAGTATCTGGAGCAGGAGCGTTACTTATACTGGGCTGTGTTTTTTTTTCTAATTTCAGTACCTACCTGGTCATGGATTTTAATTGGCATAGGAGCACTGTCTATGTTTGTTTGTGTAATTCTTTGCATTTGCAGAACAAGAATCTGCGAACGAAAAAACAGCCCATCTGTAAAAGAGCGAGTACTAGTATATAACATATTGAATTTGGAGAAGGCATCGCTACTAGGGAATCATTACACGGAAAAGGTAGGACCACAGGTGTATATAAATTATTAAGACTTTTTTTAATTCTTTTTTTTTCAAATGAAAAATTAGCTTAATTATATATTTTTCGAAATGTTTTTATGTTGGTGAATTACATGGGCTGCCAATAAAACATGACTCATCAAGTGTGGTTGCTGGGGGGTGTTAGGGTTAGGGTTATGGTTATGGTGTTTAGCGCGATTTTCAACAATATTTCAATTATATCGTGGCTGCCAGTTTTATTGGCGGATGAAACCGGAGCACCCGGCGAAAACCACCGACATGCAGCAAGTCTCTGACAAACTTTATCACATAATGTTGTTTCGAGTACACCTCGCCCGAGCGGGATTCGAACTCACAACGTTAATGGTGATAGGCACTAATTGCATAAGTAGTTATAAATCAAACTACCATACGATCACGACCACGACGGCCCCTGTGTAGTTGCTTAAAAATGGCAAAAACAATATGACTCCACATACACATTCAATATTTCAAATCTTATTTTTGTCAATTTTAAAGATGAATGCTATATATATTCATAATTATCATTTTATAAAGAAGTGCTATAAAAAGTGTAAGTTCTGAAACAGACTTTGTTTAAATGATCCCTCTACAGAATGGGTAACAATACAATTAGGAGATAGCTGTATTGTATTTTAAGCTTTTCGGACGTAAATCGTCAGTTTTACAGTCGCAAATTGAGTTTACCTAGCGACGAGCAGCTGTGTCTAAAAATCACACAAATGAAAATTCCGCGAAATGTTTTTGGCACATAAACAACATAACGTTATATGAAGGCGTCCAGTTTAAAACGTAACAATCAGACGTCATTTGGTTTCTTGTACCTTTTAATTGTGATAAAATTTAACTAAAATAAGTGTGCAAGGTAGGCATTTTAATTATTCGTGTGCATTGTTGTAAATATGACATGTAGCATTTCAGGTTTTCAAGATGGCGGATCCTTCCAGCTAAACCCCTTAGTTACGACTTGTAGATTGAGAATTTTACGTAGAATAGTATCCAATCAAATCCGACGATACACACACATTGCATTATAATGGATGTTAGAGTTTTAGACAGGGTATTTTTAATATAATCCCACCTTATATCAGAATGCTGTCTTCTGATTGGTTGATGAAAGGGGTATTTTTTTACCAATTCTTCGTTTTTTCAGCTTTTCCACCATTGCCGGGATATTTGCCTACAAATATCCCGGTACTATAGGAAAATATCCCGCTCGAGACGAAATCCCTTCTTTAAATAGTTTATGACGTCACGTCTCAGTTGAAAATCAAATGATCGAGGGTCTGAAGTTCTGAACCTGCTTGCATGGCACTGTTTTATTTGCTGTTAAATATTCGGCGGAATTAAACAAATATATCCTGTTAGTGAGGGTTATTTGCGAAAAATACCGGTTTCGAGGACAGTCAAATGTCCCAGCGGCGAGGGACATTTGACTGTCCTCGAAACCGGTATTTTTCGCAAATAACCCTCACTAACAGGATATATTTGTAAAGAATAAGTGAAGCATTTTTCTTTATTTTAATGTGAAAATTATAATAATGAAGCCTGTAATGTATTTTCTTGATGGAACAAGAAACATGAAAAACTTTAAGATAAGCAGGGGCAAAACTTGTTTGCTGAAGTTGCTAGCTGGACTCCATAAAATAACCATTATAGTAATGAATTTTTTTTCTTGAAACCCAGCAACTGACTTTGTACACAAAAATATATAAAATTTCAGTAGCCAGCTTGGCTACTGTCTGAAAATTTCCAGAGGCACAGGCCAAAGTTTAGCGGGTTTTGGTCTAATTGTTTGGAAAATTTGCATCACTGTGCAGCATTATTTAGATTGTTGAATATTCATAGGTACATGAACAAACAGAGTGTATGATTGAGAACGAAGAGAAGAGACCAGAACCTGAGTCTGTGGTGGAAGAGGAAGGAAAGGGGTTAGAATCAAAACCAATACAACCAGATTGTATCATTGAAAATGAAGAAAAGAAATCAGTAGAAAAAAAAGTAAGATTAATATACATACTTGGAAATGATTTTTCAAAGAAAAAGGTAAGGTCCTCTGTGGGGGAGGGTATGTTCCATATTTCATAATTTCATAGGTAGTATGTCCAGCTAGGAGTTTGATGACCCTTCAATTCATATATTTCAAATTTCAGAAATACCCTGTATTTCTGAACATTCATATTTTCATAGGAAATATAGACCTTTACTACATTTTCTATAAATATTAAACACAATGAAGTTTTCAGGAATCTGTCTACAATTTCATGGACACCAGCTGAGCAGATAAGCTTTCCATATCAAACAAGATATGTTGATGACAAACTGGAGGCTATCCTTAAATAATTTATGTAACTGATATCCTGGCTTATCATGCATGTCGTCCAGAAAACAGCAACCTTCCCTTCAGTGACAACTTGGATTTTGAATTCCAGAACTAGTAAAATTAATGTACCTACTAAAACTTATGATATTTGGATTTATATCTACCTATTCAATCAATGACTTTAAGGTTGTGAGTTTGATTTCCTCACATGACAAGGTGTACTATCTACAACCTTATGTGACAAAGTTTATCAATGGAAAATGATAATGATACTTGCTTATTAGAGATATATTATTTATTTAAGGAATATTTTCACTTTTTGAACAGGTTATGCGATATAGCCTGGTTTGGGGCAGTTTATGCTTAATAAACCGCGACGCGAAGCGGTTGATGAAAAGCGTAAACTGTCTCAAACCGGGTTATACAAGTAAAACCTATTCAAAAATTTTAAATATTCCCTATAATTTAATTTTTACAACAAAATTAAATCATACCTCGATTTTAATTACGATTATTTCATGTGACTATTTGAATTTGTCGTTGGCGAATGAATATGTTGATGAGGTCACAATACCAAACCAGGTTATCAAGTAAAATCAAATTTTCTTAAGATTGCAGTATTCACATCAAATTAAATTATTTTTCTTTCAAGGTCTTGTAAAAAAAATTTTTTTTAAATCACATCACTGTCATTTCCTGTCTCAACATAATTCTGACCATGATCAATGATTAATTAAATTTGCAATCAAAAAATGATCTACATGTATTCTAAAATTCCTTCCGATTCCCAACTCTAATATATAGGTCTTAATTAACCGCATCAGCGGTGTAATAGTTAATTAGGTTTGTAGTAACATTTTGATAGGTAAATTCCGTAATATCATATTAAAAAAACAACTGAAAGATGAGGCATTTTGCTACTGCTAGTTTTTAAATCATATCGTGATTAGTATATTCTATTCTTTAAGATATAGTAAATTGTATTATTATCAAATTTAATCATTTAGAAAATTAACATAGATATAGGGTGGTAATTTTTTTTTAATTCCCAGCTTTAACATTAAAGTGACTTTGTCGTCGTGGCCGTGATCGTATGGTAGTTGGATTTACAACTACCTGTGCAATCAATGCCTATCACCTCTAAAGTTGTGAGTTCGAGCCCTGTTCATGGTGAGGTGTACTTGATACAACATTATGTGATACAATTTGTCCACCAATAAAACTGACCGTCACGATATAACTAAAATATTGTTGAAAGTGGCGTTAAACACCCTAATCCAATTTGATCTTCTTAGCACTTATTTACAAGTATTCATTAAACCTGCCATATGATCACAAGAGTGTGGTATCACCATGCCCGACTCGTCCGTTGTCTTAAGAATTTCCTCATTTTATTAATACAATGACGTCAATGTACATCTACCAGATTTGTATGTAAGAATTTAGCCCACTAACATGTTTGACGTGGGAATAATGCATCTTAAATTAAGATTATTTTACCTGTAACAATGAATTGTAGGGCACCAGTTAACACTGTGGTTCATTTAATCTGACATAAAAGATTTTTTCAGTGCTCGACAGCACTAAGCTTTTCTTATGACGTGGTCAGTTTCACAATAAGCGTTCATCCTATATCATACAATAATTGTTTCATACATTCATCATGGAGTACATATCACTATCAGGTTGGTAACTGTCACATGACCATAACTACATGCCTGATAACTGTCACATGATGACGACTACATGCCTGATAATTGTCACATGACCATGACTACATTCGTGGTGACTGTCACATGACTACGACTACATGCCTGATAATTGTCACATGACCATGACTACATGCCTGATAACTGTCACATGATGACGACGACATGCCTGATAATTGTCACATGACCATGACTACATTACTGGTAAGTGTCACGTGACCACGACTACATGCCTGATAACTGTCACATGACCATGACTACATGCCTGGTAACTATCACAGGATCATGACAACATGCATGTTAACTGTCACACGACCCTGATAACAGTCCAGGCATTCTCCACACAAAGGAATCTTTGTATCCTACGTCAACCATTTTGACCTCTGCCACCATTGGTTGACGCATAATCAGACGACAAAGTAGTTCAGTCAAATTAAATTACATAATAGTCCTGCAGTAAAAGGGATAGCCTATTTTGGACTGGTGGAAGAAGTATAGCTGAGTCTGGCAATACGAACTAATTATGTTTTCTGTGCCGGAGAGTGCAATCCAGGTACCTGCAACCTGACTCTCAATACATCTCTGTATGTCCACATTTATTTCTTTTAACAATACAAAATGTATAAATTAGGAAATATGTATTTGATTATATTCAGACAAGAAGATAATGACATGTTTTTTGTTGTTGTTTTTGTTTAGGGTAACTTGGGAGAAGTTTGCGTTTCACTGGTATTCCAACCAACGACTGGTAAACTTACTGTTGGCATCTTCGCAGCGAGGAATGTAAAGAAAATGGATTTAATTGGCAAATCAGGTAAATGTGAAATGTTCTGTTCATTTGATTTTTTACCACAATCTATTGAAATGTAAAATTCATTATGACTATTATTTACTTTAAATACCTCATCCATTTTCCAGAATCAACATCCCAAAGATATTCATGAATAGTTTATATGATCTACATTTGAAATTATTTTATATGACCTACAGTTGTGACTGTTTCATCTGACCTACATTTGTGACTCTTTAATATGACCTACATTTGTGACTATTTGAACTAACCTATATTTGTGACAATTTGATCTGACCTACTTTCGTGACTACATGTATTTTGCATAACCTGATGCCAAATCATTCAGTTAATTATTTTTATGTTGGAGTGTATTGTCTTACTTAATTTCCATCTGCAAGTGTTTTAGTTGATATATACATTTTTAATATTTAGAAAGCAAAATTAGATAACAATTAACAAAAATAAAACGATAGATTTTTATGAGCATATGAACTTTTGATTCTCGTTTATATTTAGATATTTAAAGATCTTTCAAGTGTCCCAAATGTTCACCTATGGTCTGTCTGATTTGAAATTACTTGCGGTCGATTCGTTGCTTGTTGTTTATATTGCGAGAATATATATAGATATTAAAAGTTACGTACTCGTCAGTTCTGAGCATAAATTATGCCAGATTTGAAATATGTGCATCGTGCCTTGTATAATATTGATCAATTACTCAATACAAAAAGTTTTTGATATTTTGTTTAAATAAACTTTACTTGAGCTTGAAATAAAGAATACCACAGATACAGATAGGTCTGCTTCATACCTTGACCTACACCTCGAAATTGACAGTGAGGGGAGGTTAAGAACGATCCTTTACGACAAACGAGATGATTTCAATTTTCCCATTGTGAACTTTCCATTTATATGTAGCAGCATTCCAGCAACACCTGGATAGGAGTACTACTATATGTCTCTCAGTTGATACGATATACCAGAGCTTGTGGTTCCTATCTGGATTTCCTTGACAGAGGGTTGCTGCTAACAAGGAAGCTACTGAACCAAGGGTTCCTCTTGGTTAATTTGAAGTCATCACTTCGAAAGTTTTACGGTCGCCACCATGACTTGGTTGACCGTTATGGAATATCTGTGTCACAAATGACCACGGATATGTTCCACTTGTCGTAAAAACTTCCCGGTCCTTTCCTAGTTTATGACTTACCACCGGGGTTTGTAACTAGATTAACATGACGGGTGCCACAAGTGGAACAGGAATTGCCTACCCTTCCGGAGCACTTGAGTTCACATCGATTTTTAGTGGGTTTCGTGTTACTCGATCTTTTGTTTTATATGTATGTTTTGTAGATCGGTGTTTGTCCTTTTGTCCTTTTTCTTTTGGCCATTGTGTTGCCTGTTCTCCTTCGATATACGGATTCTGAATACCCCTTTGGTATCTTTAAACTCTTCTTTCTATCAAGAGTCATATACCGGTATGCTAATAGATATATTCTATAAATACTTATTGTGATCACCGTAGCCATGTGGTTTTTAAGTCTAAAATACTACAAACGGTTGATCCATACGTGAAAATGTCATTGTACCAGAATATTAATTATATTTAATTTTGTTTGATAGATCCATACGTGAAACTGTCGCTGTACAAAGAAAAGAAAAGACTAAAGAAAAAGAAGACAACAGTAAAGAAATGTAGCCTCAACCCCGTCTACCATGAATCATTCACATTTAAAGTTCCATCTAAAAAGATTGGGGTACATATAAATCTTCACCCTTTTGTTCTTTTCCATGTTTAACCAAATGTTTACACTAAAGCGGACAACGAAAGCTGAATTCATTTTCCATCCAATTCTAATGCAGTTTTTAGCAAAATGATCATCTTTACGGGTTATTTATGGACTGTGAAATAATTTTTGCTATTTCATTTCGAAAAGAAATCTAAATGTCTCGAATTCTAAAATTTCTCATAGTTGGAAGGTATATAGAAATTTTATTTTTATCCAATTTCTATCTATGAATTAATTGCACCAAGAATTTCCAGTAGTATATGGATGAAATTCCTCCATTTCTCACAGTTTCAGAAATAAACTCAAAGGAAAAGGGCAACCCCCCCCCAAAAAAAAACAACAACCCCCAACCGAATTCCAAAATTTGAACTTTTAGCTTCAAAATAATACAAGACGTGACAGAAAATGTTTATTTCTACAAGATAAATATCTCCTATATCTGTTGTACAAAGAATATATGTAAATCAATAAAATCGTTAGTTTTTTTCATTAAACAGTAAACTACTGCAATTATTGAAAACTATTTTTTCAGAAAAATGACTGAATAAATGTAGAATTTAATAATTCACATTGTCAGTATTTTGTCTAATTTTGTATCCTTTTCTTCACAGGAACATTCTTTGGTTGTTTCGGTGGTGGACTACGACAGATTCAAGCCATCCGAGCCTATTGGCCAATTTGTTTTAGGCTCTTCTGCAACAGGAGATGGAATAAAACACTGGGGCACCATGCTTTCTAAACCAAGAAAACAGATTTCCCAGTGGCATGCACTCCAAGCAATTAAAGATCTACCTAATGGTTGAATAAAAGAATTGCAACAATTTTGTTTTACCAATTTTGTTTTTGGGAAGTATTTATAGTCTGTTGTCAAATGTTCCTAAGTACATCAAAGATCATTTGAAGGAAAATTGTTTAAATATCATTTTTTGAAGGTATAATGGCGTTGGTTTTGGTGATTTTATTTTGTCCAGATATTTTTTACATGCTTGTTAGTCACCTACCGGGGAAGGCCAAAGGTTCTGTCCGTCACATTCAAATTTTAAGTTGTCCGGACTTTTTTTTGGATGTCCTTTGATATATTGACTTGATATTTGGTATGTGGCTATATCTAGATGAGTTACAGTTTCAGTTCGAATTTCGTTCCGGTCGAATGATTTTTGGCTGAGTTATGGCCCTTGAACTTGTATTTTTTGTTCAAATTTTAAGTTGTCCGGACTTTTTTGACGTCTTTTGAGATATTGACTTGATATTTGGTATGTGACTATATCTAGATGAATTACCGTTTAATTTCGAATTTCGTTCCGGTGTCGTAAAATTTTTAGCTACCCATGAAAATTAGCTACCTCAAATTTCCGGTAGCTAATTTTCATACGGCGGAGCATAATAATTAGCTACCTATGAAAATTAGCTACTTGTAGCATAAACTTATAGGATTTGTCTCCCTTATTATGTTTACCAAAATACAGATTGTGCATTTCCAATGGAGAGACAAAATGAAAAACTGCATGTACATAAACAGGAAAAGAGTTACTGATTGACAAAGAGAGACATATAGATCTCAGGGGCGGATCCAGGGGGGGGGGGGGGGGGGGGCGCCCCCACTAAAATTGGAAAAAATATAATTTTTTGGTGTAAAATCGTGATTTTTCACCCGAAATACCCCAAAATTTTTCGTGCCTCCCTCCGCTCGACACATTTTTTTTAAGTGCCCCCCCCCCCCCCCCTAACTTGAAATCCTGGATCTGTACACAATATAAAATAAAATAAACAATAGATATTAGTGGTGTTCATAGTTGAAAAACAAAATGCTACCTATATGGATGTATAGCATGTGATTAAGTTACAAACTATCTTTTTTCAATTTACCATTGCGATGTATCATTTTTACAGCTATTAAAAAATAAATTGGTGGACTATATATGGTAGAATTTAATATTTATGTGATGTTCAAACTATGCAAATTATTCTTTAACTTAATAAGATCATATATGATAATTATTAATCACACTTTTATTATTGCTAACCGTGTTACCCTCTTGAAATAAAGAAATTAACTCATTTACTTACTTATTGACACTATCTTCTGAATTCAAGAAATAAATAAAATTATGTTCCATATATATTTAATAATGAAAGTTGGGAACTTTATTTATTACAATATTAAAGAACTGGTAGCTATTAGATTAATTTCAATTCGAAACTGAAACTATTTGCACACTCTTGATGACAATTTCTTATTTGGATTTTGTAAAAATAGAACCCTAAATCATAAATTTCCAACAGAATGTGGAAGATGGCAAAATATGTGTACAGAACATGGTTTGACCCGATCGGGACTCGAACCCACGATCTACCGCATTCGAAGCGAGCACGCTAACGATTACACTACCGATGAGAGTCTTTGGTGAGCATTTCTGGTCTGTTTCTCAGCGAATACATATATTTCACTTTGTTGTCGACTGTCCCTTATATGAAAATATTAGAGTAAAATTTTTTGATAAAGTTATTGACTTATGTCCAAATTTTAGATACATGGACACATCATCAAAATTTGTCTGGCTATTTACTAATGAACATGAACAAGTTTTGAAAAAATTAGGTAGTTTTATAGAGGAATGTTTTTTGCTGCGAGGACACAATTGATCCTATAGATATCATTAGGTTAGGTGAATTATTATAGTTATTATACATGTTATATTATATTAAATATGAATTGATTTATGGTGGTATTTGATAGGCTCTGATCTGGCCGTGCAGTCACTGAACATAAATATGTTTTCCTGTTTTTTTGTGTGTGTTTACATGTATGTCTCCAATCCTTTCAATCATTGTATTAAATTGTTTGCCCCTTGTGGGCCCTTAATTGGCAATAAAACATTCTTATTCTTATTCTTATATTGTCCAGGGGCGGATCCAGGATTTCAAGTTAGGGGGGGCATATTTTAAAAAATTGCGCCGAGTGGAGGGAGGTATTTCGTGTGAAAAATCACTATTTTATGCCAAAATTATTTTTTTTCTTCAAATTTTAGGGGGGGGGGGGGGGGGGGGCGCCGAATGCGCGCCCCCTGGATCCGCCCACATAAATGACAATAGATAACGTAACAATACAAAATACATTGCGCAACGCACGGTCAACTTTTCGCGCTTTCACAATCCTTCGGCAGAAGACACATTAAAAGCGACTTTTTGAGTACATGGATATAAACAAATTCATATTTCAAACCAAAGATTATCAACTGGTATTTGTTGCTTATAATGCAAAGCACGCAGAATTAAGGAGAAAGAGCAAAGACTGGTTGCTTCGGAATCAGGATAATGTGTCAGAGTGGAGCGACATGTATATCCGCGGACTGTTGTTTCCGTTGGCTAACACTATAAAAATAAACTAAGCGTGTTGGTCTAGAAAAAAGCGGACATCATCATCATCTCATTAACTTGGTCTCGCCATGATATAGCTATAAAATTGCTGAGTTGGCGTTAAAAAACAATCGCTCACTCACTAAAGCTGTTACGTACAGTTTTTATATTTCCCCGACAATGTACGTATATTGTGTTTATTCTGCAATGTCTTATAGTTAAAAAAAAAACAACTGGCAAATTGTCTAAAAAGAGCAGAAACAGACATCGTTCAAAGCGTTTTAGTCGTCCGCGCTTATAGTGTAAGTTTCTCGGCGTCGCTCGACATGAATCAGTTACCAGAAAAACTATATCTTGGTCAAAATCTTAAGCAATATGTGATGAAAGAAGCTGTTATATATAAAATCCTTAGGTACAGACAAAACAGATGTCACACCAATGAGGAGCGATGGACAGATCACAGCTGACACAAAGCAAAAATCCAACATCCCCAACAGTGTCAGTCCGTATTCACCGTAGAATCACAAGACAACATCCCCGACTGCACCAAAACACACATCATAAAAACAGCACTCCCAATATCTCTACCAGGTGTAAAAGAAATTCCTACATAACATCAATACCCATAGATTTTGTGCTCCCAAAACTATTAAATTATTTGGCTTTCCAATCCTTTGATCTTGAGCTACCTGATGAAGGTTATTCCAGAAACGTTCATGTGCACTAAATTTGATATCTACGTTTTTATTACCTCTTTTTAGCAATGTAGCTATCTGAATGTTTTCTTTGAAAACAAGATACACTCATTGTTTAATATGATAGATACAAATTGTATGTACAATTTCCAGGTAAATTAGTTACCTGTATCTCTTATGAAAATTATGTGTACAGAACTAAGTCGGATTGATAAAAGGTGCATTCATGTTGGGTTTTTGTCTTTCTTTTTGATATTTTTGATTGGTTTGTTTTGTATTTGTTTGTTTTTGATAACAGATTAATATCTAATTTTATTTCTGTTTTTTTCTGTTTTGAGGATATAACTTCAGAAGGGCCTACAAATTTATACATCTTGGAATAACAGTACATGTAGTACTTTAGGGTGCCTGCATCCTAATTTCTTATGTACATGTATCTCTATTCTTTATCAATAAATGTTTAGAGGTTTGCGTTTGTATTGAATCTGGGCCTTGATGGGAGAGAGGTTTAAAGAGCTGCCTACACCTCATTTATCTTTCACTGCACTGTTCATCACTTGGATGATGTACTCAACCTTTAGAAAGTAGATTGCCAGACGCTGGTACAACATATGAAAATGTCTGTAATGTCATTGAATATAGCCCAAATAAATATTTTGCATCATGCTGGTATGTTTTGTAAGTACAGATACTTGTATCACACATACTTGCCAATTTAATAATTAAATAACAGCCATATATACATGATAATATCTCACACATAAAGTATCTTAACACAAGTTATTTCTTAAAGATTTTATTGAAAAACTCAGACAGGCATGGTGGAACATTAGCATACATATAATACAATACAATATATAGACTAGAGGCTCAGTAGGTTGAGAATATTTTTTTAGAAATCAACCAATCAGCAACAAGAATTGCCTGTAGTGGACATGTTTGTTAACAGATCGGGACGAAATGAGCATTCTTTATAGAGGGCCTTCCATAGCTGTTACCTATCAAGTTTCGGTTCATTTTGCCAAGCGGTTTCAGAGGAGAAGATTTTTTATGAATCGACCAATCAGCAACACGAATTGCCTGTGCTGGCCATGTTTATTAACAGATCCAAAATGAGCAATCTTTATAGAGGGCCTTCCATAGATGCTACCTACCACGTTTCGGTTCATTTGGCCAAACAGTTTCAGAGTAGAAGATGTTTTAGGAATAGACCAATCAGCAACAAGAATTGCCTGTGCCGACCATGTTTGCTAAGGGATCAGGACTAAATGAGCAATCTTTACAGAGGGCCTTCCATAGATGCTTCCTACCAAATTAGGTTAATTTGGTCAAGCGGTTTCAGAGGAGAATATTTTTTTAGGAATCGACCAATCAGCATCAAGAACTGCCTGTGGCGGCCATGATTGCTACGAATTGAGCCGAAATGAACAATCTTTATAGAGGACCTTCCATATATGCTTCCTACCAAGTTTCAATTCATTTGGCCAAGCGGTTTCAGAGATTTTTAGAAATTGACCAACCAGAAACAATAACTGCCTATGGCTATTCGATTTCAGAGGTGAAGATTTTTTAGAAATCAACCAATCAGCAATAAGAATTGCCTATGGTGGCCATGTTTGTTAATGGATCATGACGAAATGAAAAATCTTTATAGAGAACCTTGCATAGATGCTTCCTACTAAGCTTCAGTTCATTGAGCTAAGGGGTTTCAGAGCAGAAGATTAAAATGTGAAAAGTTTACAGACGGACGACGGATCAAATGATCGCAATAGCTCACGTTCCCTTTGACAACGTCTGCTCAAAAGCTTTGATGAATACCAGAGTACAACACAAATTCTAACACGACGTCCTTCTTACGCTTTGTAGACAAACGAGCGATTTATCGATGGTATAATCTCGTTCACACATGTGCCGGTGAATGTGACTGACTTTTCCATTGGCAGCATAAATGGTGTGTGACACTTTCCGCAAACGTAAATATAAATTAACGTCTTCCAATCAAAGTATACTACCGTATTTGTAATCTTAGACATATCAGAATCGAAATAAATCATGGAAGCATGAATGTGTTTTGAGTTTTAACATGGGTTGGCGGATATTAGTAAATTTTATCGCTCTGGCTCGGGATAAAATACTAATATCCAACAATCCATGTTAAAACTCAAAACACATTCTGGCTTCCATGATTTATTTCTTAATTAGCGGGTCATTTTAACTGAGCCTGAATTACTCACCTGGTCACTTATACAGTTTATGTTCAATAAAGTATAGATTTTGTTAAAAAAATATTTTATAAATTTCGAATTTAACAAATAAATATATGATTTTTGATTCTGTCACATCTCTCCAACAGTAAAAGTTACAACAAATCAGCGGGGAACCTCCAATGTAACGAAAGAATGCGAGGTAGCTAATTTTCATGGGCAAACTTCTGTTGCTTATGCCTATGTTTGAATGGTGCCAGGTAGTTTATTTTTATGGATAACACTTTGACACCTGTGTCATACATTGAACAGATGTAAGGTAGCTTATTTTCATGGAAAACGTCATGACTCCTATCCAATGTAACGAAGGAATGCGAGGTAGCTAATTTTCATGGGCAGGTAGCTAATGTTCATGGACCATGAAACGAAGGAATGAGAGGTAGCTAATTTTTATAGGCAGGTAGCTAATTTTCATGGACCATGAAACGAAGGAATGAGAGGTAGCTAATTTTTATGGGCAGGTAGCTAATTTTCATGGACCATGAAACGAAGGAATGCGAGGTAGCTAATTTTCATGGGCAGGTAGCTAATTTTCATGGACCATGAAACGAACGAATGAGAGGTAGCTAATTTTCATGGACCATGAAACGAAGAAATGAGAGGTAGCTAATTTTCATGGGCAGGTAGCTAATTTTCATGGACCATGAAACGAAGGAATGAGAGGTAGCTAATTTTTATGGGCAGGTAGCTAATTGTCATGGACCATGAAACGAATGAATTAGAGGTAGCTAATTTTTATGTGCAGGTAGCTAATTTTCATGGACCATGAAACGAATGAATGAGAGGTAGCTAATTTTTATGTGCAGGTAGCTAATTTTCATGGACCATGAAACGAAGGAATGCGAGGTAGCTAATTTTCATGGGCAGGTAGCTAATTTTCATGGACCATGAAACGAAGGAATGAGAGGTAGCTAATTTTCATGGGCAGGTAGCTAATTTTCATGGACCATGAAACGAAGGAATGCGAGGTAGCTAATTTTTATGTGCAGGTAGCTAATTTTCATGGACCATGAAACGAAGGAATGCGAGGTAGCTAATTTTCATGGGCAGGTAGCTAATTTTCATGGACCATGAAACGAAGGAATGAGAGGTAGCAAATTTTTATGGGCAGGTAGCTAATTTTCATGGACCATGAAACGAAGGAATGCGAGGTAGTTAATTTTCATGGGCAGGTAGCTAATTTTCATGGACCATGAAACGAAGGAATGAGAGGTAGCTAATTTTTATGGGCAGGTAGCTAATTTTCATGGACCATGAAACGAAGGAATGCGAGGTAGCTAATTTTCATGGGCAGGTAGCTAATTTTCATGGACCATGAAACGAACGAATGAGAGGTAGCTAATTTTCATGGGCAGGTAGCTAATTTTCATGGACCATGAAACGAAGGAATGAGAGGTAGCTAATTTTCATGGGCAGGTAGCTAATTTTCATGGACCATGAAACGAAGGAATGCGAGGTAGCTAATTTTTATGGGCAGGTAGCTAATTTTCATGGACCATGAAACGAAGAAATGCGAGGTAGCTAATTTTTATGGGCAGGTAGCTAATTTTCATGGACCATGAAACGAAGGAATGAGAGGTAGCTAATTTTCATGTGCAGGTAGCTAATTTTCATGGACCATGAAACGAATGAATGAGAGGTAGCTAATTTTCATGGGCAGGTAGCTAATTTTCATGGACCATGAAACGAAGGAATGAGAGGTAGCTAATTTTCATGGGCAAACTTCTGATGCTTATGCTTATGTTTGAATGGTGCCAGGTAGTTTATTTTCATGGATAACACTTTGACACCTGTGTCATACATTGAACAGATGTAAGGTAGCTTATTTTCATGGAAAACGTCATGACTCCTATCCAATGTAACGAAGGAATGAGAGGTAGCTAATTTTCATGGGCAGGTAGCTAATTTTCATGGACCATGAAACGAAGAAATGAGAGGTAGCTAATTTTCATGGGCAGGTAGCTAATTTTCATGGACCATGAAACGAAGGAATGAGAGGTAGCTAATTTTTATGGGCAGGTAGCTAATTGTCATGGACCATGAAACGAATGAATTAGAGGTAGCTAATTTTTATGTGCAGGTAGCTAATTTTCATGGACCATGAAACGAATGAATGAGAGGTAGCTAATTTTTATGTGCAGGTAGCTAATTTTCATGGACCATGAAACGAAGGAATGCGAGGTAGCTAATTTTCATGGGCAGGTAGCTAATTTTCATGGACCATGAAACGAAGGAATGAGAGGTAGCTAATTTTCATGGGCAGGTAGCTAATTTTCATGGACCATGAAACGAAGGAATGCGAGGTAGCTATTTTTTATGGGCAGGTAGCTAATTTTCATGGACCATGAAACGAAGGAATGCGAGGTAGCTAATTTTCATGGGCAGGTAGCTAATTTTCATGGACCATGAAACGAAGGAATGAGAGGTAGCAAATTTTTATGGGCAGGTAGCTAATTTTCATGGACCATGAAACGAAGGAATGCGAGGTAGTTAATTTTCATGGGCAGGTAGCTAATTTTCATGGACCATGAAACGAAGGAATGAGAGGTAGCTAATTTTTATGTGCAGGTAGCTAATTTTCATGGACCATGAAACGAAGGAATGCGAGGTAGCTAATTTTTATGGGCAGGTAGCTAATTTTCATGGACCATGAAACGAAGGAATGAGAGGTAGCTAATTTTTATGGGCAGGTAGCTAATTTTCATGGACCATGAAACGAAGGAATGCGAGGTAGCTAATTTTCATGGGCAGGTAGCTAATTTTCATGGACCATGAAACGAACGAATGAGAGGTAGCTAATTTTCATGGGCAGGTAGCTAATTTTCATGGACCATGAAACGAAGGAATGAGAGGTAGCTAATTTTCATGGGCAGGTAGCTAATTTTCATGGACCATGAAACGAAGGAATGCGAGGTAGCTAATTTTTATGTGCAGGTAGCTAATTTTCATGGACCATGAAACGAAGAAATGCGAGGTAGCTAATTTTTATGGGCAGGTAGCTAATTTTCATGGACCATGAAACGAAGGAATGAGAGGTAGCTAATTTTCATGTGCAGGTAGCTAATTTTCATGGACCATGAAACGAATGAATGAGAGGTAGCTAATTTTCATGGGCAGGTAGCTAATTTTCATGGACCATGAAACGAAGGAATGAGAGGTAGCTAATTTTCATGGGCAAACTTCTGATGCTTATGCTTATGTTTGAATGGTGCCAGGTAGTTTATTTTCATGGATAACACTTTGACACCTGTGTCATACATTGAACAGATGTAAGGTAGCTTATTTTCATGGAAAACGTCATGACTCCTATCCAATGTAACGAAGGAATGCGAGGTAGCTAATTTTCATGGGCAGTCGGTAGCTAATTTTCATGGACCATGAAACGAAGGAATGAGAGGTAGCTAATTTTCATGGGCAAACTTCTGATGCTTATGCTTATGTTTGAATGGTGCCAGGTAGTTTATTTTCATGGAACACGTCATGACTCCTATTCCATGCAATGAAGAAAGGTCGAGTAGCTAATTTTCATGGACAAGCTTCAGATGCTTATGCTCATGTTTGAACGGTGCAAGGTAGTTTATTTTCATGGATAACACTTTGAAACCTATGTCATACACTGGACAGATGCAAGGTAGCTTATATTCATGGAAAACTTAACGACTTCTATCCCATGTAATGAAGAAATTATGCTGACTAGTCTCTGCCTTTATTCTTTTACGCCATGTGCCAATATAAATTGTATAGTTTTTGGTTTGATCAGATCGTTGATCGAAACCACGATCTAACGCACATGATGCGAGTACTCGTAACTATTTCACCACAGGAGCGTTATTGCTTGTTATAACAAAGCATCTTATTTCTTTGGAATGGATATAGTATAAACATAGTTTATTAATTAATTCAATATTACACATTATGATAATACACATATAAATGGAATAGATATACACATTTTTGTATATATGCAAAGCAGAAAATGCATTATGTACAGATAGATAATACGGTGATTGATATATAGAAACTTGTTCATGTCACTATAAATATATAATTTTTTAAAAATATTATTAGACTTGAATTTATTTATATTATATATATATATAACCCCGCGGGAAACCCGGTGTATAGAAATGGGACCGAGAGCTTCTTCGGCTTGAAGGGGCGTCCGTCGGTTGTGCGGGATGTATAAATTCACAACCAACCCGTACTTCGGACGAGACGTAAATAAAACCGAGGTCCCGTGTTGAGAGATTGCCATCCTCTTCGCACGTTAAAGAACCCAGTATGCTCATGATGAGACCTGTTGCACTGGCTAAATTATTCGTCCCTACCCATACACCTTTCCTTGTTTCGAGTCCCGTGGCGTTTAAATTTTTAAATGTTCTCGTCCTGAATATAGCTGAAAAATTGCTCGCTGGACGTTAAACACCAACCAAGCAATCAATCAATCAATCAACCAATCAATCATATATTTTATATCGAAATAACTTATTTTCATCCAGATTTTGCTCCATGTAAACAAGGATTTATATATATATATATATATATAAATCCTTGGTGTAAATGAATGAATAGGAGTTTGCTATCAATTTCTTGGATAAATCTATATAATTAAATAGATTTCCTCGCCTACATCCACCCCCCTTTTTTCGTTCAAAAATACTAATTACCAAGAATCTATCAAAACATGGTAAAAGGGGAATAACTGGCATAGTACTTTTAATGTATTATTAAGGTAGCTAATTTTCATGGCTATCATTTGGAACACCTTTGTGGTTTACGAAAATCTAGTTCCGAACGTCAAAAAGTAGCTAATAATTATGGTAGCTAATAATTATAGGACACCGGTCGAATGATTTTTGGCTGAGTTATGGCCCTTGAACTTGTATTTTAAAATCTAGTCACTGCAAGGTGATACTTCTAATATTTTAGGTCCTCTGATTTTTGCGGCCGGTAGGGGACAATGTATTGCTATGTGCAATACTCTCAGAATTCTTGTTTGTTTTCTGGTGTTTAACGCCACTTTCAACAATATTTCAGTTTATCATGGCGCATATTTTTTAAGGAGTACATTAAAAACATCAATTAAAATTAATTATCGAGTTCTAAAGTAAAAATTCCATCCATTCTCTCTTATTTTCCTGAAAACACATCTCGGACATACTAGTAAATTACTGTCTGTACGACAAAATACAGTGCCCCGTTCATATGACCTTAGGTGACCTTTTACTATGCATGCGCGAAATCTGTTGATGCAATAGAAATGTCTGTCGACGCGGTCGTACGAAAATTTTAACTGATACTGCTAGAAAAAGAAATAGGAAAGAAGTTTTGGTTTATGATCTTTAACGCCACTTTCAACAATATTTCAGTTATATCGTGGCGGTCAGATTTATTGGTGGAGGAAACCGAAGTATCCGCCGAAAATCACCGACCTGTTGCAAGTCGCTGACAAACTTTATCACATAATGTTGTATCGAGTGCACCTCGCCATGAACGGAGTTCGAACTCGCAACGTTAGTGGTGATGGTCACTGATTGCACAGGTAGTTGCAAATCCAACTACCACACGATCACGACCACGACGGCCCCCAAGGAAGCGTTGACAGTTCAAACTCATGCTGAAGTGTACTGTAAACATTGATCAGTACCATTGCGCATGTAGTTCAGAAATTGGGACATGCATAATTGATGATGATGGGAGACCAGCTGCACACAAAAACAACGAAAATACACGTTTTTTTGGTCGAATCTCGCCAAACGACGTTTTATTCTCATGTTTTGAAAGTATATGTGACGAACGCCGAGTGATGGCAAACTTGGATTGATAATATGGAGTATAAAACATAGACTTTGAACATAAATATTTAATTTATTTAACAATTAACAAAGAAAATAAAACCAAAAAAATGTTAATGATACAAGTCACAGTCAGTCCATCGGACACACGCCACCAATCACAGTTGTTCACAAAACGTCCAATGCTGTAGCTCCACAGACGGTCGGCAACATCCAGATACGTCAATCACATCTGGAAACACATATTATTAATCAAACAGGAAACATAGAACATGAAACATAACCCCTGGTAACAAAGACAACCGTCCAGACAGACACACCGACAAGAAGTGAAATCAGTACAATTTACACCTGGGCCTAATTAATCTAATTAATTACGTCAAGTTCTATTACCAACAACTCAGCCACGCACCATAACGTATCATACACAACGATCGATAATCCCTCCATGCAACCACCAATTCTAGTTTCGGAACGGCTTTTACGAATGCTCCCGACCACACAAGGCTTCACTCAACAAGATCTACCCCAAAACTTCTCACACATCTAAACCACACATCGTGAAGTCGTGACAATATATATTGACTTTCAACACACAAAAAATAAAAAAAAAGTTTGGTCATTTTTTTGAAAGTTTTTTTTTGCGTTGAAAATTAATATATACATGTACCTTCAAACATGAGTATAAAACGTCGTTTGGCGAGATTCGATCACAAAACGTGTATTTTCGTTGTTTTTTGTATGCAGCTTAAATTGTCTTCCAGCATCACTGATTATGCATGTCTCAGTTTCCGAACTACATGAGCAATGGCACTTTGAATGAGTTTCAACTATCAAAACTTCCTTCAATTCCATCTAACGGTCATGTTGGTGGTCTATGTTAATTCTTATTTTACTATAATTCGCCAAAACATCAGACTTCGCGCATTCGTATTAAAAGATCATAGAAATAGGGGCGATTATTTTGTCATACAGACAGGAATTTATGTTCGAGATGTGTTTCATGAAAATAAAAGATAATGGATGGACTTTTACTTTAAAACTCGATAATTAGTGTTAATTGATGTTTATAATGTACTCCTTGTAAACATATCTGGACAAAAAAATCACCAAAATCACAGACATTACCCGTTTAAGTTAAAAGGACATAAGGACGCCTACTTAGAAAGAATAGTTCATAGCAAAAATGTTAAATTTGTTATACAAATCTTGTGAATGCAATTATTTCTTTATCAACAGAAAAACTTCCCGAATGGGAAATACTTCTCGGTTGTGATATAACAGATTGGTCAAAATATTGTATTCTTTTAAAAAATCATGTAAAAACCCATCTTAAAATTTTCATTTTAAATTGCTGCACATAATAATTCCTACCAATTCCTTTTTGTATAGAATAAATAAAGCTCAAGAATACAAATGCATATAGCTTTTGCAAAAATTATGTTGAAACTACATGTATTGAACATCAAATCTTTGTCAAAACAGTTGAATCCAAATTGCAAGAACTTGATTTTTGAAGAAAAAAAATTCTTTGGTTTCTAGTTACGGGATCTTCTAGTTAATTTGATTTTTGTTATTGCAAACAATCTTCAAGTGCAAACTCAATGAACAAAGACTAAATGTTGTAGAATTTATACATAAAATTACCATTCACTTGAACAATATATATCAAAGAAAAACAATATACCATTTTAGCATTTGAAAAAAAATGTGGACCCATTTACACTATATTTTCCACAAAGCATAATTTGCTTGTTTATATATTGATCAATATATGAACAAACAAATTATGCGTAGTGGAAAATATGATGAGATTCGTATCATTATCAGTTTTTTATTAAGTGCAAAATGTTTTAATAATTTTGAGAGTGTTAGTGAATGATGAATGAAAGTGTTTATTACTATTATATATTATATTTTTTGTTTGTTTACTTATCAAAATGTAAATGCATGTCATAGCAAAATTTATTGTTTTGAAAACCCCTGTCACACATTAGTCAGGTGGTGATGTAAGGGAATTATATAATCCTGACTATTTGATGACCCCCCCCCCCCCCCCCCCCCACACACACACCAATACAAAAAACAGGTTTGTTTTGTATATTTTTTCAATTTAAATTAATGACTTGTGATAGGAACATTAATTTATAGTCAGTTACGAGTCAAATTGTCACCTACTCTCGTCAGAATCAACTTGTCGGTAATAAACAGTAGTCGGAATCCACTTGTCACTGCTCCATATGTTACTATACTCACTTCGAACCCCGATCGGGTCAACCTAAAGTCTTATAAAATTGGTATTTGTTGCTTCCCAGGCAAACACGCAGCATTAAGTAGAAAGAGCAAAGGCTGGTTTACTCGGAATCAGGATAATGTGTCGGAGTGGTGAGACATGTCTACCCGCTACCAAACTTTATCACATAATGTTGTATCGTGTATATCTAGCCATGAACGAGGTTCGAACTTTTACCTTTAGCGGTGATAGGCACTGATCGCACAGGTAATTGTAAATCCAACTATCACACGATCACGACCACGACGGCCTCTGCTAGCACCATTAATATGCAGCTGAGCTTGATGGTCTAGTACAAAATATCGCCATGATATAACTGAAAATTTTCTCATTTGGCTTAAACAGCAAACATTCTCTCACTCTTCTTATGGAATATGGTCGGATGATACTTTTCATGGTGATGGATAGTGTAGTTATAACTCTATATCCACCCTCTTTGTAAACAGAATTAAAGTCACATACATCAAATTTATTCCAATGCACCATTATACAATTCACAGGTGGTGGATAGGGGGACCACTCGGTTTAGGTTGTCAAGTTACAAAAAGGAAAGCCTGCCAATGGATCATAGTGGTTAATGTGTTTGAAGTGCCAGGTTGCCTGCACGCTAAAGACCTTTTTTGTAGATTTAAAAAAAAAAAGAGTAAGCACATTGTCATAGCCTCTACAAAAGACTAAAATTTTCGTCCTTTTCCAGTGTCAGTCATATGATTTGCTAACTACATACTGAATGAGTACCATCTTTGAACTTGTCATAAAGAATATCTAAAGTCAATTCAACAGTGGCCTTGCAGTTGGCCATTCCATTTAACACTGCAATAGAGTAAAACTTTAGTGTTGTCTCTTGTTAAAGGATCAGAGGATTGTGTATTTTGTGACACATATTCTGACTGGTTAACCAAGTTAGTCATAGTGGTAACTGTAACACTTTCGAAGTGACGACTTCAACTGCATCTTTATAAACACTAGGTTCAGTATAACTTCCATGTTAGCATCAACCCCCAATCAAGGAAATCATCATAGTAACCACAATCTCTGGAATATCATATTAAAGAGAGATGTATACTCCATATGCAGGTGCTGCTGGAATGTTACTACATATAAATGGAAAGTTTACAATGGGAAAAGTGAAATTATCTCATCTGTCTTTAAAACGTTTCGTTCTTAAGTGACACCCAGTCAATTTTTATGTGTAGGTCAAGGTATGAAGTATATCTAGCTGTATCTGTGCTATCATTTGTTTCAAGTTCAATTGGATAGATGTGAACAACATAATCAACAAACTAAGAATTATTTAGTGGAAGGAAATTATACAGCTTCTGATCACCCGAACATTTATTTTCCCTCCCAGGTAAAGGACAAGGATCTATATACCGGTATTAAATATATGAATTTCTTGTTACTGAAAATATCTTTTTCAAACAGAGGATTGGGGTGTTATATTTTCATGAAATTTGAAAGCACACAAGTTTGATGAATGTTACTGCAGTTTCATCCAATATACGTAATCCATCCTGTATCATTCAACTGGTTCATCAATGCCTACCACCACTATTATCTGGCACTACGGTTTAATCCAACAGTAAAATTAATTTAAACGATATAACTCAAATGTTTTGAAAGTGGCAATAAACACTCATAATCTTCCAATAATGTAACCTGTACATCACAAGTTACTTCGAATGTAGATATTTTGGTTTTCAGATATACTCTCATAACTATGCGTAGTAATATACTAGCAGACGCACTTGTAATTGTAACTAATGATTTATAGATATAAAAAATAAAGATGCATAAAATATGACATTTTTTAATTTCATAGTTGAATTTATGAAAACGAATAATCTCGAATATACCCATCTTCATAGTGAATAACAATGTTAGACGTATAATAAAATCCAAATTGAATATTTTTAGACGTCTCCGCAGCAGAATATGAAAATGTAGTCCTGAAAACATTTTCAACTGGAGTGTTTAAATTACAGGGTTTGAAAATGAAATAAATTTCCTTGAATATAATAATATTTTTTATATTTTTAAAATAGCCATATTGTTACTTTATTTGAAAAAATCTACTTTTTTATTTTTATTTAATATCATTATTTTACGAAACTGTGGTGACGTAGGTTTGTCAATCCAAAGAGAAACAGTGTGTGGAAGATGAATGTTCAAGTACATTGACAACATAATTGATGTTCATATGGTGTTATCAATGCTTTAACCAATTTGATATATTTATTGTGATATTAAATATTGGGATTTTTAATTTGACAATGAATTTCGAAATACCAGTAGGTCTTACAGACCTATTGCAAGATTTTACTGTTGCCGTTCTCAAAGAGAGACCCCCGGATTTAAAACTATTTGCAGCCGATTATTTCGCGAAATTGAATGAACAGAAAATTGAAAAATGTGAAGAAGACAAACCAAGAGGTGTCAGATTTGCTGGTTCTCCGAATCCAGAACCAATGCAAACCGAGGACGATGAGGATTCTGACGAACCAATGGGTAAAAATTTGCATTAACAATAACGTGTGATTTCATGTAACATGTTTTGCTTTTAATTTGTTCAATGTTCCCTACAAGCTACATCCAAGCATGGATTTCTAGCATTTAGAGTATAAAATTACAGTGGGTTTGATTCCATTTCCAATAATCATTATTAAATGAAAGAGACAAATTACAATGTAATGGTTGTTGTCGTGCAATAAAACAAATGTAAAGAAAAATCGGGACATCTTCTATTAATTATATTTTTTGAATATATAAACTTTATGATATAAAAATAGAAATATTTCCTTATTTCCAATTAAAGGTCCCCTTTTCGGACAGAATAACTATAGTAATTTGCATACATTGATTGCATATTGATTAAAAATTATGATTTAAAACATACAGAAGAAAGAATAGAAAACAGCTTAAGGGAAAGTCTGAGTATTTTGAACATTTTTAATTTTCAAACATCAATCTAATTTATTAGGTTTATCTAAGACTAAGCCTTTTCTAAGGTAGAACTAACAATTTATAGTGTACAACTTATTCTGTTCAGAATAATTCTGAGAATTCATTTGAAAATGCTAGATCAACATATAGATTAACCAATTAAAACACAGATATGCGGTTAATTTCGATCACAAGATTTGCTAAATTTGATCAATTAAGGGTGTAGGCCTAGGGTATGGGAGACAACTCTATTACAGTGTCTTCTCAAATATATTGGCATCTGTGCATTTGAAAATCCCACCTCAATTCCAAGCTTCTTGGCAACACAGATTGTTTACATTGGATATGGGCAGTTTTAAAAAAATGACCCCTTTTCCTTTTACCTTTCTATAGCTTGTCTTTTTATATCTTCAGTGAACAAAATAGGCGCTCGCCAATGCGAGTATTTCAATTTTTCGGGCAAGTAAAATATGTTTTGAACTCGCCCATTCTGGTGAGTAATTTTGGTTTTGAGACGTCCCCTAATTATTCAATGTTGATCGATTCTTCAACTAAGGGTAGGAAAGCGTTAATGTAAAACGACCAAATGATACAGATATGTTGTAAGAAATGGTTGTAGAAAACAAAGATGAAGGTCATGAATTAATGGATTCAGAATATTCACGATGTCACTGTTAAAAGTATGTGACGATTGTAAATAAAAATTATAATTTACAAAGCCGGTCTTGAACCCACACTGTATTGGTGATAGGCTTGTATGAGTTGTTAGATCCAGCGACCTAACTCATTGAGCCACCCAGGCCCCCCCCAAAAAGAAAATTGGGCAAGTGGATTCTGATCTGGGCGAGTAGTTCTTAAAAGTCACTCGCCCATCTTGGCGAGTGCCTTCACAAATCTAATTTTCACACTGTATCTTAATGCTGCTGATAAAAGTGTGTTATTATTATATGCTTGTGCCAACAAATATCTCTTTCCAGAAAAAATTGCCATCGAAATATGTTGTTAAAAATGCCAGGAGTGTAACACATTTTGTGTGACAAACTTGTTTTCCAATGAATTTCAAGCATTTGTCAAATAAAAAAATATTAAATATATACTCCAGAATCTTAGATATTATGAAACTATAGTACAAAATTGCTTTATTTGTCAGGAAATCACTTACCCCTGGTGATGATTTATAAAAAATAAAATGGTCACATCGAAAAACTTAATACTGAAATATAATTTTTTAATATATTGCCATTATTGGTATGAAAAATATCAATGTATTGAAAAGAAAGTGTCATGTTGGAATAAATGTAGTGTTTTTAGAAGTAATATTGAAACGATATGATGTATGTTTCATGAAAAACATTTTCACTGCCCTGTATGAACATATTTGCACCGTTTTGACCTTCACATAATTATTAGGTGACCCAAAAATGTCAGGAGGGTAAACAAGATATGTTTACATTGTGGTCATTTTATACATTGTTATATTTTGTTGAATTTTGTATTATTTTTTAGCACTTCATGAGTCTGTGACTATTATCGTCACGGTATGTGTTTTCGTGCGTCATCTGTTTTCGTTTTATCCATTTTATTTTGATTTCCACAGTGCACGCATTATTTTTGACGTGTCTTCCGGTTTCTATTTATGGAACATAAACAAGACTACAGCGTGACATCTGTAAAAGATGTTAAAGTTTGCTTTTAAAGACATAAGTACCAAAAACAGTGAACCTACCTACAGAACCATACTTTTTGTGATGCTAAAAATTTACTTCATTTATAAAATAGCTGGAAAAAAATCCAGAAGGGCTATATAAAATTTAACTATGTCGTCTGCCTCTCAGACACCTGCTCTTCCTGTCATGTAACTGTCATGGGGTCACTGAGCGTACTTGTAAACAAAAGAGCTGAATGAAATGTGCCTGTTTCTTATATAAAATACATGTCACTTTGTAGTGCATTGTGGTTTCAGCACTAAAAAAAACATCTAAAGTAAACACAATTTTGAAAGTGGTCATTTTCAAACATTCTGTTATTTTATTTAGATGTAGTATGATTTGGTAAATGGCCAGAACCATGAAATTTTAAAACCAGCCATTTCCGAATTTTATATTTGTTTCCATCCCTTATATCGGCCTTGTTATTACTTCACACGAAAACAGATGACGCCATTTTACTGACAACAAAAGTTGCCAGATAATCGAGAGTATATTAAAATACAAGAATGGCTTTAAAAACAATCTTATGTACAAAGAAATATTTAACTAGCCATTCTTTGAAAATTCCAATCGTCATATGAATGAAGGGTTAACACTGTTAATCGCTATATCTGAAAATCGATAATAGCACGAAAACCGATAACACGATGCTAGTTAAAGTAACACTCGTGTCACTACAGAACATGAAAATAAATCATATTAATTTTTTGTTTTGGCTTGTCTAATTTTAATATTATTCCACTGTTGCACATAATGCTCAATTTCGTTGGCCAACACCATACCAGCTGAATTTTCTTTTATTCATTACATCTATAAAGTATAATAGTGGTTATTTTCAAGGAATTTATGCATTGTGTATACACACCATCTCGCTCACAAATTTTACATCTTTTTTAATTTGCAGGTGAAATGTCAAATTCTCACATGTATAAATTCCTTCAAAATAACCTATCTTCCTATTATATGATTGCTGACAGTTTGAGAAAGATTCATATTTCAGAAACCAGAGAAAAAAATAACTGTTCAAAGACTGATATATCAAGGCATAAATTAATTTGATGGTAGTAAACAAAAATGGAAAGCTATGTTTGCAGGCCTCTACATTAACATTTTTTTTAACTTGTCCCTTCGGACAACTAACTAAAAAAAGTACTTGTCAGACTCAATTTTTTAAATTAATAAAAATTATAAAACCAGAAAAGGATTATCAGCAATTTGTGTAAAATGTTTTGGTTATTGTCTCGCAAACATTATCTCGTCCAGTCATTATTAATACTAACAGACATGATTATGACATCTTTAATCGACAAATTAGCATACACTTAGACATAAAGTCATTGGTATCAAACGATGCTATCATGGTATAAGTTTCTGATCATCAATTTCTAAGCTTGGTTTTCGAATAGCAGGCCCATCTAAGCGGTAATCGTATAATGTGGATTGAATCTAGGATGCTTTGAACGTCATTGTTCACCATACATTGAATGCAGATTGTGTATGAAAATCGGCTACTGAATGTCCCTCAATGGAAATTAACATCAGACACCTTAACATTTCTGGTTTAATTGATCTCTGCCGCTTGTTGTAAATCCGTACTTTCTAAGATCAGGGGATATCATAGGTCTATGATGATGGACATGGTATTTACATTTCCAGGGAATTATTGCATAGGGGAAAGAAACACTATAAACAAATCTATTTCTATTTCATTTAATTAAATAATGCCAGTTGTTGTTCAAATCGCTGTGATACAAGATCAACTTGTCCGACGTCAGTTTTCACTGGTATCGGGCAAACGTTAATGTCGAGGCCTGGTTTGGGGAATTTTTTTGTAATATCTGATACTCTCTATCCCTCCTCTCTCCCCCCCCCCCCCCCCCCCCCAATTCAAAAAATCTTTACCTTAGACAACTAAAGATAACCAGAATCAAATGAATACATCTGGAGCACAGAATTTGAAGGAATTTAACAATACAGCTGGGTTTTTGTAATGAATTAATCAAGTAGAGTCAACCCCCCCCCCCCCCCTCATGAACCGACCTGAAAATAAAAAGACAATAGCAGTAATTTGGTAATTTGGACATCCACTATGACAAATATAATAATTCAAAAGCTTTGTGTTATTGGTAACTAGATTTTTTTTATCTCACAAATTAAGAAACAGCAAAGACTTGAGTGTGTGATAACTTTCCTGGACAATTTCATTTTTTCTGTGTGCCATCCATGAGGCCTAAAATAAAATTTTATTTGTTTGGCATTGCCACCCGACCCACTGAAAAACTTGCCGCCCAAATTATTTTATTTGCGTTTCAGACAAGTTGTTTTTTATTAGAAAAATCGGAATCGCGCCGGAATTTCGATCAGGTCCGCGGAGTTTGTTCCGGGCTTTACTTATTTCAAATCTCGATCGTAAAAGTGCTTGATGTACACTGTATTGAGAGCAAATGTTTAAACGACATAGAATAGAAAATGGTCTGCTGAAACGAAAATAATGTCGAAGAGGCCGGCAGTGGAAAGAATCCTCCTATGCTGCAATGCATCAGTTAAGGGGGTAGTCCGAGATTCCTCTGCCGTCTGATGGCTTTTATGGATTTGCTGTAGCCGTGGGACGTCAGAGCGCTATGCATATGGAAAACAGCGGATTTGCTTCCCCACTGGTTCGGCACATTTCCACGTTTCGTGGCTATCAGATTTTATTTTCTATCAGAAACACTTATATAAATCGCTTCACCAATCATTTTTCTATTCATTCATAACCATCTTACCCTCAGAAAGTGGTGCTACACTTCATTACAGCACGATTTTGCCTTAGATCCTATGATTCCGCCATTTGTCTTCCATTTTTCAAATTTTCGTCACGTGACTACGAGAAAACCACGATTACCGCAATGTATCATGGAAGATGATTTGCATATAAACAAACAAACGAATATTTGTATTGCCAATCATACACGCCTGTTAAGGCAGAACAATTAACATAAAATTTAATACAGTTGATTATATTGATTGGTAATGATTGATTTTAACAGCAATAGTGAATTACAGATAACCATAAGAAAAAAAATGATATATAGTACCTTGTCCAAAAAGGGGGGACGTAACACATGCTCTTTCCGAAGCCCGTTGGTAACACTCTGCCATTGAATCTTTTCTTTCCAACACATTCTGTATTATTTTCTTCTGCTCTGCTTTGATCTGTAGATGGACTGTTTGTCCTGCAGAATACGCTTAAATGTATCTTCTTCCATGTGATTTGAATGTTGTTTACGTATGCAAATAATGCTCAAATAATTTGGCGTGCTGAATTAAGTAGCTCCCATCATGCAATGCGTTACTGTTATCATTCATTTAGTATCGCAAGATCACGTTTGTAGATTCGAAAATGGAAGTCAAATGGCGGAATAATAGGATCTAAGGCAAAATCGTGCTGTAATGGAGTGTAACAACACTTTCTGAGGGTAAGATGGTTATGAATGAATAGAAAAATGATTGGTGAAGCGATTTATATAAGGTTTCTGATAGAAAATAAAATCTGACCCAGAGCTGGAGAGGCAAATCAGCTGTTTTCCGTATGTATTGCGCTCTGACGTCCCACGGCTACAGCAAATCCATAAAAGCCGTTAGACGGCAGAGGAATCTCGGACTATTAAGGGGGGTGAACATTTTATCAAAAATAAGATCTTCAGTTATTTTATGAACGAAACATGGGAGAACGTTCTGAAAGATCCTGTGTTCCTGTGAAAAACCAGTCTGAAAATATAAAGCTTTCAAATGTAAAAAAAAAAAAAAAAAAAAAAATCCCTACCTACCCACCTGCGTCGGCAATGCCAAACTAACAATATTTTAAGGGTGGCCTGATGAAAAACATAATTTTAAATATCTTAAAAATTTGATGGTAAAAGTTTGTAAAATTTGGTGCAATGATGTTTATATGTATATTCTTTGCTGTGACATTTTTTGGTGGAAATTAATCGACAGGAATTTTTTTAATAAGATTTTTAATACCAGAGTGGTGTCTCAGGGCATCTCCCTTTTTTCCAATTTCAACTGCTTTGCACATGATTATCTCCAAACAGATTATTCATATACAGTGCAGCCCAGAAGGAAAACGCAAAATCCGCAATACTATCGAGGACAAAATCAACAGTTCGCGGACCGTCGCAGTGATTCAATGTGGACCATGATTGTGGACAAATTCTATCATTTTTATCACCATCGCGGAATCATGTTGGAACGCAAATCCGTCGTGATGTCGCGCACAATGAACAACTACATTTTTGTACAATGTACTTTGTAAACCTACATGTACCTGTACAAAGTTTCTCGATCGTATAAAGTTTACCTTAAAAAATCAATGCAAATGTGGTCATTTTTATTGCATGTGGACCTGATAAGAAATTATGCTTATCTTTGAAGTGATAAGGTCGTAAAGAAAGGTCATATCCTGTCATTAATTTGAAGTGCGGTGTTGTCTTATTTGATATTACACAAAGTATCTTAACGCTCGAGTAAGCACCACATGGAGATTATCCTCGCCTGTCAAATTTTAGAGAGACTTTACCTAAATGATGCAAATAACTGATACTGTAAATTCAGAAATTATTGTGTGCATTTATTATTGCGATTCCTCAGCCGCCCGCCGACAAAAATGTGAGGTTTAATTATTGTGACGCGCCAAGATAAAGAAATAAAAATCGATGTAAATTTTTATCTAAACGTGTGTTTTCGTTTTCGTATTTGTATGTCGTTAATCCCCTTGCAAGCCACGTGTCATGTTTACCTTTAATTAAAGTGGATGCACATTTCTCTTTGTACACACATTTTTCACATGAATGAGAATCTAGAAAGGATTCCACATATTGGTAATATATTATCGATCAAAGCGTGCTTTTGCGGATCTAGAAACTTTTGTAACAGGTGAACTTTAGTCACATGCCGAGTCGACAGTAATTGAACATCTGAAGGCTTGGGTGATATAAAGCTTCATGAAATTTACGGTCATTGATTGATTCACAATCCTTCTCGGTTTGTTTTTAAATCAATCCCTCAGCCTCAGGTAACTGTGTATTTGACCTTTTAGTGACCGAGTTCAATGCGTGCACTAAATAAAAATAGACACACCCGTACATAGATAAAAATACAGGTGATTATCAACTCGTGAGAGAAAAAAAATAACACCTATGTAAACCAATCGAAATGTTGGGATTACATATTATGCAAAACAAGATGTGTGCTCATATATCCTATAAATAAAATGTATGCCATCCCTGAAAAAAAACCGGTATCAAATGATCAACTGCACAAATAAATTTCAATCTGCATATTAAGATTACGAAGCATTGTGATGACGAAGGTACAATCACGTGTAATATTCATTATGAATGAACATTTCAATAATTACAATCCGTGATGGCCTCGTGAAGACATCACGTTCTCTCCGTCATGTCCATGTTTTTTCGTGGACCAACCACGTATACACACAGACTTCTCGTTAATTCCGCGTTGCGATAATCCTTGAAAAGACGCAGACTTTGAGATTTCCCTCTGGGCTGTACTGTATGCTAGATATTTTATATTTATTCAACAATAACACTGTCAAGTGTATTAAAGCCAAAATATTCCCTTTCAACCAGAAATAAATGCGTATATCTATTAGAAGCTTCCGAAACTAGTATTACCATCTGGGTCAAGAATACCCCCAAAATTGCTATATTTAGGATGTGCTATGGAGAAAACGGCACAGTGAAATTTCTTGAAACTTTGGCAGATAATGTATTTAGACATAACTGTTCAATGATGCAAATTTAAAAGAAATAAAATTTAATTGATCTATGGGAAAATTTTGGGGTTACCCAGGCCTACACCCTTAAAACACTGTTTTTGTCCTCTTTGATGTTAAGATTTTGTTTCTACATATTATTACTCTGAATTATTTTTCTTAACTAAACATTCTCTGTCATCTTACAATATCCTGATATATGATTGAACTCTGTACCTTCTGCTTTACCCAACAAATTGAGCTAAAGGAGATCTCCACTAGACCAGCCATCAAAAGAGGTTAAATCTGTGATGACTCTCGAAATTGTATTAAGTTCACATTTTGATATTCAATGAGTACTTTGTACATCGCCACATTTTGCATACATGCACGTGATATTTTGAAAATGACTGGAGGGAGATCTAGCAAATTTAAGAGGAGTTTGACCCATCAAGAAGGAAATTTTTTGCAGACTAATTCCTCAAATATATCATATATATTCACAAAAGTCAATTAATTTTGATCTGCAAATTACAACTGATTACTGACAGCATTAACATACCTTTCATTGGTATTAGATGCATTTAATGCTGTGCTATTTTAGAATTAGTCAGTTATTCTGATAGTTTTCAGAATACAATATTGTAAATCTGTTTTAGGGACATTATTTTCTGTTATTATCAAAAGCATTTAAAAGAAAAAAAGATATAGAAGAGGAAAAACAAAAAGAACCATTATTACTTGGATAAACAACATTGTCTTGCCTAAAATTGTGAAAACATAAAAATCCAGATTATTCATTAATTTTCACAGGACTTCCTTTCCGAAATAATTTCAAAATGATGAAAAATGAATAAAGCAAGGGAAATAACTCTTCAATACAGAACAATATTAAATCATATTTTGTTGCCTTTTAAGAATATTTTTAACAAAGTAATGCTAGTAAAGATTTGAAGATATATATGACTAGGAAATTTAAACAAACAACTTTAGAACAATGTATTTAAATACCTGTATTTACAAGTCATTATCTAGATAAAAATCAAATATGCAAATGGCAAGAATTACAGGGATATGACTTAATCTTTTATTACTAGGGGTCAGCTGGACTACTGACTTAATTTCTAGAGGTTCATTTTTTAGCTCACCTGACCCAGAGGGTCATGTGAGGTATTGTCATCACTTGGCGTCCGTCGTCCGTCCGTTAACTTTTCATATTTTAATCTACTCCTCTGAAACAACTGGACCAAATGGAACCAAACTTGGCAGAAAGCATCTATATAAGGTCCTCTATAAAGTTTCTTCATTTCGTCCCATTCCGCCAACTAATATGGCTGCCAAGGGCAATTCTTGTTTCTGATTGGCTAATGTTAAAAAAATCTTCTCCTCTGAAACTGCTTGGCCAAATGGAGCCAAACTTGGCAGGAAGCATCTATGTAAGATCCTCTATAAAACTTCTTCATTTAGTTCCATTCGGCCAACAAACATGGCCGCTGTTACTAAAAATAGAACATATGGTAAAATTGCACGTTTTTGGTATCAACTCAAAAACCGTTAATAATATCAGAAATCTGACATGGGCAAAAATGATCAGCACAGGAAGATCTAACTACCCTGAAATTTTGAAGAAAATCTGATTACCTATCTTGGAGTTATTGCCCTTTTTAGCTCACCTGGCCTTTAGGCCATGTGAGCTATTGTCATCACTTTTCGTCTGTCGTCCGTCGTCCGTCCGTCAACATTTCACATTTTAATCTTCTCCTCAGAAACCACTGGACCAATTGCAACCAAACTTTGGTGGAATGGTCCTTGGATGGCCCCCTTTCAAAATTTTGTCCGGTGATCCCGACTTCCAACCAAGATGGCTGCCAAGCTAAAAATAGAAAAAGGGGGGATGAAATTTTAATTGTCCATTGCTGCTTAGTGTAAGTCAAAATGAGCTCAAATTTTAACTGCAGCTACATGGCAAGGAGTAGTTTAACATATATTCCGGGTTTTTCTGTGAAATTTTTCTTTCAGTCGATATATACCGATTATGCAAATTAGGCATATTTTGATAAAAGATCACATTTAAATCTTCTCCTCTGAAACCGCTGAACCAAATTAAACCAAACCTGGCAGGGATGGTCCCTGGGTGGGTCCCTTTCAAAATTGTGTCCGACAGCCCCGCCCTCCATTCAAGATGGCCGCTGTTACTAAAAATAGAAATTTCTTCAAATGGCCAAAACTGCTCTATTTTAAGCCAGAATGTGCCCAAATTTGAACTGTGTAAGCATAATGATGAGCTTTTTAGCATATATTACAGGATTTTTTATGAACTTTGAACTTTTGCCGATTTTGACCGATTATGCAAATTAGAAAAAAGGGGGGATGAAATTAAAAAAAAATCTTCTCCTCAGAAACTACTGAGCCAATATCAACCAAATTTTGCTGAAATGATTCTTGGATGGCCCCCTTCCAAAATTGTGTCCGTTGATCCCGACTTCCAACCAAGATGGCCGCCAAGCTAAAAATAGAAAAAAGGGGGGATGAAATTTTAATTGTCCATTGCTGCTTTAGTGTAAGTCAAAATGAGCTGAAATTTTTCTTTCAGCCGATATATACCGATTATGCAAATTAGGCATATTTTGATAAAAGACTTCTCCTCTGAAACCGCTGAACCAAATTAAACCAAACCTGGCAGGGATGGTCCCTGGGTGGGTCCCTTTCAAAATTGTGTCCAACAGCTTGTTTACAAACTCATTTGTACAGAGAAAAAACAAATGAGCATATTATATAAAAATAATTAAACTCCCTTTCTTTTTTTTGCAACATACACACATGTTTTGAAAAATGAACTATTTAATGATGTATAATTTTGGATTTTGGAATGGACATGAATAATAATTGAATGGCCCCTTACAAAATTTATTTCTTTTCATATTGGAAATCCAAGATGGCCACCATCGCAAGATAAACTTAAAATATGATCCTATGGAAAAAATATTTCCAAAGCATTCCTATTTGAAATCAATGAACCACTTGAAAACTTGGAATGTGCCTTTGATAATCCCAGACTTTTTGAAAAAAAATTCAATATGCAGGACATAGGTCCTGCACCCAATAATTTTCTGCATGACCTACTGAAATTGTGCAGGACCGGAATTTACAAAATTCTAAAATTTAAACGGAATCGGTGATGGGAACAATAAAAACCTGACCCGCCATGTTTTCAAATATAAACACACAAAATGGTCGCGTTGATGCATCACAGCCAGTTTAAACTATAAAAATACAATGATTAATAGAATTACCATGGAAACATTTGCATGTTTAAGAAGTAAATGTCATTTGAAGCAGAATCTAATTCTGAGTTGACCGTGATCGTTCCTGCATACCAGTTGCATTTCTGATTTCCGGTGCAAAACAAAATACACCAAAAAAAATGTTGTCGGACACCCGGACCGGCATACTTGGCAGTATTGCTGGTCCTTGTTAACTCACCTGTGTGAGCTATTGCCATCACTTGGTGTCCGTCGTCCGTCTGTAAATTTAAAAAAAATCTTCTCCTCTGAAACTACTGGGCCAATTTAAACCAAACCTGGCCTGAATCATCCTTAGGGGGTTCCTTTTGAAAGTTATGTCCGATGACCCTGCCGACCAACCATCATGGCCGCCATGTCTATAGATAGAACATATGGTAAAATTGCAGGTTTTTGGGTAATAACTAGCTGCAATAATGTAGCTCCTGTGACAAACTTGTGTCTCGGCAGAGCTACAACGCGATCCCATTCGTCACTGGAGCAAAAAAAAAAGTTGCAGTTGAAACATAAAAACTCACTATTTACGCTTCAAATATTTCATTATAACTATTACTGATAATCCCAGTCCTTGTTAAATCGGTTTGGCTGAGAAATATATGCTTTTCAAAGGTAGCAACAACCTTGTTCAAATTTATCGATCGTTTGCCATAACCGGAAACTACGGAAGGCGGAGCTTTTCTAAATATGGTATTTCTTACTACACGTAGTAAACGGCTGATCTAAACATTCATGCCTCAAATCGCCAAATATAGTATCGACATCCAAATAGTGAGGCCGGAAATGACGAAATTCAAAATGTTCAGAAAGAAAGTAAACATGGATTTTTATTTTGTGGGAATTACATTCTAAAATACTGGTAAGTGATAAAAACTTGTTATAATAATGGACAAAAGGAAAGGTTATGTCTTATTATTGATAAATGCAGGCATCAGAAACTCTGTAAGCGAGTGCAAAAAATATCTGCGGCTGCTCCATTACGTGTAATGGCATCCCGTTATAACCCTTGCAGGTAAGCGAGCATTTAGGGTTTTATTATTAGAACTAGGTAATAACTCAAAAACCGTTAATAAAAACAGAAATCAGACATGTAGTAAAAATGATCAGCACAGCAAGATCTACCTACCCTGCAATTTTGAAGTAAATCTGATTACCCATCTTGGAGTTATTGCCCTTTTTTCATCAAATTTTTAAAATTTTAATACTTTTCATCTTATATTTCAAAAACTATAAAAGATAGATGTTAAGTTTAAATTGCAAAAATGTGCAGCATGTCGAGATCTACCTACACTGCAATTTTGAAGTAAATGCCATTACCCATTTTGGAGTTATTGCCCTTTTTTTCATCAAAATTAAAAAAAATTAATACTTTTCGTCCTTTACATTGTATTTCAAAAACTATAAGAGATAGATGTTAAGTTTAAACTGCAAATATGTTCAGCGTGTCAAGATCTACCTACACTGCAATTTTTAGCTCACCTGTATGAGCTATTGCCATCACTTGGCATCCGTCGTCCGTCTGTAAACTTTTTCAAAAATCTTCTTCTCTGAAACTACTGGGCAAATTTAAGCCAAACTTGGCCTGAATCATCCTTAGGGGGTTCCCTTTAAAATTATGTCCGATGACCCTGCCGACCAACCATCATGGCGTCCATGTCTATAGATAGAACATAGGGGGTAAAATCAGCAAAATAATCAATTAAAAAAAAATCCAGAAAAATCCTTTAGAGTATATTGCAATTAAATTTGATACATATGTAATATTCTTTTAGAATTATGGTTGAGGACCCCATCCCCCATCAAACATGGCCACCATCGTTACTATAAATAGAAAATTAGTGAAAAAATTCATTAAAAAATTATTTTAAAATCCTGTAAAGAGTCAAATGCAATCAAACCATATGGAAAGAATGCATATGTGGTCTTCTTTCAAAATTTTGATTGTAGACCTCCGGCTGTCATCCAACGTGGCTGTCATTGTTACAAAAAATAGAAAATTATTGTCAAAAAACATTTTAAAATCCGGTAAAAAGCTAGTTGCCACCAAACTTTATGGAAATGATGCATATATGATCCACTTTCAGACTTATGGTTGCTAACCCTGGTTGCTTATGAAAAATGGCTGCTATCGTTACTAAAAATAGATTTGTTAATTTTTTTTTAAATTCTTTAAATATTGTAAAGAACCAATGTTGCTACCAAACTATAAAGGAACAATGCATATATAATTCTCTTTCAGACCATGAATGATGACTCCGACAGTGACCGCCATCAAACATGGCTGTTGCCGCTTCTCAAACTTGAAAATTAGAGAAAAAAATCAGTAAGAAATAGGAAACTATTTAGATTCTTCTCCTCTGAAACCGTTTGGCCAAATGAACCGAAACTTGGTAGGAAGCATTTATGGAAAGTCCTCTGTTGGGATTGCTCATTTTGTCCCGATCCGTTAACAAATATGGCCACCATAGACAATTCTTGTTTCTGATTGGATGATTTCTAAAAAATCTTCTCCTCCGAAACCGCTTTGCCAAATGAACCGAAACTTGGTAGGATGCATCTATGGGAGGTCCTCTATAAAGATTGCTAATTTCGTCCCGATCCATTAACAAATATGGCTGCCACAGGCAATTCTTGTTTCTGATTGGTCGATTTCTAAAAATCTTCTCCTCTAAAACCGCTTTGCCATATGAACAGAAACATGGTAGGAAGCATCTATGGAAGGTTTTCTATAAAGATTGCTCATTTTGTCCCGATCATTAACAAACATGGCCACCACAGGCAATTATTGTTTCTGATTGGTCAATTTCTAAAAATTTTCTACTCTAAAGCAGCTTGGCCAAATGGACTGAAGCATGGCAGGAAGCATCTATGGAAGGTCCTCAATGGGAAATGCTCATTCCGTTTTGATCCGTTAACAAACATGGCCATCATAGGCAATTCTTGTTACTTATTGGTCGATTTCTAAAACAGCTTTTCCTCTGAAACCACTTGGCCAAATGATATGAAACTTGAGAAGAAGCATCTATGGAAGGTCCTCTATAGAGATTGCTCATTTCGTTTTGATCCATTAACAAACATGACTGCCACAGGCAATTCTTGTTTTAGATTGGTCAATTTCTAAAAATCTTCTTCTCTGAAACTGCTATGCCAAAATGAACAGAAATTTGGTGGGAAGCACCTATGGAAGGTTCTGTATTAAGTTTCCTCAAAGCAGAATGAAAGGTGAGCGACACCCTCTAGTGATTTTCTGTCCGATCGGTCCGACGAATTTCAAAAAGTCTGTAATCCTTTATCAGAGCTCCAGATAAGCTGCGTATTTGCATTTTTTACGCTATGAAAACGAGTAAAAACGCATGTATTATCAGATCAGAGTGTACACATTACGCATACATATTGCTGTGTAAGCAAACTTTCCAAATTCGGAGCGTACTTAACTTGTAAAGTCCTGTACATAACAATACATTTTTGTCTTTTAAATGTGTATGCTTCTGAATTCAAACCTCCTACGGGTGGTGGTTTGAAATCCGATTTGAATAAAATCTGATTTGAAAGCAGTTGTGTGAACGCAAAACAAGATTTACTTCTGAATTAAACCTATCGCGCATGTCTGTCGCGCAAAAAGCAAGTGTATATTTTGCTTAAAAGTTAACCAATACGGTTGTTTCGAATCATGTCAATTCCGACCACGTTCCGTCTTTTTCGTGTCTTGATGTCTAAAATGCTCGGCCGACGACTTCCGTTGTTTACGCTATTACTGTGACAACGTCAGCATATCATAGTTGTAGATGCAGTAGATTATAAGTAATTATAATATGAAGATGCCAAGGAAACCGCTGAATAAATACTATTGTTCGGGACCCCACTATCTGTCTGATATCAGAAATTACATAAAGGCAGATCGTTTTCCTTTCATGATGCTGACAGTATATGAATAGTTATTGGATTGTCTTTTTTTTGTGGATCAGAATTTGACATTGTTTTACTATGGGAATATGAATTTTCAAGGTAAACACAACTTTTCTGAGATCATTGGTACAATGTACGATACCTTTCATATTTTTGGTTGGATAATTGGTCACTATGTGTAATTGATCATATTATCTCACCATTTTGATTTGACGATTTTTGTTGGACTTAAATTTTGATGGGACTGTAGAGTTATGCATTTTCAATATAGTTTATACTAAATGTGAACATCAACTCCACTGAGGTCGTTTGTCCAATAACTATCATTTATATGATACAAATGTACGATGATTGGTCATGATGTGTAGTCAACCATATTATTTGGTGGGGCATATTATCCTTTGGACACAGTAAATTTTTGTCAACAAATTAGAGTAATACTAATAACAGTATATTTTTGGGGCTGGATAATCATTTCTTACAAACAGTATTATAGTGTAAATAAACAGTCCACTACATGTACATTTGTACATGTAAAAGACAGCTGCACTATCAAAAACTGCTCAGTTTAATCTATGTGGGAATGGCACATGCTGTCGTAAAAGACATTGCCTTGCAGTAAATTCTTGTGCGGGAGAAATACTTTGTGACTTGATGTGGTCGTTTTCACGATGCGTGCAGTCCCGTATAGCTCTGTGTTTTCATGGCCAATTTGTTTTCAAAAAGTAACCTATAAATTGTATCTTTATACATGTATATACTTGCAGTAATTAATTCATTTTAGATGTCCAATTTAAATTTTGATGACCTGGATGCCATTTCGCATATACATGTAGTATCAGTTCTATCAAACACAAGGCAGATTAATTTCGGGACCGTCCTGGTCGTGATCATACAATGTATGGTAGTTGGATTTACAACTACATGTACCAGTACAATCAGTTCCTATCCCCACTAAAGTTGTGAGTTCAAACCCCTTTCATGACGAGGTGTATTTGATACAGCATTATGTGATAAAGTTTGTCAGTGACTTGTGACAGGTTGGTGGTTTTCTCCGGTTTCCTCCACCAATAGAACTGACTGCCACGATATAACTGAAATATTGTTGAAAGTGGCGTTAAGCACCATAAACCAACCAGCAAATTCCAATATTGATGACCTAGATGCCATTTCGCACATGGTATCAGACTATCAGTTCTATCAAACACAAAGCAGATTCATTTCTATTAAGTGAGTTCATACATGTAAGTAATTTAATTTAATTTTCATTTTTTTTCAAAATTTTAAATAAGATGAGATAACTTGTAAGCACAATACAAACATGAAGTGAGAATATTTTATGTACATTTCTTGTGTATTTTAGGACTTATGTTCCTCATGGAATTAATAACTAAATATCGACTAGTTTAGGGATAATCCTCTTTAAGCCTGCTTATATCATTAAACATAATTTCTTTAAAATAACAGTCTTCATACTAAGTGAAAAATGTTTTTCCTTAACATGTGAAAAACCTGATTAATTATATAATTTTTACACGAATGTGCACTTTTGTCATTATATTTGTACAGATATCATACACCTTGTACTTTGAAAGTGGCGTTAATCGCCATAACTCTAACCCTTGTTCGTTAAAAAATAAAATTTAATTGCAATGGGATTGTATTGCCAGTCTAGATCTGTTGTTTAACATGTAAGACAGATTACAAGCTAATCTTATGATACAATATGTACAAAACAAAGCATTAACTTGTACGTATACATGTATCACTGTCAAACACAAATGTTAATCTCCAAAAATTAATATATATATACATACAATGTACATACATACTAGTATTAGATTACCGTTAATACTTGATACATACTATTCAAATGAGGTGGTGAATGACTGATTGTTTATACGAACATGGCAAACAAATATTTTTGTAATTGGAAATACATGTCTGAAAATATATACATCTAACCAGTCTAAGGCTGAAAATTTTTTTTACATGTGTTTCCACTAATCCCCAGTTTTCTAAGATTTTTCTTCAACAGCAATTTTCTCAAGGAAAGTGCATACTAAAAATTCACCTCCCCACAAGTACAGATCAAACTTACTTTCCCTGATTAATTAAGATTTTATTTAGATGGCCAGATTTGTTTGTTTGTTTGATGTTGTTTAATGCCACTTTCAACAATATTTCAGTTATATCGTGGCGGTCAGTTTTATTGGTGGAGGAAACCGGAGGACCCGGAGAAAACCACAGACCTGTTGCAAGTCACTGACAAACTTTATCACATAATGTTGTACACCTCGCCCTGGTCGAGATTCGAACTTACAACATCAGTGGTGATAGGGATTTGTTCCAGTACCAAAGCTGTTGTGTGCAGCTCATGTTTGATTATAATCTTTGTAGTATGATCAAAACATTTGACCATTTAGTTCATATTTGGGCCCAGAAAAAACATTTAGTTCATATTTGGGCCTAGAAAAAAACCATTTCCAAGATGAAACAAAAGAATGACGAGTGCTTCAGGTGATATTCCAATGGATGTCCTCCATCAATTATAGTTTTCGAATTTAACTTGATTGCTCTTTATTTTTAGATGTTAATCAGAGCGAGCAATCGAATGCCACCACGAATCCAGGTCCATTTGTCTTAAATCATGTTCACCCTGGGTCTGTATGCTCTCATTCATTTTCTCCCTGAGTCCCTTATTATACCCCCCGCAACAAAGTTGTAGGGGGGTATACTGGTTTCACCATGTCCGTCTCTCCGTCCGTCCGTCTGTAGACAAATCTTATGTCGTACGATAGCTGTTTACTGGTGAAGAGAGGATGATCCCTTTCTTTTTTGACGATTTTCACTTTTGCCGTTCCAGAGTTATTGGACTTGATACACTGTATGACGGAAAATAGGATTTTTACGCTATGTTGTATGATAACTTGAGTAGTGTTTCTCAGAATGTTTTGAAATTTTATCAGCAGCTTACCGGTGAAGAGAGGAGGATCCTTTTCATTTTTGGTCGGAACAATCAGTAATGTTTTGGTTATGGAAATAGATTGGACAGATGTGGGGAGCTGTGCTCACAGTAATACTAGTTTTAATATACATTTGTAAATTTTTTAGGAAATAATATACGATCTATAAAGATTTTTATTAATAACTGCATGAAAGGGATAGTGTCTGTAAATTTAGTTTTTTTCCTTCAGTCATTTCAATATATTTTTAAGATAACAATAAAACGTATATTCTTTGAAAGTTTAGCTCTTTTAAAAAGCTGAGGTTTATCAATTTGTAACATTTAAAATATAAAATGTATTGCAAAGAAACTGAAAGGTAGTTTTTAGTATATTGAAAGATTTTTTCATATTATTTTAAGTGACATATATATGTAACCATCATGGCATGATCTTTTCAAGTTATGAAGAAGAAAAATAATTACTTTTATACATGTATTAACATTTACTAAAATACTGTAAAGGGCAATCGACCAGCATCATATCATAGGTTGATTTAATGTGGCATGTAGCTTCTACATAAAGCTGTTTGACAGTTAAGATTAAAACTTTCAGTTGTTTCATGTATAAGATGCTAAAAATCTGTTGAAACTATGTCTACAGTATGTACAACACCACTTTACTCATGTTCTGTGAAACTGTGGAGTGATCATGACTCATGAGGTCTTGAAATCCTCCGCAATATCTTGTTTGGCAACCCAGTCTGGCAAGTTGACAATTATACAATGAACATACCATCATGACCCAAGTTTTTTTCTTACAAATTGAAAAATGAATATTTCTCATAATAAATCCATCAAAGATATTGTAGAGGATTTCAAGACCTCGCCTCACAGTTTCACAGCCTTAAAAATTTGACATTTGTAACTTGAATCAGAAATCCAAGATGGTCACCACCACATGACTTAGAAATAAATCATGGAGGCCAGAATGTGTTTTGAGTTTTAACATGGATTGGTGGATATTAGTATATAAGAGGGATAAAATTTACTAATATCTGCCAACCATGCTAAAACTCAAAACACATTCTGGCTTCCATGAATTATTTCGATTCTAGAGTACAAATACGGTAGTATACTTTGATTGGAAGACGGTAATTTATATTTACATTTGCGGACAATGTCGCACACAATTTATGCTGCCAAATTCGAGCAGACGATAATTCATCAACATGTACATTTACAACGAGAAAGTCAAGTTACATGCACCGGCGCATGTGCTAATGAGATTATACCCAATCGATAAATCACTCGTTTGTTTACAAAGTGAAAGAAGGACGTCATGTTAGAATTAGTATTTAACAATGGACCCTGTGGGAAAATGAATAATAGTCTTTTCTAAGAAACAACGAACATGATTGAACCCAAACTGTACATACATGGTCATTGGCTAGTCCATTGCAAAGTTAGCATTTTTTACATGGATCGAAAATCCAAGATAGCCACCACCACAGTTTTAACATAGGACCCAGTGGGAAAATGAGTAACAGCTTTTTCTTAGAAACAAAAAAGATGATTGAACCCAAACTGTATGAGTAGTTATTGGATGATGCCTTAAAAAGTGTCAATTCTTTACGCTGAAAAGAAATCCATAATGTCCGCCTCTGCAGGACTTTGTTTTTACGATTGGACCCTATGGGAAAATGAATAATAGCTTTTTCTTAGAAACAACAAGAGTTTTTAACATAGGACCTTACTTGTATATGAAAATAAGTAAAAAAAATAATTTTTTAATCTAGACTTGATCAAACATAAACCATACAAACTGTACGTGTTTGAATAATCAGATGAGCAGTACAGGCTCAGGTGAGCCTCTAGTTTAAACTTGTAATTCAGAACATTGAAATATCTGAAAATTTTTCAGTTAATATAATTATGTTGATTTTTTTTGGTATTCATAGTTATGTGTAGTAATCATTAATAAGTACATTTGTGTTGAGCTGTTTATTTATAACTGTTGACAGTCATCAATATTTCGAGATCTACAAAGTGTAAAATAAAAAAATTTGTCTGCGATTGTCTAGAATTTCTTAGTGGACAATATTACATCGAAAATCCTAACAGACAACGAAGGCAAAACCATTAATGGGAAATATAATGGATTTGTGTGTATCAAGACTCTGTAAAATGCCTCGAGAAGACATGAAAGATTTATTCCTTTTAAATAATATGGTATTTTGTACGGAATTCTCTCAAGTACATGATGTGAACAATAATTTGATTTCCTAAAGCATTGGTTTGAATGTGACTCAATATATTCACTGTCAAAGTCGGTCTTCATTACATTACATTCATTAAATCAATACTGGTTTTTTTTCTATGGAATATAGTAGGCAGAGGAGGAGAGGTATAAGTGGACATTCAACAGGTATAAGTACATTTTATTTTGTAATGGTCAACTGTTTTTATGAGCTAATTTTGTATCAGTGTTCAAAAACATTATATTTGGTAATTGTTGCATTTATATATATATATTCTTTTGATGTAGAAATATATATATCAACACATGCATAGTTGCATATACATGTATGTATGTACATATGTATAGTATGTATAAAAGTGTTCTTTTGATTGTGGGGGAAATTGTGCTCTACATTTTGACTACATATAATAGAAAGTGATATTTTTTTAAAGACAACAGAACAGTGGGAGAGAATATACATGTAGCATCCAAGTGAACATTGAATGTAAAACAGGGGGAGCTATTTATGGTATAAACTGTACCAAGTGTGGAAAACTTACCTACATTTGTATGTAGATCAGACTGATAATTATAGATTAATACATGGCCTTTTTCATATTGCCCTTGTTATCAGCATGAGACCTTAATATCGGCTCCGAGAGACGATATCAGTTGAGGGCTGATGACAAGGGCAATATGAAAAAGGCCATGTATTAATCTATTAATCACATATTTTGCCAGGGCAGATAGCATGTTATTGCCCTACACAAGAGGGCAGATAACATGTTATTGCCCTTCACAAGAGGGCAGATAACATTTAATTGCCCTCGTAAAATGTTATTGCCCCGGAGTCAAATAACACGCTGCAAATTATGCTTTTATTACACATGCAAATTCGCCGTTATTTCAATAAAATATGTGATAATAAATGGTATCAAAGGATGGCTTTATATTTTTCCAAAATTCTAACCCAAATGAAAAATTTAAAATGTGATTGGGCTAGAAAGTTTTTGGTACTGTCAGATCATGAAACTAACAATCATAGAGAAAATGTTAAGGTCATATTTTGCATGAAACTGAATAAATAAAACAAACAAAAATGGAAAAATCTGCATGAAAAATGTCGTATGTACTAACTATAACCTCATGTTTATATGTGGTTTCCTTGTTTAATTTATACTGTTGTTGATAAGAATTCCAATGAAGAAGTCCTGTATATAACCAAAACGTCTGGGAATTTGTGTTATAGTGTATGTAAACATGTATATAAGTCTTAAGCAAGTGACGCCATACAATGTACTATTCAGCTGTGTTAAATATTTTTTATATTAACATCTGAACAATATTAACAACAGTGTTAGAGTTAGATTTTTAGCTGACAAAAGTTTGTACTTCCCTCTGTGGAATATGAACACAAACTGTTGGTACCAATTCTATGTGGTACCCTGCAGCACCAGTTACATATTCAGTGGCATGTGACAGTTAATGGATTAATAAGTTTGTGTTTTGAAGGATCTATTTGAAGCTTAGCCATTACATGGGCTCTGTAAGTAGGATCAGAAAGATCACAAAACCAATTAAAAAATATAGAAAATTAAGCTCTACCTAAAATCACAGTGTTAAATTGTGTAATATGTCTATTGGTACAAGTTTTACTTGCTTTTGATTTATACCCAAGGCTAATTTTGATGGTCATACTTTGCTGTACAAAAAATGCATGCAAATGCTTTGCAAAAATTGTGCATTGTACATACATGTAGTACATATATATTGCCCATATATTTAAAGCAATCTCCTCTTTTTAGTTTTGTTATTGTCTTACAATGTACATGTACGTGCAAAAGTTAGAGTTTATAGGACTGGGTCACTAGAGATTTTCTTTTTCTTGGGAGACCACTGGCAGCTATACCACAAATTTAACCTTTATCCTTGTGACGTACATTATTGTATGGTACTTCGTATGGCATTAATCCAATGAATTTTAATTCTAATATTAAATATGAATTATGATTTAAGTTATGTTTAATGCACATACAGAACGATGATTATACAACTTCTAAAGAATTTTTTATTTATTCCAGAACCCCCTACTAGAGGATTTACAAGAAGACAATCAGGTAAGTACCCCGGTACATCATATCTTGATACAATTTAACCTCATAATCACCACTCCATTGATCTCGAATCACCCCCTATTTCTGTCATTTATATGAAGCAAAGCAATCCTCCACAAGTGAAGTCAATTCTTTGATTAGCTCATCTGGTCAGTAAAATCAAAAAAGCAATTGTCATCTGTCATGTTTATTGAAATTGTCTTGTTGATTTTAATCAGTGAAACTACTGTGAAACATTTAAATTAAATTGACCTTAATAACTGACGTATATCTAGAGGATTAAAAAAAAAATGGCTGCATTGCATTCAAAAGTATTGTATAGGTCCTAGATTTGTATGGAAAAATGTAAAAACTATTAAAAAAAAAAATAAGTCTTCTATCAAATTTGTGTCTTTTCCCTGAATGTCAGAAATAAGAAAACGCACCCACAGTTGAAATAAAAGTATTCTATAACAAAATTAAACAACACTACTACAATAAATGTATTTAAGCAATATCAGCCTGTGGTATGTTTTAACGACCCTGACTGCTATTAAACAAATATATCAGAGTTCGTGAAATTCGTCAGACATGGCCAGCAAAATTTGGACAGACTTTGCTATGGACTGACACAAGATAGGTATTTTGCAGTAGAAAATTAATGAGGACTGACATTTTTTCACCAGGACCACCAAACCCATATGCAATTTCATGAACTCTAATATATATATTATTACAACATTGATAAGAAAAATAAGTTGTCCACTTTACTACATAGTTGATAAAGAACTTACATTGCAGTATGAGTACCAATTGGTACTTTGAGTAATGCAAGGATACATTTTTATTCACATGGCATTTATCTCTAATTTGTTACCTAAATATTTTCAAATTTGAATTGTCTCCCAAGAAACCATCAAGCCAATTTAAATCTGGTATGGCTGAAATGGTATTAATTGAAAATTATATTTGACAATCCCATCCTTAATCCAAGATTGCTTTTTTCCACTTTTACTAAACATAGATAATTATGAAAAGAAAGTTTAAACAGTAATAGTCATCAATTCCACCAATATCAACAAAACGAACAATCATCTCTCAACTGAACTCACTGAACACAAAAATAGACCACGACATGTATGACGTTGGAATCTAGCTTCTGGCTTGGGACAGGCACACATATGTGGTGGGGTTAAACCAGTTAATATGATCCTAACCCTCCCCTCGTGATAACTGGATCTCAAACTGCAATACATCTATAAACAAATGATAACAAATCTGCACAATTTTGCATTTAGATAAACACAACCAAAAGGCACCTACCAAAACCAAATTCCAAAATTTGAACTTTCTTATTTTTCATCCAATTAATTATAATGCAGTTTTTTTGCAAAATAATCATCACCAATGTACTGGGTGTCTGTTGTAAAGTTTTGCATTTACTGATTTAGCCTCTTGTCCTTTTAAATTATATTCCTCTAATTGTCTTATAAGGAAGTAAAAGGCTATCAATGTATAATTCTATCCACTCCAGCTGATTAGTAATTCTTTCATACCAAATAAAAACATGTTTTGGAAAAAGATGTAGATCATGATGAGTTCAATAGACAATATTTGAATATAAAAGATCACGTGTTTATTAGAAAACTACATGCATCTATTTTAGCTGCAGGATTATTGGGAAATTTGAGAACTCATCAAAAACTCTATTCTGTTTTTTTCCTTGTGTGTTATTTTGTTTTACTGATAACATTTATAAAATCAATATTATACAAATTTACTACTATCTAATGTCACACCGTACAACCGACTCGAATGACAGATATAATTATGGACGGTTGTTGATATTGGCGACTTAGCAGTACTATGGTAGATAATTTTAGTATTACGCTTTCATTTTAGCACTTTCTCTAAAATATAAATTTGCAAATTGTGGTCAAATGGTTAATGGTTTAACCATTTCATGTGATAACCAGTTTCTATTACTGACACATTTACTGATGAAAAATCTGAAGAAAAATTTCCATGAAGTTGATGTCCTTTAAGCATTTTCTTGCAAATAAGCAAGGATTTAAAGTAAATCTTGAAAACACATTTTAATTAAATCACTGTGGTTAATTAACAGTGTGTGAAACTAAATTTTGCAATATCAGAGATCAGCCTCTATTTTACATAGACCTCACTCAAGATCACTGTACATTATATACAAAATTGTGAAAAATTTACATAGACCAGCTTGATTCTACATAAACTGTAAAACATTATCTATAGGTCTACTTCTAATTTCACACACTGTTTAATGTTTTATGTAGTACATGTATATGATTCCACATAGAATACACCCAGAAACAGCATGCATTTTGAGATCTATTCACTTTATTTGAAGCACTAAAATGAATCGTGATGTGAGCACAAGCCGTAGATTACATGATCAACAACAAATTTAAAATGAAGAGTGATGCAATCATCAAGACAGTTATTTGATATTTAAATATACAATATCTTAATCACTGTTAAGCCTTAATGTATGTTTTTGGCTATAAAGACTCGGGTAGATGCAAGATGAAGGATTTAGGTATTGACAATTCACTTGGCAACTCTACTACATACACCGACAGCACTTACAAAAGTGGAAATCCTGGCAAACATAGCCATACATGTAGGTCTGGTTTCTGTCAAAATACACAAGAAATAAATCTAAAAGTGACATAAGTGTAATAGATGCATTGTATTTTGTTTTGTTTTAGTATGTGCTGAACGGTATGATCCTTCTGATGATGATGGAGATGAAAAAGTAAGTAACACAGATATACCTACATACATAGTTGCTGCCGTAAAGGACTTTTGTTCAATCATTTTGTCTAAAACAATTTGTTCACCATTTGAATGTTCAGAAATGTGAGGAATATCAAAATTAATTACTTCCAGATGATAACTTTCTGAATGAGTTCATCCTTGTTCTTTTTTACGCATGCAAAATTTGGGTGTCAATCTGAGATTTTGCATATTTGGAAGGCATATTTAACACTTGAAATAGTAAAACAAGACAAATCAAATGTCCAAAATACAATAGGTCCAGCATATTACTGTGTACAACACATTATCGTGTCAAGCAAAATACAGTGTCTGTACTTGTTTTTAATATGCACTTGTTCAACTTTCCCTTGTTTACATGCTGTTGTCATATCATGCATCGCTCTGTGTAACCCTTTATTCTATTGTTATTTATTTTATACGATAAATGGTCACTGGTAAAAACATTCTGATGAAGATGAGTAGTGCCATTGAAAGCTTAAAGCAGTGTAATAGTCTGTAATTATAAATAGCAGTAGAGACTTTGATTTTATATTAATTTATATATATAAATATATTATATGTGTATTGTGTTTGTACATCTATTTGTATCAGGGTGTGAGTTATTGTTGAAACCCTCTTATGACTGAAATGAAGAACAAAATAAGCAACACATTTACCTAGGTGTTATATGAGATTTATCTCGTTCTTTCAAATCCATATCATTTCTTGCTGATCATGTGATAGATTTGAAGAACTGTGATCACAACTACGATTCTGTTCATTCTTCTATAATTTAAAGCCTTTCTTCATGAATAGATGATCTTAGTGTATAATATCTGATTATTTGTTTGATGATGTTTAACGCCACTTTCAACAATATTTCAGTTATATCGTGGCAGTCAGTTTTATTGGTGGAGAAAACCACCGACCTGTCGCAAGTCACTGACAAACCTTATCACATAATGTTTTGACACCTCGCCTTGATCGATATTCCAACTTGCAACATAAGTGGTGATTGGCACTGTTTGTAAATCCAACTATCATACGATCATGGCCACGACGACTCCTTGTATAATATCGCAGCTGACACTCTAGTATGAATATCAAAAGATTGACAAATCATATGATTAGTATTCATTGAAATAACTAGTGATGTAACTATTTCTTATCTCAAAACATAAGAAGATATTTTGATTCCCATTTTATATGGTATCCAAAATTGTATCAGTGCATACATGAATACAATTGTATGTTTTTGTCAATAAATTTTGTTTTATGAATCTCCCATATACATGCAGAGTCCTCTGAAACGGCCGATTCATATATAATGCTTGTATGCTTAATATTTTTGTATTCCTTTATAGTCAATGGTTAATTATTTCTTTCAGGTTGTATATTCAAAATCAGATGAACAGAGACAAAGACTTAATGAAGCTGTCAGACATATTTTATTATTCAGATCCCTAGAACCAGTAAGTAAAATATATAAAATAACTACAATCAAACAGTGTTCTAGGATTTTTCAACAACAACTTTCCACAGGAAAGTCCATACCAAAACCACTTTCCCACACACCAAATTTAATTTCCCTGTTTTGATTCATTTTGGCACAAGATTTGATGTTACTTTGATGAAAGGCATTTAATCCAGTAACAATTATTATTACCGTTGTGTACAGCTGATGTTGGGTAATATGAGACAGGCAACCTGTTTGAAGGACGAAGTCCTAAAATTTCAATAATATGATGATCTGTACAAGTTATTATCTTTTATTTTGAATGAATTTTGTAGCCGATTTGTTAGGCTGTTCCGTTCATTTTACCTACTGTATGCCGCTCTTCCGTCGGGAGTTTCGTAGAAAGAGATTTTTTTATTAGAATTTTATTTCAATTTTGCATAGAGTGAATAATTAAAGAATCTGGAATTTTTCATTGAAATATATTTATTTTGTGTTTCTAAATTATCAATTTATCTATTTTTTAAACTTCCGGTGAACAGATATTTGGCTATCAATATAGAAGGAAAAATCGGACAGCCTACCATTATAAGGACTTCGTCCTTTAATATTTATACAATGTAGTATGATCAAAACAGTTTGGGCCTAACAAATGTACTTTTTCAAAATGGAATAAAAGACTTGATTCCTAATATCATCACGATGTATTTTATATCATGAGTTTTATCCATTTGAAATTCCCATTCCTGGGAGACATGCAATAATTACAATCTTGGAATGGTGTGAAACCTTATTTTTCCATATTTCTTTTTTTTAACCAATATAGATTAAATTTTTACTCAGGATAATTCATCACAACTTTGGCTCAAATTGCCCTAGTGGTTTCAGAGAAGATTATTGAAAAAGATTAATCCTACCACATATTATTGAAGCCAGAACAGTGTGTGGGCATGTATATATATATATATATATATATATGTACATGGTATCAATTTTGCAACTGTTTCTATGATTTTCCGATTGTAATTTGGAACTGTTCTGATGGTATGGTTACGATTTATGGTACAAATGTATGTCATTTGATGACATGACCTTGGTATACATGGTATACAGGTTAATTTCAATCTGACATGGTACTTTGAAGTACATGTACATATATATACTATATAGTATATACAGGTTAGAGAATGACAAGGTGTTGACAGAGTAACTTGCATTGAAAATAGTATTATGTCATTAGCCATTATGTACTAGATCTAGTGATGGGAATCTGTAACATTTTCAAGATCGATGATCGTTATATCATCATCGAGTTATATCATCATCGACCGATGATCGATCATCTGTGACAATTGCCTGCTAAATGTATTTACTGACTATAATTAATCAAATAGTCTTTATTTCAAGAGTATGATTGACAAAAGTAAAGATATGAGTAAAATTGTATCATAAATTTATAAACTATAATTTTTCCATTAGTAAACATTAACTTAGAACAAAACAAAAGATCGTTTTCCATATGTGTAACACCTGATATACATGTAGATAGATAAATAATAGACTAATCCAAATATGTGTTTGACAAAAGTAAAGATTTGAATAAAATCAAATAATATATTTACAAACTACAATTTTTCCATTTTTAAACATTAACTTAGAACAAAACAAAAGATCGTTTTCCATACATTTTGTATGTGTAACACCTGATACAAAATGGACTATCCCGGGAAGTAGATAAATAATAGACTAGTCCAAATAGGTGTATTGACTGAGTGTCAAAAGTACGCTTGGACAAAACTGGCAGATGTTTGTCAGTATGAGGACAAAAAAAACCAGCTGGGATAAAACTGCAATATTTTTGTCAGTATGGAGACAAAAAAAACAACAAAACAACCAAAGAACAAAGTTAAGCATACCGTATATATTTTAGACACTATAGAATCAGAATCGACCACAAGGTTTAAGAATCGATCATCGGATCGTATGATGACGTCTGACTGATTAGTCGATGTTTCCGATGATCGGTGCACCACTAACTAGATCACCATAAAATCTACTGGTGAAAAAATACTGACTTCCACAGCCTGACAGGGCGACTAAAACTTCATCTTATGACAGGAAAAGGATGATTTCATTGAAACCAGAATGAAAAGTCTCCCACTTTGCCTGCTTTGGTGAGCTGGAGCCCTAGTGGTGTATGCATATTATGCTGAATGGAATTAAACTCAACTTGGCTTGAGACCAAGCAGTAACAGAAAATACATGTACATGTGTATGTAGTTTATTGAATTTGATGGGAAACCTTTGTTTCTGTATCATATAAAATAACATGCTAATTTTCTTGTTTGAGTGAATTATTTGCCATAGAGTGAAAGGTAAACATGCATGCATGATGCAATAATAGATAGGTACCAATACAAAGTTCCAAAGTATACATGATTGACAATTTCTTTATCATAGAATCATTATTGAAGAAAATACTTAGTAATATGAAACATAAGATGTACACAATTTAAAATACATTTACTGTGAAACTTTTCTGAACCGAAAATCCTTGGGACCAACTTTTATGTTCAGAATAGACAGGTGTTCAGTTAATACAGGTTAAATTAACAAAGATTTCCTAATGGACCTCTATTTAAAGTTCGGTTTATACAGGATTCCGGTTTCAGTCAGGGTTCAGTTTTGACATCATTGTCCAGAATAAATATGCAGGTCAAAGCAAGACTGTGTTGTCAGATTTGGGTCACTTCTATCATTTTCAAAGTTGAATCTCTAGGTCAAATATCTCATTGCATGAAGAGTAATCACATTCTTTTGAACTGAAAATATTGTCAGTATGGATATTTAAGACAATACATGCTCCTAGAAATATTCCTACCAAATTACATTTGTACCTTGGTGATAATTGTTAGATATCCTGTCTGTTGATATGACTTTATAAAGTAAGACAACTTGGACTCCTGTTTTTTGGTATGACCTTATAAAGTTAGACAACATGGACTCATGTCTATTGATATGACTTTATAAAGTGTGACAACAAAGACTCCTGTAAATTGTAGTTGTTGCTTGTTGAAGAAAATTTAACATAGATTTAATGCTTTAAGAAAGAGTTTTAAATTTTGTTTCAAAGTAGTTTTGATTTATTCAAATAAAGAACAAGTGATTTAATCTACCTGTTGCCTTTTTTCTTAGTTTTCTATGAAGGTGAAGTGAAGGATATAATGTAACTTTAATATATTTAATAGAGAAATGACAATACAAATTCATAAACAATATTTATGAAAATATGAATATTTCTCTGATTTTGTTTCCATTTCTGTATTTTCAACACAAATAACAATATAAACATGTATTTAAGTACAAGATAAAACCCTTAATGCCAAAATCAGGTATACTTCGGTCAGTAACACATATTATTAATATTATATACTAATCCTATAGATATAATTGCATAAATAAAAAAATTTAAGTAGTGGATTGAACCTTTAAATCCCCAAAAGGATGCTCAAGAGTTCATAGACATATTTTTTATGTCTGTTTCCCAGTAGATATAGGATATTGAAAATCCCATAGCCAGAAATTGAAAGTAGATAATTTTGTTTTTAATACCAGATTAATGACATTTTATGCTATTCAAGATCAGATGGTTTGCCAATTTTCTTCTATTATATGATAATGCCTCAGCCTCAGTTATGTTCATACACACTGGAATAACCATATACTGCATAGTCAAACCTGTATATAAAGAATGTTACATGTATGTTCATACACACTGGAATATCACATAGTCAAACCTGTATATAAAGGACACTCAAGGGAACCAAACCTGTATATAAAGGACACTCAAGGGAACCTGAAAATGTGCCCTTTATGATTAGTTGGCCTTTATAAACAGGTTAATATTGTATGCACTATATACATGTGTATTCCTTAATAGGAAACAAGCCTATAATACAATGTAGATAGTGATTTGTTATATAGAGGTGTTATTTAAAGGGATATTGCCTGTAAGTTTGGTAATTTTTTTGCATTGAAAGTTAATATATACCTTCAAAAGATGAGTATAAAATGTCATTTGGCAAGATTCAACCAAATCTTCTTTCCTGTTTCTTTTTCTTGCAGAATCAGTTAAATTCTTGTAGAACTGCTTGCAGGTTTTCCATGAGCAGACATTTTTTTCTCCCAACAACAGACTTTGCACATGCATAGTAAAAGGTCACCTAAGGTCATATAAATTGGGGCGTATATTGTTGTATAGACAGGAATTTATGTACGAGATGTGTTTTCATGAAAATAAAAGAGAATGGATGAACTTTTTACTTTAAAACTCGATAATTAGTGTTAATTTATGTTTTTAATGTACTCCTTGTGAAAAATATCTGGGCAAAAAAAATCACCAAAATCAATAACATTATATCTTTAAGGCAGCTTTGACGATTTTATATGAATGATGAATATAAATAGATGTACATTTTTTAATGGAACCAAAATTTATACAAAAATAAATCTGTGATCACCTGTACATGTTTTAACTTGCACATAATCATTTTTAGCTCACCTGGCCATAGGCCATGTGAGCTTTTGTCATGGGTAAGCGTCCGTCGTCCGTCCGTCCGTCCGTTAGCTTTTCACATTTAAATCTTCTTCTCTGAAACCACTGAACAGAAATCAGCCAAACTTGCCAGAAATGTTCACTGGATGGTCCTCTACCAGATTTGTGTTTTTGGTGCTGATTTGAAATCCAACATGGCTGCCAGGGTCCATAATGTGTTCTCATTGGCTGAAATTTTAAAAATCTTCTTGTCAGAAACCACTAAGTCAATTGAATTGTGACTTTGCAGGAATGATCATTGGGTGGTCCTGTACTAAATTTTTGAATCGTTTGCCGATCGGAAATTCAAGATGGCCGCCATGACTCGACTTAGTTTAACATTGGACCCTATGGGAATTTCACATTTTCATCTTTTTTTCTGAAACCACAAAACAGATTTGAATCAAACTTGGCAGAAATGTTCATTGGATGGTCATATACCAGATTTTTGTTTTTGGCGCTGATCGGAAATCCAACATGGCTGCCAGGGCCCATAATGTGTTCTGATTGGTTGAAATTTAAAAAATCTTCTTGTTAGAAACCACTAAGCCAATTGAATTGTGACTTTGCAGGAATGATCATTGGGTGGTCCTGTACTAAACTTGTGAATCGTTTGCCAATCGGAAATTCAAGATGGCCACCATGACTCGACTTAGTTTAACATTGGACCCTATGGGAATTTCACATTTTCATCTTTTTTTCTGAAACCACAAAACAGATTTGAACCAAACTTGGCAGAAATGTTCATTGGATGGTCATATACAAGATTTGTGTTTTTGGTGCTGATCGGAAATCCAACATGGCTGCCAGGGCCTATAATGTGTTCTGATTGGTCGAAATTTTAAAATCTTCTTGTTAGAAACCACTAAGCCAATTGAATTGTGGCTTTGCAGGAATGATCATTGGGTGGTCCTGTACTAAACTTGTGAATCGTTTGCTGATCAGAAACTCAAGATGGCCACCATGAGTCGACTTAATTTTAACAAAGGACCCTATGGAAAAAATGTTTAAAAGTCTTCTCCTCTGAAACCAGTAAGTCAGTTTAAAGCAAACATGGGATGAATGGTCCTTAGGTGGTCAACTTTCAAAATTATGTCCTGTGACCCCGACCTCCATCCAAGATGGCAACCATCAGCGAACATAGTTTTAACATAGGACCCTATGGGAAATTTATTTAAAAATCTTCTTCTCTGAAACCAGTAAGCCAATTTAAAGCAAACATGGCATGGATGGTCCTTAAGTGGTCAATTTTCAAAATTGTGTCCAGTGACCCTGACCTCCATCCAAGATGGCCACCTTCAGCAGACATACTGTAGTTTTAACATAGGACCCTATGGGAATTTTTTTTTAAAATCTTCTCCTCTGAAACTAGTAAGCCAATATAGCAAACATGTCATCGATGGTCCTTAGGTGGTCAACTTCCAAAATTGTGTTCAGTGATCCCGATCTCGGTTCAAAATGGCCGCCGTCAGCAGACATAGTTTTAACATAGGACCCTATGGGAAAATTGTTTAAAAGTCTTCTCTTCTGAAACCAGTCAGCCAATTTAAAGCAAACATGGCATGGATGGTCCTTGGGTAGTATACTTTCAAAATTGTGTCCGGTGACCACGACCTCCATCCAAGATGGCTGCCATGAGCAGACATAGTTTTAACATAGAACCCTATGGCAGTATGGGATTTGAATAGTAACTTAGATGTATTCAGCATGCAGACTATTCAGCATGCAGACATTCTTAAGAGGACTTATTTATGTCAGGTGAGCGATACAGGCTCACCTGAGCCTCTAGTTAATTTATCTGGCTCAAATTGTTATGTGAAGTACTGCCATCCACTGTGTTCATCTTTTAAATTTTCATCTTCTCTCATACCCTCTTTTCCACTTGAAAGGAAACGTCATAGGAATATTTCTTTGATTCCTATTTATTTTTATTTACCATGACACTAGACGTTTGACGCATCAAGTTATACCAATATCTGTACGTACGTCTGTCCTTCCCTCCTGCATTTCAGACATATCGAAAATCCAAGACAACTTGTCTGACATTCGGTCAAGCAATTTAGAAAAACTGTCTGACCGAAAGAAAATTTGTCTGACCGAATAAAAACCTAAAATGCCACCACATATTCCGCATCGCCATTAAAAACTCATTTATTTGTTTAACATGTTTACTTCAAGAATACAGTTTTAGGTATTCAGTTATCTCGTGACATTCTCAATATTTGTTCAAAATTAAAAAGCCCATCCTGGAAATCATAACATTCATCTTCATAATCATCATCATCATCATCATCAATGTCTTTATCACACAGTAGGTTAATTGCTATTTCTGTGTTTGTAAGAGGTGAAAGTGTGGACTTTCTACACTGTGCACTACTAGTGTTAACATTATGACCAATTTCAATATCAGAATCATTATGAATAAGGTCCAAATCATCATCATTAATAAGCACAGTTTCTTGTACAGATTCAATGATATCTATCTGAGTGTCAAAAATAATTAAATGCATGTAGTGCCGTTTTTTTCCTCACTAAAAAATAACCAAGCCCAAGGTCATTCTGTTTGTCATTTTGAGGAAAATTTCCTGTCAGAACGATTTTTTTCATACCCGTGGTCATCCCAGGATAGAATCTCAACAGCGACATTTTGAGGAATTACGCAATGGTCAAGGCAAGTTATTCACAGAAAACGCTTATTTAAAGAAATAAACATGCTATTGCAAGAAAGATCGACTTTTAAAGACACTGTTTGACGGACCGTCAAAGAGAAAATTGTTTCCTGACCGAAGTAGAGAACTCCAGTCAGTTGAATAATTGTTATAATTCAATACATTGTAACTTTTTATTCGTAAATAACTAATTCTTAATAAAAAAACACCTTTATATAATTAATATATATTAATATACCCAATTAGAAATATGAACATTTGGAATTTCCTGTCGTAGTGTAAGCGACCATGACACCTCTTCATGTGATGTCACAGGGACGGATCATGTTAGTTGAATAAATAATGTATCTGACCCTTCACAACATAGTGCCCTTTTGGTTATGTTTTAATATCAGATCAACTGCAATACAATGTTTACAATTTGTATATCGTCCTTTTTTTCTTAATATTCCCTTCCCATGTTACATTTTCATAAAACAAATGAGTTTATTTGTATTGGGGAGGGGGATATCTACGTATAATTTCATGTTTTACATGATTGGCCGTAGATTAGATAACTCAATTTTAACTCATTTTATGCATACACATACTTTTTTCTTTTTTTGTCGCCAATGCTGTCGTACTTTTCGTGGTCGATGTGTTGACAAGGGTATACGTAGTCCTGATCGGTAATTACAAAAAAAAAATCTTCTCACACTTCCCTTTTCATTAGTGTAATAAAATGCTTGACATGAAGTCATAATGATTTTGTAAATATCAAAAGATAGATATACGACCTTTATTTTACATAATTTTTAATGATGAATCAATGCTGCTATAATATAGGATACCGCTATCGTGACGTCACGGCTATTTCAGAAGAGCTTTAATTGCAGGTATAATCCGAGAATGGATTATGCCTTTTGTCTCCTCACATTGAAGAGTTCTGAAAAATGGTGATCCTATTATTTGGTGCTACATGCAACTTCAATGACCAAATTCTACCTTACGGTATATTATTTTAAGCATTCATTAGCACAAATGTCTTTTATTTACTGTCATTAAGATTTTCACGCTAACTTGTTAAGACCATGGCGTTTTCCTTTAAGCAAATCTTTTGATATTTATACACAAGGTCAGAGACCATCGACAGCATTCCAAGTTTGACTTTTTACACTTTCCTTTCTGGAGTTATTCTGTTCAATAACTAAAGTTCTCCTTAAGCTAATCATTTCAGGGATTCAAAATCAATTTTTGAAGTGAAAGGTCTCGCTCATTGTTGGGAAGGCCTTGGTTTTTTTTCTTTCAGAACATTGTAAGCAATCATCAATAGACTTTGTCAATTGTTCAGATTTACATTGTTGTGAGAAGCCATTATACAACACAGTATTAAATTCAGAAGACTTTGAAGGATTATTGTCTGGAAAAAAAATGTCAGTCAGATATATTAATGGTCTCATTGATTTTGCATTACTTATAGGCACTGGATTCATTGCCCAGTATGTATTAATTAATATATATTGTGAATGTCCCTTTGGCTACGAGTAGTCTAGTGGTATACAGGAATTAAGATACAGTAGTTGTACGTAGAGGGCAATTTCCATTTAAACCGGATCGACATACATTTTATATTTCCTGCTTTTTTTTCCGAAAATGAATAACATCAAAGGTGGTTCCGTTTTGAAAAACCTAATAACTGATGGTGACAGGTGCTGTTAAATATCATTTCTAATGAAGATTTTTTTTAATGATCTTAAATTTATTAATGCACTAGATGTTTAATAACTATATTAAAAGAGGTGAGGTGTACTCGATGCAACATTATGTGATAAAGTTTGTCAGTGACTTGTGGCAGGTCGATGGTTTTCGGTGGGTACTCTGGTTTCCTCCACTAATGAAACTGACTGCCATGATATAACTGAAATATTGTTGAAAGTGGCGTTAAAAACCATAACCCTCCTCTAACCCTCTTCAAGGGTTAATCTTGCCTATTTCAGTTATCCCATACATGTACATGTATAGCACTTTTTCTATAATCATACACCTATTATATTGGACCTGATATATATATATATGTATGATGGATATGTTATATAATGTCTAATTTTGTTTTTACAGGAACAGATGCAAGATGTACTGGATGCCATGTTTGAAAGGAAGGTATGTATATCAGTTGAAATGAGCCTTTTTTACTTCACATCTTTTTAATACAATATATATGAGAAGTAAGAAAATATGTTGTTAATTATACCCCCCGCAACAAAGTTGTAGGAAGGTATACTGGTTTCACCATGTCCGTCCGTCGGTCTTGCCGTCCGTCCGTCCGTCTGTAGACAAATCCTATGTCGTACGATAACTTGAGTTGTGTTTCTTAGAATCTTTTAAAATTTTATCAGCTGTTTACTGGAGAAGAGAGGAGGATCCCTTTCTTTTTTGACGATTTTCACTTTTGCCGTTCCAGAGTTATTGGACTTGATATGACGGAAAATAGGATTTTTACCCTATGTCGTATGATAACTTGAGTAGTTTTTCTCAGAATGTTTTGAAATTTTATCAGCAGCTTACCGGTGAAGAGAGGAGGATCCCTTTCATTTTTGACGATTTTCACTTTTGCCGTTATAGAGTTATTGGACTTGATATGACGGAAAATAGGATTTTTAACCTATGTCGAATGATAACTTGAATAGTGTTTCTCAGAATGTTTTGAAATTTTATCAGCAGCTTACCGGTGAAGAGAGGAGGATCCCTTTCATTTTTGACGATTTTCACTTTTGCCGTTCCAGAGTTATTGGACTTGATACGACGGAAAATAGGATTTTTACTCTATGTCGTATGATAACTTGAGTAGTGTTTCTCAGAATGTTTTGAAATTTTATCAGCAGCTTACCGGTGAAGAGAGGAGGGTCCCTTTCATTTTTGGTCAGAACAATCAGTAATGTTTTGGTTATGGAAATAGGTTGGACAGATGTGGGGAGCGGGGGATATATCTTCGTGAGCTGTGCTCACAGTAATACTAGTTCTGTTTGTTATTAGGTGTAATAAAAGACATATGAAAAATTGCATTTAAACAAGAAATATTTACAATATAAAATGCAAAAATCATGGTTAGAAAATGGTCAATAAAAATGACCACATGGTCATTTGAGAATTCATCATAATTACATTCCAGTACATTATCAATAAACATATGAGCATCAGAAGATGACATAAGTATTTGATTTTTGGCCACCTGTAGAGATTGTTCAATAAATCTGGCACCAGGGACATGACTTGATACATTACATCTATTAATACAAGATAAGGAAGATGGCATAGATGAGACAGTGGACACACGGAGAATTGTTTAATGGTTTTTTTCTGGTTTTTATTAGCTGAAGATGTTGACAGTAAGCCTCTATTCTTATCTAAACCATTAATTGTCTGGCAATGAAATCTTTCCATTAAACATGTGCATTGGTATTATCACAATTTAAACAAATAGTATTGTGTATATCAAAGGGATTTAATGTTTTAGAGATATGTAATGAATCAGCTGGATATAGGGCTAACTCTCTTTAAGATTAATCATCCAATTAGATCATGTACAGGTATGTCAATAAGAATAAAACCCCTGACAGAAGATTAAAGGATGTACAAAATATTTCTATTAGTGATAAAAAAGCAACAAATTATAAGATCAAGCAAACACAGCAGGTCACTGTGCCATCCTCTGAAGAAATCATTGCATCATGTAATAATATTGTACTGTATCAGTTCCCTGAGGCCAATTCTACTGATATTTTTGTGTATATATTTACTTGTTATATTTTAATATTGTCCTGTTTATATGCTGTTCGTCAAGGAAATGTTTTATTTAAGGAAAATGGCAAAGAAGAGAATGCCTTACAGCTATCTAATCTAAGTATTTCAATCCCCACATACAATTTATTTGAAAGTTTATATCTTTTTTGTCCTAATTGTGACATTTTTCCATGCATACCGTATGTAAATTAACTGATAAAAGATCAAGAAATTGCAACACATAACGAAATAAAAACTGATGAATATAAATAATAATCCTATTGTCCACCCTCAACAGGAGGCTCTCATTGTGCAATCTTTGTCATCTTCTGAAGTAATTAATACAAATTGTAAAGTCTTGGTGGGTTTTCACTTTATGTCCCTTATGAAATTATCTTTATCTATTACGCTGACAGATTGTTATGGCTCTTTCCGTTTCAAAGATATAAGGAGTTCAAAATAGGGCCAATTCGCAAAATTAGAATTTTTATTTTAAGTCTGATTATGGTAGTTTTTGTCTCGTCTGCTTTTCAGATAACAGCGGTGATGGCATTAACTATGGGAATTTTTTGTGATTAGGTCAGTTTCTCCATTATCATACACTATATTTGGTCCACATATTGATTATGGAGGGTACATGTCAGTCAGGCATGCATCACTTGACCTTGACCTCATTTTCATGGTCTACTGACTGTTAAATTTACGTATTGTTTTTGTGATTAGGGTTTGTTTCTCCATTACGATACAAACTAGTTTGACGATATTTGGTCCACATATAGATTGAGGAGGGTACATGTCAGCGGGGCATGTGTCATCCGACTTTGACCTCATTTTTCATGGTCTACAGACTTTGTTAAATTTACGTAAAGTTTTTGTGATTATGTCAGTTTCTCCATTACCATACAAACTAGACTCACTATATTTGGTTCACAGATTGATAATGGACATTAAGACCTGAGGTTTAGGTATGGGGGAAATAATAAAACTTAATTTCCTATGTCCAGTTATTTTTTTGGACACAGTAAATTCTTGTTTTGATAAGGATTTTAATCCCTTTCATGCAGGTTATCTTGCTTCCATTAAAACTTTTCTGACAATAGACTTCTATATTATATTCAAATTAAGCCGTACATGTGCATTATTGTTCATTCTTACTTTGAGTTTTGTTAACATCATTTGGAAAAAAAAAGTAAAAAGCTGATTGTCTAATGAGACAATAATGATTCTACAAATGTTGAACACAAAGATATTATTTTTGTATAGGGTATAATTGTGACTACTACATTGTATAATGTATTTGATGTGAGATGAGCAGTATCTGTCGGTCCTATGCAAATATGTCATCAGGTAGAAAACTCTTTATTTCCAGATTAATACCAAACCTATTGAACTCCTTAATGTCAGATTTGCATTTTTATTTCTTTGTGAGCTTTATGTATGAAAAGAATTGTCAGGTTGTATAAAACTTGACTAGTATAGAAACAAACAAATTGTTTCTGTCTATTTATCAGTATTGATATTCCTAAGAAAAATTATGAAATGTAAAATAATTATTACAATCGACAAGCCAAAAACAAGTTATTTATGATAAAATCTGGAATTAAGGATGAAGTTTGATTTAAAAAGATATTTGTTTTAGCAAATCATTTTGCTCCATGCATTCTTAAGTATTATATCTTTGTAAACTACCAAGGTATTGAATATTAAAAAAATATGTTTCTAAAGTCTTAACTTTTGTCCTTGTTTCTTTCATTTTATTTTATTCTGGATATTTTATAGTGGTAAATGTTTTCAATGAAATTCTTATATCATACAAGTATACATAAACATTAGTCTAATGGATTTGATAATGTTAATTTCAGATTACATATTTATGTAGCTGTTTCTGTTTTACCTAATGCAGAGTTGATGTTTTCTTGTAATTCAAAGTGATCAGTATACTGATAATGAAATTTGAAATGCAATATTTTATCCATATTATGTATATAACAGGAAATAAGGCTTGTTTTAGTGGTTATATCTAACGTTCTATCTGGAAAGGTACAGGCAATTTTTCCAGAAAAGTACATACATTTTTTTTAGCTTATTTGTAGTGTACATGCAGTAGATAGATACATGTCTAGATTTAAATTTTAAAGAAATGTTGGTTTTTCGTGATATGATGCAAATCATGTTAAACTATAAAAAAAAGTTCACATGTAATTATCACATGTAAGCAAATTAAAAATATTTTAACAATAGATAAAATGAAAGCCTATTAGCTGGAATGTTCAATTTATACAATGTGTTTGTTAATGGCAAGAATGAATCTAGGTTGGAGAAAAGTACAGGTGTAAAAACATAAGATCTACTAATGTATTCAAAACAAATTAAATCTGGATTGGTTGGTTAATCTGTAACTTTTACACTGTTTATTTTTCAGTTCAAGAATAGGTAGATGTTTTTGGTTTTTTTTACATTAAAAAGTGATAATTACAGCATAAAAAAATGACAAAAAGTTCTGGTAAAAGAGTTGTATTTCTCTTGAATACATTTAAATGTATTTATTTGAGATTTATGACAGTAAATCTATGGATAATAACAACATACTTCATTGAAACTTTTGAACTTTTAATCAGGTTTTGAAAGAACAGGTAGACTTAGTATGTTAAATATTTTGTTAAGACGTAAATGTAGTCATAGGTATATGTTATATAGTATCTCTACAATCTGCTAATAAAACTTTGTATACAATTCAATTATTATTACTACAATGTATCTTAACAACTTTCCCCACTACCTCAGAGAATGATCCTCTTTTTAATGCCATAACTTATAGAATTTTGAAAACTTATAAAATAAAATTTGAAAGCTATAGAAAAACTTATAGAATTTTGAAAACTTATAAAATAAAATTTGAAAGCTATGAACAGTTAGGCATAATTTAATCTTCCTAATTCCTATGTTTAGATTTGACAAAAGATGATAAATGGTATGAAATTTTTTTTTTTACCAGGAATGTCAAGTACACGAGTATACCAAAGCTTTTAAGAATTTTTTTTTTCAATACAATTTCAAATTCAAAATTAGCATGTGACGGCATGATTCAAGCTTGTTAATGAAATTGTGTTATTTGCATCAGCATATGTATATGTTATAAGTTATGGCTTCTGATTACCCCTTTCATATCTTCAAACTTTTCTATGCATTGCTAAAAATATCCACAATCTGCTGATAGAACTAGTATGTCCAATTAAGAGCTAAATCAGTACATTTATATTTCATTCCATATTATATTGATAATTTTATTCAATAATTATTTCAACAAATTGATAAACTGGTCTCCCACGAAGACCATTAATTTCATGAGATGATTATGACTAATAAAGTCTCCCAAACAAAGTTTTGTGTTATTGTGTTACAAAATTGATATTGGTGTGTTAATTTATAAGAAGAAACAGGATTATTTTGTGAGGTTTTGAATTTAGTTGTACTCAGATTGTCGAGATTGTTTTTTGTATTTGAAGTTTTATTATATTTCAAAATGGCCGAATGTTTATCGTTTTTCGATGTAATAGAAGGTAAATCGTCTCAGTTATCTTTTAAAGTTGCCGTGGGCAATTCTATTGACATTTGATGCGGACAATAGAAATGCTAATTTAATTAAACAAACAATGCCATCTAACTTCGGTGATAATTCATATCCTTGGGATGGGTTAGGTAAAAACGTAGAACTCTGAAGTTCAGGAGCATAAAAAAGCTCAAGATCTTGAACAGAATCAAGATTCAAACAGTTTAATAGGATCAAACAGTAAATAATTTTGGAACAGTCTTGTTCATATAATAGATTTAATCTTTGGAAAAAAAAGTTGATGATTTTATAAATCACAGGTGACAGTGACCATGATAATGACACACCGTTTGGAATGATATCATAGAAACATGGAGTGAAATTTTAAAGTGATCAATCCATTCCCATTGAACATTACGTATTACCCGTATCTGAAATCATAAACCCCTGAACACATTATTGCTTTTTCTCATATGGTGTTGTTATATTCTTGTCTTCCCTTAACCCGAATAATCCAGTCGTTATATAATATTACGCTTTGCTCATCCAGCGATAGTGCCGATAGAGGGTGCAGTATTATTCGAGTTAGTCTTCCCTTGAAGATGTTGACACTATTTGTTCCAATGGTTAACAGGAAATTCTTTGATGTTCAATGATTAGCTAATTGTATCATAACAATAAAATAATTTAATGATATAGGAACCACTATAATATATTCATAAATCTACAATTTTTTTTTTATATTTGTTACATTTTTCTATAATAATAATAATAATAATAATGATTTCCTTTATTTAAAGAGGATAACACAATTAGTATAAAACTATTTTACATTGTGGTGCTGTAATATTAACAATATGTTACAAACAATAAAATATATGGTTAATTAATGAACAACATCTAAAACATAAAGACATTTTTTAAGCAAAAACATATTAGTCGTACAACTATACCGGTACATAGTACTTTTAACTGTTCAATAAAGAAAAAAAAAGAAATGTTATCAAAAATTAATTCAAATTGAAAAAATAAATAGATAAAGCATGTACATGTAGTAGAAAAAAAAATAACATGCAAATATTGATTAGTATACAACAGGGCATTCCACTCATTTTCAAGTAGGAGGTGATAATCCTAATGTAGGAGGGGGGATCCTGCAAAACCAGTATGCAAAACAAAGTTGTATTCTACTTTCACTTTGACATTTTCATTTATGAAAACAAAGTAGCCAGGAAAAAAATGCAATTAGACAGGCAATTTGCTCGGTGCCCGGCAGCTGTGGAATGCCCTGATGCAATATACATGTATTGTGAAATGAGTTCAGACTAGTATGATGGAAGGACTCACCTTCCTACCTGATGAAGACATCATCAACAACATCCGCTTACTGAGAATGCTTGACCCCAATGAACCTCCAGAGTGTACAGATCTTCATGACTATTTTGACAGAACCAATATAAGTGGTACGTTAAGACGACAACAGAAAGCTGCCAACCATCAACATGCACGATTGGTAATTCAAAGGAACCCACCAATGTTTCCAGCATCTATATGGATCATGCATGAAGCCACTGTTAATGGTGATACTAGGACCAACAATGTATGTGAAAGCTGGAATAGCAAGTTCTTAAACAATAAACTACCCATATTCATCCATTTGGAGACTTAATTAAATGGTGTCAATGAGAGGAGGCCACTGTCAGGACTGTAATTCAATAAGATGCTGTTGTCAAAACCCCTGTTAAATGTGTTAGTCCAAGATATGTTCAGCTACAGCATCGCCAACACAAAGCTGCAGCATCGCTTACAGAACTTTTTTCAGAGACTTCTTCGCTGGGCAGAAAACAATAGCAGAATTCTTGCAAGAAATTGGCTGGAATATCAGATTTTTCCATCAACACTGAAATGAATCAATATAACGGAATGCTATCAGACTATGTTTATATCGTTTATGTTTATGAAAGACAAATCAATGTTATGTATCATGTTATTACAGCATACAGAAAAAAAAAGAAAAGAAAATTGACAATATAATAGTGAAACCTAGACAGTACATAAAAATGACATTAAATGTATAAATAATAAATGATAACTTGCTACACAAGATAAAAAAAAAACCAACCAACACTATGATACACTGCAAAAAATATAGGAATTTTCATTTGTAAACACTAACTATTTCTTATCCAAATTTTGACTTTTTTATACTACAGCAAAAATTTTATGGCTATATTATGTTATGTCACTGAATGGTTTCTATGCAATAACATAAGTCACCGTTGACGGATCCTTCTGAATTTTGAACACAATGATCCTTGACATTAAATAAAGGTTGGTATTGATTTTAGATATTGTAATATATATATTAATCCTACCCATTTTCAAACAAGAGGCCCTTAGGTGCAAAAATAGATGTTTCTGTTATTGGTACACAGAGAGTTTATTTTTTGTCTGAATTTGATTGGGTTTTATTTGTTATGAATTCCTTAGGAAAATCCCTTTCAGAAAAATGGGATAGCGTTGTCATGTTACTATTTCCCTTTTGACATAAACGGAGCCCAAAAGTGAGAAATTTCAAATTTTTAACTTTCTTATTTTACATCTAATTTTAAGACAGTTGTACATGTTTGCATAATGATAACTTTTATGGGAAATTGATAGACCATCATTTTTTTTTGGCTATTTTATTTCGAAAAGGGGTGTAAAAGGGACACACATTCTGAAATTTTGTTTACATGGAATGGATATTTAACTCTTGAAATAATAAAACAAGACCAATGTTCAAAATACAATGGATCCAGAATATTACTGTGTCCATGCGTTTAATATGCACTTGTACAACATTCCCTTGTTGACATGCTGCAGTTGTATCATGCATAGCTCTGTGTAGCCCTGCTACTTTCTTTCCATTTACCGTTGCCTACATTAAATGTACAAGTTAATTTTGGACTGGAAAATTTTTGTGTTTTCTTTACAAAACGCCAAGATTAAAACTACTACTAATAATATGATAATTATTTATAATCGAAAAGAAATGGGAGAATTATCATGAAAATACATAGCAACGGATAACATTTTTCCCTCACAAACATCCGTGACGACAAGACCCATTATATGTCTATGTCTTTCAAAGTCGCTAAGTTGAAGGAGTGATAAATTCAATTTGTAATGTGACAATTATACATTTATATTCTTCTTAGAACCGAAAAGTCTACAAATCTTAAAAACTTGAATGGAGTAACACATGGACTAGTTAATGAACTAATCACCAAGTAATAAATGTCTCTAAATATAATAAGCTACATTGATTATTATATTGAAGTATTATGTAATCATTTCCTTCTATCAAACCAACCTATAATTGCCTATAATGAGAACCATTATCTCTTTTCCCCTTTGGCCATTCTGTTAATAACATACCATGGTTACTTGGTTGACAATTTAATCAAATTTTAATCAGTTTAAATTCTGACTATTTTGGGGCATTTATTTTATAAATGATTACATTGATCTAATGATTTTTGACACACAAAAGAGTACAATTTGTGTAAACTGTTCTGATGTATTCTCTTATCCTGACAACTTGGACGGGTCCGTATCATATGATAGTTGGATTTCTAGCTAAATGTACCTATGCAATCAGTGCCTATCACTACTAATGTTGTGACTTTGAATCCTGTTCAAGTGAGGTGTACTCGATACAACATTATGTGATAAAGTTTGTCAGTGATTTGCGGCAGGTCGGTGGTTTTCTCCTGGTATTCCAGTTTCCTCCCACAATAAAACTGACCTCTACGATATAACTGAAATATTGTTGAAAGTGGCATTAAATACCATACCCACCCCCTAAATATAGGTCGTGTATTCTGATCTGACATCTAATATGGGGAACCATGGAGCTTGATAATTTCTTATATGAAATAATATATTGGGTTCTTATCTGAAACAACTCAACCATTTGAACTTATTGAACTTAAACTTATGCAGCAATGATGTATAGGTGGCTAAAAAAACCACAAAGCAAGACTTCATTTGATTCAGACATCACATATGGTTACCACCATACGTAATAATATCTGATAGTCATAGATGTATGTAATTCTGCTGTGTGATCGTGATCACTGGACTAACCGAAAGTTTCTGGATTTTTTTATATGGATACAGTAATATATGATGCTGAGAGCAAACTGTTCTGGTTTCAAGTTCAAGCTTAAAGGATACCGGTGGTAGAATTGAAAGAAAATTAAATGTCAAATATATATTAAGCATTGGCTGTAGGACCAGTCTTGTTAGACCAGATAATGTTTTATTAAATGTGTTAATACCAGTGACTTTGATTAATGGCAGCTTGATGTTTGTAGATAAAGTCTGCAGGTTATTCTGATGAAGTATGAGGTTGACTATATTCTCTTGATTAGTGATTTTCTTATTAAGTGAACAAGAAGAGAATTTTGATGATGCGAAATCAGATTGAGACATGCAAAATCAGATTGAGAGTCTTCCTTTCTGTCAAATTTCACTGTGTGTAATTGATTTCTCGCAGTAATATCTTTGTAAATTGCCTTGTAATGGTGTTTCATTCATCATTAGCTAATATAATGATACAGAAAATTGATTCCAAATAAATCTACAGAGGTGAACAATAAGTTTTTGGTTGTTGATTTGACTGATTTTTATATGAATAACTTGCTACAATGCTGGATATGATTTAATGTTTTTTTTTGTTGCTAAGGAAACTTGAAGTTTTGCTGTAAAGCATTTATTTCTTATTGTTATGTTGTAACAATTCAACAACAACAAAATATAATCTTTTGTGATATTCTACTGGAAATGTTGTTTGTTTAGTGGCATAGGAAAATAACTGGTTTGTCTGACTTATATCCTCTCACCAATGGTTGATACCCAGATGCAGACATATGAAAATCACTGGTCTACCTGATTACTATTCTTTGAACAGTGGTTTGTGCCCAGATCCAGACATCAAAATCACTGATCTGTCTGATTACTATCCTTTGATCAATGGTTTGTGCCCAGATCTAGACAAGGTGCACTTGACTTGTATAAAAAAAAATCGTGTGGAACATAGACATTTTTGTCATCACATCCAGTAGATGGTAATTTTTGTCAGCACAGCACAGAAGTTCTATTTTGACAGGTTTTTTTCCCCTTAAATTCCAAATGATATTTTTTGCAAGCATTTTTTCAAACAGATTTGACCTTGCTTTTATAGTCGTAAATACAAGGTGGATTACCAGCACTTGTACCCTTGTGAATTAAAGGAGAAATATTATTATCTATTAGCTAAAGCTCATTAATTTTCAGAGGTTCAGACAATAAAGAAATCCTGAAATTGTCATTAAACAGATGGATACTCAAGGATATCATTTCCATAAATTATTGAAAACTGATACTACTGGTGAATTTTATTACTGCCCTTTAGATCATGTATAAAAAATATGATTCTACTTGCAAAGATCTAATCAACAGGGTATTTCTTATCCATGTTCCTATGGGGATAAAAATGATATTGTTCTAAAAGCTATTAACTCTCTTTAAGTCCTACGCTTCTAAACTAAGTTACATTCTAACAGTAGTGAAGTCTTAGTGTCAGGTTTCCTTTGTTAAATCTGCAAATTTAATTCCAGGAATTTAATGACATTGTTGCAGTTGAATTCTTTGAGGACCATAGATATCATCAGGTGTTGATGAAGACTAGTGCTAATTAAAATTAAATCTGTTAGAAGTATCAATTTTGTGGGGTTTTTTTTATCCTCAGTGTATTGGTACCAATTTGATCTTCTTAGCATTTATTTACAAGCAGTCCGTATATATAATTATCATCCATTCTGTGAAAATATAAGGTCTTTTGGAGTTCAATGAAATATGTGCACATTTGTTTTTGCCTGTTTATATCTGAATGTTTTATTTGTGCAGATCTACTTGTGCACACATGTTTTAAGTGTTGGCATCCCATTAACCAATTTAGCAGGCCTTATGTTTGACAGGTCTGTAAACAAGGCTCTATAGATTCCTATTGGTATCTGTTGTTGCTGTTTAGCTCGCCTGACCTGAAAGGTCATGTAAGCTATTGTCATCACTTAGTATTTCCAGTATCCAGTTGTTATTGTTTGTTTATATTAATCGTCTGATGTACATTTGTATATCAAATTCATTTTCAGAAATATATTTCTGTTTTCTCTTATGATTATCTGCTTAAATTTTAGATTTAGATATACATGTTGTTTGATTATTTTTTGTCATGATTTGTTGTGTTGTATTTCAGGTACAAGCTGATGACATTTTCAAACATGTATTTCTGTCTTCTCTGCTTGAATTTTAGATTAAGATATACATGTACATGTAGTTTAAAGATTTTTTGTTATGATTGTTGTGTTGTATTTCAGGTACAAGTTGATGAACATGTAATTGACCAAGGTGATGATGGAGACAACTTTTATGTAATTGATAGGTATTTATCTATATTTAGATCAAGTTATCTTTGTTACACATGGTAATTAAGGGTGCAGTGGTGATGATGACTTCTAGATATTCCAGACCATAGATTCTCTTCTGTTAGAGCATAATTACCAAGTTATAAATCCTACCTATGCAATCAGTGCCTATCACCACTAACATTGTCAGTTCGAATCTTACTCATGGTGAGGTGTACTCGATACAACATTATGTGATAAAGTTTGTCAGTGACTTGCAGCAGGTCAGTTATTTTCTCCTGGTACTCTGCTGTCCTCCACCAATAAAACTGACCGCCACAATATAACTGAAGTATTGTTGAAAGTGGCGTTAAGTACCAAAACCCAAACCCCAACTTTCAAATCAGGCTTGCTGTACTTGGTTTATAAGAAAGTATAACATCCTTAATATCTTATTGTATTAAGTATTTAAGATATATGTTAAGTTAGCAAAACACAACAGCTACACTCAAGTCTACCATTTTATTTTGTATATGGCATGATTTTGATAGGCATTCATTCCTGTGACTCCTGAAATTTTCATCAGGTTTTCTGTTGTGGTTTGCGAAATGTTATCAGACCGACGAACATGTCAGATGAATCTGGGAAAAATTAAAATACATTTATTCTCAAGAACCAGGATTTGAAATGTAATTGATTGTATTTGACATGCAAAGACTATCAAACCTGCTATATATTTAGCATACATTTCTAGAATCAGATGAACTATACTAGCTGTGACATAGAACAATTAGATTTCAATATGATTGTTTAAGGAACTGATGACTTTACTTAGAAATATCGGAGTATTCATGTTATCCAGCATATATAAATACAGTTGAAAGGAAAGTAATGGATGCACCAAATTTTTTCTTCAAGTTATCTAGGAAATATTTTTCAAGATAACTGTATTGTAGCAGGAATATTAGAAATTAATGAATTGAAGGAATCTACATGTACCCACACCTAATCAGGGTACCAAATGCAGTATATGTATTGTCTGGCAAACTAAGTGTCTGTAAACAAGTTCTTTGCAAACAGTTTTTGTTTCCAAAATCTATGTCTTTGTACAATGCATTATTGCCAATCAGTGCAAAAAGAGAATTTGATTTGGATACAATAATGATACAATGTCTATTGCGACACATGGTCAATGCATTCTGTATTAGACATTTTGAAATATAAATCCCTGCTGTCACAGTATGCACTTATGATATCTTCTGTGTATTGACATTATCAATTTCATTTAATCAGAGTTATTTGGTTTGGACGGATGGTCATTATTTGTTGTATGGTAATTTATTTTTTGAGATGATATTGAAAGGAATTCCTCCTCAAAAGCATTACATTTCCTGTTCAATGTCGTATATTTTGATTTAACTGTCATCTATGCACTTTTTATTTCAGTGGTAAATACGACATAATAGTTGGTGGTAATCTGGTAGGGAACTACGACAGTAAAGGAAGCTTTGGAGAATTAGCTTTGATGTATAATATGCCTCGTGCTGCCACCATAGTTGCAACATCTGAAGGAACATTATGGGGAATGGTATAAATTTTTGCACAATATTTCTATTTCTATCAATGATATTTCACAACAAATGAAGACCCTATGATCTTCCTGTTCAAAGGAAACAACATGCAATACCTACTTCATCCAAGATGGCAGTGCTCATGCAAAAGGGCGATTCTGGCTAAAATGTCGCCTTGTGAAAGTTAACTTTGCTGTCACGTTGACATATTTTAATTCATTTAAAAAAAATATCAGTACTTGGTAATAACAACCCTTTTCTGCAAGCAAGCATAAATTATTCATGGGTTTTAATTCCATTATTCCACTTTTATTTGAGGCCTGAGAATTAAGTAAGCTCCATTCCCTGGTTGGACCTTTGAGCAAATTAATAGAAATATCTTTATTTTGCTTAAAGTTACAAAAAAATAACTGTTACAATTTTTGTGATTCTCGGTCAAAGCTCATTGATTTTCAAAAAGGGGAGGTGGGATTTTAGCTGTAAAAATTCACTAGCATGCAAGAGATAAGTTCTAGAGATTTTTATTTATTTTTAGATACTGTGTAGATGCACTTCTATATTCAACAAACAGAATTCAAACTACAAAATGTAACTGCTTTTGTGTATTTATTATATTTGGACAGAGTGACTTCAGAATTGAGTTGCAAAACAAATTTTTGACTATTCCTGGAATTCTCCCCACTTCTCCTTTTTAGCTCGTGGAAAGAGTAGTCACTTCTTCCTCTAATTTGAAAGTAGCGAGAGCCCTGAGGTGACTGAAATTAAAATATTGATTTGTGTAAATAGGTTTGCCATACTTAAATAAAGTCTTCTGTGATATTTGATATTCTGCTAATGCCATCAATTGGTGTCCGTAGTTCCTCCTTTGTTCTGCATACTTTTGAAATCTCCTCTAAAATCACTTTGCTAATTTTTTTACCAAACTTGGTTGTTCCTCTTTAAAAACTATGTCCAACAGGTCCACGCACCTTTAAATATGGGAACCTTTTCTAAAGGCATGCTGTGCTTGGCGTAGTCCTTAATTGCCGAATACAGAAATAAGGCTTATTTAAGCAAATATTGAAATAATCATTAAAAATTCTTCATCTCAGAAAATTACTCAGCCAATTAGAACCAAACCTTGGGTGATCCCCATTCTAAAATGTATCTGATATTCCTGAACTCCATCCAAGATGGCTGCCATTCATTCAAACTAGAAAATTCTTTAACTTTACGAAAGCAGCATTATTTGAAGTCAGAATCGGCTCAACTTTTAACTGAGGGAACATAATTAGGAGCTCTTTAACAAATGTCCCTTGTTTTTACATCAATCTTACATTTTTATGGAAATGATGGATTAAAATTTAAGATATGGCCTTATGTGAAAATTAATTATTGTGTTGTTCTTTTCTTACAAGCTTGTTTTTCTCAAAATCTAGACTGGTTTGAAAGCGGTATGAATATCCATGTGAGCTATATATTATATTATAAGCTCATTTGAGCCTCTACTCTAGTCTAATTTACTAGAAAAGAATTCATGTTGTTCCTCCAAATAGGATATCAAACAATAAAATATCATTGCTTCTGAAAACTCTGAAATTTAAGAGATTTTATTTATTAAGAAGCACAGCATAGACTTTGTTTGAAATTGTATATGTTTTTGAATATCTGGACCAAGTTTGATTCTGATCAAGTGGTGGCTTGTATGAAATATGACAGTCAGATCAATAAGTTCATTGGAAATGATTAACAAAACAATGCTCATGTCATGTGTCAGGATTAGTGACGCTGCCTATCGTTACAACACAGAATTTAAGACCAATCTATTTAATATAGGTATAAGATTGTACTTTGTTGCAAGTTTTTATTGATTACTGTCGGGCTAGATTGATGCCAAATGGTAGAAAACTTGGAAACAAAATTATAAGTCATTCCCAAGCGTATTGTAATTTTGTATATAAAAGCTATAATATCTTCAAAAATCCCCAAATTGTGTAATATGGAATATTATCATCAATGTCAGACACAAACAGTAATGTGAAGTATCGAAAATTACCAGTACCTTGATTACATTCACGGGTAATAAGTATTCCACACTAAAATATTTCACTATATATTTCATATAAAACCACTTTAAGTCCTTCCTTATTCTATTTTCATGAAATTTTCAGCATTAAAGGCAGAAATATATAGTTGTCTTCTTTTCATATAATTTTATTTCTAATTTTCCTGAAGATATGAAGTTTAATTTTTTCACCAAATCGTAAAGGCTTGTAAATAAAAGTTCGAAAAAGTGCATGAAAATATTAAAATAAATAAATTAATTCCGTCTTTAAAAAAAAGGTGAAAATTTTAAGAAAATTGGATATGGAATGACTTCAGGAGAATGTTTTGGAAATAACTTTTTTTCTTCAAAAAAATTATACTTAATTGAACACAAACTTTTCTTTAATAACCAGGTTACCTGAATTATTGCTTGTAAATGTGTTCTTGTCATGGTATAGTTGAAATACTACTGATTTGACAATAATCATTCATTTAATTAACCTTTTCACTAAAGCCTTATATTTATTTGTCATCTATAGCTTATTAAATATATGACAATATAAACTGAAATAAGGGTTTTTATGAAATTACATAGACCTGGAAATGTGATGGGTGGGCTAGGTAGTCATGGTAATCAAATGATCAGTTATGACTTCAGAAACTATTTTTCAATATAATGAGGTCCAATTATACATAAACAAATAATTATGTTCACCCAAAATATTGGCTTTATCCATACTCACACAATATAGTACATGTATTATTGTAACAAGAATGTCAAATGTTTTTTCAAACAATAGTTTATTTTAGCCATGCAATTAATATATTATTTTTCTATGCTTTAGGATCGACAAACATTTAGAAGAATAGTTTTGAAAACAGCATTTAACAAAAGAAAGATGTATGAAAACCTATTGGAATCAGTACCTGTATTAAAAGCATTAGAGGTTTGTTGTTACACTCCAGTAGATGATTTTATTTCTTCTTATAACTTCTTTCACAGCATTGTAAATGTCCTACTCTCACTCTTGTGTTGGGTTTTAGATGTACAGTCAAACCTGTATTAAAAGGTCACCTTGGGACAAAGAAAAAGTGGCCATATAAGGCAGGTGACTTCTAAAAAGGGGTTGAATTCAAAAGAAATAGTCTATGACAGGTCAAGAAAATTGTGACCTTTTAATACTGGTGACTGCTTAATAGAGTTGACCACATGGGCAGGTTTGACCGTATTTGGCAAGTTGTCCAATTCCAACTTGAATGTACAGATGTTTTTGTTTCCATCTTTTATACCCATGGAAATCCTGAGTATAGTAATCAGGGCTCACGTTAGAGGGCGACTAGGGCGAAGAAGTCTCCTTGTGAATGTTGACTTCGCTTTCTCGTTGGTCAAAAGCAAAGTTCAAGTCGCCTTGTAATTTTGAAGAGTTGCCCTATTGTCGCCCGCATCATTTATGAAAATGTTGATATCGTGTTTATTGAAATCTACTGTATCGGTGAGTATTTTGAAAGTGATGTTCTTGAAAACATCTACATTATACAATGTTCTGTCAATTGTGACGACTATGCATCGGTGTGAACAGACCATATATTAATGTAAAGAAATCCATAATGAGTTAAGAAAACCTTTAATTTTGTTCAATAACAAACAACAATGCAAAATTGGAAAGGGGACGTAACCTGGCACTGTGCTATGGGAAATGTTGACCGAATGTTTTGTTCAAAGCTACTTTCAACAAAACGAAGTTTTGATTTATTATTTTCTCATTTCTGTGACATAAATCATAGTTCTCATGTTTAATATGTTCATATTTGTGAAGGTTGGCTATTCAAAATTCGTTGAAATGCAAAGGGACGCTTCAGATTTTTATCAATCCACATTGGTATTTTATACTCGACACCGGGATAATATTACGACCTATCGAATTGTTTATTTATATACAGACATGTGTAAACGTTTATGCCTATGCAATTAAAAAATAAACTTGGAACTACAGTAGCTTTATTCCATTGTTGCAATCTGATTTAAGATCTGACAAATAATAACTACATTTTTGACTGCCAGTGTCCAAGACAATATACGTTTGTGCTATATTTTCATTATCTAGCTATATATAGTTGGACCATTGAGCAGATTAACAGAGACATCTTTCTTCTGCTGAAGATCACACAAATATGAGTTATTACAATTTGTGTGGTATTAGATCACAACACAGTAATATTTCAGAAGGAAAAAAAGGGGGAGGGTGGGGTACTTCACAGGTATGCAAGACTCCAATAATCAAGATAGACAGAAATAAATATTTGACATTGAATAGATGTCTTTTAGGTAATTATGAATAAAAAGAACAGAACAAATCAGATCAGACAGCTTTATTACTATTTACTAAATTTGGGCAGGGTAACTTCAGATAGGTTGCGAAACAATGTTGCGATTAATTGCAATTAACTTCTCCCCATTTCTCTCTGTTGTCTTCCACTTCTCCCTGTGAGTGCTCTGAAAGAGAAGTCACTTCTCCCTCTCATTTGAAAGTAGTGAGAGCCCTGGTAATTATGTTCAAAATTTAACATGGGCAGCAATATCGAATATGTTGAAAATAGTTTTGTATGAACGTGTTATGGAAATACTATTGTTAATGGAAGGTGAGCAATGCAGGCTTATGTGAACCTCTAGTTATACGCCCGTCTCGAGACGGGGCCGTATTATGTGATTGGGTATGCAGGGCTGGCGGGTGGGCATCCACACAGGTTTCTACACAATAACTTTAGTTCTGTATATCGGATCTTTACCAAACTTGGCCACATGATTCCCCTGTGGAAGGGGAAAAACCCTATTTATTTTGGGGTCATTAGGTCAAGGTCACCGTTACTATAAATATAATTTTTGACAACAGGGTCGTTTCCACATGATAACTTTAGTTCTGTATATTGAATCTTTACCAAACTTGACCACATGATTGCCCTGTGGAAGGGGAAGAATCCTATTTATTTTGGGGTCATTAGGTCAAAGGTCAAGGTCACTGTTACTATAAATAGAATTTTTGACAACAGGGCCGTTTCCGCATGATAACTTTAGTTCTGTATATTGGATCTTTACCAAACTTGACCACATGATTCCCCTGTGGAAGGGGAAGAACTCTATTTATTTTAGGGTCATTAGGTCAAAGGTCAAGGTCACCATTACTATAAATAGAATTTTTGACAGCAGGATCATTTCCGCACGATAACTTTAGTTCTGTATATCTTTACCGAACTTGGCCACATGATTCCCCTGTGGAAGGGGAAGAACCCTATTTATTTTGGGGTCATTACCATTATACCGTTTGATAATTTATATAGACGGGCATATTTTGTGATGCACACATTTCTTGTTTTTTAATGAAAGCCAGTCTGTACAAATTGTACAACAGAAATTATTTCCTCTTGAACAACAAAGAGTTCACAAATTGGCTTAGCTTGTATGAAGGCATCCTGATATACATGTACTTTATATTCAGTTTTGTTTAAGTGAAGACTGTCCATCCGAGGGCAGGATCATGTTTGTATATGGCGATTTGTAAATTTGATAAAAGCAATGCTCAGTCATTTCTATAAAGGTTTCATTAAGGCATCATTGCAAAGATCCAAATGTGTTTTTAATTAAAGACCAAAAAAGAAGAACTTTTAAGTGTATAATATCTGTCAAAATGTGTTTTAAAATTGCACAGAATGTAATATTTTTATTAGGTGAGAATATTAGCCCACAGGCTCTTGTTTCCATTGAATTCATCAGAAAAATTCCTGTCTGAAGTGTTGCTACATATTTATTGTAGCTTTTGTTGTTTTAGAGATATGAAGGGACACTCATTTTTAGCTCACCTGACCCTGAGCGTCCGTCGTCCGTCCGTCCGTTAACTTTTCACATTTTAATCAACTCCTCTGAAGCCACTGGGCCAATTTGAACCAAACTTTGGTGGAATGGTCCTTGGATGGCCCCCTTCCAAAATTGTGTCCGGTGGTCCCAACATCCAACCAAGATGGCCACCAAGCTAAAAATAGAAAAAAGGGGGGATGAAATTTTGATTGTTCATTGCTGCTTTAGTATAAGTCAAAATGAGCTCAAATTTTAACTGCAGCTACATGGCAAGGAATAGTTTAACATATATTCCGGGTTTTTCTGTGAAATTTTTCTTTCAGCCGATATATACCGATTATGCAAATTAAGCATATTTTGATAAAAGATCACATTTAAATCTTCTCCTCTGAAACCGCTGGACCAAATTAAACTAAAGCTGGCAGGGATGGTCCCTGGGTGGGTCCCTTTCAAAATTGTGTCCGACAGCCCCGCCCTCCATTCAAGATGGCTGCTGTTACTAAAAATAGAAATTTCTTCAATTGTCCATTGCTGCTTTAGCATAAATCAAAATGAGCTTAAATTTTAACTGCAGCTACATGGTAAGGAGTAGTTTAACATATATTCTGGGTTTTTCTGTGAAATTTTTCTTTCAGCCGATTTATACCGATTATGCAAATTAGGCATATTTTGATAAAAGATCATATTTAAATCTTCTCCTCCGAAACCGCTGAACCAAATTACACTAAACCTGGCAGGGATGGTCCCTGGGTGGGTCCCTTTCAAAATTGTGTCCGACAGCCCCGCCCTCCATTCAAGATGGCTGCTGTTACTAAAAATAGAAATTTCTTCAATTGTCCATTGCTGCTTTAGCATAAATCAAAATGAGCTTAAATTTTAACTGCAGCTACATGGTAAGGAGTAGTTTAACATATATTCTGGGTTTTTCTGTGAAATTTTTCTTTCAGCCGATTTATACCGATTATGCAAATTAGGCATATTTTGATAAAAGATCATATTTAAATTTTCTCCTCTGAAACCGCTGAACCAAATTACACTAAACCTGGCAGGGATGGTCCTTGGGTGGTCCCCTTTCAATATTGTGTCCGACAGCCCCGCCCTCCATTCAAAATGGCTGCTGTTACTAAAAATAGAAATTTCTTTAGTTGTCAATTTCCACTTTATTAGAAATCAAAATGAACTCAAATTTTAACTGCAGCTATATGGCAATGAGTAGTTTAGCATATATTCTGGGTTTTTCTGTGAGATTTTTTCAGCCAGTTTATTCCGTTTAGGAATATTATGAGATAAAAATCACATCAAAATCTTTTGCTCAGAAATTTGAGTTGAAATGATCTTTGGGTGGCCCACTTTCAAAATTATGTGTAACATCCCCATTTTCTATCAAATTTAGATGTCAAATTGAAAACCAGGTGAGCGATTACAGGCTCCTGGGAGCCTCTAGTTTTTTAAGCAACTGCAAATATATTGCAGTCCTGTTATGTTATAGCGTTGTTATCCTGCGTGTAGACGGAATGGTATCCATGAGATAACTTAGTTCTAGTTGGCTATCAATCTGAATATTGGACATGATGATCCTTGGCACTGTTGGTATTAATTTTTTTGTTAAGATGCAAAAATGGGTGGTTATGTTATTTATACTTGGGGGAGTTTATTTTTCATATAAAATTTTAATTTTTTTAATTTTTTTTATAAATTCTGTAGTAAAATCCCTTTAAAAAAATGCACAGCATAATTATGTAAGTATTACTGTTTTTGACATAAAAGGGATCCCAAAAGGGGAAATTTCCAATTTTGACTTTTTTGGGGGGCAAATGATCATCTTAATGAGTTATTGATGGGTTATAAATTTGTTTTGTTGTTTTATTTAAAAAAAGGGCCCAAATTCCAAAATTTTGCATTTGGGAGGAATATAGAATTTTTAGTTGTTATGTGTGTTTTTTTCTTTGTATTTATTGAACTTCTGGTAGTATTTGTTGGATTTCCTTGATCTCTTATGGTTTCTGAGATAAACTCAACCAAAAGAGCCAACAAAAGCCAAATTCCTAAATTTGAAAATTCTTATATATATTTTAATCCAATTTTAGTGCATTTTTTTCAAAATGATCATGGAGGGTACATGTCTGTTGGGCATACATCACTTCACCTCGACCACATTTTCATGGTCTACTGACTGTTAAATGTACTTCAAGTTTTGGTGGTTAGGTCAGTTTCTACAACCTAGGTTTTCCACATTTGGTCTACACGTTGATAATGGAGTGGGTACAGTTTCATGGTACATTGTTTTAATTTATTTTCTGAAAAATATTTCACTCAATCATTTTGCATGAGGTAGATGTGACATAGATCTGTCTACATTTTATCTTGTTCTCTGAAACCACTGGGCCAATTTGTTCAAATTGATAGGAATGTTCATCAGATCCTCATATGAACTTTGCTTTTTTTTTGTTTATCGGAAGAACTCAAAAGAAACAAGAGGCCCAAAAGTATAAAAAAATGTGTTGTCGGTATTTAATCTTTTTCTCTGAAACCACTTGGCCAGTAAGAACCAGAATTTGTAGACAAATTCATTGGGTGTTTCTGTAGAAAGTTTATGTTTTTAATTTTTGCTTTTTGTTTGTTGATCGAAAGTACACAAAAAGCAAAAAGCCCAAAGGTGTCAAGTGTTTTTTGTGGAGCATTTATTTTTCAACTAATCTTGATGATTTTTTCTTTATGTTCCTTATAAAATTATCTTTGTGTAATATACTAACTGATTTTTTTAAGGCTCTTACCGTTTCCAAGATATAAGGATAAGGGGGTATTCAAAATTTAGATTTTTTTTCTTTCAATTCCTTATGAATTCCTGATTTTTTTTTAACCAGATTTGACCTAGCTCTTGACAAGATAAAAGTGGTTGAAGGGAGCCAAAAGTGACCAACATCCAAAGTGATAACTTTTGATATTTTATACTCTAAACTCAACCAAAAAGGGCCAAGAAAAGCAGAATTCCGAAATTTGAACTTCCTTATTTTTCATCCAATTTTAACACATTTTTCTTTTGCAAAATATTCATCTTTCTAGGTTACCTTTGAGTCATTACAGCAAATTAACTAATTTTTTATGAAAAAGCAGCTAAATGGTGCCTAAATTCCGAAATTTTGCAATTGTGGAAGATGTACACAATTTATATTTTTCATCTAATTTTGTTTGTTTGAATTGATTGTTTAATTACTTTCAATTATATTCTTTATAGCATTCCCTGCCTATGTTTAAAAATCAGATTTGACCAAGCTAGTGCTTATGATTTCCAAGGTTAAAGGGGTTAAAAGTGACTAAAGGGATCCAACACTTGAAATTGTAAAATGAGACAAATTCTCAAATTACAGTATGTCCAGTAAATTACTGTGTCCAATACATGATTGTGTCAAACAAAATACTGTGTCCACACTTGCTTTTGATATGCACTGGTTCCACTTTCCCTTGTTGACATGCTGCGGTCATATAATGTGGGACTCGGTGAAACCCTTTATGAATGTTTATTGTAATTATTTTTTTTTATTAGGAAATCATTTACATATATATTGTATGTAACTTACTTTATTGCTTTGCTTAATTTTTTCTTTATCCTTGAATCCTTTGAAATATTAAAAAAAATAATATCTAAAGATGCCATAACAATTCAAGTGACATGTAGAAAAAAAATCATAATCTAGATAGACAAAACTACAGCATTAAAAGACATAAAATTAAAAGAAATTAAATTTTATGACAAAAGTTTGGATAACACAGAATGCCACACAAGAAAGGAAGGCAAAAAAAAATGGGAGTGAGACAATTGATAAAATGAACATAAAACATGTTTAAGTTATACCCCCCCTCTAAGCGATGTAATTAATGAAGACATTTAATCGGGTCATGAATTATTCATGATGACCCATATATTGTTAGATTTGATCACATAATGATATTTCTTGTATATATTGATTGCTCAATTCTCGTCTGTTAGATTTATCTTCAACAATAATTAGTTTGTAACTTATTCAGGTCATTTAAAATACCAATATAAAATTCAAGACTCGGTGAACGTAAAGAGAGTTGAATTTTCTTTATTATTGATTTGAATAGATATATTTACATGAAAGAAATCTGTGGGTGTTAATATTACATTTAAACTCCTAAACTAATTTACTTGACTTTGGGTTATGTTTCATTTAATTTTTATTAGAATGAAGATCTCTTTCCAAAGCAGTGAAACATGTATAATTGTGACTGTGTTGTAGTTTGGTCTGCAGTCACTGGACATTAAAAAAAAATGCTTTTTATAGATGAAAACTCTCAAATGTAGATATGTACTGTCCCCCAGTCATGGCCCATGTTATTTTGAACTATTACACTGGTTTGACAGCATTTGTCTTCATTTTTTACACCAGTTTATCATATTCCAATTAGGAAAAAGTGCTATATATAGCTCAAGTTTTCTCCTAGTGTTTAATATAAATTTTAATATTTGGAACTTTTCTGACCCTTTCGTTGAAGTTAATGCAGTGGTACGTCACTTCCGTCAGCCGTGGGTCCTTATACGAAAAATTTGGCAATAAATGTGTGAAAATCTTACAATTCTGGAGAACTAAGCCATCGTATGCACAAAACAAAAACAGGGGCAAAAAGATGCATCTTTTAGGAATGGATACATGTCCTAGTTTGAATGACATAATGGAAATAAGGTGCAATAAATGTACTCGAAGCGAGCAGGGGTACGATTTTTAAACCTGCCGAGTTGCATGCCTTGTGTATTATGTATCTATATAGGGTCGACACATGCAATTTGATGTTGACATAAGATTGTATGAATATTGACACGAACAAGTTAAAATTAGGAAAAAGAGATGAAATAATAAAGAAATAAAGAAATTTTATTGAAAATAAATTTGTAAACAGAAAGTTAGAAAAAGGGGGGTGATCCGTGCCACGAGCGCCTGTGAACGTTACTGGTTAAAAAATTTAAAAAATGCAAGAGATCATGGAAATTTATAAATTCTTGAAACATGACTCCTAGATTCTTGGTGTGGAAAATTCATGTTCAGCATGTATGCATACCGAGTTAAGATTGAATTGATTATTACTAAGGAATGATTTAGTCATTAATTAAGTAGCAAAGACTAATGTTTCTAACATATGACAGAGTCATGTTTATTTTAAACATTTTGATGAAAGATCAATACCACATCAGCTGGTATTTAACTTGTCATCTATGTTAGGTTTCCATTATAGCAAGATTTTATGGGCTTCGTTCTTCCTCCTGCTTTTAGGTTTTTATTATATTATAATTTTATATCATTAAGGTGACTTTTTTCTGATGTAATGTCAGGATGTCAATTTATTCCACATTTGTAGTAAGAGAGTTATTACTTTGTTAACAATATGAGGCAGGGTATCAATTCACTTCCCAGAAGTTCAATCAGCGTTAAATATTGAAATTTGTGAGGTCTACGTCCTTGGTTCCTGAGACATTGATTTTCCATGATGCTTCAGATATGGTAGAAGGCTATGTGACATTTAATCATTTTTGTAAGGGCTGTCATTGAATTGTTTATTACACAATAGTACAGTTTTAGGGTGTTACAAGCACAGCAGTGCATCTTCTCGTAACAAGTAGTATGACAAAAGAAAAAAAATGGTAACATTGTGTTACAAGCACAGCACCTTCTCTTTACAAGTAGTATTATGACAAAAGGGAAAAAAATGGTAACATTGTGTTACAAGCACAGATTGAGACCTTCCTTAACGAGTAGTATTATGACAAAAGGGAAAAAAATGGTAACATTGTGTTACAAGCACAGCACCTTCTCTTTACAAGTAGTATTATGACAAAAGAAAAAAAAATGGTAACATTGTGTTACAAGCACAGATTGAGACCTTCCTTAACGAGTAGTATTATGACAAAAGAAAAAAAAAATGGTAACATTGTGTTACAAGCACAGCACCTTCTCTTTACAAGTAGTATTATGACAAAAGAAAAAAAAATGGTAACATTGTGTTACAAGCACAGATTGAGAACTTCCTTAACAAGTAGTATTATGACAAAAGGGAAAAAAATGGTAACATTGTGTTACAAGCACAGATTGAGACCTTCCTTAACAAGTAGTATTATAACAAAAGAAAAAAAAATGGTATCATTGTGTTACAAGCACAGCACCTTCTCTTTACAAGTAGTATTATGACAAAAGGGAAAAAAATGGTAACATTGTGTTACAAGCACAGATTGAGACCTTCCTTAACAAGTAGTATTATAACAAAAGAAAAAAAAATGGTATCATTGTGTTACAAGCACAGCACCTTCTCTTTACAAGTAGTATTATGACAAAAGGGAAAAAAATGGTAACATTGTGTTACAAGCACAGATTGAGACCTTCCTTAACAAGTATTATAACAAAAGAAAAAAAATGGTAACATTGTGTTATAAGCACAGCACCTTCTCTTTACAAGTAGTATTATGACAAAAGGGAAAAAAATGGTAACATTGTGTTACAAGCACAGCACCTTCTCTTTACAAGTAGTATGACAAAAGAAAAAAAAATGGTAACATTGTGTTACAAGCACAGATTGAGACCTTCCTTAACAAGTAGTATTATAACAAAAGAAAAAAAAATGGTATCATTGTGTTACAAGCACAGCACCTTCTCTTTACAAGTAGTATTATGACAAAAGAAAAAAAATGGTAACATTGTGTTACAAGCACAGATTGAGACCTTCCTTAACAAGTAGTATTATGACAAAAGGGAAAAAAATGGTAACATTGTGTTACAAGCACAGATTGAGACCTTCCTTAGCAAGTAGTATTATAACAAAAGAAAAAGAAATGGTATCATTGTGTTACAAGCACAGCACCTTCTCTTTACAAGTAGTATTATGACAAAAGAAAAAAAATGGTAACATTGTGTTACAAGCACAGCACCTTCTCTTAACAAGTAGTATTATGACAAAAGGGAAAAAAATGGTAACATTGTGTTACAAGCACAGATTGAGACCTTCCTTAACAAGTAGTATGACAAAAGAAAAAAAATGGTAACATTGTGTTACAAGCACAGCACCTTCTCTTAACAAGTAGTATTATGACAAAAGGGAAAAAAATGGTAACATTGTGTTACAAGCACAGATTGAGACCTTCCTTAACAAGTATTATAACAAAAGAAAAAAAATGGTAACATTGTGTTATAAGCACAGCACCTTCTCTTTACAAGTAGTATTATGACAAAAGGGAAAAAAATGGTAACATTGTGTTACAAGCACAGCACCTTCTCTTTACAAGTATTATGACAAAAGAAAAAAAAATGGTAACATTGTGTTACAAGCACAGCACCTTCTCTTTACAAGTAGTATTATGACAAAAGAAAAAAAAATGGTAACATTGTGTTACAAGCACAGATTAAGACCTTCCTTAACAAGTATTATAACAAAAGAAAAAAAATTGTAACATTGTGTTATAAGCACAGCACCTTCTCTTTTCAAGTAGTATTATGACAAAAGGGAAAAAAATGGTAACATTGTGTTACAAGCACAGCACCTTCTCTTTACAAGTAGTATGACAAAAGAAAAAAAAATGGTAACATTGTGTTACAAGCACAGATTGAGACCTTCCTTAACAAGTAGTATTATAACAAAAGAAAAAAAAATGGTATCATTGTGTTACAAGCACAGCACCTTCTCTTTACAAGTAGTATTATGACAAAAGAAAAAAAATGGTAACATTGTGTTACAAGCACAGCACCTTCTCTTAACAAGTAGTATTATGACAAAAGGGAAAAAAATGGTAACATTGTGTTACAAGCACAGATTGAGACCTTCCTTAACAAGTAGTATGACAAAAGAATAAAAATGGTAACATTGTTTTACAAGCACAGCACCTTCTCTTTACAAGTAGTATGACAAAAGGGAAAAAAATGGTAACATTGTGTTACAAGCACAGCACCTTCTCTTTACAAGTAGTATGACAAAAGGGAAAAAAATGGTAACATTGTGTTACAAGCACAGCACCTTCTCTTTACAAGTAGTATGACAAAAGAAAAAAAAATGGTAACATTGTGTTACAAGCACAGCACCTTCTCTTTACAAGTAGTATTATAACAAAAGAAAAAAAAATGGTATCATTGTGTTACAAGCACAGCACCTTCTCTTTACAAGTAGTATTATGACAAAAGAAAAAAAATGGTAACATTGTGTTACAAGCACAGCACCTTCTCTTAACAAGTAGTATTATGACAAAAGGGAAAAAAATGGTAAAATTGTGTTACAAGCACAGATTGAGACCTTCCTTAACAAGTAGTATGACAAAAGAAAAAAAATGGTAACATTGTGTTACAAGCACAGCACCTTCTCTTAACAAGAAGTATTATGACAAAAGGGAAAAAAATGGTAACATTGTGTTACAAGCACAGATTGAGACCTTCCTTAACAAGTAGTATGACAAAAGAATAAAAATGGTAACATTGTTTTACAAGCACAGCACCTTCTCTTTACAAGTAGTATGACAAAAGGGAAAAAAATGGTAACATTGTGTTACAAGCACAGCACCTTCTCTTTACAAGTAGTATTATGACAAAAGGGGAAAAAATGGTAACATTGTGTTACAAGCACAGCACCTTCCCTTAACAAGTAGTATGACAAAACAAAACAAAAATGGTAACATTGTGATCAGTGGTAGATTAATGGGTACTCAATGTTTGAACATTTTTATCTTTTTAGATTTATGAAAGACAAAATGTAGCAGATGCCTTATTTTCCAAGACTTTTGAAGAAGAAACCTGCATAATAAAACAGGTACTTGTCTAATCTTAGTAATGTGTGTATTAGTCAACTCTATTTTATGCAGACTGGGCGAAATAGTCAAAACTTATGTCAACTTATTTTACAAGACAAGTGCTGTTTCCTTCCAATTTAGTTGACAAAAAAGTTCATCAGGCAACATTTAAGTAATAACTGTCCAGTACAAAACTGCTTGCTGATATTGAAACTCTTTGTAAGTAACAAAAGAAGGAATGTTGATTATTGTATTTCACAGAAAATCATGGAAAATTCTCAATGGTGATTTATTATTTCAGGGAGATGATGCTGATTGTATGTATTTTATTGAAGATGGAGAATGTAGAGTCACAGTCACAAATAAGGTAATACAATGTATACTTTAAAATTTTTAAAAAGTTAGTGTGATGTAAAAAAAAAAAAGACAATAAATTGTTGGTTTACATTTCAGATAGTCAAACCTTGTTTTCTGAATCTCTGATAAGTCATCACCTTGAATAGATCCAAGTAAATATTTTATCTATTTGTATTCGTTTTCAGCTTCATTTGTTTTTGATAATGGAGGATGCATGTCTCTTGACCTTGACCTCATTTTCACAGTTTACTGACTGTTAAATCTACCTCAAGTTTTCGTGATTATGTTAGTTTCTCTATTACCACATATTGATGATGGAGAGTGCATGTGCATATATATCCACATGTCACCTTAGCTAAATTTCAGTTTCAAGGTACGATACATGGATTTAGTTTTATTTTCTGAAAAATACTTCACACAAGCCATTTACAAAGGGCAGGCGAGATATAGATCTGTCTACACTTGTTTTTCTTTATGCTCCTTACAAAATTCCCATCATGCAGTATGCAACATATTTTGTATGGCTCTAACTTGTTCAGGGATATAATGAGGTCAAAATTGGACTAACACCCAAAGTTTTGAAAAAATTATTTTATGTTGGATTTTGATAAGGTTATTTTTAGATTCGTTATGCAATATCCTGCCTGCATTTTTCAAACAGATTAACCTAGCTCTAATTACGGTTTCTGATTTAAAAGGGGCCAAATGAAAACTTTGTCATTTTTAGTCCAATTTGTATGCAGTTTTTTACATTTAAATCCTTTAAAATATTACTGTCTGGAATACAACAATGTGTCATAGATATAATGGGCCCAAAAAGGACCAATGCCCAAAATTTTGAATTTTTATTTTAAGTCTGATTTTGATCAGAGTTTTTTTTTATATTACTTGTGAAATTTCCAGCCAGTATTTTCCCAACATATTTGACATAGGCCTTATGGTTTCCAATATAAAAGGGGTTAAAGGAAACTAAAGGAACCAACATCCAAAATGATTAATTTTTTAAAGTCCAATTAGTGTACAGTTTCTCCATTGAAAAATTCCTTTCTGTAGCACTGTAACAGATTCACTGTAGCTCTTGAATTGATTGTATTGAGACATTGCAGTGGTAGGCATAGTTATTCTGGTCTGTTATAGTTTCCTTGATGAACTCAAATCGAAAGGGTCAAAAAGTGCCAAATTCCAAAATTTGAATTATTTTAATTTTAATGCTTTTTGCAAAATGTTCATATTTACTTAAGAAATAATTCATGGAAGCCATATGTATATATTGTTTTTACCATGGGTAGGCCTTTATGTCACAAAGTTTTACCCCGAGCGATAGCGAGTAGTAAAAAGCTGACATAAAGGCCTACCCGTGGTAAAAACAATATATACATATGGCTTCCATGAATTATTTCGATTCTAATATGTAAAATTTGGTAAGATATCGTTATAAATTGTCAATGACGTCATAAATTTAATCGGTCATAGATTAATATTATTTTTACCACGGGTTTGGACTCAAAAGCATTTGAAGGACGTCATATTAGAATAGTCAATAATATAAATGTACTATTTTGTTGTTGAAAAGGGCTAAAACAGGTTTATATTTAGAATAATAAATAGATAATTTGTGATAAATTTATGATAGTCTCAGGTGAGCCTCTAATTTGACTTTCAGTGGTTTACATTTCTGAATAAAACAGAGGGTTACTGAGGGTAAGGTGTTTAACACCACTTTCTACAATATTTCAGTTATATCGTAGGGGTCAGTTTTATTGGTGGAGGAAACCAGAGTATCTGGAGAAAACCACCAACCTGCAGCAAATCACTAACAAACTTTATCACATTATGTTGTATCGAGTACACCTTGCTTGAGCAGTATTTGAAATTCCAACGTTAGTGGTAATAAGCACTGATTGCATAGGTAGTTGTAAATCTAACTACTGTACAATCATGACCACGACGACCCCTGAATAAAGCAAGTTATATTTTATTTGTATTGAAAAGTAATACAAAACGGAAAAGTATACACGATTGTAGTTGTGTATTGAAGATGTTTTAGTAATGATGTCTTTATAGTTAATAACCTTGTAAAACATAAGTAGAGTAATTTATAGTGGTATTATTATCAAGATTATACATGTGTGTAAATAGAGGGTTTACTCTTCTACTTTTAAACATTATTTTGTTTATTTTACTTAGCAAGATTAACGACAAATGTCTTTACAATAGTATTATTAAATGCTAATTATCCACATTATAAACTCTTTCATGTATTTTTAATTCTTTTGGATCTTGATTACAATCAGATAAGAGTTATAATTATTTTTTTCATGACTGATTTATTTTTATAGAAAAAGAAAAAGAAAGACAGAGATCTTCCCTTTTGTCTTTTAACAGATGTTTCTAAAGATGAAATTTTGTTGAATTTAAATCCAATGTCTTAAATTGATTTATGTTGATTGTTTTTGTATGTACATATCTATAAAAAAATGTTCGGTCTATGATACTGTAGGTTTTCATTAACCCATCCAAGATTTAAAGGTAATATATACTAACTTATACAGACATAAAAGAACATGCCAAACTTAATTTCCTTTGTATATAAATTATGTATTGTAACACTACCCGTTTTCAAACAAGAGGCCCTCAGGTACATAAAGGGATGTTTCTGTTATTTTTACATGGAGAGTTTTTTTTATTTGATTTTGATGAATTTTTTAAGAAAATCTCTCATCAGAAAAATGTATGTAGTCTCTTTTTATGTAAATATTACCTTTATTGACATAAAAGGGGCCCAAAAGGAGAAAAATTCAAATTTTTAACTTTATATTTTTCTATTTTTCATCCAATTATGTAAAATGATCATATTTATGGGTTATTGATCATGATGGACCATACGTTTTTTGGTATATTGTATCAAAAAGGAATCCAAGTTTCAAAATTTGGTATGTTTGAATGTATAAAGGAATTTTTTTTTCATCCAATTTTGTTGCATATTTTCTTTGATTGATTGACAGATTTCCTCTATTGCTTATGGTTTCTGAGATAAAGTCAAAAGAAAGGGATTAACAAATGTTAAATTTCAAAATTTTAACATTTATAATTTTAATGCCTAAAACAGTAAAATGATGTCCAAAATATGGGGGTCCAGCAAAGTACTATTTGCAGCATATTACTGTGTTCAGCAACTTTCCCTATTCGACATGCTCCCGTTGTATCATGCTGCGCTCGGTGTACCCTTTTAATTAAGTGAGACAATGGCAGAATGTAACATTGAACATATACTTTTGTCCTTGAAATAATATTATTACACCCTTGATCCTCGGTTATATATCCTCCTTTTTCTGTCATTTAGTGAAGTAGTCATTCACCAGTAGTATATCAGTGTTGAACTGTACTTCAGCAAAATCATTAATGAACAAAAATAATCATGAATAGTTCCCTATAACAAACAATTAGATTTTGAAGATACAAATTTATTTATTTCACAGGCTGATCCTAATGGAGACGAGGTGGAAGTCAAGAGGTATTCTAAAGGAGGGTATTTTGGAGGTTTGTATATAAATAGGGTTATTTATCCTGCAACTGTGATTTTGAATACTAATAAAGGTGGTCAAATAAGCTTCAGTGTTATTAGGTCATTGTCCTAATAAAGCATTTCTGGAACCTGATTCATGCGGAGCGACAGAAAGAAATGGTTACAGTATAAGCTCTGACGTCACAGATGACACCATTGAAAATGATTAGAACGACACTTGCTTCAGTTATTTTCAGACAATATGGCAGGTGTTTTGGACTTTTGATATTGCAGGATAAACACCATATGTGTACATTGTCGTTAAATATAAAATTATTTTGCACTCTCTATGAAACAGGCTAGAAAAGTTCGCTTTTCTACCTGTTTCTAAATTATATATTTTCCGACAATGTATGTATATTGTATATTTATCCTGCAATCAGTACATTTGCTGTACAAATATGCTATACGAATAAATCTTTGCTTTATTCGTACTAGACGAATAAACTTTTCATACTATACGAATAAACTTCCCTGGTACCCTGTAGCTATGTACAGCGGAGGGCGCAGACAAGTATGAAACTGGTACTAATGTAACACGGACCACGTAGAAGACACCCTTGACAACATTGATGAAAGGCGAGGAATGACGCTTGTTTCTGTCCTTTTTGTTTAAATCTGACAAGTTTTCTGACTTTTTTGACATTGCAGGATAAACACAATATACGTACATTGTCGTTAAATATAAAATTCATTTGTACTCTCTGCGAAACAGGCCTGAAAAGCTCGCCAAAGGCTCGCTATTCTGCCTGTTTCTAAAGCTCGTACAAATAAATTTTATATTAACCGACAATGTACGTATATTGTATATATATTAACACAAATCTAAATAGCATAGACCAGGTTTTTAGATGAAGCCTCTCAAATCAAATTTGTAAATTAAATCTATCCACAACATTAATCTAAATAAAAACTTATGTTTATTTCTTTACTCTCATTATTGTCATGTATATTTTATTTGATCTAATTATAAGAATATACATGTAAGAATAGAATTGATTATATTTATAAAACGTACATATTATATAATTAGGTTTGACATCTACAATGCAGGGCCCAAATATGTTTACCCATCTGTTCATCAACAGATCCTTGTCTTGTATTTTATTTGTTTCTTTCCTAAACCTTGCAATAATTTTGCTTGCTGTAAAAGATTAAACATACTGATTGTTGTGTTGCTTGTATTAAGATCTGAACTCGGGAGATTTTTGGTCAATACATTATAATGTCCTCTTGTCAGTAAATTATGACTTGAATTTTATAAGGTCTATATTTCTAAACATTCGGTGATTGCGAGAAGCTTGCCTATCGTAGGAGGAGATATCCTATTTATGGTCTCAAATCCTAGTCCTAGAATTTAATTTTTGGTACACAATTACAATGGCTTAAGTTCCATATGTCCCGCATTCCTAAAATGTGAAAGAAAGCATGTCAATAGTGGAGGGATGTGATTAATTTAAGGTCCTCAGGGCTTTCAATATTTTTCAAGTGTACCAGTACTTCACTATTTACAGGCAGTACTTTTTATTTAAATTTGAACAATTTTCATGAGTATCTTATACAACACTTTAAAATCAGGAGGTACCAAAGACCATCTTAGGCAGGTAAAAGTACCTGGTACTGCTCCTTATTGAAAGGTCTGGGTCCTCTTTGATGAAGGTATGAACCCTCATCATATCACTATAGCAATATAGTATGTTTCCCATGATAAGAGGGGCTACTTTGATCTCGTTGAGATAGGGTTCAGAGCATTACACACTGCATACAGTAGGAGCTTTATACTTTTTTATCTCCATCATTAGAAGCCATCTTATTGTTTGTAAGCTTTGTTCTGTTCATAGCCAGAATACTGCTCACTTGATATTAAACAGTAATAGTTAATCAATCTAGTTTCATCTACATTTTCTGTTATATATCCAATATAATTCCAGAGCTTGCCTTAGTTACACATAAACCAAGAGCTGCTAGTGTATTTGCTGTGGGCAGAGTCAAAGTTGCTGGTAAGTAGTTCTAAAAAAAAATATTTCCTAAAGAAATTATTTTTTAGCTCACCATCACTTGGCATCCATTGTTATTTGACAAGTTTGAAGATACCAAAGGAGTAATCAGTAGCTGTAAATTGAAGAAGGACAGACAATACAATGGCCAAAAGAAAAAGGACAAAAGGATTAACAACGATCTACAGAACATTTCGCAGGAAACTATAGTTTGAGCAACACACACCCAACCAAAAACTAGGAATGAACTCGGGTGCTCACAAACCATTGGCCCATTTGGTTTATGTTCATTTTATGTGTTCAGAAATACAATATGGTTGCTATCGCAAGATAAATTTAACATAGGACGCTATGGGAAATATGTTTCCAAATTATTCCGATCTGAAATCAATGAACCATTACACAGCAAACTTAAGTGGAAAATGCCATGGATGAGTGTTTTTGGGTTGATCAGAAATCTAAGACGGCCACCATCACAGGACATAGTTTTTACATGGGACTATATTGGAAAATGAAAAAAATAAGTGCCGTTATTGCAATAATAGTTGTTACTGAGCCTCTGGTTTAAAATGCAGCTTGGTCTTCCACAAGTTATTATGTCAATATCATAGAAATATGGATGGACTTTTATGCTAAGAAATTATTTTAAGGACATATTGCTGTTTAATGAAATTGGAAACTCATTTGTCAAATAGCCATCTTTCATGGATATTGTATTACACACGTACTTCATTACAGAATGACAAAAAATGTAATAAGAGAGCCTTATCAATAATTAGAGAACAGGCTGGATTTTTAATGTATTCTTTATTTAAATGCATTGATGTTGGCGGGGAAAAAAAAAGAAATAAAAAAAATACTTAAGCAATCAGACTGCTATAAGGAACCTTGATGGAAAATCAATGTGGCCTGAATCGACTGGTATTACATTAAAATTAAAGAGTGGGATATAAGTAACAAATCTTTTGTATTATACAGGCTGGTATTACATTAAAATTAAAGAGTGGGATCTGGGTAACACATCTTTTGTATTATACAATGAAAATACTTGTAATATTATGTAGATAATAGTATAATTGATAAAAATGAATTTATGTATGGACTTGAAGATACTGTTAACATTACTGTTATTTATACACTGGGAATCAATTATTTAATACAAAAGGCCCAGATCATTTGATAAACTGATTAATTATTGTCCTCATATAACTTACTTAGGGTCAATTTTCCTATTAAGCCATCTTTGTATACTGTAACTGTCTGCAGGTATACACAATCATAGATTTCATATTGATCTGTATTCACAATTTATATACAGTCAAACCTGCTTAAGAAATAAGTGACCCCCTTCTATTAAGCAATAACTTGTATTGTGTGATCTTAATTTTAATTTTCATTCATAGTGGATATTATATTAATTAGACCTGTATTTAGTGACCCCCTGTTTCATGAGACCCTATTTCATTGTTCCCTTGGAAGGTCACTTAAGACAGATTTGTCTGTATACTTAGGCCAAATAAAAAAATATGTGTGGTTCCGGTTACCCGACCGTCCCTAGTTTATACCCCCGACCCATCCAAATTTCCGGAACATTTCCCTCACCGATTCCAGTTTAGTTTTAGTTTCAACAATGGTGGCCTCATTGAAAGAGGCCGGGCCAACGTGCAGTGTTTTGTCGCTTACATTTAATAAGTGCGATCACTTGAAAGAAACCAAAAGTATCATCGTCCCATTATCAATTCTAGAACATTTAATGACATTTTTGACGAACATCATGACTTCGGGTTGAAAAACAATCAGTGTAAAGTAATGAGTCAATCCCATGTGGTAACTGGCGCTGACAGTAGGGGAAGTGGTTTTGTTATTCAACGTTAGACAATTTAGCTTCACGTGTGAGAGTGGACTACAAGGAGAAGATGAAGTTCTTTCCAACTGTTTAAAGATTGCAGCAGAAAAAGCTGATGTACAGGCTGTGAACTCTTTTTAAGTATTGATGGCCGGTGGCAGAAGAAAATTTGAAAAATATATTAGTCAAAACTAGGGTGTCCGGTGATCGCTATCAATCTTGATTAGTATACAATATCACACCATTTATAAATGCATCATGCAAAGAAGTGAAAGGTAGTAAAAGAAAATCATTTGTTTCCATCTGAAATTTAAAAAAAAAAAAAAAAAAATTAAAAAAAAATCCCTACCTACCTACCCTATTTTTTCCGGGGCGTATCCGGAACCACACATATTTTTTTATTTGGCCTTATAGAAAATAAAATAATATTATAGAAAGTGCTTCCATATTATATCATCTTTTGTTAACTCAAAGAGAAATATATTTGTGATACATAATATTACAACTGCCACGATATAACTGAAATATTTTTGAAAGTGGTGTTAAACATCATAACCCTAACCCCATACATGGTATACAGAATTGAAAGGCCATACCCTTAACCCCATAATATTACATGGTATACAGAAGTAAAAGACCATAACCCTATCCCCATACTATTACATGGTATACAGAATTGAAAGTACACTGTCAGTATCTTTGTCCATGACGTCATTGTTGTACAGAGAACTAATCAACATGATATTATTATTCTAGTTAAAACCAGGGATTTATTTAAGATGACATTTCATAGATATTGATTATTTATTGTCTGTTTTTACTGCCATCTCTTTAATGAGTTCTATAATTGTAAAACACAGTCAACAGGATTTATTCCAAAGATCTTTTTGCTTGGTTTCTTGACATTTTATCAGATTGATAGGAGAACATGAATTTATACTCATTAATCATACAGGTTCATCAGACTTGATGTCATGGTTTGAAATGTCAAGATTTTATATTCTCTTGAGAATCTGTGATTTGGGTTATTTTTTTTTAACCTAAATATTTTAACAAGGATTATAATACTGAAAACATAAAATAACACCAAATAGACTGTTAGTGTTGTGAAAATATAGGTCAACCCTTTCTTGACTTATTTCGTGAAAACATCACCTGAAAATCATTCCTTTGTCTACAATATCTCATCCATATTCATGAGATGCTTTTGCTTGACTTCCCACTGCTCAGATGTTCAGTTATTATTGATTGAGGAAATGGTAAAATGGCAACAGTTGGAAATAAAACTAGCCTATAAGACAATTTTAATGTATTCAGCTAGGAAAGAGAACAGAAAAAATATAATAGATTAAGAATCAACATTGGGTACCAACATGTCTGTTGGTTGGAGTTAAAGGACATTCTTAGATCATAAATAAACAAATAACCATATTCCATACCCCTTTCCTATATTGGCTTTTCTTTACAGAGAGTGTTCCAAATGTGGTTTAAAATTCAATACACCATTTGCACATTTCTGACTTAATTCTTAAATTATGTTTCTCCCCATTTAAATTTGATTCAATCTCCAGTATTGCAGTCAGGGGACAAAGCAATTTCTGATTGGCTGAAATAAAAAAAATCTCATCAAAGGAAGGTCAACGGCGTAACAGAAAACAATACTTTCTTTTTTGGCTGCAAATGAAAGTGAAAATGTTAAAATTTAATATTCAGACTCTTTCTTGACCAAATATTTTCAAATAATCTTAATACAATGTTAATATGCATTAATATGCACAAAATTCAAACATGGCTATTACCTGCAAGATATTGTCCTGAATAATTATACCCCCCGCAACGAAGTTGTAGGGGGGTATACTGGTTTCACCATGTCCATCCGTCTATCCGTCCGTCTGTAGACAAATCCTATGTCGTACGATGAGTTGTTAGTTCACCTGGACCAAAGGTCCATGTGAACTATTGCCATCACTTGGCGTCCGTCGTCTGTTGTCTGTCGTCTGTAAACTTTTCACATTTCAAGCTTCTTCTCCGAAACCACCGGGCCGATTGGAACCAAACTTAGCAGGAATGTTCCTTGGATGGTCCTCTACAAAGTTACTGTTTTTCGTTCCAGTCGGATATTCAATATGGCTGCCAAGGCCAATAATATGCTCTGATTGGCCGAAATTTCAAAGATCTTCTTCTCTGAAACTAATGAACTGACTGAACCCAAACTGTACAGGAATGATCATTGGAATGTCCTTTACCAAATTACTGTTTTTTATGCCGATCGGAAATCCAAGATGGCCGCCATCGCAGGACATAGCTTAACATTGGACCCTATGGGAAAATATTCAAATGCCTTCTTCTCAGAAACTACAAATATGATTAAAGCCAAACTGTACATGAATGTTCATTGGATGGTCCTCTACAATCTTAAGGTTTTTTGTTCTGATATGAAATTCAAAATGGCGGCTACGGCAGGACTTAGTTTAACATTGGACCCTATGGGAAAAATGTTTCAAAATGCTTCTTCTCTGAAACCACTTGGACAGTTGAAACCAAACTGCCCAGGAATGATCATTGGAAGGTCCTCTACAATTTTTCTGTTTTTTATGCCGATCGGAAATCCAAGATGGCCACCACCGCAGGACATAGATTAACATTGGACCCTATGGGAAAATATTCAAATGCCTTCTTCTCAGAAACTACAAATATGATTAAAGCCAAACTGTACATGAATGTTCATTGGATGGTCCTCTACAATCTTAAGGTTTTTTGTTCCGATATGAAATTCAAAATGGCGGCTACGGCAGGACTTAGTTTAACATTGGACCCTATGGGGAAAATGTTTCAAAATGCTTCTTCTCTGAAACCACTTGGACAGTTGAAACCAAACTGCCCAGGAATGATCATTGGAAGGTCCTCTACAAAGTTTATGTTTTTTATGCCGATCGGAAATCCAAGATGGCCACCACCGCAATACATAGATTAACATTGGACACTATGGAAAAATATTCAAATGCCTTCTTCTCAGAAACTACAAATATGATTAAAGCCAAACTGTACATGAATGTTCATTGGATGGTCCTCTACAATCTTAAGGTATTTTGTTCCGATATGAAATTCAAAATGGCGGCTACGGCAGGACTTAGTTTAACATTGGACCCTATGGGAAAAATGTTTCAAAATGCTTCTTCTCTGAAACCACTTGGACAGTTGAAACCAAACTGCCCAGGAATGATCATTTGAAGGTCCTATACACGGTGTGTGTTTTTTATGCCGATCGAAAATCCAAGATGGCCGCCACCGCAGGACATAGATTAACATTGGACCCTATGGGAAAATATTCAAATGCCTTCTTCTCAGAAACTACAAATATGATTAAAGCCAAACTGTACATGAATGTTCATTAGATGGTCCTCTACAAACTTTAGGTTTTTTGTTCCGGTATGAAATTCAAAATGGCGGCTACGGCAGGACTTAGTTTAACATTGGACCCTATGCGAAAAATGTTTCAAAATGCTTCTTCTCTGAAACCAATTGGACAGTTGAAACCAAACTGCCCAGGAATGATCATTGGAAGGTCCTCTACAAATTTTCTGTTTTTTATGCCGATCGGAAATCCAAGATGGCCGCCACCGCAGGACATAGCTTAACATTGGACCCTATGGGAAAATATTCAAATGCCTTCTTCTCAGAAACTACAAGTATGATTAAAGCCAAACTGTACATGAATGTTCATTGGATGGTCCTCTACAATCTTAAGGTTTTTTGTTCCGATATGAAATTCAAAATGGCGGCTACGGCAGGACTTAGTTTAACATTGGACCCTATGGGAAAAATGTTTCAAAATGCTTCTTCTCTGAAACCACTTGGACAGTTGAAACCAAACTGCCCAGGAATGATCATTGGAAGGTCCTCTACAAATTTTCTGTTATTTATGCCGATCGGAAATCCAAGATGGCCGCCACCGCAGGACATAGATTAACATTGGACCCTATGGGAAAATATTCAAATGCCTTCTTCTCAGAAACTACAAATATGATTAAAGCCAAACTGTACATGAATGTTCATTAGATGGTCCTCTACAAACTTTAGGTTTTTTGTTCCGGTATGAAATTCAAAATGGCGGCTACGGCAGGACTTAGTTTAACATTGGACCCTATGGGAAAAATGTTTCAAAATGCTTCTTCTCTGAAACCACTTGGACAGTTGAAACCAAACTGCCCAGGAATGATCATTGGAAGGTCCTCTACAAATTTTCTGTTTTTTATGCCGATCGGAAATCCAAGATGGCCACCACCGCAGGACATAGATTAACATTGGACCCTATGGGAAAATGTTCAATTGCCTTCTACTCAGAAACTACAAATATGATTAAAGCCAAACTGTACATGAATGTTCATTGGATGGTCCTCTACAAACTTTAGGTTTTTTGTTCTGATATGAAATTCAAAATGGCAGCTACGGCAGGACTTAGTTTAACATTGGACCCTATGGGAAAAATGTTTCAAAACGCTTCTTCTCTGAAACCACTTGGACAGTTGAAACCAAACTGCCCAGGAATGATCATTTGAAGGTCCTCTACAAAGTTTCTGTTTGTTATGCCGATCGGAAATCCAAGATGGCTGCCACCACAGGTCATAGTATTAACACAGGACCATATGGGGAAAATACAGAAATATATTCTTCTCTGAAGCTATTGCACTGATTGAACCTAAACTGTGCATCAATCATTGGAAGGTCCTTTACAAACTTTGTGTTTTTTATGTTGATCGTAATTTCAAGATGACTACCACTGCAGGACATAGTTTTTACATAGGACCAATTGGTTTTTTTTATAACCAGGTGAACGATACAGGCTCTTGAGAGCCTCTGGTTTTTCTTAGAATCTTTTAAAATTTTATCAGCTGTTTACTGGTGAAGAGAGGAGGATCCCTTTCATTTTTGACGATTTTCACTTTTGCCGTTCCAGAGTAATTGGACTTGATATGACGGAAAATAGGATTTTTACCCTATGTCGTATGATAACTTGAGTAGTGCTTCTCAGAATGTTTTGAAATTTTATCAGTAGCTTACCGGTGAAGGGAGGAGGATCCCTTTCATTTTTGACGATTTTCACTTTTGTCGTTCCAAAGTTATTGAACTTGATATGACGGAAAATAGGATTTTTACCCTATGTCGTATGATAACTTGAGTAGTGTTTCTCAGAATGTTTTGAAATTTTATCAGCAGCTTACTGGTGAAGAGAGGAGGATCCCTTTCACTTTTGACAATTTTCACTTTTGCCATTCCAGAGTTGTTGGACTTGACATGACGGAAAATAGGATTTTTACCCTATGTCGTATGATAACTTGAGTAGTGCTTCTCAGAATGTTTTGAAATTTTATCAGCAGCTTACCGGTGAAGAGAGGAGGATCCCTTTCATTTTTGACGATTTTCACTTTTGTCGTTCCAAAGTTATTGAACTTGATATGACGGAAAATAGGATTTTTACCCTATGTCGTATGATAACTTGAGTAGTATTTCTCAGAATGTTTTGAAATTTTATCAGCAGCTTACTGGTGAAGAGAGGAGGATCCCTTTCACTTTTGACAATTTTCACTTTTGCCATTCCAGAGTTGTTGGACTTGATATGACGGAAAATAGGATTTTTACCCTATGTCGTATGATAACATGAATAGTGTTTCTCAGAATGTTTTGAAATTTTATCAGCAGCTTACTGGTGAAGAGAGGAGGATCCCTTTCATTTTTGATGATTTTCACTTTTGCCATTCCAGTTATTGGACTTGATATGACGGAAAATAGGATTTTTACCCTATGTCGTATGATAACTTGAGTAGTGTTTCTCAGAATGTTTTGAAATTTTATCAGCAGCTTACTGGTGAAGAGAGGAGGATCCCTTTCACTTTTGACAATTTTCACTTTTGCCATTCCAGAGTTGTTGGACTTGACATGACGGAAAATAGGATTTTTACCCTATGTCGTATGATAACTTGAGTAGTGCTTCTCAGAATGTTTTGAAATTTTATCAGCAGCTTACCGGTGAAGAGAGGAGGATCCCTTTCATTTTTGACGATTTTCACTTTTGTCGTTCCAAAGTTATTGAACTTGATATGACGGAAAATAGGATTTTTACCCTATGTCGTATGATAACTTGAGTAGTATTTCTCAGAATGTTTTGAAATTTTATCAGCAGCTTACTGGTGAAGAGAGGAGGATCCCTTTCACTTTTGACAATTTTCACTTTTGCCATTCCAGAGTTGTTGGACTTGATATGACGGAAAATAGGATTTTTACCCTATGTCGTATGATAACATGAATAGTGTTTCTCAGAATGTTTTGAAATTTTATCAGCAGCTTACTGGTGAAGAGAGGAGGATCCCTTTCATTTTTGACGATTTTCACTTTTGTCGTTCCAAAGTTATTGAACTTGATATGACGGAAAATAGGATTTTTACCCTATGTCGTATGATAACTTGAGTAGTATTTCTCAGAATGTTTTGAAATTTTATCAGCAGCTTACTGGTGAAGAGAGGAGGATCCCTTTCACTTTTGACAATTTTCACTTTTGCCATTCCAGAGTTGTTGGACTTGATATGACGGAAAATAGGATTTTTACCCTATGTCGTATGATAACATGAATAGTGTTTCTCAGAATGTTTTGAAATTTTATCAGCAGCTTACTGGTGAAGAGAGGAGGATCCCTTTCATTTTTGATGATTTTCACTTTTGCCATTCCAGTTATTGGACTTGATATGACGGAAAATAGGATTTTTACCCTATGTCGTATGATAACTTGAGTAGTGCTTCTCAGAATGTTTTGAAATTTTATCAGCAGCTTACCGGTGAAGAGAGAAGGATCCCTTTCATTTTTGACGATTTTCACTTTTGTCGTTCCAAAGTTATTGAACTTGATATGACGGAAAATAGGATTTTTACCCTATGTCGTATGATAACTTGAGTAGTGTTTCTCAGAATGTTTTGAAATTTTGTCAGCAGCTTACTGGTGAAGAGAGGAGGATCCCTTTCACTTTTGACAATTTTCACTTTTGCCATTCCAGAGTTGTTGGACTTGATATGACGGAAAATAGGATTTTTACCCTATGTCGTATGATAACTTGAGTAGTGTTTCTCAGAATGTTTTGAAATTTTATCAGCAGCTTACCAGTGAAGAGAGGAGGGTCCCTTTCATTTTTGGTCGGAACAATCAGTAATGTTTTGGTTATGGAAATAGGTTGGACAGATGTCGGGAGCGGGGGGTATATCTTAGTGAGCTGTGCTCACAGTAATACTAGTTTAGATTTTTATTTTACTGTGAATCTTATTTATTTCAGTTTTGGATGTCCAAGCCTTTGAACGATTATTAGGACCATGTATGGATATAATGAAGAGAAATATAGATGAATATGAGGAACAGTTAATACAGGTATTTGGTTCCAAAACCAATATACATGACCTACGGTGAAGTACCAGGGTGGACTAAACAGTTTTATTTCTCCATTCTATGTTTAACTTGTCGTCAGCAAGGGAGTCGTCGTTATTTATTTTGCAACCAGTACTTAATTTTATTTAGATCGTTATATCAATTTGTAAAGAAATGCATTGTAGTTCATTAATTAATGGTGCTGTTTAGTTGAGATGGAGGAAGCGTCTTGGAGAAGGCAATGGGTCAAATATGACATCAACCATTTTATTAAATTCATGTAGATTTTAAAAGTTCCGTTGCAATCCTTTTTTAGCTCACCTTGCCAAAGGCATTGTGAGCTTTTGCCATCACTTGGCATCCGTCGTCCGTTTACTTTTCACATTTGAATCTTCTCCTCTGAAACTCCTCAACCAAGTGAACTGAAACTTGGTAGGAAGCATCTATGGAAGGTCCTTTATAAAGATTGCTCATTTTGTCCCGATTCATTAACAAACATGGCCACCACAGGCCATTCTTGTTTTTGATTGGTTGATTTCTAAAAAATCTTCTCCTCTGAAACCGCTTTCCCAAATGAACTGAAATTTGGTAGGAAGCATCTATGGAAGGTCCTCTATAAAGATTGCTCATTTTGTCCCAATTCATTGACAAACATGGCTGCCACAGGCAATTCTTGTTTCTGATTGGTCGATTTTTAAAAATCTTCTCCTCTGAAACCGCTTGGCCAAATGAACCGAAACTTGATAGGAAGCATCTATGGAAGGTCCTCTATAAAGATTGCTCATTTCGTCCCGATCCATTAACAAACATGGCCGCCACAAGCCATTCTTGTTTCTGATTGGTTGATTTCTAAAAAATCTTCTCCTCTGAAACCGCTTTCCGGAATGAACTGAAATTTGGTAGAAAGTATGTATGGAAGGTTCTCTATAAAGATTGGTAATTTCATCCCGATTCATTTACAAACGTGGCCGCCACAGGCAATTCTTGTTTCTGATTGGTCGATTTCTAAAAATCTTTTCCTCTGAAACCACTTTACCAAATGAACCGAAATCTGGTTGGAAGATCCTCCATAAAGATTACTCATTTCATCCCAATTCGTTAGCAAACATGGCTGCCACAGGAAATTCTTGTTTCAGATTGGTCGATTTCTAAAAATCTTCTTCCCTGAAACTGCTTAGCCAATTGAACCAAAACTTGGTAGGAAGCATCTATGGAAGGTCCTCTGTAAAGATTGCTAATTTCATCCCGATCTGTTAACAAACATGGCTGCCATAGGCCATTCTTATTTCTGGTTGGTTGATTTCTAAAAATCTTCTCCTCTGAAACTGCTTAGCCAAATGAACCGAAACTTGGTGGGAAGCACCTATGGAAGGTTCTGTATTAAGTTTCCTCAAAGCAGAATGAAAGGTGAGCGACACAGGCTCAGCACACTGAGCCTCTAGTTTAACATGGACTATTTATATCCAATTGTCATTTCATGACTATATGACTTTATTAAGAACAGTAACTTTCCAGACTTAGAGATACCTGTAGGATTTAAAGTTTGTTATCTTTTGTACATTCATTTGGTTGTACTCCTGGTGCTCTGTTTTGTTTTTTTATTTTTAGCTCACCTTGCCAAAGGCAACGTGAGCTTTTACCATCACTTGGTATTCATTGTCCGTCGTATGTCGTCTTGTCGTCCGTTAACTTTTCACATTTTAATCTTCTCCTCTGAAACCCCTCATCCAAATGAAGTGAAACTTGGTGGGAAGCATCCATGGAAGATCCTCTCTAAAGATTGCTCATTTCATCCCGATCCGTTAACAAACATGGCCGCCACAGGAAATTCTTGTTTCTGATTGGTTAATTGCTAAAAAAATCTTCTCTGAAACCGCTTGGCCATATGAATCGAAACTTGGTAGGAAGCATCCTTGGAGGGTCGTCTATCAAGATTGCTCATTTAGTTCTGATCTGTTAACAAACATGGCCGCCACAGGCCATTCTTGTTTCTGATTGGTCGATTTCTGAAAATCTTCTTCTCTGTAACTGCTTAGCCAAATGAACTGAAACTTGGTGGGAAGCACCTATGGAAGGCTCTGTATTAAGTTTCCTCAAAGGAGAATGAAAGGTGAGCGACATATTCTCAGCCTACTGAGCCTCTAGTTGGTTTTTTTCACAATTTGCTTGTTTTGAATTTTTTTTTCAATTTAACTATCTATGTGAAAATTAATTTCCTTTATTTTTTATTTTTCCTATAGCCAGTTTAAACAATTGGTTAAATATTAGATGCAATTTCAATTTCAGAAAAGATATTAATGAATAATACTGGGACTGAAAAAACAGTGTTTAGATAGTTATAAATTACTTATCATATCATATTACTTATCATATACTATTAGTATACTATTGTAGAGAATACCAGTTAATACTGTAATGATGTATGTAATATAATTTTAGCTTGGTTCCCAACATTTATAGAAATACGAGGTAAAGACTGATTCAACACTTTTGTTCCCCCCTCATCACTTCACTACCTCTTAATATTGATATATTCTACCTCAATAGGAGATTAACATCACATTACAATACTCTTGTTTATGAATATTGCTATAGAAACTTTTAAACTACAAGAACAATTGTTTTATTTTCATGTATACTTAGACATTGTAGATATATGTTATATTGTGCTTCCCATATTGTAGTGTTATACTGTCCTCAAACTTTAAATTGTAGAATCTCCCTCCTTTTTAAATTATTTTTTATCCAAGAAGTTTTGCTTTCTGCTTTTTTTGTAAAGATATAGAAGGGACAAACCAGTAATAAGGGTCATGTAAGTTATTAGCATTACTTTGTGTCTGTCTTCGTCGTCTGTAAACTTTTCACATTTTATTCTTTTTCTCTCTTTTTAAAGTTTAAAGTTACAATTCAGTGCAAACTATGACATAAAAGAAAATCAATGATTTGCATTCTTTAATGCATTTGTTTGTCTTTAATTTTCGAATTTCTTTTGAATTCCTGCACTGAAACAGATTCTACCTAGTAATGACTTGACAATAATGAATTTTCGATGCCTAAATTAATCAGGTGAGCAGTACAGGCTCTTGAGAGCCTCTTGTTTTTCTTTTAAAATGATAGAGTTCGGAAAATTCCAAATTTTAATATGCCATTACAGAAACTAGTGCCTTCTAGGACATATTATACAGTTATTTAATGGGATGTAGGCAATAGATCAAAATATTTTCCCCGAGGTATTGGGAAAGACCAAAGTGTTCTATCGCCCTCGGTCGTTGACCTCGGGCTATAGAACACTTTGGTCTTTCCCAATACCGACGGAAAAATTGTTTGATCTATTGCCTGCACTCCCATTAAATAACTGTTTTATTACCTAATTATATTTTTTTTAGACAGATTAAAAAAAACTACTGTTTTCAATATCTAAATATTGTTTAACAATTTTAAGAAATAACACAAATGATCTTTTTCATAATACATTTGTAAACATGAAGATTCTTAAAATTTTTAATCTGCGCTTGTTTTTAGACTGTGCAAGGGACCCTGGTTGATAGACTTCGCTAGGGACATATATATACTTTCTTCGGAAAGAAATGTACGTTTATTTCTTAAAGAATAAGTTACGCAAATACGTTATAATTAGATTGCACAATTTGAAGTTAGATACAGATATTGTACATATAGAACCTCTTTAAAATTAAAAAGAAACGGTAAGTAACGTCACATTGCTGTTAAAATGGCGTCATGAAATAAATGACGTCACTCTGCTGAAAGAGCAATACCGTATTTTACAGCACACGAAGAAACGATTATGTATGAAACGTCACAGTCAAAGTGTTAAATCGTGTTAGATTACGACCCTTTCATACGCTGTATATCCGGTTTGGACTAGACAAGATTTCGTATTGGTAATATTTATATTCATGAGATTGTTTTGATCAATCACAGTAAAGGTCAAAGGTAGCCATGCAATAGAACACTAGAAAGTCAAAACCCCTAAAATAGTTGAAAATAAAAAATACTTTTTAAAACATGTAAAACTTTACAATTAGGTAATAAATCAAAATATATCCAATGCAAATTAAAATTTTGGTAAGTTGAAGTGAAAAATTTAATTTGCCTACACAATTAATACTACTGGTATACATAATAACTCTCACAGTGTGTCAATCTGGTTTGTAACCTTGCTGTGTATCACATTTCATTGATGCTTTATGTCATTATTCATATTGTATTCTAAATATATTTGTTTATTTTGCAGCTTGACTTGGTTGACACCAAGCCATGATAGTCTCATTCATGTAAGACATTCTCATTTTATATTTGGTGTAGTACTTATTTTAACATGGTTTGATATGCGGGTCAGGTAAAGGCAATCATTTCCAACTTTCTTTTTTTTATAATCTTGTTTCCACTGCTTAATAAACAATAACAATTTTGATAGATAACTAGTGTTTTCTTCATATATTTAAAGATATTTTTGTTTATTCTTTTTTCTTACCAATTTTGTTTTCTGTCTGTTTTAACCAAGTCTGAATCTTATGTTTATTCCTTATCATTTGTGTATCGCTAGATCCCATTATCTTGAGTTTTCGGTTAAATTTCGTCAAACATATGGTAACTGCTTCAGCAAAACATTTGAATCTCAAATTTTCATGTTTAAAAGATAATGATAATGATAGTGATTAAGTTTGATTTTCAATTTTAGCAAAGTCGACATGAGAAAAATATAATTAAATCGTTTTATTTTCTATTTAAATGAACTGTATTCTTATATGGGCTTTAAATTATTTAAAAAAAAATGTTTTACACTTAAATAGCACTAGTTGAGAAATAACATATGGTCTTCTTTGATTCAAATATATATTACCAACAACCTTATTGAAATAAAGCATTCCAATGTGAGGGCTCAGGTGGCTCAATGAGTTAGGTAGTTGGATTACCTAACAACTCATACAAACCTATCACCAATACGGCATGGGTTCGCGCCCGGCTTTGTAAATTACAAAAAAGGGTGTATTCGACTCACAGCCGCAAGTGATAAAGTTTACCAGTTGCTTGCCCATGGTCGGTGGTTCTCTCCGGGTACTCCGGCTTCTTCCACCACTAAAACTGGTCGCCATGAAATAGCTGAAAGTGGCATTAAACACCAAAAATCAAATCAATCATTCCAAGGTGAAAAAGTTTAAATAATGTTCTTTCATGCACAAAAATATAATAAGTACAATTAAGTAATTTCCTTGGATCATTAGAAGTAAAAAATCTCCTTTCTTGTGGTATTTAAATTAAACTTGAAATACTTGGTGAATTTGAAAATTAGATAGTACCTTTTAGGTTTTGATTGTAATAATAACATGTATTTTAAAAGCTTTCTTACTACATGTAAATCAACATGCTACATCTGACCTGTTTATCAAATATGTATTTAATATTGTTTTGCAACCTAAGTTAGAATAGTTGTGGTGATGTATGTAAAAAAAAAGTCAGTGGTAAACCTGAAAATAATATTTATCAAAAATGATTAAATTGTAAAGAATTATCCACAACAATTGTATGAGAGTCCTTAAAAAAGCCTACAATTTTTGCTAATGATATCAGATAAAATAATTGGAATTGTAGGGCAGCTAACACAATTTTAACTAATACAGTTCATTGTAATTGTATTTTGAAATTTACAACAAAGGTTTGTTTGCAACATTGGAAAAAATGGAAGAAGGTGAAATATTTAGTGATGAAACAATTTTTACATGTTGCTATCGGTCCATTTGTCCTACATTGTACACACGAAATTATGAGAAATCGAAACAGACAGGATATGATTTGAAACAAATATTTAAAAAATGCTCTCAAATAGCCTCCTATCTGTAAAATCTTGATCTATGATGCAGTATTCAAGTAGTCAATACCTTCAAGAGTAACCATCTGATGTTCAGTAGTTGGTATGCATTTTGGTGTGACTATCAGTTGGTATACATTTAAGTGCAATCATCTCTGATATTCAACAGTTGGTATGCATTTAAGTGTACAAGCCATCTTTGATTTAACCAGTTGATATGCATTTAAGTGTAACCATCTCTGATATTCACCAGTTGGTATGCATTTAAGTGTAACCATCTCTGATATTCACCAGTTGGTATGCATTTAAGTGTAACCATCTCTGATATTCACCAGTTAGTATGCATTTAAGTGTAACCATCTCTGATATTCAACAGTTGGTATGCATATAAGTGTAACCATCTCTGATATTCACCAGTTAGTATGCATTTAAGTGTAACCATCTCTGATATTCACCAGTTAGTATGCATTTAAGTGTAACCATCTGATATTCAACAGTTGGTATGCATTTAAGTGTAACCATCTCTGATATTCACCAGTTGGTATGCATTTAAGTGTAACCATCCCTGATATTCAACAGTTGGTATGCATTTAAGTGTAACCATCTCTGATATTCACCAGTTGGTATGCATTAAGTGTAACCATCTCTGATATTCAACAGTTGGTATGCATTTAAGTGTAAACATCTCTGAAATTTTTTGCATAAATCACTGACATGATTATTTGATTGAGTTGTATTGGAAAGTTAAACATAAAAGATTTTTCAGTTTTTTGTTCGTTAAATGTAGTTCTTTGCATGTACCGTTAAATGTAACAAGTGAAAGGTCAAGTCATTTGATCTCAACCTGATATGTATAATTCATGTTTCATATATTTAAGATATTAAGAATTTTACAGTAGTAGCAGTTTATTTTGATTTAAAAGCAAATCATCTACCTTTAATTATATTGAAGAATTGAATGTTTTTTATGCTATTTTATTTTAAAAAGGTGTCTAAAAGGGACACAAATTCCAAAATTTTGCATATTTGAAATGCATATTTAACACTTGAAATAGTAAAACAAGACAAACGTCAAAAATACAGTGGGTATTTCCAGAATATTACTGTGTCCAGCAATTTACGAAGTCAAGCAAAATACTGTGTCCAAACTTACATTTGAAATATACTTGTTCAACTTTCTCTTGTTGATATACAGCAGTCGTATCTTGCTGTGCTCGGCGTAGCTCTTTTATTTATCAATATTATATATTAGACTATTGTTTCTATTCCCTGATGGTATTACAATATGATCTGTTGTCATCCTTCAAGTTTTATTGACATTTTGTTTCCATTCTCTTACATCTGTTTCTATTTAAGTCTATATAATATATTCTAATGCAATGCTATATGTAACATCAATTTTGATTGGACAATTTTGAAAATTTAATGACATTAATTGCACTACAGATGCTGGTGGTTAATATTGCTCACATCCTAGTTATTTAAAAGTAAATAGCATCAGAATAGGGAGATAGAGGAATTTTTGCAGACATCATTCTATTATTTGTTTGTAGCAATTATCTGTTGATTTCTTGACAATGGTACCAATAAACTATTTGCGCCATCATATCAGTGATTGATGTTGGCTAATATCAGCATACAGTACACTTGGGCATTTTTTTTTCTGTGTTTAGAACCTTTTCACTGCTGGAAAGAAAAAAACAATGCATTAGAATAGTAATAACAGCATTGTATTTGAAGAGTTGCTAGTGTCAATTTTGGATTAGACGTGGCAATTTCAGTTTTATTGGCGACACAGAGCGGAGCCTATAGATATTTGCCACTGTAAACTCCCCAACTGACAACTGCAGTTCTTCAAATATGATACTGTTATTTCTTTGTTACTACCAGTACGGCAGTAGTTAATAATACCCATGTTAGAGCTCAGAATATAATGTGGCCAGCATGGGTGAGTATTATACACAGGAGATCAGAAAGGTGACATACTTCAGTAACAATCAGTAATTGAAGGTGTTTATTTTATAATACATCATAAAAATAAATATTAAGATACTTAATATAAAAAACTAACATTTAAATGATTTTTTGTGAGGAAAGATTCATATTTTTGTATTTTATGCATTATTCTATTTTTTTTTTTCTTCTAGGATTTTCCATTGTTTTCACCTTGTTCTACTATGTCATTAATATGCAATTGAATTCTTGAGGTTTACCTTTTGCAGATTGGAAAATTTAAGCAATATTCATCGAAAACGAGGCTTTGTTACAAAAGGAGGCAAATCTGTCATCCGTCATGTGTGAGGATAATGAACTATGTGCAGTACATGTCTTTGTGATCTCTTTTAGATTACAAACTATTTCCTCAGCAGTCTAGATTGGTCAAAATTCATGAAAGAAAGGTGCTGTTACTTGAATCAGGAAAATACATTTATTGTGATCTTGTAATAAAAAGTAATGGAGGTTTCATTAGATTGAACATGTATTTAAAATCATTTTCACCCAAGAATCTAGAACTTTTAGGATAAAATTACATATTTAAAAAGTAAAATGTGTTCTGTTGTCTTGAAATTTTCTTAGATCAAGTCTAAATAAACAATATGCTTCATTTGAACTAGCCAATGGTAAGGAAAAGCAATATCTACAATAAAGATATCTTGGAGTGAAAATTCCTTTGATAATGACATGGCATAGGACTAAAGCATCTTAGTTGAAACTCAACTGACTAGAAATAAACCAGATAATTGTGGAACAAGTGGTCTCTCCTTTCATATGTACTTGTATATATATCATTGTCACTATTTTTCAATTTTCTCCTTTGATCTTTACAGATAGATAAGCCTATTACACACGTTCAAATTACATAGACATTTAGTAGATGGAACTGTAAAGTTTGTTTGGTTTAGGCAGGTTTTCGGTTTAGCCAGGGTTCGGTTTAGACAGGTTTCACTGTAATTACATTTTTCAGAATTGTTAAGGTCCTTTAGCAACAGCGTATGAATACATGCATAACCCACGACGTATTGCGAACTTGAACTTGAAGTGTGATGGCTACGGATTACAACCTGTAAACATTACACAATCACAAATTTCCAAAATATTCCTTTTGGTAAATGAATAGTTAAAAAAAATTAATAATTACATCATGTCAATATTTCCCCCTTCATTTTCAAAACATTCTGAAAGAAACAATAATACCAAAAATTGAGAAATTATAGGAATGATTGTCTGTCGTCCCCCACTGATATTGGTGAAATGGCTGGAGAATTCTCAGATTTTTGCATAAAATAATTCGGTCTTGTGTATATATACTATGAAGATAAATATTAATAATTGAACAACAGTTCCGTAAGCTAAATGCCCTTACCAGTTTCCTTTGCTGGAATTTTTTAGCTCACCTTGCCAAAGGCAAAGTGAACTTTTGCCATCACTTGGCGTCCGTCGTCCGTTAACTTTTCACATTTTAATCTTCTCCTCTGAAACCCCTCAACCAAATGAACTGAAACTTGGTAGGAAGCATCTATGGAAGGTCCTTTATAAAGATTGCTCATTTTGTACCGATCCATTAACAAACATGGCCACCACAGGCAATTCTTGTTTCTGATTGGCCGATTTTTTAAAATCTTCTCCTCTGAAACCACTTGGCCAAATGAACCGAAACTTGGTAGGAAGCATCTATGGAAGGTCCTCTATAAAATTGCTCATTTCGTCCCGATCCGTTTTCAAACATGGCCACCACAGGTCATTCTTGTTTCTGATTGGTTGATTTCTAAAAATGTTCTCCTCTGAAGCCGCTTAGCCAAATGAATCAAGCATCCTTGGAAGGTTCTCTATATAGATTGCTCATTTAGTTCCGATCCGTTAACAAACATGACCACCACAGGCCATTCTTGTTTTTGATTGGTTGATTTCTAAAAAATCTTCTCTGAAACCACTTTCCCAAATGAACTGAAATTTGGTAGGAAGCATCTATGGGAGGTCCTCTATAAAGATTGATCATTTTGTCCCGATTCGTTAGCAAACATGGCTGCCACAGGCAATTCTTGTTTCAGATTGGCCGATTTTTTAAAATCTTCTCCTCTGAAACCACTTGGCCAAATGAACCGAAATTTGGTAGGAAGCATCTATGGAAGATCCTCTATAAAGATTGCTCATTTCATCCCGATTCGTTGGCAAACATGGCTGCCACAGGCAATTCTTGTTTCAGATTGGTCGATTTCTAAAAATCTTCTTCCCTGAAACTGCTTAGCCAATTGAACCGAAACTTGGTAGGAAGCATCTATGGAAGGTCCTCTATAAAGATTGCTAATTTCATCCCGATCTGTTAACAAACATGGCTGCCATAGGCAATTCTTGTTTCTGGTTGGTTGATTTCTAAAAATCTTCTTCTCTGAAACTGCTTAGCTAAATGAACCGAAACTTGGTGGGGAGCACCTATGGAAGGATCTGTATTAAGTTTCCTCAAAGCAGAATGAAAGGTGAGCGACACAGGCTCAGCCCACTGAGCCTCTAGTTTAATTTAACTTTTGCGAGAATGGATTTCTCAGAGCAATAATATTATATCACATCGAAGGCAAAGCATGCGATGTCCATTTCAAGCAAAGCATCAACGATAGTATGTTTATTGAGGATTTGGTATGATGACTTCAGAGACGTCATATTAAAAAACAGTGATATTATGTTAATATCATGCTAGTTTTCTTGATAATAGATCTATTAGAGTGTGTAAAGATCAAAGGTAAATGTTGGCAAAAAAGTGACAAAAATACTATTAATAATTTGTTTTGTTCAAATGGAACTTACAACATGATATCACATCTCAAGCTTCACTTTCAATGAGATATCAATTTGAAAAATCCAATTTCACAAAACAAATCTTTAATAGTATATATTTATTGCATATATTCCATGCCTTTGTTTTTTTTAATATTCAGAGATATAAAGTATAACATAATTCTTAAATTTGATTTTTTTTTATGTGGCCGCAATTTATTCATATGGAATTTTCAGTTGTAAAGTCACCTCAAAACTTAAATGTTTGATTCTTGAAAGTCTGTATTGATTTGATAGGAACGTATGAAAGTTTGATTCCAGTGACCATTGGCAATACCCCCCCCCCCCTCCCCCAACACCCAAGCAAAATAAAAAAAAATAGAAAAAAACAACCCAAACAATTTCATATACAAAAATGATCAAAACCAAGACTTTATGAATATTTTTCTTTATACATGTTAACAATGAGTGGATATTTATAGACATATTGATATCAAATGTTGAACAAAACGTATTTGTAAGGCAAGTTAAAAAAAAAAGTTTCTTATTAAGGGAATGGCCATTTAACTTATGTTAAATGGCCAGTCCCAAAGACGTAGCCCGATTTGTTTTTAAAAATGGTCCAGCATAGTTTTCCTGATGAAAAAGTGACTTTTTTATGACTTGAATCTCTGTAATTGAAATGTATACACCAGCTGGGTTGAAAACCATGGTGATCGTTTAATTATATTAATTTCACTTCCAAGAAAAGAAGTGAACTAGTATGGTTATACAGTGTAACCTGTCTAAACCAACTTTTGTGTTCAGAATAGACAGGTGTCCGGTTTATACATGTTATATTAACAAGGATTTCCTACATTGGGACTTTACTTAAAGTTCGGTTTATACAGAATTCCAGTTTATTCGGGGTATGGTTTAGACAGATTGCACTGTATTAGCATAGTAGGTTGAATTATTACTTCATAAAATCGTGTACGTAAGAAACACTTTTTTTTAAATAATTGCCAGAGTTTAATGTTATAACAGTAACATATTCTGTGGATTTGTTAATTTTTTTTATTATTATAATTTAGTTTATTAGACTTTTTATCTGTATTTTTTGAGTGACTGTACATTTTACTGTATAAAGATCATTCCAAATTAGAAACCTTTTTGACATGAAAGAAATTAGCATGCATATTTCACTGAACATTTGATTAATGCTATTTTGTCATCTTTTTATTTTTTAGGGATACATTTTAAATATATTCTCATCATCATTTATGTAAGTTTGAAACAAAGAAGTACATGTTGTAAATCCTGACTGAATGTTTATATCAAGACCAGGTTTGATAAAACAGAAGCATATTTTTCTTGGTTTGTGTGATTTAAAAAAAAATATTTATCTTTGTTTAACATATGAAAAACCAAACATGAAACCTTGCCATTAAATACCATACAATGTGATAGTGTCTTTCTTTTTTTTGTATTTTTGTTGTTATTTTGTGTTGATAAAAGTCATTTGATTTACAATGCATTTACAAGCAAAAAATTACAAAAGCCAAAATTTTAATATTCAAAATTTCATAGATTATGTACAGAGTAGCCTAACTTTCTTTGGGAAGGAAGCAATATTTTAGAATATATATACCGTACATGTTTTAAGAAAATATTGGATATTTGGATATACTAGAATATTATTTAAAGGTTTTCAATTTTCACAGTACTTATTTGTATTTGTGATCATGAAAGTTTGTGTAACCACATTTTGTAAATTAATTGTTGAAGCATGTTCATCTTGATAAATGTCTGAATACATGTACATGTGTATGTATATATATATTGTTGATGAGAGACCACCATTATGTTAGTGGTTCCTTGTTAATCCAAGCCTAACAAAGTGCTGTAGTTTTCATGTTCACTATGTGAAATTATTACCAATTTGGAACTGTTTGTAGATTGTTAGTGGTGTACTGTGTTTTTCCAATGAATATAGTATTTTATGGATAAAACTGCAATAATTTGCATTAAGGAAAGGTTGTATTTCCAGGAAATAAAAATTGTCATAAATTTCTAAACTGTTGATATTCTACACTAGCTGTTGACATGCTAATCATAGATTCAAAATTTGAAGTCTAAATATGTCTAAATATTACCTTCCAACTTGATCAGGACTTGACTCTATAAATCTTGCATGTTATTCAGGTTTATACATGATACACTGTACAAGGGAAATATTCCTTAATTGATTAAAACATTTGAAATATAGATTCAGTTGTTATATTGCAAGTATGTTCCTTGAACCAGATTTATTAGAGTTATGGTTACACGGTGTATTTCCATAACGGAACCTTCGGGATGAACATCGACGTTACGGGATTCTTGGGGAACAAATAACGGATCCTTGGTAGATTTTTGAGGTAAGTTGAAAAACCGGTCTCTTTATTTTTACGATTTAATACGATCAAAGATGTCTAGGAACTGTATATTAAGTGTCACGGAACTCAGCTATTATTACATTTGCCATTTCTACAAGATTTATCGCATCTGTTCATACGCAGAAGCGGCATTTATTAAAACGATTGCAGTTTTCACCGCATCAACATATTGAAAAGACGTTTTCATCACATAGTTTGTCTTATATCATCAATTTAACAGTATTCTGTTATTTGATTATTAGCTAGAGTATATCTTGGATGTTCATTTCAATGCCATGACAAATATGAAGCCAATTAATGTATAATAAAATCAATAATGATGAACAAATTTCATCTCGGCAAAGCAACGGATCTTTATGATTGTGGAACTGCAGCCTTCGGGATTGCCAAAGGAAATATTCAAAGCGTTCTTACACTGGTGATTCGGGACCGGGGGGAGGGGGGATAACAACCATACTTTTTACGGGGATGTACCACTGAAGGATTGATTGATTGATTGATTGATTGAATTGGGTTTAACGCCACTTTCAGCAGTATTTCAGCTATATCGTGGCGGTCTGAAGGATTGAAAACTGGTCCAAATTAATATATCCTAAACAGGTATATTATACACTATATTTGGCTATTTTTTTTACTAGAAAAGGAGAAAAATTTCCCCCAAATTGATATAATTGTTTCATAAGCTTGCAAAACTTGTTACCCTTTCATATTTGCACACCCCAGTATACCGTACAAAATAGGAAGCACCTTATGCTTATTAAACCCCGTCATCGTTTTTGTAAGAAAAGTTTTAACTTATGAATAAACTCTTTATTTCTTAGTTGTAACATAAATACGTATTTTTCCTTTGATGTTTTTATGCAATAATCAACTTAAAAATAGTGAACTTTAACAAACCGTGGTCTAACATGAAGATCTTGATGTTATTCCATGATTTTGACGTCATAGATCTGTTATTCCATGATTTTGACGTCATAAATCTGTCAATCATGTAATTTCTGTTACAAAACATATATACCATGGATCTTACTCATGAACTTATTTAAACCAACTCATCCTTCGGATTCGTTGGTTTAAATAAGTTAATTCGTAAGATCCGTGGTATATATATAATACTTAATGCAGGTTAATTAAGAGTTTGTTTGTGGAAATTTTCCACAACATTTTACTTCCGCCTACAATATTTATATTTAGAATTAAATTAAAATGCAGAATGTAACTGAAATACCCTTTTTCTGACTTGTCACCCTTTGATATCCAGGAGGGGATATCGATAATATATATATATATATATATTGTCGAAATCACAGGGGCTTGTAGCCACAAAGCCCTTTTTGAAAAAAAACCCCGTTTTTCCCTTTTTTTTTTTTTCTTTTTTTTTTTTTATACATTTCAAGACGAAAATTCCCAAAAAGAAAGATATAATGAGAGGAGATATACATTTTATTTTTTCTTTCTTTTCGGCAATTTTCTTCTAAAATGTGAAAAAAAAACAATGAAAGGGAAAAATGATTAACAAAATAGTACCAAGATATTAGTTCTATTAATAAAACCCTAAATGCTCGCTTACTCGCAAGGGTTATAACGGGATACCATTACACGTAATAGAGCAGCCGCCGAGATTTTTTGCGCTCGCTTACAGAGTTTCTGACGCCAGTATTTTAGAATGTAATTCCCACAAAATAAAAATCCATGTTTACTTTCTCTGTGAACATTTTGAATTTCGTCATTTCCGGCCTCACTATTTGGATGTCGATACTATATTTGGCGATTTGAGGCGTGAATGTTTAGATCAGCCGTGTAAGAAATACCATATTTAGAAAAGCTCCGCCTTCCGTAGTTTCCGGTTATGGCAAACGATCGAAAAATTTGAACAAGGTTGTTGCTACCTTTGAAAAGCATATATTTCTCAGCCAAACCGATTTAACAAGGACTGGGATCATCAGTAATAGTTATAATGAAATGTTTGAAGCGTAAATAGTGAGTTTTTATGTTTCAACTGCAACTTTTTTTTGCTCCATTGTGACGAATGGGACCGCGTTGTAGCTCTGCCGAGACACAAGTTTGTCACAGGAGCTACATTATTGCAGCTACCAAGATATATAAAACTGAGTAGTTTCCAAAATAAAACTTCTGCTTAATAGTAATTCATCAGTAATTCTTAGAATGTCCTCTTCATTCATATCAAGTTGTTTCCAAAATGTGGTTTTATATGAAATATATAGCGTAAAATCGAGGGTGGCGAATAAATATGTTCCATGACTGTAGTCTGATGTGAAATACATTATGTATATTATACATAATGTTTTTAATATTGTCATATATATATTTCATTTGATGTAAAACCATACTTCACACAAACTTGTTATATAATCAGTGTACATAATACATTGTATATGGGCCCTAACCATTTATTATAAATGAGTTTGTGCTTATAAAGTATTTAGTATTATTGTCGTAAAGTGTCAAGTCGCGAAGGTCGCGGTGCCACATTTTAACACGTTTTCTATAAATCGTAAAGGTGCCGTTACGAACCTTTTCCATTAAAAATCGAATTTAATGGGCTTTATTGGATTATTAACTGAAGACTGGGTTAGGAGTTGGTGCATTTAGTTTCTTCTTTTAATAATTGTCAAAATTTGAGAGTTAAAAGGTAGAAAAAAGCAAATATTCATAAAAGGTATGTCCGAAATTTCACTTTACATTGACAGTCGTCTCGTTGGAAAGCGAGCGAAACGCATTTTCAGCAGACGTATGTGAATGGTTTTTGGTTTTGGATTGAATCATACATCAGAGAGTTCCGTGAGAGCAAAATATACGATATATTTACCTTCCCTCCTTGCAGCTATCCATTATTATGTGGCTTTCCCACTTGCTGACATCCTTTTCGTCACAAAGGATCCGTTACTTGTTCCCCAAGAATCGCGTAACGTTGATGTTCATCCCGAAGGTTCCGTTATGGATATATACCGTGGGTTATGGTGTTTAACGCCACTTTCAACAATATTTCAGTTAGTTTTATTGATGGAAGAAATCGGGAGTACTCTGAGAAAACCACCGACCTGCCGTAAGTCATTAACAAACTTTATCACTTAATGTTGTATTGAGTACTCCCTGCCTGAGTCAGATTTATTAAGTTTCAGTGTTAACCAGATACAATTAAATTATTTGTTGGATGATTTTGTGATTTATTAGAAACATGAACTCAACTAAGTTAAAAACGGGTAGGAGGAATCTCTTGTAAGGTTCAATCCTACTACCGATACTCGGGATTAAGGCGCATCCCACTATTTGTTTTTAAATTCTAAATCTCCCATTTCGAACCAGTCTTCATGGAAAGTGCTTTTGAATCTAAAACAGTGGATAAAGTTATCCTAGTAGAACCATGCCTAATCTAATTTAAATTAGGTGTTTGTTTTATCTTTTTTCTCTCTCTTTTTTTTTAGCTCTACAGGATGAGCTTTTTCCACCACTTGGTGTCCCTCATCTGGTGTTAACTTTTTACATTTTAATCTTCTCAGAAACCACTGGGTCAATTTGAACCAAACTTGGCAGGAATAGTCCTTGTATAGTCCCCATACTAAATTGTAGATGATAGGTTCGAACTCCATCCAAGTTGGTAGGCATTACTACAAACAGAAAATTGTTAAATCGACCAAAACAGTTTTATTTGAAGCCAGAATCAGCTCAATAACATAAGTTGTTGTTGACAGATTCTTCTAAATTTTGAACACAATGTTCCTTGGCATTATATAAAGTTTGGTATTGATTTGGGGTATTTTAACCCTACTCATTCCCATGGTCCTTGGGGTGTCCCTTTTTAAAATTGTGTCGGTCTCATTTAGTTCACATCTTTATCTTTCTGCATCTGTTTTTGCTCTTGGAGTGTCTGTTACTGAATATTCGGATGAAGTCAGCTCTATTGGGTACAGCTTCCAATGAGCTTGGACCTAAAACCATTATTACGTCTGCAAAATAGCTGATCTATTGAATCCATCTTGTCCATGAATTAATTTGTGGATGATTGCTATATTTCCTGCATGTTGTTCTAGAAGTTTCATGTAGGACATCTCACTAATATAATCAGTGGTAAAATAAGACACAAGCAGGCTAAGTAATAAAACATGGGCCCAGTAGAAAAGGTCACAAGCCATAAACAAATAAAAGAGTGTAGCCAGTATGTTTCTTTTGTGGGATCCTGAATACACATCACTCACTTTTCGTACCACTCCTACGTCTCTGTTATAATATAAAACAAAACTGTTTGTAGGATAGATAATAAATTATAATAAATATGTACATTATATGCGTTTTAAAGAATAATTGAATAAAATTAGCAAAAGTTCTAAAAAAAATACCATTCTCTGATTAAAACGAAAGCGACATTATTCCATTAGCAGATGAAACACCATTACACACTTCGTTAAGTTACATTTATTGAACTAAATGAAGAGTGTATGAAGGGACATTTTGATGGGAATGTAACAGGTTCATTAGAATGAGTCTAGTCTATTCAAAATATCTTTAGATGCACGAGTCATTTTGTTTAATAAGGGACTTGTATATATATACAACGTCTGAAAAACCAGTCAACGATCAATCTTACGGGGTGTTGGATCGTTACGGTATAACGATACTATACAAGTAAAACAATTATAAACGTCTAAAATGGTTTGTAAAACAACAACAAGTACACAAAACAAAGTGATAAAGAATTAAACACTTCGTAGAATGACAAAATTTTCGTCCCACCGAGGGACTTTATTAGACATTGATAAAGTCCCTCGGTGGGACGAAAATTTTGTTGAATGGTTGGACACAGAAGAATGAATGGACACAGAAATGACCTTACGAAAAAGACGCTCTTGCCCGTGAGTCAACACTTTGTGTCGCCGGGGCACTCATTGGAAGACTTTGGCAGATCCAAAATTTATATCATTGACCACAATCCAAGTTGTAAAGAAAATCAAAGACAGAAAAAAAGAGAGTCTTTGGATCCGCGTGTTACAAACATTACACACGGAAGGCATAAACAAAAAGGCCTAAATCTTTTGTTTTTTAACTTTTTAACCAGTGCCTGGTCCTTAGCTAGTTGGTAAACTTCATCATTACATTTTCTCATTCTGTTCATATTGTTTATAAATTAGTGTACAATATACTTGAATAATATAAAGTATAAAGTTCAAGATTATGATTTTTAGTAATTTACGTCACGATAACTGATGGTCACGTGACAATTTTTCAAATCAGATTACAGACGCTGATGAAGCTTGTCGGTCAAGCGAAATATCCGTCGATTTAATTATAATTATAGTCTTTTTGTAGACTTATAGTTATTTTTGTTACATTTTAACATCTTTTTTTGATATCGTTGTGCTAACATTTTAGACGTTTATATTATTAGTGATATAGGCTTTAGACAGGTAATACAGGCTCATATAACCTGTCTGTGTTTTATATTTCCTGAGCCGAAGGCGAAAGAAATATACAACACAGACAGGTTATATGAGCCCATATTACCTGTCTAAAGTCTATATAACGATATAACGGATTTGTCATACTGCAATACCATGGGTCCATATTACCTGTGTAAAGCCTAAATAAAGAACATGACTACTATACATGTATTGTCTCATGAACATTTAACCCCAGATATGACTTTGCTTTAAAGAAAAAAATAATTCTTCAACATATTTAATAAACAACTTAACAATTTTAACAGAAAAATAACAAATGATTTAGAATTGCCTCAATATCGGCGTCAGAGTGACAGGCGAACCTGGGGGTCGCCATCTTGATTACGTATGATTTCAAAATGAGTTATCTTTCTTGGCACGTGCTTTCATATTACCGGCTAGAGCGTATAATATGGATTAGTAAAATCGAGTAAATAACCAATCGCATCTCTTAGATTTTCTATTGAAGTATGACAAATATATATATATATATATCTTGCCGTGTTACCTCTACCAATAAAACTGACTGCCAAGATATAGCTGAAATATTGTTGAAAGTGGCGTTAAACACCCTAACCCGAATCCTATATCTTGCCGACGTCAAAAAAGGTTCCCGCTAATGCAGGTTTCGAAAAAAGAGTATTCATTTTAGCCGCTACAAAAGACTAAATTTGTTCGTCCCTACCCAACTATCCATACTGTTTCAGTGGCAGTCTAAAATCGTTGACTCGCTTGACCCATCCCTTCCCTCATCTCAATATAGCTTTTATGAAATATTTGACTTGTTCTCGTCCCGAATATAGCTGAAATACTGCACTCTGAACGTTTAAAGCAATAATCGATTAAAAAAAAAGGGGGGCATCTAAAAGTCGTGCAGGACAAATCAAATGCACAATTCGCCCTGTACACACCCAAGGAAACCCGTATGTCGTAAAGTGAAGGGTTGGGTGTTTTCAGGCCCACTGAGAGGGGGGGGGGGGGGCGGTCAGCCGGTGCGGTACCCCGGGGCCCACGAGTTTAATAAATATATCAGATCATTATAATTAAGGGTCCAGACAAATAAGTAGAAAGCTGTTTTCTAAATCACAATTCATCAATTCACTTTTGTTGTACTGATTCCTTGCTTACACCTTGGTGGTCTTAGTTTGAGTATCATTATTTGGAGAATTGGAGGAGGGGGCCAAGTTTCCTTTTGCCCTGGGGCCCAAACATTCTCTTGGCGGCCCTGAGTGTTTTATCCACAGGGTAGCGATTCAAGATCAGATAAATAATGAGGGGACGAAATACAAATTCTTCATATAAATCTATTTAAATGAACCTCTAAATAAATATGATTTATATGACAGGTTTATCATGAAGAATGTGGTAAAAAAAAATATGTGCTTTGTCTTAACACAAACCAACCGCAAAAACGAGGAATCCGTAACATCTCATTCGTAGAGTAGTGATTAGCATTATAGCGATTCGACTTCACGATCAATGTAGGAAGTGTTGCAATTCAAGTGTATGCAGGGTAGTAATAAAATAATGATGTAAATCGGGTCTATCTTACATTAGAGGATATATAAACCCTTTTCTTGTCTTTTCTGCGACAAAAGTCACACATGAATGCTGGACATAGATCTGATGTTCACATTTGATTCTATTTCTGGTTTTTCACGGCTACCTATATGTCCTAAATCATAATGTCTTGGTTATGCAAAAAAAATCTTTTGGGGAATTTCCGGTGACGATTTTGGAGAGAAAAGCACGCCGCTTCGCCAGGTTAGTCAATTCGATTCTTTCCTATATTAATCTTACCCCTGTTTATGAAAATTGGGGAATGTAGTCAGCTTTAAAAATGATCAAAGTACACGAAATAACCGCAATTACCATTATTTATTGCGGCAAGACGACACAAAAGAGCAAAACCAAATCTATAATACTAGCTGGAGGGTTCAACCTTCCACATATTGATTGGGACAACAACACAGTAAAACCCGGAGCCAATTTAATATACCAAAATCAGGAATTACTTGACATCAAAGACGAATTCAATTTGGAACAACTCCAACTAAATCCTAGCCGTTGTTATAGTGCTAGCTCGCTGAAACAACAGTCCGTGAGTAGACATGTTGCTCCACTTGAACATATTCTGATTCCGAGTCAACCAGTCAAGTTTGTTCTTACTCTTTAGTGCTGAGTGCTTAGCGGAGAAACAACAAATACCAATTTTATAGCCTTTGGTTTGCTTCGAAACCACGATCTACCGCAGATCACAAGTTTTCAGTGGTGCGCTCAATATAAAAAAATCACGCGCATAATCGTATGCACATATTTCAGAGTTTTACGCTAAATTTTCAACAAAATCGCGCACAACTGATTTAAAGTTGGGAGCACACGATTTAATATTAAATGTAATTAGAACAAAAATAAGAACAACAAACGCTACAATATAAACTTTAAAACAAGGGATTTTTTATCTGACAAAATTCGGACTCTACACAGCCAAATTTTAATGTCACCAAAATCAATTTAAACATTTGAATCGGGGTCGTAGCTATAATCTGATGGCCCAAAACTCCGGTGTCGTTTCGTTAGTCAAACAGCCTGGTGGTTCATTGATCCAAATAGTCCGACAAAAATCACTCTTCACAAAGTTTTGCTGATAATTGCAATTGCGAATTTGTACGTTTTACCGTCTAGGCGTTAATAATCCTGTTTTTAGTAGATCGGGAATATGTCCTTCTCTTGTTATTGCCACAATGATTTTGTGTATAATATATAAAAGTTCATCCCCACCGTACAGTATGTTTTCTACGGTTAGTTCAAAAACATCTGCTGCTTTTCCTTTTTTCATAGCTGATAATGCAGTATTAATTTCTTCATATGTTGGTTCAGGTATATCTTCTTGTGTGGTTAATTCTGTTATTATATCAATTTCATAATCATTGATATCTGAGGATTTGTAATTGAAGTCAGGATCAAAAATAGGCACTGCCAGATTTGAAAAATGTTTTCTAAAACCATTTATGATATTTTGCTTTCCACTCATTACTTCATTGTCAATATGCAGATCTTGTATACAACCACGGATTGACTGTCTTTGTCTGTTTATTAGCATATGGAAGATTTTACTATCTTTCGTTCTAATGTTCATTACCTTTTCCTTTAAACAAAGATCTCTCATAGCTATTTCAGTGCGATATACTCTTCTAAATTGTTGCTTACATCTTTTTCTATGTTCTACTAGTGGATGATTCCCCTTTGGTTTCCCTGCATTACACCATTTAATATTCGTCTGTTTCATTTCTTTATATACATTGGATATATCATTATTCCATACTTGAAGTTTTCCTAGTTTCTTCTTTTGTCTTTTTTGAGGTGTACATTTTTTTGCATTGTCTCGTAAAATATTACTAATTTCTACAATCATATTTTCAATTCCATATTTGGATTCAAGTTTCTGTGCTTCTTCCATTACTTTCCTATTTGTTAATTCCTGATTTACCATTTCACTATAGCATTCTTTGTCTACCTTTTCCCAGTTGATCTTACTTTTCACATCCTTTGTATCAGTATCAGTTCTTTGCTCACAGTCAGTATCACAAACTATAGATATTGGGTAATGATCTGAAACATCTACTGCTAAGTCATCCATAATATATTTTCTAGAGAAGTTTCTATTTGAAGATTTATTATATAGAAAATAGTCAATTTCACTGCATGGTTGTCCAGCGGAATTTATAGATTTACCGTAATAGACTCTATAATTATCCACACATATACACATCCGGCACATGTTATTAATTACAAAAAAGCAGTTATCTGTGTTCTGTTGTGCACTAATGGTATTACAGTGTCCCATTTATTTCAGTCTTAAATGCAAACATTATGTTACACACCACAGTCACAAATTCGTAAAATAATCTAAGATTGCAATAAAACCTTCACAAAATATGCACTGTCGACTGTGTCTGTGTTGAACCACACTGTCCACGGCACAGGGCATGTGACAGGCTCTTATGGATCTAACTTAAAAATATGCTCGCTCTGTACCTAAAATACCACAAGGTTGGACTCACTCCTACTACCCCTGTCACTTCAACCGCTATTTCCTCTGTCAAAATATCAAAAATTAACGTCATGTTACGCACTAGCGTGCTTTCAATCTATGCACTCATCCGAATTCAAAATAATGACCCAATATCAAAACTGAAAATCAGACCACAAGATCTGACCAAAAAATCGGTATTTTTACGAAGTTCAATTCTACTTTCATATTCTAAAATCTGGATCACAACATTTTAACAGAAAAAAGTTATTTGCAGTTTCACAAGAAAGCCCATATATCTCTACGGAAACAAATAATAATAATTTTCGGTTGTTTTTATTTCACAAGATCGATGTAAGTATTCATTAAAAATAATTATTTTTGAGAAGGATAAAAACGTTACTGATGCAATCTGCGAGAAAAATATTAATGCTTTATGTCATTCGTGTTCAAAGTTGCTGAAAGTTCTTGTTTTCAGTAGTTTACATAGCACAACATATATCTTATTCTTCAATGTCTCTGTTGCAAACAAGATCTTTTTACATTTTAACTGACATTGTATTTGTTTATACATACGGCCCTAAAAACCATGCTCATACGACCCTGCCAATATATCCATACGACCCTTGAAAAAATGAAGTGTGTGGTAGTGTGTAGTAAATCGTGCGGCCGGTATGTGCCAGTAAAACTCTGAATTTGCCTTGATTAAAATTGTATATTCTGTAGTTCAATATACTAATAATCTTTGCCTATTTCCTATTGGGTTTTTGAATTGATTTTATCAATACAGACTTCACTGTTCAATGTATTTACACCATTTTCACAATGGATGCTAGTAACGGTATTAACAGAAGTGGTGAAGCTAATTTTTACCCAACCAGGGGCAAATTTGACATTATGGGTTTGTCTTGTATGCAGGATTAACATTGAAACATTGGTGTAATTGTAAGATACAATTGGCATATACTCAGGAACATGGGAAGTCACTTCTTTATGATTCAAGATGTTGCTAAGATCGACGACATAAATTCTTTTATTGGAAAAATTAAGATGAAGGAACCGTTTTATCTTGTGATAACAAATCCATCCAGACTTGTAAAAGTTTTTGAAAATATTGAATCCTGTTTAGTGTATTGATAAAATTGATGCAATTCTGTGTATTCTGTTAACAATACCAGTACTGCAGTAGTTAACCCTACAGCTGAGACATCTTCAGCATCTTCACTTCAGACATTTAAAAATGTATGTACGCTCAACGATGGGCAATGACAAGCCTTCAACTTTTGTTATGATTCAAATCCATAGGGATTTTAGAGTCGATTTGGACTAAGTAATGGAGAAATTTGTAGCTTCAAAGACTCAAAGGTTGATATTGGACTATATGTTGGATTTTAAAATTTATCATGCTGAAATAATAAAAACTATGCATGAGAAGTTCTTGATTTTTTGGAAAATCAAATGTCTCAAGAATGCACCATTTTGTGTTTTCAGCCAAAATTTTCAGCCAAAATTTTCTTCAGAGTGGCTTATTAGCTAAAGAAATCTGAGTACCTTGAGAAAACCTTACACTTTTCATAAGTCATATACAAACTTGATCAAGTAGGTTGTATCAAGTTCACATGGCTGTGAATGTTGAAGCCACAAAGGTGATGATAGTCTTTGATTTAGCTAGGTTTCATTGTCATTTATTTATATATTACAATGCATAATGTATATCATTTTTTGTTAGATAAAAAAAATTACAGACAAATCTACACTTTGACAACCTTGATACTGTAAATAAACCATGCTGACACCTGCTTTCGAGATCCAGCAAGATGATGTATTTATAACTATTATTATCAAGACTCCGTATGCTCGGGTAAAATATTATTACTGAATTCTTTCTTAGTTTAAAAGTCAAAGTTAATTTCATCATTTGATTCATCACACAAAATCAAGGTTTTGAGTGGAAAAATGTTCCCCAATGTTCACTTTATTTGTAATAAAACAAACTACTTTTTTGTTGTTGTTTGTCCTACAAATATTATTAACTTTATTTTATACATTTGCATTGTTGCATTAATATTTTGTACAAAATGCTACTGTAATCATATTTCCGAATATCTATATCAGTAGTACTTCATACACTAAATTGATAAGCTAATACTAAAATACAATGCAATTTGAAGTTTCTTGTCCCATAAAGAAAAGAAATCTAGAAAAAAAAACCATAATGGATGCATACAACATTTATTGATTTAAAGGTACATGTAAGTCATCTTCGACAATTTCTGAACTTACCAAAACTAGTTACTGATCTAGAACTGTTATTAAATGTGACTTAATTATTTTCATGTAAAATTCTTTGGAGGTGACAATTATCAGCAGATTAACTTTTGCTTTGTTATTTTTTTATGTTGTGTAGATTACAGATACTGAAATTTTTATAGAAGAAAATGAATTTAGATTTCACTCAAAGCCATATTTTCTTAGGTAAGCTGTTAAAATATTTTCAATAATAATTGTGTACAAATCAAAACTATATGTAATATTATTTACGTACAGTATACACAATACATTATAATCCAAAAAAATACAAACTTCATCATTGGTATAATGGTTAGCGTGCTCACCTCTAGTGTGGTAGATCATGGGGTCAAGCCAAGGTCAGGTCAAACCAAACACGATTACATTGATATATGTTGCTCCTCCGAAAAGCACTCAGCATTAGGAAATAAGAACAAAGACGGGATGGGATGGCTCATAATCAGGATAATGTGTCAAGTGGTTCGATATGTCTACCTCTGGACTGTTTTTTCTGTGAGCTAGCACTATAAAAATCCAACAAATTCTACAGATTATTGAGAAATTTCATGTACAATATCTATCGATCAAGAAATCATGGAGAAACAAATTCTCCACCCTAAATTTTTTACCTTTTCAAACTCAAATACAAATATGTAAAATTTGTAATTTAAGACATATATTAAGTGGTGATTTTTTTGGAAATAGAAATGCCAAATCTATTTATATAGAATTGCCAAATTATTTATATACAATTGACAAATCTATCTACTAGTATGTAGAATTAATTGATTGGTGTTTAATGCCAACTTTAGCAATATTTCAGTTATATTGCGGCATAAAATCTATCTATCTAATGTTGTTTTACAGGTTGTTATTACCAGGAAGTATTATAGAGGATGGTAGAGAGGAGGCTAAATATGATACAGATAAAGGTAATAAAGGAATCATTTTATTTGAGCAATTCTCATTTTACTGTTGCAAATTATTGTCACAAACTTTTGTCAGTGAAACATGGCAGACGAAAAAAAAACTGGATATTTGTAACAACAGAATAGTAGTATGATCTTTCTGCAAGAATTAAACCAATTTTAAAGTTTTGCTTGTTATCGAAAACATCTTGATTGTACAACATGATCAGACAGATAAATACCCCTACATATATTTTACACTCCTTTTCCATCCAAAATGAAATTTGCATACATGTACATGAATCTTATGTTTGTACTTGAGTTTTGCTATCACTTGGTGTCTGTTGTCTACCTGCCACAAGTCACTGACAAACTTAATCACATGAGTTTTGCTATCACTTGGTGTCTGTTGTCTACCTGCCACAAGTCACTGACAAACTTAATCACATGAGTTTTGCTATCACTTGGTGTCTGTTGTCTACCTGCCACAAGTCACTGACAAACTTAATCACATGAGTTTTGCTATCACTTGGTGTCTGTTGTCTACCTGCCACAAGTCACTGACAAACTTAATCACATGAGTTTTGCTATCACTTGGTGTCTGTTGTCTACCTGCCACAAGTCACTGACAAACTTAATCACATGAGTTTTGCTATCACTTGGTGTCTGTTGTCTACCTGCCACAAGTCACTGACAAACTTAATCACATGAGTTTTGCTATCACTTGGTGTCTGTTGTCTACCTGCCACAAGTTACTGACAAACTTAATCACATAATATTGTATCAAGTACACCTCGCCATGAGTGTTCTGCAATTCAGCCTTTCAAAAACTATATTTGCATTATGAGACTTCTTTACACTAAAAAACTAACTAAATAATTATGGTATGAGTACAGATGTAACATTATTTCAAATTGGCATCTTAAAATAAAAAAAAATAATTACCTGGTATTCATAATGATTAGTTGGTGAATTCTTGTCTATTCAAACTATAATTTCAGTTGTACATTATTACAAATAAAAAATTATTTAAAATTTTGTTTTTGCAGGCTCTTACACAATTAAAGTACCTAAGGAGACTAAAGGGCAACAGTTTGAAGGTTTAGATATGATTACTAAACTACTTACTCCTAAAGGGCAGACAACTGCACAGTCACCAATGATCGAAGTCTTGAGTAAGTTAAATCTTGTTAAAATACAAGAGATTCCAAAAATATCACTTTGTGGAAATATAATACTAAATATGCACAAAGCATTTGGTTACAGATTAAATAACTTTGATGCTTCAATACCATAAAAGCTACTATTAGGTGATGTGTTGTATTACAAAAACAAAATTGGGGGTCTCAATTACCTAGACAAATGCCAGTATATGCAGTGTGAAACACATTTTACTGCAAAATTACATAACCAAATTCACCCCCAGTTTTTGATAGGGTCTGTGTTGCTTATCTTTTTAGTTTTCTGTGTTATGTTTTTTTGTTTTGTTTGTCTTTGTCCTGTGTCTTCTGTACCCAATGTTGTCAGAGTTTCTGGATTGTCTCTGTCCTGTGTACCCAATGTTGTCAGAGTTTCTGGATTGTCCATTCTTGATTGCCCCTTTGGTTTTCTGTAACCTTTGTCCTGTGTCTTGTGTACCCAATGTTGTCAGAGTTTCTGGATTGTCCATTCTTGATTGCCCCTTTGGTTTTCTCTAACCTTTGTCCTGTGTCTTGTGTACCCAATGTTGTCAGAGTTTCTGGATTGTCCATTCTTGATTGCCCCTTTGGTTTTCTGTAATCTTTGTCCAGTGTCTTGTGTACCCAATGTTGTCACAGTTTCTGGATTGTCCATTCTTGATTGCCCCTTTGGTTTTCTGTAACCTTTGTCCTGTGTCTTGTGCACCCAATGTTGTCACAGTTTCTGGATTGTCCATTCTTGATTGCCCCTTTGGTTTTCTCTAATCTTTGTCCTGTGTCTTGTGTACCTAATGTTGTCAGAGTTTCTGGATTGTCCATTCTTGATTGCCCCTTTGATTTTCTCTAATCTTTGTCCTGTGTCTTGTGTACCCAATGTTGTCAGAGTTTCTGGATTGTCCATTCTTGATTGTGCCTTTGGTTTTCTCTAATCTTTGTCCTGTGTCTTGTGTACCCAATGTTGTCAGAGTTTCTGGATTGTCCATTCTTGATTGCCCCTTTGGTTTTCTCTAATCTTTGTCCTGTGTCTTGTGTACCCAATGTTGTCACAGTTTCTGGATTGTCCATGCTTGATTACCCCTTTGCTTTTCTGTAACCTTTGTCCTGTGTCTTGTGCACCCAATGTTGTCACAGTTTCTGGATTGTCCATTCTTGATTGCCCCTTTGGTTTTCTCTAATCTTTGTCCTGTGTCTTGTGTACCTAATGTTGTCAGAGTTTCTGGATTGTCCATTCTTGATTGCCCCTTTGATTTTCTCTAATCTTTGTCCTGTGTCTTGTGTACCCAATGTTGTCAGAGTTTCTGGATTGTCCATTCTTGATTGTGCCTTTGGTTTTCTCTAATCTTTGTCCTGTGTCTTGTGTACCCAATGTTGTCAGAGTTTCTGGATTGTCCATTCTTGATTGCCCCTTTGGTTTTCTCTAATCTTTGTCCTGTGTCTTGTGTACCCAATGTTGTCACAGTTTCTGGATTGTCCATGCTTGATTACCCCTTTGCTTTTCTGTAACCTTTGTCCTGTGTCTTGTGCACCCAATGTTGTCACAGTTTCTGGATTGTCCATTCTTGATTGCCCCTTTGGTTTTCTGTAATCTTTGTCCTGTGTCTTGTGTACCCAATGTTGTCAGAGTTTCTGGATTGTCCATTCTTGATTGCCCCTTTGGTTTTCTGTAATCTTTGTCCTGTGTCTTGTGTACCCAATGTTGTCAGAGTTTCTGGATTGTCCATTCTTGATTGCCCTTTTGGTTTTCTCTAATCTTTGTCCTGTGTCTTGTGTACCCAATGTTGTCAGAGTTTCTGGATTGTCCATTCTTGATTGCCCCTTTGCTTTTCTGTAACCTTTGTCCTGTGTCTTGTGTACCCAATGTTGTCAGTGTCTCTGGATCGTCCATTCTTGATTGTCCCTTTGGTTTTCTCTAATCTTTAACCTGTGTCTTGTGTACCCAATGTTGTCAGTGTCTCTGGATCGTCCATTCTTGATTGTCCCTTTGGTTTTCTCTAATCTTTAACCTGTGTCTTGTGTGCCCAATGTTGTCAGTGTCTCTGGATCGTCCATTCTTGATTGTCCCTTTGGTTTTCTCTAATCTTTAACCTGTGTCTTGTGTACCCAATGTTGTCTGTGTCTCTGGATCGTCCATTCTTGATTGTCCCTTTGGTTTTCTCTAATCTTTAACCTGTGTCTTGTGTGCCCAATGTTGTCAGTGTCTCTGGATCGTCCATTCTTGATTGTCCCTTTGATTTTCTCTAATCTTTAACCTGTGTCTTGTGTGCCCAATGTTGTCAGTGTCTCTGGATCGTCCATTCTTGATTGTCCCTTTGGTTTTCTCTAATCTTTAACCTGTGTCTTGTGTACCCAATGTTGTCAGTGTCTCTGGATCGTCCATTCTTGATTGTCCCTTTGGTTTTCTCTAATCTTTAACCTGTGTCTTGTGTGCCCAATGTTGTCAGTGTCTCTGGATCGTCCATTCTTGATTGTCCCTTTGGTTTTCTCTAATCTTTAACCTGTGTCTTGTGTGCCCAATGTTGTCAGTGTCTCTGGATCGTCCATTCTTGATTGTCCCTTTGGTTTTCTCTAATCTTTAACCTGTGTCTTGTGTACCCAATGTTGTCAGTGTCTCTGGATCGTCCATTCTTGATTGTCCCTTTGGTTTTCTCTAATCTTTAACCTGTGTCTTGTGTGCCCAATGTTGTCAGTGTCTCTGGATCGTCCATTCTTGATTGTCCCTTTGGTTTTCTCTAATCTTTAACCTGTGTCTTGTGTGCCCAATGTTGTCAGTGTCTCTGGATCGTCCATTCTTGATTGTCCCTTTGGTTTTCTCTAATCTTTAACCTGTGTCTTGTGTGCCCAATGTTGTCAGTGTCTCTGGATCGTCCATTCTTGATTGTCCCTTTGGTTTTCTCTAATCTTTAACCTGTGTCTTGTGTACCCAATGTTGTCAGTGTCTCTGGATCGTCCATTCTTGATTGTCCCTTTGGTTTTCTCTAATCTTTAACCTGTGTCTTGTGTGCCCAATGTTGTCAGTGTCTCTGGATCGTCCATTCTTGATTGTCCCTTTGGTTTTCTCTAATCTTTAACCTGTGTCTTGTGTGCCCAATGTTGTCAGTGTCTCTGGATCGTCCATTCTTGATTGTCCCTTTGGTTTTCTCTAATCTTTAACCTGTGTCTTGTGTGCCCAATGTTGTCAGTGTCTCTGGATCGTCCATTCTTGATTGTCCCTTTGGTTTTCTCTAATCTTTAACCTGTGTCTTGTGTGCCCAATGTTGTCAGTGTCTCTGGACCGTCCATTCTTGATTGTCCCTTTGGTTTTCTCTAATCTTTAACCTGTGTCTTGTGTGCCCAATGTTGTCAGTGTCTCTGGATCGTCCATTCTTGATTGTCCCTTTGGTTTTCTCTAATCTTTAACCTGTGTCTTGTGTGCCCAATGTTGTCAGTGTCTCTGGATCGTCCATTCTTGATTGTCCCTTTGGTTTTCTCTAATCTTTAACCTGTGTCTTGTGTGCCCAATGTTGTCAGTGTCTCTGGATCGTCCATTCTTGATTGTCCCTTTGGTTTTCACTAATCTTTAACCTGTGTCTTGTGTGCCCAATGTTGTCAGTGTCTCTGGATCGTCCATTCTTGATTGTCCCTTTGGTTTTCTCTAATCTTTAACCTGTGTCTTTTGTGCCCAATGTTGTCAGTGTCTCTGGATCGTCCATTCTTGATTGTCCCTTTGGTTTTCTCTAATCTTTAACCTGTGTCTTGTGTGCCCAATGTTGTCAGTGTCTCTGGATCGTCCATTCTTGATTGTCCCTTTGGTTTTCTCTAATCTTTAACCTGTGTCTTGTGTACCCAATGTTGTCAGTGTCTCTGGATCGTCCATTCTTGATTGTCCCTTTGGTTTTCTCTAATCTTTAACCTGTGTCTTGTGTACCCAATGTTGTCAGTGTCTCTGGATCGTCCATTCTTGATTGTCCCTTTGGTTTTCTCTAATCTTTGTCCTGTGTCTTGTGTACCCAATGTTGTCAGTGTCTCTGGATCGTCCATTCTTGATTGTCCCTTTGGTTTTCTCTAATCTTTAACCTGTGTCTTGTGTGCCCAATGTTGTCAGTGTCTCTGGATCGTCCATTCTTGATTGTCCCTTTGGTTTTCTCTAATCTTTAACCTGTGTCTTGTGTACCCAATGTTGTCAGTGTCTCTGGATCGTCCATTCTTGATTGTCCCTTTGGTTTTCTCTAATCTTTAACCTGTGTCTTGTGTACCCAATGTTGTCAGTGTCTCTGGATCGTCCATTCTTGATTGTCCCTTTGGTTTTCTCTAATCTTTAACCTGTGTCTTGTGTGCCCAATGTTGTCAGTGTCTCTGAATCGTCCATTCTTGATTGTCCCTTTGGTTTTCTCTAATCTTTAACCTGTGTCTTGTGTGCCCAATGTTGTCAGTGTCTCTGGATCGTCCATTCTTGATTGTCCCTTTGGTTTTCTCTAATCTTTAACCTGTGTCTTGTGTACCCAATGTTGTCAGTGTCTCTGGATCGTCCATTCTTGATTGTCCCTTTGGTTTTCTCTAATCTTTGTCCTGTGTCTTGTGTACCCAATGTTGTCACAGTTTCTGGATTGTCCATTCTTGATTGCCCCTTTGGTTTTCTCTAATCTTTGTCCTGTGTCTTGTGTACCCAATGTTGTCACAGTTTCTGGATTGTCCATTCTTGATTGCCCCTTTGGTTTTCTCTAATCTTTGTCCTGTGTCTTGTGTACCCAATGTTGTCACAGTTTCTGGATTGTCCATTCTTGATTGCCCCTTTGGTTTTCTCTAATCTTTGTCCTGTGTCTTGTGTGCCCAATGTTGTCAGTGTCTCTGGATCGTCCATTCTTGATTGTCCCTTTGGTTTTCTCTAATCTTTGTCCTGTGTCTTGTGTACCCAATGTTGTCAGAGTTTCTGGATTGTCCCTTTGCTTTTCTCTAATCGTTGTCCTGTGTCTTGTGTACCCAATGTTGTCACAGTTTCTGGATTGTCCATTCTTGATTGCCCCTTTGGTTTTCTCTAATCTTTGTCCTGTGTCTTGTGTACCCAATGTTGTCAGAGTTTCTGGATTGTCCATTCTTGATTGCCCCTTTGGTTTTCTGTAATCTTTGTCCTGTGTCTTGTGTACCCAATGTTGTCAGAGTTTCTGGATTGTCCATGCTTGATTGCCCCTTTGCTTTTCTGTAACCTTTGTCCTGTGTCTTGTGTACCCAATGTTGTCACAGTTTCTGGATTGTCCATTCTTGATTGCCCCTTTGGTTTTCTCTAATCTTTGTCCTGTGTCTTGTGTACCCAATGTTGTCAGAGTTTCTGGATTGTCCATTCTTGATTGCCCCTTTGGTTTTCTCTAATCTTTGTCCTGTGTCTTGTGTACCCAATGTTGTCAGAGTTTCTGGATTGTCCATGCTTGATTGCCCCTTTGCTTTTCTGTAACCTTTGTCCTGTGTCTTGTGTAACCAATGTTGTCAGAGTTTCTGGATTGTCCATTCTTGATTGCCCCTTTGGTTTTCTCTAATCTTTGTCCTGTGTCTTGTGTACCCAATGTTGTCAGAGTTTCTGGATTGTCCATTCTTGATTGCCCCTTTGGTTTTCTCTAATCTTTGTCCTGTGTCTTGTGTACCCAATGTTGTCAGAGTTTCTGGATTGTCCATGCTTGATTGCCCCTTTGCTTTTCTCTAATCTTTGTCCTGTGTCTTGTGTACCCAATGTTGTCAGAGTTTCTGGATTGTCCATTCTTGATTGCCCCTTTGGTTTTCTGTAATCTTTGTCCTGTGTCTTGTGTACCCAATGTTGTCAGAGTTTCTGGATTGTCCATTCTTGATTGCCCCTTTGGTTTTCTCTAATCTTTGTCCTGTGTCTTGTGTACCCAATGTTGTCAGAGTTTCTGGATTGTCCATGCTTGATTGCCCCTTTGCTTTTCTGTAACCTTTGTCCTGTGTCTTGTGTACCCAATGTTGTCAGAGTTTCTGGATTGTCCATTCTTGATTGCCCCTTTGGTTTTCTCTAATCTTTGTCCTGTGTCTTGTGTACCCAATGTTGTCAGAGTTTCTGGATTGTCCATTCTTGATTGCCCCCTTGGTTTTCTCTAATCTTTGTCCTGTGTCTTGTGTACCCAATGTTGTCAGAGTTTCTGGATTGTCCATGCTTGATTGCCCCTTTGCTTTTCTGTAATCTTTGTCCTGTGTCTTGTGTACCCAATGTTGTCAGAGTTTCTGGATTGTCCATTCTTGATTGCCCCTTTGGTTTTCTCTAATCTTTGTCCTGTGTCTTGTGTACCCAATGTTGTCAGAGTTTCTGGATTGTCCATTCTTGATTGCCCCTTTTTTTTTCTCTAATCTTTGTCCTGTGTCTTGTGTACCCAATGTTGTCAGAGTTTCTGGATTGTCCATTCTTGATTGCCCCTTTGGTTTTCTCTAATCTTTGTCCTGTGTCTTGTGTACCCAATGTTGTCAGAGTTTCTGGATTGTCCATGCTTGATTGCCCCTTTGCTTTTCTGTAACCTTTGTCCTGTGTCTTGTGTACCCAATGTTGTCAGAGTTTCTGGATTGTCCATTCTTGATTGCCCCTTTGCTTTTCTGTAACCTTTGTCCTGTGTCTTGTGTACCCAATGTTGTCACCGTTTCTGGATTGTCCATTCTTGATTGCCCCTTTGGTTTTCTGTAATCTTTGTCCTGTGTCTTGTGTACCCAATGTTGTCAGAGTTTCTGGATTGTCCATTCTTGATTGCCCCTTTGCTTTTCTCTAACATTTATTTACTGTTATGAAGGTTAACACAAGATTTTACTGTTACATTAATACAAAGTTTGAAAAGTCAGAAACAGTTAGATAATTGAACTTTTCTTTTTGAAGAAGAACGGTTTAAACTTGCTTGCTATCTCAGTGTACAAAACATTTACCATCTGTATAAAGATAAAATAAGACCCTAATAGGGATGAAGAAAAGTTTAAAGATACCAAAGAGGTAATCACAAGCTGTAAACCGACAGACAATACAATGGCCAAAAGACAAAGGATAAACAATGGTGTACAAACATTACACAGAAAACTAAAGATGGAGTAACACGAAACCTACTAAAAACCAGAGGTGAACACAGTTCCTGCTCCATATGTGGCAACCGTCTTTTTACTCTTTTTTCAAACCCGGTGATAAGTCATAAGTAGAGATGTATTATGTATAAATGTACAAAATGTATTTATGATTTGTCAGGTGAGAGTAATAACACAGATGTTGATAAGGAAAGTGAAGAGGAAGTTGAAGATGAGGATGAGGAGGAAGACATTGATTGGCATATAGAACAGATACCTTACACAGAACCAGAACTATCTCTAGACTGCCCAAAATATGGTTTTGCCAATCAAAAGTCAGGAATCTTCAGCAGATTACAGGTAACAACTCACTGTACAGAATATAGCTCGATAATTGAAATAATTCAAGGATGATTTTTTTCATTTAACTGATCTCGGCTATTTTCCTATGAAAAAAATTCCAAAAGCTGCAAGACATGGTCAGGACAGGTCAAAATGGACCTTTTTTAAAAAGGGGGTGTAGATGGTTTCAGCTATTTTCATTGATTTTCAGTTATTTTATTTCTTATTATATAGATAGGTGTGAATTATGGGGATTTATCTGTGAAATAAATTCCAGTATCTCACATGTAAGATATCAATTTTTTTCCACCGGAACTACTTTACAGAACTGTAAGTGTGGTGGTTACGTCTCTTGTTGTGTTACGGTGAATACACATACAATTGTAAACTGAAAAAAATTCCGCGAAATGTTATTGACGACTTTGGCACATAACCAACATGACGTCATTGATGTCATATGAAGACTTTCAGTTTGAAACGTAATGATTATGTGTTTTTTGGCTTCGTGTACCCTTCAATTTTGATCAAATTTAACTAAAGCAAGTTTTTAAGGTAAGCATTTTAAATATTAGTGTGCATTGTTGTAATTATGATATGTAGGATTTCACATTTTCAAGATGGCAGATCCTTCCAGCTGTATCCCTTAGTATCATTGCTCATAGATTCATATGCTGGGAATGAAATATACAAATAAAAAAACATAATATATATAAGAAATTTTGAAAGTCTATATAATAAACAATATAACTAAATCATACATTTTGAATATCAATATAAGACCACTCGTGACCGAATACGCATTAAAGAGTAAACTTGTGGACTGAACAAGTTCCGCCCACTCGTTTAATCCTTATGTGTACTTCGGTCACTCATGGTCTTATTTTGATATTCAAAATCTACGATTAGTTATACTATATTTATCTAGAATCATCCCTGATAATAACATAAATTTCTTGTTAATTAAAGGTTATTTCAACATGATGTTTTATTAACATAAAATAATTTTATGAGATATATCTTTGTCAGGAAAAATGATTGATTATAGTCTCTACATATAGATTTTTAGATCACCTGAATAAAAGTCATTTGGAATTTTTTTATTGCAATCATTTTGGCATCTGTTGTCCAGTGTGTCATTTACTTTTTACATTTTATCTTCTCGTTAGAAACCACCTTGTCAATTTGAACAAAATTTAACAGGAATAGACCTCGGATAATTCACCAGTTCTAAAAAATAGAAATTCTTGAATGGTCTAAAGTAGCTTTATTTGAAGTCAGAATCAGCTCAAATTTTGATTGTAGGGGCAAAATTAAGGGCATTTTAACATAAATTCCTGATTTTCATCAAGTTTACCAATTACGGAAATACATAAAGAAAATGATTTTGTTTTTGTTTTTTTGTTATATCAATTAATTTGTACGTTGTACCTGTTGATTTTAATTATGCTACTATTAGTGCTTTGTTCACAGAGTGTGGATGTGACTATTTGAAGTTGTGAATGAGGAACAGTTTTTTTTTTTGAAAATAAATAATAAATTTAAAAATTATGATAAAGAGGTTTTTCTAAAAAATATGTTCTAATTAAAAAAATTTCTTTCATTTTCAGGATGAAGTTGTTGGTGTTGTTGACCTAATTAATCCAGATCAGTGTACAATGTCTGAAAGAAGAGAGAAAAGACAAGCAGCAGAACAGGAGAAGTTTGATGAAGACCATTATTTGTATGTACATTGTATCTTTGAATAGACAAACCTACATTTTTTATGTCCCCGCGACAAAGAGTCGGGGGGGGGAGAGGGGGCATATTAATTCCGCTTGTCCGTCTGGATATAGATACATGGTTTGTCCGGCTATCTCCTCCTAGTTTTGGAGCTACAGCTTTAATATTTTGTAGGATGTTTATACACATAATGGAGGTGTGCATGTCCACAGGATTTTGATTTTCTTCAAATATTCTCAAAATGACAGGTAGTTGGACTTATAGTCTAGTCAATTTAGCCCAAAAATTGCTCAACCTGCAACTAATTGCAACACAAGTTTTTTTTTAGTGCAAATTAGAATATGGACTTGTATTAACAACATTCTAAAAATATACATAAATATAATTTGTGGAAAATGGTATTATGGGGTGAAATGTGTGATTTTTTAGTGAAAATCATGTAAAACTGGAAATGAAGAAGAACTCGGTTATTGGTGGGCGAATTTTTATAATCTAAGCTTTAATGGGATGAAAATTAGAATATGAACTTGTATTAACAACATACTAAGAATATTATTTGCGGAAAGGGTATTTTGGGGTGAAATAGGTGTTTTTTAGTGAAAATCACGTAAAACTGGAAATGAAGAACTCGGTTATTGGTGGGCGAATTTTTATAATCTAAGCTTTAGTGGGGTGCAAATTAAAATATGGACTTGTATTAACAACATACTAAAAATATAATTTGCAGAAAAGAGTATTTTAGGGTGAAATATATGGGTTTTTTTTAGTGAAAATCACGTAAAACTGGAAATGAAGAATAACTCGGTTATTGGTGGGCGAATTTTTATAATCTAAGCTTTAATGGAGTACAAATTAGAATATGGACTTATATTAACAACATACTAAAAATATACACATACAATAACCGAGTTCTTCTTCATTTCCAGTTTTACGTGATTTTCACAAAACAACTTTGTCCATAATTATCAAGTGCGGGGGCATACTTCTTTTCTAGTTTTTATTTCTGTTGATCTTTTAAGTTGATGGATTGGTTTTACTATGAAAGTCGATCGTGCCAATAAATTGTGTATATTGATAAAAAAATGTATATTTGTCAAGTTCAACAATATCAGTGTAAAACAGGAGTTGACCCCTGACTCTTTATCTCAGCTTATGCATAGGCAAGTAACGATATATTTAGATTTTTGATTTTTTTAGGGCAGATTTATACGATGATGATGCTATTCAAGAATTATTACGCTACAATCCTCATACAGGTTATGATTCTTCAGGTAGGCTTTATATTCTTAAAATAAAATACATGTTATGACATTTGAAAAAAATATGCATTTAACAATGAACTTGCTTAATAGTACATAAACATATGTATCAACATCAACAAGCCGTAATCAAATGAGGACAGACAATACAATGGCCAAAAGGACAAAGTTTGAAGATACCAGTAGAAGTAATCAAAGGAGGACAGACAATACAATGGCCAAAAGGTCAAAGTTTGAAGATACCAGTAGAAGTAATCAAAAGACATAATCAAAGGAGGACAGACAATACAATGGCCAAAAGGACAAAGTTTGAAGATACCAGTAGAAGTAATCAAAGGAGGACAGACAATACAATGGCCAAAAGGACAAAGTTTGAAGATACCAGTAGAAGTAATCAAAAGACGTAATCAAAGGAGGACAGACAATACAATGGCCAAAAGGACAAAGTTTGAAGATACCAGTAGAAGTAATCAAAGGAGGACAGACAATACAATGGCCAAAAGGACAAAGTTTGAAGATACCAGTAGAAGTAATCAAAAGCCGTAATCAAAGGAGGACAGACAATACAATGGCCAAAAGGACAAAGTTTGAAGATACCAGTAGAAGTAATCAAAAGCCGTAATCAAAGGAGGACAGACAATACAATGGCCAAAAGGACAAAGTTTGAAGATACCAGTAGAAGTAATCAAAGGAGGACAGACAATACAATGGCCAAAAGGTCAAAGTTTGAAGATACCAGTAGAAGTAATCAAAGGAGGACAGACAATACAATGGCCAAAAGGACAAAGTTTGAAGATACCAGTAGAAGTAATCAAAAGACGTAATCAAAGGAGGACAGACAATACAATGGCCAAAAGGACAAAGTTTGAAGATACCAGTAGAAGTAATCAAAAGCCGTAATCAAAGGAGGACAGACAATACAATGGCCAAAAGGACAAAGTTTGAAGATACCAGTAGAAGTAATCAGATGAAGACAGACAATACAATGGCCAAAAGGACAAAGTTTGAAGATACCAGTAGAAGTAATCAGATGAGGACAGACAATACAATGGCCAAAAGGACAAAGTTTGAAGATACCAGTAGAAGTAATCAAAAGCCGTAATCAAAGGAGGACAGACAATACAATGGCCAAAAGGACAAAGTTTGAAGATACCAGTAGAAGTAATCAGATGAGGACAGACAATACAATGGCCAAAAGGACAAAGTTTGAAGATACCAGTAGAAGTAATCAAATGAGGACAGACAATACAATGGCCAAAAGGACAACAATGATCTACAAAACATTACACAGAAAACTAAAGATTTGAGCAACATGAACCCAACTAAAAACTGGGGGTAAACTCAGGTGCTCCCGAAGGGTAAGCAGTTCCTGCTCCACACGAGGCACCCGTCATGTTACTCTTGTTACAAATCTGGTGATTAGTCCATGAATGAGGAAAGGATCGGATTTACGACAAGCTGAATATATCCATGATCATTTGTGACACAGATATTCCGTAGCAGTTAACTAGGTCATGGTGGCGTTAGATTATATCAACAAAATCATCAAGCTTATAATTATCTAGTGAAAGGACATACTCTAAATAGCGGAACATGAAATTAAAGGATCATGCTAATTTCTTTTCGTTTTTCTTGGAAAGCTCCCGTATGAAGTCTGCCTCGTACAAATAAATAAGACAGTAAGAAGAGATATATTAATATTTCCACATGTCTACAAAAGGTTAAGAGGTCACCAAAAGTAAATGGCAAGTCTCAGTAGACTGAAACATGAAATCAATAAAAAAAAACCAGTACAATTCTTTGTCAACTACAACATGTAAACAGACATATAAGAAATATGTAAATGACATTATACATTTTGTGTAAATGTTTAAAATCTCTCAAAAGTGTTATCAATACATTTGTCTAGAACATTTTTGCTAGTATATTTGGTCAACTTTTTCAAGGGAACCCATAGATGATATTATGTTCAGTTTTAATAATCTTAAGATTTTATTATCTACTAAATTTTTAAGTAGCAACAATTATGAATTTAATAATTTCCTGTTCTTTTGGTTGTTTACTTTTAGAAGGTTTTACAGATGAAGATAAAGAGATAATGAGAAATTTACCAAAGAAAGAATGTATCCTTTATTAAACAGAAATTAAAAAAAATGTGGTTCACACTCTTGTGTTTACCATTCACCATTTGTATAACATTCTTTCTGTACCCTAAAGTCTGTTGAATTGAAATTTAGGGTTAGGGCTATGGTGTTTAATGCTGCTTTTAACAATATTTCAGTTATATTGTGGCTGTCTGTTTTATTGGAGGAAACCAGAGTACATGTAGAAAACCACTGACCTATCATAAGTCACTGACAAACTTTAGAATTGAAATTTAAAATCAAAGATGTGCTTACATACTTGAAGCAAATACAGATTAGTAATTTTTTTTTCATTTTGGTTTTCTGACAGTAAAGGACAACATTCAGTTTTTAAAGTTGATTAAGTGTAATGGATCATTTGTTAGCTCACCTGGCCATAGGCCATGTGAGCTTTTGTCATGGGTAGTCGTCCGTCCGTCCGTTAGCTTTTCACATTTAAATCTTCTTCTCTGAAACCGCTGAACAGATTTCAACCAAACTTGCCAGAAATGTTCACTGGATGGTCCTCTACCATATTTGTATTTTTGGTGCTGATTTGAAATCCAACATGGCTGCCAGGGTCCATAATGTGTTCTCATTGGCTGAAATTTTAAAAATCTTCTTGTCAGAAACCACTAAGTCAATTGAATTGTGACTTTGCAGGAATGATCATTGGGTGGTCCTGTACTAAAATTGTGAATCGTTTGCCGATCGGAAATTCAAGATGGCCGCCATGACTCGACTTAGTTTAACATTGGACCCTATGGGAATTTCACATTTTCATCTTTTTTTCTGAAACCACAAAACAGATTTGAACCAAACTTGGCAGAAATGTTCATTGGATGGTCATATACAAGATTTTTGTTTTTGGTGCTGATCGGAAATCCAACATGGCTGCCAGGGCCCATAATGTGTTCTGATTGGTCGAAATTTTAAAAATCTTTTTTTGTTAGAAACCACTAAGCCAATTGAATTGTGACTTTGCAGGAATGATCATTGGGTGGTCCTGTACTAAACTTGTGAATCGTTTGCCGATCGGAAATTCAAGATGGCCGCCATGACTCGACTTAGTTTAACATAGGACCCTATGGGAATTTTACATTTTCATCTTTTTTTCTGAAACCACATAACAGATTTGAATCAAACTTGGCAGAAATGTTCATTGTATGGTCATATATAAGATTTTTGTTTTTGGTGCTGATCGGAAATCCAACATGGCTGCCAGGGCCCTTAATGTGTTCTGATTGGTCGAAATTTTAAAAATCTTCTTGTTAGAAACCACTAAGCCAATTGAATTGTGACTTTGCAGGAATGATCATTGGGTGGTCCTGTACTAAACTTATGAATCGTTTGCCAATCGGAAATTCAAGATGGCCACCACGACTCGACTTAGTTTAACATTGGACCCTATGGGAATTTCACATTTTCATCTTTTTTTCTGAAACCACAAAAAGATTTGAACCAAACTTGGCAGAAATGTTCATTGGATGGTCATATACAAGATTTGTGTTTTTGGTGCTGATCGGAAATCCAACATGGCTGCCAGGTCCCATAATGTGTTCTGATTGGTCGAAATTTAAAAAATCTTCTTGTTAGAAACCACTAAGCCAATTGAATTGTGGCTTTGCAGGAATGATCATTGGGTGGTCCTGTACTAAATTTGTGAATCGTTTGCTGATCGGAAATTCAAGATGGCCACCATGACTCGACTTAATTTTAACAAAGGACCCTATGGAAATTTTTTTTAAAAGTCTTCTCCTCTGAAACCAGTAAGTCAGTTTAAAGCAAACATGGCATGAATGGTCCTTAGGTGGTCAACTTTCAAAATTATGTCCTGTGACCCCGACCTCCATCCAAGATGGCCGCCATCAGCAAACATATTTTTAACATAGGACCCTATGGGAAAAATGTTTAAAAACATTTTCCTCTGAAATCAGTTAGCCAATTTAAAGCAAACATGGCATGAATGGTCCTTAAATGGTCAACTTTCAAAATTATATCCAGTGACCCAAAACTCCATCCAAGATGGCCACCATCAGTGGACATAGTTTTAACATAGGACCCTATGGGAAATATGTTTAAAAATCTTCTTCTCTGAAACCAGTAAGCCAATTTAAAGCAAACATGGCATGGATGGTCCTTAAGTGGTCAATTTTCAAAATTGTGTCCAGTGACCCTGACCTCCATCCAAGATGGCCGCCTTCAGCGGACATACTGTAGTTTTAACATAGGACCCTATGGGAAAAAATGTTTTAAAATCTTCTCCTCTGAAACCAGTAAGCCAATATAGCAAACATGTCATCGATGGTCCTTAGGTGGTCAACTTCCAAAATTGTGTTCAGTGATCCCGATCTCGGTTCAAATTGGCCGCCGTCAGCAGACATAGTTTTAACATAGGACCCTATGGGAAAATTGTTTAAAAGTCTTCTCTTCTGAAACCAGTCAGCCAATTTAAAGCAAACATGGCATGGATGGTCCTTGGGTAGTATACTTTCAAAATTGTGTCCGGTGACCACGACCTCCATCCAAGATGGCTGCCATGAGCAGACATAGTTTTAACATAGAACCCTATGGCAGTATGGGATTTGAATAGTAACTTAGATGTATTCGGCATGCAGACATTCTTAAGAGGACTTATTTATGTCAGGTGAGCGATACAGGCTCACCTGAGCCTCTAGTTTTTGATTTGTGGTCATATAATACTATGTCAAATTGTCATCCATTGTCTGGTATTTTCAGGCTCTAACTTGAGCTACCTGTGCAAACAGTGCCTATCTTCACTACAGTTGTGAGTTCATGGCAAGGTGTACACGATACATCATTAATGATAAAGTTTGTCAGTGACTTGCCACAGGTCAGTGCTTTTCTACAGGTACTCAGGTTTCCTCCACCAATAAAACAGACTGCCACGATGTAACTGCAATATTGTTGAAAGTGGCATTAAACATCATAACCCTGACCCTCTTAACTTGAATTTCCCTTTGGCTGATTTCTATAATATTTTGATACAATAGTACTTATACATTATATAACATATAGCTTTTCCCTTCACTTGACTTGTTGTCCAACAGACCCAATTGCTCAAGGGAATTTTTCCCATCACTATCCATTAACTTTTAAAACACGTCAAAATAGAAACATACTCACACCTGTTATAATCCTTAACACAATAACTTAGATTTAATAGACAATAGGTTATCAGTATATCTGGGTCTGGTTGATATTATATTTGCCTACTGTTACGACATCAGAAGTACAGAAGGGGAAAATAATGTAAGTATACACATATTTTATTGGTCATAGTTTTGTCTGTTCTTCTGCGATATATGGATTCTGATTACCCCTTTGGTATCTTCAAACTCTTCTTATTAGTATATATCTGTAAAATTTAATCACATTTTTTTTTTGGGGTCATCAAATGAAGAAAATTTGAAATTTAACATGGAAGGTATTTTTGCATTTTTGTTGCATGTACAAAGACATATGTATTTACATATACCTACTTAAGATATCTATAATTTTGCATATTTAATACAGGTTGTTAAGGTAAATTCCCATCACAATGAGGTGGAATACAGCCTCTGTATTCCATGATAGTGTAACAGTTAAGATATTTTCTACCTGCATTATTGGAGAAGATTTGCTATTACGATTAGTATAGTTTGGTGAAATGCATGTATATATGCATTGAAGGAAATCCTAAACATAAACTTACTTTATTGAAAGTCACCAGTTTCATACACCAATAAAACACTAACAAAAACTATTGTTGAAAAGTCATAACCTTAACCCATGACAGTCCATATATTAATTACAAGCTGAAAATTAGTAGTCACAGAAGTGGTACTTTAGATTGTTATATCTGTTTGTTTTTTTCAGGTGGAATCGACATGGACAATAAGTAAACTCAGTTCAACATTATCTTGGATGGATGTAAGTAAGAAATTTTGATTTAAGGGCTTTGTCATGTGCAGCATGATTTTACTAGAACAAATCAACAAGGGCTTTCTCAGGTACCAGATTTTGCTGATAGTGTCCAGAAAAAGTCATCAGTATGTAGAATGTGATTAATTTATGCTATAGGGTTAGGGTTATGGTGTTTAATGCCACTTTCAATAATATTTAAATTATACAATGGCAGTCAGTTTTATTGGTGGAGGAAACCTGAGTACCCGGAGAAAACCACCAACCTGCCGCAAGTCACTGACAATATTTATCACATAAAGTTGTATCGAGTACAGTTAGCTATGAGCCGGATTCAAACTCACAACTTTAGTGGTGATAGGCACTGATTGCACAGGTAGTTTTGAATTCAACTACCATACTATCTCGACCACTATTTATGCTATAATTATCTTATATTTTGTTTCAGTCATTTACCAGTATAAAAGACACAGTAACAGCAAGTTATAGAAGATGTTTGTGTTACCCTTTGTACAGAAACTGGCAATTTACAACTCAAGTTCATAGAGATACTGCTCACATTTTCAACTGTGGTATAGGATTTTTTTTCTAGTCATAATATATGTGATCATTTCTGAAAAAAAAAAGGATTCAGTTCAGTTATTATTACTGACTACTAATTCAGTAGATTATATTGGGTTATGGCTTCAACAATATTTCACTGATGTTGTGGCCATCAGTTTTTACTGACGAAGAAAACTGAAATACCTACATGTAGCCACTCAGGTCACTTAAAAACTTTTATCATATAAAGTTGTATCTAGTACACATTCCCATGGATAGGGAAAAGAACTTTTACTGTGATAGGCACTGATTGCAATGATAGATGTAAAGACAACTATGATATGATCATGATGGTGAAGAACAACCTCTGATTTAGTCAAGATTACAGAATACTAAATTACTGAATACTGATTTATTATGTCAGTTCTGTTTTGTTGTAACTCGTTACAGCATTATGTAATAAAGTTTGGCAGTGTCCTATGGCAGGTCTAAGGTTTTCTCTGGGTACTCCGGTTTCCTGAATATAACTGAAATATTGTTTAAAGCGGCATTAAACACCAATATCCTAACATATGTTTTGTTGTCACTTTGGTTTCTCCAAATAATGCAAAACTTATAGGTAGTTGTGAATCCAACAATCAAACGATCATGACCACAATCGCACCCTAATACTTGAGTGAATAAGCAGTCTTTCTCGTTTGAATTAGTATATTCTTTTTTTTATTGCAGGGAAAGAAAGAATATTAAAAATTTTATTAGATATCCATAAATGCTTCTCAAAAAGCTATCCATGTTATTTACTGAATGATCTATACATAACAGATTACTGTGTATGGATACAGTCTGCAGAGTAAGTACAGTGGACCAAATATAGGCCATAATTTATTGTAATTTTTTAATGTTGGAAAATTCAGAGCAGTGTAGGATAATGTTTTAAGAAATAATTTGAGCAATTTAAAATGGAAACCATTGAATTTTTTCCATCTGGAATGGAAATTTCCAAAAATGCATTAGTGTATGGACATATACATAGTGTGTATTAAATGTATGGTAGATTATTATACTTCACTATTGAGTAAGAAACAACTGTTAATTTACTGTCTTCTTTTTTCAGTGTCCAATAATAAGTAATTATTCCTGTGGCATTCTGCTGTTGTTGAAAAATAACTTTGAATTTGTTGCATAAGTGCATGTTGAATTAATAACTAGTTATTTCCCTTTTAGACATAGTGCAGTTTTGTCCTTTGGAAAGGGAAGTAACTTTTCTTAACTGGCTTATTTTGAATATTAACTTTTCATGAAGGCCATATTAAATTATTTGTATATTGGTGCTGAGCCATGATGGATAAGAAATTAAAAAAAATATTTTGTGTTGATTGTTTATTGAAGACTGTTGTATTTTATTTATTGTGAAAAATATTAATGGGACATATTTTCACATGGAATAACATTCATACATATATAGTTTACACTTCCTATTTGTTTTTACAGTTCAAAACAGCTCCAGTCACTGACAGAAGCAATTCAAAAGGTGAGTATGAGATTATGGAAATGCAGCAATTTTTAAAAACATTGTTTTTTCTTTATTGCAAATTTTAAAAGAGTTTGTATGAAAAATAGTCATTACTATACTTGTGATCAGGTGTCTATTTGACATTAATGTAAAATTAAAGGAATATTGCCAATGACGAAAAAAAAAAAATTGAAATACAAAGATGAGAATTCCGTTTTAATATAGATTTCTTTTAAATTCTATCTTAATGTTGAGTTCTACACATCTGTTCATGATGGAGCATACGCATCATCTGAGGCATTTCCTGGGAATAAAACAAAAAAAAACATACAAGAATTGATCTACCACCATTTGTTTTCTTTTTTACCCACACATTGTTCTTCAACTACATGTACAGTCAAACCCAGTTTAGTGGCAATCTGTTGTATTATGTGACCTTAATTTTAATTTTCCTGCATAGTGCATTCATATTATTAAATCTGTATTTAGCGACCACCTTTCTTATGCGACCCTATATCAATATTCCCTTGGAAGGTCACATAAAGACAGGTTAGACTGTATTAAATTTTATTTATCTAAGAAACTAGAGTCGGCCATTTAGTCTGAAACTGAAGAAATTATTTAAAGCTATAGCCCAGTGTTGCCATTTCTGAATCTGATATTTCAATATGTTGCTACCATAGGGACTGGAATCACTGAAGTATAAAATAATCTTCTTGTCTAAACTTTGAACAGGAATATTTACCATTTGACAGTTCTTTGTCTCATGATTCCAAAAATATAAAGGTACTTGGAACTATTTTAACTTCTGCTACCATAAACATGTCCTTTGAATAAAAATACATGTGGGATCCTTCAAATCCATGTCAATGATTAAATATAAGAAAGATTTTATACAAAGAATGTTATAGCAGAGTTAAAAGAAGGGTATGGTGTTATGGTGTTTAACACCGCTTTCATCAATATTTCTATTATATAGTGGCGGCCAGTTTTATTTGTGGAGGAAACCAGAATACACAGAGAAAACCACTGATCTTCTGCAAGTCACTGACAAACTTATCACATAATGTTGTATCGAGTACACCTAGCAATGAGCAGGATTATCGAACTCACAGCTTTAGAGGTGATTGGCACTGATTGCATAGGTAGTTGTAAATCCAACTACCATATGATCATGACGACGACGTCCCCATAGAGTTTAAAGAATGACAAATTAATGTACAACGTGGATGGTTCACATTCAACATAACTTCAATTGATAACAAAATAATATTGTATCCATTATTAGTGTCGCATAAAGAAGATAGATGTAGGACTTGACTTGCCATCTATAGAAAGTCAGACTGTAGCAGCCTTCTCAGATAATGATGTTGATGATGTAATTAAAGCCGTTTCTAAGGTAAACATATCCCAACATGACAGTGATGATGAAGATACAGACTGTTCAGGAAGTGATGAAAGTACAGACTGTTCAGGAAGTGATGAAGATACAGATTGTTCAGGAAGTGATGAAAATACAGACTGTTCAGGAATTGATAAAAATACACACGGTTCAGGAATCGATGAAAATACAGATTGTTCTAGAGCTGGAACCTGTGATGGAAGCCCATATTCTTTGACCAGTAAAACAGAAAGTACTGATGAAATTCCACATAAGGACATGAATACTGTCAGTAAATTAGATGATTTAATTGATAAAAAAAATGTGCAATCTGCAAATTAAAACAGACAGTATGGAAAATAGTGAAGTGAAATACAATGAAAACTCTGGTTAAGCAACAGAATAATATTTATATTGTGGTCTGTTGATCATATGTGAATACTTTTAAATAGGTAAAAAAAAACATGGTTTCACCTACACATTAGTTGTATTTATTAGGAAACATGATGACTATTTAAACCAAGATGTTTGCATATCATTATCATGTTCATTGCACATAGATTTTTGACAATTATACCAACCACAAGAAACATGACATACTCCACTGGTTCACTGTTAAACTAAGTTTATATGTGTACACTTGACACATTATCTGATATGTTTCAATGGCTGGAATCGTCAGACTATGAAATTGGTATATGTTGCATCTCTGCTTAGCACACAGTATTAAGGAGAAAGAGCAAAGACTTGTTGGCTCTGGATCAAGACGTGTCCGAGTGGAGCGACATGACTACCCACAGACTGTTGTTTCAGTGGGCTATCACTATAAAGTACCAACTAAGCATGTTGATCTAGTACAAAGCAGACATCAGCATGTCATTGAATGAATATAGCTGACAAATTGTTAATTTGGCATTAACCAACAATCAGATTTATGGTTTATGGGAACATAATTTTACATTTTACCATTGTTGTATAATCTTTAATATCTTATCAACATAAAATAAAAACACAAACTTTGTACAGGACCATATCAGACAAATTCCTCCTAATTTTGCTTTAAAATGGTTTCATGGTTTTAAAGAAGTATATTGAAAAACATTTTTTCTCGTTCTCGTAGGAACCATTTTGGACTTTGTCCTGCAGTGGTGGATTTCCAGGAATTTTGATTCTCATAAGAAACATACACCTTGTAAAGGACAAACCAGTGATCATCGAAATATAGTTTAGTTTAAATCAAGTTTGTAAGATTTTTAGGGAAAACAACTTTTGTCATTTTTTCTTTGGGACCTATGATATAAACTTAAGTCCTACATTGGAGGCCATCTTTTCCGATAGGTACAAAAACAAACTTGAGGCCTACCCAATCAAATAGAATCACTGGCTCTCTGACTGTCATGTTGAATTTCAGAGTCGCATTAAAATCAAAATATTGATCATTTTCATCAAAGAAAGTTTGTTTTAATTTGGTCCAGGAAGTCCAGAGAAAAAGATGTTAACGTATGACTGACAACGACAGACACATAGTGATGACAATACCCCACATCAGGCGAGCAAAAAAACTAAGAATACATACAAGAAATATGATGTTTTTTATTGCTCATAATTTCAAGCTGTATATATTATAAACATGTATATACTTGTACTTGAATAAACAAATCTGAATAAACACAAACAAATATACATTATTAATATAACATTATTATATGATTATACTCTTAGTTAATGGCTTTTTCACCAATTGAAGAAAAAATTAAAAGAATTCCATCTATTTTACCATCTGACATGTCAAATGATGATGAGATTGTGATGATTAACACATAATACCTCATATTATCCCTATAAGTTGATTACATTAAAATCATGTTTAACTGAGTACATAATGTAAGGATTTACATGTACATAAAAAATGTTCCTACTTGTTCTGAACAAGCAGGATTAGAAAATAATTTTTTGAAACAGGTAGTCTAAAGCTTTAAAGGTCATTAAGAAGTTGTGCCAAAGTAAAAGTACTAGTCCGTACTTTGTGGCCAGGGTTCATGGCCTGCTAGATTATATTTGAAAAAGTAGACACAAAATCACGTAATATAAGTGAAATGCTTTAATAAGATTAGTTTTAAGATATTTTTTCTATATTAGGTAATGTAAAATTTATTTATATTGTCAGCAATGTTTATTAATATATATGTTAGAACACATGCAACTTGTTTATTAAAAGCATTAATTTTACAAATAAACAAGATATGATTATAATCTAACGATTATGAAGTCTCCCACACCGGCCACTGACAACCGGTTTAAAAAATAAATTAAAAGCTACCTTTGAAATCGAACAATGTTGAATTTTTGCGGTATTGTGGTGGGTGGCCATTTTGAAAATGGAGACCGGTAGAAATTTTTCGATGTCGGGGAATCAATTCAGGACGTTGAAATCGAACAATGTTGAATTTGTGCGGTATTGTGGAGGCCATTTTGAAAATGGTGACCGGTAAAAAATTTTCGATGTCAAGAATCAATTCGGAACATCATAATCTACCCACATATGAAATGTTGTTGAAATCGGACAATGACAATGTTGAATTTGTGCAGTATTGTGGTGGCCATTTTGAAAATGGCGACCGGTAGAAATTTTTCGATGTCAGGAAACAATTCGGGACATCATAATCTACCCACATATGAAATGGCGTTGAAATCGGACAATGTTGAATTTATGCGGTATTGTGGCGGCCATTTTGAAAATGGCGAGGGTAGAAATTTTTCAATGTCAGGAATCAATTTGGGACATCATTATCTACCCACATATCAATTTTTGATGATATCGGACAATGTTGAATTTTTGCAGTATTGTGGTGGCCATTTTGAAAATGGCGACCGGTAGAAATTTTTCAATGTCGGGAATCAATTCGGGACATCATTATCTACCCACATATCAAATTTTGATGATATCGGACAATGTTCAATTTTTGAGGTATTGTGGTGGCCATTTTGAAAATGGCGACCGGTAGAATTTTTTCAATGTCGGGAATCAATTCAGGACATCATTATCTACCCACATATAAAATTTTGATGATATCGGACAATGTTGAATTTTTACCGCCCATTTTTTAGGCCGTGTTTTGGCAGCCATTTTGAAAATGGCAGACATCTCGAAAATGCAGAATTGCTCCTCTAATGATGACCTATCACTATGTCAAATTTTATGTCTCTATCATTATCCATTTAGAAGTTATCACCATTAATGTACGAAATTTCAACTTTCCCATAGGATTCTATAGTAACCCCCACCCCCTTTGAACCCCTCAAAATATGACTTTGACCCTCTTTACCACAAAGCTGAAAACTTTAGGACCAACATATATCTAAGTTTAATGAAATTCTGTCCAGTAGTTCCCGAGATCTGCCATGGACAAGTTCATGTGCCACGGAAAGAAAGGAGGAGGAGAATAATAATAATAATAAGAAGAAACGGAGCAAAAACAATAAGTCTCCAAACGTTGTTTGGGAGACTTAATTAAAACAAATACATGTAGTTTATTTAAGATCGTCCAGCTTATTGAACATAGGACTAAGGAATCAAATAAAAACAAATGTTCTTGCTTGTTCTGCTATCATCTCAAATCCTTACTCAAGCTTATACCCCTCAATAAAGCTTAGCCTCCATTAACATTCAGATGAGGTATTCCAAATGTGAATGACTGGTATTGGATTAAACTTCCTAATATTTTCAATTCCCTTATAAAAAAAACTCTGTTATCAATGTTAAAATTGCACTCGAATGGGTTATGCAAAATTGTATTATCAACTCGGGAGTAAAAAAAACATACTTTTTGAATTGGTTTTGCTAATTTTTTTTTTACAGTAAAAGAGATCAAATTTCATAAAATCTTGAATTCAAATAGAGAGCCTTTATCAGGAATCATCTATCATACATTTGTAGGTATGGATTTCTTAGTACATTGTGCAGTCTGTCTGTTCATGAATTTGATTCCAAAACAAATTCTACATTAACATGATTAAGATTATTTAAAAAATTAAACTGCAAAGAAAAAAAAATCACAGACACATGGCAATAGCCTATTGCCATAATATTATCACAAATTATTTGTAGCTATGCAAAAATATTAATTATTATCTGTTAATAAATAATAAAATTTTCGGCATAAATTATTGACTAATAAAAATCCAACTAAAATTAGATGTTTATTGCATCTTCTTTTTAGCAATAGTGTATATCAACAAAAAAACAACAACAAACATCTAATATTAATGGATTTAAACAGTTTTTAAATTAACAACATTTGATGTACACTGTAAACCTTTGAAAGATCAACAATCAAAATATTTCAACAAAGGATTCAAATTTTCCTAAAACCATAATCAGTATGATAATGAAAAATGCATATTCAAAACCACCCAATGATATAATTATGTTAAAAATGGATAGTCACTTTATTTAAAAATGAGTTGTCCAAATAGTACAACAGATATTTTCAGATTAGATCTTCTTATCCAATTATCCACTTCCATTTTGAGGCAAATCAGTTTTTTCTTTCTCCCAAAATACGTAAGATATGAAGGAAGAGATTGAGGATATCCAAGTACAGGTTGACAGAAGCTACAATGTATTCCTCTGGACTGTGTTTGTGCATCAACATGTGGGTGTCAAAAATGATGAAGAGAGAAAAGACAAAGGCTCCTCCTACACCAATAGCCTTGTCCATCAATGGAGATGGGAAAAATAACTGAAATTAAAAAAATACTGGACTAGTTATTATTAACTGGAACATGCTATTTGTGTCAGAGATACATATAGTAGTTGTAGTTTATGGTGTTTAATGCCATTTTCAACAATATTTCAGCTATATCATGGCGGTCAGTTTTATTGGTGGAAGAAGCTGGAATACTAGGAGAAAACCACTGATATGTCTCACTGACAAACTTTATCATATAATGTTGTATCGAGTACACCTCGTCATGAACAGGGTTCAAACTCAATACTTTAGTGGTGATAGACACTGATTGCATAGGTAGTTATAAATCCAACTACCATACAATCACGACCACCTTATGTACATTTCATATTACTGTAAATATGGTAAGGTAAAGATAAAAAATTAGTTTCCTACACAAAAATATAAATTGCTTTGGTGGTGTAATGGTTAGCAACAGTGTGGTAGATGGTGGGTTTGATCCTTGGGTCAAATCAAAGACTACAAAATTGATTACATTTCCACTAATCATGCAGCATAAAAGAGTAAGAGCAAAAACTAGTAGAATCAGAGTCATGATAATGTGTCTGAGTGGAGTGAAATGTCTACCCATGGACTGTTGTTTCATTGATCTACCACTATAATAAAACAAAATCTAGCTGAGCATGTTGATCTAGTACAAAGCAGGCATCATCATCACATCATTGATATGCTACTTGTTCTCATGATATTGCTGAAGAATTGCTCACATGGCATCAAACAAAAATCACTTGCACAAGAATATGGAACAGACATACAGTATGTAGCATTTAAGATGTTGAAAAAAGGGCCACAACTACTATGGAACTAGTCCATTTGAGAAACCCAAATGACATGTACACAATCATATACCACAAGATTTACTACTGTACATGAACTAGTTCTATCACGAGATAAAACACAAGCTTAAGTAGAACTATATTTTACAAATCTAAAAAGGGGTTGTAACTCCTACATAATTGATTTGTTTGAAAAATGGTTATAATATGCACATGCTCATATCATACCTAGACATCATACAAAATATGAACAAGTTCCATCTATGGAATGGTAATATGGCATATAGTATTTAAGAAGTTGGAAAAGGGGCCATAACTATATTTTATTTTACATACATGTTTATATCATATCAAAACACTAGTTACTTACACAAAGGGTCAAACAAATAGATGGACCATGGCAACCCAGTATACCCACAACTCTACGAGAGTGGAAGTATTATTAGAAAAATAACTACGAGAGTGGAAGTATTATTAGAAAAATTTAGAGATTGTATGTCTTACCTGAAGCATGCCAGCAATAATCAGGATCCATAGAGCAGCAAATAATCTGAAAAATAATTTTTTTATTAATATTTTGCTATATATATGTATATCGAGTGCAGCATGTCGACATGGGAAAGTTGAACAAATGTATATTAAAATCAAGTGTGGACACAGTATTTTGCATGACATAGTAAATGCTGAACACAATAATGTGTTGGACATAGTAGTATGTTGGAGACAGTAATTTTACTGTGTTTTGGGAATTTGTCTCGTACTCATTTTACTATTTTAAGCATTGGTCCCTTTTAGCCCGTTTTACCCCTTTAATTTGGGAAACCCATAGCAACTAGCTACATAGGCAAGGAATATGATAAAGAATATAACTGAAAATAATTAAACAATCAATTCAAAGAAAAAAATGTTTGTAAACCTACCAAAAATGCAAAATTTTGCATAAAACTGTATTACATGTCTCCGTTTTTATATACAATGTATGAATACTTTAACAATTATGTTATAACTAAATGTCTTTTATCTTGTGATGTACTTTTAATATTAATTGGATCACGCCAATATACTGTGCAATTTCCATTAAAATATTGAATTGAATTGAATTGTATTAAAAATGGATAAAAAAAAAATGTAAAAAACTTAAAAATTTTGAAATCTCCCTTTATGTCAAAAACGGTGCCGTTACACATATAGTTATATGATAACATAATAGATTTTTTTGAAAGTTATTTTCCTAGAGAATTCACTAAAAAAAAATCCTAAAAAGTGTGTGGTGGGTTGGGTAGCTCTGTACATATCAGTTGGCTTTTGAATACAGATAAAATGTATCGACAATGAGACAGAATAAGCTGTACTGAACCAGTTAGTAGAAGTAAACAAGCCACATCTCTTTTAAATCAATTGAAATCTGAATTTCATTCATTTTAATCAACCATGGTGATGTCATGAATTAATTTCACACATAACACTTATGTTTATTACACACAGACAATAACATGTGTTGAATACAATGACAAGAAATGTAACATTAAATGTTTAAGAAATTTCAAATAAGATTTGAAAAAAAAATTAACAAATAACTGAAAAATAAATGCATCTGATACAGAAAGTCAAATTAATGGATATATTTTTTGTATATACAAAAAAAATGTATTTCCAAATTTCTGACATTTTGCTCACCTAAAATTATGCTTCAAAACGTTTCCATGATTTCATGCGATTTTATAGTTCTAAGTATAAAGGCAAAATTTAGCAATGTTTATTTTTTTTGCATGTACAACTACATGTCTATTCATATATATTGTACAGTAAAATACATGTATTACATACCCTGCTCTCATAGAACTAAAATCTCTCTTGCTCTGTAGAGTATATACTGTAAGGGCACTGGTAACGGCAAATGTCAGCATAAACGCTTCAATAACTGAGTGAACTTCATAGAAGGTTACTACAATATAATTTATTATACATGATTTACTGGCTAGATATATGAACATGATAGAGATAGTCTTATAATTAAAATTAGGGTTATGGTTGTGCTGTTTAACGCCACTTTCAACAATATTTCAGTTATATCGTGGCGGTCAGTTTTATTGGTGGAGGAAACCAGAGTACCCGGAGAAAATCACTGACCTGTCGCAAGTCACTGACAAACTTTATCACATAATGTTGAATCGAGTACACCTCGCTATGAGCGGGATTCGAACTCACAATGTTAGTGGTGATAGGCACTGATTGCATAGGTAGTTGTAAATCCAACTACCATATGATTACGACCACGACGGACCCCATCAAATAATGATGATGAGATGACCAATTACAAGGAAGCATGGCAAAGGTATATGTAGGAATAATTTTTCTGTAATAAATAAAATCTTACCAACAACACCAACACTGTAGGCTTCAAACAATGTCTAAAAAATAATAAAATAAAACAGTAATGAAGCTACATGTATACATGTATTAACAATGATATGAAGAAATTACATTAGCATCTTATCAAATGAATTCAGTGAGTGATTGCTGTTTAACGCCAATTCAGCAATTTGATTCAGCAATTTTTCAGCAATATCATGGCGAGAACAAGTTAATTTTCAATGAAATGATGATGAGGTCTGCTTTGTACTAGACAAACACACTTAGCTTAGTGGTAGCTCCCTGAAACAACAGTCCGCGGATAGTCATGTCGTCCCACTAGGACACATCCAGATTCCGAGCCAACCAGTCTTTGCACTTTCTCCTTAATGTTGCGTGATTAGCAGAGAAGCAACAAATACCAATTCTATATAGTCTGGTTTGACCCGATCTGGGCTCGAATCCATGATCTACCACTCTCGAGGTGAGCACGCTAACCATTACACCAACGATGTGGTTCAAATGAATTGAAACCTTCACATGCCTTCAACAATATGTCCAATCAGAGGTTCTCAAGAGGCTGTAATCACCCACCTGGTTGTTAATTTGACTTTTAAATTTTATAGAAAAGGACTGAGCATATGTTAAAACTCAAATTTCAGCTGATTTCAGATTAAAATTAGTCTATCTTTGCCATTTAGAAAATATCCATTTTATATAATGGTAGCTATATTAGAAGGAGTGCTAGGTATTAAAGTTATGACAGGCAAATTAATTTTAATCCCAATGAAAATCTTACAGAATATCTTACCAAATAAAAATGTACATGTACTTACAAATAGTGCAAGAAGAATGTAGTTGGTAGGTGTTTCCTGTCTGTATACCATCAATGCAATAAGTAAACCAAGGGAACCAATTATTGCAACTAACAGCATCCACTGACTGAAATAAGGAATAAAGTTATTTTCAGCATTGTCTATAGTATTATAATAAGAGAGTTGTAAATATCAAATGAAAGGCTGTTTATAAGATAGATACACTTACATACCACACCTAGCTTTAATCTCACTTTTCATTCACAGGATATCATCCAAAAACCAATTTCGGACGGACGCACAGACAATACCCATTACTATAGTACTCCTTCGACGAAGAATCAAGGGACAATCAATCTTCATAGGAAAAATGATTACTCCCAAAACAACACCACCTAGTGAATATTGAAGATGCTATCAGAGTGCCTGGTTGATGATTTCACAATGACATCATCAAGACCTTATAATTTGCCATATTTCACCAAAGTCCCATAATATGCCAGTGTACATCTACATTATGTGCCTGCTATAGATAATAAAATACCATCAAATTGCATATTTCTGCCCCAAAAAAATTTGTTATTTACTTTGGCATTGATATCTAATTTTGTTTCAAACCTTTCAAAAGGTTTATATTAACAAAAATTGCCAAATAATTTAACCTCTGATATGATAATGTCAATAAATATAGTCTCTACTCTACATCACCCAGTTTCAAGCTACAGGTAGGTGAAATCGTTGGGAACTACTTACATCAAACTAAAGTGCATCTGAAAGATGAAGCTTTGTGCTACTTAAATTTCACAATGACATCCTTCATTTGAATTGTTGTGAATGTACATTATTATTCATATGTAATAGAAGATTTAACATGGAAATGTAACATCAGTGCATTTTGTTGGTATCCTCAGAATTTTTCTTATATTGTTTATGCCGGAATTGTAACCTGGGAGCATTAGGTCAATATCCTCTGATTTTTTCCTTATGTCAACTAGGATGTAAAAGTAAGACATTTTAGCATTGGCAGACAACTGTGTCATATTTAACTTGCAAACCTCAGATATGTCTAAACATAAACAGAAAATTGTTATTTAAAATGTGGATGCAAAATTAACAAAAGGTAGACAACTATGTCCCATTAAAAACAGAGATAGCAATCATGTAATGTTAAATCTCCATAAAGAATGTCAAAGACATATATGCATTCTTTCAAATTGTCATGGGAGAATATACAACACAGTCCTCGAAATGAAAATTTGAATTTACTGGTCCGAATCAAATTCTTTATTTTTATTTTTATATAAATTTATATATTTACATACTGATATTATATTGTTAGTATTAACTTAATGACTGACTGTATCAGTCAATAAGTAATGACTGACTGTATCAGTCAATAAGTAATGACTGACTGTATCAGTCAATAAGTAATGACTGACTGTATCAGTCAATAAGTAATGACTGACTGTATCAGTCAATAAGTAATGACTGACTGTATCAGTCAATAAGTAATGACTGACTGTATCAGTCAATAAGTAATGACTGACTGTATCAGTCAATAAGTTGATACTGACTGTATCAGTCAATAAGTAATGACTGACTGTATCAGTCAATAAGTAATGACTGACTGTATCAGTCAATAAGTAATGACTGACTGTATCAGTCAATAAGTAATGACTGACTGTATCAGTCAATAAGTTGATACTGACTGTATCAGTCAATAAGTAATGACTGACTGTATCAGTCAATAAGTAATGACTGACTGTATCAGTCAATAAGTAATGACTGACTGTATCAGTCAATAAGCAATGACTGACTGTATCAGTCAATAAGTTGATACTGACTGTATCAGTCAATAAGTAATGACTGACTGTATCAGTCAATAAGTTGATACTGACTGTATCAGTCAATAAGTAATGACTGACTGTATCAGTCAATAAGTAATGACTGACTGTATCAGTCAATAAGTAATGACTGACTGTATCAGTCAATAAGTAATGACTGACTGTATCAGTCAATAAGTAATGACTGACTGTATCAGTCAATAAGTTGATACTGACTGTATCAGTCAATAAGTAATGACTGACTGTATCAGTCAATAAGTAATGACTGACTGTATCAGTCAATAAGTAATGACTGACTGTATCAGTCAATAAGTAATGACTGACTGTATCAGTCAATAAGTTGATACTGACTGTATCAGTCAATAAGTAATGACTGACTGTATCAGTCAATAAGTAATGACTGACTGTATCAGTCAATAAGTAATGACTGACTGTATCAGTCAATAAGTAATGACTGACTGTATCAGTCAATAAGTTGATACTGACTGTATCAGTCAATAAGTAATGACTGACTGTATCAGTCAATAAGTAATGACTGACTGTATCAGTCAATAAGTAATGACTGACTGTATCAGTCAATAAGCAATGACTGACTGTATCAGTCAATAAGTTGATACTGACTGTATCAGTCAATAAGTAATGACTGACTGTATCAGTCAATAAGTTGATACTGACTGTATCAGTCAATAAGTAATGACTGACTGTATCAGTCAATAAGTAATGACTGACTGTATCAGTCAATAAGTAATGACTGACTGTATCAGTCAATAAGTAATGACTGACTGTATCAGTCAATAAGTAATGACTGACTGTATCAGTCAATAAGTAATGACTGACTGTATCAGTCAATAAGTTGATACTGACTGTATCAGTCAATAAGTAATGACTGACTGTATCAGTCAATAAGTAATGACTGACTGTATCAGTCAATAAGTAATGACTGACTGTATCAGTCAATAAGCAATGACTGACTGTATCAGTCAATAAGTTGATACTGACTGTATCAGTCAATAAGTAATGACTGACTGTATCAGTCAATAAGTTGATACTGACTGTATCAGTCAATAAGTAATGACTGACTGTATCAGTCAATAAGTAATGACTGACTGTATCAGTCAATAAGTAATGACTGACTGTATCAGTCAATAAGCAATGACTGACTGTATCAGTCAATAAGTTGATACTGACTGTATCAGTCAATAAGTAATGACTGACTGTATCAGTCAATAAGTTGATACTGGCAATATCACTGACTGAGATCAAAGTAAAAGTGTCCAATTTACCAATAAAAAATATAAGTACAATGTACCATATTTTGGAAAGTTCATGTGACATTATATAGTTTATATTTTCATGACCATTTGTAAATTTTTTGTCACAATCGTTCTATAGTATATCTGCAGTCATCGACTTTAGCAGTGGTCCGGTGGCCCACGGCCAGTGAAAATTGTTTCGGACCAGTGACTTTTGCCAAATTTTTTCAATAGAATCTATATAAATATTCTAATTTTGAAGTTTTTGGGCCAGTAAATTCAAAAGTCTAATTTCGAAGACTGTATCTGCAATCTTAAGTACCACTTAGTTGGTTTTAAAAATTATATTTAGGTACCTCAATTGGTTTTTTTAATTTTAGCTATCTATAAAAACTAAATAAATTTATTGCAGGGGGTGGTGTACACGAAAAATAATCTATATACTACCTCTGTTGTACAAAATCTATAATAGTTTGGCTAGACATAAACAGGGCAGCTGTTATTGTGGTCAGTAGTATCTGAGCAGAAAAGATTCCCTACCTCTGTTGTACAAAATCTATAATAGTTTGGCTAGACAAAAACAGGGCAGCTGTTATTGTGGTCAGTAGTATCTAAGCAGATAAGATTCCCTACCTCTGTTGTACACAATCTATAATAGTTTGGCTAGACATAAACAGGGCAGCTGTTATTGTGGTCAGTAGTATCTGAGCAGATAAGATTCCCTACCTTTGTTGTACAAAATCTATAATAGTTTGGTTAGATATAAACAGGGCAGCTGTTATTGTGGTCAGTAGCATCTGAACAGATAAGATTCCATACCTTTGTTGTACAAAATCTATAATAGTTTGGCTAGACATAAACAGGGCAGCTATTATTGTGGTCAGTAGCATCTGAGCAGATAAGATTACCTACCTTTGTTGTACAAAATCTATAATAGTTTGGCTAGACATAAACAGGGCAGCTGTTATTGTGGTCAGTAGTATCTGAGCAGATAAGATTCCATACACTTTTCTTAGAAATCCTGTGAACAAGAAGTTATAAATAATTAATTATATATGTATACAAGTTCATCATGAACAATTTCAACAATATTTCAGTTATATTGTGGTCAGTTTTATTGGTGGAGGAAACCAGAGTACCAGGAGAAAACCACTAACCTGTCACAAGTCACTGACAAACTTTTAAATTTCCTCAAATTACTACAAATCCTTTAATGTAGGTGATGAACATGCTAATGACATGGATATCCAATGCAAGAATACACAAGATAAATCATGGAAAAATGTCACTACTGTTAAATCACATCATCTTGAGTGAGTGAGTGAGTGATTGTTGTTTAACGCCAATTCAGCAATTTTTTTTAGCAATATCATGGTGAGGACAAGTTAATTTTCAATGAGATGATGATAAGGTCTGTTTTGTACTAGACCAACACGCTGAGTTGGATTTTCATAGTGCTAGCTCACTGAAACAACAGTCCGCAGGTAGACATGATGCTCCACTCTGGACACATTATTCTGATTCCGAGCCAACCAGTCTTTGCTCTTTCTTCTTAATGCTGCATACTAAGCAGAAAAGCAACAAATATCAATATCATAGTCTTCGGTTTGACCCGATCTGGGCTCGAACCCACAATCTACCGCACTCGAGGAGAGCATGCTAACCATTATGCCATGGGTGTAGTAAATATTTGGTCCATATGTTTTTAGCTTCATTTATCCCAGATAATTAAAAAACTCTTCCATTTCGAGGTAAAATAACCTGTCCCTTAAATTTGACTTCTATACAGCTAGGTTTAACTGCAAAATGAACAATACTGTATAGCTACATGCACAATCCGATTAAAATCATATCTCTCACTTTCTCCCATTTACTGATATGTCACAGCATAGGAGATCTGAGGAAACACCATTACGGGTTATGGAGTGTAAGTTGTAACGTCACTTTCAACAATATTTCAGTTATATGGTACCGGTGGTGGTCTGTTTTATTGGTGGAGGATACCAAAGAACACCACAGACCTTCCTAAGTCACTGACAAAAAAGGTTGCATCGAGTATACCTCGCCATGAGCGGGATTTTAACACTCACAACACCATTACAGGTCATGTGTGAGTGACCCTATGTACCATCTAATGAAAATGGTGATTACAAGACTATGAAAATGTTACTAAACCACTGTGCATGCTACGATCAATCAAATTGGCTGAAGAAGGTCAAAACAGTATTTATCGTATCATTATTTTCATAACATATAAGTTAAGGTCACTCACATGTGACCTGTAATGGGGTTTCCTCAGATCTTCCACATCATGATATATCAGTAAAGAGAAGCAAGCATAGATCTGATTTTAATCAGATTGAATACATGCACTACATAACCATAATCATAAACAGACATACACATACATACATATGTAATTAAGTAGATTTAATATTAGACATACAGTACAACTAGAATGGATTACGCCAAGTCCAAGCGGTTTCGGGGACGATCGCGGTGCGGAAATTGAATAATTGGTATCGGGAAGTCTGCGCTCTTCTCGCGGCCGAACGCGGCCAGCCAAATTGTCCATCAGGGCATTCGCGGACAACACGTTATTAGCGCGGCAAGCGAGGAAAGAAACCACATAAAAATAGTTTTGTTGTAGTCATGCGGAAACGATCTTTGTTTATTATTATTATTATTTACTTTTTTTTTTCTTCATATTTTTAGAATTTTACTTGTTTATTTGTATGACAATGAAATTCTCTTTCTCGTGACCATAACAAGAAATGTATTCTCTGTTTTATGAATTCTACATCCATAATCGGTTTATTTTACAACTCTCTAACCTTGTCAATCATGTGTTAATTTCCCCTTATCGATCTTTTTGATGTATAATTGATGTGCAACTACTTAAAACCATTGACTGACAAATAGGCGGTGCTTATTGTACAGGTGTTAACAACTGAACAGGTAAAACTAACCTTAGACGATATCTGCCACGTGGTAGGTTTTGAGATTCAATCCGTCCGTTGCAATGTAGAATTAATTTTAACAATTTTAGATAATAAAAAATAAGCAATGAGAATTGCTTCACTATTTCAGGTTAATCAAAATGAAGATATATGTATTAATTTTTTAATGTCGGTTTTAAAAGCGCATTAGAGCTTATGTTATTGTTGTACTCATGTACCGACTTTAAAAATAAATATTACTTGACTTGACAATTAAGAGTACAAATCTGCTCACCAGCGCAAACGTAAAAGTCGTACACTTTATTTTGTTCAGTCAATCCCATTTAACTTTTGCATTTGAGTCGCAAAATATGAAATTACTGAAATCGATTTATTGAATTAATTTCATGTGATTACAAATCATTGACACTCCTGAGACCATCATGGCATGGATATAAACATGGAATCGTGTAGAAAAACAAGGTTATCATAATTATTAAATATTAAATCAGATCATTGATGAAATAAAACTTAAATGAATAATTACTATTTTTTTAAATATTAAAACATATTAATTTTTATTTCAAAGTTGTAAAGTAAATAATTTTAAAAGCTAAAAGCTTGAATTGACTTCACTCTTATAATGATTTTTTAATTTCATTTAAAATAAAGATTAAAAAAATTATTTTATGATGATGATGATGGCTGATTAAAATTGTTTGTCATGTAGTAAATCTGTCAGTTGTAATATACAGGATGTAACCAATTACTGATTATACAGGAAGAGCACCTTTTTGAGATGCCATTCAATGAAAATAACAATATTGTTACATAATAAGATAAAAATTAGATAAGAAATTAAAATTTATAAAAGTCATGTATATGTTTTTTATTGAAAATTAATTAACACATTAAGTCACATTTCATTTATTTAGCATAACTTGAACAGTTATCAATTAAAAAGACAAAAATACTTTTAAAAAAAATCTGTCCAACAAGTATTTACCTACCTTTTGTAAATAATGATATTGTGATTGGTATTTCTTAATAAATTGCATTAAAAATCATTTTAATTTATGAATTAATCAACTTTTTGTTTACATATTTATTTTCAATAAAATTTCTTTATTATTTCATCCCATTTGCCTTAATTTAACTTCTGCATATCCATATTTATACAATCTTATGTTAACAGCAAGTTACATGTGTCAACCCTATACATTTTTGTACAAAGCCATAAATGATCATAAATACATAGATGGTATACAATATACAGATATGACATGGCATCTGTTAATTTGGTGGAGTGGGTGCTTCATTACCTTAGGCAATAAATGACGAATTACCTAAATGACAACTGTTATTTTTTTTTATTTTGCATGTTGAATTATAATTAATAAGCATATCTTAATGGTAGTGTATTGCAAAGTAAAAGACATGGTTTAAAATATTCAAAATATTTTTTTCCCCCGTTATTTTCTTGTTTCTTTCTACTTAAATGTACGTATTAGTTCAATAAGTTAAGGCATTAACTTGTAGTACTAGCGACCATTAATCCCACATATTATTTGCACCACTTCCTGTTTCATTTTATTATTATTATTATTATTTGTTTGGCGACGAATTTCACTTCGACTTGTAAACAAATACCAACAGTGCAAAATTTATATGCACATGCATGACGTTGAATATGTAGTTTTGAAAAGTGAACGGCTTCTAACATGTTTATGATCTGTAATATTTGCAGTATAAATCTTACCACTTTTATATTTATTACATTCTTTTATGATCTTTTATAATATTTCGGCAGATACATGCGAGTGAGTGTTTAAGAGAAAAAGAAATGGTAGAATTTTGGGATTGTATTGAATCGAGGATGATCCTATCCCTTCTCTTTCATTTAACTGTATACAAAATACAAAGTATATTATTATGAAACCATACAGGGCATCTTGGAATTCACATTTCACATGTCAAGTCCTTTCACGTGATTTCTTGTGCTTTCGGCCAATGGCCGCTCTGCTTACATCCAAAATCTAATGACTTAAGGTGTTAAGAAATTTGTTTAATACCCGACAGGAAATGCCTCGGGCAGAGACCCTCACAATACACACTACAATTCATTTACATGCAATCATGTTATAGTTACCTCAATTCCAACGTGCTACTTCTTTTTGAAAACCATTTTGCATATTTTTTTTACATTTATATAAAAAGCATATCATTTTTTTTTTAAATTGTTACCTTCTATCCTTGTTAGAAATGTGTTCTACCACATATCAGTCTTAGGTCTACTAAAAGGAAATCTAAGAAGCACACAAAAATGTGTGTGTAAATCGGGACACGAAAAGACATTACACATGTAATTTGTGCAATGTGCACTAGTGGTGTACCGATCATCGGAAACATCGACTAATCAGTCGGACGTCATCATACGATCCGATGATCGATTCTTATACCTTGTGGTCGATTCTGATTCTATAGTGTCTAAAATATATATGCTTAACTTTGTTCTTTGGTTGGTTTTTTTTTCTGTCTCCATACTGACAAAAATATTGCAGTTTTATCCCAGCTGGTTTTTTTTGCCCTCATACTGACAAACATCTGGCAATTTTGTCCAAGTGTACTTTTGACACTCAGTCAATACACATATTTGGACTAGTCTATTATTTATCTACTTCCCAGAATAGTCCATTTTATATCAGGTGTTACACATATGGAAAAAGATCTTTTGTTTTGTTCTATGTTAATGTTTACAAATGGAAATATTGTAGTTTGTAAATATATTATTTGATTTTATTCAAATCTTTACTTTTGTCAAACACATATTTGTACTAGTCTATTATTTATCTATCTATATCAGGTGTTACACATATGGAAAACAATCTTTTGTTTTGTTCTATTTTAAAGTTAATGTTTACTAATAGAAAAAATCATAGTTTATAAATTTATGATACAATTTTATTCATATCTTTACTTTTGTCCATCATACTCTTGAAATAAAGGCTATTTGATTAATTATAGTCAGTAAATACATTTAGCAGGCAATTGTCACCGATGATCGATCATCGGTCGATGTTGATATAACGATCATCGATCTTGAAAATGTTACCGATTCCCATCACTAATGTGCACATTGTCCTCGGGATATTCTTAATTCAAAGACGAACACTTTTCTTTAGTTTGTGCAAATGTACAATGTATGCATTATCCCAGCAATATTCTTTTTTTACTTCAGTACATGTAAATGTACAATGTGTACATTGTCCTTAAGATGTTCTTAATTTAAAGGTTCCAAGTTTAAAACAATTTTTTTTTCTCGTTTCCCGGATTATGATACGTTGTACATGTAATCGACGGTTAAAATATTTATAATCGAACAAGAAAAGTTGTAAAAAGCAGCATTTGGGGAACACAGCTTCGTTAGACTATGATGTCCACAGTTACAGCTCACATAATCTTTTTTTTTTATGAAAACGATTTCAACATTAAACAAAAACAAAACAATATCGATAATTTTCCAATCCTTTAAATTTTGTTTGACAAGCACGTGTATTATGACCGAGAAAATGTTTTCATCATAAATTCCAACAACAGGTGTTGTTTTCTCTCCTGGGAATACCATTCTGGCTTGTAAATAGCGATGTTGATTTCGGTGTTTGATCTATGGATATTGATTGACAGGTCACGAGGTGCAATCTTTGTGTACCGACAGTTCATTGCGGAGGCACCAGCAGGTACAATATGTGTATGTGTAAAAATCATTCAAATACAGGAAGTTCCTGTGCCATCACTTTTAAAAGAAAACCCACTACTATGTCATGAAGCAGATGCTGCTTTAAAAAAATAACGTAAATAAATACAAATATAAAATTCACGATAAAATATACCCCATTCAGAACTCAGCACGTTCTGATAACTAGGTGGGAAAGGGTACAACTAGATGCATTGAGGAAACAAACGGAGACAAATATAAGAATATAACTACACGTAATTTTTGTCCATCATGAACATCACAGCTTCTATGATGACACTACAAACCAACTGCCGCGATCAGACTTTTGTATCCATCTGGACTTTCCGCGAATTACAATCGGTGCCCATGATGGATGCACGGAAATGGCATAATCCATCCTGTCTGGACTGTATGTGGATGATCCACAACTTACCCATACGGATATACACATGTGCAGATGCCACATTGGATCCATACATAAAGTCATCCACAACAGAGTCCTTCCCATCTTTTGTTTCCAATGGACTAAACATTCTAGATTCTACAAAAAAATAATAACTTTATCAAATACTCTGAGTATGTACTGTATGATTAAAACATCTGTAAAGAATCAAATAACTAAAGGTTATTATAGACACATAAACAAATGTCTCCCTCCCTTGATTCTTTTGACTCATTGAAAAATGGTCTGATTATTAAACTACCATAAAGATATGCAATATCTGATATGATTATAAACAAGCATGCAAAGTTTTCAGGAATTCCCATTTAAAATATAAGAGTTATATATCTTTTTCATGAATTAAAGTCAAACAGGGCTTAACCCCTTCGAAAATCTATATTGTAATGATTTTTCATGAATTAAAGTCAAACAGGGTTTAACCCCTTCAAAAATCTATATTGTAATGATATGTATATATGACAAAAATATCCGCTGCAAAAAGATAAACCATCATCGGAAAAATATAAATGTATTGGGAGTTGAGCCATGAAGATTCTTTCCACATATATATTATATTGATTCAACAACACAAATGCCAATGGGGTTTGTGTAAGGTATGCATGACCCTTGAATCTTGATAACAACATCAGTGGATTGTCAACAAGGCCCTGTGATTAAACAACACAAATATGAGTTGAAGCAACCGGGATATAAAAAAAAAGATGTCTGCCCTTGCTTGTGTTTATGTAGTCCGAGATTCCTCTGCCGTCAGACGGCTTTTTGTTCGACTTGCTAGAGCCGTCGGAACGTCAGAGCGCTCTCCACAAGGAAAACAGCGGATTTGCCGCTCCAACTCTGGGTCAGCGCATTTCCACGTTTCGTGGCTATCGGATTTTATTTTCTATTCGAAACTCTTATATAAATCGCTCCACCAATCATTTTTCTATTCATTCATAACCATCTTACCCTCAGAAAGTGGTGTTACACTCGATTACAGCACGATTTTCCCTTAGACCCTATGATTTCGCCATTTCACTTCCATTTTCGAACATTTGTCATGTGACTTCGAGAAAACTAGGATTACCGTAATGTATCATGGGAGATGATTTGCATATATGATCTGACCTTATCCAAAATAGGGGGAGAATGTAACACATGGTGTTTCCGAAGCCCGTGGGTAACACTGCCATTGAATCTTTTCTTTCCAACACATTTTGTATTATTTCCTTCTGCTCTGATTTGACTTTGAGCTGTCGATGGAACTGTTTGTTCTGCAGAATACACTTTATATCGTCTTGTATGTTGTTTACGTATGCAAATAATTTGGCGCACTGCATTAAGTAGCTCCCATCATGCAATGCGTTGCTGTCATCATTCAGTTAGTATCGCAAGATCACGTTTGTAGGTTCGAAAATGGAAGTGAAATGGCGAAATCATAGGATCTAAGGGAAAATCGTGCTGTAATCGAGTGTAAACACCACTTCCTGAGGGTAAGATGGTTATGAATGAATAGAAAAATGATTGGTGAAGCAATTTATATAAGGGTTTTGGATAGAAAATAAAATCTGATAGCCACGAAACGTGGAAATGAGCCGACCCAGAGTTGGAGCACCGGCAAATCCGCTGTTTTCCTTATGGAGAGCGCTCTGACGTCCCACGGCTCCAGCAAGTCGAACAAAAAGCCGTCGGACGGCAGAGGAATCTCGGACTAGTGTTTATGTAGCTGCGGCACAGGCACTTGTTTCTGGTAAAAAAAATATACCTAGATACTATATATATAGTATCTAGGTATATTTTTACCAGAAACAAGTGCCTGTGAGCTGCGGGACCGGGATCAGGAACCGTAACTCTTATGGTCCTTGTGCGTCACCTCGAATTACCGAAATCACCGTATTTTTACCGAAATCACCATCAGATCTTCTGAAATTCCTTTCCGAAGGAAATATATAACATTGTTTTAGTATTTTATGATGGTTTTATACAAATTTCGTTGTGTATGTGCACAGTAGGAATGATTTATCAACAAGCGAACAGGTAGTATCAAAATCAATATGGCGGAAATAAAGGGATGTAACTCTTGTATTTATCAAAGTACTAAAAATCATCCCATTGATAGTGTAAAATAAGAACATATGAAAATGTTGATATGTGTGACAATTCATGTAAATATTGTATGCATTCCATATATTATAATAATATTTGTTTCACAATTGTTTGTTCAATAAAGCATACCATATATATTTATCAAAGTACTAAAAATACCATAGGTAATAGTGATATACATTAAGATTATGTATTTAATAAGAATTTTTTTTACTTAATGATGGTCACTGTGCATTGCATTGACAATTAATATTACAATTCGTCTATTGTGTGCTTTAATGAATGTTTGGGTTAGTTAAAGTTAATTAACTTTATGTTATCATATATTATTACTGATTAACTTTCTTATAATTTTGAAACTAGATTAATACTGATTAATTATGATAGTTTCCTTTATAAAACATTAAATAATTACATGGAATTAAAATCAATTTTCGTTTGATGCCCATGTTTTTGTATAAACACACATTTTTGAATGTAAAATATATTTTCTCAAAAATACTTCAAAGATGTTTAGCTTGGTGTTTTTTTTGGAAAGATATATTAAAAAGAAAAAGAAATAAAAAAAAGCATCTTTCAAAAAAATTGCAAACAAATAACAGTGAATAAATAGTTAAACGTATCCTTGTGGAGTTTGTGAAGAAGAGTGTCTTGATGACACAATTCAATGCAGTGAGTGTGAGAAGTGGACACATAGGACATGTGTTCCAATGGAACCCGAAATTCTTAATGCTTGGGCAGATGCCAATCTGAAATTCTTGTGTAAGGAATGTTGCTATGAAGATGGACAGTTCCAACAGACCAAGTCACTGCAAAGGTCAGTATTTTTTTGGGTATTTGAACATTGATAAATGTGCATGTATTTATAACATATATTTTAAAGCCTTATATTGACTTCAAGATGCAGAACAATGACAGCATATAACTTTTGATTTTGTCGAAGGGACATTTACCCGAGCCTTGTGCAGGATATCTTAGTAGTTTTAAATATATGTTATATAATGATTAAAAAAAAATTAAGGATAATTTTTTAATCTTGAATAAAATTCCCATAAAGATCAAATATTTTCTAAATTTTCATAACTATGTTCAAAATTAACTTATTTTGACTGTAAAACATTTAAAATTATCTCCTTAATAATAATTTTTAAAAGATAAATTTTTATGTCATTTTGTTTGTAAATATGTTTTTTAAAGGGTGGTGGGTAATGCAGCCAAGATATTTATCTTGCCAGTCACAAGCCTGGATAATGCAGAGTGATCATCATTTTTTTTTATTGTTTTTCATTATAATACGAAAAAATATATATGGTATGCTTTATTGAACAAACAATTGTGAAACAAATATTATTATAATATATGGAATGCATACAATATTTACATGAATTGTCACACATATCAACATTTTCATATGTTCTTATTTTACACTATCAATGGGATGATTTTTAGTACTTTGATAAATACAAGAGTTACATCCCTTTATTTCCGCCATATTAACTACCTGTTCGCTTGTTGATAAATCATTCCTACTGTGCACATACACAACGAAATTTGTATAAAACCATCATAAAACACTAAAACAATGTAAGATCTGATGGTGATTTCGGTAATATCTAGGGTGATTTCGGTAAAAATACGGTGATTTCGGTAAAATTTGGGGATTTCGGTAATTCGAGGTACCCGTCCTTGTGCTGTTTTACCGATACTAGGTGCGGACCATAATATATAATAAACAAAAACAACAAGGACCTAAAGAGCTACGGTTCCGCAGCTAGTGTTTATGCACGGGAAGTAACATACGAGGATAATCAACAGAGTCGTGGTAATCGAATGACTTATAATTATTTCACTGTAGTCTGTAGTCTTAAAAGTTAAATTACTGTCAAGACATACCAAAGGCGAAATTTAAATATTCAAGTAGATACTACAAAAATTAGATATTCTCAGGATATTCAGCAATCTTTTACACAGTGGTCAGGAGAAAATGAATCCTTTACAGCTTTCTTGAATTTCCAAACCGGATGTTATCATCAGACAGAAAAAGTAGTGCGGGTACTACTAATGACCGTAAAGTTATCAAAATAAATAAGGCTATCACTTTCTGTAATTAAATAAAACGTAACCCCTTTTTATATACAGACAGTAGACTAAACTATGCATTGTATATTTCATATAAACCTACAATTTTATAGAGAAGAAAACACATTGAAGTCAATTCATGTCCGATCTTGATAAAAAAAAATATCAACAAAAGTAGAAAAGTATGTAGTAGATATATTTAAATAAATTTTAGAAGAAAAAAATCGCAACTATTTCATTAGACCAGTTCACGTAGATAAATCTCGTACTGCGATATTGACTTTGCGGAAATGGACGAGACCTTATGCATTATTTGATGTGCCATTAACTAAAAAGTAACGAATTACAAAATCGACTCGGACTGGAATGTTGGTTTCCCACAAAATACAAGCAGTTTTACTTACTATTAATATTGTTCATGTACTAATATATAATATCACAAGGGGCCGTCGTGGTCGTGATCGCATGGTAGTTTGATTTACAACTTCCTATGCAATCAGTGCCTATTACCACTTAAATCCCTTAACACCAGCTCTAACTTTAATTTTCCAGGCCAAGTGCCAACAATCTTGAAAGATGCATTTATCACACCACTATTCAAGAAGGGAGATCGTAGTAAACCATCAAACTACAGACCAGTATCACTAACACCAATATGCAGTAAGATCATGGAGCACATCATACATAGCACTGTAATGAAACATCTCGACATGCATGGTATTTTGATAGATGCCCAGCATGGTTTTCGGAATTCTCGATCATGCGAGTCACAACTCATAATGACTGTCCAGGTCCTTGCAGATAGCCTGAATAGAAATGAACAAGTAGATGGTATACTTCTCGACTTCAGTAAAACATTCGACAAAGCTTTTAATCACATGCCTCCTTGTCGGCGAATGTTGTACATATCACAAGTTCGATAATACTCAGGATCACTGAGGGATGAACTTCATTGGAAGAAGAAGAAGAAGAAGAAGAAGAAGAAGAAGAAGAAGAAGAAGAAGAAGAAGAAGAAGAAGAAGAAGAAGTGCCTGTATCACAGAAATACATGTAAACTCGTCACATAGTGATAGTTTCAAAAACTAATGAAATCTTGTACATGATATACCTTTGGCCAAGTACAATTAACACAAAAAATATATGTTTTATTCAAATTGTATTGCTTGACTGGATTATTAGGGTCAGTTGATTTATACAGTATTTCAATATACAATGACGCCAAATATAACGAATTTTACAATATTTCAGCATCCAATATATCTTGTATAGCATAAAATGTTTCTGTCTCATATAATATCCAGGATTAATCAACTTTCACTGTACCATTTAACAAAATATACTCAATATTTGGTGGGGGTGCAAAACTGAGCATCCAATTTGTCCATCTGGTTAAAATGGAACTTAATTAAAACTTTGTTTTCAAAATGATCTGGTACGATTTATTGATGGTAAATTAGATACTTTAAGCAAACTCTTTTTAGTTTGTATGAGGTATTTCATACTTATTGAAATTTCATATTGCATAAGGGGAGATAATTTGTGAAGAAATAATAGGGGAACATCACATTTTCCTCGAATTTTTAGGAATAGGTCTGTGACCCTTATTTTTTTTAATTTCATACCTTTAAAGTGTTTAATTGTTGCTTAATTTTCCACCTAAATCTATCATTTTCTTTATTTAAAAGATAGACAATTTGTTTGTCCCCCAAACAACCAATATGACTATTTTCAATAATAAATGGGCTCCTCCCCTTTACACGCTTCAATTCGCTCAATAATAAATAGGGTCATCTCCTTTGCACGCTTCAATACACTCAATAATAAATATTTTCCTCCCCTTTACACGCTTCAATACACTCAAAAATAAATAGGCTCCTCCCCTTTACTGTTTCCGCATCACTTCACTCAGTTAAAAAATAGGTTACTCCCCTTTACACGCTTCAATACACTCAATAATAAATAGACTTCTCTCCTTTACACGTTTCAATACACTCAAAAATAAATAGGATCCCCCCTTTACTGTTTCCGCATCACTTCACTTCGCTATATATAGGCTCCTCCCCTTTACACGCTTCAATACACTCAATAATAAATAAGCTCCTCTCATCTATATGCTTCAATACACTCAAATATAGATAGGCTCCTCCACTTTACTGTTTCAGTATCACTTCACTTAGTTAAAAATAGGCTCCTCCCCTTTACACGCTTCAATACACTCAAAAATAAATATGCTCCTCCCCTTTACTGTTTCTGCATCTTTTCACTTAATTAAAAATAGGCTCCTCCCCATTGTACGCTTCAATACACTCAATAATAAATAGGCTCCTCCCCTTTACACTCTTCAATACACTCAAAAATAAATAGGCTCCTCCCCTTTACTATTTCTGCATCACTTCACATAGAAAAAAATAAGCTCCTCTCCTTTCCACGCTTCAATACACACAATAATAAATAGGCTTCTCCCCTTTACTCGCTTCAATACGCTCAAATATAGATAGGCTCCTCCCCTTTACTGTTTCTCCATCACTTCACTTAGTTAAAAAATAGGCTCCTCCTCTTTACACGCTTCAATACACTCAAAAATAAATAGGCTCTTCTCCTTTACTGTTTCCACATCACTTCACTTAGTTAAAAATAGGCTCCTCCCTTTACATGCTTCAATACACTCAAAAATAAATACCCCCCACCTTTTTACTGTTTTAAACATTACTTCACTTAGTTAAAAATAGGCTCCTTCCCTTTACACGCTTCAATACACTCAATAATAAGTAGACTCCTTCCCTTTACACGCTTCAATACACTCGATAATAACTAGGCTTCTCCCCTTTACTGGTTCCGCATCACTTCACTAAGTTCAAAATAGGCCCCGCCCCTTTACTGTTTCCGCATCACTTCAGTCAGTTAAAAACATGCTCCTACCCTTTACACGCTTCAATGCAGAATTGCCAAAAAAAAATTGTGAATATATTTTAAACAATGTTTTTTAAGCTAAAATTGCAGGCATGCCCATACGTTTGGGTGCAATAACTTTTTTAAATTATTTGCCAAAGGCAGATTTTTATTATGTTTTAGTTTTTCGATTTGTCTGTTTAAAAATGTTGATTTCAAAGTCTAAGAAATATCCCCAACTACAATATTGTGCATCAAAATTAAGGAATTTGACTGAATTTGAAAATTTGTCTATATACATTAGTAGCATATTTTGTGATAGCCTTACAAATTTTGTTTTTGGGGATCATTGTCTTTAAGCATTATACTTTGAGGAAACAATGTGATTTTTTTTACTTCTGAGATATGTATTAACAATAATAAACTGTCAAAATAGGGATGTCTTAACCATTTTTAAGGAGTTTGCAACGGCTAAGGGTTTAAATGAAAATCTTCATTTTACAACGAAAATGAAAATATATCGGAAATATGTATGTTATATTTTAAAATACTAGACATCAAATATTTAGAAAATGTATAACTTTTTTTCCTTACTAAAATGAGCTTTGTTACATTTTTTGGATATTGCATTGTTTTCTGTGAGACAGACACTTAAGTTGTGAGTTCGAATCCCGCTTAGGCGAGGTGTACTCGATAAACATTATATGATAAAGTTTGTCAGTGACATGCAATGCGACAGATCGGTGGGTTTCTCAGAGTACTCCGGTTTCCACCACCAATAAAACTGACCGCCACGATATACGATATAACTGAAATATTGTTGAAAGTGGCGTTAAACACCATAAAACTAAACCTAAACCTATAATGGACAAATAAAAATATTCTAATCAGTGGTTGGTCAACTGGTCTACACCAACTTATTTCCCATGCTTCACTATATTGCTAAGCTTTCCAGATCACCTGATATCACCTTCAGTTTAATGTTGAGTTCTTGTTGTTCGTGCACTTGTTTGTTTTATTTTACCTTTATGTGTATACTGTTGTTGTTTGTTGTGTTGGTTTTTCCGTTTATCCAAATATCACTTGGGACTTGGGTACTGTGTCATAGTTCGTTTCGTTTAAAAAAAGACAATTAAAAAAAATAATATTGAAAAGGCAATTATATGTGACGTAGTCCAATACGATTATTAATACTTGATAAACCGCAACGTACGTTTTCTACGAACTTGTAAATGACTTTCAATTATTGTCTAAAGATGTGAAAATATATAATTCCAGTCAGTGCATTTCATTAGCAAAAACGATCCCATAGGTATGTTAGTTTAAACATATTTTATTAATTAATTCAATATAACATTACAATATTCAGCTATATACATTACATAATAAGAAGAAATTAATAGGATTGGGAAGCAAGTTACAAGAACTTATATTAATCCCTATCCATAGGTATGTTAACGACAGTTTTGTGAACAAAGAATCATTGTTTGGTAATATTAATAATAGATATTACAATTCATGATATTTCGAAAGAAATTGCTTCAGAAATTATTGTTTGGTAATATTAATAATAGATATTAAAATTTATGATATTTCGAAAGAAATTGCTTCAGAAATTGAAAGAAATAGTAAATGATAACTGTACATAATTAAATATTAATTTCTCCATATCTCACAGGGTAGTGTTGAGATAGGGTAAAAAAAACATGTTTTTAATACATAACTGATGGTATCCTGAAAGAATACGTATTTCTGTAAGAATGGATTCTTGTATACCATTAAGGCTGATATTTATGGTTTATTCTCTGCAGCATTGTATTACATACGGGAAAGGTGAGTAAAATATAATTCATAGTAAGTTTCCATTTTTTCTCATATGAATTTTGACTTCCATTGATTTTGTCAACCCCATCCTACTGTGAATTGTTTACAATCTTGTTGCTCGTCATTATACTGTTCATACCATGATGCATCACTACATGGAGATGGTCTATAACAGGGGCGGATCCAGGATTTCAAGCTAGGGAGGCGCACTTAAAAAAATAGCGCCGAGCGGAGGGAGGCGCGAACATTTTTTGGGTATTTCGTGTGAAAAATCACGATTTTACGCCAAAAAATCATATTTTTTCTAATTTTAGGGGGGGCGCGTGCCGGGTGCGCCCCCCCCCCCCTGAATCCGCCCCTGTATAAATAAATATAGAATATGACTCCTTTAAGACATCATTTATTGGATAATCAAAGAGAATGAGTTTAAAATGAACAGGGTTTTTTAATATAAATTTAACAATTAGCATTTGAAGGAATGAAATATTGTGTTTATCAATACAAACTTAAACACCATACAAATAAAATACAAGTTTTCGATAGATCCGCGAGCAAACCACGGAAAATAGAAATATTGCAGATTCTCTGTTGTAGCTTTTAACTTCTTGTGATATCAACGTGGTCTTTTGAAAAAGCTACACTCCTGTACGTAAATGACAACTTGTACGAGCTTCTAATTAGCAACAGGTTGTAAGAGTGCCTATTGGTGGCTCGTTGTAAGACAAAAAAAAATCAACAGTAGATCTAAAGACCTATATTGTAGACACAATGTTTTCTTTGTCCTCACACATGCTGATGTAATTTTGTAAATATGGTCTCATATTTGATATACCGGTAGCTGAACTATTATATGTTATAACTGGCTTTACGTTAAGTAACAATAATCAATCTATTCGCCGCTAGTGATCAAAATACTGTGACAAGCTAAATTGATTTCGGTGTTCTGTTAAAGTTCAATTCGTGGTATCGTGTTCTGTGAGAGTGCCATTCATGGTATTGTGCTCTGTTATAGCACCATTCATGGCATCCTGTTCTGTTAGAATGACATTCATGGTATCGTGTTCTGTTAGAGTGCCACTCATGATATCGTGTTTTGTTAAGAGTTCCATTCATGGTATCGTGTTCTGTTACAGTGCCATTCATGGTATCGTGTTTTGTCACAGTAGAGTTCCATTCATGGTATCGTGTTTTGTCACAGTAGAGTTCCATTCATGGTATCGTGTTCTGTTAGAGTGCCATTCATGGTATTGTGTTCTGTTAGAGTGCCATTCATGGTATCGTGTTCTGTTACAGTGCCATTCATGGTATCGTGTTCTGTTAGAGTGCCATTCATGGTATCGTGTTCTGTTGGAGTGCCATTCATGGTATCGTATTCTGTTACAGTGCCATTCATGGCATCGTGTTCTGTTAGAGTGCCATTCATGGTATCGTGTTCTGTTGCAGTGCCATTCATGGTATCGTGTTCTGTTACAGTGCCATTCATGGTATCGTGTTCTGTTGGAGTGCCATTCATGGTATTGTGTTCTGTTGGAGTGCTAGTCATTGTATCGTGTTCTGTTGGAGTGCCATTCATGGTATCGTGTTCTGTTAGAGTGCCATTCATGGTATTGTGTTCTGTTGGAGTGCCATTCATGGTACTGTGTTCTGTTAGAGTGCCATTCATGGTATCGTGTTCTGTTGGAGTGCCATTCATGGTCTTGTGTTCTGTTGGAGTGCTATTCATTGTATCGTGTTCTGTTGGAGTGCCATTCATGGTATCGTGTTCTGTTAGAGTGCCATTCATGGTTTTGTGTTCTGTTAGAGTGCCATTCATGGTATCGTGTTCTGTTAGAGTGCCATTCATGGTACTGTGTTCTGTTAGAGTGTCATTCATGATATGCATATAAACTTTAGAAGACTACCTTATATTATTATTCTCAGATATGGAATTGCCTAATCCTGAACTTGCACTACGTACAATGCTATTCAACAACTCCAGATATAATCCATGGGCTAAACCAAGAAAAAATATTTCCGACATTGTAGAAACGACACTTCAGTGGAATTTTGTAAAGATAATCGGGCTGGTAAGTATAGTTATCCAAAGTTTATTAGGATACACATACTCTCCACTCATCACAACCCACAGCTGATCACGCTCCGATTACTCTTCACACAACGCTGGTAACACACAGCTGATCACGCTACGATTACTCTCCACACATCGCTGGTAACACGGCTGATCACGCTCCGATTACTCTCCACACATCGCTGGTAACACAAGTTGATCACGCTCCGATTACTCTCCACACATTGCTGGTAACACACAGCTGATCACGCCCCGATTACTCTTCACACATCGCTGGTAACACACAGCTGATCACGCTCCGATTACTCTCCACACATCGCTGGTAACACACAGCTGATCACGCCCCGATTACTTTCCACACATCGCTGGTAACACACAGCTGATCACGCTCCGATTAGTCTCCACACATCGCTGGTAACACACAGCTGATCACGTTCCGATTACTCTCTACACATCGCTGGTAACACACAGCTGATCACGCTCCGATTACTCTCCACACATCGCTGGTAACACACAGCTGATCACGTTCCGATTACTCTCCACACATCGCTGGTAACACACAGCTGATCATGCTCCGATTACTCTCCACACATCGCGCTGATAACACACAGCTGATCACACTCCGATTACTCTCCACACATCTCTAGTACCACACAGCTGATCACGCCCCGATTACTCTCCACACATCGCTGGTAACACACAGCTGATCACGCACCGATTACTCTCCACACATCGCTGGTAACACACAGCTGATCACGCACCGATTACTCTCCACACATCGCTGGTAACACACAGCTGATCACGCTCCGATTACTCTCCACACATCGTTGGTAACACACAGCTGATCACGTTCCGATTACTCTCCACACATCACTGGTAACACACAGGTGATCACACTCCGATTACTCTTCACTCATTACAACCCACAGGTGATCACGCACCGATTACTCTTCACTCATTACAACCCACAGCTGATCACACTCCGATTACTCTTCACAACCCACAGCTGATCACGCACCGATTACTCTTCACTCATTACAACCCACAGCTGATCACACTCCGATTACTCTTCACTCATTACAACCCACAGGTGATCACACACCGATTACTCTTCACTCATTACAACCCACAGCTGATCACACTCCGATTACTCTTCACTCAATACAACCTACAGGTGATCACGCACCGATTACTCTTCACTCATTACAACCCATAGGTGATCACGCACCGATTACTCTTCACTCATTACAACCCATAGGTGATCACGCACCGATTACTTTTCACAACCCACAAGTGATCACGCACCGATTACTCTTCACTCATTACAACCCACAGGTGATCACGCACCGATTACTCTTCACTCATTACAACCCATAGGTGATCACGCACCGATTACTTTTCACAACCCACAAGTGATCACGCACCGATTACTCTTCACTCATTACAACCCACAGGTGATCACGCACCAATAACTCTTCACTCATTACTACCCACAGGTGATCACGCACCGATTACTCTTCACTCATTACAACCCACCGGTGATCACGCACCGATTACTCTTCACTCATTACAACCCACAGGTGATCACGCACCGATTACCCTTCACTCATTACAACCCACAGCTGATCACGCACCGATTACTCTTCACTCATTACAACCCACAGGTGATCACGTACCGATTACTCTTTACTCATTACAATCCACAGCTGATCACACTCCAATTACTCTCCACTCGTATGATACAAAACAGGATAGAGTTGAATGGGGGTGGGTAGACTTCGTGTTAAAAGCATTCAACTTTGGTGAAAATTTAGGGGGTGGATTCAAAACATCCATTAAGACAAATAGATTTGTTTCAAAATATTTCTTCATATCTCGCTCATGTAGACAGGGGTGTCCCGTCGCACCGCTAATTTACATATTGCAGGCCGAGACCATGGCATGTGCAATTAGAGGAAATAATGACATAAAGGGGATTAAATTACCAGGTGAACCGGGTGGGGGGGAATTAGAAACCAAAATTAGTATGTTTGCAGACGACACACAACTTTTCAACAAAGATGAACGTTCTGTTGAAAAATCTTTTGATATACTTTCAAAATATGAAAAGGCATCTGGATCAAGAATTAATAATAATAAAACAAAAGCTATTTCTATTGGCACTGCTCGCCATAGAAAATCAAAATTTAATCAAATATCATGGATTAAAGAAAATGTAAAAACTTTGGGGGTACATCATGGTTACAATGTTGACAATGATAAAATTTGGAAGGACATTATTGACAGAATGAAAAATTATGTACAAGTTTGGAAAAGTAAAAAAAAATTCTTACAAAGATAAAATTATAATAGTGAAAAATCTTTTGATATCATATTGTGGATTTGAAATTGAAATGAAGGGCATTCCTGATAAATTTAAAAAAGAAATTGAAACATTAATTTGGGACTTTATATGGGATGGCAAAGCTAATCAGATTAAAAGAGATGTATGTTGTTTAGATATAGAAAAGGGTGGAATGAGTATGGTTATTATAGATTCTTACATTGATAGTAGAAGAATAAAATTTCTTAAACATGAATTTCTATTAAATACATCTAAGTGGTCTATTTGGAAGGCGAGAAATAAAGTTAAAAATGACAAAATTCATATCAATCAAACTTTACTTTATAACATATGGAAACAGACTTTAAAATCTGAACTAAATATTTTGCTAAAGGCCAATTGTAATGATACAATAGATAAAACCAAAATCTTGACAATTATATCCTTAATTAGTATTTAGTTATAATATGAGTACAATGCATGTATGTAAATGGTAGATGTTGAAGCTATCATAAAATATCTTTATAGAATGACCTATATCTTGTTGTTTTTTAAATTGATAAATTTAGTTGTATTTTTGAAATGAGAACATATTGGTTTTAAAATTGATATATTTAGTGGTGTTTTTGAAATGTATATATGTGGACTCTTATTAACCCTGGGTAAGAGATATATTGTAAAACAGGGAACCTTAGATTATTTTTGCTTACCTGGGCGTCTAAGGTGTTTTGTTAACAGGCGAGTCAAACAATAAAGTATTATGTTATTATTAAAAAAAACCCAAAAACTAGGATAGAAATCAGTTTTACAGTTAACAAAAGTTAAGGTCAGACAAGGGAAGAAAAACTTTATTTTATTTTGTATTGGCCAATTTATACGTTCCATAGTTTAAGAGGAATAAAAACAAAATACAAATATTATTTTAGTGCTGGACATGGTCAAATAGAAATAGGTTTCTACATTTTTTGTCTGATATTATGTATGATAACAACTAAATTCACGTTTGTCCCAATACATACAATACTTAATTTAGATATTGCACACATCTTCTCTATTGCCGAAGCACGGGACTACTGGACGGATAATATCATCGGGTACTTAATAGTCCATCAACACTAATTACAATGTATAAATTAATTAATTATTCTTATCATTATACTTGATGTCCTTAGTTATTGACGGAGAGCACTTACCTGATGTGCAATCCCATTGGATATTGTATTTATGCATTTATTCAATAAAATATTTGAATTGAATTGAATTGAATAGTCCATCAACAGTGGTATCGACCCAGTGATAGTAATAAAAACGTAGATATCTAATGTAATGCTCTCTGCGCTTTTCTGGAAAACATGCATCAGGTACGCTCGCATAAGTCAAAAGATTGAAAAGCCAAATAATTTAAAAGTCTTTTGGAGCAAGTAAATCAACATTCACTTTCCCCCTCGGTTCCTTGTGCATATGCCAACAGCTTTAATGATCGAGATATTATTAGTTGTCACAAGTATCTTCACTCCTCCTTCAACAATGTTTCAGTTATATCATGGCGGTCAGTTTTACTTGTGGAGGAAACCCGAGTACCCGGAGAAAACCGCCGACCTGTCGCAAGTCATTGACAACATAATGTTGTATCGAGTTCACATTGTCATCTTTATCACATAATGTTGTATCGAGTTCACATTGTCATCTTTATCACATAATGTTGTATCGAGTTCACATTGTCATCTTTATCACATAATGTTGTATCGAGTTCACATTGTCATCTTTATCACATAATGTTTTATCGAGTTCACATTGTCATCTTTATCACATAATGTTTTATCGAGTACACCTCGCCATGATAAATGTTTTGGGGTTATTGCTTCAATTGCATTTTTTCAGAATGACAAAGATTCTAAATTATCACAGTCAGCTGCACTATTCTTAGTAAGTATATACCGGTATATATATAAAAAATTATATATTATTATCAAATTGGAATGACAATAATTTGAGTAAGACTATAAATTAAAAGTTGTCTCCAGAAATTAACATAGCCATTTACACAAACCTTAATTTATAGAAATTGATAGTTGTACGTAATAGATGTCTAGTATATGATTCAAGAAAAAAGAACAACCTTCTCAAATTCAAATAGTGTATATTTCGTATTTGTTAAGGATGTTTTTGCCCCTAAATTACGAATAGAAAGTCTTAGAACATATGGTTCTGTTTAACTAAAATGAAGAAGTAAATCTAAGAATCAAATAAGACATGCAGCTGGTAAAATTATTCACGAATTCTAAGCCACAACTACCTTAAACATTTAAATATCGTGTACTATTTCATTCTTTTGGACAGACATGGAGAGACGACTATTTAGAATGGGACAAGGATGATTATAATGGAATAAGTTATATAATAGCATCTTCTCGAGAAGTGTGGACACCAAAATTGAAAATCTTAAACCGGTAAGTATTTAGTTCATCGTCGGGTTATTTATTTTTGAAATTTGACGACTTTAACCTAAGATCTACGTCGCCTTGTTTGAGTAACTCTTGTGTAAGCATCTAGCTTCTGTTCAGAAAACCAGTATACTGGACACAAGTTATAGAATAATGTACGGATTGTGAAATGTAAACTCCATACGCTGGTGCTGCTGGAGTATTGCTACTGATGAATGGGAAGTTCACTTATTGGAAAAGTTAAGTCATCAAGTTTGTCGTAGAATTTAGTTTCTAATGGTCCTCAGTCAATTTCAAGCTGAATGTCAAGGTAAAAAGGAGATAGATTTTGGGTTTCTGTAGTATTCAAGCTCATTTAGATGCAGATAAGATCACGGACCCGATACTGAATTCAGTAATAGAACATGTCTTTGTATATAATCACTCTGTGTTAATTTATCTCTATGCATATTACAATGTACATGTATATACATATATCATTTCATTGGCATGCTAATATACAAATATAGCCTTTCACTGAGTCAATACATGTATTGACAGAAATGGTAGGTTATAATTGTTTTATCAATTTTGAAATCTTATATGAAATTTTTGAAAGTTTTGAAATTTTATGGAAATTTTGAAATTTGTTGAGAAATTTGGAACTTTAAAAAAAAAATAATAATAATTTTATAATTTTGAAATTTTTTGAAAATTTTGAAATTTTATGAAATTTGTTGAAATTTTGGAAAATACATTGCTAAATCGTGCATAGCACAGATGTTTCTAAAAATACATTGATAAATCGTGTATAGCACGGATGTTTCTATAAATACATTGATAAATCGTGCATAGCACGGTGTTTCTAAAAATAAATTTGTATATTGCATGGGTATTAGTATTGTTATTATTAGTAACGTCCGTGCTATACCACTTTTTATAGAACGTCATATGACCTGTTTTCAGCCAATCAACATTTCCAAATAATATATAAAAATGATAATACATATCGTTAATAATTTTATTAGGGAGAAGACTTCATAAGTTGGAAAAACTTGTGTCCCATCCCTATTTGTTATATTTAGCACAAAAAAATATGTTTAAACTAAACTAATAGAGCATCATCTATATAGCGGAAAATCGGTCATTTTCAATTTCACTTCAAATAAGCAAAGGAAAATCGTGTCATTAATTTATCGCATGCAGTCCATTGTAATACAATTGAATGTAATAGGTTTTGTTTTAAATAATTAGATAATAAATGAATTATTTTGTCTATTTCTAAATAATTAAAGTTAATACGAATCTATCATTTATAGGATGAAATCTGTTTTACTTGAGAATGGATATTCTTCAGAAGTGTTTAAAATAAATAATAATGGTACTGTGGAGACTGTCTTGACTGGTGAATTGGATACAATTTGTGACGTCACACCGAAGTCATTTCCGTTTGACTGCCAATCATGCTACGTTATTATGGGTCCACCGGCTGTTAGTGGCACCTATGAAGTACCTGTTTGGCATAACGTATCACCAGTTTTAGATCTGGAGGCTGTCCGAGATCAACATCCATTTTGGCGCATAGAAGAAGTAACAACGTCTGCTAGTGCCAGTTTTGGCTCCAGAATCGCCATACTGAACATTAAACTGAAACGTTTACCACAAATTTATGTCTACACGTTAATTTTACCAGCCTCCTCATTGTCTGTTCTGGCCGTTTCCACATTTTTTATTCCAATATATGAAGGAGAACGTGTCAGTTTTTGTGTGACAATATTTCTGTCGTACATGGTATTAATGCTGCAAGTTAGTGACATGCTTCCAGAAGATTCCAGGCAGTTACCTGATATTGGTAAAGTATGCTATATAACACGTTCTTTTGTTAAAATGAACAATTAGGGCTATGAGTTGTGTGTGCTTAAAGCAACTGACAACCACATTTCAGTTATCTCATGGTGGTCAGTTTTGTTGGTGGAGTACCAGTGAACCGGAATACCTGAGAAATGTCATCGGTTGTCGCAAGGCATTTATAAAGTTTATTATATAAGTACATTTATTACTTATTTTAGAAACAATTCGTGTGCACTAAATTTAATATAGATACGTTTTTATTAGGAAACATTATTGAACACAATGTACAATACAAGCAAACAAATAACATATATTGTTTTAAAATTAGAAAGTCAGAGATCATTTGAAAAAAATAATAAGAATAACATAAGACATTAGAAAACAGAAATATAATGTTGGAAACACCAAGCCGTTCGCCTCATAAGATGATCGAGAGAAAAGACAGCAGTATGGGTAAGGGTGTTTCTCCTACTATACATATATAACGTATTTGTTTTTGTACTTTCCTAATTACTTGAACAATTTCTTTATGGTTTTTGTTTATGATTCTATGTGTTTAATTGCTGTTCAGTTTAACAACTGATGTTTGTGTTTTCCAAGATTCTCATAGAATGTGACCTAGAAAATAAATATAGTTGCCAGTACTAGGTGCAGTCTTTATATTATGATCAGTAAGCAATAAGACTTCAAGATGATTAACAGAACTAAAGGCGCCTTTCTTTCCTCTTCTTCTACTACCTAGAATGGATGTGTTGTAGGATATTGTGGCATGTACATTATTTCATATCGCCTTTGTGTATATAGACATGCATATTTAAATTGTTTCCAACATTTTAGTGTGACGAGATAAAAATTGATGTTATAGCTTCATCGAAACAGTGCAGTTGTTTTTTTATACTATGTATTCTTTCTGCTTGCAGCAAGGTATTTCTTACTATTGTTATTCAGCAGCATATTAGTAATTCTGAATTCTGTTGCCTTGAGTTACATGAAAGGAAAGGCAAGTGATGACAAAACCAAAATAGACGAACAGGATCCAAATAAGAACAGCATCACAGGAACACCAAATAAGAACAGCATCACAGGAACACCAAATATGGACAGCATCACAGGAACACCAAATATGGACAGCATCACAGGAACACCAAATATGGACAATTCAAACCATAATACAAATACAACAGAAGAAGATGAATTATCATCAGTGGAAGAGAATAGGAAGAAGAAAACAGTCTTATTACGAAAAATCATCAGCCCAATACACATTTTTAATTTTGCATCCTTATTGATTTGCCTTGCAATAACACTACAGGCACATTTAGGATTTTATTCAATTAGCCTAGAGAATACATGTGATGTGCATAATTAATTTACTAAAAAAACTATTATGAAAATTATCAAGCTCTGAATATGTTAGAACAATTGTGAAACAACCAAATTCAAATTAGTGTGCATTAATCGGTTATTAATCTTCCATCTAGTTTTACTAATGATAACTAATCGGTTATTAATCTTCCTTCTAGTTTTACTAATGATAACTAATCGGTTATTAATCTTCCATCTAGTTTTACTAATGATAACTAATCGGTTATTAATTATCCCCCTGGTTTATAAACTGGAAGCACGTTTTTCTTAGAACTAGTTGCTGCAAGTTGTTCTTCTTGTTTAAAATACCATTCAATTTGCATTTTTATTTCGGTTAATTAAGCAATTCAAAATGTAGCTGTATTGATGGCTACACTATCAGTTTAATGAATAGATCTATTAAATTATTTATTCTAATGACCAAGGGGAAAGTCACTGAAAAAAAAACATCTGAAAAAAATAAACTTGATAAATACAAGACTTTAATATTCTAAATAATCAATTCTGCAAGCTATTTTTTTATTATCAAAATCATCACCGTGACTACTTGGTTGAGTTGTGAAATATTTCAATTTGATGATAAAACTTTCATTGATTTTTAATTTCTGACATTGTTTTTTCAATATTGGATTATACACTTTTCGGTATTGAAAGAGATGTCCTTACTATTCTGTAAATTACAGGACTGTGAAATGTTCTAAAATCTTCTTAATTCTATTAAATGTAGTTACTAGTTTGTCATACAATTCTACCTCCTGAAATATATTTGCAATGCAATCATAAATTGACCAAAAATATCATAGGCTATATTAATTATTTTATTTACAATAACATTTGAGTTGCTAACAGAGGATTACAATCACTTCTTTTCCTATTCAGTTGTATTTTTATTGGATATAATCAGATCTCACTTTACAAATTTATGTTCAAATCAGGTGCTCCGGAAGGGTTAGCAGTTCCTGTTCCACATGTGACACCAGTCGTTTAATTGTTAAAATTTTCCTTCAACAAAGGATTTTTATATATTCCACTTGGTACTCTATTAATCTTTGAAATATATAATTCACAAATCTTTATGTAATAATTACTTTAAAATTGTAAAATAAAATCGTTTCCACATTCATTGGATGTATATACCAGAACATCACTGTAGAAATGTTTGTTTTTTGCTGTTCCTTTAAACTGTGTAAGAACTTCCACTTACGCAATCTACCAGTGGTCACTATAAAGTTATTAGTAACAGACACCACAGATTCTAATAAAGGGAGAGAACTCGTAGTATATACCAGAACATCACTGTAGAAATGTTTGTTTTTTGCTGTTCCTTTAAACTGTGTAAGAACTTCCACTTACACAATCTACCAGTGGTCACTATAAAGTTATTAGTAACAGACACCACAGATTCTAATAAAGGGAGAGAACTCGTAGTATATACCAGAACATCACTGTAGAAATGTTTGTTTTTTGCTGTTCCTTTAAACTGTGTAAGAACTTCCACTTACACAATCTACCAGTGGTCACTATAAAGTTATTAGTAACAGACACCACAGATTCTAATAAAGGGAGAGAACTCGTAGTATATACCAGAACATCACTGTAGAAATGTTTGTTTTTTGCTGTTCCTTTAAACTGTGTAAGAACTTCCACTTACACAATCTACCAGTGGTCACTATAAAGTTATTAGTAACAGACACCACAGATTCTAATAAAGGGAGAGAACTCGTAGTATATACCAGAACATCACTGTAGAAATGTTTGTTTTTTGTTGTTCCTTTAAACTGTGTAAGAACTTCCACTTACACAATCTACCAGTGGTCACTATAAAGTTATTAGTAACAGACACCACAGATTCTAATAAAGGGAGAGAACTCGTAGTATATACCAGAACATCACTGTAGAAATGTTTGTTTTTTGCTGTTCCTTTAAACTGTGTAAGAACTTCCACTTACACAATCTACCAGTGGTCACTATAAAGTTATTAGTAACAGACACCACAGATTCTAATAAAGGGAGAGAACTCGTAGTATATACCAGAACATCACTGTAGAAATGTTTGTTTTTTGTTGTTCCTTTAAACTGTGTAAGAACTTCCACTTACACAATCTACCAGTGGTCACTATAAAGTTATTAGTAACAGACACCACAGATTCTAATAAAGGGAGAGAACTCGTAGTATATACCAGAACATCACTGTAGAAATGTTTGTTTTTTGCTGTTCCTTTAAACTGTGTAAGAACTTCCACTTACACAATCTACCAGTGGTCACTATAAAGTTATTAGTAACAGACACCACAGATTCTAATAAAGGGAGAGAACTCGTAGTATATACCAGAACATCACTGTAGAAATGTTTGTTTTTTGCTGTTCCTTTAAACTGTGTAAGAACTTCCACTTACACAATCTACCAGTGGTCACTATAAAGTTATTAGTAACAGACACCACAGATTCTAATAAAGGGAGAGAACTCGTAGTATATACCAGAACATCACTGTAGAAATGTTTGTTTTTTGCTGTTCCTTTAAACTGTGTAAGAACTTCCACTTACACAATCTACCAGTGGTCACTATAAAGTTATTAGTAACAGACACCACAGATTCTAATAAAGGGAGAGAACTCGTAGTATATACCAGAACATCACTGTAGAAATGTTTGTTTTTTGCTGTTCCTTTAAACTGTGTAAGAACTTCCACTTACACAATCTACCAGTGGTCACTATAAAGTTATTAGTAACAGACACCAGATTCTAATAAAGGGAGAGAACTCGTAGTATATACCAGAACATCACTGTAGAAATGTTTGTTTTTTTTGCTGTTCCTTTAAACTGTGTAAGAACTTCCACTTACACAATCTACCAGTGGTCACTATAAAGTTATTAGTAACAGACACCACAGATTCTAATAAAGGGAGAGAACTCGTAGTATATACCAGAACATCACTGTAGAAATGTTTGTTTTTTGCTGTTCCTTTAAACTGTGTAAGAACTTCCACTTACACAATCTACCAGTGGTCACTATAAAGTTATTAGTAACAGACACCACAGATTCTAATAAAGGGAGAGAACTCGTAGTATATACCAGAACATCACTGTAGAAATGTTTGTTTTTTGTTGTTCCTTTAAACTGTGTAAGAACTTCCACTTACACAATCTACCAGTGGTCACTATAAAGTTATTAGTAACAGACACCACAGATTCTAATAAAGGGAGAGAACTCGTAGTATATACCAGAACATCACTGTAGAAATGTTTGTTTTTTGCTGTTCCTTTAAACTGTGTAAGAACTTCCACTTACACAATCTACCAGTGGTCACTATAAAGTTATTAGTAACAGACACCACAGATTCTAATAAAGGGAGAGAACTCGTAGTATATACCAGAACATCACTGTAGAAATGTTTGTTTTTTGCTGTTCCTTTAAACTGTGTAAGAACTTCCACTTACACAATCTACCAGTGGTCACTATAAAGTTATTAGTAACAGACACCACAGATTCTAATAAAGGGAGAGAACTCGTAGTATATACCAGAACATCACTGTAGAAATGTTTGTTTTTTGCTGTTCCTTTAAACTGTGTAAGAACTTCCACTTACACAATCTACCAGTGGTCACTATAAAGTTATTAGTAACAGACACCACAGATTCTAATAAAGGGAGAGAACTCGTAGTATATACCAGAACATCACTGTAGAAATGTTTGTTTTTTTTGCTGTTCCTTTAAACTGTGTAAGAACTTCCACTTACACAATCTACCAGTGGTCACTATAAAGTTATTAGTAACAGACACCACAGATTCTAATAAAGGGAGAGAACTCGTAGTATATACCAGAACATCACTGTAGAAATGTTTGTTTTTTGTTGTTCCTTTAAACTGTGTAAGAACTTCCACTTACACAATCTACCAGTGGTCACTATAAAGTTATTAGTAACAGACACCACAGATTCTAATAAAGGGAGAGAACTCGTAGTATATACCAGAACATCACTGTAGAAATGTTTGTTTTTTGCTGTTCCTTTAAACTGTGTAAGAACTTCCACTTACACAATCTACCAGTGGTCACTATAAAGTTATTAGTAACAGACACCACAGATTCTAACAAAGGGAGAGAACTCGTAGTATATACCAGAACATCACTGTAGAAATGTTTGTTTTTTGCTGTTCCTTTAAACTGTGTAAGAACTTCCACTTACACAATCTACCAGTTGTCACTATAAAGTTATTAGTAACAGACACCACAGATTCTAATAAAGGGAGAGAACTCGTAAAGGGAAGATAAACAACAACAATAATAATATGTTAAACCTTGATATATTTCATGATCTCTTGAATAGTTTACTGATAGTTGCCTTGATTTATAAAATGTTATTCTTTTTTGGTCTTCCAGCTTAAATTGAATATGATAATTTTGTAATATTGACATGTGCAGATGAAAATATGTATATAATGTTTTGTAATTAATTATTATATTCTTTGTACCAATGTGTTTATAGTGGTTTTTAAAGAATAAAATGGTTTTGTCTTGTCTTTTGATGCATAATGTAAAGCTACCTGTAATTAAAATATCCAATAAAATGTGAACATGTTGTTAATAAATGACATAACTGTCTTCAGATGCTTTAAACATTTCTAGAAAATGTCAAAATCTGTTCAACAACATTCTTATATTCAGCATTTACAACTGTATTGTGAATTCGTTTGTAACCCATGGATTCCTCTAACAAAAGATGAGGAAGTGGTTGTGATCGCAGGTTCTGTAACATTTTAAACATTGAGGTCAAGTCATCTTTGTGTTTGGATCTATCTAGAAATGACATAATTTCTGGAGCAAATTTATCACAATGAGCAGTTGATGATATCACCATTGGTCTATCTTCTTGTTTTACCCTATCACCAACAGTTTTAGCTACTGCTGTATGGGGGTCCAACAAATATCCTGAAAACAAAACAATTAAAACTGTGAATCCTCTTAAAAGTTGTCAGTAAAAATAAAATCCATAAAAATAATAAACATTAGCATTTGGACATAAAATTGTCCATACGACAAGAACAGGTACTAGAATGACCAAATATTTCTGTTTAAAGTGTAGGTATTAATATGACAGCTGACTTTTTATATTACTCACATTTTTCCAGTGCAGTCATATATCTGCCTAGTCATAAAAACGTGACTATGTCTTAATATGTGTTTTGCATTTGTGATTATATAGTGGTGTACAGTCTACTGACCTATATGATAAAACTCAACTAAGATTAAATGTAAATGGACCAGAGATATGTCACATTTTCACTTAGAAAAAAAATCTGAATGAATAAAAAAAAATTCTGGAAATAACTGCTAAATGTGTTATCAGTGGTTTCCATAAATAAAACAGTGAAATAAATCCTAATGGTAATTGTGAACTTGTGTTTCATCAAATGGGAAGAAATCATTCATGCTCTAACAATCAACTATTCAACAAATAAACATGTTGGACTTGCGACTTATATTTTAAAGGTTTTGCATGCCATGGTCAATATGTTTTGTCTACATACCTGTGCGCTTAAGTGTTTCTTTAATTGTGGTTTGACAATCATGTTCAGTACACCAATCAGCAGTGAAGTCTCTTTTGATGGTTTCTAGTATCTGAAAATACACAGTTGTATGGAGTAAACCTACTTACTCATGTGTATGTATATGCAATGTACATCATTGAAGACCTTAATTACATAGTCTGGGACTCTATATAAGAGTAATAATCACATTTCTCTATGTACATTTCCAATTAGTTCTAAATTGCAGATGAATTTTCAGGTCTTGTTCATTTATATCCATATCATTTGTAGTTAAAATTATTTTAAAAATGCAGAAGATCGTCGAAATATAAAGACGATTTAAAATGTATACACTGTAATTCAAATTTTTGCTAACAGTATTTGGTTTCATCAGTTGGATGTTTTTCAATGTTATGACCTTTACCCTCAGATAGGTCTGGTAATACATACACAATGTGAGCCATACTTTTGTGATTTAAATTCAAATATAAATTCAAAGGGGCATCATTTTCTTTAAACCAATTCTTAATATTGTAATGCACAAAAATAGATTAATTTATAAGGAGGTTGTGTAAACGTCAAACATGACTAATTCTTTTTTTTATTATTATCCTTTTATAATACCATTTAAGCCACAAATGGCAATTTACTCATGGTTCTTCATCTATCATGGACCAACAGATAGTAGATATTGGTTCAACTAGAAAATGATTAAATTTGGATTGAATAAAATCTGAAAATTACAAAGAATCGCTTTCAACATAAATTATAGTTACTGATATGTCTGTCATGTAAATATATATATGTTGTACTTATTTCATATCTAAATACCTCAGATGGAACTTCAAAATATCTGTTCGTTTCCAAAGATCCGAAACAAGATCTAACTAATGATGAATTCCTATTAGATACATGGTAAAGATATCTCTCGAGGTTTGACGACAGAAGTATATCTATAGCTGGCGACGATGTTCTTATTAGTTGTCGATTTTGTAGGTCATATCGACCTGAGTTGAGAAATTCCGTCAGAACATTGTTTTCATTCGATGCACATATAAACCGCTTAATAGGAATTCCCATTTCCTGAAATGAATAAAGAATCGAAAAAACAGACATCGTTTTAAAAATTGTTACAAGTCGGTGTAGAATACAAATGTGGAGAGTACAACTTAACAAATACCCCAGACACAAATTAAATCAAATTCATCCTCTCCTCTTCACCTTTGGTCTCGTTAGCCAGATGTTCGTATTTTAACTGGATGAAGCCAAAGTTAGCTGCAACTAAAAAACATGTGTTTTGTAGGAAAAATGTAAATATAAAATGGACACTTTCATTTTGCCATGCGTAATTGCTAAACAAAGTGTCAGAACAATTATTGGAGACACATTTAGTATTTTTAGTTGACCCACTATATTTTTTGGCAGGAGGAGAAATGAATGGCTGCAAATGATGTCATCAATTTAAGTCCTCCAAACTTGACAAATATGTTATGGACTCCAAACTTACGAGTTGCAATATATTTGTAGATGTTATGTCTCACTCCTACTGGTCAGAATAAAATACTAATATCCTACAATATATTTGTAGATGTTATGTCTTATTCCTACTGGTCAGGATAAAATACTAATATCCTACGAACCCATGTTAAAACTCGCAACATATAATAGCTTTCAAGAAATCTTTCTTAAATAACCACCTTTTGCCATATTTTAAAACAAAAAAGTCCACAAGTAACAATTTGCTACACAAAAACATACCTTTGCATAATATGCTGCTAAGACGTTGCCAAAATTACCAGTTGGTATGCAGAGATCAATCTCATCGCCTTGTGATATAGTCCTGTTTTTGACTAAATCTAGATATGCTGAGGCATGGAATACTATTTGTGGTACCAGCCGTCCCCAACTGATGGAGTTTGCTGCGCTGATAGTTATAAAAAAAATCAAAGCAGACATGAACATTGACTCTACTATTTCCTGACGATATTTTTTGCACTTTTTTAATTTGCCAAGTCACTTATTATTAGAAAACATGCAAAACGGTATTAGTTTTTTAACAATTGCAAACAAATCAAAATATCATCCTTACAGTACATATGAGTATTCTTTTACAATTGGGAAAAACCACACGAGTAAGGACCAACCACACAATGGTCAGAAGAAAGGGGACATTAAGACAAGTAATGGTCCACAAAACATTACACAGAACATGAACGATTCAGAAATTATCATCTAGACCTGCCCGTCAACTCATGTGCTCCTGAAGGGTAGAGTCCCTTCTACTTCTATTTCTACTTCTACTTCTACCAGTATGCGGCCACCATCAATTCGTTGATTATTCTGCCACTTTTTTGGATGCGCATGCAAAAAAAAAAAAAAAAAAAAAAAAAAGTATCCCTAGTGTTAATTTTCCTATAACAACATTCGTTCATAAAAAGAACTGCAAGAACATCGGCCTGTAACTGATATTAGAGGACACATTTACAATAGCATTAATATTGCTAGGGGTATTATTGTACCAGTTAAAGATACAGTACTATTGAAACTAAAGAAGTTACTGTATTGGATATAACCCATCTCGTTTATAACCTGAGTACTCATGCGGGAAAATAAACCCATTATATCCAATACAGGCTGCTTCTTTTGTTTCAATAGTACTGTACCTTATACTTAGAGACTGCTTTTATAATAGCATTGCTGAGGGTATTATTGTACAAATGTAAATGACATTATCTTAAAACTGATATCATTTCCTTAAAAGCATAGATCTGTTATGCTAAATTACGTATCGTTTTAAGTGTTTGTTTCTGTTTTTTTTAACTTTAGCAGTATCGTTGAACAACGTTTAGACTTTAATAAAGCTTAAACTAATTTGAAAAATGAGAACTTACTAACCTAAGTTTGATATTGTTTTCGTTTAAAAGTGTATTTGCTAAGTTCTTATCTTGAAAAGCTCTTTTAACAAATGATTGACAGTCATCAAAATCTCCGTTGACACCTGTAAAAATTAAACATTAATCATACAATAATAAATTAAATCTAGAAATAGTCTAACAACAATATACTTGCATCATGACTGAAGCTATAATTAAGATTAATGTGTGATTTCCGTCAGGTCGTTTGTTTTCTCTGGGTACTCGGTTTCCTTCAACCAAGAAACTATCCACTACTGGAAAAGATAGAGATGTAGCATGCGATGACTGCAGTAAGTGGTATCATGCAGAATGCTTGCATATGTCAATTCCTGTATATAATGCTTTTGCAAGTTCAAACATTTCATGGCACTGGGTTACTTGTGGTATGCCAAACTTTTCATCAAGTTTATTTGAGTCTTTTATCGTAAATACATTGAATAGGTTTGATCAGTTATCAAACTCTAATGTAAGTTGTGATTCCGGGCCTACCAGCGTTCAGTCATCTCCTATTAAATCGAACAGAACAAATAGGAACAACTAGAAATACAGAGGTATTAGTTATTAGTTTATTAACATACCAACGACATGTACGTTGTTAGATCCAATTGAAGTCATTTGTTTCTTCTGTACCTCGCTAATACCATCCTCAGGGAACAACACAAACACTCCAACTCCAGAATCAGCTGAAACAACAGTTTTAAAATATTGGTTAGGGTTATGATGCTTAATTCCACTTTCAACAATATTTCAGTTATATCATGGCGGTCAGTTTTATTGGTGGGGGAAACCAGAGTGCCTGAAGAAAACCATCGACCTACCTCAAGTCGCGGACAAATTTTATCACATAATGTTGTATCGGGTACACCTCGCTATGAGCGGGATTTGAACTCACAACTTTAGTGGTAATATGAACTGATTGCACATGTAGTTGTAAATCCAACTGCCATACGATTACGACCACGACGGCCCCTAAGATATTGGTATCAAATAAACTGATGTACATACTTAGTATGTTTTATATGACTGCTTCATCTGTTGTTACATTACATCACACTATAGTCTATATCTACCAGCTAATATTTCAGTTTTAATTAATAACATTAAACTTAATTTATTTACGGGCATGGTGTATATTCAAAACGAAGCCTTTCAACTGAAAAAACGTAATCCTTTAAGCACAAGGACGTAAACAAGCATAGGAAAATACGTTATGTTATTACATAACAAATACATATATGAATGAAAGTTTTAATGTAGATGAAACACCTGGTTGATCAATAAGTTTGTATCAATAATACGATTTGTCTACGACCTCTTAATTGCAGCAATTTTCTGAGACATAACACTGCATTTTCTGGAACATAACATTGCATTTTCTATGACATACCATTGATAATATGATATGATAATACCACTGCATTCGGGACTAAAAATTCACCAGTAGAGTGAATTGATAGTAGTAAAAATGTCGACATCTAACTCAGTGCGCATATCCCGTTTCTGGAATAATATTCATCATGTACACACAAAACCAAAAGATTGGAATGTCAAATAACTTAAAAAAGGATATTGGAACAAAAATACAAAAGTGTCTAAACAGGATAGCCAATATCGGCGAATGTTTCCCTTGCATGAAGGAAATGGACATCTAATTACATCATTTAGGAACTGTACATTTTAATAATTTATCATATCAGTTCCGATACAATGACCACTGGACGCATGATAGTACACTTGAGGACTAATAATCCATGCACTAGTAGATGTATTGGCCCGGTGATAGTAATAAAAGTGTAGATATCTAATTTAGTGCGCACGACGTGTTTCTGGAACAACATTCATCAGGTATCCTCAGTTACAAAAGATTGGAAAGCCAAATAAATTAAAATTATTTTAAAAGTTTACTTTACATGCATATCTAGAAAATCCATCCAAAACTGCTCCTCCGGTATCCCCGGATGTTGCTACCAAAATAATGTATCTAAATGAATAGAAAAAAAAACCTATAAAGAAACACTTAGGGGGTTTATAAATGTCAGGAATAAACAAGCATAATGGTAAGCAGATGTACTACGTGGTGTATTCTTCTAATAATTCGATAAGGTATATTTTATTAGAATAAAATACCCTTAGGATATTATATGCAATTCTTTTTTTAAATTTCAATGATAATTGGAATGTCAATTTGATTTAAAAAAATAAATTCCAGTATATGAACATTTCAAATGAACACATTATTTCAAGAATTAAGAACAAGGCCGAAATATCACAAGTTTGTCATACTACATGTACCATAAAAAACATATCATATAGCAATACATTTCTGAACATTCCAATTTTTTGCCTAATATTAACTGGTTTTGTTTCTGGACATTGATACACTTCACATATTAATAGGATTTATCAAAATTCCATATTACTTTTGTTCAAAGAAATCTAATTGTCAAATATCCATTTTTGGCATTAAAAGATGATTTTTGCAAATAATTAACAGGAAAACCCACAAAAAACAACAAAAACTACAACAACAAAAAACAAACAAACAAAGTTTAGAATCTCTGGTCTACTTTTCCACTAGTGACATCACCTGCGAAGTCAAGGGTGACTCACTTGGGTATTTACAGCCTATATATCAGAACTTACTGCGAAGTCAAGGGTGACTCACTTGGGTATTTATAGCCTATATATCAGAACTTACTGCGAAGTCAAGGGTGACTCACTTGGGTATTTATAGCCTATATATCAGCACTTACTTGGAACTGTCGTTTCTTTTCTGCAATGCATGGAGGAAGAACTGTGGCATCAGTTGTAATGCAGCATCTTTGAATGAAGACGTTGGTCCATGGAAAAGTTCCAGTAAATATTTGTTGTCTTCCAGTAGTCGTACAGGAAATATCTCGTCGTTGTCAAAATGGTCTGAACTGTATGCTCTGTTAACAAACTGTCCTAATAATTGTGGGTTCAGATCTCCAAGATGTATCCAATTCTCCAGAATCCTCAGAGATCTGTCTTGATATGATAGTGGAACCAACCTGTCCCATTGCTTTTTAGAAAACGTTGGAATGTTGCCATTTGGAACAAATAAACCACCATCCGGAGCTAGTCCTTTCAATATTGCTTCAGAAAAATTCAATACTTGTGGTTTTTCTGACACATCTCTTGTGGACACATAGCCATGTGTATTTTTATAATGGTGAATACGTTGTACTATCTTACTTGCAATGGATTCTTGAGATTCTTTGTCTTCACACACAACTCGAATGTCATAGGCTTTTTCGTAAAATTGTTGCCTGTATTTCAGAATATCTAACATAGAATTACCGGTTTCTTGTCCCAAAATACGATTGACTTTCATTTTTGCAAGTCTCTCTGTGATATCTTCATTCTTGACATCTAAGAAAACAACTATACCAGTTTTAGAAATATGATCCATTGCAGCAGGATACATAGGGTTTGATCCAGTCAGGGAAACAACGTGCCCTTGTCTTTCAAAATGTAACAATGCTTTACCTTCCTCTTCCACAAATCTCTCCGATCCTACTTCCGATAGCTGCAAGTAAATGAACGAAACTACTAATGATAACAATATAAATATAGAGTTGAATGAACTAACACCTACTTCAAACGTAAAACAATTAGATTGGACATAATTCTAATACAGTTGCTCTAGAACGTGTTAATATTTCACTATAAAGTTGAGGGTTGAAAAAAGGACACACACAAAACCCACATATTTTAAGAACCGAGGAAGTAAAGGGAAAACAATATCACTACAAAGTTATATTCTCCTGATTACATATACCGGTCTCCTTCAACTTAGTAGGTACACTGTATTAATCTTGTTTTACCTTATTGGCTACCGACATCCCCCAGTAAGGTTCTAAATGGTGATCATCAATATCAATAACAGGCATCCCTAGGTTTTTACCAAGAATTCTTCCTACTGTCGTTTTACCGGATCCAGGACTACCCATAAGTATTATGTTTTCCTGTAATGAAATTAAATATGTAAGTTTTTTTCTGCTTTTCATACGTCCATCTTCAAAGGTGTTTGCAGCAATCTTCTATCCAGAAATTCCAGCTATGATGCACAGACCTTGAAACATCATATCAATTGAGAAATAAAAATTCCGCATGTATGTGCTACTTGATAAATGGGAAGTTTACAATTGGAAAGATGAAGTCATCTTGTTTGTCATACAATTTAGATCTGAACCATTCCCCATCTGCAATGTCCTTTTACAGATCAAGGTATGAAGCTAATTGTAAAGATTATCTGTGATATACTCAATTCCATGATAATTATAGCCAGTAAAATCATTAAACCGTGCACTTAAAGAAAAGGCAGATGCTGATAAGAGGGGATTTATTACAATATAAGTTCTTAATCATATTCCGCACTCACATTTTGAAATTGACAGCTATCAGAGGAGTCTATCTGATTTTCTACTTTTAACTACAACCAAATCTAAATTACAAGTGAGAATATAAAACATGGACCATTTCCATATACCTTTGACTTATGGAATCAATATTTATATAGTTGAAACGGCCGCGGTATTCAATGCAAAGCGGGTAAGTAATGGGAATATATAAATAAATACCATATATTGAAGAAGAAAAAAAACGGTTCATGTGATACAAACTCTAGTGTCTGTTATGTAGCTGGTAGGCGCATTTCTAAAGGCTGGTTCAAATGTATTATAAGCCCATGTTTACGGAAATATAAGCAATAACACGACAAACACACAGACATATATATATAGTCTCATTTTTATACAATCATTATCGTCTTGTGTATTAAGAGCATGTGCGACCTGAGAAGCGAGCGATAGATCTATATGGTAGTCATAGTGTCATGTAACACTTTTTATTTACGCCAAAATGTAATGTATGGAGACTGAAAGGAACATGTAGCTATTTTTTTCCTTCCCAAATTCTGTGAATCGCGCAAAAAAATATATTGCCATGTATAATAAGAGTCTATTAAGGCTTTTAAGAATATTGCAAGATTTCCGTTTTCATTTTATTCAATCTAATCAAAATTCTATCTTTAATTGCTCCCGGTTTTGTTATGTCGCGCATACCGGGAGCAATCAAAGATAGATTGCATTTTATTTAACAAAAATCTGAATAAAACTGAATCATAAAAACTATGCATATGATTAAAACATAAGTTGTTTCGCTATTTCACTTCTGTTGATGCAGACATCAACTAATTAACTAGCATTAAAGTCTATATGTAGAATCCGGGGGATTATGCTTGCAATTGCTTCACCTCTACTCGGCACAGCCCGGCCGATTCCGTTCCTCCGTCTGAAGGAGAACAACGGATTCACCCGAGGTTTGCCGATTTGCTTCATCTCCACACATTTTCTACATAATTGAAATACTAATCTTTGATTGGTCAATTACATAATCACTGTCGTCAAAGAGCTCCGGTCGGAAATGCTCTGTCATCTTCCGGTACAAGTCAAATAGGCATGTTTGACATACAGGCGACGACAAAAAGTAAGTATTATGATCATATAGTATTATTATATCTTGAATCCAGAAGATGTCGTTATCGGTCGATTATTTTTGCTTGTTTTTACCTATATATTACTGTAGTTATCTTTATCGATTACTCAGATATAGATAAAATGATGGACATAAACAATGAAAAATGCTAATAATGAGATTGAAATCATCAAATAAAGCTATAAAAAGTAGTTTATATGTGTAATTAAAGTACACAAACCCTTTGTAATGCTTATATACAGGATAATTTGCACTGGCGTGCTACCATGAATAGTTTTAGACTTGCTACAGTGAAAAACACAATGATTATTTACGTATATTCGTTCCGGCTCTGTCAGCCACTACTTTCCGGTTGGGTCGCAAAAATTGTGTTTAAGTAGAACCGGTTTTGTCTATGTAAAAAAATTAAAGAATAGCGAAAACAGCTCAATATCACAATTATGTTTCTTTCTGTAATTTATTTAAGGTTCATTATAACACTTGTCAAGGGTATGTTCGACTTGCAAATTGATAAAAAAAAAAAAAATAAAAAAAAAATGTCTTCAATGAATAAAAGTTGTGAAAAAAAACAACAACAGCACATATTAAAAATATTTTACATGTGGATGTTTTGTATAACATTAAAAGGAAGAAATACAAAACGGTTTGTGCAGAATTGGCATTCGCCAAGTCACCTTCGACAGAATGGTCATGATTTTGTATAGAACTTTTAATTATTTTTCTTTATTTGCTATGCAGTTGAATTATTGCAATATTCAAAGAGTGTTTGATCAAAAGTAGGAACTCTCACTGTTTATATAGATATCAAGTAACTCTTATTGTTTTGGATTAATTTTTGTTTTCAAATAATATATTGAAGGACAATAAAAAATATTTGATTAAAAAAATTAATAAAAATTAAATAAAAATAGGGAACCGCATCGGTAGCGTAATGGTTAGCTTGCTCGCCTCGAGTGCGATAGATTGTGGGTACGAGCCGTGGTCTTGTCAAACAAAAGACTATAAAATTGGTATTTGTTGCTTCTCCTCTAAGAACGCAGCATTAAGGAGAAATAGCAGAGACTGGTCAGACTTCCCGAAACTTGCTGAGAAGTTGTCAGTCATTCGGACTGACAGACATGAAAATCTTGTCAGTCCGAAAAATATTTTGCCGGTCCGAAAAAAAAGTCCCAAAAAATTCACTGTCACATGCATAATGTTTAGTTTGGCCTTTTTAGAGTGATTTACCCTAGTATTAGCAATTGGGCACCTGATTTCGCCTCTGGTTTTTATAGAGGTTAAAGTAATTCAATTTTCAGTTTTCAGTGTTGTTCAAAATTGTATATGTTATGTCTTTTATAGTGTGTGTCTCGAGTTTTGTTGTTTTGATAACCTTGTACTATAGGTCAATGGTTGTATGAAAGACGTCATGTCATTGGCTAATATATATACAAATAACCAATCGTGTCGTGATCGTCTTCACAAATGGGTTTGATTGAAACCGGAAATATATAAAAGGGGTGAAAACAATGAAAATTATGTAATTTAAAAATAAAATTAAACACTGATCAATGCCTTCCGGACAAAATCTGAGGTAACTATTATACCAAACATTCGGTATTACAGAGTTGGCGAAAACTTTTTTTTTCTGTCTGACATTGGGTCAGACAGGAACTGGGGTTCTGTCTTAACCATGGGCTTTGTGTCTGTCCCACCATTTTTTTGTAATATTGTATATAACCTGTCAAATTTTGTTTTTTTTATACAGAACTGAATGCAAGATTACCTATAGTCATGATCATTAAACAACTCAATTAAATGTTTTTCTGTATACATATTTTTATCTAAAAAGATAAGGCAGATATAGCCAACAATCCGTATCTAATGGTCCGATCACGTTCCGAATTTTATACATCAATGTCAGTTTCCGGTTTACCTACATTTTTAATTTCAGTTAAGAATATGAATCTGCTGTCATCTTCAATATATAAGCATCTCAAAACATATTTAATTAAACACAAACAATCTTTGATACTTGGGGAGTGTGGAAGTCAACTTATTTCTGTGCTCAGTAATATATTTCAGTCTTAATGTTCCACGTTTTGCAGGTGCTGGTTCCTACTAAAAGGATGTTTACATTTACGTACATTTGTATAGGAGTTTCGATTACAAAGAGGAACGTGTCGGTCTGACAGAATAAATAAACAAATTTCAAGTCTCTGTCTGACATTTTAATAAAACTAAATGTCTGACATTTTAATAAAACTGAAAACGGAATTTAATGCCATTGGCAGTGAAATCTGGGAGGGAATAAATTTCAATCGCCGGTCCTTTCAAATATCTGTGTTTTACCGGACATTTGGTCCGATATATATTTTGAAATCGTCGGTCCTACTGCATTTCTGTCGGTCAGGACCGACGGACCGACGGTTTTCGGGAAGTCTGCTGGTTAGCTCGCAATCAGAATAATGTGTCCGAGTGGAGCGACATATCTACCCAATGACTGTTATTAGATCATCTTGCCAAAGACAGTGTGAGCTTTTACCATCACTTAGCGCCCGTCGTCCGTCGTCTTTCGTCCATTAACTATTCACATTTTAATCTTCTCCTCTGAAACGCCTCAATCAAATGAAGTGGAGCTTAGTAGGAAGCATCAAGCGGTTCTTGTTTCTAATTGGTCGATTTTATCAAATCTTCTCCTCTCAAACTGCTTAGCCAAATGAATATGGGTAATAACAAAATTACCGAACTCCATTGCAATCTTCCAAAGGGAAAGTCAAAACTCATAAGTATATAAACAGACAAAATCTGTACACATTATTTCACTAAAGCTAGATACAATAAAAACCGAAACTTGGTAGGAAGCAACTATGGAAGGTCTTCTATAAAGATTGCTCATTTCATCCCGATCCGTTGACAAACATGGTCGCCACGGACTCCTCAACGGCTATTATACTGATAGGATTCATCTGTAAAGAAAATTTAATGTATAGCAGATACTAGTAAGTGAATGTTGAATGGAAAGATACACAAACATCTGTATGGCGCTCACAATATAATATAAATGTAGCAATCAAATTGTCTGAAGCTTATACAAATAAAATGAGGATAATCGCAAGATTGAAACATAAGATGTTTTAATAGTATTTCTTCGCTGCCCAGTTAATGTTATTTTTTTATCCTGCATTTGTTCTATTCGAGTAATCACATTGCATTGACCAGATATTTTTTTGCTATACATTTGTATTTGGTTTCTGACCAAGATATCTTTTTCTGGTACTTGATTCATGTTGAGCGACGGTAAGAAACAGTAACAGGATTTATGCTTATAAACTTATAAGCGCGGACTTCACAGAGGACACAATCAAAAACGATAAGAACAAGGCTTGTTACTGCTCTTTTTAGACAATTTGACAGTTTCTTTGGGGCGATAGATACAATATACGTACATTGTCGGAAAATATATAATTCATTTCCACTCGCTGCGAAATAGGTAGGAAAAACTCGTCAAAACTCGTCTATATAAATTTTATATTTTCGACAATGTATATATATATTGTCTATTTTTTTCTCTCCCTCGTTTCACTCCTCAGAAAATATTTTTTTATTAACTAAAATAACGTAATATAAATAAGATTCGAGACAGTGTAGGATAGTGCGTTCGTTACAAGATCGCATAGCATTTATTATAAATATATATCAACATAACAAATTCATTGAGTCTGTCATTTCTATTTCCCCCCCGAAAAAAAATGCAAAATATATACGAGTGATTGAAATTCTTTTGGCATTAATATTGGTGGATGGGCGGGTGTCTATAACATCCAAAGAACGAACTTTTGTCGTATTACAACTTGTAACGAACGTTGCATTAATCGAGTACACCTAACATTTTCTTTGTATACAAACTGCCAAAATCGTCCGTGCGGAAAGGAATTCAATACTACAGCCTTTGTTAATTTGCTTATCTGTAATGTTAATGTAAACATTATACTGTGAAGAAACTTAAATATCGTATCCATGAAGTTATTTCCACAGAGTGACTTACTTCGTTATCAACGAGTATAAAATCAAAATATTACCTTATAAAAAAAAATCTCCCACTACTCAATCGATGCGCCTGCACAGCTACTTAAAGTGAGTGTAGCGTATTGAGCACCAACCGTGATGTCAGTGCCACAAAAAGCATAAAAAAAATCAAGTGTTCGCGACAGTAGCAATTTAACATAGAAATAACGATTTGTTTTATTGTACAAAGTAGCTGAAATTAGCAGCCATGGCAAATATTCATACTATTGATCAGTATTTATCGCCTTTGAGATATTTCCTAATCATAACTATCGTTAAACTGCAATATAATGCTCAATAACAATAAGATCAGTGGTATTTACATACTGACAAACCCGGCTATTTTTAAATGACCCAACCGGTTTGTATACATGTTTACATTTTGACCAATCCGGATTTCAAAAACATCTGTTGACATCATGTTTTAGGGTATAACTAGTTACTAATTGACTTTTCATCAACAAAATAGTATTTTTAAGTAAAATCAATCACTCATCAATATTTTTTTCTTTTTGGGCAACATTTAATTCATTCGTAAATGCAAGATATAGCGATATTTCAGTTGATTGTAATGATTTTGAAGCCGGATTCCTTATAAATTATAGAAAAATCTAATTTTACACTGCAAAAATAAATGATATTTGGACAAAAAATGAAATTAATAATAATAACAATCATAAAGCATCATAATTCAAAACATTATATACACAGTATATTCATAAATACTTACGATAATTATCTGTGTCTTCTTTAAAAATACCGCTTTAAAATATCCCGGATGTTGACCAAGCATTTTCGATCGGAGCTCTTTGACGACAGTGATAATATGAGGTGGAAGAAAACAGAAAAACGCAAATGGTGAAACTAGGTGAAGCTCTAGAAGAGGCAAGGGGGGGTGGTACACGGACTATAGAACAGAAAATTATAATAAATATTTAAAAAGATTTATTTTAATTTCGGGAAAATTTTGAATTTATCCTTTTTTTTTGGTCAATTTACATCATGTATATCTTATTTTTATTTGAGATATTCACCTGCAGAATTACTTGTTGTATTTTATTAGAAAATTATAATAAAATATTTAGTTTTATTTTGATTTCAGGAACATTTTTTTATTTATCTGTTTTGGTCAATTTACAAAACTGATAACTTACTTTTTATTAAAGATATTTATCTGGTGCACCTATTTATCTGTAGAATTTTTATGGTGTTAGATTCATACTTGTTGTATTATAAGTAAATTGTAATAGAATTTTCAAATAATTTCAATTTAATATCAGGAAAATTGTTTATTCTGTTTTTTTTTGTTTTTTTTTCTCTCATCTCTTTTTAAATTTACAAAATGTACATCTTATCTATGGTAAGGTCATCACATGCTCAGTAAAAATGTAGCTCTTTATTTAATTGAAATTCTGATCAAAATCTAAAGAAAATTATCATGGCTGAACTAATTGTCTGACTTTAAATATTTTATTATTTCAACTATATAGAATAAGAATAAGAAAATTTATTATTCCAATCAATGGGCCCACAATAGGGGCAAACAAATTGCATACATTGATTATTGTCATTGGAGGCAATTATACATATATATATAAATACAATGTTTCTTGTCGGGTTCAGAGCCTTAAAAAATTATTAATAATATAAACAGAAAGAGAAAAAATATTTCAGTATCATAAACCTGTTTCAGTTTTCTTGTCTCAAGGCACTCTATACAGTTTCCAAAAATATTGATTATTGAAAGATCTTCTTTGGTAAATAAATAATAGAATTTTGTTTTATCTGACATATTATTGAAATTAGAACATAATTCTGAAATTTTCTGATAACAAATCTTTCTACTATTATTATATATGGGGCAATCAATTAAAAATGATATTCATCCTCAATTTTTAGTGTTATGCACAGTTTACATAATCGTTCTTCGGTTTCCAAGTTTTTATATCTACCAGTTTCAATCATAAGAGGATGTGCACTAATTCTGATTTTACAAATTGCCTGTCTTACTTTGAAATCATTAAGAAATGTATATTTTTCTCTAATAAAATGTTCCTTGAATGTAAAATATGTACGGACTTTTCCCTTTTTGTCTTCATTTATACATTTTTTTTTAAATTATACCAATAACTAAGAAAACTATCACATACTTTTTTTTTTCGCATTGTTACATAGAGTGCCTACTTAGACATTAACATTTGATATATTCATCTTATTTAATATTAGTAATATACTAGAATACCATATATTTGTTTGACATGAATTCAATTCCTTATTGTATACATGAGCTTATGTTTTATACTAATGTCTATGCATGCATGTTTTTTTTTTTTTTTTTTTTTTTGCTTTGTGATGTCATGTAATATGTGCTTGTAAAGTTATTTTATACTTGTATGTGCTTTTTATGTAATAGTCGATTCAAAAGCTCACTAGAGCTTATGTTATGTGCTATAGATATTTCGACTTTAAATCAAACTTATTTGATTTGATATTTGATATTTGATTACAAATAAAAGCACCATAAAGTATATATGAGTTATTTCACCATTTTCTATCCATTGCAAGTTCATTTACATTTATTAAATTCCAATAAGGTAAACAAAAATATGCAGTAATATAAATTATTATGATTTATACGTTTTAAGTGTAAAAATACACGGTTTTCCAATAAAAATCTCGTAATAAAAGAAAAGATTTCCGGTTCGGGAAGAACAGAGTTATCTACTTTTGTGGTTCGGGTTACACATTTTACCGACCTTGAAATCAGAAAACTGCATTTTTCAACTTTTTGAATATATTTCGACATCTTATTATAATCTATGTGTTTCAAGTATATAAAAATACACAATAAATGAAAAAGTTTTTGCAAAACATCGTAAAATTAAAGAAGATATCAACAATAAAAGATTTCCGGTTCGGATTACACATTTTACCGACCTTGAAATCAGAAAACTGCACCTTTCAACTTTTTTAATATATTTCGACATCTTATTATAATCTATGTGTTTCAAGTATGTAAAAATACACAATAAATGAAAAAGTTTTTGCAAAACATCGTAAAATTAAAGGAGATATCAACAATAAAAGATTTCCGGTTCGGGACATTTCCGTCAATTTCCGTCAATTTCCGGTTCGGGTTCGGGTTACACTTTTTACCGACCACCATAATATGATAGAGCAATACTTACAAAGTCGTGGTTCGGTGTTGTTGTAACGGTTCGTTTGGTTACAAAGGGATACAAACACAAGCTCTTTATGCTCTTCGTTTTTTTGAATATTAGTTTTTGGCATCTTAATGAAATACTTAATGACTTATTCATCATCATGCAGCTCACATAAACAATATTCAATAAGATAAGAAAAAATACAGTGACTAATAACGTGAGTCCATATACGGATATGGATATGATTCATTCAGCGGACAACAATCTTGTCATTTATATGTGTGAATGGGCTGGGGGTTTCTCTCACATTTTAAATAATGTCTAACAACAATAACAATAGATTATTTATTACCTATTAATGGACATGCCCATAACATACAGAGAAATCGCATATGAATTATGATAAATAAATAAGGTTAACTTTACTCTTAATGCAAACAAGAAAAAAACTTCAAATATATATAGGCTAGGTTATTCCAGAAACATGTCAGGCGCACTACATTATACGCCTACAACTTTATTTATATTTATATATAGTGATGCTAAACTTAAGAAAATAAAGCATGCACATCGAGATATATTAAAATGAAAAACAAAAAATACAGCTAAAAAATCCAATAGAAAAATCGCTGAAAAGGGAAATTTCGATACCCCTATAACTAACTGATATATACACATGCACGGCCGCTCTATTTACTGACTTGATACCAGCATTTCCATAACAAAGAGGTGGGGTTAAACTGGTATTATGAACCCCGACACGTGGTAACTGTCAGAAATCATGCATGCTATTACTGATTATGTTGTTAAATTATTGGTATGAATGAAATCCCGTTGTATATTTGTGTGTGTGGTTTTTTTTTCTTTATCAACTTGTTGATGTTTGATACGCCATTATTTTCTTTCTCGGAATTTCATGATCCCGGAAATCATATGTATGGGACTATTCTTGGTTTATTCAGAGACGTATATAATTAGAGACAAGAAACCCATTAAGAAACCAGTTACCATATAGACATATCATACTGCCACCAGTGACTTTGTATTCTTTTAATTTATTACCAAATTGTCCAGTTTTCATCAAGGTTTGTTTGATTTGATTTCTTTTACATTTGTGCCTATAAGGGTATACAAATCTTTTACATTTGTGCCTATAAGGGTATACAAATCTTTTACATTTGTGCCTATAAGGGTATACAAATCTTTTACATTTGTGCCTATAAGGGTATACAAATCTTTTACATTTGTGCCTATAAGGGTATACAAATCTTTTACATTTGTGCCTATAAGGGTATACAAATCTTTTTATTTGTGTTAATATGTGTCAGATATTTTTGTGAAAACGGACATGAACCATTTGAACAAAATTCTATGTTCTAATAAATATAAAGCAAATAGAGAGGCACTTGATGCCTTTCTGAACTGTTTTAATGGTGCATAAAGATTATTATATATTTGGAAAGAATAATTATAAAGGATTAGAGTATGAAAAGAAATAGTTTAATATACTGTGTTCATGTGCTTTGGTGTAATTAGCTAAGTTGGGTTATTATTTTTTTTCATTATAAATTTTTTGGCCGCAAGATTTGACGAGATTTTGAAAAGCTGTTTAACTCTTGTTTTGACTGTCTTTGGTCTATTTACGAAAATACAACTGTTAGGGGGAATGTCATTATCATTTTCATGAGAAAATATCAGGGTATTTCGTTCTAAGCAAAAGATATATTAGAAATGAACGTGCAGCGATATATAACACGGATCACGATATACCCATTCCCGTCTTTTGATTTTGTACTTTACTGTGTCTTTAACCTTGTCACGGCCCAAATAGGGATACATTTGTACGTCCCCATTCCAAATCGTTCCAATCCGGAAACGGATTGTTAACGTCAATTCCAATAAAATATTGCGGCGTTTAAATGTTAAAGTTTCAAATCATTGTGGGTGTAAATTATAGTAATGCATAAAAGCAAAATACTTGGATAATTATAAATCAAATGATTTAAAAAAAAAACCCATCTTATATAAAAAAAAATAAAAATCAATTGACATACATTTAAAAAAAAAGTTAAAAATAAGTGTTTTAAATTCTTCTAATTATGCTTCTACCAAATAATGACCTACTTCAACAGTTTGAAGATTATGTCATTGAATTGCGATACGAAAAAGGAAGAAGAAAAGCCGGGGAAAAAAAGTACAATACAATACAATACAATACAATACAATACAATACAATATATTTTATTCCAATTAAGGTCCCTCAAGGGGCAATAACAAATATACATTCATAATTATATCAACAGTTACAACAATACAGAATGGAGACATATGTTCTTAAACAAGACATCTAACTATTTAAATGATATATGTTACAAAAAATATATAAATAAATAAAAAGGCTGTGTTCGGCAGCACGACCCGAGGAGAGGCAATGAGTAATGTATAGTTGCAGTGTATCGTATGGTTGAAGAATGGAATAAGAAAATAAGTTTAAAAATACATGTAGATCTACATGTATATACAAAGCAGGGAGTGAATTTAAGGATGAGATGTGGTAATGGCAGTCCTGAATGACTCGTTCTTAAGGAGGTTGGATCGTATTGTTCCTGCGCAGAAGAGATGTGCGGTTGAGGTGGTGTTTCGCTGGTATCAGTATCAGCAAGGTTGTACACTATGTAATGTAGTACATCATCACTGTCGGGTATTACGAATAACCGAAATAACCAAAATAAAAAATTGAGAACTTGGTATTTCTTTTTGAAATTCGATCCAACCCCCTTAATTGATATTATTAAAAAAAAAAGATACATATATATTTATTTATAAAACACCAAAATATTTATTATCGAAATTTACAGTTCATAAATAATGTATTTATTATTCAAACTAAGATTTTCTCCCTCGGACATCGGTGACGTTAGCTGATTTTGTGTATCCTGTTTAAATAGCCTCTGGTTTTCTTGCTACCAAAAACTTTCAAAATTATTTGGCTTTCCAATCTTTCGGCTTTTAGCATACCTGTCGAAGATTGTTTCAGATACGCGTCATGTGCACGTTTTAATTTCATAATCGGAACTCTTGCAGTGCGTCTTATTCCAGTTTGGGACGTCTCAAAGCTTTATCTGAGGGCCTCAGGGAAGATTAGTTATTAACTAACTGTGTAATCCTCTATAAATAAAGAATTTATTATTATTATTATTACTATTATATCATTATTATCTTTTGGAACGCCAGATTCGTAAATGGGACGTATTCAGATTTGGGCCGTGACAAATGTTCCTGTCGGTTATAGGCAGGGAACCAGTATATATATTCCTCTGGAACCAGCATAGTCGGAAATCAACAACATTTTCGCAAAATCTTTGATATCCCCTGGCCTAGGCCTGCATGAACTGCTAAAATCAATTCTACTTCCGATTGTGATCAACAAGAGCAGAAAGTTGTAAGAGTTTTCACATTCATCCTATATGTAAATTTTAATGCTCTTTTCTTTCTTGTATTTTCTCACTTTTGACATTTTGTAAATTGTATTTTTCAGTACGTTTATAATATAGGTATAACTTTTGAACGGAATGAGATATTTTCATGATGTAAACTCCATAATAAAGAAGAGATTAAAGGCTTTAAATTGATATAAAGTTTTAAAAAATATTGACATTTGATACCCTAATTCGTGGCAGGACAGTATTCATTCAACAGATTCACAGTTGTCGGATGGGGTGGGGAAATCTTTATTAAAAAACATACACAATTGTACAATATATCATCAATAATACATTAAAAGACATATACAAACAAGTTCAGTTTTTATTAAAAACATTTTTATTATAGAATCAAAATAAAATTAAAAACACAAAATTATCAAAGACATACATGTACTTTCTGTTCAGATTACCAATGAGATGTTTACACAACAATTACATTTGAGCACACTGTTTCAACTAATTAACTGTGACCTTGTGTTTAGAACAAAACCAATTAACTTTAAACTACCCCTCCAGCACAAGATGAATGTCTCCAAACACTGCAAAACTTTGACACCACTTTTCCAATCACATCCCACCATGTTCTCTATAGAATCTGCTTTTCCATATTCACAGTTTGACTCAACCACACTGCTCTTGCACTTGACCATTCCTTTTTTAGACACCTTTACATTCGGAAATACAGAAAACTGACCCTTTTCAAGACAAGAAATGAGATGGTCCTGCATGAATTGTTGATTAAATTCAATATGTAGACTACCAGATAAATTTGTGAAACAAAACTCTACAGCATTAGCAATGGCATACAACCCACAATCAATTTTATTGATCTGTTTTTGAACCTCTGGAATCTTAACCAACAACCTTTCTTACTGTTTGAATATACCTGAAACAACTGTATCTCAAGAGATGTAGTTAGTTTGTCATACATGCTGTCCAAAAGAAATAACTCATTTGTATGTGTAAGAATAGAAGTGACCCAATGGTGATTTCCTGTGTGGTGAATCTGAATGGCTGGACCCTGTTTTTCTGTAAAACTGTTATTTGAAACCCACTTTTTGAGTGTAGTGTTGTATGCAGGTGCATGTGCATTGCATGATGTCTGAAAGCCACTAATGAGTGTAAACTGTTTTGATAAGATGTCATGTACTTCCTCAATGATCTCTGATGTTAACCACTGTTTACCTGCTATGATGTTCTTGTCCTTTTCTGTAAGACTGTCGACCCAAGGTGACGTGTCACTAGGTATTTGTTCCTGTATTTTTGGTGCAGAAAATTCAAATTTTATCTTTTTTGGGGGTAATGACTCTGGTGTGTGTGTACTTACATCTTCTGCAGGTCTTTTGTTACCAGCTGGGGTAAAGGGACAATGAAGATCGGGTAGGTCTGGAAAATCGTCGCTGCATGATGATCTGTCTTCTTGTATTGTGTCAAGGTTGAAGTGAAGCTTCTTTTTTGATATTGGTGTTTTCCTGCTGGACTTGTGTACATCCTTTTTATCAGTGTTTTTGGTGCTGAGAATGGATGAAGGTGTTTTTGGTGTGTTTGTGACAAATGCGGAATCTGGTGCAGGTTCTACGATCGGCTCATAGTCGTTTGGTTTAGGTTGCTTCTTACCTGATTTCTTGTCAACTCTTTTGCGTGAGTTTTTTGTAAGAATTCGAAGGTTAACAACTGACCTTTTTTCAATCGGTTCCTGACCTATACTCATCTTAGCAGCAAGAATGTGGAAACAGGTGGTAGTAGAAGGATACTGACAACTCTTCTTAGGAAACAACGTGACACAGTACTTCCCACTCCGACCCTGAACAATGAAAGCACCCTGAGTAGGGACCAATGTAATAAGGTTGTTGTCCAAAACATATTTTGCCAATCAAAATGTGTGTTGACTAATGACTAATGACAAGATGGAAAACTGTGTTCAGTGATTGTATCTGTGGTAGGTGTATCATGATCAGATGTGTGTTCTGGGCTGTTTTGTACAATGTTTGTATCACTAGGTACAGAATCATCCTTATCTGAAGACTGATCCAAAACACTCGACTTGTTTTCTTGTGTATCCTGTGCATGTGTTTTAAGATAGGAAATGATGTCAGAAGGAGGACTAGTTTTTTTTAGGTAAGACAATTCCTCTGGTGGAATAGAAGCCCTAGAAATTTCTGCCTTCAAATGATAATCTCCAATGCCAGCCATGCCTCTCATAATCTCAAAATGCTCAAACGTCTGAAGGAAATGAAAACCTAAAACAAGCATATCCACTGGCAATTCCTTCCACTCATTCTCCTGTTTTAAAACAGCATTGTAACTCTGACAAATTATTTGTAATGCCCAAAAAGTTATACCTATAAACGTACTGAAAAATACCTGTCCTGGTTATAGACCCTCCCAGAGTATCGGCATATGTTAGTTGTTACTATCGCAGTATCAGGTACTATCCATACAAGGGTGGACATCTTTGTTACCAAACGACACTTCAAGTCTTATTTCAGTTATATCCATATAATATGGTGAAAAATCTATATGGTTCAACTCACAATGCATTGATCTGTTCATAAAATGTAATACATTGTACTCACCTGATGATGATGTTTTTTTTCTTATCACAGCAGTCATTTTTGTTACAATAGTGCCTATATTTGCTATATAATCTAAAATTGTTATACATGCATGTAGAAAGACTATTGTTAAATCAATCTGGATAATCCGATAAAGCACCGGGGCAAACCTGTCAGTCAGGTCATGAACACTTGATGGTAACCGTTACAGTTATTTATCGAAGGCATGGGCAGGACAGCTATTGAGGTAGATGTTCAACAGCTTATCAGTCCAATAAGAAAGTTCTAATTAACAACAAAATGATGAGGATCAATATTTTCATTTGCAATATTGAAGAATTAAATTGAAAAAGTTTTTATTGCATTTTATATACTGTCATCTGTACATTTGTATTATTTTTGCAGGATATTGTTCATATTGACTGGTTATATTAAGTAGTTATACAAGAAAAACAATGGGAAAAGAAAAATCAGGATTCCTTACTCCAAAGGCAATAGCCAACAGAATTAAAGCAAAAGGATTACAGAAGTTAAGATGGTATTGTCAGATGTGTCAAAAACAATGTAGAGATGAGGTAAGTATTTTAAACTTTTCAACTTTCTAATCATAAGGTATTAGCACTTCTGTCTCTTGTTTTGTGTACATGACTTGTGTTGTTGTGTTTACATATATGTATATGTACATCATGGTACCAATTATATTCAGAATTCCTATTATTCTTAGTTATGCATTATGTGCATGTTTTCATCAAATGTTGATTGCCTCAGTGGGATAATGGTTAGGGTGATAACCTTGAGTATGATACATCATAGGTTTGATCTCCTGTCTGGTCAAACCAAACACTATTAAATTATTATTTGCTGCTTCCCCACTAAGCATTCACACTCTAAGCATCTAAGCATCTGATAACTATCTCTCACTCATCATATGTTGAACCTATGGAAAATTTGCAGACAGTCCCATGAATTCATTAAAAGTCATGTTTTGAAAATTAATGTTGAACCCTTTGAATTGACTGCTAGAACTTTTATTCTCACCACTTGGGTGATCCCCTTTCAGAATTGTGTCTGTTTTACCTGCTTGCTTACCAACATTGCTGCCATTACTAAAATTAGAAAAGTAAAGAGGATAAAATCTTTCAAAATTTTCTCCTTTGAAACTAAGTACTACCTGCGAATTAGGACCAGACTTTTGTGGAATGGTCCAGTCCTTTTCCCAGAATTGTGTACGATTACCTCACCTGCCAACCTAGATGGCCACCGTTGCTAAAAATTGGAAATAAGACCCCCAAAAAATAACTTGTGTATGATTTGCATGCATATTTTTTTTTTTATATCCTTATTGTATTTTTATATTTCAGAATGGATTTAAATGTCATACAATGTCAGAATCTCATCAGCGACAGTTGTTACTGTTTGCTGAGGATCCAGACCAATATATAGATTCATTTTCTGAGTAAGTCCAGTGAATTGTAATGGAGAGTTTCATACATGTATACATACATGTGTGACATCATCAACCATAACCCATATGATCCAAAAAAGTGATAAAAATATATTAGAAAAAGTTAAATATTAAGAAAGTTATTCTCTTACCATATTTTAAGTTTTTTTTGAATTTAGAAAAAAACTAAAACTGAAATTTAAATAACAGTTTTGTTTTATTTACTAACCTGTTAAACTGGATTCCTGTGTAAACTGGTCATCTAATTTGTTCCCAATGTTTAATAAATTAATTTTAGAGTCATATGTCATTTTACCCGTGTTTTGATTGGTTTAAAAAGTTGAGGTTATTTTCCAATGTACGGAATCTGAAAATATATGTCGTTCTCAAGGTGTCGTGTGTCGTTGTCATCAGGTGATTTTCTTTAAATGAGGCACCTTTGGGGTTATTTAAATTTGTTTCCGATTATTTGCCTTATTTTGTGAAAAAAAAAAATAATTTCAATATCATAACAAAAAAAGTTTGAATTAATTTATAAGGATTGATCGAAATTATTTGTTCTGTTCATTCGAAATAACCTCAATCAGGTTGTACACACCCTTGCTTAACCTGCTACGTGGGTTACACGGTTTGTACAACCTGATTGAGGTTATTTCTTCATGAACCGAACTAAAATTGCGATCAATCCTTAAATAGAATGATTGCAAATAAAATGTTTTTTTGGTTTTGACTGATACAGGTAGTGTAAAAATACAAACAAAAGGGGAGGTTGTACAGGCATACAGAATTAATATTACGATCACCTACATGTATGTATTTCCAAACAAATAAAAATGGGTGGTCGTGATCGTATGGTAGTTGGATTTATAACTACCTATTCAGTCAGTACCTATCATCACTAATGTTGTGAGTTCGAACCCCACTCAGGCGAGGTGTACTCAATACAACATTGTGTGATAAAGTTAGTCAGTGACTTGCGGCAGGTCAGTGGTTTTCTCCAGGTACTCCGCTTTCCCCCACCAATAAAACTGACCGCCATGATATAACTGAAATATTGTTGACAGTGGTGTAAAACACAATAACCCTAACCCTCAATCAAACAAATAAGATAGTCCCTAGAGTGAAAAGTGGTGAGATGTTTCACTATACATTGGGTACTAAGACATATTTCTAATCAATTTATTATTCCTATTTCGACATTATACAATTTCATATATCATCTATTAAAATGCTGAAATTCAAATATATATCTTTTTATTTGTAAGAAACAACAATAGAATATATGGAAACCATAATTTTTTTGTGTGGAAAATTTAATTTGAAATAAACACTCCACCAATAAAACTGACCGCCACAATATAACCTAAATATTGTTGAAAGTAGCGTTTAGTACCATTTCTTTCTCCCTCCCTCAAATAAACAGAGGGAACATTTTCATGTATATCAGTAATACATTGTGTTTTCTTAGCTTGCTTTGGATTTATGCTTTTAGCCTTTTACTTCTATAAATATATTGACTTACTATACGGATCAACCCTGTTCATTGAAGTTTAATTGTAAATTGATTGTTGTCAAATAAAGTGACAATTGCAGCTGTTGGACAATATAAATTTATTTGCTGACAATTGCACAATAAAAATTATGAAAGAACATGAATTAAAATCTCTGAAAGTTTTGATCTTACTATTCTAAGTTTTAATGTACAATTACATTACAATACATTTTTTATTTACTTTGACAGAGAGTTTCTAGATGACTACCTAGAATTACTTAAGAGAAGATTTGGTAAGAAGAGAGTCCATTGTAACATAGTGTACCAGGAATATATATCACACAGAGAACATGTTCACATGAACAGTACACAGTGGGAAACGTTAACAGAATTTGTTAAATGGCTCGGTAGAGAAGGTAAGGACATCAAAATACCGTAAAATTACCTTTGCATAATGCGCAAAATTTTATCTAGATTCTTTATTTTGCAGGACGGTTGAGCAAGCTGCTTTAAAAATCTGTTAAAGCTTTCTAAATCAGAGAGTGACTTGTGGCAGGTCAGTGGTTTTCTCTAATTTCACCCACCAATAAAACTGACTGCCATGATATAGCTGAACTATTGTTGAAAGTGGCATTAAACACCATAACCCTAACCCCTAGCCCTAACTCTAAATCAGAGAATATCCATGGTTATGATTATACTGTAGTTAGATTTACATCATCTTTATACAACCACCTGTGCAGTGTGGTGATGTGTTAATGGTTTTGTTTGGCTCTTCCAATATCCTCCTCCACCAGTAAAATTCGTCATTATGTTGTACATGTGACTGAAATAATGTTGAAGGTTGCATTATAAACCCATAATATTCTAATCCTAAAATTCAGAACTTAAGAAGGAAAATCAAAGTGTCTCTATTTTATGTTATGATAGTTTTGTCATGATCATTATCTGTTTCATAAATAAATTATGAGCACACCTTCTACATTTTTAACATTTCACATTAATTTCCTGAAACATTTCAGTCCTATTCATTACCGTATGGAATGCATATATATTTTGAGTAATTGGTTTTACATGTCCCTGTACATTTAGTGTCTATCATCACTACAGTTGAGTTTTATTCCACCTAATTCCGTGTAGTACTAGATACTAGATGTTGTAGGAAGTGGCATTAAAACTGATTACCTTTATTTTGATTGGAACAATTTGGGAAGAATTACGTTGTTCTTTTGAAATTGCTAAATATGTATGCGATGTGATACATTCATTAGATTTGAGCGATGAGTGTTGTTTTTAGGAAAAATGTTTGGGATGTGGAGGACATTTTATTATTTTTATTAGTCATTTTAATATTTATATTGTCAGAAAAGCTGAAATATTTTGGATTTTATACATAAAGAAGTTAATAATAGATTGTATGCTATATCTTAGGTCATTGTGTAGTTGATGAAACGGAAAAAGGGTGGTTTGTCACATATATAGATAGAGATCCAGAAGCATTAAAAAGAATGGAACAAGTCAAAGCTAAGGAAAAGATGGAACTAGATGATGAAGAAAGAGCAGCCAAGTTTATTCAGAATCAAATAGAGAGAGCAACAGCCCAGGGACAGAGTATTCAACAGACTGAGTATACAGAACTTAAAAGGGACAATGAAGATGAAAAAGGTCAGAGTTGAATCTTATTTATTCTATTTTTAGATTGATTACTCTATTTTTAGATTGTTTACTCTATTTTTAGATTGTTTCTCTATTTCCACTTCTTTGTTTTTACCTATGTTAGGTTGATAGTTAAATTGCTGTTCATTTTACCAGGCTAAAATTGAAATGTTCATTACACTATATGAATTAGCGGCAGTTTACAAACACCACACTAATTCAATTTGGTTTTTTGTGTGTGTTTTTTTATAAAGACCAAAAATTGGCAAGCGAGCGATTTTTAATGTTAATTTTTTACCCTGAAGCCAATTTTTACAGGTACTGGTTCATTGATACTGACAATATCACTGTTAGATCAAAGGAAAAATGTCAACATTGCCAATAATGATATTCAGTGAAATCTGTCTAAGCCAAACCCTGAGTAAGCAAAAACCTTCCTAAACCAGACAGACTTTACAGTTCTATCTACAGTAAAACCTGCCTAAACCAGACAGACTTCACAGTTCTATCTACAGTAAAACCTGCCTAAACCAGACAGACTTTACAGTTCCATCTACTAAAACCTGCCTAAACCAGAGACTTTACAGTTCTATCTACAAAAACCTGCCTAAAGCAGACAGACTTTACAGTTCCATCTACTAAAACCTGCCTAAACCAGACAGACTTTACAGTTCTATCTACAAAAACCTGCCTAAGCCAGACAGACTTTACAGTTCCATCTACTAAAGCCTGCCTAAACCAGACAGACTTTACAGTTCCATCTACTAAAACCTGCCTAATCCAGACAGACTTTACAGTTCTATCTACAAAAACCTGCCTAAACCAGACAGACTTTACAGTTCCATCTACTAAAACCTGCCTAAACCAGACAGACTTTACATTTCTATCTACAGTAAAACCTGCCTAAACCAGACAGACTTCACAGTTCTATCTACAGTAAAACCTGCCTAAACCAGACAGACTTTACAGTTCCATCTACTAAAACCTGCCTAAGCCAGACAGACTTTACAGTTCTATCTACAAAAACCTGCCTAAAGCAGACAGACTTTACAGTTCCATCTACTAAAACCTGCCTAAACCAGACAGACTTTACAGTTCTATCTACAAAAACCTGCCTAAGCCAGACAGACTTTACAGTTCCATCTACTAAAGCCTGCCTAAACCAGACAGACTTTACAGTTCCATCTACTAAAACCTGCCTAATCCAGACAGACTTTACAGTTCTATCTACAAAAACCTGCCTAAACCAGACAGACTTTACAGTTCCATCTACTAAAACCTGCCTAAATCAGACAGACTTTACAGTTCCATTTACAGTAAAACCTGCCTAAACCAAACACACTTTACAGTTCTATCTACAGTAAAACCTGCCTAAACCAGACAGACTTTACAGTTCCATCTACTAAAACCTGCCTAAGCCAGACAGACTTTGCAGTTCCATCTACTAAAACCTGCCTAATCCAGACAGACTTTACAGTTCTATCTACAAAAACCTGCCTAAACCAGACAGACTTTGCAGTTCCATCTACTAAAACCTGCCTAAACCAGACAGACTTTACAGTTCCATCTACTAAAACCTACCTAAACCTGACAGACTTTACAGTTCCATCTACTAATACCTATCTAAACCAGACAGACTTTACAGTTCCATCTACTAAAACCTGCCTAAGCCAAACAGACTTTACAGTTCTATCTACAGTAAAACCTGCCTAAACCAGACAGACTTTGCAGTTCCATCTACTAAAACCTGCCTAAACCAGACAGACTTTACAGTTCCATCTACTAAAACCTACCTAAACCTGACAGACTTTACAGTTCCATCTACTAAAACCTACCTAAACCAGACAGACTTTACAGTTCCATCTACTAAAACCTGCCTAAGCCAAACAGACTTTACAGTTCTATCTACAGTAAAACCTGCCTAAACCAGACAGACTTTACAGTTCTATCTACTAAAACCTGCCTAATCCAGACAGACTTTGCAGTTCCATCTACTAAAACCTACCTAAACCAGACAGACTTTACAGTTCCATCTACTAAAACCTGCTTAAGCCAAACAGACTTTACAGTTCTATCTACAGTAAAACCTGCCTAATCCAGACAGACTTTACAGTTCTATCTACTAAAACCTGCCTAAGCCAGACAGACTTTGCAGTTCCATCTACTAATACCTGCCTAAACCAGACAGACTTTGCAGTTCTATCTACAGTAAAACCTGCCTAAACCAGACAGACTTTACAGTTCTATCTACAGTAAAACCTGCCTAAATCAGACAGACTTTACAGTTCCATCTACTAATACCTGCCCAGGGGTTAAAAATTTCTCTAGCCCGACGCCCAGGGCTAGTAATTTCCACATTTGGGCTAGCTGAAATAATCAGCTGTATGCCCGATGGGCTAGTAAAAAAATATATTGGATATTGACAAACTTGTCAATATTCGTGTATCTACTTATATTCATATATGTTATATGTTGTTTAATCAGCAGCAATGTTTTATTTATTCAACCGCTAGCTTTTTGTCGAAATTGAGAGCAAAGAAGGTAGAAAAACTGCGTAACTCGTCATAAAACACAGCTTCAACAAATGACGGCTTACCGGAAATTTCGAAAATGAAATATCGGATTCCGGAACCGGGAACGACTATTTCCGGTTTTGCCGATAGTAAAAAAAAAAAGAAAAAAAAGAAGATTAATGCAGACCGACCCTAGATTTTTTTGAAATGTGACCGTAAACACACATTTTTTGACCTGGACTGTGGAAAGTAAGTGAAAATAAAACGCAATACCAGATCTGAAAAGAAAGATAGTTAACTAATATACATTGTACATGTTGTACAAGGGTTCAAGTCTGCAAGTCGGATTCATGAAATCACGGATTTGTCTATTGACCAGGACTAGTGGTTCATAGATTCGGGCTAGTAATATTTGGGAGTATGCTAGCCCTGGGCTAGTGAGGAGGTCCAAGATTTGTTAACCCCTGCTGCCTAAACCAGACAGACTTTACAGTTCCATCTACTAAAACCTGCCTAAACCAGACAGACTTTACAGTTCCATCTACTAAAACCTGCCTAAACCAGACAGACTTTACAGTTCCATCTACTAAAACCTGCCTAAACCAGACAGACTTTACAGTTCCATCTACTAAAACCTGCCTAATCCAGACAGACTTTACAGTTCCATCTACTAAATGTCTATGTAATTTGAGACTGTAAACCAAACACCAGTCTAAACTGAACAAATTTTTCAGTCCTACAGGGGTTCAGTTTAGACAGGTTTTACTGTATATATGATAGACTCAGATCGATGTCCAGTCTCTAATCGACGTCCGCTGACGTCATTATCTCAAATCACGGTCCAATCTTAGGATATTCTCAAATTGGCGTCCTTTCCAAACTCTGATGTCTATAGGCCTGTTTACACGATCAAAGTTTGCCATCAAAAATAATTGTAACGACAGCTTTGTTTTTTTTGTGTGTTTTTTAAGCATTTTCCCATTATTTAATATTAAGGTTAGGGTTAGGATTAAGGTTAGGGTTAGGGTTAGGGTCCGCTAAAGTAGAAGTACTCCTAAACACAATAGGATTTTATCTACAGTAACTAAAATATATACCTAGGCATTTTTGTCATCAAGAACCCCTCATCTGGAATCTGGTCTTGTCCATTCTCCATCATTGCTTCAAAAACATTCCTTAATGGGTGTGACGTCATACGTCAGTGTCATTGGACGTTGATTTGAGAAAGTGAAAAACGGCCATATATTTGAGAATTCGATGCCGATTTGAGGATTGGACGTCGATTAGAGACTGGACGTCGATCTGAGTCTTACATATATATATATCTTGTCATATTTCTTGCAATATAATCTTTAAATTCTGATTCAGCAATTTTATTGACACATAAATGAATTGATCTGAAATATTCTACACTTTTAATGACTTTCCTGTTTGGTATGCATGTTCTCTGCACAAACACATACATGTACAAGACAGTAACAACATTAAATCACAACTTATTCTTATGAGCAATACTGTCAGTTTATCTTTTTTTATCTTTTCAGTTTCACTTAGTCTTGGTGGACTAAGTAAAAAGAAAGAAGGGGAGATAATCCCAGGGTAATTATACTTAAATTTATATATTAAATTATGTGTTTTAGTGTATTTTGTATGAAACAAAACCATGAAAAAATTCTTTTTAGCATTTTTTTATGATACATTTGTACTGAAACTTTTGCAGGTATGGACTATGGGTAGTCCCCCAAAAATAATCTCATTTCATTCCAATTCGACATCCAATATGGCTGTCATTGGACAAAGCAATTTCTGATTGGCTGACATAAGAAAAAATCTTCTCATCAGAAACCACTGCCATATAACAGGAAACACAACACTTTTTATAAGAGAGGTTGCTTACTGAAGTACTGTTACTTCCACAATAATTCAGTAACAAATTTTATGGTGTCCAACCTCATGTTGCTGTGTTGATGCCAATATACCTAATCAAGTCTAAAAGTTTACAAAGATTAGTTTAGAGTTAAAAACCATCACAAGATGCTTTCTGTGGTCGTCCCTTAAACTCTTCAATATTGTAAAATTGAAAAGACACATTGGTGGCAAAGTGGCATTAAACACCATAAACCAAACCACATTGATGGCATTATGTTTTGTTTAAATTGATCTTATACAGTACCAGCAAAGATAATCCTCTGAAGAAACCATCTACATCAACCATAGAAAACCCCTTTAAGAAACCATCAATAACAGGATCCACCAGTAAAAAGGAAAGTAAGACAGAGAAAGCTGGACAGAAGAGGAAATCAGCTCTAGATGAAATTATGGAGGTAAGTGTAATAACAGATTTCCAGAAATTGTCCACTGTCTTTCTCCTTTCATGTCTGCACCACATTATATGCTTCCGTTTGTTAATATCTCGGATTCTGATCTTCTTCTTTACAACATGTCTACCATAGGCTTCCTGGAATAATTTTGTTCCAACAGTTTGTTCACAAACTTGACTAACTTTATTTTCATTAAAACATTAGTAATTTCAGTAAGAGTTTACCTACGATTTGTTTTTACAAGACGTACAATTTGGTTTCTGTCATGGTTACACAAAGAGAAGGGTCTACCAATTCTCCCGGCATTTTCAATTGATCCATGTTGTTGGTAACGGTTTTAGAAATTGTAGACAGTAGTTTATGGCTTACCACATATTCTTTAGATTTCTAGCCTTTAAATTCCAGCTTCATATAATTTTACGATCGTGTTTTTATCTTCCGATGACCATTTTTTCCCTATTCGTCCCATATTGTTTACATTGGATATAAAAGGGAACAGACGACTAATGACGTAATTTTTTATGTTCTCATGATACCCGATTTACTTACATGTAATTGTGTAAAAGAAGAAACATAACCTTTACATATCAACTAAACTGTTGTATTTAGAATGTATACTTACACTCACATCCATGTTACATTTACACCATTTTTACCAATACTTTTGTCCGAAGACTGTGCTTCTATATGCATGCTCATATGTATATGTATTAAAGTAAATTTTTTTTATCAGTTTGAGAAGAAGAAAAAAGAACAAATGAACAGAAAAGATTACTGGTTGCATGAAGGAATTGTGGTAAAAATAGTTACTAAAAAACTTGGAGAGAAATATTACAAGAAAAAGGCTGTTGTGAAGGTATTGCTGTGTTTGTTTAGAATGTCTATTACATGTACATGTTTAAAGTTAATTATTATAAGGTTATGTATGTATACATGTATAATCTGTGTTTGGTACTCACAGGAAAAAAAACTTGTATACAATACATATGTTCTGTTAACTCCAACATTGAGAAGATAATATAAAATGTAATATATATATATTTGTTTTTAGTACAGTAAATCTTTTATAAACCAGCCCCCCCCACACACCTGAATTACCGATTTCCCCTTCAGATCGGCCAAGTTCCATTCAAAGTCTGTTGTTTTATATGCATTTCTTACTCACAATACTGCCACCCTTCAAAACCACACTCAGACATATTTTCATATTCATATATACTTAAGTTAACCCCATAATACTGGCCATACATGATTGTTCCATGTTTAATAAATACAGGTAAAAAAAATAAAAAATTGTGAAACAATCAGGAAAGTGTATCATGGACAATCACAAAATTTTCATAAAATGTAGTTGAATGTTTTGATTGTTTAAACAGCAAATTTCTTAATGGAGTGGTTTTCAACTTGTGATTTATCTTAAGAACTGTTTCATAAAAATAGAAGAGAAATATCGAAATATAGATAGTCCATCTTATTCACCAGCAGACAACAGTTTCATAAGCTCTATCCATGACACAAGATGTTATTTTTAAGTTAGAGAACCTTGTTGTACAGGATACTGTGCATTTACCCAATCGTACAACTACATGGACAATTTTATTAAATGAATATATATACATGTGTAGTTTTTATTTGTATTTGTATTATGAATAATAAACAAACAAAGAGTACAATGCATTATATTACATCATTACAAGTAATGAACCAGGCATGCACAGGTATAATATGAAAGGGAGATAATCAGGCAAAATTACAAAATCTCAACAAACCTACCACCCCTTAAAACCCACCGATTTTAATTGTCCCTTCAGTGGCCAGTTTAATGAAGTTTCACTGTACAATGAAACATGTCTTTACTGACTTGTGCACAGCTGAGAGAAATATTTTGTTATCATAAGTACACAGATTCTGGCTAAATTTGTAAAGATTTCAAGCATATAAACTTAATTTAATGTTAGATTTGTACAGGGTTTTGGCAATAATAGATTGAACTGTACTTTAGATAATATGTTCTTTAAATCTTTCTAGGGGCTGTCGTGGTCATGAATGTGTGGTAAATGGATTTACAACTACATGTGAAATCGGTGCCAATCACCACTGAGTTTGAATTCTGCTCATGATGAGGTGTGCTCGCTACAACATTATGTGACAAAATTTGTCAGTTACTTGCAGCAGGTCTGTGGTTTTTTCCGTGTGCTTTGGTTTCCTCCACCAATAAAACTGACTGCCACAATATAACTGAAAGATTGTTGGAAGTGGCGTTAAGCACCATAACCCTAACCCATAAATCTTTCTTATTCCCTAATAGCTAAGATTTTTATTTCAAATGTCCTTATCATAATGTAAGTCTGGAACTTTGGAACAATACATCTTAATCAGGTCAACACTCTTATTTTTGTTTTCGCCAAACAGTCTGCAATTAATAATACAACATACATGTATATATTTATATGTTTTTTATTTATACAGGAAGTAAATGATTTATATAGAGCAGTAATCAAGATGGTGGATAGTGGAGATAAAATTAGGGTAGACCAATCACATCTGGAGACTGTCATACCTGCACAAGGTATGCATATAATTTTAGTAGCTATCTGCATTCAGATATAGTAAATTCTAATTCAACACAAAATATGATTTACCATGGAGTTCTAGTAACTATAGGTCCAATATGACAATTTGAAGACAGCTGCATGAGTATATACAAATCACATATTTTCTGTCTAAAATACTTTAGTATGAATAAAAATTAGAATGAGATTTTTTTAGGGAAAAAAAGTGAAAAATTTGTAAAAAAGAAATAATTTTCTTGTCCAATTTATAAATTCCTTTGATATATTACAGGTAAAAAGTTGTTGATAGTAAATGGGGCATACAGGGGAGAAGAAGCTATTTTAGAATCTATTGATGAGAAGAAATTTTCATGTTCTGTCACCATTGCAAATGTAAGTATATATATATATTTTTTATTTATATGTGATCAAAATAATTACGTTTTACCCATGTATGTCTGCCCCGCATACCTGGTTTTTTTTTGCTGAAAGCGAGGGCATTCATGGACACATTCTTCAATTTTTTTAGCTCACCTGACCCAAAGGGTCAGGTGAGCTATTGCCATCACTTGGCGTCCATCGTCGTCGTCCGTCGTAAACTTTTTCAAAAATCTTCTCCTCTGAAAGTACTAGTCCAATGGAAACCAAACTTGGTCTGAATCATCACTAGGGTGTCTAGTTTCAAAATTGTGTCCGGTGATGCTGTGCACCAACCAACATGGCCGCTGTTACTAAAAATAGAACATATAGTAAAATTGCAGGTTTTGGGTAATAACTCAAAAACCGTTAATAATATCAAAAATCTGACAGGATAAAAATGATCAGCACATCAAGATCTACCTACCCTGCAATTTTGAAGTAAATCTGATTACCCATCTTGGAGTTATTACCCTTTTTTCATCAAATTTGTAAAATTTTAATACTTTTCGTCTTATATTTCAAAAACTATAAGAGATAAAGGTTAACTTTAAATGGCAAAAATGTGCAGCATATCAAGATCTACCTACCCTGCAATTTTGAAGTAAATCCCATTACCCATTTTGGAGTTGTTTCCCTTTTATCATCAAATTTTCAAAATTTCAATACTTTTCGTCCTTTATTTCAAAAACTATAAGAGACAGATGGTAAGTTGAAACTGCAAACATATTCAGCATGTCAAGATCTACCTACCCTGCAATTTTGAAGTAAATTTGATTACCCATCTTGGAGTTATTGCCCGTTTTTCATCAATTTTTTTTTTAATTTTAATACTTTTCGTCATATATTTCAAAAACTATTTAGAGATAGATGTTAAGTTTATATTGCAAAAATGTGCAGCATGTCAAGATCTACCTACCCTGCAATTTTGAAGTAAATCCCATAACCCATTTTGACCGATTATGCAAATTAGAAAAAAGGGGGGATGAAATTAAAAAAAAATCTTCTCCTCTGAAACTACTGAGCCAATTTCAGCCAAACTTTGCTGAAATGATCCTTAGGTGGTCCCCTTTCAAAATTGTGTCCGTCAGCACCCTCCTGTATCCAAGATGGCCGCCATTACTAAAAATAGAAATTTCTTCAAATGGCCAAAACTGCTCTATTTTAAGCCAGAAAGTGCCCAAATTTGAACTGTATAAGCATAATGATGAGCTTTTTAACATATATTACAGGATTTTTTATGAATTTTGAACTTTTGCCAATTTTGACCGATTATGCAAATTAGAAAAAGGGGGGATGAAATTAAAAAAAAATCTTCTCCTCTGAAACTACTGAGCCAATCTCAACCAAACTTTGCTGAAATGATTCTTGGGTGGTCCTCTTCCAAAATTGTGTCCGGCATTTCAGAACACCGACCAAGATGGCCGCCACAGCCGAACTTAATTTAACATAGAACCCTATGGGAAATTCCCATAAAAATCTTCTTGTCTGAAACCATTTGCTCAATAAGAACAAAATTTTAATGAAATAGTCATTGGATGGTTCTCTTCCAAAAATGTGTACGGCGGTTCGGCCCTTCGATCAAGATGGCCCCCACAGCCGAACTTAGCTTAACATAGGACCCTATGGGAAATTCACATAAAAATCTTCTCCTCAGAAACCACTGGGCCAATTGCAACCAAACTTTTGTGGAATGATCCTTGGATGGCCCCCTTCCAAAATTGTGTCCGGTGATCCCGACTTCCAACCAAGATGGCCGCCAAGCTAAAAATAGAAAAAAGGGGGGATGAAATTTAAAAAAAATCTTCTCCTCTGAAACTACTGAGCCAATCTCAACCAAACTTTGCTGAAATGATCCTTGGGTGGTCCCCTTTCAAAATTGTGTCTTTCAGCACCGTCCTGTATCCAAGATGGCCGCCATTACTAAAAATAGAAATTTCTTCAAATGGCCAAAACTGCTCTATTTTAAGCCAGAAAGTGCCCAAATTTGAACTGTATAAGCATAATGATAAGCTTTTTAACATATATTACAGGATTTATTATGAATTTTGAACTTTTGCCAATTTTGACAGATTATGCAAATTAGAAAAAAGGGGGGATGAAATTAAAAAAAAATCTTCTCCTCTGAAACTACTGAGCCAATCTCAACCAAACTTTGCTGAAATGATTCTTGGGTGGTCCTCTTCCAAATTTGTGTCCGGCATTTCAGAACACCGACCAAGATGGCCGCCACAGCCGAACTTAATTTAACATAGAACCCTATGGGAAATTCCCATAAAAATCTTCTTGTCTGAAACCATTTGCTCAATAAGAACAAAATTTTGATGAAATAGTCATTGGATGGTTCTCTTCCAAAAATGTGTCCGGCGGTTCGGCCCTTGGATCAAGATGGCCCCCACAGCCGAACTTAGCTTAACATAGGACCCTATGGGAAATTCACATAAAAATCTTCTCCTCAGAAACCACTGGGCCAATTGCAACCAAACCTTTGTGGAATGATCCTTGGATGGCCCCCTTCCAAAATTGTGTCCGGTGATCCCGACTTCCAACCAAGATGGCCGCCAAGCTAAAAATAGAAAAAAGGGGGGATGAAATTTTAAAAAAATCTTCTCCTCTGAAACTACTGAGCCAATCTCAACCAAACTTTGCTGAAATGATCCTTGGGTGGTCCCCTTTCAAAATTGTGTCTTTCAGCACCGTCCTGTATCCAAGATGGCCACCATTACTAAAAATAGAAATTTCTTCAAATGGCCAAAACTGCTCTATTTTAAGCCAGAAAGTGCCCAAATTTGAACTGTATAAGCATAATGATGAGCTTTTTAACATATATTACAGGATTTATTATGAATTTTGAACTTTTGCCAATTTTGACAGATTATGCAAATTAGAAAAAAGGGGGGATGAAATTAAAAAAAAATCTTCTCCTCTGAAACTACTGAGCCAATCTCAACCAAACTTTGCTGAAATGATTCTTGGGTGGTCCTCTTCCAAAATTGTGTCCGGCATTTCAGAACACCGACCAAGATGGCCGCCACAGCCGAACTTAATTTAACATAGAACCCTATGGGAAATTCCCATAAAAATCTTCTTGTCTGAAACCATTTGCTCAATAAGAACAAAATTTTGATGAAATAGTCATTGGATGGTTTTCTTCCAAAAATGTGTCCGGTGGTTTGGCCCTTGGATCAAGATGGCCCCCACAGCCGAACTTAGCTTAACATAGGACCCTATGGGAAATTCACATAAAAATCTTCTCCTCAGAAACCACTGGGCCAATTGCAACCAAACCTTTGTGGAATGATCCTTGGATGGCCCCCTTCCAAAATTGTGTCCGGTGATCCCGACTTCCAACCAAGATGGCCGCCAAGCTAAAAATAGAAAAAAGGGGGGATGAAATTTAAAAAAAATCTTCTCCTCTGAAATTACTGAGCCAATCTCAACCAAACTTTGCTGAAATGATCCTTGGGTGGTCCTCTTTCAAAATTGTGTCTTTCAGCACCGTCCTGTATCCAAGATGGCCACCATTACTAAAAATAGAAATTTCTTCAAATGGCCAAAACTGCTCTATTTTAAGCCAGAAAGTGCCCAAATTTGAACTGTATAAGCATAATGATGAGCTTTTTAACATATATTACAGGATTTATTATGAATTTTGAACTTTTGCCAATTTTGACCGATTATGCAAATTAGAAAAAAGGGGGGATGAAATTAAAAAAAAATCTTCTCCTCTGAAACTACTGAGCCAATCTCAACCAAACTTTGCTGAAATGATTCTTGGGTGGTCCTCTTCCAAAATTGTGTCCGGCATTTTAGAACACCGACCAAGATGGCCGCCACAGCCGAACTTAATTTAACATAGAACCCTATGGGAAATTCCCATAAAAATCTTCTTGTCTGAAACCATTTGCTCAATAAGAACAAAATTTTGATGAAATAGTCATTGGATGGTTCTTTTCCAAAAATGTGTACGGCGGTTCGGCCCTTCGATCAAGATGGCCCCCACAGCCAAACTTAGCTTAACATTGGACCCTATGGGAAATTCACATAAAAATCTTCTCCTCAGAAACCACTGGGCCAATTGCAACCAAACTTTTGTGGAATGATCCTTGGATGGCTCCCTTCCAAAAATGTGTCCGGTGATCCCGACTTCCAACCAAGATGGCCGCCAAGCTAAAAATAGAAAAAGGGGGGATGAAATTATTCCTCTTGAAATGCATTTTTTTGTTGACTCAATCTTTTGGTTACTCAAATAATCAAAGGGAAGCAACTCTATTACAAAATGTGAAGTAGGAAAAGCTAAATTTTGAGAATCATTGGCATGTATGTTTTTTTACAACAATTTTGATAACTTACATTAAAGGGGGAACTCCTGCCCAAATTTTTTGTAGAAGGGATCTGCAATGATGAAGGCTACATTTGTTAATTTTTTTACCGAAGTTATCAAGTTTTATTGACTGATCTTATTATACCCAGATGAGCTATACAGGCTCCTGGGAGCCTCTAGTTTTAACTACAAACTAGGGATGGCAAACCGTTCAGAATTTACTAACCAGTTACTCGAATAATCTTCCGACTGATTACTCGGTTAACCAGTAGATATCATTGTTCAGATGTAATCTTGCAAGGGACAAATCAATAAGGCGATGTCAATAATAAACTTATATTACATAAAGAATTACAAACATTGAAACAAACAAAATTTATCTATACTGTTCTTTTTTTAGATTAAGATTAAACATTGTCACGGTCTATTGTGTATCTGCTTGTTCTGGTACATAGTTCTTATTAAGGAAAATGACATGGTCCACGACAGAAGATAGTCTGTTTCCTAATTTATTGACGAGTAATCCTGTGGCTGAGAAAATGCGCTCAGACGGTACGGATGTTCCGGGAATACTGAGATACTGACGTGCAAGCACTGACAATCTGGGATATTTGATACTGTTTTCTTTTCACCACTGTAAAGGATTTACGTTAGGTTCACACCTCTCACGCGTAAACCATCCAAAAATATCTGACGAATGTTTTAGTTTTAAATGATTAAGCATATTGCTAGTTGCTCCCGTATATGTCATTTCTAAATTGCACAGTTTGCATTTCACAATTTCACGACCAAGCTTTCCATTGTGGTGGAGGCATTTTGTAATGAAACTTCAAACATTTCAATTGCAAGTTAATTAGATAGATGAACAGTTTTTACAATTGTTGTGATTAGTTATGGTTGTAAAAACATGAATGCCCGAGGGATAGTTATCGTGTCTTATCACAGTTATTTAATTATTGATTTAATCCGATATCTAAGTTTATTTACTGTTACACTATACATGTACTTTTAAATATTTTTTAACTTTTATGAATTGAGAAAACAGTGACAAGATCGAGATATTTTCATCATATTTTATCAAAACTTAACGAATAATCGAATTGCAAAATAGCTAACCGGTTACGATCTTTCCGACGGTTAACTGGTTAACCGAGTAATCGTTGCCATCCCTAATTACAACACAATGAATTTCATACTGTTTGTTTCATAACATAAAACATGAAAGTTGTCCATATTAAGAAGCTTTCAAGTAAAATATAATTACAGTTGAATTTAAAATAAAATGAATACCACTAAGATAGAGAAATTTTCTTAAAATAAACTGTTGCTCCTTCATTTTTTATTGGAAGGAGCTCAAATTTGAATCGTGGGTATACCATAATAAGTTGTCTTTTAGTATTTTGTAACAAGTTGTTTGTTGGTCAATCATGATAGGTTGTTTCATTATATATTCCAGGTTTTTCTGTAAAAAATTTAGATTTTTTTGGCAAATATGAACATTATGCCAAATTTGAATGAACTTTATTTGAATCTTCTTGGAAAACATTTCACCATATCAAAATAAACTTGGGCTGAAGTTGTCTTTATTTTGGTTCTTTTTTAAAACTATTTCTGACAGCCTTGCATTATATGATAGTCAGCAATTCCATCAATATCAACAAAACGAACAATCACCTCTCATCTTAACTCATTGAACATGTAAATTTGTAGAATCTAATTCCTAATATGGTCATGAAGCCACTAACTTTGTTTTTCGAAAAATATCTTGTAGTATATGATTGCGTAACAGCAACTGTAGAAAAATGTTTGACATAAAGTTTTAATTCGTTTTAGGGTTCACAAAAAGGTAGAGTGATTGATAATATAGAATATGAAGACATTAGTAAAATATACCTATCATGACAGGAATACAACAAGAAACATACAATAGTACGGTAAAAAAGGGATATCTGTGATATTGATTCCAACTGAAAGACCTTGGACTGGATATCAAGTCATCAGGGAAACAAAATCTTGTATGCTGTAAAGCTTAAGTGAAAATGAGATTCAACAGATGTTCAATACAGATTATACTTATGTTGAAATAAACAAGACATTATATAAGTATTGATATGTGTGTTTATCGCTATTTTGTTTACTTTCCCTTTGATGTTTAAAACCAATATGTTTCATATCACGTAAGCGCTGAGAAGATTCAAATTATCGCTAATCGCTAAGCGTTGTCAAGGACGCTTAGTAATACTGCTGTTTTCTAATATGATGTTATAATGACGTCACATTACCAAATCCTTGATAAACATACTATCATAGCGATGAAATAATTAAAGATGTTTTTTAAAACCCGAGGACGTTTCTCAGTCATCTCTCATCTCAGGGCTTCACCCATCGATGAGATGACTGAGAAATGTGCTCTCGTTTTAAAAAACATCATTAATCACTTAATACTGTTAAACTCTGTATACTTATGTTGAAATAAACAAGACATTTTATAAGTATTGGTATATATGTGTGCATACTGTTAAACTGTGTATGATCTGAATGAATGAAAAAATGCCATCATATTTATTTGAATGACGGATAATTTTATTGTAATTATTGTAGATTTCTAACTAAAGGGAAATTATCAGTATTGTTATCATTTTTATAATAATCCTATTATTAATAATCAAAACATAATATAAGGGCCATTGTAGTCGTGATCGTATGGTAGTTAAGTCTCCTAAACTTATTGTTTTTGCTCCGTTTCTTATTATTATTATTATTATTATTCTCCTCTTTCTCTTTCTCTTTCTCCTTTCTTTCCGCGGACCATGAACTTGTCCACGGCAGATCTCAGGATGGCCACCACAATGCCGCAAAAATTCAACATTGTCCGATATCATCAAAATTTGATATGTGGGTAGATAATGATGTCCCGACATTGAAAAATTTCTACCGGTCGCCATTTTCAAAATGGACGCCACAATACCGCACAAATTCAACATTGTCCGATTTCAACTCCATTTCATATGTGGGTAGATTATGATGTCCCGAATTGATTCCTGACATCGAAAAATTTCTACCGGTCGCCATTTTCAAAATGGCCGCCACAATACCGCACAAATTCAACATTGTCCGATTTCAACGACATTTCATATGTGGGTAGACTATGATGTCCCGAAATGATTCCTGACATCGAAAAATTTCTACCGGTCGCCATTTTCAAAATAGCCGCCACAATACCGCACAAATTCAACATTGTCCGATTTCAACGACATTTCATATGTGGGTAGATTATGATGTCCCAAAATGATTCCTGACATCGAAAAATTTCTACCGGTCGCCATTTTCAAAATGGCCACCACAATACCGCACAAATTCAACATTGTCCGATTTCAACGACATTTCATATGTGGGTAGATTATGATGTCCCGAAATGATTCCTGACATCGAAAAATTTCTACTGGTCGCCATTTTCAAAATGGCCGCCACAATACCGCACAAATTCAACATTGTTCGATTTCAATGTTTGGAATTGATTTCCGACATCGAAAAATTTCTACCGGTCTCCATTTTCAAAATAGCCGCCACAATACCGCAAAAATTCAACATTGATCGATTTCAAAGGTAGCTTTTAATTAATTTTTTAAACCGGTTGTCTGTGGCCGGTTTGGGAGACTTCATAATTGTTAGATTATAATCATATCTTGTTGGATTTACATCTACCTGTGCAACCAGTGCCTATCACCACTAAAGTTGTGATTTCGAACCCTGTTCATGGCGAGATGTACTTGATACAACATTATGTGATAAAGTTTGTCAGTTTCCTCTACCAATAAAACTGACCGCCACGATGTAACTGAAATATTGTTCAATGTCGAGATGTAGGTCAATGTATAAAGTAGAACTAGCTGTATCTGTGGTATCTTTTATTTCAAGCTCAATGGGATAGTTGCGATCAACAAAATCCCTAAACTTAGAGAATTATTTAGTGAAAGAACATCATCTATGTAGAGGAATGTGAAATTACTCGATCAAGCTAGCTTCTGTTCAAAAATACATTCACCAAACAAAACAAATATGTTGTGAATCAAAAATTTGGACATTTGCATGTTGGTCTAGTACAAAGTTGACATCATCATCATCTCTTTGAATGTAACATGTTCTCGCCACAACACATGTAAAGCTAAAAGAAATGGCTCATTTGGCGCTAAGCAATAATTGTTCACTCATCCTTATTAAAGGTAATAGGATTACCACATGTGTCAAGGCTGTTATAACAAATAGTCAAATTAATGCAATACAAATATTCAGGTATATATTAATATAAAAAAACATGAGAAATTTGTTATTATTTTAATAAAAAGTCAACGACCTCTGTGGAAGAAAAAAGGAGTTTCCAATAACTGTTTCTGAATAAACTTGTCCTGTAATGGTTTATTTTTGCGTGCAACTTGTAACAAAAAGCTGTCATTTTTTAAACAGCCATGAACCTGGATAATGCATTGTGTTAGTGTTAAGACGTTTGCAGAAAATAACAAGCGTTCTTCAGCAGGCCGATACAATAAAACATAAAAGGCCATTATTTAAATATCTGAACCAGCTTGCTTCAATAATGACACATAAGTGGGTTAAGATTATATTTGTTGTTATTCATTTAAACATCAGCATCAACTTCAGTTGTAGTAAGTTCCTTTGAAAACAATAAGCCACTTACTCGATTGGTTTCAATATGTTTGGTTTGTTTTATGGTGCTCAACGCCACTTTCAACAATATTTCATTTTTATCGTGGTGATCAGTTTTATTGATGGAGGAAACCGCAGTACCCGGAGAAAACCACCGACCTGTCGCAAGTCACTGACAAACTTTATCACATAATGTTGTATCAAGTACACCTTGTCATTAACGGGGTTCGAACTCATAACTTTAGTGGTGATAGACACTGATAGCACATGTAGTTGTAAATCCAACTACCATACGATCACAACCTCGAAGACCCCTGTTCCATAACGACCCAAGCATATAATACAATATATCAAGACAACTTTGAAGATGTCGGGAGTAATCATGAAACGTCAATCGAAGGACAGACAAATTACTAGTGGCACCTGTCATGTTACTTTTGCTACAAATCAGTTTGAACAAAAAAGAACGGGATCGTGATTACGACAAATGGAACATCCATGGTCAATGGTGTCGCACATATTCCTTTACGTTTAACCAAGTCATTGAGGCAACTGTAAAACTTTCGGAATGATAGCTTCCAATTAACCTGTATGAACCCTTTATTTAGTAACGTCTTTGTTAGTTGCAACCTTTCTATCAAGGAAACCACAAGCTATGGAATATCGTATTAATTGAGAAAGCTATATACTCCGTATGCAGGTGTTGCTGGTATGTTGCTATATCTGTATCTGTATCCAATGAAATTCTGCCAATTAAGGCACACCTCCTTGATTGGAGTAATAAAACACAATGTCACTATATCCCAATTGTCAATTCAATCCAGCACCAAAGTATTTACACGTCACATGTTATTTACATAGTTCATATTAAGTATTCGTTTAAAAGGTAAAAGTTATGTATTTTAAAACAATATATGTCTAAGCGATCTGCATACACACAAGAGTTATTGACTACGCAGAAATGTTTATCTTTCTCTTACATCTTAACAGGTCGTTCTTCGTAAGCAGTTCATATCTTTTACAGTGCATTTTGTATATTAATTGTCTACACAGTGGCTCAATGCTGATGCATATATTTGCTTCTAAGCTATTATTCACAGATGGAAAGTTCACAATGGGAAAATTGAAATCATATCTTTTATCGTAAAGTTTTGTTCTTCACAGGCCTTCACTGTTAAGATTATATAATTATATGTACTTAGCAAGCAGTGAAACCCTTGGTAAAATTGCGGCTAAAATTGCAAAAACCGTTCCAACAAGACGGTCGTTTCCTTACTTGATAAAACATTTTCGAACTTTACGTTTGCAAAAATGAAAAAGCAAGCAGTTGGTATTATTATTTAAGTGGAATCGTTCAAAAGTAAAATCTACAAGGGACTTTACACGAACATTAATGATGCTATGGATTATATAAAACTTAGATGACCGTCGTGGTGGTCCTGATGTTATGGTAGTTGGATTTACAACTACTTATGCAATCGGTGCCTATCACCACTGACATTGTGAATTCGAATCCCGCTCATGGGGAGGTGTACTCGATACATGTGATAAAGTTTGTCAGTGACCTGCAGCAGTTCGGCGATTTTATCCGGCTACTCTGGTTTCCTCCACCAATAAAACTGACTGCCACGATATAACTGAAATATCGTTGAAAGTGTCACTAAACACAATAACCATATAAAACTTAGCTATATTATTTAAAAAAAAAACACTTTATCCTTGTGCATGTTTCTTTTGATAAAAACACGTTAACGTGCGACATCGCATCAAACAATGAGTTCACCCCGGTTTTTTGGTGGCGTCCGTGTTGCTCATCTTTTTAGTTTTTGTGTTGTCCTATTGTGTGTCTACGTTCTGTGTTCCATGTTGTGATGTCCGTTACGATTACCGCATGGAAGAGATGTTCAGTTCGTCTTTACCCCTCCAGTTGTTTGTGGGGGAGGGGCTCGTGTTTTATTTACGTTATTTGTGTTTTTGCTAAATGTTTTTCTTCTTCTTGTGTACCCTATGTTGCCAGTTTCTCTGGATTGTCCATTTGTGATTGACCCTTCTGTATTCTCTGACGTTTATTATACATCTGATTATCCCTTTGGTATCTTCAAACTCTTACCTCTATACCAAGTAAGCTGTTGTCCTTGCAGACAAGGCACCTAACAATATAATTTTTGTGATTATACAGTCACAGAATGCTTGATAAAAGAATTAGGTATTGACAATTCACTTGGAAACCCTACATATACCTTGACGAGACGACGACACGTGCGAAAGAGGACACTCGTATGTCTGTTTTGTGTTCCTTTGGATCAACCAAAGATGATCTTCCGTCGCTCTACTGAGTGTCCTTAAAAACAGCGTTATATTGCTGGGTCTGTCAAATGCTCCACGAAACATTTTCCAAATTATTAACATCTATCGGATGTCAAAACCAGGCTTCAGATATACTGACATTGTTTTGTCTGTACTTCGATTTACGGATTATTTGGTGTCTTTAAAACCCTTCGTCTATTCTTTTGCTAAAGGGACAGCGCTACTTAGTGTCCCCCTTGTCAACAGATGGGTTTTAAAGAAATTACTGTAAATCAAGAAATATGTAATCTCCTAAATTACCATCAAAACACGATTGACGTATATTTACTTATTATTATTATACTTACAACAGGAATAACATCATTTTAGGTTAAAAACACCAATGATTTCTTCTCAATTTTGGCACGTTAGAGAATGACATTGATAAATACTGAAAATAATCATTTAAAATTTTTAGCAATAAATAATATTTCTTGATTTTGTATAGCATATTATAATAATAAAAGTAGATTAAGTATTTTATAGTATATTTATCATCGGTTCCAGGACAGATAAACAAATTATTCGTTTTTTATTGTTAGTTTTTTTCTCATTCCTATTCCACCAATTGAAACTATACATATAGGTGTACGTGACTTACGAGAATAACCACACGTACACAGATATCGACGTTCCCTTGGTTCTCAAAATCCAATTTTGAAAGGATTATACATGTATTACGATTTCATGGCGTTGTGAAAAATCAAAAACAAATCGTCGTTTAAAACTGTTGCTAAACAAGCTTAATATGTTGTATGTACATGATTGCAAGACAGAACTTCTACATATATGACGGGAAATTATTAAGGCAGTCGTTCATGTATGATACCTAAATATTTTTTGTATTTTTTTATTATTATTTGCAATTAAGCAGTATTTTGTTTTTGGGAATGAGTAGTGTTTCATCACACTAATGGGATTTATTTAAGTGAATCATTAAAATTGTATCAGGTAAGTCTTAAAATTTGTTTGATATGAGACTTTTTATATGACGATGTTAACTAAAGTAATGTTACGTCATATTATGTTATGGTAGTGTCGTTGTCTTCGTTCTCATTCTGTTGACCAAATGAATTACGTGCCATAACGTAAGTTCGTGTCTACTGATGTTTCAGATTTTGGAACACAAAGATTCCTGACTCAGAATAAAGATTGGTATGGATTTAGGGCATTGTAGCTGTACACGTTTCCAAGCCCTATGGTACACAAATGGGTGTTTTGAGTTTTTTTTGTATATGGAGAGGTTATTGTTTATCTGATTTTTATTAGTTTTTTAAATCTCATTTTTCAGGTATATTGGTGATGTTCTGTCAATTAATAATCCAAACTTTGCTAACTGAATTCCATTACTATACCCAAAGAACTTGAAACAAAGGAAACAACAGAAACAGTTTCCTCTGCCACATTTCTTGACATTTACCTCAAATTTGACACCAATGGTCAACTTTCTATAAGACTCTATATGAGAAAAGAGAAGACTTCGATTTTGCCATACCAAATTTTCAACACAAGTAATAGTAATATACCAATCCCTCCGAAGTATGGAGTTTACATTTTACAACTCATAGCTCGAGCTTGCAGTTGTATTAATACAGTTTACAACGTCTTCGGGGGTACTTAACTATTAAGTCTAGGATTTTTAAAGAATCTTATGTCATTAAAAGTTTTTCAGAAGATATGAACACCTTGTTAATATGTCACTTACTTACAATGACGAAAGATGATTTTGGCAATTAAATTTTGCTTCAAAGTTGATCCATTGTCTCTTTGTTGTATGTCTTACAACGACCATGTGTATTATCTAATACCTAAATGACGTTGGAGATCATCGACCTTCTTGAATAGAACAATATTATATATGACAACCTCTGTATCACTAAGTTTATAAAGTTAAATGTTCAATCGTTCTTTATAGCAACGCTGCTCACTCAGTTGTATATGTGAAGGCTGGCATTTTACTGCTCACCCAGTTGTATGTGAAGGCTGGCATTTTACTGCTCACTCAGTTGTATATGTGAAGGCTGGCATTTTACTGCTCACTCAGTTGTATATGTGAAGGCTGGCATTTTACTGCTCATCCAGTTGTATGTGAGGGCTGGCATTTTACTGCTCACCCAGTTGTATGTGAAGGCTGGCATTTTACTGCTCACTCAGTTATAGGTGAGGGCTGGCATTTTACTGCTCACCCAGTTGTATGTGAAGGCTGGCATTTTACTGCTCACCCAGTTATAGGTGAGGGCTGGCATTTTACTGCTCACCCAGTTATAGGTAAGGGCTGGCATTTTACTGCTCACCCAGTTATAGGTAAGGGCTGGCATTTTACTGCTCACCCAGTTATATGTGAGGGCTGGCATTTTACTGCTCACCCAGTTGTATGTGAGGGCTGGTATTTTACAGCTCACCCAGTTCCATGAGAGGGCTGGCATTTTACTCGCATGTAGGAACACTTACATTATCACATCATTTGGGTCCATAAAAACAGTTTAATCCCGCACATATTTTTTTTTATTGAAGTGCCTGTACCAAGCCAGGAAAGTGAATGCTAATGTATGTGTGTTAGGGCCAGTAAAGTGAATGCTAATGTATATGTGTGTTAGGGCCAGGAAAGTGAATGCTAATGTATATGTGTGTTAGGGCCAGGAAAGTGAATACTAATGTATATGTGTGTTAGGGCCAGGAAAGTGAATGCTAATGTATATGTGTGTTAGGGCCAGGCAAGTGAATGCTAATGTATATGTGTGTTAGGGCCAGGAAAGTGAATGCTAATGTATATGTGTGTTAGGGCCAGGAAAGTGAATGCTAATGTATATGTGTGTTAGGGCCAGGAAAGTGAATGCTAATGTATATGTGTGTTAGGGCCAGGAAAGTGAATGCTAATGTATATGTGTGTTAGGGCCAGGAAAGTGAATGCTAATGTATATGTGTGTTAGGGCCAGGAAAGTGAATGCTAATGTATATGTGTGTTAGGGCCAGGAAAGTGAATGCTAATGTATATGTGTGTTAGGGCCAGGAAAGTGAATGCTAATGTATATGTGTGTTAGGGCCAGGCAAGTGAATGCTAATGTATATGTGTGTTAGGGCCAGTAAAGTGAATGCTAATGTATATGTGTGTTAGGGCCAGGAAAGTGAATGCTAATGTATATGTGTGTTAGGGCCAGGAAAGTGAATGCTAATGTATATGTGTGTTAGGGCCAGGAAAGTGAATGCTAATGTATATGTGTGTTAGGGCCAGGAAAGTGAATGCTAATGTATATGTGTGTTAGGGCCAGTAAAGTGAATGCTAATGTATATGTGTGTTAGGGCCAGGAAAGTGAATGCTAATGTATATGTGTGTTAGGGCCAGGAAAGTGAATGCTAATGTATATGTGTGTTAGGGCCAGGAAAGTGAATGCTAATGTATATGTGTGTTAGGGCCAGGAAAGTGAATGCTAATGTATATGTGTGTTAGGGCCAGGAAAGTGAATGCTAATGTATATGTGTGTTAGGGCCAGTAAAGTGAATGCTAATGTATATGTGTGTTAGGGCCAGGAAAGTGAATGCTAATGTATATGTGTGTTAGGGCCAGGAAAGTGAATGCTAATGTATATGTGTGTTAGGGCCAGGAAAGTGAATGCTAATGTATATGTGTGTTAGGGCCAGGAAAGTGAATGCTAATGTATATGTGTGTTAGGGCCAGGAAAGTGAATGCTAATGTATATGTGTGTTAGGGCCAGGAAAGTGAATGCTAATGTATATGTGTGTTAGGGCCAGGAAAGTGAATGCTAATGTATATGTGTGTTAGGGCCAGGAAAGTGAATGCTAATGTATATGTGTGTTAGGGGTATCGATTTTGCTTCTGTTTCTGTGATTTTTTTTTATTGGATTTCGAAACTGTTACGACAGTGTTGTGTTTTTTGTTTGTCTTTTTATTCCTCATTAAAAATCCCTTTCAGAAAAACGCTTAGAGTTATTATGTATCTAATACCGTTTTTGACATAAAAGGGACATTTATCCTTTTTCGTATTTTTTATGAGCTAATTATGCGAAGAGGGGTCTAAGACGGTCCAAAATTTCGAACTTGTGCATATTTGTAAGGTGCATGTATATGTAATTTCTATTTTTCATAGACTTGATGCGGTTAACAGCGTTATCGTCCATATGTAGACACAGTTGGTATGCGTGAGATAACTTAGTAGTTCTAGTCGATACATGGTTAAAATTGGTATTGATTATGGGTAAAAGGGAGACTACAAGGGACCATTAATTAAAATAGTAAAACGAGACAAATGTCCACAATATAGTGGGTCCAGCAAATTGCTATGTTAAGCCAAATTCTGTGTCTACACTTGCTTTTAATATACACTTCAGCTTGTACAACTTTCTCTTGTCGACATGCTGTGGTCGTATCATGCTGTATTTCACAGTCGCAACAGGGTCATCAACAATGAGAATTAACTCATACCCTGAATAGAGTGTGAAACGACCCCTAGCTTGCAGTTGAGCGGTACTCTTTTCTTCCGTCCACAGACGCCACATCTGGGAATCTTAGTCGTTCGGGTGTTATTTGTTGTATAAATTGTCCATTTTTTAATGATTATTAATGGCTGTAAAGTTTGTTTTTCTGCCAAAAATACGTCAGAAACTAAATCTAAAGATTTTTATTTGTACATTAACTATTGTCTAGTTGCATCATTATAACATAATAAATATATACTTATTTTCCAGTAATTCTCACCTTACCATAAAATTGACTTTTTATGTAAATGAATGGAACATTATCAAACTTTACGCGAATTATTCATCGTTTATAATCACTTGAAAATGTATTTAATTACTGATGTTTACAATAAAAACAATACTATAATTTTTCAGCATGCCAGTGAACACGTTTTCCGTGATTTTGGTTCTAATATACGTATTGTCAATAACCAAGGCTCTGATTGAGCCATCTGATTTTCCGCAAACTTTAAGAGAATGTTTTGAGATGAAGACTAAATACAGCAATGTAAAAGAAGTTCCAAGCGAGGACATTTGTCTGACTTGTGTAACCCACTATCTATGGAAGGAGGGTAAACATAAACACTGTGCTGGCTATAATCATACTCAAGGTAGTGCAGACTGGATTGCAAAAATATTGGTAGACATTTATCCTTCTCCTCACAAAAGATACAAACGCAGCGTTCAGCGAAGGCGAAGACGAGAATACAGAATGTTACCTGACGAAGACCGAGAAAAATTTCATTTAGCTCTAAACAAAATGAAAAGTGACAAAGTAAGTTATTTCGTAGCAAGTCATATATTTCTATAGGTTATGGGCCAGTAACGCCATCAAAAAATATGGGTACCAGTTGTACTCCACTTCCCGTAACTTTCCCCTTTATTCGTAAGAAGCAGACTGGGTATCTCAAGAAGAAAAAAAAGGCCGACTCGATCTTTTAATTTCACGTTACGCTACACAGATTATGTCCTTTCACTAAATAATGCTAAGTTTGGTCATTAAGTTGATCGCATCTATTACATTGAGCTTGAAATAAAGGAAAACACAGATACAGCTAGGTCTACTTCATACATCGCAATTAACAGTGAGGACCGGTTAAGAACGAAACTTTACACAAGAAAGGTGATTTCAATTTTCCAATTATGGACATTCAATTTATATGTAGCAACATTCCAGCAACACCTGAATATGGAGTTTATATCTCTCGGTTGATACGATATTCCAGAGCTTGTGGTTCATATAATGATTTTCTTGATAGAAGGTTGTTGCTAACAAGTAAGCTACTGAACCAAGGGTTCATACTAGTTAAGTTGAAGATATCACTTTGAAAGTTTTACAATTCCACCCTTCTCTCCTTCATGACCTTTCACCGGGTTTTGTAAGAAGAGTAACACTACGGGTACCACTATTGAAGCGGAACCTACTTGCCCTTACGGGGCACCTGCGTTAATCCCGACTTTGTGGGGTTCGTGTTGCTCAATTTTTAGTTTTCTGCATAGGGTTTTGTAGATCATTGTTTGTCCTTTTGGCCTTTTGTTTTGGCCATGACATTGTCTGTCATTTGTTTTCCGGCTTCTGATTACTGGTATCTGCAAAGGTTTCTTCAGTTGTATCTTGTAGTTAGTTGGGAAAACAGGGTACATAGTGAACACCTCAGGGTTAGGGTTATGCTATGGTATTTAACGCCACTTTCAACAATATTTAAACTATATCGTGCTTGTAAGTTTTATTGGTTGAGGAAACCGGAGACCCGAAGAAAACCATCGATCTGTTGCAAATCACGGACAAACTTTATCAGATAATGTTGTATCGAGTACATCTCGCCATGAACGAGGCTCAAATTTACATCTTAGTGGTTATTGGCACTGATGGCAGAGGTAGTTGTAAATCCAACTACCATGCGACCACGACGGCCCCTGAAGTAATAAAACTACAACTTCCGTGTTCACTGATTACATATGCAGTCAGCCAGTGTCCCATGACAAGTCGTTTATATATTACTTGTCAGGGATATCTTCAATGTTTTAGATATATCTCAGAACATAAACTTATTAAGCTTAAACGATTGTCTTTAACATTTCAGTAAGTAAAAGATTTTTTTAAACGATAGGCCATCACATTGAAAAGAGTCAAAATCAAATTATAAATAAACCAAGGAGAACATGTGTTTGCTCAAATTACGTAAGGCCTACCAGACTTCATTGTCATGTAATGCGGTGTCATAACGAAATAACTCGGTTTTTTGTTCATTTCTATATTTAATGATGCTGCATATCATAACCTAACAACAGACGGACATTAAGCGTACACTTGACGGAGAAGAATTTACCAAGATAATTGCACTCTTGCTACATTTTTCTCACAAGATACAACTTATGATCATGCCGATAACGCTTCGCAAATTCCATCTTTAATATCATAAATTAATTAATCTATTAATCTGTGTATTGACTGATATGTATTTATTATTAACTTCTGCATCCCCATTTCTTTAAATAAACGTTAGAGAAAACCGAAGGGGCAATCAATAATTGACAATCCAGAGGCACTGCAAACATTGGGCACACAAGACACAGGACCAAGACAAACAAAATACAACACAGAAAACTAAAAAGATGAACAACACGGACCCCATCAAAATGCTCGAAAATTAACATTTGACGACTTGTACCATAGATCTTGAGATTGCAACCTTTACACGGTACCCGGTGGCACTGCTTACTTGTGGGAGTTGTTTTGTCTAAGCTTGTTGTTTGTATTTTACCATTGTGTTCTTACTGTTGTTTTCACATTATAAATTTATCAGCAGGACTTTAGATTTGACGAAAAAAACATATTGAGAATGAGGTGTAGTACACGAGATGCAGTAGAACTTGTTTTAGCTATGATATGATAGAAGGAAACACAAAAAATACCACACTGTTAGAACAAGGGTTCCTTTTGGTAAAGTTGAAGTCATCACTTCGAAAGTTTTACGGTCACCACCATGACTTGGTTGACCGTTATGGAATATCTGTGTCACAAATGACCATGGATATGTTCCACTTGTCGTAAACACTTCCGGTCCTTTTCTCATTCACGACTTATTACCGGGTTTGTAACTAGATTAACACGACGGGTGCCACTAGTGGAGCAGGAACTGCCTACCCTACTGGAGCACCTGAGTTCACCCCCGGTTTTTAGTGGGGTTCGTGTTACTTGATCTTTACTTTTATTTGTATGTTTTGTAGATCGTTTTTTGTCCTTTTGTACTTTTTCTTTTGGCCATTGTGTTGTCTGTCCTTCTTCGATATACGGATTCTGATTGCTCCTTTGGTATCTTCAAACTCTTCTTATTAAATCATATATCAAAATCGTAGAAAGAGGCAAAATCTATACCCTTAACACAAATACATGACCGCTTACTTTTCTGGCGTGGTACAGGTACTTCAATAAAAAGTGGCGGGGTTATATATAGTTAAAAGTAATTTTTCCATCAAAATGATTTTCCTTTGAATGACATCATCAGACAGAGTCATCTTAATTATGATAACGTCACAATATAAAGAAGACAGAAACGTGAACAGTCCTGAGTTACAATTACATATACATTTTCAACTCTTTGGAATTTCTAAGTGACAATGGGTAAATTGTTGTGACACCTCGATGAATATTCATTTGTTCAACTAGTTTTACAAATTAGAGCTTTACGACGGGTACAGAGAATACGACATTAGATTTCAGAACACAATCACACTATCGGTTGTGTGTTGTTCAATATTGTTGTTTGTGTTTACTCTTGCTTTTTTGGAAGTTCAATAATGTTCGTGTTTTATAATTTTGTGTTGACTTGTTTTCGTGTTGTTCAATATGCATTGACCGTTAACGCCTTTACAATCCTATGAAACTGCAAAAACTGCATTGAATACACATAATTACATTTCTAATGATTAAATACAATTAAGGAATATGTTCAATTTTTAAATAGGTTACACGATATAACCTCGTTTGGGGCTGTGTATGCTTATTGAACCGCGAACCGGTTTATGAAAAGCATATACTGTTCAAAACTAGGTAATACAAGTATAACCTGTTAAAAAATTGAAGGAAGAGTTTGAAGATACCAAAAGGGGCAATCAGAATCCGTATATCGAAGAAGAACAGACAACACAATGGCCAAAAGAAAAAGTACAAAAGTACAAACAACGATCTACAAAAACATACATATAAAACTAAAGATCGAATAACATGAACCCCATTAAAAACCGGGGGTGAACTCAGGTGCTCCGGAAGGGTAGGCAGTTCCTGCTCCACTAGTGGCACCCGTCGTGTTAATCTAGTTACAAACCCGGTAATAAGTCGTGAATGAGGAAAGGATCGGAAAGTGTTTACGACAAGTGGAACATATTCGTGGTCATTTGTGACACAGATATTCCATAACGGTCAACCAAGTCATGGTGGCGACCGTAAAATTTTCGAAGTGATGACTTCAACTTACCAAATTAACATATTCTTTATAAATTAATTTTTATAGCAAAATTTAATGTTTCCTTGATTTTAATTACGATTATTTCATGGGACTATTTGAATTTGTCGTTGGCGAATGAACATGTTGGCGACGTCACAATACCAACCCAGGTTATCAAGTATAACCAATGTTGCTCCAGGCGTATCAGCCAATCAGATTGCAGCTTCCACTCGGTACAATAATCTTCACATCAGCTTCATCAAAACAGTAAGGTGATTTCTGTTTGCACATAAATCTCAATATCATCTAGCAAAATCGCTGTTTAGTCCTACATTAAAAAAAATAGTATATTTCCAAAAATTAGCATTTCAAAACAAATATGCTTTATATTAACAAACCTTCATAGTTTTAATTTGTGAAACGAAATACATTTTTGTCAGTTATTCAACTTAAAGTAATGAAAATCTGTTATGACGTTAACATGTTAAAGAATCAACATTTTCAGCGAAACAGAGGATTGATTTGCGAAAAGAAATTGATGACAGATAAATAATATATAATATCTAACAATTAAACAATTAATATATTAAACTAATGTATTGTTTTTATTTATTTGTATATAAATCATGATGTTTTATTTCCTTATTTTGTATTTTTATTGTTATATCTATGTTATATCTATATTTTAATAATTAATATATTAAATTATGGTATTGAGGTTCCTATAATAAACCTCCATTGTAAAGATGGGAGGAGCCTAAAATGCTTTATACTTACAGTAAATGGTTTAATTCTAGGATAATAAATGTTTTAATGCAACATCTGCGAAAATAGAAAGTAAAATGTCGCACACATTTATTTACTGGACAACCTTCATGAAATCAATATCATATACGTCAATATCTAAAACGACAGATTACTGCAATAAGGTGACGTACATATATATACCAATAGGGCCCGGGTGAAATATTATTGAAAGTGGCGTTTTATTGCTATCACTGGGTCGATGCCACTGTTGGTGGACTATTAGTCCCCGATGGGACCATAATTGCTTCGGCACTGACATAGTGTATTAGATATGATTATTATTGAAATTTACAGTTCCTAAATAATGTTATTATTAATAAAACCAAGGTTCTCCTCCCTCAGGCATAGGTGACTTTAGCTGATTTTGGCTACCCTGTTTGGCCTTTGGGTTTTACTGCTCTCGAAACTTGAAATGGTTTGGTTTTCCAATCTTTCTATTTTGATCGTAATTGATGATGGTTATTCCTGAAATGCTTCATGAGCACTACATTTGATATCTACGGTTTTATCTAACACATTTACTCTTACCCAGGGTGGTATAGTGGCTAAATTCTTTGACTTCTGACCACATGTCTAACACCACTGGCGTTGGTTTCGCCTCAATAACTTCATCAAGAGTTTAGATTTTCCAAAAGGAGGGGTCATCAGACAGCTCGTTACATTTTCTCTATGATGTTGATTTTGTCGAATAGTATACATAAACAAAGACTTAATTTAAAACAAAGCTTTGTTAAAGTGGAACAATTCTAAATCAAATCCCCTTACTATCTACATTTTGGTTCGGAATAAGCAGGCGTTTGCATTAGGCAGGTTAAACACGACAGAAATAAATGTCATATTCGATTTACACAGATTCTGATTTATTCAGAGATTGCTTTAAACAGGTTTCAATATAACATGTGTAGGCAAGTGTGTATATACTGTTTATAACATGTGTAGGCAAGTGTGTATATACTGTTTATAACATGTGTAGACAAGTGTGTATATACTGTTTATAACATGTGTAGGCAAGTGTGTATATACTGTTTATAACATGTGTAGACAAGTGTGTATATACTGTTTATAACATGTGTAGACAAGTGTGTATATACTGTTTATAACATGTGTAGACAAGTGTGTATATACTGTTTATAACATGTGTAGGCAAGTGTGTATATACTGTTATTACTTCTCCAACATATGTATGGTTACAAAGATAAAAAAACTGCAGAAACAGCTTCCATTTGAAGACCTGTGTAAACTTTACTAAAGTGACTAATTCATTATTTAACAATCTATTCTATGAATATTTGTATTACTATTATCAGAGGCAGTAAAAAGGTAAGGACAATCCAGCAATAAAATGAAAAACAAAAAATACCACACTGTCGAACAATTCCCAAATCAAATAGAAAAACAAAAAATACCACACTGTCGGAACAATTCCCAAATCAAATAGAAAAACAAAAAATACCACACTGTCGGAACAATTCCCAAATCAAATAGAAAAACAAAAAATACCACACTGTTAGAACAATTCCTCAAAAATACCACACTGTCGGAACAATTCCCAAATCAAATAGAAAAACAAAAAATACCACACTGTCGGAACAATTCCCAAATCAAATAGAAAAACAAAAAATACCACACTGTCGGAACAATTCCCAAATCAAATAGAAAAACAAAAAAATACCACTGTCGGAACAATTCCCAAATCAAATAGAAAAACAAAAAATACCACACTGTCGGAACAATTCCCAAATCAAATAGAAAAACAAAAAATACCACACTGTCGGAACAATTCCCAAATCAAATAGAAAAACAAAAAATACCACACTGTCGGAACAATTCCCAAATCAAATAGAAAAACAAAAAATACCACACTGTCGGAACAATTCCCAAATCAAATATTTTCAGGTTTTTAGTAAGCATCAAGTGTTTGGTGTAACTTGGTAATGTCACATGTACCATAATCTTTGCAACCTGTTTGTGTTATTTTATATTTATTTATTTCGCTTGATGAGATATTTACGTGTTTAAGAGTAGATGGGATGCTTCAAATAAATGATTAAGTAGCTTATTTTGTCGCCATTATGGCCAGTTAAAAGTGAGGACGTGACAATGTAGAAAACTTTCAGAATATAAAAGCGTCTTTTATGTTGCTTAATTAAACAACTTAACATTCAGTTAAGCACCAATCTGGTTGGAAACGTCTTATAAGTTGACAATGACAAAGGTCACGAAGGTCATTTGGTTTATTGATATTAGATGCTGTTCTGTTACTATGACTTGGTTTGTGTCGTTTTTTGAAACGATTTGTATACTGATATAACGACGTGGACGTTTTCTAATATTAACACGCGTTTAAAATTGTAACATTTAAGAAGCTGAGAATTGCTTGAGCACCAATCTAGATGGAATCAAACAATGATTGCTATTTACTTGCTATGTAACCAAAGCAAAAATGATGGTCTGTCGTTTATGAAAAAAAAATGAAATTGTCATAAACCTGTATGTAAATGGGAATGCTTACTATATTTGTAACAAAAAATTAAATTTGCATATATTGTTATTTTTATTAAGATTTGTGGTGACCATTTCAATTTCTAGTCAGTCCAACCAGCAATATAGAACTGAATTCAAATGATATAAGTAGTTTCTGACGATATATTCACCTCAGATCTTGTTTTAGTTGCATCATTGATTTCCGATGGACATAAAAAACGTCTCGTGAAAGACAATCCACGACGGGTGCAATTAATGGAACGCGAGATACTAACTATGGTTTTCCCTTTTGGTTTTGTGGGAAGTAGTGTTTTACGAGATTTTGTTTTGTTTATTTTGTTTTTAAAAATGTTACTTATTATAGCCGAATCGTCCCCTTTTACTCAAGAATATCTTTGCATTATTCGATTAAAAGTAAAACTAACTTTTAATATTGTTGGATGTAGACGCTATCGGGAGCCAACATGTGAACAAAGATTTGAAGAAATCTACAAGTGATATTGTATATATCCAGTATCTTATCTTCTGTCCTACACTCTGATACTTATTCAAAATAATTGTTTTTAGATGACACATGTTTTATATGATGCCTTATATGTTACACCACTACTCAGTCAACTAAAGAATACGATAGCACACAACTTTACACGTTTTTGGGGATTAATTGGTTGTTGTTTTTCACGTCAAGTGAGCAGTATTTCAGATTTTCTCATGACTGAAACATTACTCATAATTATTGAGGCAATAAAAACGTAGATATCAAATTTAGTGCACACGACGCGTTTCAAAATAAAAAAAATGAATGCCAAATATTAAAAAAAAAGTTTTTGGGAGCAAGAAAACCAAAAGGCCAAAACAGGACAGTGGAAGTCGGCTAAGGTTAGCTCTAATAATGTAGCTCCTGTGACAAACTTGTGTCTCGGCAGAGCTACAACGCGGTCCCATTCGTCACAATGGAGCAAACAAAAAGTTGCAGTTGAAACATAAAAACTCACTATTTACGCTTCAAATATTTCATTATAACTATTACTGATGATCCCAGTCCTTGTTAAAACGGTTTGGCTGAGAAATATATGCTTTTCAAAGGTAGCAACAACCTTGTTCAAATTTATCGATCGTTTGCCATAACCGGAAACTACGGAAGGCGGAGCTTTTCTAAATATGGTATTTCTTATTACACGTAGTAAACGGCTGATCTAAACATTCACGCCTCAAATCGCCAAATATGGTATCGACATCCAAATAGTGAGGCCGGAAATGACGAAATTCAAAATGTTCAGAGAGAAAGTAAACATGGATTTTTATTTTGTGGGAATTACATTCTAAAATACTGGTAGGTGATAAAAACTTGTTATAATAATGGACAAAAGGAAATGTTATGTCTTATTATTGATAAATGCAGGCGTCAGAAACTCTGTAAGCGAGCGCAAAAAATCTCGGTGGCTGCTCCATTACGTGTAATGACATCCCGTTATAACCCTTGCGAGTAAGCGTGCATTTAGGGTTTTATTATTAGAACTAGCTAAGGTCAGCTATGCCTGAGTGAGAAGAACCTTAGTTGGCTAAGGTCAGCTATGCCCGAGTGAGGAGAACCTTAGTTGGCTAAGGTCAGTTATGCCCGAGTGAGGAGAACCTTAGTTGGCTAAGGTCAGCAATGCCCGAGTGAGGAGAACTTTAGTTGGCTAAGGTCAGCTATGCCCGAGTGAGGAGAACCTTAGTTTTGATAATAATTACATTATTTAGGAAATGTAAATTTCGATAAAAATGTATCAAATAAATCATGTCACCTAGTGCTGAAGCACCGACTACTGGGCAGATGATGCCATCGGGGATTAATAGTCCACCAACAGATGTATCCACTCAGTAATAGTAATACAAAGATGGCTCTGGAATGGGCTGTATTATGTTCTGATCTCTGGAATGGGCTGTATTATGTTCTGATCTCTGGAATGGGCTGTATTATGTTCTGATCTCTGGAATGGGCTGTATTATGTTCTGATCTCTGGAATGGGCTGTATTATGTTCTGATCTCTGGAATGGGCTGTATTATGTTCTGATCTCTGGAATGGGCTGTATTATGTTCTGATCTCTGGAATGGGCTGTATTATGTTCTGATCTCTGGAATGGGCTGTATTATGTTCTGATCTCTGGAATGGGCTGTATTATGTTCTGATCTCTGGAATGGGCTGTATTATGTTCTGATCTCTGGAATGGGCTGTATTATGTTCTGATCTCTGGAATGGGCTGTATTATGTTCTGATCTCTGGAATGGGCTGTATTATGTTCTGATCTCTGGAATGGGCTGTATTATGTTCTGATTTCTACAATTTAAGACGAGAAATAATCGATAGAGTAGGAAACTATTGCCATAAAATTAACAACTAACGACAACTTCTTACAAACATTCATTACGATATTATATGTTGTAATCTTTTTACGTCCAACTTTGTACTAGATACAACATTATGTGATAAAGTTTGTCAGTGATTTGCGGCAGACTTGTGGTTTTCTCCGGATACTCCGGTTTCCTCCACCAATAAAACTGACCGCCATGCGCGATATAACTGAAATATTGTTGAAAGTGGTGTTAAACACCATAAACCAACCAACCAACGAGCCTGGCATTTTCCAAACACGAGTCACTGATTTACGTCCGGTCCTGAGGACGAATTGCGGATTCATTCCTTACCACTTACAACCAGTGGACGCTTCTTTCGGGTGTGTGATGTGTGTGTGTGTGTGTGTTGAAGGGGTGGAACTCGCAGTGGTTCATTCGGGAGTAGTCGTATATTGTATTTGACAAAATCTTCGAGTTAATATTTTATCTTAAGGCTTCAGACATGGAATCCCGCATGGTTTACCTGGATGTGTGTTATATCTACTTCAACTCAAGGGATATAACTAAATATCCAGATGGTATGACAAATACGGTTAGGGTTATGGTGTTTTAATGCCACTTTCAACAATATTTCAGTTATATCGTGGCGGTCAATTTTATTGGTCGAAGAAACCGGAGTACGCGGAGAAAACCACCGACCTGCCGCAAGTCAGACAAACTTAATCACATAATGTTGTATCGAGTATACCTCGTCTGAGCGGGGTTCGAACTCACAACGTTAGTGGTGTTAGGTAATGATTGCATAGGTAGTTATAAATTCAACTACCATACGATCACGACCACGACGGCCCCCGGTATGACAAATATGTCAAATGTATAACCCAAATAACATAATATATTTTGAGTTCGCTTCTGTTTTTAAAGTATCGAAATAAGATAAATAAAACCGAGTTTGAAAAAACAAGGAAATGCGTAAAGAAGAAGAACAAATTCATTGAGGAGTACATGTAGTAAGTATAAAAGACATATGGTACGTATTAATAAGATATTCTGCTAGTTGGGGCCGCCGTGGTCGTGATCGTAAGCTAGCTGGATTTACAACTACCTGTGCAATCGGTGCCTATTACCACTAAAGTTGCAGGTTCGAATCCCACTCATGACGAGGTGTACTCGATACAACATTATGTGATACAGTTTGTCAATGATTTGCGACAGGTCGGTGGTTTTCTCAACCAATAAAAACTGACCGCCACGATATAACTGAAATATTGTTGAAATTGGCGTTAAACGTCTGCTGATTAGTTTGTTTTCTAGTATTATTTGATTTTCCAAATAATAATTAACTATTATATATATATATTTTACCAGAGCGTTTGGCCAAATAAATATGATGCATTTGTTGAATTCCATGGAAGACAAGCCGGGAAATCGGCACACAGAGGTCCAAGTTTTATGGGATGGCATAGAATTTTATTGGTCATGTGAGTACATGTATTTCTTACAATATATGAGTACATGTATTTCTTACAATATATGAGTACATGTATTTCTTACAATACATGAGTACATGTATTTCTTTCAATATGTGAGTACATGTATTTCTTACAATATATGAGTACATGTATTTCTTACAATATATGAGTACATGTATTTCTTACAATATATGAGTACATGTATTTCTTACAATATATGAATACATGTATTTCTTACAATATATGAGTACATGTATTTCTGACAATATATGAGTACATGTATTTCTTACAATACATGAGTACATGTATTTCTTTCAATATGTGAGTACATGTATTTCTTACAATATATGAGTACATGTATTTCTTACAATATATGAGTACATGTATTTCTGACAATATATGAGTACATGTATTTCTGAAAATATATGAGTACATGTATTTCTTACAATACATGAGTACATGTATTTCTTTCAATATGTGAGTACATGTATTTCTTACAATATATGAGTACATGTATTTCTTACAATATATGAGTACATGTATTTCTGACAATATATGAGTACATGTATTTCTTACAATATATGAGTACATGCATTCGTTAAAATATATGAGTACATATACTTGTTAGACTATATGAGTACGAATACAATCATTTCTTAGTGTTAAAGTCAGAACTGTTATTTCTGAACGTCTGTAATAACTACAAGAAATTTTATACAAAAGCAGTCTAAAATTGAACCATGAAATTGTTCACTATTCCGAAAATTACCATCTCTTTACGAAATCACAAGCTAGAAGTGATCTTAGTGGTTATGTGCAGGACATATTGAAATCCTCCCCCAAACCCATTACCTCGCTCCTTTAACACTGAAGCTCATTGTTGTTGTTATTGCTTATTTAAACTGTTTATGTTTAATTTCCTTGTTTAAGAAAACTAAATTGTTACTTTCGATTGTGATTTAATTACATCCTATTTAATGTCATTTACTAATACTCTATCTACATTGTTATCGATAATAGACCATTTATGCAAAAAATAGTTTAAACAGTGATGGTCATCAATTCTACCAATATCAACAAAACGAACAATCACCACTCATATTAACTGAGCTCACCCAATCACCACTCATATTAACTGAGCTCACTGAATCACCTCTCACATTAACTGAGCTCACTGAATCACCTCTCACATTAACTGAGCTCATTGAATCACCTCTCACATTAACTGAGCTCACTGAATCACCTTTCACATTAACTGAGCTCACTGAATCACCTCTCACATTAACTGAGCTCACTGAATCACCACTCATATTAACTGAGCTCACTGAATCACCTCTCATATTAACTGAGCTCACTGAATCACCACTCATATTAACTGAGCTCACTGAATCACCTCTCATATTAACTGAGCTCACTGAATCACCACTCATATTAACTGAGCTCACTGAATCACCACTCATATTAACTGAGCTCACTGAATCACCACTCATATAAACTGAGCTCACTGAACACAAGATAACCCACGACATATGAAGCTGGAAATCGAGGGGTAAAAGTTTTTCTGTTATCACGAGATTAAGTCACTGAAGTCATCAGAAATATCATTACAATCAACTAACTGAGAAATGTAAACGCCGTGTGATGGTGCCAAAGGAACATCACCATCCAAAAAAGGAAAATTGACGATAGGGAAATAAAAATTGGCTCTTTCGTCGTAAACGCGTGCGTTAAATATGCATTGAGCAAGAGATATGTCTAAATCTAAAAATTGAGACGAGTCTTTTGTAATGTTAGCCTTATTCAACTTAATCGTAAGTTACTTAGGATAAATTTGTTTGACTAACTAACAAACTTAGAATTGTTAACAGTCAAGATATCGTCTAAGTGTTGAATTGCACCTTTCCGAATTTTGATTCTAAAATTTTACGTTTTAAAGGAGTTATTTCCCTTTAAGGTGTGCAAAGTGCCCCCTTTCATGCAAAGTTCATAATCCCATAATCTGTTCAAAATTTTAATGTTGTTACACTTGTAAATTTTCTATTTCCTATAATTTTTTACAATGTTCAAATATCTACAAATTATGAGAAAATTATACTCCAATTCGTTATCCTTTCCATTGCTCTTTCTAGACCTGGGTACTCTTTTGCCCGTTGTGATGAACATAACTCGTATAAAAACGTTCAATTTTAGAATCAAATCCGGAAAATCCGGAATGTGTAATAGGTCATGATAAAGTTATATCTACTTTTAGGTTTGAATATCAATTAGATGCACAAGTATCAGGAGTTACCCTACCGTACTTAGACTCCACCTTGGATTCTTCAATGTCAATCGATCCAGTAAATTCCGTCATTTGGAGTGAGCATTTCCTTGGAAACGGTGATGGTGATGTTAAGACTGGACCTTTTAAGTATTGGATAAGTACTTGGAATGATACAAATTATAAACTAGTAAGAAATATCGGTAGTACTGGTAAACTATATACAAAAAGTAGCGTCATAAGTATACTGTCGAAGCGTTACAACTACGAGATTAGCGAGCCGTCTTATAATCCTCGTACAAGTTTGGAAGGATTGCATGACCGAGTACACTATTGGGTAGGAGGAAACATGTTCAATCTACAAACAGCACCGATGGATCCAGTTTTTTTCATGCACCATTGTTTTGTTGACCTAATTTGGGAGATCTTTAGACAACAGCAAATATATTACAAAATTGACCCTAGTGAAGACTACCCCAAAACAAACGATCCACTATATCACAGAGACCGCGACATGGATGGTATACCACAAATTCCTGGGAGAAGAAAATTTACAAACAAGGATGGATATTCAAATATCTGGACTGATCATTATTATTTTTATGATCCGCCTCCAACCTGCAATAAATTCACTTTAGATTGTAAGAGTAAATGGTTAGAATGTGACACTAAAAGAATAATATGCGTTTCCAAAAGTAAACAGGCCCTGTCATTTCAGTACCCTACTATTAACTCTTTCGATCCATGGTCTTATGTAAATAAAAGAAGAAGAGGAAAACGAGACATATATGGTAGAGGAAATAATTATGGCTCCTCTTTTCCAGCTCAAATTAGCTATGAAAAGATCAAATTGACAGTCCCTAAAGAGTTAATACTAGGTTCTCCCATTCAAAATACCTTTAATATTGATTGCAACAAACCAGATTTAAAAGCGTGGGCCTTTATGGCAGTAAAAGTTATCCATATCCGGCCTCCGGAAATGAAAATGTCAGCTCATATAATAGAAGATGGTATATCTAAAGATAGTGACCTTTACAACGAAAGTAGCTACAAAAGCTTGAGAACCCATATAAAACCGGGTAATCCAGGGACGTATACAAATTGTATGGAAGACAGGTCTGGCGCATTTAGAATCAGTCTAACTTCATTTGGGTTAAGTTACAATGGCTGGTTTGAGGATTATGTATTGGTTGATAATCGTCTTCCTATTTCATCTCATGTTGGATATGTAGCTTTTAAAAAACCATATAAATACAGCAATGAGGTTGTGAAAACATTCATAACAGCTACAGATACTTGTGGCCGTATGTGTAAGCCAAGATGTTTGAAAAAAAATTCAGGTTACAAGAATCAATATGTTCCATGTTCTGGTGTTATTAAGGCAACAGACACATATCCTCTGATGTATAGCGAGTCGTATGGAGATGCAGTTCGGGATGTTTGGGACTTTAGTGACCCGAATACTCCCGAAATCAGTGAACAAAATATTTTCATGGTATTCTATTGCGACTATTCAGACACATGGCCTTGGGAAATTTGCAATAAAAAATAGCTCAAAAGTGTGTTGTTCCTCCGCCTCAGAAATTAATTATATTTTAGAAATAAGAGCAGCTTCATTCAAAACCAACACTCATCATTAAGTACTAACGATATTTATACACAAAAATTAACGGGTAAACGGTTTCAGGTAAGCATCTTTAAACCTTACCTCAAAAGCCAACTCCTCGCCGACTTGTTCCTTTATTCGTGCGAGGCCGACTTCATACAGCATCTTCTGAAGGAAAACTAGAAGAAGCTAGATCGATGCTTTAATTTAACTTTACGCTATATACCGGTAGATGATGTTCTTTCTCTAAATAATTGTAAGTTTGGTAATTTTGTTGATCGCATATATCCCATTGAGCTTAAAATAAAGGACACCACAGATACAGCTAGGTCTGCTTTATACCCTAATCTACACCTCGAAATTGACATTGGGAGCCAGTTATGACCGAAGCTTTACGACAAAAGCAATAATTTCACTTTTCCCATTGTAAACTTTCCACGTCTATGTAGCACTATTCCAACAGCACCCGCATATGGATTATGCATCTCACGTTTGATATTCCAGAGCTTGTGATTACCTTGATAGTGGGTTGCTGCTAACATTGAAGCTACCGAACCAAGGGTTCCTAGTAATTAAGTTGAAAGTCATCACTTCGAAAGCCTCACGGTCGCCACTGACTTGGATAACCGTTACTGAGTATCTGCGTCACGGATATGTTTCGTTTGTCATAATCACAATCTGGTCCTTTCCTCATTCATGACTTATCACCGGTTTTGTAACAAGAGTTACACGAGTGCCACATGTGGAGCAGGAACTGCTTACCCTTCCGGAGCATCTGAGTTCTCCGGTTTTAGTGGGGTTCCTGTTGCTCTATCTTTAGTTTTTTGTGCAATGTGTTGTAGATTGTTGTTTGTCCTTTTTCTTTTGACCATTGTATTGTCTGTCCTTCTTCGATTTACGGCATCTGATTACCCCTTTGATATCTTCAAACTTTTCATGATTTATTTGTAAATTCTGTGTTTTTGTTTTATGTTGATAGATTGACGGTCTATTGTTTAGCGTCACGTGACCACCATTTCAGCTACATGTAGGTTCGCGGCGAGAACAATGTCACAAAAAAAAAGGATGGCACTTTGGTATATAGGCGGAATTTACATTGCCACAAGTAAAAAATGTATATAATGGACAGAGTAGAAAAATGAGCACCAACTACCGTTCAAAATAATTGCTCATTTGAGCTGATATGTTGTATTTTATGTGCAAGGAACGTGAAATTATCAACATGCGACTCAATCCTCCATGTCCGGTTCTAAGGGTAAGCTATACATGATTCGCCCCCACTATATGTGTACTCTCTTACGAAGGGGTCATACACCGCAGCGGAGAAACTATTTCTATACCCCGAGGATATATCGGGTGCAATTAGATTTAAATAATTGCAACAACGTGTACATGTTGTTGAAGCTTGAGTATCACAAGAGTAAATGTTCTCACACAAATGTAACCATGACCTGGAAGTAAACGAAAATACCAGCAACTGCCTTCGACCAACAATCTTATAATGCTAAATCACATTAACATCTGTCTAAATGTTAACACCTACCGGTAAGTGGCATTGCCTTCTGGGAATTTTGGATTACTAAAAAGGGACAGATTATTGCAATCTATTAAACAAGACAGTCGTTCAAATAAAATCAGTATTTCTGAAAATATAGCGTTCCCTAAAAATCAGTCTTCAAAACAACATATGTCCACAATTGTACAGACATTAAAAACCCGCCATGACGTTTACTATTAAATTTTTACAATTTGTACATACCTCAGTAGCTATGTATTTCTTTTCATTATTAGATTATTTACGGTAATTGCATATAGATATATATATTTAGTCAATTAATATATATATGTATAGGAGAATGTCCAAGTAACTCTCCATTCCTTAAAAATAATGGAGCCGAGGCCCCGAAGGCGGCGAAGCCCATTGTTTTTAAGGAACGGAGAGATACGAGGACATTCTCCAACTTAAAATCCACCAATTGTACTTTATTAATCTTGTAACAAAAAAAAGTCTGTGTATAGTATCTAAAGTACAAAGAGAACAATAACTCCGCCCCTGTCCGCATTGTTCATAACTCTCCATTCCTTGAAAATAATGGAGAGTTTAGACAATAGATTTACATCACAGGTGGATTTTAAATATTTATAGTCAATTACAAGTATATGTTTCCCGCCACATGATTCTCGTGAACTTCATGTTCACGCCTGATGAGTTTGGGTATAAAAATAACCAGTAAAATAAATACTTTATCGAGTCTTGCTACAACACGTCACGTTTACTTGCTTGAATATTGGATATGTCGGATGGTGATATACTCGAAGATGAACCGGGACCTGCACCTGTATTAGATCGTGCATCAGTGGAACGCACATCTGGAAGACGTGGAGAGGATATTACAAATGCAGATCAGATAAGTCTTTTAAATTCGTCAATTGAAATTGCATTAAAAAGACAAAGTGATAATGTTATGCAATATTTAGATTCTAGAATATCAAAGATCTCAAAACCAACCACTACTAACAGTGAGGATTTCACGTTTAAAGGAGAGGGTAATAAAGTTCAGTTCAAATTCAATAGTGAACGATCTTCCAAGTTGTCTGAAATTTTGGAGTGTTTGCTTTCAAGGAATTACGATTCTGCTGAGGATATTATAAAATCTGAAATATCACAAATTGGTCAAAGAAACAAAATCATGAAGATGCTGACCGTCATGGATGGGATGTCGTTAAGGAGTACATCATTCATCCTCTTGTTGATGACAATGATGACGCAGCTAAACTTCGAGCCGCTATCAACAGAGCAAACAGGAGACGTCCTAAACCGTATGATAGAAGTGTCCAACCAAACTTTGCTAATCAAAGCCGTGGAAGCCTTTTTCGTCGCCAATATCGACCAACAATGTCAAAAACTGGCCCACAACAGTCGGCATTTCAACCTGGATCCTGCTTTGAGTGCCACCTCCCGGGACATTTTGCCAGACTGCCCATACAAAAACCGACAATTCGTTCCAAGGAAACCACCAAGTACCACAATTACAGCCTCAGGCGTTGATGTTTCCCAATCTACCCAATAAACCTAGAACAGATAAAGTTGAGTATGAATTACATTCTTATTGTAGTCAAAGTGAGAAGTATGAACTCACAAGGGGTGTCGTGCCTGATAAGGGTAAATTAAAAGAAAATTTAACTTCCTGGAAAAATACAATAGAAGCAAATTCGTTTATTTTAGACGTAATTAAAGAAGGTTACAGAATACCATTTATTGAAAATCCTTCATCTGTTTTCTTATCAAATAATACGTCGGCTCGAAAATATTCAAAATGTGTTACTACAGCTATAAATCAATTGGTACTTTCTGGTTGCGTTATTGAGAAATCGAGTAGACCCTATTGTATAAATCCCCTCACAGTATCGATCAATAGTAATGGCAAAGAACGTTTGATTTTAGATTTAAGACACGTAAATAAATGTATTGAGAAACAGAAGATTAAATTTAAAGGTTCCAAGGAAGCTTTACAATACGCAAAAAAGGGGAATTTGATGATTAAATTTGATTTAAAATCTGGTTACCACCATGTTGAAATTCACAAGGCATTTCAACAGTATTTAGGATTTTCATGGTCTGTAAATGGTGAAATTAAGTATTATGTATTTACAGTCTTACCGTTTGGTTTGAGTTCTGCGCCTTTTTAGCCGAGTTGCAACGAAGTTGCAGTCGGCTTATGTTTTGGCGAAAGGCGGGCGGGCGGGCGTATGCTAGCCTATCTTCGTTAACGCGATAGCGCTCTTAGTTTTTGGTCGATCAACATAATTTTTGATAGGAAGCATTATTACACTATTATTTAGAGCGAGTTCGCAATTTAGATTAATCTATTGTTTTTTTCTTGTAAAATCATGGTTTTTTTTTATAGAAAGAAAGTACATATTTTGAGAATTATCTTCGTTAACGCGATAGCGCTCTTAGTTTTTGGCCGATCAACATAATTTTTGGTAGGAAGCATTATTACACTATTATTTAGAGCGAGTTCGAAATTCAGATTAATCTATTGTTTTTTTCTTGTAAAATCATGGTTTTTTTTTTATAGAAAAAGTACATATTTTGAGAATTATCTTCGTTAACGCGATAGCGCTCTTAGTTTTTGGCCGATCAACATAATTTTTGGTAGGAAGCATTATTACACTATTATTTAGAGCGAGTTCAAAATTCAGATTAATCTATTGTTTTTTTTCTTGTAAAATCATGGTTTTTTTTATAGAAAAAGTACATATTTTGAGAATTACACATTTCTCTGAAACTACAAAAGATAGAAACTTAATATTTGTTATGGGTGGAGATGCCAATGTGAAGTTGTGCATTCAACATTTTTTATTCCCGGGGCTCGGCCCCACCCCGCTGGGAAATCTGTATAAAAAAATGTGACCGAGATCCCCACCCTAAACCATATATATTTATGATCAGGGTGACTAGGCAAATTAAATGCAATATAGCTCAGGCCATAGGGTCATACCCCACCCCCTACCTGAAGTGAACTTTTTAATGGTTGAGATCCCCACCCTTAAACCATATATATTTATGATCAGGGTGACTAGGCAAATTAAATACCTTATAGCTCAGTCCCCAGGGGGTCATACCACACCCCCTGCTACCTGAAGTGAACTTTTTAATGGTTGAGATCCCCACCCTTAAACCATATATATTTATGATCAGGGTGACTAGGCAAATTAAATGCCTTATAGCTCAGGCCCTGGGGTGTCGTACCACATCTCCTACCTGAAGTGAACTTTTTAATGGTTGAGATCACCACCCCTATACCATATATATTTATGATCAGGGTAAATAGACAAATTAAATGCCTCAAGAGTTGAGGCCCGGGGTCATCCCCATTCCCTACCGGAACTTTTTTTGAGAATTACACATATCTCTGAAACCATTTTGTCAATTTTAACCAAACTTTGCCCAAATGTTCCTTGGGTCATCCTCTTCCAAAGTTATGTTCTGGGGTCCAATCCATCATACATGCATGACTTGTTTATTCTTTAGTTTCTTACTTATTTATAAAACAAGTTCAAATAATTTTGTCTTGCAACTCGGCTGTTGCATCTCTGATGCTTTCTCGATTTTCTATTCACAAAACTCATGAAAGAAATTGTAAAATATTGGAGATCACCGAGTTATCCCATAATTGTATATTTAGACGACGGTTGGTGTTGTTTAAATCCTGAATATTGTTATAAAATATCTAATTCTATTAGACAATATTTAAAATTTGCAGGTTTTGTAGTGAATGAGTAAAAAAGCGTTTGGGAACCAAGTTATAAATTGGAATGGTTGGGATTTGTTTGGGATCTGAAAATAGGTAGCGTTGAAATTCCTGATCGTAAAATGGCCCATTTTAAAGAAAAACTAAATTATGTTTAAAAAAACAGTTTTAAAAAATCCTGATAGAGTAATTGCGAGAACATTAGCGTCTATTATTGGTCAAATTATTTCTATGTCTTTTGTACTTGGTAATGTGTGCCAGATTATCAGTGACCCGAAATTTACATCTGCCAATTATAGATAGAACTTGCTGGGACGGTTAAGTTGTCCTTGATCAGAAGTCTATTGATGAATTGAAGTTCTGGTTCAGTAACTGTGACATTTTACCTTTCAGAGTAATATCCCCAATACACAAACCTGTCGAACGTATATTGTTTACAGATGCTAGTAACTACGCTGCTTCAGGTGTGCTATTACAATCAAAAAACGAAGTTGTTCATGTAATGTTTGATGAAAATGAAATAAAACAAAGTTCAACTTTTAGAGAACTCAAGGCGGTAGAATTTGTTCTAAAAACCTTACATTCACATTTAAGCGGTAGATTTGTCAAACTTTATTCTGACAATCAAAATGTTATTCGAATAGTTAACGTTGGTAGCATGAAACTTCAGAACATAGCGTTCTCAATTTTCAAACAATGTTTGTCGTTTAACATTTTTCTAGATGTAACATGGGTACCAAGGTTGCTTAATACAGAAGCAGATTTTTACAGTAAAATCTTTGATTATGATGATTGGGAAATAAATCAGTTGGTATTCAATTATTTAGATCAAATATGGGGTCCTTTTTCTTTTGATTGCTTTGCAGATAATAAGAATTACAAGGTTGCAAAGTTTAATTCACAGTTTTGGACTCGGGGTACAGAAGGAGTCGATGCATTTGCTTACGACTGGTCTAATGATAATAATTGGCTAGTGCCACCTATTCATTATATACCTAATGTCATAAACCATATGTTGAAGTACAGGTGTTATGGAACTTTAGTTGTTCCTAAATGGAAATCGGCTTTATTTTGGCCATGCATTGTAAAAAAAATAGCGGTGAATTCGAATGGTTCGTTAAAGACAAGATTGAATATGTCAATCCAAGGAATTTTTTCAAAACAGGTTCACATAAAGAAAGTGTGTTTGCTAGATCACCTTTTATAAACAATGTTTTGGTTCTGAAAATCGATTGTAGAAATACAATATTGTAAATCACTTTGATAAGTGATCTGCAAGTAATTAATAAATCATTTTGGTGAATGATTTTACATAATATACATCATTTTGGTGAATGATTTTACATAATATACATCATTTTGGTGAATGATTTTACAGAATACACATCATTTTTAATACGATATGAGTGTATGTACTTTTTATAAAATGTTGATTGTAGAAATTCAGTTGCAAATAGATGTACAGTGTTTTTACAATTTAATTGATTTTGAAGTAAATGATCCTTCAAAATGGGTATTTTGGGAACGATGGTTTGGAAAAACGAAAAATATTCATTTTAAAATTGTCTATTTACAGAATTTATACAGTTATGGATCTTGGAAGGACTTACAACCTTTCTATAATCATGATATTTTAGGACCAGCCGCCACACAAATACCAGATTTAGTGCATGCCGGTAAGGCCGACAGTACCAACAAGAAATATGAGTTATTTTAACAAATTTCGAAAGTGGTGTGAATTGCATTCGTTTTCTTCACTTCCGAATTCTTTATGTTTATACATAAGTTCGTTAGTTTTTCAGCGTGTGTCTATTTCAGTTTTGGATGCTGTATTTTATATAGTATCAACCATTTTCACATAGTTTCTTTGAGAAAAAATCCGTGTGATGAAAAATTAGTGAAATTGTGTTTAGAAAGCAGTAAACGATTACTGGTCAAACCTGTCAATAAAAAACTTCCTATAAATGTGAATATGTTGAAGAAAATTATTGATCGTTATGGAAAAAAGGACTCGACTTTATCCGATTTACGTACATGCACTACTTTGTGTTTATTAGGTTTTTCTGAATTTTTTCGTTACAGCGAATTGTCGAACATTTTAATGAAATATCTTGAATTTTTTTATACTCATCTTGAAATAAATATTCAGAAAAGTAAAACTGACATTTATCGAAGGGGTAATACAATGGTTATAGCAAAAACTGGAAATACACTGTCCAGTTTCATTTATTATTACGTTACATAAAATCAGCTAGTTTAAAATTTTTAGATCTAGTGAATATTTATTCACTGCTGTTCAGTTTTGTAAAAGTATTAAATCGTACAAATTATGTAATAGATTTAAACTTTTATCCTATACCAGAGCTCGGGAAATCTTTTTGGGTACATTAGGTGTCTTGGGTTATAATAAATCCCAGTTTTGTCTGCATAGTTCAAGGAGTGGTGGTGTTTCTGTTGCGGCTCAGAATAATGTATCCGACAGGCTTCTCCGAGCTCATGGTATGTGGATAACGGACAAATCCAAAGACGGATATATACAAGACGATTTATACAACAAATTGTTAGTTTCTAGAAATTTAGATTTATAACCACGTTCGTTAAAATCTCCCTGGGATATCTTTGTGATCGAAGTTGTAGTGAGTCACTCACTCTATTCATTCTTGTTTTATCTTAATATAGAAAAGACTATATTCATTTTCGTATGAGAGTATCGAAGGAGAAAATAAATGTATTTCTTTTCATTATTAGATTATTCACGGTAATTGCATACAGGGGCGGATCCAGGATTTCAAGTTAGGGCGGGCGCAGTTAAAAAAATTGCGCCGAGCTGAGGGAGGCACGAAAATTTTTGGGGTATTTCGTGTGAAAAATCACGATTTTATGCCAAAAAATAATATTTTTTCCAATTTTAGGGGGGGGGGGGGGGCGCGCGCCGGGTGCGCCCCCCCTGGCATATATATATATATATAGTCAATTACAAGTATATGTTTCCCGCCACATGATTCTCGTGAAATTCATGTTCACGCCTGATGAGTTTGGGTATAAAAATAACCAGTAAAATAAACACTCTATTGAATCTTGCTACAACACGTCATGTTTACTTTCCATTTCGGGGTATGAATGAAAAATCTTTTTTCAAGATAAGTTAACAGGACTGGTTAATTTATGAACATTTATATGATTGTTGTAATTAACAAATTATGCTGGTTAAGTTGTAGCGAGTCACTCACTCTATTCATTCTTGTTTTATTTTAATATAGAAAAGACTATATTTATTTTCGTATGAGAGTATCGAAGGAGAAAATAAATGTATTTCTTTTCATTATTAGATTATTTACGGTAATTGCTTATATTATAAACGTCTAAAATGGTTTGTAAAACAACATGAAGTACACAAAACAAAGTGATAAAGAATTAAACACTTTGTTGAATGACAAAATTTTCGTCCCACCGAGGGACTTTATCAATACCTAAAATTGAATAAAATGTCGAACCAATATGGCGACTTTACAATTTCAAAAAAAAAATTTGACGGTCAATGTGCGGGACAAAAGAACCAGATGTTACTCATATGAAAATACATACATAAAAGAATTAAAATCCCACATATAAATAAATAAAACTACAACAATAATATAAATACACAATAGGGCTACACATTTAAATAAATGTTTAATTAGAAATAAAAATAAAAATGAGACATTATTGGTTAATGTAACAAACAGCACTGTCAAAAATATTTTTGAAAATGTCAAAAATACTTTTGAAAACGGTATGATACCCAAACTCATTCAAAAAACGGCCGACCAGTGTGAAATATATACTTTGGACCAATTGAGCAAACTGTATGTCATAATACGACTGGGGAGGCCAACAAAAATAGGAGTCGAGACAGTATATTACTTATCTCATTGATTCCATTCGGTGATAAGGTCTTAAGTTTTCTAATCCAGAAGCTTTCCCTTTCCTGTCTGCTTTTATCATCCCACTTGGAGTTATGGTCAATTATGGTGACCTTCAGTTTGCCGAAAGAATCATGGTGGTTCGTTGATCTGAGATGTCTGCTGAGTGGAAGGTCAGGTTTGCAGTTTGCATCGCTTCTGTGGCCATTCAAGCGTTTACTAAGTTGCTTAGTTTCTCCGATGTATTGAAGGCCACAAATTGCACATTCCAAGAGGTAGATAATATTTTCCGTCTTGCAGTTGGCATTGCAGTCAGTATATGATGAATTCTTCTCCTGTATGTGTGTTGCTGAATTTTTGTGTGCATTGGATGTTTTTGCACGTCATACATCGTCTCGAATCACATTTTTGACACTGACCATTGTAGGCAGATCGAGGGGAAATGTCAGCTCTCACCAAGGTATCTTTCAAACTGTTGGGTTTCCTGAAAGCCAAGATGGGTGGTTCTTTGAAGATTTTGCACAATTCTGGGTGTTTTTGTATGGTTGTCCAGTGCTCGCGAACGATGTTGGATAAATTACTGAGCGCAGGATGGTATGTGATGACAAATGGCACTCTGTTGTTCGTCTTCTTTTCTTTATATTGGATGATGTCTTTTCTGTCAATACCACTTGCTTTGTTAAAACAATGGTTAATGCTCGCATTGTTGTAACCCCTCTTTTTCAGATGACATTTCAGTTCCCCAAGCCAATGAACCAATGAACAAACTACCAAAAACGGCTTTGGGAACTGAAATGTCATCTGAAAAAGAGGGGTTACAACAATGGAGCATTAACCATTGTTTTAACAAAGCAAGTGGTATTGACAGAAAAGACCTCATCCAATATAAATTCAATTCGACATTGATAAAGTCCCTCGGTGGGACGAAAATTTATTTTGTCATTCAACAAAGTATTTAATTCTTTATCACTTTGTTTTGTGTACTTGGTGTTGTTTTACAAACCATTTTAGACGTTTATAATTTATTTTACTTGTATAGTATCGTTATACCGTAACGATCCAATACCCCGTAAGATTGATCGTTGACTGGTTTCTCAGACGTTGTATATATATTATTTATATAGTCGATTACAAGTATATGTTTTCCGCCACATGATTCTCGTGAACTTCATGTTCACGCCTGATGAGTTTGGGTATAAAAATAACCAGTAAAATAAATACGTTATCGAGTCTTGCTACAACACGTCACGGTTACTTTCCATTTCGGGGTATAAATGGAAAATCTTTTTTCAAGATAAGTTAACAGGACTGGTTAATTATGAACATTGTTTGTGTACATACATACATTTATATGATTGTTATAATTAATAAAATATGCTCGTTAAGTTGTAGCGAGTCACTCACTCTATTCATTCTTGTTTTATCTTAATATAGAAAAGACTATTTATTTTCGTATGAGAGTATCGAAGGAGAAAATAAATAGTGGAGAACCTCGGATGTATTTATATACTCTGATAGTCCCTCGGTTGTATCTATATACTCCCGATAGTCTCTCGAAGATTCGCGACCTCAAAAACAAACAAAATATGATTGCGTACGTGTAATGATTAAACAATTGTCAAAAATAAATACATCGTTCAATGAAATTATTAAAACAATATTTTATTTTAAACAAACGGTCGTCGTGGCCGCGATCATATGGTAGTTTGATTGACGTTCCACAATGTACCTATCGCCACCAAAGAAGTTCCATTCCCGTCCTTTCCGATATCTACTTGATGCAACATTTGTACAACGTCATGCGAAAGATTGTCGATGACTTCCGGCAAGTCGGTTGTTTTCTCTGGATTCATCAATCAATAACACTTGCCGCTATAATATAATTGAAATATTATTGTTATATATAAATTGTAAGGGTCTATTAGCATCAGAATAACACAGATACAAATCAGCAGGTACGTCAACTAGCTTCCACATATTAAACAACAAAAACATAAATAAAAGCATTCATCGTAACCATTAGAAATATTTCAACAAAACTTCAAAGGATCCTGGAAATGTGCCCAATATGAGCAGTTGGCCTTTATATACAGGTTAAAGTCATTTGCACTTTTCATTAATAGGGAAAATGTAGGCTCCACTTTGTTGCCAGTGATTTGTTATAAAGAGGTGTTCTTTAAGATATGTTTTGCTGTAAGATACTATTGCCAAATTTCTTCTTCCGTGTACCAAAATTTAAGCATACGTTTTGCTATTGATTTTAGTGTTGAATTGTAAAAACATGTTTCCCCATAATGCACTAGTTTCTGATATACTGATTATGAATCAACGTTAGAGAAACCCGAAGGGGCAATCAAAAATGGACAATCCAGAGAAACTGGAAACATTGAATACACGAAACGAAGACAAACAAAGCAATAAACACAACACAAATGAGCAACACGTACTCCACAAAAACCAAACAAAGCAATAAACACAACACAAATGAGCAACACGTACTCCACAAAAACCAAACAAAGCAATAAACACAACACAAATGAGCAACACGTACTCCACAAAAACCAAACAAAGCAATAAACACAACACAAATGAGCAACACGTACTCCACAAAAACCAAACAAAGCAATAAACACAACACAAATGAGCAACACGTACTCCACAAAAACCGGGGGCAAGACACACACCATGTTACTCATATATACAGTCGGGTAAAAGTCTCCACAGTGATAGAATAAAGAAAACAATTATTTAAAAAGTAAAAGATCTAACAATTCATTGTTTCATACTAGACCTGTCTTTTTACCTACATTACTTGTAAACTTGGTTTTGTGATGAATATAACTGAAATAATGTTCACTTATCATTAATCAACAAGCACCCAGGAATAGAACATGCTACATGTAACACGCCAGTGTACTTGTTTTGTTACGATCTTAATGATGGCTTTCTCCTTGATAAACACGTATGCCTGTGGTAACATTTTGTTCTTGGTACGATCTTAATGATGGCTTTCTCCTTGATAAACACGTATGCCTGTGGTAACATTTTGTTCTTGGTACGATCTTAATGATGGCTTTCTCCTTGATAAACACGTATGCCTGTGGTAACATTTTGTTCTTGTTACGATCTTAATGATGGCTTTCTCCTTGATAAACACGTATGCCTGTGGTAACATTTTGTTCTTGTTACGATCTTAATGATGGCGTTCTCCTTGATAAACACGTATGCCTGTGGTAACATTTTGTTCTTGTTACGATCTTAATGATGGCGTTCTCCTTGATAAACACGTATGCCTGTGGTAACATTTTGTTCTTGGAATACGTGATAAACGTGATGTAACTAAAGTTAAACGTAACTTCACTAATTGATCATTTCAAATGCAAAATATTAATGGATATTGGAAGGCTTAATAAACTATTATTATTCCCATTATTTGGTACTTATAACATTTGATTTCAAAGTACATGTAGTTTTAATAACGTACCATTAGATAATAGGATCTGTTAGGCTATCTTAAGTGCATTATTGTCCAATTCTAAATGAGCTACACGTACGAGACCGACCATTTAACTTGCGAGGGGGGGGGGGGCTATGGTTTTTTTTTCGTTCCGAAAATTTGTTTCCGGACAACACGAGAGTTAGAATATTAATTTTTTTCCAGAAATTAACATTAGGTTATATGACTAAAACTCTGAATCAGATATTTTTTTTCCTCCACCAAAATCAGAATATTTTTTCAGCAACATTGGGAATCAGAATATTTTTTTTAGAAAAAAACCATAACCCCCCCTTCAAGTTAAATGGTCGTTCCCTAAACCAAGTGTGTACCAAATACCTGCAACATTTACTGTGACTTCAAAAGTATAAAAAATAAAAACCATGAACATAAAGACCACAGACAAATGCAAACAAATTTGAAAAAACGATGGAAATACAGAATTGTTTCACAATACACAAGACTGAGAGCTACATCTAACAACAAGCTGGTACTCAAAGAGGAATACAGGTAATTTTATCTGTTCTGATAATATCTTCCCGCAAGTTACCAGCGGACACCCCTGACGGATGTCCAATGTTTGCATCCAGGGGCTCTCACATGTGTTAGTTTGAATTAAGATGTAGCTGTATTATGGATTTTATTTAACCAATACCAACTAAAAAAGAACGTAAGAGAAAACCGAAGGGGCAATCAAGAATGGATAATCCAGAAACACTGCCAACATTGGGTACACAAGACATAGGAACGAAGACGGGCATAACTATGAAAAAAATTACACACAAAGCACAGCACAGAAAACTAAAAAAAAGGATCAACACGATCCTCACAAAAAACCGGGGTGAACACAGGTGCTCCCAAAGGTGGAGAGTTCCTATACTTCTTATAGGACACCCACCGTTTTAAAACACATGCACAACTATTAAATTAAGGTTTGACTTTTTTTTAAAGAATCGTCTCATCTTAGCTTTCAAAACCTTTTTCGGAAGATATCAACAAATTGTTGAAAAGTATTATATATTACGAAGATTAAATATATTATGCATAATGTTCAAGAACTCTAATCTTGAACGTTATACATAATATATAAATTACATGTGCTAGGGTTAGCATTTTTACTCACATCATAATGTGGAAAACACTCGTATGACCGCATCATTTCACTCAGATGAGAGATTTGTACACACACCACATCTGGTATAACTCTGTTGCTATTTATTTAAGTATCAGTACCAAGCCAGGAAAGTGAGGAGTCGTGGATGTGTTAACTAGGGGTATTCATCTTTCCTCTTTCTAGGACTTGTCTATTGAATTTTGGTTTTTCATTTTATGCTAGCATGAATATGAATAAATCTGGTAATCCCCCTATTTGTATATTTGCGGTTTGTTTACTTGAATATATAAAAATCTTTGGATAAACAATAATCCTGTTGTACATATACAAGTAAAACAGAAATGCTCTGAATATAACGCCTTGAACTCTCGATCAATCTCTTTAATCTGAAAGCTGCTTGGCCATGTCACCGGTGCTATCATGACAAAAGCGGAATGCAGATTTATATCCTCTTTAACATGGGTTTTGTAAATCAGGATAACGCCACTTGATCTAAAGTATTGATGACCTATCATAACTGCTTGAAAAATACTTCAGATCTCTTTCATCTCCTCATTTTGATCACTCATCTGAACCACTTTGGTAACCTTCTTTTGAAAACAAGTTGGACTTTTAGAAACAACTGAAACAAAATGCAGTAAAAGGTAAAAAGAAAATAATACATAGGGAGACTATCCACTGAGTTACTTGACGATTAGATCAAAGAAATCATCTTATTTACAATTTCTTTTTCTCTTTCGTTCGTGCAGAATTTAGAATAACCAGCATTATAAGGTTGTTTGTAAGGACACTAAGGACACTTTTTTTTACAGGAAAGTCACTCCGCATAATAAAAAAAAGTGCAAAGCTAAAAACTGTTTTGCGTTTCTGCTGTGACCTTTGAAAGGTTGATTGAAAAGAAAGAAAAAATACAATAGTTCTCTCCATACCAAGCATATAAATGGTTATTTCCATATCGAAATTGTGATAAACATAACAAACAACTTCATGCAAGTTTCAAATATTACTGTGAGATGTATCAAAGAGTAAAATGTTTTCGAAGTAATTTCATTCGTAAACAACTTCAGCATACATGTACATCCAATATGTCCATCTACAATGTTACACGTTTTAACCAGTGTTTATGGAATTGAGAGCGTGTGATAGTAAATATCATACATCATATTCAGAAATGTAGATGGATTTTAAATAAAGGAAGAGTACCTATGATGAATCAAATGAAAAGAACATTGAAAATGACAAATTATTCCAGCCGGAACCGTGTTTCCCAGCTTCATTCGAATGGACTAGTATTTCAACCAATTTTAGTCTCGTTCCTTCTTCATCTCTTTGTCATACTAACGACAAAATGAATTTTCAGAATTATATACTAGTATATATATATATATATATATATATATATATATATATATATATATATATATATGTACAGTCAATCTTAGCGGAATTAATAACTAAAATTGAAGTAGCTTAGCACAACCAAATCTGTTACATTTCTTTCTGCAAGTATGCTCTTGATTGGATTTATGCTCTTCTCCTTTAACATTTCCTGCAAAACTTCCTCATTTTGGCAAATCGAGCTTAAATTGTTTTACGTCTTAGTGATCCAACTTCATCATTGTATTTGTCAACAAAACTTTCTTTTACGCCTCGCAATTGCAAACAAAATATAAATACTATACATATGAAATATAAAGTAATTTCACCGTAAAATCTTATGAAAAATCAAACTGTTACAGAATTAATGGGAATTAATAGCCTTACATCCTACTCAAATATAAATATAAAAGCGTGATTATGGAAAAAATGAGCTTGACAGACAAGTAAGTAAGGTAATAAATAATATTTATTTTACAACACAATTGATTCTTTTTATTAGATTTTTATAAACATTTACATAAATTTTTATTACCGTTTTCAGATATTATTATGAGGCACCTTCCTGTCATTATTTTATTGCTCTGTATCAGCCATGGATTGTGTTTCATTGAAGAAATCGAAATACCGGCATATTTGAAAAATTGTCTGATAATGAAAACTAAAAAACAAACCGTATTGGAATCACCCAGTGAATCCATATGTAATACTTGTTTAACTAGATACATGTGGATGGAAGGACCCAACTTAAAGAAATGCAACCAAAATAATAACACAACAATAGAAGAAATTACGAAGTTTGTGGGGAAAATTCTTTGTGATGAAATGAAGGGTAAACGAAAAAAAAGACAAGCACGAAACACACCCCAACGTAAAGAATATAGAGTGTTGACGCCAAACGAAAGACAACGATTCCATAATGCTATGAACAGGGCATATCAAAGAGGGGTAAGAAGATGTTATTATTATTATTATTATTATTTTACAGCAATTATATCTTTCTATAAGCAAAGAGGAATAGACTTAATAATGATAATTATCGGCAAATTGGACATTTTCCCTTTTGCTGATAAAATCTGGATTACTGAACTGACCTTGATTCACAAAAATATTTGATCAGTTCTTAACTCGAATGCGCAAGTTTATGGGTCAATCTGACGTAAAAACGCATTATGACGCAACCGATAAAAGCAATAACGTCAGTTCTAAAGGCCTCGACAGACATTATCACAAATATCCCCGCTCGTCCTACCAGACTCGCTGAGATATTAGCGATAATGTCGGTCTCGACTTTCAAAATTGCCGTTACTCTATATTTATTATTGTTATCAGTTAGTTTCCCTTTGATCTCGAAGAGGGATATTTTCAGCATCAACGAACTGACTATGATACTGAATAATATGAGACAGGCACAACCTGTTTAAGGGCGAAGTCTATATCCAACATTTGGCTGTTTTAAAAGAGAGGCATGAGAGGCGAATGGCATGCCTCCTAAAATTGAAAAACGAAGAAATGTTTCCATAGTACACGTATGCCCCCGCCTAACAGGAAGTTGATGCCTAAAGGGGGGAGGGGATAAAAACCGATGTGGGAGGAAAGGTTTCTGAAGGGGCCTAGGGGGTTATTGAATGTGCCTATGCATGTATGTTGCAATGTCTGAAAATCGTTTTCTGAGGTTTTTACCATTTAGACTTTTCGAGTTTCTCATAGCATGAAGTGTCAAAACATGATGGGGCGACCATTTGTTTTTGAGAAGGGGGGCTTGAAATATTTTGACCCAGAATTAGTTGACTCTTTTGTCGAAAATAAAAATTCTGATATCAAAGTTATTTGCTCAGATTTACATATTTTTTGTCACAATGTGAGTGTGCAAGATAAAGGGTAAGAACAGGTCCAGCAGATATCAAGTAGGTCCACTGAATGTATTTTTGCAGGACCTAGAATCGACCTAATGTCAACAATTTATTCTATATAGTTAAGGGTTTTGGGCTTATCAAAAGGGGAATGAGGGTCAAACGAAAATGCAATCATTTTAAATGCAATCAGGGTTTTTCAAGCAAAGCTGCTTGCCATGAAAAGAAAAAACTTACCTGTCATCAGGGAATTATAAAACTTGTAAATTCCCTGCTGTCATGCTTGTCTTGTCAGAATCATTTCATGTTTTTGAATCGCGGATAGCATGTAGATATAACAGATTCCCTAGCCGAAGACGAAGGCGAGCTGTTCTTTCTATTTGACACCAGCTCACTCAAAGTATTCAGAGAGGAGAATCATCCTTTCAGGAGAAATGCATGGACTTTCATGAAATTCATCCCAGGGTTGCATACGACCTGGCACATGTGTGTATTTCATGATCAGTACACACTAACAAATGACGTACTACAAATAACGCTTTGTGTGGATATTATAAGTTTTCTTTTAGAATTTTCATTTGAGTTTATTTGAATTTTTCAGAATATAAACAATTAGAGAATTCAGGATTTCTCATTGAAATAAATTTTATTGCGATTTTAAATGCTATTTTGTTCAATATTTTTACACTTTCGGTGAAAAGATATTTGGCTAAGATTCGCTTAGCCTATTCCCGATTGTCACAAACTAGAGTTGTCGTTCTTGGAAATTGTTTCGGTAGGTATAATCAACTTCCGGTTTTGAAAAACAATGGGCAGATAATATGAGACTGGCACAACCTGTTTGAAGGACGAAGTCCTATAATTTTAAGAGGGAGGCGTGAGAAGGGAATGCATTTTTCTTTTTCAAGTACTTTTTAAAGTTTGTTTTTAATTATTTGGCTGGAGTTATCTCTCTTGGCTGTTCCGTTCATTTTACCTACGCCGCTCTTCCGTCGAGAGTTCCGTAGAAAGAGATTTTTTTATTATAATTTTATTTCAAGTTTATTTCGATTTTGCATAGAGTAAATAATTAAAGAATTGGGAATTTTTCATTGAAATATATTTCTTTTGCGTTTCTAAATATCAATTGATCTATTTTTTAAACTTTCGGTGAACAGATATTTGGCTATCAATATAGAAAGGAGGAAAAATCGGACAGCCTACAGTAATAAGAACTTCGTCCTTTAATAGTAATAATTAATAATGACAATAATAATATCAAAACTAGTAACTGAAAATTGGTGGTCAGTGTGACGTCAAGTGCATTATTACGTTACCGGTGAAATAATAAGGTCACATTTGAAGTTCTCGACATACATTATCACAAGTTCGTCCATTCGGACTCGTTGCGATACTGGTGATAATGTCTATCTCGACCTTCATAACCTCTTGTTGTTTTATATATATTTACTCTTGCATTCCGAATATCGGAAATAAACCACGAGTAACAGAGCAACGCATTAATTCAAAAATAAGCCTTAGCGCATGAGTGGATGATTGCCTTAGGCTTTGTTGTTCGGTAACGAGTGACTTATTTTTGCGCCGAAAGACATGTGAGCGAATTGACAGGACAAAAGATCGAAATAAAACGGACATAAGAGCGAAAACTTGTAACCCATTTGAGCGAGAATAAAAACTCTTCCGTTAACCAGACATAAGTCCGTTGTCCCCTGCTCACCACAGGGAGGTGGAAGTCGGTTTTTGAGCAGGATATTTCTTGCTTTATTTATAAAAAAAATCAGCGCTATTTTAAATGTTTAAAGCAAATATATACATGAAGATAAGGTAATAGTCTCTTCTTGCTTGCTATTTCAACCCAAGATTAAGGGTGCACTGTTCACGAGAAATTTAACCACTAGAATACTTTTGAACCATATCATGCAAGTGTTTATCTTTATTTTTTTCCATCCTGGATTGTGGAAGTACTGTGTCCATGTTCCTGATTTTGATATAGTTTATGGTTTGTAGTTTCAATAACATGTCAATACTCTACCCACAAAATTGGGGGACATTTTGATTCTATGGTAACATACTAATCTCAGATTTAAACCTTTTGTATTCCTGATTTACACCTACTCTCTGTATTTGTCCCCACCATTCCTGGACAAGATGAAATCTGTAATATTTAATGCTGACATTACAGAATATTTCCTTCAATACCTTCATGGCTGCCAGTTCAAAATCCACATGGACAATAGCAGGATTAAGCTGTATATAATCCATTATAAAAGTATAGTGTGACAGTAGTTCACATGCAGTGACGATAAACAGTTTTTGATTTTGAAGACAAGACAAATAACGGAACCTAGTGACCATTCTGGACCGTTACCTTTATGTCCATCTTGACTAAATGATAACAATTATTCGACTAAAATGAACTCATGTAGTACATTACAGGTGAGTACAGGTAGATGTTGTGAGAGTCGCTCAATAGGGATAATTCATCGCTTCTCCCGTTTGGTGACGCTACTGTTCCATAAGTGGTTACATGTGCGTTTGAATCACAAAGACTGTTGTATCTTAACGTTAACCTAATGACGGCACTGAATTATAAAACTTGGATGGTGCAAACATTGAAGCTTAACTAGTACAGCGCGGGTGATATTACCTGTTAGAAGTATAGATTTAGTTGACGAGTATATGTACAATAAAAGTATTATCTGTAAGTCGCAAGAAAAGAGTTTTATTATGACCATATTAAGAAATATTACCTGTTAGAAGTATAGATTTAGTTGACGAGTATATGTACAATAAAAGTATTATCTGTAAGTCGCAAGAAAAGAGTTTTATTATGACCATATTAAAAAATACAACAGACGTTTACAAGCCATATCGGCATGAACCTTGGTGTAGCCTATACATGTTCATAAAAGGTGTACATTGTACATGATGTTTTGTTACTCACACTGCAATACTGATGAACTTCATTTCAACATTTTAAAGTACCTGAATTTCGGGAAATATTACTTCCAAGTGAACAAAATAGAATAATAAAGCCCCTTCTCCACATACAAAATGTTGAATGAATATATCTAGGTCTATCTATATTTAGGCAATCTTCAAATCTAAATCACACTCTTTAAAATTATTTGGTGCAAAATTATACAGATAATATATTCCTTCTTCGTGTAGTGTTATTAACTGTTAAAGATTCGACAACAAACGGGTTAATCATAGCATTTATTTTAGAAAGATTTTGAGCAGATGTATTATGAATGGCATAATAAATAGTTAAATAAAGAAAATTCGTTGTTTCTTACTATTTTTAATTATTTTCGACAGATTTTGGTAGCATTCAAATATTTAGTACTATCAGACTGGCTGATAATCGTACAAAACCTGGAACTGCCATACAATGTAAAACTGAAGACTCAAGTTGTCACCGACAGAGTTCCTTCGGGTTTTAAGTGGGATTCGTGCTGCTCAATCTTCAGTTTTCTGTATAGTTTTTTGTAGACCACTGTTTATCATTTTGTCCTTTTTCGTTTGGCCATTGCATTGCCTGCCCTTCTTCGATATATGACTTCCGATAACCCTTTTGGCATCTACAAACTTTTCTTATCTGTTGACCTATACACGCACCACTATACTATCCCAATTATCAAATTTATTTCATTGTAATATATATGTAAAAATATATTGAAGATTACAATTATTTGGCATAATGAACTTTTTAATGGTATAAAAGGACTAAAGGCAAAGCACATGATTTTTGTAGGTTTATTCCATTCTAATGCAGGTAAACACGTTATTTATAACTTTAGTTAGCTGCCTGTTATTGAAATGAACAGTCAAACGATTTGAATTACCTTTTCAGTAATGCTACGAAAAAATCGGGAATTTGCATAAAACCCAGCGTTCTATACAATAAAAACAAATAAACATAAAAGAATGTAAACGTACACGATTGGAAATGTACGGACTACTGGGTTTGGTGTTTAACACCACTTTCAACAAATTTCAGTGGGGGTCAGTTTTATTGGTGGAGGAAAACGGAGTGCACAGAGAAAAACACGGACCTGCCACAAGTCACTGGCAAACTTTATCACATAATGTTGTATCGCCTGGGCGAGATTCGAACTCATACGTTAGTCGTGATAGGTACTGATTGCATCTATAGGTAGTTGTAAATCCAACTACCAAACGATCACGACCACGAAGGCCCCTTACGGACTACTGAGTTAGATATTGTAGAACTAGATACATCTGGAAACTATCGTGATAGAACATCACATAATAAAAAAAAACTTTATTTGGTATACTGATACCCTAATGAAGAATTTGTTAAATTTTGAAAATGAATTGATTGAATATGGAAAATCGTGAATTTGATGGTAAAAAGTGGGAAGGGATGGGATGAGAATCTAAAAAGAATTTTATTTTGTGTGTCTTTTTAAACACAGGCACTTGTTTCTGGTAATTTTTTTTACCTAGATACTATATATATACTACAAGGTATGTAACCGTTCATTTGTAAAAAATCTAGGTCATCGCGATTTTCGCGTTTTCTCAACTCGACGGACGCCAGCATGGAGGAATGGCCTACATCATCTGAAACTACGATAATTTATCTACAAAATGATGTATAAAACACCTACCTTTGCTGAACCTCAACAATGCAACAGACCTTTTTCCACGGGTCAGTTATCAGCTTTCATCATCCAGTTGGTCACCTGGCAAGTTCTAACCCGCAGTGAATGAAAAGTTCAAGGTCGAACTCAGGTAAAGTATTTGATTGGTCGAAGTTTCTCATTACATTTAGCAAGCTGGAATTCTGAAGTTTATTTTTATAATTTTTCATCAAAATGGAGAAGATGCAAAAAGAAACATGTGATGCTGTATTAATTTTCCCGCCTATAAGACTTTCAGTCCTGTTGATATACTTCAGGGAAAAATCCCGAGATTGTATAGAAAGTTCACAAATTTTTGAATTCTAAAAATAGCCACAGATTTGCATTCAAACTACACTTTTATTCTAAGAAATTAAAACACTTTTATTATTTTTTTTTATTGGAATGCAATAATTTTCTAACATCTCAGTATTTTTTATAGCATTTTTATTACAACTTATCTTATTTTTTCTTTCACTGCGGGTTAGAACTTGCCAGGTGACCAACTGGATGATGAAAGCTGATAACTGACCCGTGGAAAAAGGTCTGTTGCATTGTTGAGGTTCAGCAAAGGTAGGTGTTTTATACATCATTTTGTAGATAAATTATCGTAGTTTCAGATGATGTAGGCCATTCCTCCATGCTGGCGTCCGTCGAGTTGAAAAAACGCGAAAATCGCGATGACCTAGATTTTTTACAAATGAACGGTTACATACCTTGTAGTATATATATAGTATCTAGGTAAAAAAAAATTACCAGAAACAAGTGCCTGTGGTCTTAAACTCAAAATTGAAACAAAAAATGAGAAAAGGAAAATATGCTTCAAAAATAAAAACTGTGATCATCTAGATAGGGAAGGTCAATTAAGTTTTTCCTTTCCGTAAGCTGGATATATCCGTTATCGTACAGATGAAGAATATTTGTTGCTGAAATTTTTTGAAAATAATCATAAATGTGTTCCCTTTGGATTGTTTATTACAAATCATTAGCCGTTTTTAGATTTATTTTGAATAAGCTCCCCTTTAAATGATATAAAATACCAACTATGTTACTTGAAAAGGTGTCTATACACAAAGAAATTCTATTTGTTCATTGTTACACGTTTTTTTTATTATTACTTGTTCTTTTACTGTGTTTGTTGAAAATTGTATATTACTGCCTAAAGGTATAGATGAATTTGTTGTGTTCCTGTGTATTGTACATGTATGGTTTTGATTTTTTACCCTTTTACCCATATTTTTTATTATTGGTCATAAAGGGACAATTTTTTCCCAGAACAAAAATTCTGTTTCAGAGTGCATTTTTTTTCAGTTACAAAAATGTAGCATCGAAATCTTTTTATAAGAGTAAAATACACCCTTTCCCCCTAATGCTAATGCAAAGAAATGAAATGTGATACACGTATACACCGTTAATAACCTAATATCCCTGTCGTTCTGTAGTCAACTGTTACAGCGCAATGGGCAATGGTTGTAAGTATAAGATACAGTACTATTAAAAAAAAAGAAGCGGCCCGTATTGAATATCCCGCAATACGGGTAACTTCTTTTGTTTCAATAGTAGTTTATCTAACTTGTACAATAATGTTATAATTTATACCATAAAAAAAAAGTCGTGAGAACAGTTTTGTTTGTGAACGAATTTACAGAATTTTCCTATTCATGTTATAAGGGCATTATATATAAAGGATCTAACACCGGTAAGAGGACAAGACGGAAAAATCTCAGACACCCAAGGGAAAGATTTCTGGTCTCCAACGAGGCTCCGCCGAGTTGGAGACCAATAGAAATCTTTCCCGCGGATGTCTGAAATTTTTCCGTCTTGCCCTCTTACCGGTGTTTGATTCTTTTTCTCACTAATATTTTATTGAAAGTACAGTATTTTCCATACATGAAATATGACGTGACACATATTTTGACGTCATTGAAGAATGACGTCAAAGGTACGGAAAAGGACATATAGAAATACGAAAAAATGAAAATAAAAGACAGAAATATATTTAATACGGTTGGATTCTGTATTTAAAAAAAACCAATGGTTAAATCCGTAATATATCTGTTATTCAGCTATCAGACAGGTATATAATGTGACATTTCTGGCTTAGAATGGCATTTTGCGAAACGTAACATTTTTACGGAAAAGTAGCGTGAAATTCTTATCTCACCCACGGGTTGAGACATATAGAATCTAACACCGGCAAAAGTGCAAGACAGGGAAATCTCCGACATCCGAGGGTAAGATTTCAATCTTTCGCTGACGAGGCTCGCCGAGTCAGCGAACGATTGAAATCTTACCCTCGGGTGTCGGAGATTTCCCTGTCTTGCACTTTTTGCCGGTGTTTGATTTTATTTCTCACTTTTATCAGTAGTTGTGTATTGTTTGACAGCTATGTACTTTTAGCAGATGATCATGTAAACAATGTGAGTTATTTCCCCTTCATGTCAATCAAAAAAGTAATTCCGTATTTTTGTGTATTGCGTGAAGGTTATTATGTAATAATATGGCTGATTGTTAGGATTTGTGTGTTTATAAAAGATTGAAAACTTATATACAGTGAATTGTTTATTTTAAAAAGGAAAAGCATGGAGAATTCGGGGGGCAGTTAACATAAACTGTACAGCATGCATTTGCCGGTAAAACGCACGTGATTTTTTTGTCTTGCACTAGTGCAAGATGAGAAAATCTCGCATCGTTAAAAATAGGAACTGGTCTGTCTCAAAAGTGAGAAAAGGATATCTCACACGGCTAAAAATAGGAACTGTGCTGTCTCATTAGTGAGAAATTGACGTGTTCTTGTACCCAACGTTAACAATTCAAGCGTCAACGAGATTAAAACGTTCCGCTAACCACTTATGGAACAACAGCGACGTCTGTCGAAAGAAATTTGGTGAATGATACCCATTGTCAATTTAGGGTCAATATGGTTGTTTCGAATCATTTCCATTCCGTCAAAATTTTGTTATTTTCGTCCGCCAGATCACGTGATTTTGATGGACTAATCGGCATTGAACTTCCGGTGTCAATGTACACAACAAAAACTCCAATCGATTTGTGCCGTTTTAGCGTTCGATCCTCAACTTAAAAAAATCTTAACATTTTCTGTAAAAGACAGATATCAATTAAATTATTTTATTTGTATCAACGACTTCAATGCAGAGACAATTACTCTTTAAAATTAAATTTGTTTTCTTTCTTTATTTGCGGCTGTCAGCATCATCAAAGGAAAACGATCTGCCTTTATGCATACATTTCTGTTATCAGACAGATAGTAGGGTACCGAACACCAGTATTTATTCAGCGGTTTCCTTGGCGTCTCCATATTACAATTACTTATAATCTACCGCATCTACGACTATGATATGCTGACGTTGTCACACTAATAGCGTAATCGCCGGAAGTCGCCTGCCGATTTGTTCAGACGTCAAGACAAGAAAAAGACGGAACGTGGTCGGAATTGACATGATTCGAAACAACCGTATTGCAATTGAGTCGCTCAAATGTCCAGTGTAAATTTATTTTTTCGCTCAAATGTCCATCACCTTATTTTTGATATTCGGAATGCAAAGGTAGTTATATTTTTTATTGCATAAATGTTACACGTTTGTTTGCGATAATAAGACGTTTTAAAATGGAAACTATTTTTCATTGTCGAACGCTCAATGCTATTTTGATTGTGATGACGTTGGCAATCTGACGTCACGATGACATAATTATGGTATAACTAATTGACGAGTTTCATGATATTGACAAAATTGAAAATATTCTTAAACCTACTTCTTCACAACAAGTGAAATCCTTAGGCTCCTTTATTAAACGGTCCTTGGAACTGAGGACAGGGGGCACTTTATTACATTTGTTATATTGTGAAACATCCTTTTTGTTTGTTTGTGTATGATAATTGTTGTTTGTGTATGTGTTTGATTCATTTTTTGCTGCTTGTTTGTAGCCTTTGACCCTATATTGTGTGTAAGTTGTGCTAATAAAGAATTTATTATCAAAATTATGTCACGAATGACCAAATAACGCATTTACTCACGAATGCACGCAACACATGAGTGAGTTACAACGTTATTTGGTCATGAGTGACATATTTTTGATAATGAAATTCGTGAAGTAGTTATAGTAGTTATTATATACATGGAGATGAGCCGAAAGGTTTCGATTCGAATTTAATATAAAATGAGTTTAATAGCTGTATATTACGTCGTCCGTAGCGTAGGGATATACTAAAAACATGGCGCCCACGACGAATCAAGGTAAACATAAAGTTGCGATAGGTTGAAATAGTGAATAGCAAATATGAAAAGAAGAACAAGTAAGAGAAGACAATAACACTATCAATCCTGTTAACTTACCAGAAATTGGATGATAGTATTATTCTAAGAGTGCATATTATTTGACCCACTGAGTCTAGTCATTTCCGATTCGAGATTGACAGAACGTTGAAGGAATAGACTATTTCATTTGTGTGTGTATTGTTTTAACGACCCACCAATAACAATAGTCCGGTTGCCGTTTCGGTGCTTGCCGTTAGTTTGCTTACGTTGGAAATTTTCAAAGAGACTTGACTATAACTGTAAAAACCACATAAACCGGTAAAGGGACGTATCTGATAAAAAACCATACAGAAAAGTAGCTTCGACAACGAAATAGCCGAAATATAGTGAAAATACAAATAAAAGCGTCTTGGGCTGATATGGAGGTCTCGGGGTGATACCCGGGTTGATATGAAAAAGGTTATGTATTAAGCTCTATTTTATTATATACTTGGCATTAATATGATAGTTTTTGCATATTTGTAACGACCGGAAGTAAACTAGCCATAATTTCACCCCAGGCTGATAACCCATATCAGAGACGTCTCGTGCAAAAAACCCATAATAGTGCGTCTCATGCAAGTTATTTCCGGTGACGTCTGTTTATAGACATTACCCGACACACAACGTTGAGTGGGAGATATAGGTCTCATCACGGTTCACGAAGAACACTGTTTACTAATCACATTTCACGGGAAGTAAATTAAGATGATCACACTTCTTGAAGAATAATATAAGGCAGGTGCAACCTGAAACGCTCCCGAAGAACAGTCATCGACCTTCAATCTAGAAACAGGCTCTAGCAAAATATGTGACAATTTTGATCACGTGGTGTAGTTCATGAGTTCATTAAAATGGCGGACAGTTCGAAGTGGATATTGGATTATTTTATCTGATAGACGTTGTAAAGGGAAAGGAAATATCAATATTTTTGCAGATTTTAACTAGAAAATATGTCTATATCACACGGAACTTTCAATGACATACTTATGCTAGTTAATGTATTTTTAAGCTTAAAAAATAACACTACCTAAAACTCTACAGCTGAAAACTTTGGATTTCTTGCAGCAGACGATCACAATGAATGAGAATGCGCAGTGGCAAATGATTAAAGATTCGGTGTTATTCGCTTTGAGTTCGGGATTTTCCGTTACATTGTTTCATTTTTATTTGAAAAAACAATCGACTAGAGGTGTACATTGTATTGTTCTGTATTTCGTCTTTTTTCTTGTTGCATCGATCACTTTATTTGCTACTCGCGTATTGTTTATATTGGAGATAGTTTAGGTCACGTGACCAATCATACGCTAGTTGCGGATTATTTAAATAAATAAATGACAAGACTCCATAAAGCAAGCAAAGAAATTTCACATGCCTGGAAAAAGAAAGTCAAGTGCAATGAGTATTGAAATTTATTTTTGTACAATTTTTTTTTCAATTTTGCGTGTGTACATCTTGTAATTTGTCTTAATTTATTTCCGTTTGGCAGCCATGTTGTTGAACATTTTGAAGTGCATTAGTATGTAACCTATTCATACTTCTACCATTAACGCTCCCTGCGGAAGCGTATGAAACCCAACGTAAATTGTTAAAAGTACGTTTTTATCCTGGTTACTTCCCTACTAATCGTGTCAACAAGAATCGGTGGAAGTAACCAGTGTGACAGTAAAGATGTCTGTAATATTAACAAATCGAGTTCAGAGGGGACAATGGTCGTCAAGAAGACCACATTAAATAAAAAAACACAGAAACGTTAGATGATAGATGATTATATCACGGAGAACGTAAAATGATTTTGAATGAAAACGATTCACGGGCAATTCCCTCGTCATAATTCACGATAAATAAAATAAACGACTCTAATGAATCACATCTCTATTTTCTATGTTTCAAAATGCCTTCATATGAAATGTTGCCATTAATATTTCTGGGGATTGAAATGATCGTGTTTGAGAATAGTGTTCTGAAAATGTATATGTTGAATACACACTTAAGCTTTCATATAAATTAATTTAATTATTTCATTTTGTTTATTTGTTTCATAGAACAATTTGTTGGAAGTATATGATAAAAAGATTAATACATGACCTTTTCCATATCATCCCGGCGATCATCCCTCGACCCATATCAGCCCTCGACTGTGTCCCGGGCTGATATGGAAAAGGTCATGTATTAATATATATTTATCATATACTTGGCATTAATATGATAGTTTTTGCGTATGTATAACGAACGGAAGTAAACTAGCCATTATTTCACCCCAGGCTGATAACCCATATCAGAGACGTCTCGTGCAAAAAACCCATAATAGTGCGTCTCGTGCAAGTTATTTCCGGTGACGTCTGTTTACAAACATTACCTGACATACAACATTGAGTGGGAGATATGGGTTTCATCACGGTTCAAGAAAATAATTTTTACTGATCACATTTCACGGAAGTAAATTATGATGATCACACTTCTAAAAGAATAAGAAATTCAACGTGAAATGTTAGAAGTACGTTTATATCCTTGTTACACCCCTACTAATCGTGTCAACAAGAATCGGTGGAAGTGACGGCGCTGGACATTATAGCGGATTGACAGGACGTTTTAGCGGAAAAAAATTGACGTCTTAGCGGAAAATATGTGGACATTTTAGCGGAAGATTTATAGGACATTTTAGCGGAATTTAAAATAGGATGTGGACATTTTAGCGGGAGAGTTAAGTCAAATATACATATACCTCTTCCGTTAGTCAGACTAAGTCTGTTGCCCCCTGCTCACCAACGTGGAGGTGGAAGTAGGATTTTGAGCAGGATATAGTTAATTTTAATACAGTTAATGTCTAAAACACCAGCACTACTAAAATATCAAGTCAAGAATAACCTCCAAAAATACATATATAGATGGGTGGCTTGAGTAGAACTGGCCGTTATAATGACGATTCCGGGCCATTGCTGGTTCTTTTCATGTTGGATGGAGCTTCGACCCACAGATGAGGAGGAAGCAACAATTCCTGTGTAATATATGTATCTGTCAAATAATCAGCAAATGCGGAACATTTCTGGTTTTCTGGAGCAACTGACATGAAGTCATCGACAAAACTATTTTCTACATTACAGTATGGCAAGAAAGCAAGACCAAAAAATGCAGTTAACCATTTTCCAATTTCGGAATTTGCCGAGTCTTTATATTCATTGGCTAATCCAAGGTTTTGAATCTTTCTCCACCATGCTTGGCCCAGATCAAAACGGCAACATTTGATATTAGTAGCAGGAAAGATGGAACGGATCACTTTCATCATAGATTCCTCAAAATCGATATGGACAATATCAGGCATCAAGTTAAAACCATTGTCAGTACACAGTTGAACAATACTAGACATACAGTGTCTGTAGACAGCTTCAGACTTCCCAGATAATAGCATAAATACAAGTGGCACATAAAGTGAAGATAATCATTCCTTGTTCGGGATGATTTAACTGTAGAAATTCTTCAAATTTGTTGGTCTGGATGTTCATCTTTGGAAGTACCCCGTATGTTTCTGACTGTGATTTAGGCAAAGGAGGATATGTCTTTCTTCTTCTTCTATATACAGCCATGGCAACACTTCTAAGATCATTTGGTTGCAGTTGTTCCTCCTGCTGATCTTGTAAAGCACGTCGGATTATCTTGGATGGTCTTTGGGTAATATCATCTGTTGCTTTCCGCTTGGCTGTTGCTCTTAACTGGTGACGTTCATTTTTTCCTTCATCAGGTTCATGACTATGCTGGTTCTTTTGCATAAAAACGGTCTGGGCAGAACTATCAGTTCGGATACCAGCTTTGCAGTCTGTCACAGAGCATCTCCAAGAAACAACATAAGATTTTAGTATTCCATCAACTCTGTACCGAAACCCGTCACAAATGATACTCCTTTTCCCTCGATTCGTTTCTACCTCTACCACTTCCATACTGTTCAGTGTTGTAATTACAAATGAATATGTACATGTACTTACCTGTATGAATATGTATGTGTTAGTGAGTTTTATTCAAGTGAATATTTCTTACCTTTATCATCGAAACCTCCGTTAGAGTTGGAAACTTAGTCATTAATCTGCTGACCAGTGGTCAATTTTTGCGGACTTTACATTGATTGTTTAAAAAGAATTAAAGTTACTTGTGGAAAAATTCCGCTAAAATGTCCATTTAATTTTTACAGGTAACAATTTTTTTTCTCGCTAAAATGTCCACTAAAGTTCCCGCTAAAATGTCCATTCACACCTTTAGAAATTCCGCTAAAATATCCTGCGCCCGGAAGTGACCAGTGTGACAGTAAGGATGTCTGTAATATTAACACATCGAGTTGAGAGGGGATAAATTGTCGTCAAGAAGACCACATTAAATAAAAATCACAGAAACGTTAGATGATAGATGATTATATCACGGAGAACGTAAAATGATTTTGAATGAAATAAGGGTAATAACAAAATTACCGAACTCCGAAAAATCTTACAAAGGGAAAGTCAAAACTCATAAGTATATAAACAGGCAAAATCAGTCAACAACCGGAAAACTGTGAAAACCGTAATGACCCTGACTTGGTACAGACATTTCTAAAGAAATGGTGGATTGAATCAGATTTTAAAGCGCCAAACCTCCCCCTTTCATTACGGCTCAAAGTTTCCGGCTGTCACTATAACAGTATTTATAACAATACTAGAACAAAACAGGTAAAACAGTTGTCAAAGCAGAACCACACTTTACGTCACACATTGATAAAAAAATATTTTTGACATTTTTGTTGACACCTTATCTTTATACATTTTCACTATAATCTTTTCTGCAAAGACGGAATATATTTCGACAATATCTTGGTATCGGAATATAAACTTTTTAAGAGATCGAATAAGGCGAATCTTTTTATAGCCCTGGTCCAGTAGCCTGTTTCTCAGATGAAGATGACGTTTCAGGAAATCAGAATAATTGCTACTGGCCCTTGCATAGTGAATCAATTGCGAGATGTAAACACCATATGCAGGAGAAGCTGGTATATTGCTGCACATATTTGGAAAATTTATGATTTTAAAATTTAAAATTTTAGTACTGATTTGACCACTGTCGTCAAATTCGAGGTATAAGTCCAAAAATGATGCGGACGAAGCGGTATCTATGGTCTCTTTAACTTCCAGCTCTGGAGGATATATCAATGGAAGAAATTCTGCAAATCTAGAATTATTGATAGATAAAACGTCATCAATATACCTGTATGTGAAATTAAAGGCTCTAGCCTCATGAATCTTCTTATCTTTTACAAGCTTTTAAAGAAACTCCGACTCATATGAGTATAAAAATAAATCGGCTAGAAGAGGGGCACAATTCGTACCCATTGGTATGCCGACGACCTGCTGAAACAGTATCCCTCCAAAGGAGACAAATATGTTATCGATGAGGAACTCCAGCATACTGATCACTTGTTCCTCGGAGTAGCTTGTTTTACCTTTTTGAATTTTGTTTGAAAAATATGTGGAATTGTAGCCTAACACAACAAATTTTGAGCCATAGTTTCTATGACTGAAAGCGTTGTGAATTGTTTCTTTTAAGCGTGTTTTTAATTTGTCATGTGATGTGGTAGAGTGGTATATAGAGTTGAAAAATCAAAAGTTTTGATGGAGGATACCTGAGAGAAAGATCTTGATTTAAGGTTATCCAAAAGATCTTTAGAGTTTTTCAAAATCCACATGTGATGTATGCTACTACGCGAGTAAACAGTTCCACACTATTTCTGTTGTCCCTCTTTTACTGCAGACAGAATCTTTGTCAGGTGAATAGACAATTCTTTCGTCGAACAAGTTGATGATCCCGCTATGTACCTTTCTTTGTATGGTGTCTTATGGAGTTTAGGTATCCAATATAAATAGGGTAAATCATCAGACTCAAACGATTCACGGGCAATTCCCTCATCATAATTCACGATAAATAAATAAAAACAACACTAAAGAATCACATCTCTATTTTCTATGTTTCAAAATGCCTTCCTATGAAATGTTGCCATTAATATTTATGGGGGTAGAGATGATCCCGTTTGAGAATAGCGTTCTGAAAATGTATCTGCTGAATACACACTTAAACTTCCATTCCATATAAATTCATTTAATTATTTCATTTTGTTTATTTGTTTCATAGAACAATTTGTTGGAAGTATATGATAAAAAGATTAATACATGACCTTTTCCATATCATCCCGGCAATCATCCCTCAACCCATATCCCCGCACGACTGCATCTCGGGCTGATATGGGGGTCTCGGGATGATACCCGGGATTATATGAAAAAGGTCATGTATTAATCTCTATTTATTTCACTTGGAAATCTCCGTATTCCACGGACATCTATGTAATAATATACATTTTTGACATATCAACCGAATTTTTTACAAGAACATTAACAAAAACAAACGACAATACTTTAATCATTAGGTTAATATCAAATACAAATAAAAGACCCCTGTCCCCAGTTCTAAAGACTGTTTAATGAAGAAACTTACTCGTTTCACATGGAAAAACATTAGAGGAATTAATTGGGTCACTGGTTTTTCCAAGGTTAGAATGATATAAATTAAGAAATTTCTTTTGCTATAAAAGAATATTTCTTCAAAATGCTCTTCATCCTCCACCACTTTACAATGTAGAAATAATTTTTGGTTGTTTTTTTTTGTGTATCTACCTGTTTCAATTTGTAAATTGTGATAACTTATTATACTTTGGTAAAGACAAAGTTTTCTTGTTTCAAAATTCGGAAATCCGAGATAGAATTCTTTGTTTTGGTTAACTTTCATGGAATAGTGCCTGTAAGTTTGGTAATATTTTTAAAGGTTTTTTTTGCGTCCTATGGTAGTTGGATGTACAACTACCTGTGCAATCAATGCATATCACCACTAAAGTTGTGAGTCCCAATCCCATTCATGGCGAGGTGTACACGATACAAGATTATGTTTGTCTGTGACTTGCGGCAGGTCAGTGATATTCTCCAGGTACTCCGGTTTCCTCCACCAATAAAACTGACAGCACGAAATAACAGAAATATTGTAGAAAGTGGCGTTAAACACCATAACCATAACCCCAGTATAACATACAAATGTGTACACCGCCCTATATGTCCAGTATAACATAAACACACGCTATGTGTCAAGTATAATATAGAAATATATATGCACATCCTTTATCTATTATCAATATAAGCTACATATATTGCAGAATAAGACACGAATGACACAAGTATACATATACTGCCCTTTGTTTTCTGTGATAAAACATGCGACATTGCACGTTTCATAAATTCTAAAACATTATGTACACCTGTTCTTCAGCTAAATTATACGGTAAGAGCAATACTAGAAATATGCACACCTAGAGTTATTTTCCATGTTTTGTATTAATCCTACTTATAAAAACATCCGATAACAAACAGCAGTTATTCAAAAGTTAAGCCCTTTTATGAAATCATATGGTGATTTAGCTTGGCTCTTTTGTAGCAACAATTTATCAAGAGGTAACAAACGTTCTCAATATTTGATTCGAATTTTTCTCACAATCATGGTTTTTGTTAGTTTGTTCGTTCAAGGTTTTATTGTTCGTTAAAGAAATGTGTAATTGTTCACATATATAGCTGATTAAAATTGGTTTAGTAGTTCCAATTGAAATATTCACTATTTTTGTAATTTTTGTTCGTCAGAGGAAACAGATTTGTGAGGAGTTGTCGTTGGTGGCCCGTTGCAAAGAAAAATTACCCGACCCTATCAATTATGTTCTTGCTTTCCTGTTGATATATAAACTCCCCCATAAGCCCATCCCAATGTTAACGTTAAACCTACAAGATTATTGATTGTGAACATTCCACCTAATAAATATAGCAGAAATAACACTCACTTTGCGTTTAACAACAATGAATGAATAAAAAAGAATGCCAAATCAAGCATTATATATTTCGCCTGAAATTGGTTTATACGTTCATATACGCGGTTATTTTGGTAAATTCCAATTGAATACAATGAAATTACTATGAAATTGATTTGATTTAAAATTTTAACAACACTACCTACATCAGTTCTTTTATGGTAGGATCTAGGAACCTCGTGGTATAGAAATGGGACATGCCAATTCCCCTTTCCTTTACGGGTACAACCCCTCCGAAAGGGGGTCCACTATATCAATTATACACAACTCATTGCTAGGATAGGATGTAAATGAGTGCCTCCTAATAAGAGATTGTCACGCTACTTGTAGGTAAAAGACCATTTACAGCAGCCTCTAATAGACAATTAGTAGGAATTGATGGGTTGTTGAAATGCAAAATATTCCGACCCTAATAATTATATTGTCTTTTCCTACAATAACCCTCTAGAAATGTTAACATTTGAAGATTGAAAAATGTGCTATGTCACAGTTATATCAATCTTCCTAATTTATATTAGAAAAATCAAATAACAAGAAACACCGTTTGATAAACATAGAAAAAGTAAATTTCCAAAATACCAATATGTAACACAGTTTGATAAACATAGAAAAAGTACATTTCCAAAATACCAATAAGTAACACAGTTTAATAAACATAGAAAAAGTACATTTCCAAAATACCAATAAGTAACACAGTTTAATAAACATAGAAAAAGTAAATTTCCAAAATACCAATATGTAACACAGTTTGATAAACATAGAAAAAGTACATTTCCAAAATACCAATAAGTAACACAGTTTAATAAACATAGAAAAAGTACATTTCCAAAATACCAATAAGTAACACAGTTTAATAAACATAGAAAAAGTAAATTTCCAAAATACCAATATGTAACACAGTTTGATAAACATAGAAAAAGTACATTTCCAAAATACCAATATGTAACACAGTTTGATAAACATAGAAAAAGTACATTTCCAAAATACCAATATGTAACACAGTTTGATAAACATAGAAAAAGTACATTTCCAAAATACCAATAAGTAACACAGTTTAATAAACATAGAAAAAGTAAATTTCCAAAATACCAATATGTAACACAGTTTGATAAACATAGAAAAAGTACATTTCCAAAATACCAATAAGTAACACAGTTTAATAAACATAGAAAAAGTACATTTCCAAAATACCAATAAGTAACACAGTTTAATAAACATAGAAAAAGTAAATTTCCAAAATACCAATATGTAACACAGTTTGATAAACATAGAAAAAGTACATTTCCAAAATACCAATAAGTAACACAGTTTAATAAACATAGAAAAAGTACATTTCCAAAATACCAATAAGTAACACAGTTTAATAAACATAGAAAAAGTAAATTTCCAAAATACCAATATGTAACACAGTTTGATAAACATAGAAAAAGTACATTTCCAAAATACCAATATGTAACACAGTTTGATAAACATAGAAAAAGTACATTTCCAAAATACCAATATGTAACACAGTTTGATAAACATAGAAAAAGTACATTTCCAAAATACCAATAAGTAACACAGTTTAATAAACATAGAAAAAGTAAATTTCCAAAATACCAATATGTAACACAGTTTGATAAACATAGAAAAAGTACATTTCCAAAATACCAATAAGTAACACAGTTTAATAAACATAGAAAAAGTAAATTTCCAAAATACCAATATGTAACACAGTTTGATAAACATCAAATAAATAATTGTCAGACTATTATTTTCTTGATTGTTTTTTTTTTATATCTGAGACAGTTATTGTCATGCGGTAAATAAACTTCAAGAAAATAACAGAACAACAAATAACGGCGCTTAATAAACATCACAGATATTGTTGTTATTATGATATGTTCTAAAGTGATCTTTCACATTTTTATTTCAGTATTTTGGATGAGTTGCCAGATTTTGACATGCTCTAAAGTGATCTTTCACATTTTTATTTCAGTATTTTGGATGGGTTCCAGATTTTGACATGCTCTAAAGTGATCTTTCACATTTTTATTTCAGTATTTTGGATGGGTTGGCAGATTTCATAATCACCAAGTAACACTTTCAGCTCATGGCGGACCTAATTTCTTTGGTTTCCACAGGTTTTTGTGTCTAATGTAAGTACATGTATATTTCTAGACATTTCAAAGCTGAAATAAACAATGAGCAGAGGCTCCTAGGAGTCTGCTACACCCGCTTGGCGTGCAAGTAGCTCCGAATATGCAATTTGAAAACTGTCTTTGTAGAAGAAAAGACAAAAAATAATGTGCTAGGTCACAAAACATTTGTACTGGTAATTTCAGAGAAGATTTTTTTTTTTATTAAAACAAGAAATGAACATGACGGTGTTTTGTGCAATTAAAACGAAATAAGGAATATTTGTAGAGGAGCTTGTGAACATTATTTGTACCGGCCGTATTCACTACTAGTATCTCTTCCCTCCCTGGACGTTTAGCAGTAATCAATCAATCAACCGATTACTTGTGGCTATCAAAACATCCGTACATTGACGACACCTTTTCATCTATGACATTAAAACTTAGGTTCTCCTCCCTCGGGCATAGGTGACCTTAGCTGATTTTTTTCTATCCTGTTTTGGCCCTTTGGTTTCATTGCCTCCAATTTAATCAAATATATATTTGGCTTTCCAATCATACGTGATGACAATTATTCCAGACACTCGTGCGTGTACATTACATTTAATATCTATGTTTTTTATTATTATTCTCTTCATGAATACAGGTGAAATACTGCTCTCGTTTGATGTTAAACAATCAATCAATCAATGAATCAATCAATCAGCGAGCACCAACAACACGGAATTAGATATGCAAATTCTGCTTTGTACTTTAATATTATAATGTAAGGTGTATTAATGCAGCTATAGGTAGAATGATAGTCATGATTATGCATTGGTAAAAATAAATTTATATAAAATTATGCTTCATTATACAAATGTTTAATTTATATTTTAAGATTGGAGAAAATTTTACAATATTTTGATCCAACAGTTGCTCTTCCATATTGGAATTCTGCTCTAGACTCTAACTTGGACGTTCCTGAATATTCTATAATTTGGAGCAAAGACTATTTGGGTAACAGCAACGGTGCTGTAAGAACGGGTCCATTTGCAGGATGGACTGACAACAATGGTAATATAATTACAAGGAATGTTGGAATGGGAGGCTCATTATTTACAGAAGATGAAATCAGACAAATCATAAACATGCCAACTATTTATGCTCTAAGTGAACCTTCCCCACGTGCTACACTAGAGTCTTTTCACGACGATGTTCATAATTACGTCGGTGGTACGATGCTGCCCTTAGAATTAGCACCAGCGGATCCAGTATTCTGGTTACATCACTGTTTTTGTGACTATCTTTGGGAAGTCTGGAGGTACAATCATGATTATAACATGGTATATCCTTTATTTCATAGTGTACCAGATCACCATCCAAACGCTCCGATGAGAAATATGCCATATATAAATTTTCTCGGACGAAGGCCACTCAACCGTGATGGATTTTCAGCTCAGCTTGCTAGACAATCATACTATCGACTATCTCCAACTTGTACCCGCGAAAATACACATTGTGGTTCAAGTGATTTGCAATGTAGAGTCGATCGGCAAACTCCTGTATGTTGTAGTGTAGATAGGAGGTTTCGACGACAAACCCAACCACTACATGACGCCATACACTTTCCGAATGTGAACATTAATCATCACAATAGAAGGGGAAAACGGGATACTAGTTACGGCTTTACCTGTAAATCAAAAGACATAGATCGTATTTACATTCCCAGAGAACGAGAACCATGCATGGGTAAGCCTGTACACAATAACTTTATAGCTGATTGTTCTAGTGATGTAAAGAAATGGGCCTTTATACCAATAAAAGTTATTCATCTTCGTCCAAATGAAGTTCAGTTTGCGTCAAGTTCAGAGAAACATGGTGCGCATGGTAAATATGATATGTATGATGAACACAAATATCACAATCTCCATAATGTTGTTCATCCAGATAATCCAGCCACATATCAGGACTGCCGAGAAGACGAATCTGGTGCCTTTAAAGTCAGACTTAAATCGATTGGCATGAGTTATTTTGGACAATACGTAGATTATGTCTTCGTTGACAACAGACTTCCAGTCTCCTCTGACATTGGGTATATTGCGGTACAAAAACCAACAGACTACAAAATTACAAAAGCCTTTGTCACTGCTTCAGACGCTTGTGGAAGGCTCTGTAAACCGACATGTGCAAAGAAAGTAGGAAATGTTGTGCATTATGTCCCATGCACAGGAGCAATTAAAGTCAACACACAGGGTCCATTGATGTACGGCAACGACTTCGGTGAAGCTGTATTGTCTATATGGCAGTTCTATGGAAAACATGCCCCCATAGAACAAGATTCGAATATTTTTATGGTGTTCTATTGTGATTATTCTAACACCTGGCCATGGCCAGAATGCAATAAAATTAAAGGATGAGGATATTTTTATGGTGTTCTATTGTGATTATTCTAACACCTGGCCATGGCCAGAATGCAATAAAAATAAAGGATGAGGATATTGTTTTTGTATTTTTGTCGATGTACAACAAGGCGTTGCTATTATAATTTTTATTATTCTTTTGTATTTATACAGATAACCCACATGCTGCATGCATTTACGTGTTTGTAACAAGATTAACACGATGAGTGCCATTAATGCAGCAGAAACCGTTTACCCTTCCGGAACACCTGAGATGAACCCCAGTTTTTAATGGGGTTCCTGTTGTTCAATATTTAGTTTTCTGTGTAATGTGTTGTAGATAATAAATAAACGTTAGAGAATACCGAAGGGACAATCAAAAATGGATAATCCAGAGAAATTGGCAACACAGGGTACACAGGACGAAGAAAAACAAAACAAAAACACAACACAATATGTGCTGGACACCATTATACGCAAACAAACACAAATAACGTAAATAAAGCATGATCCCTCCTACAAACAACTGGAGGTAAAGACGAACCGAACATCGTTTTATGCGGAAACCGCAACGAACACCGCAACACGGAACTCAGAACGCAAAGACGCATAATAGGACAACACAAAAAACTAGAAATATGAACAACATTGACCCCACCAAAAAACCGAGATGAACACATCTGCTCGCGAAGTTTAAGCAGTTCCTGCTTCCTATAGGACACCCGATCAGTTTGTCCTTTATCTTTTGACCATGGTATTGTATGTCCTTCGATTTATGGCTTCTATTAGTTATTCTATTAGAATCTGGATATATTCGTTCAGTTATGGTATTGTTGAATTTTTGTTCTCTTTTGAAAATTGTTCGAAAATGAATTTGAATTACAAATTATTATATTTTTTTGTTATGATACGACAAACAAGTTAGCTACAAGCAACACTATATCCTGCTATTGTGTGATTTTGAGTACAGATGTTTGATTGTCTGTTTGATGGTGTTTAACGCTACTTTCAACAATATTTCAGTTATATCGTGGCGGTCAGTTTTATTAGTGGAGGAAACCGGAGGACCCGGAGAAATCCACCGACCTGTCGCAAGTCACTGACAAACTTTATCACATAATTATGTACACCTCGCCCTGATAGAGATTCGAACTCATAACATCAGTGGTGATAGGCACTGATTGCATAGGTAATTGTAACAGATAAAAGGGGTCAAATAAATTTCAGTGTTATTTAGTCATGGACCTAATAAAGCATTTCTGGTACCTGATTCATAGAGGACGACATAAAGAAACGATTACAGTATAAGAGCTGACGTCACAGATGACACCATTGAAAACGATTAGATCGACGCTTGTTTCTGCTCTTTTCAAGCAATTCGGAAGTTGTTTTGGACTTTATGATATTGCAGGATGAACACAATATACGTACATTGTCGTTAAATATAAAATTGATAAGCAGTCGATGCAAAACAGGTTGGAAAAGCTTGTCAAAGGCTTGCTTCTCTTCCTGTTTCTAAAGCACTTACAAATAAATTATATATTTTCCGACAATATACTCATATTTTATATGACAACGACATTTAATATCAATGCGTATACAAAATGTCACTAGTGACAAAATTTACTTTTAATAACTGCCATTTTATTTATATACTGATTGATTTTTGTTTCACGTTGAGTCAGCTATATTACGATAAATATTCACTACTTCACTACAAAATATAATATCATGATCTAAAATCATCTTCAAGTGACAGGTAACCACATACAACATTTCGATAAAATGTCATCAAAATGACCGACGTTCGGACATCTTACTTTTTCAAAAACAACTATGTTTGTTGCACCAGCCCTTCATTATGTACTACATCACAACAAAATATAAACTCATCATCTCAAATCAGCTGGTCAAGTACAAAAAGTATTTTTCCTGTATCAGTCCTTTTATTATACACCACTTCACTACTAAATATAATCTACTAATCTCAAACCAGGGTCGTCGTGGTCGTGATCGTATGATAGTTGGATTTACAATTGCAATTAATGCCTATCACCACTAAATTTTGTGAGTTTGAATCGCGCACATGGCGAGGTGTACTCGATACTACATTATGTTATAAAGTTTGTCAGTGACTTGCGACAGGTCAGTGGTTTTCTCCGGGTATTCTGGTTTCTTTCACCAGTAAAACTGACAGCCACGATATAGCTGAAATAGTGTCGAAGGTGGCGTTAAGCACCATAACCCTAACACTAATCTAAATCCACGTTCAAGTTACATATGGTAATATAAAACAACGTCGATAAAATGTCATCAAAATAACTGCCGTTCGGCCATCTTTACTTTATAAAAAATATAGTTTGTGTGCATCAGTCCTCACTATGCACCACGTCATCACCAAATATCAAACCAATATAAAATCAAACCACCTTCCAACAATCCTGTAGTAGGTCTACGGAAACCGCAAGTGACTAATAAATCATATAGGGAAAAGGGTGATACTGGAATAGGTTTATTTAGTGGAAGGTGAGATTGTCACAGGTAACATGGGAGACTATTTTGTTATGCATTTGCAACAGGCCAACAGCGACCACACCTAACAAACTGTTGGCCATTAGGTGATGTTGCAAGTTGTTTCTACATGCAAGAATAAAATGCAGAACAGTTCGAAAATCCAATACCAAAATCGTAGAAAGATACAAAGCTGATACTCATAACAAACAAATACATGGCAGCTCACTTTCCTGGTTTGGAATAGACACTTCAATAGACTAGATTAGTTTTATGGTTCCAAAGTGTGGCATTCTCAATACACGAGACACTCATTTATGTCACGTTCTATGGATTTGTGGATTTGAATAGTCCCCGTAACTAGTAACGGTGGGAGGGCGAACTTTTCCCCGTTCCTTCTAAATTAGGTTATTGCCTACACGGGCGGTTCCCTGTGGGGACATGAAAGAAAACTGATGTCTGCCCATCAATTTGTTCAATTATATACAGTGCCTATATATAGAATACAAAAGATACCATGGTATGAAGTCTATACCTCATAAGCGTAGTTGATATATAATAAATACAAATCTGGCGTGGGCAAACTTACTTGTCAATTTTCCCATCGTGAACTTTCCATTCATATGCAGCAACATTCCAGCAGCACCTGCACATGGAGTATATATATATCTCAGTTGATACGATATTCTAGAGCTTGTGGGTCCTATCAGGATTTCCTTGAGGGTTGCTGCTAACGAGGAAGCTACTGAACCAAGGCTTCCTCTTAGCTAAGTTGAAGTCATTACTTCGAAAGTTTTACGGTCGCCACCATGACCTGGTTGACCGTTATGGAATATTTGTGTCACAAATGACCACGGATATGTTCCACTTATCGTAAACACATCCCGGTCCTTTCCTCGTGCATGACTAATCACCGGGCTCGTAACTAGATTAACACGACGGATGTCACTAGCGGAGCAATAACTGCTCACCCTTCCGGAGCACCTGCGTTCACCTCGGTTTTTAGTGGGGTTCGTGTTACTCGATCTTTAGTTTTATATGTATGTTTTGTAGATCGTTGTTTGTCCTTTTGTATTTTTTCTTTTGGCCATTGTGTTGTCTGTTCTTCTTCGATATACGGATTCTGATTACCCCTTTGGTATCTTCAAACTATTCTTGTCAAAAAACGAACCAATTCGACCTTAAGTTTACCAATCCCGATTAAAGGATCCTTATGATGGAACGCCACATATCACACACATCTTAAGGCAATGCACACATATATCATGAGCCTATGAAACCAGATACAAATTTCTGGCCCAAACAATAAGGGTAATAACAAAATTACCGAACTCCAGGAAATCTTACAAAGGGAAAGTCGGTATCGTCATCCGTTTCTTATATAGCTGTAAAGAAACCAGATGCCGAGGGATCGAACCTTTTTGTAAGCGCAGTAGACGAATGTGGAATAGCATGTCAACCTATGATAATTAAGAAGCCACAACGCTACGGGTTTCCTGTGTATAGAAAATTTTCTGGTTCTGCATGGGTAACCGCTGATCAACCAGTGTATCACAGCAATACCTACCGTGGTGCCGAGTCACTTGTTTGGAAAAATCAAGGTGTCCCATACGAAGACAATAACCAGATACCGATTGTATTTTATTGTAGTTAGTCCAATAAAAACTCTTGGTGTTAAGTTATAAATTGAGTGATTGCTGCTTAATAAGGGTAATAACAAAATTACCGAACTCCGAGCAATCTTACAAAGGGAAAGTCAAAACTCATAATTATATAAACAGACAAAATCAGTCAACAACCGGAAAACTGTGAAAACCGTAATGACCCTGACTTGGTACAGGCATTTCTAAAGAAATGGTGGGTTGAATCAGATTTTAAAGAAGTTCACTTGCAAAGAACATTGACTAGTTCGACCATGAGGTCATAGGTCAATGTCATATTAATCATGATAGTATACGGCATATTGTCTTAAGGCCCCCAATGGGAAATATCCTTAGCATAGGTAAAATGATATAAAATGTTCTGGCCCGGACAAGCTTGTTAGAGATTTTTTAATTAATTTTCAAATATATGTACCTTTATTTAAGAAAACCTAATATCACAGACGAAAGGTTAACCGATGTTCTAATATTTTGAAATTACATATAAAACGATAAAACACCGATCAAGTCTAATTTTGACATATCTCACTTTTATCGTTCCAGAATGTTGCGCATTATCTCAAGTCTGATATTTTTGTTTTGTTTGTCTTTGTTCTGTGTCTTGTGCCCAATGTTGTTTGAGTTTCTTGAGTTCGCCCCGGAATTAAACAGTGGTGTTCGTGGTGCCCAATTATGTGTCTTTACGTTCTTATATCCTTGTTATGATGTTCATTATGATTTCCATATACAAACGTTATTCGTTACGTCTTTATACCCATTTTTTTGTAGGAGGGTTCTTGTCTTATTTATGCTGTGTTTGTTTACGCATGGTGGTGTCCACCATTTTGACATATTATACCGGTATGTCTTTAAGTTCCGTGGTGTGATGTCTGTGATGTGTTTTCCTCACAAACGATGTTCGGCTAGTTTTTACACCCAGTTGTTTGTAGGAGGGTTCATGTCTTATTTATGTTGTTTTTACTTGCGTAAAGTGTCCACCATTTTGACATATTATATGTCTTTAGGTTCTTAGTTTCGCGTTGTGATATCTGTTTACGATTTATGCCCATTTATTATACTTGGTTCGTCTTTACTCCTAGTTGTTTGTCTTATTTATGTTGTTTGTGTTTGTTTGCGCATAGTGTCCAACACGTCTTGACTTTATGAGTAACGCGATGGGTGCCCAATACAATGTAAGAGGCGGGAACTCCTTACCCTTCGCCATCACCTGGGTTCACCATCGGTTTTGTGGTGGGGTCCATTCTTGATTGCCCTTTCGGTTCTCGTTAACATTTATTCGAATGAACCTGTAATGCAAGATAACATTTAGATTGACAAAATACATGTAAGTTATATGACAATTATCATTCCAGAGTTATTCCCCCTAATTATATGCTATTAGTTTCCGGTCATTATATTAAGTCTTTTATATCCGATTTAAAAAAAATTAAATAACATTCAAATGGATGAAATACAGGAAGAGTTGGTAATTAGGACCGCTGATTATTTATAGATTTAGAGTTTATATGCCCTTTAAACATAGGTTAAATGATGGCTTTATTGGTTGATGGATGTTATCTCATGTCCTGGGTATTTCATTATTTCAGAATTATAAAAACTAGCTTTAAATTGAAAACGTTATGAGTTCGAATCCCGCTCAGGCAAGGTTTACTCAATACAACATTATTTGATCAAGTTTGTTAGTGACTTACGGTAGGTTGGTGGTTTTCTCCGGGTACTCCGGTTTCCTCCACCTATAAAACTGACCGCCACGATATAACTCTTAATCCCTTAACTTGATAATAATATAACAGTGCCCCGATTTCCTTTCCAAAGACGACAATTCTTTTATATGACAGCAATAACAATTCAGCATGAACATCCATATGTCATCTACATTCTAAGATGGTCACTGCATAGTAATAGGCCTACTGTCAAATAAATGGTGCGTTAACATCTCTGATGAGTTAATCGAGGCTCTTCGGAGTCTATATGTTTACTGTTCTTATTTAGTATAAGGGCGATTACCCATGCAAACTCTACTGTAACATCTCTGATGACCGAATTGAGGTTCTTCCGAGCCTATTCATTTACTGTCCTTATTTGGTATAAGGGTGATTACCTATGCAAACTCTACCGTAACATCTCTGATGACCGAATTGAGGCTCTTTCGAGCCTATATGTCTACTGCTCTTATTTGGTATAAGGAAGATTACCCATGCAAACTCCACCGTTTTCAGAATTTTTGAAAAACATTTATTGTGGTAGTAATTGTAAAGAAAATAATTTTATTGTCATGCTAATCATTATAGCATTATACTATTATACTATAGAATTTGTATTTCTAGTTCATAATACTAAATAACATTCTCAGTGTGTAATGACCATCAATATGTATCGATACTATCATTTTATTTTTAATGACAATAGATGCATTGTTAGTTCCGTAGCGATTTTTGAAGGTAACTGGAAAAGTGAGAATGGTGGGGTCATGGGGTAGGGAGGAAAATTAGTTCATTTTGTAGCGGCTACAATCCATCAACTTCTATTGAATCTTTAACGTGAAAAGAGTATCGTACTTACAAAGAAAGGCAACCATTGACTTTTCATAAAAAAATAATCGTCCGAGTGAGTTTAAACAATAGCTAAAATAGCCACAAATTGATATTCATTGCATTAATCTTGATGAAGCTTTTTTCCAGTCTTGTTTCTTATGTGGTATTCGAAGTTTGACGTAAACGTTCTAAGGTACCTTGAGATTCTGGATGATAAAGACCTGAAATATATTGAGCAATACTGGTATATACTTTGGTGAAATAAACCTGACAAGAAATTTGAACCCTAAGCGGACTGCATAGACATATGAGAAATTCTACTAACGTGGAAAAAAAACTTGAAAAGATTATTCGCAATAGGTGATGTCTCGAATAGCTTCAGGAAATTGTGTAGACGTACACATGTGCTTCAAAAATAATAATTTCCGAGTCTTGTCTTTGGTAGAGCTCCATCATAATTAATCGGCACTGGACTGAAAGGTTCTTCAAAATCTGGTAGTGGTATAAGTGGCTCTGGTAGTATTTGTTTTATTAGGCATTTAACAATCTTACACACATGGCATGTTCTGCAGTATTCTGAGACATCATGTAATGCCTAGGCCAGATGAAATGTTGAAAAATCTTCTGGCACGGTCTCTTCACGAATACGTGACCAGCCAATGGAATTATCTAAATCTAAGTTTCAATATGAAGGGTTTCTTTAAAATATCAAAAATCCTATTCTTACTAAATTCAGACTTAGTAATAATTGTCTTCACATAGAAACTGGCAGATATGAGTACAAAATTAACATTTATGAGAAAACAAATCCTCCCAAGATCAGAGAGAATTTGTAAGAAAACTAAGAAAATACAAAAGGAGTAACCAGAAGCCTTAAATCGAAGAAAGAGACAATACTATGGACAAAGACAAACAAGGATTTATAAAACACTGAACAGAACACTAACGAATGAGTAACACGAACCCAACTATAAAAAAAAAACTAAAACAAGACGGGGGTGAACTCAAGTGCTCCGGAACGCTTAGTTCCAGCTCCAGTAGTGAAACCATTTGTGTAACAGCTAAGCGTGACGAACATCATTTAATGTGAAAATTATGTTGGACAAATTATGCTTCTTCCATTTCGTAGGGGATGGAAGTCATTTTTATATCAATGTTCAGCATATGCTTCACGAAGGAAACAGTTTTTTATGGCATTTTGTTTAATGCTTTCCCAATCTGCGCTCTTTGAGTAGTCTAGATCTTTTAATTTAGATGATGATAAATGAAGATATTATTTCTATTCTCCAGTTATATAATTTTCTACACAATAGTTTTCCATTAATAAAATATATAATAAATCTTTTACCTCTTGCAAATACTACTTATCTAATGAAATTTATATATGTGTTATATTTTATTCGTGATGATGAAAATAATATCATTTCTCTATATGTATATATCTACACTTGAATTATATATAATATTAGAGTTGTATATCTTTGACTGGCTCTTTTATTTCTATAATCTGCATTGATATATTGATTGATTATAATAGATGTATTACGATTTCCGCATACAAATATGTTCGGTTTGTATGAGGGCTCATGTGTTGCTTGTGGGGTTTGTGTTTCTTTGCGTGTAGTGTTGTCCAGCGGATATTGTGTTGTGTTTTTGCTTTGTTTTTCTTTGTCTTGTGTGCCCTATGTTGCCAGTTTCTCTGGATTGTTTATTTTTGATTGCCCCTTCGGTATTCTCTAAGGTTTATTTACAATGTATATTGATGATTTTTATGCCCATCACCTGCCCCTTAATTGGGTAATAAAGAATATTGCTATTATTATATCTCTCTCGGTTGATTCGATATTCCAGAGCTTGTGGTTCCTATCATGACTTCCTTAAAGATTACTGCTAACAGGGAAGCTACTTAAGCAACGGTTCTTAGTGGCTACGTGGAGGTCATCACTTCGACAGTTGAACAGTCGTCGCCATGACTTGGTTAATTGATATGGCATAACTGTGTCACAAATGACCACGACTATGTTTCCCTTGTCGTAATCATTATCCTGCGCTTTCCTCATTCGTGACTTACCACCGAATTACAAGAGTAACACAACTGGTGCCACTATTGGAACAGGAACTGCTTACCCTTCCGGAGCATCTGAGTTTTCTTTTATCTTTTGGCAATTGAATTGTCTGTCATTGTTCGATTTACGGCTTGATTATTCATTTTGTTTCTTCAAACACGTCTCAACACAACTGTAAGAAAACGGAGACACCAACACAAGGCACCTCAAACAAATACAGTACACCTACTAACAGCGTCATTCCAACTAACATGCAACATAGGGTGTCATTCAACCACTTTGTTATGGATTTATCTTTTATTTCCCCCGCTCCCTTTCCTCTTTGAGTCGAGAATAATTACACATCACATGATCAAAATCGGAAGAAAGGGGATAATTTCGAACTTGTTGGTATTAATTTTTGGAATGCCAGGATGAATCAACTAGGTAGATTCCATGTACATCAACATGTATTTCTAGGAAGCGGTGGGTTTCGATTGCCATTTGCCTACTACCCAACCAGGAAGCTATCAGCCTCAGAAATATTCCTCACATATAGCAATATTTGGCTTTATTGTCAGATACGTTCGTATGGATGGATCCCAAGTGAATAGAGATTTTAATTAAGATGTTGATCCTTGTAAGAAAACCTTATTAGATTAATTAATATTCTGCTATATATTCTATTTTTTGATCCAAGCAAAAACTCAAAATAACCATCATTATGGACTATTAACATGACCTAAAAAGATAAGAAACAGTGTTACTAAAAGTGGCTTGAATTTGCACTCAAAGGGAAATTATGTCATTAAAAAATACTATCATTGGATTAGATGATATAACTGAGATATTCAATCGATTACCTGTACATCACAAGCCCACACATGAACACTTTTTTGTTAACATCAGAATCGAAAATAAAATACAAACTGATGGAAGATGTCTTCGATCATGATAAAAGGCTATTAACATTCAGAAATCGTTTGATAATGTCATTATGGCGAAAAAGCATTACATAACAAGGCGAATTCCATAATTTAGATACATTTAAAAGCTGTGGGTTGATTGCCTATAAAGACAGTCGCCGGTGACTTGACAAAGTGTTTTAAAACGATTACATGACTACGATAAATTGCCACTCCCAGTTGACCCATGGGTTCTGAGTGGAGAGTAATCGAATCGTGATCAGCTGTGAGCTATGGACGATGGTCTGACGATGATTCATAGCAAGTAGAAATAAGTGAATCGTGATCAGCTGTGGGCTATGGACGATGGTCTGACGATGATTCATAGCAAGTAGAAATAAGTATTAACGATGCGTCATAAGATTGCTATGCATGAGACAACCTTAAAAATCAAAACACTTGTCATTTACATCAGTACAATTTGCTTCTTACTAACTTCTAACTTAGATATCTACTCATTTATTTTGTTGCTTTTTCCTCTCCTCTAAAGTCCTTGTAAAACGAACATCCCCTTATTTCTGATTCACTAATAATTTTCAACTATCTAATAAATCAAGTTGGTGGTCTAGTTTTGTTTTACCTCTTCTTTCAACCCAGGCACAGACATACTTTTACTTTCAACCCAGGCACAGACATACTTTTACTTTCAACCCAGGCACAGACATACTTTTACTTTCAACCCAGGCACAGACATACTTTTACTTTCAACCCAGGCACAGACATACTTTTACTTTCAACCCAGGCACAGACATACTTTTACTTTCAACCCAGGCACAGACATACTTTTACTTTCAACCCAGGCACAGACATACTTTTACTTTCAACCCAGGCACAGACATACTTTTACCCAGCGATTTTGTTAAGATTGTATCTGCACTTGGTTACTACATATCCAGATTAATAAAGTATGTCCCTCTCCACTGTCTCAAACGTCAAGATTCAATTATTGTTTAATATGCACGTCATGTTTGTACCATCTAGCTTATTTGATCTTTGTTCATGAAAACAGTTTATACAACTGAAAAGGAGTCACAATTTGTGAGATGATCCGATGATTCCTCGTCATTGCTTAAGGTAACCGTGACATTTCATGTTTATCCCCAACTTTTTTTTTTATAAATCCGTAGTAAGTATATTATGAATTATATTGATTTCAATGTTGATCAGAACACCAATTTTCTATGGCGTTGCTATGTGTCAAATACCTTTTGGACGAATATCTCAAAAACTTGCACCATAATTTCATCTACATGTATTTCCATTTCAGACACATATCTCTCAATTGACAAGATATTCCATAGCTTGTGGTTCTTATAATGAATTCCTTGATATCTATGGTTGCAGCTAACAAGGAAGCTACTGAACCAACCGTTTCTTAGTGGTCAAGTTGAAGTCATCACTTCGAATGTGTTACGGTAGCAATCATGACTTAGTTAACCGTTACGGAATATATGTCACAAATGACCACGTATATGTTTGTCGTAATCACAATCTCTTCCCTTCCTCATTCATGGCATAGCATGGGGTTTGTGACAAGAATAACTTGAGTGCCCATAGTGGAGCAGGAACTGTGTTTAGTGGTGCTCGTGATACTCAATTTCTATTTGTCTATGTAGTGTTTTGCATCTTATTGCTTGCCCTGTTTGCCATTGTACTATCTTGTTCTTCTTCTATGTACAGCTGAGTGACGGTTATCCCTTTAGTATCTTAAACTTGTTTCCCTCACATCATATTAGTTAAAAGACAACTTGCAGCAGATCCTATAGAACAAATCTGCATCGGTGATGTAATGGTCAGTGTGCTCGTCTCGAGTGTATTTGATCGTGGATTCAAGCCCCGTTTGGATCAAATCAAAATGGAAATTTACTGCTTCACCGCTATGCACGCTGCTTTGAGGTGTAAGAGCAAATACTGGTTGCTTCGGAATCAGGAAAATGAGTCCTAGTGGAATGACATGTCTACTCATGAACTGTTGTTTCAGGTATTTTAGCTAGCACTATGAAGATTCAACTAAGTGTTGTGGTCTAGTACAAAGCAGACATCATTATCATTTCATTAAATGTTCTCGTCATGATATAGCTGAAAATTTGCTCATTTGGAGTTGGACAACAATCACTCACTCCCCCCGAATGAGCAACAACTTGTTAGTAATTGTCTTTTGTGAATCGTTGCAAAACGTTTTGCACCTCATCTATTATACCCTCTGTTTTTCCTGTAGCATTTTCAACTTCCGGTCATTGACTCGTCTCCGTGCCATACTTTATTGTTTGTAGCCTTGTTCTAGTCAAAAATATAGATAAAATAATAACAATCAAACAAACTGATTTTTCTACACTAACATCCATGTACAAAATTTTGTATTAATTTTTTTATTTGTTTAAAGGGGCATTTGCGGTAGGCACTACCGACAAAATTTGTTGGCGGAGCTTATCATCAAAAATCTCCGTTGATATGAACAGCATAATTTTTAAACTGTATGTCACATGACCAACGTGACCTAAAGGTCACATACCTCAGAAATTGAATTTTCGAAGTGATTTTTGTAGATTTTAGAATGATGAAGAATATTATTTTTAATAAGACTGAAGGTTTCGTAGGGAGGAACACTTGTGACCATGCCTGTCAAATATTTTGCTCCAAAAGTAAATGTGAAACTATGTATCATTGATTTTTCCTCCTCGAGATAACCGTGGTCAAAATAATGAACAATCTGAATGTTTGCTCCGCCCACAGCTATTTATACCCACGGTCCCGGTTTAACGATTTTGAAAAGAGAAAAAAAAACAACATTAACATTGTTTACAGCAAAAGCATTAACTATGTTAATTATGTGAAATGCTACAGGTAATTTTGTCTAAATGGACAATTCACGGAGTTCGACGTGGTCAAAACTACCATTATAAGTTGATCAATATAAAGTACAGCATTATCACAAATATAGTAAGCCCTTTTTTATTACAGATTTGATCATACTTTAATGTTAACATATGTTACGCCATGAACTATATTGCTGTCTAGCTGTTTACTTTGGAAACGAACATGAAGATACAGGTACTAATTTTTATTCTAAAAAAAAAAAAATCTTTTAAAATTATATTTTTTACATTTTGATGGTCCATAATTAATGGTATACAAAGGTACGTAAATATTGTTATTAACTCATTACAAAGCAACCAATCATATCTCCAAAGATGTAATATCCTATATGATGTAAGTATATGATATGGAATATGAGCAAGATTTCCTGGTATGTAATTGAAGGAAAATATTAATAACAGACAAGAGTGTTGCTGCTAACAAGGGAGCTACTACACCAAGGCTTCCTATTGATAAAGTTAAAGTCATATCTGTCTTACGGCCGTAATCATGACTTAGTTAACCGTTACGGATTATCTGGGTCGCAAATGACCACGGATATATTCCGCTTGTCGTAATCACATTCCGGTTCTTTCCTCATTAATGAACTATCACCGGGTTTGTGACAAGAGTAACATAATGAGTGCTACTATGGCACTAGAGGAACAGGAACTGCTCATCGCCGGTTTTAAGTGAGTTTTGTGTTGCTCGATCTTTAATTTTCTGCATAGTCTTGTGTAGATCATTGTTTGTCCTTTTCCCCTTTTTTGCGGTCCTTGTGTTGTCTGTCTTTCTTTGATTTAGTTTCTGATTGCCTCGTTGGTATCTTTAAACTTTTCTTCCAACGTCTTAACAAACTATAAAATGTGCTATTGAGATAGGTTTCCAATTAAATTATCCAGCTCTAAATTGTAGGAATTTATTTTTGCAATAAATGGACGTTCCATCCTGATCCAAAACTTTTTTTTTATGGAATTCCCCTATTAAAATAGCAAAAGAACCTAAATGTATTAGATTAACAATTATATGCATAGCAACAACACAATCGCTGTTCGTTTTTATCAAATTGTAAAATGTTGGATACGCTCTTATTTTCATGTACATACATATCATTTCTACCTAATTAATACAGTAAATTCACATTTTTCCCTCATATCAAAACTAATCGGAGTTGTATACTAACTGGGATGCCGATATCACTATTTATTAAATATATATCAGTTCTTTAATGCGATCGAAACATCATTATGATTGTATTATTTACAACAAGATAGTTTAATAACAGTATCTGAAACAATGTAAGTCTTTTGAAGCCAATATAATTAATTCATTTTATTTTAACACCCTACCCCCTCCCACCGAAGGAACCTCAAATATTGAAACAAAACCTATCTTCTTCAATCGAGTGTACAGCCATTGTCGTAAGAGACGTCCGCTAGATGTCCGACTTGACTAAAATACACATCTCTCCCTTATGACAGAGCGTAAATGGGAGGTTATTGTATGAAGAATGTTATATTTCTTCCAAGTCAGACAGCTTGCAGCAGCTCCTAATAGGAAAGTGTGTTAGTGGGAGCAATTAGCTGCCCGCTGCTAGGCAACCATTTTCAAACCTATTCATTACATCCTTGTTTGCCGGTGGCAGTGTAAACTTCTGCACATAACTCCATTCATGTGCCCCTTTAATACTACTTAATATATTGTCTGTAAACTTGTTCTCGTCATGAATATAGATAAATACTGCTAACGTAATGTTAAACAACAATCAATCTTTTTTTTAAAACCTTCACTAGTACTATGTTTTACTTTTCAATACGTTTTTTTCCAGCTACTATTATTCTTGGTGTCTTGCCCTTTACTGGTACATTGTGGTATTCGAAAGAGTCCACTTCCGCCAATATTGAAAGAATGCATGACAACAAGGATTAGTGAAGATCCAACTGTGAGTGATGAAGAAATTACTACATCTTGTTTATTAGAATTTATGTGGCTGAAAGGACAGAAATGTGATAAGGCATCTCCGGAAACAGTGGATTGGCTTTCATCAATAGTTGAAAAACACGTAAAGGTCACATCAAACCCGGACGTTGACGTCCGGGCATCATCTTCGATGTCGGCAGAGAGGGTACCAGCAACAGCAAGAGGAGTAAGCCACCGCTCTGTAGACAATCCTGCAACAGATTTGCCACCAATGCGGAGAGAATATAGAACGTTAAACGACATCGAAAGGCTTGAATATCATGACGCCATTAACGCTATGAAGAATGATAAGGTAAAGACCATATCACTTTTCCCGTAGGAATGTGATTTGTTATTTAGTGTAGTTCAGCTATATCAACGGCAATTTGAATCATATTCAAGGCCTATCGGGTTTTTTCCACAGATAATCAACAGGAGTGGTCGTTGTAGATTCGTTGCAATGTTAAATTATGAACAGAATTTAATAAGTTATGGTCAACTATTCCACCAATATCAACAAAGCGAACAACTACCGTTCACCTCAAATATTTGAATAAGACATATGCCAATGAAAATACATGTCCTCACTTTGAACTGACACAAACATTTAGCGGATTAAAACCGGTTGATGGTATCCCCTGACACAAACATTTAGCGGATTAAAACCGGTTGATGGTATCCCCTGACACAAACATTTAGCGGATTAAAACCGGTTGATGGTATCCCCTGACACAAACATTTAGCGGATTAAAACCGGTTGATGGTATCTCCTGACACAAACATTTAGCGGATTAAAACAGGTTAATGGTATCTCCTGACACAAACATTTAGCGGATTAAAACCGGTTGATGGTATCCCCTGACACAAACATTTAGCGGATTAAAACCGGTTGATGGTATCCCCTGACACAAACATTTAGCGGATTAAAACCGGTTGATGGTATCTCCTGACACAAACATTTAGCGGATTAAAACAGGTTAATGGTATCTCCTGACACAAACATTTAGCGGATTAAAACCGGTTGATGGTATCCCCTGACACAAACATTTAGCGGATTAAAACCGGTTGATGGTATCCCCTGACACAAACATTTAGCGGATTAAAATCGGTTGATGGTATCCCCTGACACAAACATTTAGCGGATTAAAACCGGTTGATGGTATCTCCTGACACAAACATTTAGCGGATTAAAACCGGTTGATGGTATCTCCTGACACAAACATTTAGCGGATTAAAACAGGTTAATGGTATCCCCAACGACAATGCCAATATAAACAAATATGCAAACAAACATAAAAAAAACATGCATCCCCTAAAAAACACACTCACAAAAAGCAAAGACAATCATGGACAGTACAATAACGGTGAATGCTCGTAGATAGCTGACTAATAGGTAGGAAGGTATAATTTGTTAACAAATTATCCATTAGCTCCCCTTTTAATCTTACCTTCTATTCATATGCCTATCCTGATTACCCCTTTGGTATCTTTAAACTCTTCTTCCAGAAAAGTGTCGCGTGCACTTAAAGGCATACAGGCTGTCAGAATTGATTTTTTTCGTTTATATTAAAAGTTGCCAATGTTCGATGTTTTATACTAATAAAATGTTCTGAACAAAAAGCCAGGTTTAAAAAATATGTTATAATGTCGTAATTAGTGAAAAGAATTCGAATGTCTGTTGGCGAAATCGCGATTAACACGACCTAATTATAAGTCGGTTGCTGTTCCGAGGTTTGCCGAATACTGATAACTGCTATGAATAACCAGGAAGCATGTTGCATGTAAATTCGTTAGAATTGATATAATTTAAAAAATATATATATGAAATTGGATCCCGGAGTAATCAGTTAATATTTATATAATGTTATTTAGTAAGAATGACACTTAAAATCGGAAATACGTGATGAAATCAATAAAAACAAACCCAAACTTTTTATTTTAGAAAAAAACAGACATGAAGTTCATTATTTTAGTCTCTAATTTAAAAGAGATATCGCCTAGCGTTTTCTCCTGAAAAATAGAATATATAAAAAAAAACGACGATGCAATTCTACCGTCAAAATACGATTTGGCCGTAAAAAGATACTAAATTATGCTTACCAAAGACGTGTTGAAAGATGGAGTAGGTCGGTATAACATCTTTTTTTTTAATTTTTACACAAAGCTTGCTAAACCCTCCTTTTTGTGTCGTTTTCGTGTAGAATCCGTCAATGTTTTTGTTCTTCCACGATTCGATTTGAGCACGTGTTCTTCATCAACAAACAATTAAACAAATTCGCACATGCGCAAACGCTTTCCCGAATGAGTTCACTGTCAGGTCGTATGAATATTGCGCGGGTCAACATTGAAATTTTACTGATCACAAGAAAATCAAACAGCGACGTATTTCCTTCGTTCTAGGCTATTTACGTATGATATTATGAAAAATTTCAACTGCAATTAGTATTTATATACATAAAATATCGAATATTGGCAACTTTTAATATAAAAAAATCAATTCTGACAGCCTGTATCCCTTTAATTTGCTATGTACATTGTATTACTATCACTGGATATATACCTCTGTTGGTGGACTCTTAGTTCCCGGGATATGATTCGCCAAGTACTCAGTGCGTCGGCACTGAATTGGTTTATTATATATATTTATTTTTGAACTTCATAGCTCCTAAATAATGTAATGTATCAATATAAGATCCATCTCCATCTGCACAGGAAAACTTAGCCGATTTCAGATATCCTGTTTATACCTTTTTGTTTACTTGCTCAAAAAGACTTCAAAATTATTTAATTGGTGTTCTTCTTTTGCTATGAGCGTACCTCAGATTTTGATTTTCATGTTAAGACATTGGTTTACTTGCTCCCAAAAACCTTTAGTTTATTTGTCTTTATTTATCGCTTAACTTACCGTACCTGATGAATGCCCCGCCGCGCAGAAACTAAGTTCTACTTCTATGACTTTACCCTGGAATTCAAATCGAGTTTCTAGTTTCGGTGAGAACCGTATATTATTTGTTGCTTCACCGCTAAGCACACATCACTAAAGAGTAAGAGAAAACGCTGGTTGGCTCGGAATCAGAATAATGTGTCTGAGTGGAGCGACATGTCTACCCACGCACTATTGTTTCACTGATGAGCTAGTACAATAAATATCCAACTCAGCGTGTTGGTCTTGTACAAAGTGGACATCATCATTATCATCTCATCAAAATGTAACTTGTTCTAGCCATGATATAGCTGCCAAATTGCTCATTTGGCGTTAAACATCAATGACTCCCTCATATTTTCTTATTTGATTTTAATGTATTCATTTAACACATTTCACGCCACGATATGGCTGAAATATTGACAAAGAATGCGTCAAGCAACAACTAATAATAATAATGTATACTACACATGCTTGAACGACAACATTAATATTTGCCGTGAAAAGGTGTCAAGTCTTAAAGGGGCATTATCTGCCAAAATCGTAAATTTTTGTTACCCATAAAAAGTATCAGATATGATTGATGCCTTAATAAAACGTGTTTCTGTTACTAATAAATGTTATGAAATGTACGCGCATCGGGGGAAAAAGGTGCAACTGCTCATGTTTTGAAATCGATCAAGAAATGAACGCCATCTTATTAATTATCGGCATTGTTTACGGGGTTTACCGAATCGTTATTAAATCAGTACAACAATGCACTTATTTCTTATTTTCTGTGAATCTGCTTTTAGTCGGCGTTAATTACGGACAAAGAACCATGCACATTTGCAGTTAACAAGCGACAAAATACAAATTATTCGTTTTTACCTGTCACTAGTAAGGTCAGTTGCATACGGAGAAAGCGAGGTCAAATTATTTGCTTGCAAGGAAATAATAAATCAATGATAATTTTCGTTCTCAAAAGGCGAAAAGTGGTACTATAAGCTGTTTAACGTGAAATATTCACCTTTATTTCATCATTTTAAAGCTATTTACCAATTTCCAAAACATATAATTTTGTTGGTCAAATTCGTAGCTAATGCCTCTTTAAGTAACATCTTGGTCGTTAAAATTGCAGAGTTTTAGACGCTGTAATATCATAATCCGGAATTGTATAAACGATATACATTGTAATTGTTTTTACCCATACAGAAAGTGTAACAACTTCATCCTTTTTTACATTCACGTATTGCATGCGTATACCACATCCTCCTCAAAAATACTTCAAAGTAGTGAATATCAATATTATATAAGATCCTTATGTAACATGTTTTGTAATTTACCACAATTTACTATGTCATGTCATTAATCATACAACTCGATTAAATTATGTTTTAAAGGAAACGAAAAGAGACAAAATAAAGCTATAGGAATGTTTTTGTGTTTAGATTATCCATATTTGTATTGGTAAATGTTTTATGGTAATACTGTGTGAAATATGGCTATTATATGTTGATAGTATGTAAACCATTGTTCGTCAAGTTGAGAAAGTGACATTTAATCCGGTTACAACATGTATACAGAATAGTACAGATAATAATAGCTTTCCATGTTATACTTGATGGAATGTACTGATAAACAAGACAAAGGATGTTTCTAAATGAAAAACTTTTATTTTGAAAGTACAATATAGCAACACACAATACAATTTCTGTATGCACGGGAGAAATGCATCGTGTACATTTAGAGGTGCACAATTTTTTTTAGAAGAAACTTATTTTTATCGAATCCCTCTTGTAGTTACGTTAATGCCATTCAAAGCTATTATTCAAACTTTTTACAACGTAACCGTCTTCTAAGCACTACAATATCAAGCTTAATATTGTTTTTTAAGACTCGTCTCTTCTTATCTTTCCAAAAGTTTTTTTTTATTCGAAAGACATCAACAGACAACACCTTGCTGAAAAATCGTTGGTCACTTGGGTACAGACGAAGAGAGATGGCACTGGCAATTATATTTCCGTTCCAAATACACCATTGTTTCCGTAATTTATGTCGTCCAATGACCGTGTATACTATATAACAATCATATCAGTTAGTGATCGATAATGAAGGCCGCCGTCTTTCTCCGAAAAACTTGTATATATTAGTGAAGCAGAAAGACTGCTTACCTGTTTCAAACAAGGTGAATAAGTGATAATGTATGTTAGGGTGTCCGCTTTAATTATGGAAGAGATTTGACGCAGCCCCACTTTTTTAGCTGTTGATTTATTTATATCATCTTTTTGCTGTTGCAATCAAAATATCCGCTCTCTGGTCCATCCATTGGCAATCGTTTCACCTACATGATGCATATAGCTGGAATACTACTCACTTGACGTTAACAACAGTTAGGATGTCCAGCAAAAAAAAAACAACAACAAAAAACAACAAAACAGCAAATTCTTTCTCACTATCACCAAGGGGAAGATCGTGAATTGGTGTGCATCGTTTGCGGCTCTCATATATTCAGACCTATTCATGATAAAGCAATAAATCATGTAGACATATGGGACAAACGTTTACATTTACATGTTTACACAGAAATAAGAGGAGTCAACGTTCTAATACTTTCATTGTCATGTAGACATGCAGCTGAGACATCAACTGCGTACCTGGAGATTTTACAATGGTTGTCATCTATGGAGTATCATAATATTACTCTCTCCAAGTTCTCAATATAGCTAAAATAATAGTTACTTTAAGCAACACTCAATCATTTCACATCAATTTCATATATTAAGTTATATCGATAGCTATTCTATGTAAAATCTCTTTTCTGAAATGGGGACTAGTCTAAAGAAAAGTTTGAAGATCAGAAGCCATTAATAACAGAAGGACAGACAATACAATGTCCAAATGAAAAACGAGAAAAGATCAAACAATAATCTACAAAACACTACACAGAAAACTAAGACTCGAGCTAAACACCGGGCGTGAACTCAGATGCTCCTGAAGGATAGGCATTTCCTGCTCTCCACTAGTGACAACCGTCGTGTTACTATCAAACATTCATTTAGACCTGTAAAAACCTGTCCTTTAAGTATGAGGAGCGTGATATTCTCCTTACACGAGCCACTCATTTACACTTCTTATCATTTGTAAACATGTTATCGTCATGAATATAGCTGAAATACTGCTCAATTGACGTTAAACAGCTGAAATACTGCTCAATTGACGTTAAACAGCTGAAATACTGCTCAATTGACGTTAAACAGTTGAAATACTGCTCAATTGACGTTAAACAACTGAAATAATGCTCAATTGACGTTAAACAGCTGAAATACTGCTCAATTGACGTTAAACAGCTGAAATAATGCTCAATTGACGTTAAACAAGAATGTAACAAAATGAAATTATTAAATGGTGTTTGTTACGTCTTACCTCTGACATTATAACATAACTACACTCTACATTGTCAGGTTTGTACACTTATCGAAGCATTGAGTAAATCAAGAATAGTTCTCTGGACAATTTTGTTCACCTTACATCAATATACTAGGTTATCTCGTCGAAACAAATAGGGGCCGTGATCGTATGGTAGTTGGATTTACAACTACCTATGCAATCAGTGCCTATCACCACTTAAGTTGTGAGTTCGAATCCCACTCATGGCTAGTTGTACTCGATACAACATTATGTGATAAAGTTTGTCAGTGACTTGCGACAGGTCAGTGGTTTTCTCTGTGTACTCCGTTTTCTCCACCAATAAAACTGACTGCCATGATATAACTGAAATATTGTTGAAAGTGGCGTTAGACGCCATGACCTTAAAAACAAATAATGTACAATTAATTAACTGAATATCAGCACTGATAGTAGTTAAACATACACCTGTCTTATCATTTCAGTCTGTGTTTCCGAACAAGTACGATGCTTTGGTGAGATATCATCAAGGTGCAAGCTTAGCAGCACATGGAGGACCGGCGTTTGTTGCCTGGCACCGGTTCTATCTAGTTTTGTAAGCAGACGCCAGTAATCTAATTATTAATTGCTGTTTCAGCTCAAAATGTACTGATACACATTTAATATATCAAAATCCGATAAATAAAAAATACGTATTACTACTTCAATGCCACATGGGAAAACAAAAGTGAGATTTATCTCTTAATAATTCCAGATGTCGCCCTATAGATCTACGAAATCACAAAATGAAAAATGAAAAGCAAGATTAAAGAGTGATGGTCAATATTAACAAAACAAACTACTGCAGTTTACGTCACACCTGTAATCATTGAACACAAAACATATCATGGCATGTCGATTGAAATATAAGTTCTGGCATAGGGCAGGCACACAGTTGTGGCATGCAAAAAGCAGTTGATGTGATCCTAATCATACTCCTTTGGTTTTTTGTTCTGTGATTTTTTTTACCAGGGTATATACAATCCTGTTAAGCTTAATACTCTTTTACTAATTTGAGTACTAATTTGAGTTACAAATAGTGTATCTCAAGTTGTTTTTGTTTTATTTTTTAAACAATCAGCTTCTTATTAGTAAGGAATGATATGGATGTAAATAAATATGAGATACTATCTAACTTTACACTTAGCCACATATTAAAGTACAAGAACAGCTCTTATATTGCTCATGATATATGTTAATTAAAATTCGTGTTTAAACTAAATTTGATATCTACGTTTTTATTTTTTTTTTATTACAAACCAGTACACAGAAAACTAAAGATCGAGCAACACAAACTCCACTAAAAACCGGGGATGAACTCAAAATATGCTCAATTCTTGAGAAAATTGTGCAATTCATTGCTTAAATCTATTTTCTTTTTGTTTTGTGTGGTTTTTTCTTACTTTTTTGCTTTGTTTGTTTGTTTGTTTGTTTGGTTTTTCTTTTTTGGACAATGTGATAGCTCTTGCATACAAAATGAGTCAAATCAAACAGCTTTTATACATATATTTGGTTTTTACTACATGAAGATATTTCTGTGATATTACAGATATGAACTGGCATTACAGGAGCAGAATCCAAATGTAATGCTACCATACTGGGATTCTTCATTGGACCTGGAGATGACTGACCCAACAGATTCAGTTATTTGGACATCCGAATTTCTAGGGAATGGGCGTGGTGATATTGACTCTGGGCCTTTTGCTGGTTGGTCTTATGACGATAGAAACTTATCCAGGTCAATCGATTCTTTCGGAAGACTCATGAACAAAACGAAAATTGATAAACTTGTAAGAACAAGGAGACCACAGAGCTACTTTGTGAGAGCTTTAGAACAGCAACACAATGGGGTTCATGTCTGGGTTGGTGGGAATATGCAGAGCATATTTCGTTCTCCTAGTGATCCTGTGTTTTACATGCATCATGCGTATATTGATTGTATTTGGGAAGAATACAGAAAGCGTCAAATACGCCGAGGCAACGACCCAACGATATATCCACCAGTTCGTCGTTCTCAAAGACCTCACCACAACCGCAACAAACTTATGGAATTGCCGAGTCTGTTTAATAAAACTATGAGAAATAAAGACGGATATCTTAATTTCTGGACTGAAGAATTCTATAGGTGTGCCCCACGTCGTTGGTGTAGCAACAGAAAACCTAATTGTGGGTCAAAATGGCTTCAGTGTGATCTGTTCGCCAAACGATGCGTCTCTAAGGGATCAATTGCCATTCATTCAAAGATAACACCAGCAAAGGTGCTAGAAATTGCAAAGCAAGTTGCACCAGAACCAATGCAATCGGTAGCAACTACCCATAGAACTATTATTGCTTCAGCACTTCCTAAGCTTATAGAAACACAGCCGGATTTAGTTATTAACGCGGAAAGAACTGTATCAACAGATGACTTCTTTAACTTACTTGATAGTACAACAAAACCAGTAATGATGTCAAGAAATACGTTGTTGAAGCCAGTATCAACACCAGACAAGTCACATAAACATCTGTTATCGTCAATTTCGACAGTAGCTAGTAACAATATTGACGATTTCAAATTACCAGATACACAAAAGACATGTTCTGGTTTCCCAACACAAAATACTTTTTCTTTAGATTGTGAAACAAGCAGTGACTTGTGGGTTTTTGTGCCAGTAAAAGTAGTTCATTTACGACGAGGTGATATAATTTATGATGCACATCCTGTTAATTCACTTGGTCAAATAGTCAAACATATGGACGTATTTTCATTAGGAAATCCTCTACCATTTTCTTCAAACTCGTCATCACAGTCATTCTCAAAGGACAGAAAATGTAACATAGATAGCTCTGGATTAGCAAAAGTAAAAATAGTCTCTTATGGATTAAACTACAATGGTTTCTATGAAGATGATGTATTTATAGATAATAGACAGTCTGTATCGTCATCCGTTTCTTATATAGCTGTAAAGAAACCAGATGCCGAGGGATCGAACCTTTTTGTAAGTGCAGTAGACGAATGTGGAATAGCATGTCAACCTATGATAATTAAGAAGCCACGACGCTTTGGGTTTCCTGTGTATAGGAAATTTTCTGGTTCTGCATGGATAACCGCTGATCAACCAGTGTATCACAGCAATACCTACCGTGGTGCCGAGTCACTTGTTTGGAAAAATCAAGGTGTCCCATACGAAGACAATAACCAGATACCGATTGTATTTTATTGTAGTTAGTCCAATAAAAACTCTTGGTGTTAAGTTTAGACTTTGCTCTTACTTCTTAGTGCTGTATGCTTAGCGGAGAAGCAGTATATACCAATCTTATAGACTTTGGTCTCGAAACCATGATCTACCGCAGCATTCTGATCATTACACATCCGATGCGGTTTGTTATAAATTGAATAATAAGACAGTATGATAGAGAATGGATATGACGTAAATGAACATGAAAGAATAAAGCATATTTATAAGACGAGTTGCAGGAATATGACTGAGCACTGTCAGCAATATTTCAGTTATTTTCTAACGAACACTTTTAGGCAAAGAGGTGACGGGTACCAGCAAATGAAATTATTACCTTGTATAATTTAGTTGAATGTCGTGTACATATCACCCCTCGAACACTGGTACAAATTAAAGAATTGATTGTTGCTTAATCGTATTTCAGCTATATTAATGACCCCTGTTGGTTGAACAGAACGAATCAAATATAAACTTGCCGTAAGGACGGGGCGTAAATAATGGCTCTGATTGTTGTCCTATTATGTGTCTGTACGTTGAGTTTCGTGTTGTGATGTCCGTTACGATTTCTGCATAAAAACGATGTTCGATTTGTCATTACCTCCAGAGGTTTGTAGGAGGACGCGTGTCTTGTTTGACCTCCAGAAGTTTGTAGGAGGACGCGTGTCTTGTTTGACCCCCAGAGGTTTGTAGGAGGACGCATATCTTGTTTGACCTCCAGAGGTTTGTAGGAGGACGCGTGTCTTGTTTGACCTCCAGAGGTTTGTAGGATGCGTGTCTTGTTTGACCTCCAGAGGTTTGTAGGAGGACGCATGTCTTGTTTGCCCTCTAGTAGTTTGTAGGAGGACGCATGTCTTGTTTGCCCTCCAGGGGTTTGTAGGAGGACGCGTCTTGTTTGACCTCCAGAGGTTTGTAGGAACATGCGTGTCTTTCTTGTTTGACCTCCAGATGTTTGTAGGGGGTGTCTTGTTTGACCTCCAGATGTTTGTAAGAGGACGCGTGTCTTGTTTGACCTCCAGAGGTTTGTAGGAGCACGCGTGTCTTGTTTGACCTCCAGAGGTTTGTAGGAGGACGCGTGTCTTGTTTGTGTTATTTGTGTTTGTTTGTTTGTTTTAAAATGGTGTCCATCACATTATGCTATGTTTTTTTTGTTTTTTTTTTCGTCTTGTGTGTCCTGTGTTGCCAGTTTCACTGGATTTTCCTTTTTTAAACTGTCCCTTTGGTATTCTCTGACGTTTATTTACAGAGAAGATCAGGCTCTTTTTTCGTAAGACAACTTGTAGCAATGGCTTGATGGAAGTGGTCGTTTGGGGCCCTTGGTAAGATAATATTTACCGACCATATTCATCATCTCTCATGTTTCTTGTACCAATCATCTCCCCATGTGCCCATTCCATTGCTAATAATTATATTTGATTGATTCCTATTAGATATATATGAAGAATCAGTTGATATCTTGATAATTCTTATATGGAAAGAAAGTAATATCATACAATCGACAAGCTCTTGGCGAGGTGTACTCGATACAAGATTATATGATAAAGTTTGTCAGTGGCTTGCGGCAGGTCGTTAGTTTTCTTCGGGTACTCTGGTTTTCTCCACCAATAAAACGGACCGCCACGACATAGCTCAAATATTGTTGAAAGTGATGTAAAACACCACAACCCTAACATCTAACCCTACAATCGACATTTCTAACAGCAGTTTATCATGTAGCTGATACAATACTTTGATAAGAACCTGTACTGAGCATGAATGGTTTGTTTTTCCATATGAGTAACTGAGCGAGAGACCAAAGAGGCACAACATTGTGCTTTAATAAAATTTAGTAACTTTCAGTGATTTTGTTTATTTATAAAGGTAAGCAGTATGATGACATTATCCAATGCAGCGATGACTAGGCGTGTCATCAACAAATTTGGATGAACCTACAGTGGCAGGACTAGTGAAAATGGCAAAACTTTGCTGAGATCATCTTTAAAAAATGCATTCTGGATCGTGCAGCCACTTAATTTTTACTTCAACTTATCCTGTTTAGGCCCATAGGCTATCCTGTTTAGTCCCATAGGCTATCCTGTTTAGGCCCATAGGTTATCCTGTTTAGTCCTATAGGTTATCATGTTTAGGCCCATAGGTTATCCTGTTTCGTCCCATAGGCTATCCTGTTTAGTTCCATAGATTATCCTATTTAGGCCCATAGGTTATCCTGTTTAGGCCCATAGGTTATCCTGTTTAGTCCCATAGGTTATCCTATTTAGTCCCATAGGCTATCCTGTTTAGTCCCATAGGCTATCCCGTTTAGTCCCATAGGTTATCCTGTTTAGGCCCATAGGTTATCCTGTTTAGGCCCATAGGCTATCCTGTTTAGTTCCATAGATTATCCTATTTAGGCCCATAGGTTATCCTGTTTAGGCCCATAGGTTATCCTGTTTAGTCCCATAGGTTATCCTATTTAGTCCCATAGGCTATCCTGTTTAGTCCCATAGGCTATCCCGTTTAGTCCCATAGGTTATCCTGTTTAGGCCCATAGGTTATCCTGTTTAGGCCCAGAGGTTATCCTATTTAGTCCCAAAGGCTATCCTGTTTAGTCCCATATGCTATCCTGTTTATTCCCATAGGTTATCCTGTTTAGGCCCATAGGTTATCCTGTTTAGGCCCATAGGTTATCCTGTTTAGTCCCATAGGCTATCCTGTTTAGTCCCATAGGCTATCCTGTTTAGTCCCATAGGTTATCCTGTTTAGGCCTATACGTTATCCTGTTTAGTCTCATAGGCTATCCTGTTTAGTCCCATAGGCTATCCTGTTTAGTCCCATAGGTTATCCTGCTTAGGCCCATAGGTTATCCTGTTTAGTCCCATAGTTTATCCTCTTTAGTCCCATAGGCTATCCTGTTTAGGCCCATAGGTTATCCTGTTTAGGCCCGTAGGCTATCTTGTTTAGGGCTATAGGTTATCCTGTTTAGGGCCATAGGTTATCCTGCTTAGTCCCATAGGCTATCCTGTTTAGTCCTATAGGTTATCCTGTTTAGGGCCATAGGTTATCCTGCTTAGTCCCATAGGCTATCCTGTTTAGTCCTATAGGCTATCCTGTTTAGGCCCATAGGCTATCCTGTTTAGTCACATAGGTTATCCTGTTTAGGCCCATAGGCTATCCTGTTTAGGTCCATAGGCTATCCTGTTTAGTCCCATAGGTTATCCTGTTTAGGCCCATATGCTATCCTGTTTAGTCCCATAGGCCATCCTGTTTAGTCCCATAGGCTATCCTGTTTGGTCCCATAGGTTATCCTGTTTAGTCCCATAGGCTATCCTGTTTAGGCCCATAGGCTTTCCTGTTTAGGTCCATAGGCTATCCTGTTTAGGCCCATAGGTTATCCTGTTTAGTCCCATAGGTTATCCTGTTTAGTCCCATAGGTTATCCTGTTTAGGCCCATAGATTATCCTGTTTATACCCATAGGTTATCCTGTTTAGGCCCATAGGTTATTCTGTTTATACCCATAGGTTATCCTGTTTAGGCCCATAGGTTATTCTGTTTATACCCATAGGTTATCCTGTTTAGGCCCATAGGTTATTCTGTTTATACCCATAAGTTATCCTCTTTAGGCCCATAGGCTATCCTGTTTAGACCCATAGATTATCCTGTTTAGACCCATAGATTATCCTGTTTAGTCCCATAGGTTATCCTGTTTAGTCACATAGGCTATCCTGTTTAGTCCCATATGTTATCCTGTTTAGTCCCATAGGCTATCCTGTTTAGTCCCAGACTATCCTGTTTAGTCCCTTTTGGTTTTCTTTCTTCCAAAGACTTTTGAATTATTTGCCTTTTGAATATTTTATCCAGAAACACGTCGTGGGCAATACATTTGATGTCTACGGTTTATTATTTATATCGGTTAAATTGTCCGACCTGCTTGGTCAACTTTCAACTGCATGGGTCATTTACGACTTACCCGAAGTTTATAAATAGAATCGCTTATGCAAAAAGTAGTCATGCCAAGCTTAGAGGTCTTTTGTATAATAGCACTGCAGGGGATATTTTGCGCAATTTGAGAAAATGAGTTAATGGATACATAAAGTGCGTGGCCAAAGTTATTGGAACAAAACTGGCGTTACGGTTCATCACCTTTATGTAAACATCTCGCGAATTTATAGTAATGCACGTTTCATATGGCATGAACAGGAAATAAAAACTCTTTAAGATCAACTTCGAGACTCACGCAAGTTCAAAATGTAAAAAATATACAAACTCGGTTGACTTACCTTGATATTTAGTGATGTAACCTCGAGCTGTCTGAACTTTGCGGATACCATTTTGGAATTGAAGAGTACAGATTTCTAATGGAATCTACTGAATTATTGGTCCATATTTGGGAAATTTTGACATAAATGTGATCTTTGAATCTACTGTTTCAGAAATTTTGTGGAACTGAATTTTCATTTTCAACCATGCATTTTCAATGATATTCAAGTCTGGACGTTGGGCCTGTCATTCCATAGTTTTGTTTTCGGTTTCATACATGAATGTTTTTGTTAGGCGATCTCTATGAACAGGAGCACTGTCATACTGAAAACAATAATTATCATCTGGGAAGTGCCTGGCAATGACTCCATGATTTCAACATATTTATTTTGCTGCATTTATTGTCCCATCAACCTTAGTCAAAGTACCGACGCCATTGTATGTAATGCAACCCCAAATCATGACACTGATTTTACTGTTTACACTGGGACAAACACATTCATGTCAGAATGTTATCATCTTTTCTCCAAATCATATATCATGTCGTGACATCTGCTCGGTCATGCATTAAAGTCGGTCACTTGTTTTGATTTACAATTCTGGCGCAGCACGAGACCAATGACGTCATTCTGTATATTCATAGCGTACATAAACACAGAGGGAATTCTTTTCAACGTCAAAATTACAAGATGAGATTAAAACAGAGAAGTTTGAATTGAATAAATTCCATGCAAGTAAAAAAGATCCTTTTTACTAATGTCTTTTTTTCCTGATCATTATGCTTGTTAAATATGTTTCCATCGATGGTATTCCCCAAGCATCTTTATCTTTCCGGTTTGTTGACATAATCGTCATCACAGTTCATGACCGTTTCTGGAATGTAGGCCAAGCAAAGTGTATTTTAAAATACTTTGAAAATATGATGATTGATCATTCAGATTCCACCATTTTCTAGAAAATGGCCGATTTTACCGGGAAAATACATACAAGTGCTCTCCATTAGTCACAAAATAGCAGATCATTTTGCATTTCCACTGCTGCTTTAATAACAAATATACCCCTTACCTCTTGGGGTAATGAAATGAAATTCACAGAGAAGATAGAAAAGGAATTAATTTACAGCAATAATCAAAATTTATAGCATAAATTGAACAGAGAATTAAATTGAACCAAACAGAAAAATGAGATTATATGGGTAAAAAAAAAACCTGTCATTATTACAAATAGCATCAACAAAACTGTATTGTTACCACTCTGTGATAATAAATGTGATTAAAATAAATTGAAATCAGTCATTAATTGTTTTACAAAAATATGGCAGAATGTAGTCAGTCTAATAGATTGTATTGACAAAAGCAAAAACACCAAATTCACTGGATTAAATACTTTATTATATGGGTAAGCAAGTTTAATATTTGCATCAAACAATAAATTTTTAATACTTCAATTTCAAACTATTTAAAAAAAACATCTTTAGAAATTTTTCAGACAAAACAATTACACTGAAAAAGCTAAAATACTGTACTTTCTTAATCTGGTTTACTTTTTAAGTTTGGTTGGCCTATGACAAAATCATGTGCTTTATTGACCTTTGACCGGCCTTATGTGACGTAATAGGACGCCATTTGGAAAAAGGGTAGTAAGCAAATATGGGTCAGTGTGTCATTATTATTGATCTTTTTTCCATGAAACTTTACACATGTGAGTAAGAATAGATGTGGAACATAATTAAAAAGAGAAAAATGTTTACTTTTCAAACATGAAAAAAATAATCAAAATTATCCAATGACTGACCGACTTATTGTCATACGGGGATAGACTCGATTGTCATTTCCAATCACAATCTGGCTCTCGTCCGAAATAATCACCTTTTTCAAATCTTTAAATGGCCATCGTCGTTTTTCTTTGCACCACGCGACTCGTTTTTTCCTGTTTACTTCCTGAATTCGCATTTTCTTCCTGCATACCCCTTGCTTCGAATAAACCTTCATATTGCTTTTTTACACATATTTATATTTTCTGAATTGTTTAAAATCTGTTTGTAATGTCAGACAATCATTCTGTCGTATCTGCCCTCAAACTTCGGAGAATATTTCGGCCATGGCGATCGTCCAAACTTTTTCTTCTCCCCGGATTTTTTGGGCATTTTCTGTAGTACCCCGTGAATCATACTTTTTAAAAATGTTGTGCATCGTAGTTTTCGGTATTTCCAACATACTTGTGACTTGATATGAATGGCCTCCTCTAACTAATTCTACAATGGAATCTCTGTGACCTACTGACAAATCTTTTGATCTTCCCGGCATTTTATTTTCAGCTGTTTACTTACGTTTTTGGCTACAGAGATGCTAATAATAAACTCCTGACGTCATTTATAAATTTCCAGGTGTAGTTTAATCATAGCATCAACAGGGAATACTATATATGAAAACGCTGAAATTCATTGTCAAAAGGGACATACAGTTACGCAATACATCACGACGCCATTATCCTTCCAATTCTTGTGTCAAAGAACTGTATATTTTGTTGCCAGTGATGAGAAAAGACAAATATTTTCATAATTTTCCAGTCGTGTTGCAGTTACTTGAGTTTCAACATCTTACCAAAATGGTGACTGATGTATAATACGGTTGTTTCCAATCATTTCCATTCCGTCAACATTTTGTTATTTTCGTCCGCCAGATCACGTGATTTCGATGGACTAATCGGCATTGAACTTCCGGTGTCAATGTACACAACAAAAACTCCAATCGATTTGTGCCGTTTTAACGTTCGATCCTCCACTTAAAAAAAATCTTAGCATTTTTTGTAAAAGACAAATATCAATTAAATTATTTTATTTGTATCAAAGACTTCAATGCAGAGACAATTACTTCTTTAAAATTGAATTTATTTTCTTTCTTTATTTGCGGCTGTCGGCATCATCAAAGCCACAGGAAAACGATCTGCCTTCATGTATATATATTTCTGATATCAGACAGATAGTGGGGTACCAAACACCAGTATTTATTCAGCGGTTTCCTTGGCGTCTCCATATTACAATTACTTATAATCTACCGCATCTACGACTATGATATGCTGACGTTGTCACAGTAATAGCGTAAACACCGGAAGTCGCATGCCGATTTGTTCAGACGTCAAGACAATAAAAAGACGGAACGTGGTCGGAATTGACATGATTCGAAACAACCGTATTGTAAAATAATGAGTCAAAATTATTTTCGAAAATGGAAAAGGTTTACAATTGTTTTTTTTTTTATTATTTATGTATTTTGATCTATCACATTCATAAGATTGTATGGAAAAAAAATTCAGAATCAATAATTGCAATTTCAAATCCTATTAAACCCATTTGACTGTATGTTTATATGAAAAAATAAATATAGTATCGTGTCGTGACATCTGCTCGGTCATGCAATAAACAGCCGGGAAGCCATGGACCGAATCGATCAATCAATCCATTGGATGTCAAATTTGCCGCGCTAAGTGCAGACAACCTCGCTTCAACGCACAGGTGGCGCTTCATAACTACGTAAACAAAATCATCCGCGATACAGTACCTCAGAAAAACCTGTTGGGGAAACGTTGAAATAACCGTAATTCGTGTTTTTTTTTATTTATCACAAGTTTATTCTCACGGGCAAATGACTGATCGTTTTTGACAGCTTTTCCGTGTAGAAAAAGGGTGAAAATCGGTATTTTTACAGTGACCTATTTCAAGCATCTCGTTACCTAAAAATATGGCGGGGAAAAACCTCTCTATATTTAACTGACACAATCACATCCCCCTTAGCCAATCACATCAAAGATGGTAAAAAAAACTCTATAATTAGTAAGGAATCCCATACAAAACATCAAATCCCAGCATGCTTAGTGAACAACTATATTTTGACCTCCAAAGGCAGCCACCATTTCAGTGTATTTTCGAAGGAAAAATAGCGATATTTCTGTTTGTTTCAGGCTTTTATCTGCAAGCATTACATCTGTAGATTGTTCTCATGTATTTTAATATTGCATTCGTTTCAATTCCAGTATTTTAGATGTGAATGTTGGCTTACATATTGGAAAAATTCCACGATATAAACAGCATTTGAACCACACATCCATGTCGGCATGTGAGATTTCCAACGTGACCCCTCATTTTTTCCATTTTGTAGTCTCTATTTGAAAGTTTACGCTTTATAGCTTCACTTAATCATTCCCTAATTAAAGGAAAAACAGATTCATTTGCCCTACTGTGTGTGTGTACATTTCATTATTTAATTTACAGATTCCTTCTTTGGTTTATATTAATGTGCATGAATATTATTTGATCCCTAGTTCTTTTCTTTATACTTGTTCTCAGTTTGCAACATTTACATTTATAAACATTTATGTCAAAATCCAACTGTACAAAGGTCCATCCAGGCAGAGATCCAGGTCCATGCAGTGTGCCCAAATGTGGTATTGGTAAATTTGATCCTTCAAACAGATATGTCCATTTTTTTCAGAAGGCTTTAGATCAGCCTGAGTTTACAGATTATGTTTACAGGCAATATTATAAGATTACTGATACTGATTGTTATTTGTAGGAGATGTGAATGTGCATTAAACTTAATTTTTGAAATTTAAAGCAGGTGAACCTGATGAGGCATCAGATGCAAAGAGAGCATGCACAGATAATGAAGATAACAAATGGGTTTTTTTTATCCAATTTCAGCCTTTGCTCAAACTAATCTAATCATAGAACTGAAATTGACTGTTTATCTTTTCAGCAAGAAATTAATGTTTTAATTTCAGAGAAGTTTTCACAGTATGATGATACATTTTCTTCCTCACTTTGTCATTCTCATTACAACAAATTTATTAACAATTCACAGTTCAGTGCATCGTTTGTGAGAAAAATTCTCGAAGTAATGATATGGTTTTTAAAACTGTAGGCGAGGAAAAGAGAGATTTATTTTTGAAGTATTTCAGTTTTAATAAAAATATAGAGAATGATCGATTTAAATGTTGTCCCTATTGTTATAATTCGTTTAACATATTCTCTAGATCTGATGCATATTCATAGCGTACATAAACACAGAGGGAATTCTTTTCAACGTCAAAACTACAAGATGAGATTAAAACAGAGAAGTTTGAATTGAATAAATTCCATGCAAGTAAAAAAGATCCTTTTTACTAATGTCTTTTTTTCCTGATCATTATGCTTGTTAAATATGTTTCCATCGATGGTATTCCCCAAGCATTTTTATTTTTCCGGTTTGTTGACAAAATCGCCATCACATGACCGTTTCTGGAATGGAGGCCAAGCAAATTGTATTTTAAAATACTTTAAAAATATGATGATTGATCATTCAGATTCCACCATTTTCTTGAAAATGGCCGATTTTACCGAGAAAATACATACAAATGCTCTCCATTAGTCACAAAATAGCAGATTATTTTGCATTTCCACTGCTGCTTTAATAACAAATATACCCTTTACTTCTTGGGGTAATGAAATGAAATTCACAGAGAAGATAGAAAAAGAATTAATTTAACAGCAATAATCAAAATTTATAGCATAAATTGAACAGAGAATTAAATTAAACCAGACAGAAAAATGAGATTATCTGGGTAAAAAAACAACATGTCATTACTAATAGCATCAACAAAACTGTATTGTTACCACTCTGTGATAATAAATGTGATTAAAATAAATTGAAATCAGTCATTAATTGTTATACAAAAATATGGCAGGATGTAGTCAGTCTAATAGATTGTATTGACAAAAGCAAAAACACCAAATTCACTGGATTAAATACTTTATTATATGGGTAAGCAAGTTTAATATTTGCATCAAATAATTAATTTTTAATACTTCAATTTCAAACTATTTAAAAAAAACATCTTTAGAAATTTTTCAGACAAAACAATTACACTGAAAAAGCTAAAATACTGTACTTTCTTAATCTGGTTTACTTTTTAAGCTTGACAAAATCATGTGCTTTATTGACCTTTGACCGGCCTTATGTGACGTAATAGGACGCCATTTGGAAAAAGGTTAGTAAAAAAATATGGGTCAGTGTGTCATTATTATTGATCTTTTTTCCATGGAACTTTACACATGTGAGCGAGAATAAATGAGGAACATAATTAAAAAGAAAAAAATTTTACTTTTCAAACATGAAAAAAATAATCAAACATTATCCAATGACTGACCGACTTATTGTCATACGTGGATACATACGTAACTCAAGAACTGATTGGGGAACTTACGTGATCAGAAAAAATCTACATAGGGCATGTATCTCAAGTTACTTTGTTTATGAAGTAAATTTTATGACAGTTTTGGATTGTTGAGGGAATACAACTTACTCGTAATAATCCCTCTATAATGGACATGGGCTAGTTGTGCGCGGCGAATCAAGTCCACAACTCACCCTTAGGGTGATACCTTAATGATTACCTCGTATGTGGAGAAAATCGCCCACCTCATATACGTCAATCTTGCAGCAGCTCCTAGTTAAGATTGGTCGTTCATCATCTGTTGCACGGCAAAGTTTTTTGAACTCAAATCAAATTATATACTTTTTGCTGTAGCAATTTAAAATCCGGGTTTTGGAGGGGTTGGGGTCCATTCGTTTTTTTCTAGCGTTTCTTTTCCATCCGTATGCATAACAGTGCCACCATTTTACCTACAAGATTTATTGTAAATTTGTTATCGTCGTGAATATATCATTGATTGATTGATTCATTACGTCCATCAATCAGTATTCAACTATATTTAGAACGAGATCACGTTGAGCCATATAAAAAATAAACGTTAGAGAATACAGACAAAATGTGACAATCCAGAGAAAATACCTATATAGATATGAGGGGGATGGGCCAATCGAAGCAAGAACGTTTGACTGCCACTGGAAAAGAATTGAAATTATCATAGACATGCAATATTTTGTAGCAGCTAAAATGTGCTTACCAGTTTTCGAAATCTACAAAACAGGTATTTAACGTGCAATGAGCGTGACACTATCTGAATATGTAATCCACTGGTCAGGCTCTCCGTATTATAAAATGACATCCCCAATCAAAAGGGCTCCGCCTATCTGCTACATAGGGACGCGCTGAGAAGCTCTGTGGACTTGATCCCAGGGAACCATCACCAGTACTCAGTCGTCGTGAATATGTAAACAATATTGTTCACATTAGGTAAAAAAAAACAATGAATAAAACATATTAAATCCACCAAAAGTATTTTTTGACAGATGATGAAAGATGGTATTGGCAATTAGATTTTGGTTCAAAGTTGACTATTGTTTCAACATTATGTCATACAATGGCCTTGAATACTACCCGTTCGGGTGGTATCATAGTAGGTTTTAAAGATAATTTAGCAAAACATATAGACATTGTTGATACTGACAGCAAATATGTTGTGTGGTTCAAATGTAGTGAGCAACTCTTTAAAACAGATCAGCCCGTATTTATTGGTGTTGTATATATACCACCAGAGTATACCAAATACTCATCCGAAGACGCTTTTAGTAAACTGCAACAGGAATACTTGTCTTTTTCAAATAGATCTAAATATATATGTCTTTTGGGGGACTTTAACGCGAGGACGGCAACTGCCACTGATTTTGTTGATTTGATCTAAAACCGATATATTACTGACTTTGTTGACAATTTTACTAACGTACTGAATGATTTGAAAATGTCACCCAACAGAATTAGTATGGATACATCTAAAAATAAGTTTGGTAATCTATTGTTAAATTTTTGTAAAGGAAACAGTATGTTTATAGTTAATGGCAGAGTGGGTAATGATAACAATATTGGTAGATTTACATGTAGAAATGCTAGCGTTGTTGACTATTGTATAACTAGTCCTGAACTTCTAAAATTATTTTTTGACTTCGATATTCTAGAAAGTAGTAAATTGTTTTCAGATGTCCACGCACCACTACAAATGTTATTATCTGTTAACTTAAACAATAATGATGGCAATAGTAATACTGTTCGGAAAACTAATCACTCGAAAGCTAAAATAAAATCATGGGAAAATGAGAAGGTAACAGATTTTCAAGAAAACATAGACGAAGAAAAATTACATACTTTCGAACAGAAGCTTTCACGTTGGCAAAATGAAATTGGTGTCAGAGATCAAGTGATAATAGACTCATTAGAGGACCTTGGCAATATCTTCACGGGTTCTGCCAAGAAAACGTTTAGAACATTTAAAAACACTGATAGTAAAATTAACAAGAATAAAAATGGTCAAAATCTAAAACCTTGGTTTGACCAAGACTGTAAATTTGCCAGACAAAAATATCGAAAATCCAAGAGACGCTATAAGTTGAATAACACTATAAGAAATTATGATCGATGATGAAAAGGGCTATAAGAAAGTTATGGATGAAAAGTATAAAATTTACTGTAAAAAAAATTCAGATGATTTAAAAAATGCCTCAAGAGATAATCCCAAACATTTCTGGAAAATATTAGGTGGACATATTAGAGAAAACAACAATTAAATATTGAAATCAATACCTTATATGATTTGTTTTAAAGATTTAAATACGAAAGGACCCGATGAACAACAGTCAACGACACTACAAAATGAACTTCCAAATGACTCTAATGTATATATTAATGGGTATATTTCTCATAATGAAATTTTCAAATGTATGAAAAATTTAAAGAATAATAAAGCTTGTGGTAAAGATGAAATTATAAATGAGTACATTAAATCCAAATCAAATCGTTTCATTCATATTTATGAAAAACTTTTTAATATAATTTTTGACACAGGAATATTACCTCAAAGTTGGTTAAATGGGATTATTAAGCCAATTTATAAAAACTAAGGCGATTTTAAAGACCCAAAGAATTATAGACCAATCACAATAGTTAGTTGTTTGGGGAAATTGTTTACTGCAATACTGAATGCAAGATTAAATTAGTATACTGAAGAATTCATGATACTTAAAGAAAATCAAAGTGGTTTCAGACAAAGTTATTCAACACTAGATAATATTTTCTCTATATTTACACTATTTCAAATCTTAAAGTAAAAAAAGAAGAAATTATAATGTGCATTTATTGATTTTGAAAAAGCCTTTGACAGAGTATGGAGAGATGGTCTTTTTCACAAATTGTTACTTAACAACATAAATGGTAAAATGTATAATGTTATATTCAATATGTATACCAGTGCTAAGTCGTGTATCTCTTATAACGTTGACACTACAGGATATTTTAACTGTGAAATTGGAGTTAGACAAGGGGAAAACCTGTTCCCTTTTCTTTTTTCAATGTTACTTAATGATCTAGAAGAATTTTTGCTGACAAAAGATATAGCTGGTTTAAAAAGTATCACAGACGAGTTAGAAACTGAACTTGAAATGTATCTAAAAATATTTGTAATGTTATATGCCGATGACACAATTTTATTAGTTGAATCAGCTGAAGATCTTCAAGTACAATTAAATGCTTTTGGTGAATATTGTGACAATTGGAAAATGAAGGTGAATGTGAACAAAACAAAACTAAGGGTTTTTGGATTTGGAAAACTACGACAAAATCTCAAATTCACCTATGAAAACGTTGATATCGAAATAGTCAAACAATTTAATTATTTAGGGGTAATTTTTTACAAAAACATGTAATTTTGATGTTACTAAAAAGCATCTTGCTGACAAAGCGCTTAAGGCAATGTACGAAGTTCTTAAAATGGGAAGATTATATAAATTATCGGTGAAAATCCAGCTAGGTCTCTTTGATAAAATGATAAAGCCTATTCTCTTATATGGTTGCGAGGTCTGGGGATTTGGTAAAAATGAAGTACTAGAACGAGTTCACTTGAACTACTGCAAAATACTTTTAAATTTAAAGTCCTTTATTCCAAACTATATGGTTTATGGAGAGCTAGGCAGGTATCCAATTGATATAAAAGTAAGGACTATTTCATACTGGGCAAGACTTTTAAGTGGTAAGCAGGCTAAATTTTCAAATGTATTTTATAGGCTTTCTAAAAATTTGAATGAAAATGGTGATACTAACTTAAACTGGGTTTATTTTATCAAAGCAATTCTAAATGAGTGTGGATTTACATATATATGGGAAACAGAAAATGTTAAAGATAAAGAATGGTTAAAATGTGTTGTGAAACAGCGATTGTTATATCAGTTTGTACAGAATTGGCAAACATCTCTGTCAGATTCTTCAAAAGCATTAAACTATAGGATTTTTCAAACCAAATTCGAATTCGAGGAATATTTCAATGTTTTAAATATAGGTGATGCAATCAGACTGTGTAGATTTAGGACAACAAATCCTATCTACCGATTGAAACCGGTAGATGGAGAAATATTGATAGAGGAAACAGGTACTATAATTTATGTAATTGTCAGAAATTAGGCGATGAATACCGCTATGTTTTAGAGTGTACCTCTTTAAGCGAAAAACGCAAGCAGCTTCTTCCAAAATATTTTATGAAAAGACATAATGTTGTCAAATTTTTGGAACTTCTATCTACCAAAAAACAATCGCTGTTACGAAAATTATGTATATTTATCAAACATATCAATAAGGTCTTTTGTACTCCTGGCTTACCAACTGTTGTTCATTAGCCTATTTCCCCTACTGTCTGTATATTTTGTAAATAGTTTTGTTATGCTATTACCATGTTGTTATTTTTCTCTGTACCATTGTATTTGGCTGTATGAGAATAAAGATATATAGAATACTTACCTATTATTACGTGATGATTTCCGTATTGGCCTAGTTATTAGTCCGAGGGTAGCTGTATTGGCCTGAGGCGAAGCCGAAGGCCAATACAGTTGCCTGAGGACTAATAACTAGGCCAATACGGAAATCATCACATAATGATATATTTATTAATTAACCATAACATTTTATCTTATAATGGGTATTATAAAATCATAAACTCGGCCAATATAAAAAAAACTAAGCCAATATCGGAAAAACAAAGCCAATATCGATATTGGCTTAGTTTTTTTTATATTGGCCGAGTTTATGATTTTATATTGTAAAGACAGTTTAGGTTGTATTGACAACAATAACATAGAGTTAATTAATAATATCTAATATTTAGAATATTTAGATAATGGTTGAGTGAGTGAGTGTGTTATTATAAACATACTGCCCTTGGATGAAGGTGTTAGGGTAGATTAACACACGAGGGAAAAAATTGTCACCCGAGACGAAGTCGAGGGTGATAATTTTTTCACAGAGTATGTTAATCACCCTAGCACCTTCATCCAAGGGCAGTACGTTTTTTTATTATACTGAATGCCTAATGATTCAAGTGTGCATTAATTATGTTATTAGAAGGACAATTGTTAAAAAAATAAAAAGTTATAAATTAAGATAGTTTACTTACATTAACAACAAAACATCAAATAGCAACAAATTTAACACGATAATAACATAATGTTTAAAAAAATTAATGTACAATGTTAATTGTATATTTTGATAAATATTATCACGTTTGCTTCTATATTCTGACTATTGCATAAATAATTTTCAAGGTAGGCTATATAATTGTTTTATCATTTTGAAATGTTTTGAAATTTTTGAAAAATTTTAAATTTTGAAATTTTTGGAAAATTTTGAACATTAAGACAAATTTTATTTTTATTGATTTTGAAATTTTGAAAATCGGTAAACCTCGGCCGGAGCGGGTGTTAATTTTGCCGGATCGGCAAACTTCGGGCTCAGCGGGTGTTAATTTTAGGCATTAACACCCGTTGCTAATATTATCACATGTTACTTGGGATGGGTGGGGCTTATGAAAGGTTAGTGAAAATTAACAAATGCCGCTTGTCCAATGAAATGAATAGATAATGTAAGAAATGTGCATAAAGTATAATAATAGTGTTTAACGCCAAATGAGCAATTTGTCAGCTATATCATGGCGAGAACAAGTTATATTTTGATGAGATAATAATGATATTGTACTATATCGACACACTGAGTTGAATTTGTATAGTTCTAGCCTACTGAAACGACAGTCCACGGGCAGATATGCCGCTCCACTCGAACACATTATTTTGATTCCGAGCCAATCAATCTTTACTCTTACTCCTTAATACTGCGTTCATAGTCTTTTGTTTGACCCGACCGGGTCTCGAACCATCGATCTACGACAATCAAGACTAGCACGCTAACAATTACACAACCGATGCGGTTGAAAGTGGTCGAGGCCTTCGTCTCTCCTTAATAGGACTTATATTATATTACAACTTCTGTGTAGTGAAGAATAAATATATTATGTGTAATGTTCAATATTATAGTATTCTTGGTGATAACGCTGTTCGCCCGGTTATATGCGAGGATGGGATTCTACGCACATGCGGATAGTACTTGCATAACCGCATCATTTCATTAAGAGAAGATATGTGGGTCCATTAAACTAGCTTGACGCCGCTTGCACACAGCCAGGAAAGTGCACCGGCATGTATTTGTATTTTAGGGGTGACATAGATTTTGCTTCTTTCGTCGACGATTTAGATATTTGATTTTGGAACTGTTCCGACAGTGTGGTAGATTTTGGAACTGTTCCGACAGTGTGGTAGATTTTGGAACTGTTCCGACAGTGTGGTAGATTTTGGAACTGTTTCAACAGTGTGGTAATTTTTGTTTTTTATTTTATTACCTAAATAAAAGAAAATTAGTCTGACATCCTACGGCATGGAACCGCATCGGTGGTGTAATGGTTAGTGTGCCTCTGGTGTGATAGGTTGTTGGTTTCAGTGAGATAGCTCTATAAATATCCAACTAAGCGTGTTTGTCTTGTACAAAGAGGACCTCATCATCATCGCAAGTAACTTGTTCTTGTCATGATATAGTTGACAAATTGCTCAGTTGGCATTAAACAACAATCCATCACTCACTCAGCGTCATGAAAATAAATATTCTTTTCAAAAGCAGGTTTGAAAATATATAATAGAACTCTCCCTAATTTACAAAGTCCTCATTGTACCGACATACAGGTGTTTGAGCAATAGGAATATATACATTGTTAATGCTTAGCAATAAAAATAGATTGGGCAAAACCACTGAAATTGGTATATTTAATTAAATAGCCTTCAGATGGTATTTTACTGACTAAATTTATTTGAATTTTGAAATATGAGAGGAAGAACCATACGTTCGCCTCCATTGTCCATACAACAAAATCAACCAAACCATACCTGTTTCTATGGCAATACGCTACATTAGTCTGCTCAGATTTCTTCCAGGTCATTTCAGGACCCATCTTGAGACGAAGCCTTGCTAAAGACAAAATTTAATTAAGAAAAATTAAAGTAGATGCTTTAGTTATCACTGACCTGGTGGTATATAAATAGAAATGTAGATTAACTGCTTACCCTTTCTGGTCCGTTGCTAATTCGTCACTTCGTAAAACTATCAGCTTTCCTTAATTTTCTAATACTTCTTGATAGTTTGTAACTGTCTCAACTTTTACGTCCATATTCGTCATCAAACCTTTGTTACATGTTTGTTATTGTTAAATGATCTTAGAAAATTATATTTCCGAAATAAAAGGATTAAATATTTATTGAAATATCATGATAAATGTTAAAAATAATCCTGTTCAACATTGTCATTATAAGTTGACCAAGATAAAGTGTAAGTTTTTCATCAATAACATATATATATCTTTTCATATTTTCTGAAATGGCCAAAAGTTCATATTACATATGTTGCGCCTTTGACTATTGCTTGCGTATTTCATTTTTAATCAAAGCTGACAGGATGTACTAATTTAAAGTACAACATATTAAATTAATTTTAATTTTGCAACAAACTTAAAAATTATATGATGTTGATTCCACAAGTAGAAACTTCATCCTTCTGACTGGACGTAAATGTTTATTTAGTACCATATTAACTCATGTATTGTAATGACATTTAACCTTTTGATGCTTATTGCAATTATGACTTAGGTGTTCCTGTTATTCAGTTAGAAGGTGGACAGATATGATTAATAATGCCATACATCAAAAAACATTTTCTGTATTACAATAAGGCACTTATTGAGAAAAAATAAGGGACCAAAGTTTGACATTTCCTATATTGCAATGAGGTTTGCAATTTAGGTTCTTAATGCACTAAAATTTAAAACTAATCTGGACAATGTCATTTCCGCGCTTTTAGTCTTCTTGTTTCCAACCTTTACGTAGTAGTATATCATATGAATTAGGAAATGCACTGTCATACATTAAATTGACTTTCTGGCAATTACTGTTGAAATGTTGGCACTTATTGCAAAAGTAAGGGACAAAATCTTGACGATGAACTTCATGTTTTCTGTTGTATGTCTTTCAAAATGGGATAATTCAGTGAATGTCAAAATGCATTATGACGGTTAATGATATCATTATTTTCTGTAATGCTATTACGGCTGAATTACAAATCACTTGCAAAATAATTAATCACTATGCACCTAATTACTTCTGATGTGCCTTGATTTCTTAGTAGAAGGATATCTCATGAATTGTGAAATAAATCAATTCACAACAACAAACATAGCTTTATTCCTTATCTTTTCATGTATTATTTTATGTTCATTTAACCTGTATTCTTTTTATTTTCATACTACAAATGATGGATTTGAAATAGCGTGCATTGCAATAATTGTTATAGTTGTAACATTTACTGCAATATCAAAACATTTCTGAACTATTTCAGCCGATAGTCACAAAAATACCAGGATTTGTTTTATGCGAAACTGGTTTCCGATTGAAGATCTGATATTTTCCCGGATTATCAGGTTTCTCGTGTAAAGAACTGGATATCTTGTTCTGAAAGCATTAAATCCTCTCCGAAGGCAGTAAATTATATATTCAAAAATATTTTGTTTGCATATTTAATCTGCAGACAAAATATGTTTGAATTTATAATTTAATGAAAATTCATGTGAATTGACTTGTAATTATATCTTGGATTATACGATATTAATAAACTGCGTTCTGGATTTTGATTGGCTGACGATTGCCACTCTAAATTTCCGAACTGTGTATTTTGTTCCTGATTACCTAAAATTAGCAGAAAGTGTCATCTTCGTTCCGTCAACGCAAAAACTATTTTGCACTTAGTGAGAATCAATTTCCGATTACAAAGTTAATTTTCGATTCCGTTTGAAAACCAGAGGTGCAATATCATGTATTTCGCATGAAAACCACAGGGGTTTTTTTTGTTTTTTTTTTTGCAGTTTTGTGACCATTGCATGACAAATTGGACATTTGGCCTTCTGCGTTAGAGCGGGAGGTTTGGCGCCTTAAAATCTGATTCAACCCACCATTTCTTTAGAAATGCCTGTACCAAGTCAGGGTCATTACGGTTTTCACAGTATTCCGGTTGTTGACTGATTTTGTCTGTTTATATAATTGTGAGTTTTGACTTTCCCTTTATAAGATTGTTCGGAGTTCGGTAATTTTGTTATTACCTTTATTTACAGTTACATTTGTCTATTTTTAACAATAGATTACATATACATATATATATTATTTTTGATGTGCTCAAATATTTCCTGCATATTAGACACTGTTAGATTTAGTGCAATTAAACAATCTTTAATGAAACCATTTATAATGAAATTATATTATATTTATTATTTCAGCAAACGTCGTTATTGCAATACATGTTTTTGTACTGGTTTTTACATAGCAGGTTACTATAGAATTTGCCACTTATTAAATGTTTCAATATCTTCTGAGATTATCATAAAATTTCAAATAGTTCTACGTAGTACATAATTTGTGTCTGTAATTTTTCATTTTGGACACTAACGTGAATATACATCAGCTATTTGTAGAGCTACTTCTTTGTTGTTAACCGAATTTAGAAATATGGCGTTATTTAATATAAAAGGATTTAAAAAATATGGACATTCATTCATATATATCTTGAGAAATGTCTTATTAAATCCTCCCTACATGGACAACCTCACCAACACTCCCGTTATAAGTTGATCAAGATAAAGTACAAAGTTGTCACAAATAATATAAACCTTTCTGATTACATATACGTTCACTATTATTCTGACCTGGCCAAAAGTTCATAGTTCACCTGTTGCTCCTTTAAATTGTCTGCGCTCCAGTATTTCTTCCTATTTGGTTATAGCAGACATGGAGATACAGAAGGTAGTACTAATTTAAAATACAACATACCAATTTTATTTTAATTTTGCAACAAACTTGAAAGTTATATTATGTTGATTCTGCAAGTAGAAAGTTCAACCATGAAAATCCAATCTTTTTTATTCAACATTCAAAGGTAAGTTAAGGTAAGTACATAAGAGCCAACAGTTAGTGGGACCTATGTTACTCGACCTTTAGTTTTATGTGTATGTTTTGTAGATCATTGTTTGTCCTTTGTCCTTTTTCTTTTTGGCCATTGTGTTGTCTGTCCTTTGGTTTACGTATCGTGGTTACCCCTTTGGTATCTTCAAAGTCTTCTTACATCTCCATCAATATGTATAATAAAGACCGTAGATAGCATCGATTATAGGGTAAGTTAAGGTAAGTACATATAAGAGGGGTTAGGGTTGTGGTGTTTAACGCCACTTTCAACAATATTTCAGTTATATCGTGGCGGTCAGTTTTATTGGGGGGGGGGGGGGGGGGAATCCGGAATACCCGGAGAAAATCAACGACCTGCCGTAAGTCACTGATAAGCTTTATCACATAATGATGTATCGAGTACACCTAGTCTGAACGGGATTCGAAATCGCAACATTAGTGGTGATGGGCACTGATTACATATTTAGTTATAAATCCAACTACTATACGATATAAGAACTAACAGTTGTGTAAATATAAGAGTCAACAGTTACATCTTTATCACTATTTGCAATAAAGATCGTAGAAAGCATCGGCAAGTTCTATCATTTAAACCACGTGGATGTAAAATTAAGAAAATTCGAATATAAAGGCCCAGCCCATGTGTAAATTTGCACAACTCTATGCCTGCCATGAATTATTTCGATTCTAATAGGACAAATACGGTAATTTTTAACCATTCGTGAACTGTATACACACGGCATTTGGTGGCTGTTCTATTTACCTCCTTCGAAAATTTTGAATTGATTTTGAATTATTTGTATTTGAACGAGATATTTTAAAACAAAAATATGGAAAGTTAACATGAAAAACATATTTATTGTGTATTTTCCAACATAGATTCGATTGAACAATTCCTGCGTAAAAATATTTAAGAAAAAGTCGGAGTTCATTCGTTCATCATTTCGTGCGCTAATAAGATGGCGGAGCGGAGTTGTCAAACATAATATCGAACACTTGAACAGTTGTTAATAATCGACAATTATTGTTAGATATGAAATAAAAAAAAATAAATGCCAATGGAAAAAAAAGATTGTATTGTTGACATAAAACAAAATCCGGAAAAAATACTTAAGACAACCATCTATCGACTTTCACTTTTGTAATATATCGTCATCCTGTGATGTTCCTTACAGGGACGCTGATTGACACAAGCTGGTTACTGATTTATTTTACGATTTTGTGATCATTTTACTTGTTTGAGTAGCAAAATTCAAAATGCCATCAAATTGGAAAATATCAGTAACTTAATTACATCACCGTCTAGTTATCAATGTGTACGTAGGGAAACAAGGTTAGTGGAATAGTGCATTTTGTTATTCATGGTCGACACATAATGACAGTTCAATGGAATGTATGTGTGCGTACTGGGGATCCCCAAATGTAAATTTTCAGAACAAATGATAAAACAATACTTAGTTACAGAATATTTATTTATAACTGAGGGGGAATTTTTATTTTAAGGACTTTAAAAATACGTTATATGGCGGTGTTTTGTTTGTTTACACTCGGTCGTCACGGTAATTTCACAGCGGGGGTCACACTGGAACAGCCATATTTGTTGTGTACTGCACTTGTGCTAAATATAGAGTTGTTGAGTATTATCGTGTGTGCCGTTTTATAGACGTCATATTAGAATTATAGACAATTAGAGTGCAACATACTTAAAGAAAAGAATGTTATTTAAATACTAGTAATCTATGAATTATATGTAGTAAGACTCAACGTGAGAATCTCGGAGTATACACATTGGACCCAATTTCTCTGCAACGGGGTACAACCTCTTCAAAAGAGGACGCCCGGGATGTTCGGAAAGGGGTGTCACTATGTCCCATCCAGATTGATGGCTGGATAAAAATAGCTCACTGACCGAATGCGTCCACATTTTTTCAATATAATAGCATCACGGGTTCTTCAAAGAATTGATTAAATGAGTGAACTATTTAATCCAGTCTAATGTAAGAACAACACAGAGTTCCCAAACCGAAAGAGACGATCCTGATTGATTAACAGTGCAAGAAAACACAAAAAGAATCAAAAGCTTAACAACACGAACTCTCACAAAATCCTGAAGTGAAACAAGAACGGTCATAAAATGTTCAAAATATTTGTTTCGTTCTCGTACTTTAAAATCATCCAATCAGAACATTGTATTTGTTGGAAACAACGTTCTGATTGGTCGTTTGTCGAGTACGGGTACAGAAGATTCATGTGCGTAAGACCTGTTACTTTCTCTTGCTACATTTACATAAGTTAAGATAAGTACTTTATTAAAGTGATTCAAGCATCGAATAAAGACATTGTTTGGTCCCAGGGTGTTGTGAGCATTATATGTGTAAAACAGTATGACGGAAAGGCAACATTTGGGTCCATAAAACTAGCTTAACTCCGCCACTTTTTATCAAAGTGCCTGTACCAAGCCAAAAAACTGAGCGGCCATGTATTTGTGTGTTAGGGGTAGTGATTTTGCCCCTTTCTAAGATTTTTCTATTGTTTTTGTTGTTGTTGTTGCAAATGTTGCCACATTGTCGTATTTTTTGTTTTCCACTTTATTGTAACAATCTGTGTATATTAGATATTTTGAACCACTATAAATATTTCTCTTCTATTTCAAAAACTGACCCAAAAAATGCGATCATCGCCAATGACACAATTTTATCTTTCATTATTATTAATTCGTTTCATCTACAGATATTATTCCTCATTATTGTTTGTCCCCTTCTGATAAACTGTGGTATTCGGAAAACTCGACTTCCATCAAAGTTGTTAGACTGCATGAAAGTAAAGACTCGGGAAGACCGTACTGTAAGTGATGAGGAAATAAGTACATCTTGTCTATTAGAATTTATGTGGCTTAAGGGAAAGAAATGCGACGATACATCACCCGGAACAGTGGACTGGCTCGAGCTTCTGATCAAACAGGGCTTGATAATAGACAAGCAAGGAAGGAGAAGAAAGCGAGCAGTGAATGGACGGTTGGGATTTCGGAAAGAATATAGAATGTTAAGCGCCAAAGAACGACGTGATTATCATAATGCAATTAATGCTATGAAGAACGACAAGGTAAGGATCACTAGGATATTTTGAAATTTGGTCACACATCTTGTTGGGTGAACATGACGACGTTTCAAATTTCAATGATGTTTTTGTTTTAACGTCAAGAATTGTTTTTCCTGATTAATATCAACAAAATTTTGTTAATTTAAATAATGTGATATGTATTCGAGAAAAAAACATAAATTAAACATAATATATAATGATTACAGAATGTGGATTCGGAAACAAGTTTGTTGAGCTATCAAATGTTTTATGGTCAGATTGTGAGTGGTTTCCTTTATAATCAACCGCGTGGAAACCCCGAAATCCCTTTTATAAAGACTAAATACGGTAGCAAGACAATACAAAAAGGGTTATGCATTTCATTGGTCATACACAAGAAGCGAATACCCCTTTCTAGACTAGGTTTTCTCTAAATTTTATAATGAAAGAATGTCAAATCAATGGTAGATTGTCAAACAAGGTTGATAGGTTCTTGCCCATTCACACAGGTTATCCACCTCATATAATTTACATTTGTTCTTTGTCATTGTCATACATAGTCGTATACTGTATATGTCGTTCTTGGTTATATTAAAGTATTTAAGATCATTGGAAAACCACGCAGTATAAAGGAGCAAGAGTAAAGACTGCTTAGTTCGGAATCGTGTCCAAGTGGAGCAACATGTCTACCCCGCGGACTGCTCTGTCCGTGAGCTAGCACTATAAATATTCAATTAAACGTGTTGGCTTAGTACAAAGCTGACATTATCATGTCATTGAGAAGTACTTTGTTCTGGTTATGATAGCTTAACATTCATGACTTATCATCGGGTTTGTAACAAGAGAAACACAACGGGTTTCCCCGGCTTTTATTGGGGTTCGTATTGCTCGATCTTTAGTTTTCTGTGTAATGTTTTGTAGATCATTGTTTGTCCATTTCCGTTTGGTCATTGTGTTTTATCTCTTTATTCGATTTACAGCTTCTGATTACCTCTTTAGTATCTTCAAACTTACTCGCTTGGCGTTAAACAGTAATAGCTCACTCATTTAACAGATGAACCAGATTTTTGTTTCGTGGCACTCGTAAATAGGCAAGTCTGTTAGTGGTCGTTGGTTGTCCCTTCCAAGGCAAAATCTCCTGACACTTTTACTTGTGGCTATCGAAACACTCATGTGTAGATACATGATGTTGTTACGTGGCTACCCGATTTAATGCTTAAACACTTTTTTTCATCATGAATATGGATAAATTATTGGTAAGTGGATGTGTAAGAGCATAGTTATACCGACGAGATAGTTTTACTATATACAATTCAAGTAATTATAGAAGTAAATAATGTACAACTAATTATTGCAACACAGGATGCTTAGTACATTTATGTAGCAGTGATAATATTTAATGAAAGATACATTTATTTCAGTCTGTTTTACCAAATAAGTATGACGCCCTGGTTAGATACCATCAGATGGCAAGCTTAGGAGCACATGGAGGACCGGCCTTTTTAGCTTGGCACCGATTCTTTCTAGTTTTGTAAGTAATACCAGGTTGGATCACAATTGTATTGGCTCCTTGCAAAATGTGCATTGTATTTCTTACTGAGGTTTTATTTCTGCAGTGACAAAAAAAAATAACTCTCAAATGACTGCATGCCTATCACCACTAGTTCGAATCCTGTTATGTACAACATTATGTGATAAAGTTTGTCAGTGACTTGTGGCAGGTCGGTGGTTTTCTCCGGGTACTCCGGTTTCCGCCACCAATAAACTGACCACCATGATATAACTGAAATATTGTTGAAAGTGGCGTTAAATACCATAACCATAACCTCAAAATACAAATGACAGATCAACATGTTCATTTAATTTTTGAATTAATATTATAAAGTATAATATGGTCGACAATCTATTCCATTACACAATGAGTATTGCACCCCCACGGAATTCGAAGGGACTGATTACGTGACGAATCAAATACACAACCCGCCCAGGGGAATGGCTCGTATTTGGAAAATGTCACACTCTTTGCAGCACATCCACATGTCTAGGGGGTGATCTGTAGAAATACACATTTTAGTTGCTTTCTCTCCCTTTTACTTGTGCCTAACAAATGATTCATCTATGCACCCATCCCAGTGGTATCTTCATGAATTATCGTTTCTAAACTCTGAAATATTGGAAATATGTTTCAGGTATGAACTGGCACTACAGGAGCAGAATCCAAATGTAATGCTACCATACTGGGATTCCTCTCTAGATCAAGAGATGAAGGATCCAACTGATTCAGTTATTTGGACATCCGAATTTTTGGGAGATGGGCGTGGTTCTATTGACTCTGGGCCTTTTGCTGATTGGAAGTATAATGATAAAAAGATTACTAGATCAATCGGTACTTTTGGAAGACTCATGAACAAAAAGAGAATTGACAAACTTGTCAGAACAGATCGAGGACAGAGCTACTTTGTAAGTGCCTTAGAACAGCAACACAATGTGGTCCATGTCTGGGTTGGTGGGAATATGTTGAACATATTTCGTTCTCCTAGTGACCCTGCATTTTTCATGCATCATGCGAATATCGATTGTATATGGGAAGAATACAGAATTCGTCAAATAGATAACGGGAATGACCCGACTAGATATCCACCACCAGTCCGTCGTTCTCAAAGACCTCATCACAATGCCGACAGGTTCATGGACCTACCTAATCTCTTTGATAAAAAAATGAGAAATAGAGATGGTTATCTTAATTTCTGGACTGAAGATTTCTATAGATGTGACCCCCGTCCTTGGTGTAGTAATACAAAGCCAGACTGTGGGTCCAAATGGCTTCAGTGTGATCTGTTCTCGAAACAATGCGTCTCAAAAGGATCAACTGCTATTCATTCAGAGATAACACCCGAAAAGGTGTTACAAATTTCAAAGCGTGTTGCACCAGAACCAGTGCAACCAAATAGAAATAATCGTAGAAATAATGATGACCCGTCAACTCCTCACATCCCAGAGTCAGATGAAGTTGTAAAATCAGCAAAATCTGTATCAACAGACAAATTTTTTGAAATACTTGATGATATGCCCAAACAAGAACCGAAACCGAAAAATAGGCTTACGCCAGCACCCGCACCAGGAAATTCGCGTCAAGATATTGAACCTCAAAATTCGAAATCAACAATAGCACCTAATAAAAGTATTCTTGATTTCGTATTACCAGACTCTCAAAAATCATGCTCTGCTTTCCCAACACAAAACACATTTGCCTTAGATTGTCAAGCAAGCAGTGACTTGTGGGTTTTTGTGCCAGTAAAAGTAGTTCATTTGCGTCGAGGTGATATAGTTTATGATGCACATCCTGTTAATTCACTTGGTCAAATAGACAAAAAGGTGGACATATTTTCATTGGGGAATCCTCTACGATTTTCCTCAAACTGGGAATCACAATCAGATTCAAAGGACAGAAAATGTAAAATAGATAGATCTGGATTAACAAAAGTAAAAATAGCTTCTTATGGATTAAACTACAATGGTTTCTATGAAGATAATGTATTCATAGATAATAGACAGTCTGTATCATCATCCGTTTCTTATATAGCTGTCAAGAAACCAGATTCCGAGGGGTCGAGTATTTTTGTAAGCGCAGTGGACGAATGTGGAATAGCATGTCAACCCATGATAATTAGAAGACAACGACGCGGACAGTTTCCTCAGTACAGAACATTTTCTGGTTCTGCTTTGTTAACAGCTGATCAACCATCGTATCACAGCAAAACTTACCGTGGTGCTGAGTCACTTGTTTGGAAAAATCAAGGTGTCCCATACGAAAATTATAATCAGATACCAATCATATTTTATTGTAGTTATTCAGACAAAAATCCATGGGTGTAGTTTAAAATAAATCATTTCATATAAACTTGTTACAAATTAATGTACATAGAGGGTATATACGTCAATGAAAACACCAATGTCATTATACCGTAGTGGTTAGTTTATCTTACAGTGGAAGCTATAGGTCACCCAGGGAAAATCATCTATGCTCCTACATTTCATTCATGTTTCTTTCGGAAACAGCATAGAAATAGAAGTATATCCGTTGGTATCCCACCGGAGAAAAAACGCACTGAAATTAGATGAATAATGAAAATAAAGTAACTATCTTCAAAATAAGCTTGATTTCAGAATATCTGCCCCTTCTATCCCCTCCCCTAGTTTATCAACCTATATATAACTCATAAAGGAACATTTTGACCAAACAAAAAAACAACAAACAAACAAAACTCGTAAAATGGATGAAAAATATAATGTTCAAATTTACCAATTTGACGTTTTGAATTATTCTCCCTTATTTTGCCTTTTTTATTAATTAAAAAAAGGGTCCATTTTTAAAGCGATATTTTTATATAGATTTATTTTTGGTGTTTTAACGCCACTTTCAGCAATATTTCAGCTATATCATGGCGACCAGTTTTAGTGGTGGAAGAAGCCGGAGTGTCCGGAGAGAACCACCGACCATGGGCAAGCAACTGGTAAGCTTTATCATTTGCGGCTGCGAGTTGAGTGCACCTTTTTTGTAAATTACAAAACCGGGCGCGAACCCACGCCGTATTGGTGATAGGCTTGTATGAGTTGTTAGGTAATCCAACTACCTAACTCATTGAGCCACCCGGGCCCTTTTTAATATAGAAAAAGAACCTCATTAAAATCAGATAAATAATAAAGTATATGTATAAAAAAATATGGAAAGACATTTTTTTGTCTCTTTGCACCCCTTGTTTTGAAAAATCCCTGTTAACAATTCTTACATTATTTTGTTACAAATTTAAAAGAATCTATCGATAATTTCTCAGAAGAACATATTTTCACCGACACTACTTTATGCTAAAACTTTGTCCTCCAGTTGCGGCCATCTTGAATTTCCTATCGATATAGACTTTGTGAAAGGACCATCCATGATCTTTCCTGTACAGTTTGGCTTCGATCAGAATGATAGTTTCTGAGAAATCAATATTTGTTTTAAGTTTCTCATATTCTTCGTGTTAAAATGTTGTCTTGTAGTGGCGGTCATCTTGGAATCCAATCATCATAATAAAATAAATAAACTTTGTAAAGGGTTATCTAATTAACACTCATATTGCTATAGCTTCAACAAGTTCAGTAGTTTCTGAGAAGTAAAGATATTTTTTTATATTCTCCCACATGGTCCAATGTGCAAACTCTGTCCAGCAGCGGAACCTATCTTGGATTTCCGATCAATATTGAAACACTTTGTGAAGGATCAACGAATGATCAATCATGTTTATTAAGTAGTAATATATGTTCAATAAATTCTGTAGTTTCTGAAAAAAAGGCATTTTTATATTTTCCAAAATCATCCTATGTTATTAATTTGTCCTGCGGTGACTCTCATCTTTGACTTCCGATGAACATGAAAACACAAAATTTGTAAGCGATTCTCCAATATGCATTCTGATAAAATTTGGGTTTAATCGGGTCAGTAATTTAAAAAAAACTTTGGAATTCGGCTTACCAGAGCATATATTTGGCTTTTTCGGACATCTTGGGTGAGTGATTGTTGCTTAGCGCAAACTCAGCAATTCTTCAGCTAAGTCATGGCGAGAAGAAGTTTATTTTCAATGAGATGATGATGATGAGATCCGCTTTGTACTAAACCAGCACGCATAGTTGGACTTTCATAGTGCTAGCTCACTGAAACAACAATTCGCGGATAGACATGTCGCCCCACTCGGGCACATTTATCCTGATTCCGAGCCAACCAGTCTTTGCTCTTACTCCTTAATGCTGCGTGCTTAGCGGAGAAGCAACACATACCAATTCTATAGTTTTTGGTTTGACCCGATCTGGGCTCGAACCCACGATCTACCGCTCTCGAGGTGAGCACGCTAATCATTACACCAACGATGCTGTTCGGACATCTTGGGTATTCAATTAAAAAAAATAACACACACTTTGCAGAATACTATCCAATTGAAATGAATATTCCTTAAATAAAATTCAATGTTATATTGATAGAAAATGAACACGTGAAAAGTTAACACAAGACGACGACGGACGCAATACCTCACACGACCCTCTGGGTCAAAACCGTATTAATTTGACTTTCAATACAAGATCTTGAAAATGCTGTCTTCATTATCCGTTTTAACTACCCTTTTTAAAAACTTTTTTTTTCTTACGAAAGCCAACGTGGAAGATGTAAAGATAGAATTTATAATAGGATAGCAAATTCTGTTCGATTTGTCTCGTTTGTAATATAATATAGTATATAATATTTGATCGGTTTTAAGCTATGATCACTGATCGTGACCGCCTATATACTTGTATAACCCATTCCAGCTTATTTCATAATTTTTTAATTATACATGATACTATGACGTCTTGTTGCAGATAGAAAATTCAATAAAAACAATGTAGTCAGAGGTATCTCATTTTATATTGATTCTGAATATTATGAATATAACAAGGAGGGGGGACTGGTTTGTTTTTGCCAGAACAGAAGACAATAGAACGACAGGTATGATACATTGGAGCTGGGTGGTGGGAGAACGATATATGTTTTTGATCTAAGAGAATTTCGTTTGTTAGCAATAAGATGCCACACGGATATAAATGGTGGAGACAAGATTGCATACAACACCGTTCAGAATACAGTAGACAGAATGTGTAATGCGAGAGTCAGAAAACGCATATTTACTTTCAATATAGATGATTGAATATGAATTCGGGTTTAATATACTCACCACACCTATAATTTGGAAGTTAGTATCATTTATTATCTTCAAAGTTTTCTTACTAAATACTTTCAACTGGATTCTTCAACTCTTGGTTATAAAAATATAGGAAATTATTTCCATGAAACAACGGAAAGGGAGTGTTCCTTTGATGGGCTGGGCGAAATAAATACACAAGCGTAATCATTTTGCCATTTTAATCATGCAATTACTTCACATTTTTAAGTTCAATTTGTCTGCTTGAAATCATTAGGAAGTTACTTTTTGTCGTCAGATTTTATCTCTAAACTTGTAGTTTTCGAGAAATCAGATGTGGAAAGTATGAGGTTTTTACGTTATGCAACATGTTTTCTCCTTTATCGTGAGACTGATTTTAAGAGTGATACTTGTAAAAGCTTTTAATAAAAGTACCTAATTTTGTTACGAAACGATAAAGCAATGGTTTTAATTGTAACTGTTAGTCAGCATGTGTAATTACCTCTCACTTCGTTGGAATATTCCATCAGACCCAGCGCACTGAATTTGCATTTCATAACTCATAAGTTATTCTGTGGTTTGTGCCCAAGTCAAGTGATTTTCTGGACATAGCAAAAGCTATTCTAACAAGGATACTTAAGTTGAAGTAATCGCTGCAGAAATTCTACGGTCGTCATCACAAGATGGTTGCCCATCACGAAATATCCATTTCTCAAATGTCAATGGATGTTTTTCCTCTTGGTAGGTTCATCTTTCCTCTGTCACCTACAAGATTACAGAACTTCACTATGCATAACATGACTGATGTCTTATAAGAAACAGTAACTGTTTACGATTCGCGAAGCACCCGGCTCTTTGTTTGTTTGAAGGGGTATGTGCTGCTCATCCCTTTATTTTCTGTGCTGTGCTTTGTTTTGATTGTCTTTGTTCTGTGTCTTGTGCCCAATATTGCATGTGTCTCTGCATTGTTTATTACATATTGTGCCCCTACGGTTTTATCTGAAGTTTATAAATAAATAGAGTTTCATTGAAGTACTAAGACATCCTAAGCATTGCATTTACATTGTTGGTTCGTTAGAAGATTTTTTTTTTATTTTCCCATAACAGCCGATTTTAAACTATGGGCCATAAAGGCTCAGATACCGTAAGCGTTGGGGCACTACATCTGTGAAAATTTTAGTCATACGTGTTTAAAAAATACACTTTCATTGAATTGCAAGACAAATCATAAATAAATAATTACATGGGACTGCATAGCTCACATAGGACAGTTGAATATCGTAACAAACAGTTGTATATTCCTTTTGCAGATCCCAATAGACGGTTAGTCATTTATTTTCATATATTTTCCCCATTACAGTCGATTTTAAGCTTTGGACTACAATTTCAACAATATTTAGTTATATTGTGGCGGTCAATTTTTTTGGTGGAGGAAATCGGAGTACCCGGAGAAAACCGCCGACTTGTGGCAAGTCACTGACACACTTTATCAGATAATGGTGTATCGAGTACACCTCGCCTGATAGGGAATCGAAATCACAACGTTAGTGGTGATAGGTACTGATTGCATAGGTAGTTTTAAATCTGACTACTATACGATCACAACCATGACGGCCTCTTAATGAAAATAAAAGAACTGCAATGTACATGAATGTGCTACGAATCTCCTCACAACGGCACCAAATAATAGGTCCGGGAGTTCTCCAGGATATCTACAGAAGTTAGAATTTAAATACTTTGTAATGCAATTGCTCTATGTCACTGCTATTTTTTACCTGGTTTCAAAGTTGAAATTGAAATATTTTCAAATCGAATTGTTCCATGTCATAGATACTGTTCTTCTGGTTCTAGAAATGCACGATAGTAGTACAATTTTACTACTACAACTACCCCACCCTCAGACCATATACTGTATACTTCTGTCAATCAAATCTAAATATGGAATTCTGACACTTCTGTATATGAAACTGTCAAATTCTAACAAATTACGATCAATCATAACATATTTACATTTATTACATGCCAATCAAAATCGATTAAATAATCTGACTCGCATTCGACTGACATTAAGAAAATCTACCAATCAAAACACCAAAACATATACACTTTAAGGACAAATTCACATGCCAACATCTATTGATAACCTTGGACACGACCAATCGACATCCAACCATGTAAATTGATAATATCAGTGATTCTTTATCTCACCATAATCTTTCTCAAGATCACCCCAAAAGATTTAATAAATTATTTCAACAGAAGCAATCTACTGTCATTCAAATGGCAATATCATTTACCATAATCACTTTAATTACCACAACGTTAACTCTTACTAACAAAATCTACCATCTAGACGAAAAGAACTATCCCACCTATGACTGTATAAAAATGGAATATCACAACACTGGGCTTAATCGAACCTATGAAAATTCATGTGAAAATATCAAGAAATATATGACACCTGACGACTATTTTTTGTCCATATGTAAAAAGAATCAGACAATACAGATAGACATCAGGCAACTGATTGACGACAAGCCTACAGAAAACGGAATTCTGCTTAACCAACGCCAGTGGGAGTACATACAAAGACTTCGCCAGCTTATTAATCAACACATACGTCGGATTAATAATCTATGTATGAAATAGAACAAGACGATTTTGTTTTCCAAATGGAAAACAACTTCAGAACAATTTATGTGCAGCAATATACCAGCTTCTCCTGCATATGGTGTTTACATCTCGCAATTGATTCGCTATGCAAGGGGCAGTAGCAATTATTCTGATTTCCTGAAACGTCATCTTCATCTGAGAAACAGGCTACTGGACCAGGGCTATAAAAAGATTTGCCTTATTCGATCTCTTAAAAAGTTTATATTCCGATACCAATATCTTGTCGAAATATATTCCGTCTCTGCAGAAAAAATTATAAGCGATGCATTTTCATATGGTGAAAATGTATAAAGATAAAGAGTCAAATATGTCAAGAATTTTTTTTGTCAATGTGTGACGTAAAAATATTTTTGACATTTACGTCACCGAATATGGTACTGCTTTGACAACTATTTTACCTATTTTGTTCCTGTATTTAAATACTGTTACAGTGACAGCCGGAACCTTTGAACCGTAATGAGAGCGGGAGGTTTGGCGCCTTAAAATCTGATTCAACCCACCATTTCTTTAGAAATGCCTGTACCAAGTCAGGGTCATTACGGTTTTCACAGTTTTCCGGTTGTTGACTGATTTTGTCTGTTTATATAATTATGAGTTTTGACTTTCCCTTTGTAAGATTGTTCGGAGTTCGGTAATTTTGTTATTACCTTTATTTACATGAATCAAATATATAACAAGTTTTTAATGAAATATCCCAATGGATCTCATCAAAATGAACAAATTATCCATTCCCTGATATCTGATGAAAACAACGATGACATTTCTATTCTTCTCTGGCTCCAAGACCTACATAGCCTGAAAATACCACACCAAATTTCTTTTCTTTATGGACTTATCCTGAGGTGTGCACACTGGAGCGATGCATACCTGAAAACCGATCAGTGGAAGTTGCAAATTCCTAGCACAATTTTCAATGCGATAAAACGAGCTGCCTTTGATCCATCTCGATAGTCATATCTACATCTCTCATCCGAATGGAACATAAACTGCAAAACATTTACTATAATCTCGGACAATCTGGAGCCTACACAGGACCTGCAAAAATACATAAAATATTACAACAACGGGGGATAAAAAGTCCTGGACTCTATAAAATACGAAAATGGTTGCAGAATCAGGACAACTATTCACTACAGAAACATGAATTTGAGAAATATGACGTAAACCTCGCAGATGTGACCTCATTAAGTCAACAAAACGATGGAATACAATTTTTGTTGATTGTCATAGACCTTTTCAGTAGACATTTACATATAAGACCACTGAAAAACAAAACCTCTAACATTGTCCTAGAAGCATTTCAAGACATCTTTAACAATACAATCAAACCGAAATAATTACGGACTGATCCGGGAAAGGAGTTCTGCAATAATCTCCTTGAGCAGTACTTGAAAACAGAAGGAATTTACCACCACATAGCCCGTAATCAAACTAAGGCTAACTACGCTGAAAGATGTATAAAAACCCTAAAAGGGATGCTTTATCGATATTTCACAAAGAAACGAACATATCGATATATTGATGTTCTTCAAAAATTCATATCCACCTACAATGCCACACCTCACAGATCCCTAAATTACATTGCACCTCAGGACGTGAACGATGATAATCAATCTGATTTGTGGGTCTACATGTATCTTAAACCCTCTTTGAAGATACGTATACAATCCAAGCCGTCCAAGACAAAAATCGAAGCAACATTTTCCATTCAAAATTGGTGACATGGTAAGGATATCACATCTGAAAACCCGAGTTCCAGAGGTCATACCAGGAACAATTTACCACTGAAATATTTAAGGTTTATCGACGTTATCTAACACAAGGCTTACCGATTGATGAATTGCGTGACTTTCAAAATCAAGAAATTCGTGGATCATTTTACCAATCTGAACTTCAAAAGATATACAAAGACCAAGATGTCTTATGGTATGTAGACAAGATGATAAGAAAAAGAAAACGAAAGGGGAAAACCGAATATTTAGTTTTCTTTGATGGATGGTCAGATAAATATAATCAATGGAATCCAGAGAAAGACATCATAAATGAAAAAGAACAAGACAAATAAAGATGAGTTTTTATATGAAAGTTAACAGTGATCAGTGTCAAAGTTTTTTCCCTTCGAATAAAGCACCTTAAGGAACCCCTTAGTTTGCAGGGTACTTGGAAAGTTGCATTAACTGAGATATACATAACGGAAAGCAGTCCATTGCCTTATAAAAAACTATACCTTTATTCTAATATTTGTGGGGATTCTATAGTTGCCGGAGAATATCATCCATTACTTCGACGACTGATCAATGATCACGTGGGATATTGACGACTGATCAATGATCACGTGGGATATTGGCGACTGATCAATGATCACGTGGGATATTGGGCAGAAATATATGAACTACCTAATTATGTACCCGTGAAGAGAAGTGAGATCACAGACATCGAGTTCTATATAAAAGACGAAGCTGTTAATTACACCTCACTTCTTACAAATCCAGTGTCCATCACACTGCATTTCAGGTCTTTTCCATTTTACCATGAACGATGACCGTATCGAACCTATATATTCCAAATACCCAAAAGTTTTTGAGGTATTACGATAAAATAACAAGTGGACATCATAAAACATATGCGAACTCTCTTTCCCTTAACAGTTTTACAAAAGAGGAGGATCAATATCTGGTAATGGAAATGAGTTTATGGTACCCATAGATGACTCGCCATTACAAAAACCAAGGGAACAAGAGAATGTGCCAGTCAATACCATTTCCTCCGCGACTGGCAAATGCCTCTAAATTGCAATAGATCACATAGGGAACACGCAGTTGCTGATGAAACTGTAGTGTATCATCTTTTCCCGCTTCCGGTAATAGAGTCCGTTGTGCCTCGTGTCGTGAGCAATACTGTGTTTATGTAGAACTATTTTTTGTTAATGTTTGGATTGTTTCAATATGTCATGTATGTAAAGACACATACTTGGATGAATCTCCGACCAAGGTCTGTCTGCATTGACGGAGATAATAAAGTATCTTTATTTCTATATATGACGTTGTTATTTATGTCCTCCACAAATATTTGGGGAAAAGACAACAACAGGAAGAATATGTTCTATAGTTGTTTATTAATGATAAAATATACATATACATATTATATTCTATGACAATAACAGGAAAAAATATTTTATTAATGACAAAAATATATACATATTACATTCTATAATTGACAACAAGAAAACGATTCGTTAACATAATCGTAAACATATACATCATTGTTCATGAAATTTACCTCAAATATGTTGACAATATCAGTCAGTGATATCCCCCACCCCCCTACATCTCATATGTAAATAATACAGTACGTAATGTCCACACACGTTTGTCTGGTCCGATTGTAATCGCTTTGTATTGTAATCTATCTTGGTGATGTCCTGTCTCTGAAAAAATTCAGAAAAATATTTGGAATATTGTGATGGTGCTAGGCCATAACTATCAAAGAATTCAGCATTTCTTGTATCAACGATGAATAGAGCAACCCAGTGAGAACCGACCTGGTCGTGTGTACTGATATTGACTATTAGTGCTCTGGGTACGGTCTTGAAATTATGTATAGGAGAATGTCCAAGTAACTCTCCATTCCTTAAAAATAATGGAGCCGAGATCCCGAAGGGGCCGAGGCCCATTGTTTTTAAGGAATGGAGAGATAAGAGGACATTCTCCAACTTAAAATCCACCCATTGTACTTTATTAATTTGATTAATTATTAATCTTGAAGCAAAAAAAGTCTGTGTATAGTATCTAAAGTACAAAGTATTAAATTGTTTGCCCCTTGTGGGACCTTAAAAGTACAGAGAACAATAACTCTCCATTCCTTAAAAATAATGGAGACTTTTGACAATAGATTTACATCACAGGTGGATTTTAAGTTGAGGTAATAAATCTACAGCGAAAATCCCCTCTGTGTATTTGACCATGAACGAGTCACACGCAATCGCACATTTCAGTTGATTCGTATTCATTCCAGAATTATGTCTCTAGCTAAATTTATTTCAATATAACCACTGTCCTCAGAATATACAATGCAGGTAACCGAATGTGGAAGAGGTTTTCCAAAATTATCTTCTATGCGAATGTTACCTTGTCTTGAAAGAGTCAAGTAATCACCTTGAGCGAAAGCTGGCTCTACGTCAAAGGCATATAACACATATCCCCCTTTAGCGATATCATCTCGACTGATTTGAGAACCGGCATCATTCATCCATTTATTTGTTACTTGGTATAGTGATAGCAAGGCTTCTGTGACAGATTGACCTCCTGAATCATCAAAATTCATTTTGGTTGGATTACCACCTACCGGATGTCCGTCTACAAACACTGTGATGTGTTTTAGATCATATCCCTGGAAATTGAAAGGATTAGTGGGAAATTGACTTCCCACACTGTAGAAATTCACAAAAGCTACAACAAGCTTACGCGGAGAATGTGATTGAAAAACATTATCCCAACACATTGAAATTTCTCCAGCCGGTAGACGCAACATCTTGCATTCCGTTTTAACAAAAGGATATTTAGCATTAGTCTTTTTCATGGATTCTGCATGTGAGTATATAATGCTAGGATTTACTTTAACTTTCACAATTCTTAATACCATATCTTCCAGGTGGATGGTAAATTCCGGTTTGGCTGCATTAGAAATCAGACAGAATTCAGGCTTTGACCCGTAAAACTTAACAACGACTCCGAGCTGGTTTGATAGGTATCTTGAAAGTTTGAAGAGGTCATTGTATATCGGTCCAATCAAATCAACATACTTGCTGTTTTGAAGTAGTTACTACGTTCGTATAGACCAATATTTAAACCTTCTAGGTCAAGATCATCAAGTGTGCCTGGAGTGTCTTTCACCCACAACTGCGTTAATAATTGAGAATTGTTGGCTTCGTTTCCATACTTCAAAAGAGTTTGTATCATTGCTCTGTATGGGTAGTGACGATGTGATCATTTTTCCTTGAAGTGAAACAGTACACTGCTCGAATAAACTGGGGAGGAAAAGATTAACTACTCCCACCTTATCACTGTCTGACAAAGAGTCTCCATATGTTTTCATTACTTTAGCCCACGCATACATATAACTTTTCTGTAGATCTATGTATTCCATACCATTTTGACCTGACACGTTACATTCTTTTGTAGAGGAACCGGATAACTGTGAAGTTGAACGAACGTCTTGCCAGTAAACATTTTCAACAGAGTTTGGGTTGGGGGTAGGTCAAAAATTGATAGTTGACTCGGTTGAGCCTCGTGAAAAAAATTTGGAATAGGGAAAGACATTATTTTTTATTTCTCGAATATGTCTCTCAATCGCTTCGCATTGAATCTCTTTTTCCCCTTTGAAGATTGTTTCCTTTAACGATTTCCTCTTGACAATTTACTCTGTAAACGACGTTTACGTGGTCTACTCCGTCTGATCTTTTTCAGCGAAATGATATTTGTCCTCTTTGGTTTCTTTTTATGCTTAGTAGAGGATGCAGATGAGTTATTTCCCCTTTTCAACTGACTTTTGGTCATTTGCACATTCTGCTCCGCGGGGGAAATGATATTGACTGGCACATTCTCTTGTTCCCTTGGTTTTTGTAATGGCGAGTCATCTATGGGTACCACAAACTCATTTCCATTACCAGATATTGATCCATCTCTTTGTGTAAGACTGTTAAGGGAAAGAGAGTTCGCATATGTTTTATGATGTCCACTTGTTATTTTATCGTAATACCTTAAAAACCTTTGGGTATTTAGAATATATAGGTTAGATACGGTCATCGTTAATGGTAAAATGGAAAAGACCTGAAATGCAGTGTGATGGACACTGGATTTGTAAGAAGTGAGGTGTAATTACCAGCTTCGTCTTTTATATAGAACTCGATGTCTGTGATCTCACTTCTCTTCACGGGTACATAATTAGGTAGTTCATATATTTCTGCCCAATATCCCACGTGATCATTGATCAGTCGTCGAAGTAATGGGTGATATTCTCCGTCAACTATAGAATCCCCACAAATATTGGAATAAAGGTATAGTTTTTTATAAGGCAATGGACTGCTTTCCGTTATGTAAATCTCAGTTAATGCAACTTTCCAAGTACCCTGCAAACTAAGAGGTGCCTTAAGGTGTGTTCTAAAGTGATATGCTTTATTCGAAGGGAAAAGACTTTGACACTGATCACTGTTAATTATCATATAAAAACTCATCTATATTTGTCTTGTTCTTTTTCATTTACGATGTCTTTCTCTAGAATCCACTGATTATATTTATCTGACCATCCATCAAAGAAAACTAGATATTCGGTTTTCCCCTTTCGTTTTCTTTTTCTTCTGATCACTGTTCATCATCATATAAAAACTCATCTTTATTTGTCTTGTTCTTTTTCATTTATGATGTCTTTCTCTGGAATCCACTGATTATATTGATCTGACCATCCATCAAAGGAAACTCGATATCCGGTGTTCCCCTTTCGTTTTCTTTATCTTATTATCTTGTATACATACCATAAGACATCTTGGTCTTTGGATACCTTTTGAAGTTCAGATTGGTAAAATGATCCACGAATTTCTTGATTTTGAAAGTCATGCAATTTATAAATCGATAAGCCTTGTGTTAGATAACGTCGATAAACCTTGAATATTTCAGTGGTAAATTGTTCCTGGTATGACCTCTGGAACTCGGTTTTCAGATGTGATATCCTTAACATGTCACCAATTTTGAATGAAAAATGTTGCTTCGATTTTATCTTGAACGGCTTGGATTTTTTACGTATCTTCAAAGAGGGTTTAAGATACATGTAGGTCCACAAATCAGATTGATTATCATTGTTCAGGTCCTGAAGTGCTATATAATTTAGGAATCTGTGAGATGTGGCATTGTAGATGGATATGAATTTTTGAAGAACATCAATATATCGATATGTTCGTTTCTTTGTGAAATATCGATAAAGCATCCCTTTTAGGGTTTTTATACATCTTTCAGCGTAGTTAGCCTTAGTTTGATTACGGACTATAAGGGTAATAACAAAATTACCGAACTCCGAACAATCTTACAAAGGGAAAGTCAAACCTCATAATTATATAAACAGACAAAATCAGTCAACAACCGGAAAACTGTGAAAACCGTATTGACCCTGACTTGGTACAGGCATTTCTAAAGAAATGGTGGGTTGAATCAGATTTTAAAGCGCCAAACCTCCCGCTCTTATGTGGTGGTAAATTCCTTCTGTCTTCAAGTACTGCTCAGGGAGATTATTGCAGAACTCCTTTCCCGCATCAGTCCGTAATTTTTTCGGTTTGATTGTATTGTTACAGATGTCTTGAAATGCTTCTAGGACAATGTTTGAGGTTTTGTTTTTCAGTGGTCTTACATGTAAATATCTACTGAAAAGGTCTATGACAATCAACAAAAATTTTATTCCATCGTTTTGTTGACTTAATGACGTCATATCTGCGAGGTCTGCGTCGTATTCCTCAAATTCAGAAGAGGTTAAAATACGGCTTCGCTTGTAGTTACGTCGTACATGTTTCTGTAGTGAATAGTTGTCCTGATTCTGCAACCATTTTCGTATTTTATAGAGTCCAGGACTTTTTATCCCCCGTTGTTGTAATATTTTATGTGTCTTTGCAGGTCCTGTGTAGGCTCCAGCTTGTCCGAGATTATAGTAAATGTTTATCTTCCATTCGGATGAGAGATGTAGATATGACTATCGAGATGGATCAAAGGCAGCTCGTTTTATCGCATATAGAATTGTGCTAGAAATTTGCAACTTCCACTGATCGGTTTTCAGGTATGCATCTCTCCAGTGTGGACACCTCAGGATAAGTCCATAATGAAAAGAAATTTGGTGTGGTATTTTCAGGTTATGTAGGTCTTGGAGCCAGAGAAGAATAGAAATGCCATCGTTGTTTTCATCAGATATCAGGGAATGGATAATTTGTTCAATTTGGGATATTTCTTTAAAAACTTGTTATATATTTGATTCATGTAAATTGTTCTGAAAAGGTTTTCCATTTGGAAAACAAAATCGTCTTGTTCTACTTCATACATAGAATATTAGTTCGACGTATGTGTTGATTAATAATCTGGCGAAGTCTTTGTATGTACTCCCACTGGCGTTGGCTAAGCAGAATTCTGTTTTCTGTAGGCTTGTCGTCAATCAGTTGCCTGATGTCTATCTGTATTGTCTGATTCTTTTTACATATGGACAAAAAATAGTCGTCAGGTATCATATATTTCTTGATATTTTCACATGAATTTTCATAGGTTCGATTAAGCCCAGTGTTGTGATATTCCATTTTTATACAGTCATAGGTGGGATAGTTCTTTTCGTCTAGATGGTAGATTTTGTTAGTAAGAGTTAACGTTGTGGTAATTAAAGTGATTATGGTAAATGATATTGCCATTTGAATGACAGTTGATTGCTTCTGTTGAAATAATAATCTTTTGGGATGATCTTGAGAAAGATTATGGTGAGATAAAGAATCACTGATATTATTAATTTCCATGGTTGGATGTCGATTGGTCGTGTCCAAAGTTAGCAATAGATGTTGGTATGTGAATTTGTGTTTAAAGTGTATATGTTTTGATGTTTTGATTGGTAGATTGTCTTAATGTCAGTCGAATGCGAATCAGATTATTTAATCGATTTTGATTGGCATGTAATAAATGTAAATATGTTATGATTGATCGTAATTTGTTAGAATTTGACAGTTTCATATACAGAAGTGTCAGAATTGTGACAGTTCCATATTTAGATATGATTGACAGAAGTATACAGTATATGGCCCGAGGGTGGGGTAGTTGTAGTAGTAAAATTGTACTACTCACGATTGCTAGGTAATTTTCCAAAATATAATAGGTCTGAGAGCCTTCCAGCATATTTATCAAAGTTTCCATTCCTGTCAAGTTCTGTCAAGTGGATTCTGTGAAGAATGCTTTTAAATGAATTTCGCTCAAATTACGCTTGATGTCCATATTTTCAAAAAACCGAAAAACATTTACAGAAAAACACGCTATCTACGTTAAGCCACTCATTACTCATTAGGTTAATCTAATTTAAAGTGGTTTCCGAGAAGGTGTTCTAATGAATTTCGATCAATTTAGGCTTATGTTAGCATAATTTTCAAAGATCGGCAAAATTGCAAATTGTGCAGAAAAACCAGAATAAGCTTATTACCATATACCTTTTACTTTAATTTAGCTCATTTTATTTAGTTTTTTGTTTAGTTTTGCTGGTTTGCTTGTTTTTTGTTGTTTTTTTTTATTGTTTTTTGTTTGTTTGTTTGTTTGCTGGTTTTTATTTTAATTTTATTTGTTTGGGTTTTTTGGGTTTTTTTTTTCAGCCATCTAATACTAAACCGTTGCTTACATTGCACTTTAGTTTTGATAAAAATTCTGCAACACATGAGTTCACACTGGCTTTTACCGGGGTTCGTTTTGCCTTCTAAATACCCCTTTTATCTCTTCAAGTTATACCTTTGTTATTTATTCTTTGTACCTTTACAATTTGTAAACAAGCGAGGTAGCTTTCAACTCGCTTTCCGACTATGTATGAGTTAATTTTTTAATAGTATTAGTTGTAATTTCTTGTTCGACGAAGTCGTATACGATCGCTTTTGACCTACTTTTGTAACTATGGACGCTTTTGCCTAACAATTTTAAAGATGAAAATATTTTCTAACATTTTGATTGGAGAATAATACAAATTTGGTAAGAGTTCGGAGAACGGATTTAAAGCAGTTGTAATAAGCAAATCGGATTTAAAGCACTTGTAATAAAAGCAAGTCATTTAGTAGTTTGCTGATCGGTTACATCCATCGTCCTACGCCCCGCACAGACAAAGGGAGTTCGAGTATAACTGATAATATGATTACTTTTAATGGTATATCTGTATTAAACTTTAAATTTAAGCAATATTCTCTTTAACCAAAGTATTATATGTCGTAAAGTTTTATTTTCAATGTATTATGTAATCTTCAGGTGAGCGACTGGAGGTCTTAAATTCTGAGCAAAGTGCCATTATATCTATTACATATTAAGAAGTTATTGTTGAAGCCATGAATTTTTTTGAGATTTTACCACGGATAGGAAATAATATGTAATCCCCTTTTTTTGGGTCAGGTGAGCTTTTGTCACCACTTTGCGTCCGTCGTCCGTCCGTCCACAATTACTAAAACATATTCTCCTCTGAAACCACTTGGCCACTTAAGACCAAACTTTGGTGGAATGGTCCGTGGGCGATCCCCTTCCAAAATCGTGTCCGGCAGTCCCGACCTCCAACCAACATTGCCGCTGTTACTAAGAATAAAAAAGGGGGAATGAAATTTTAAAAATCTTCATCTCTGAAACTACTGGGCCAATTGGAACTAAGCTTTGCTTACATAGTCCTTGGATGATCCCCTTTCAAAATTGTGTCCGGCAATCCAGACTTCCAACCAACATGGCCACTGTTGCTAAAAATAAAAAAAGGGGGGATGAAAATGTAATTTTTTTCCCTCTGAGACTACTGGGCCAATTGGATCCAAGATTTGCTAAATTCATCCTTTGGTGATCCCCTTTCAAAATTTGTCTGACAGTCCCATCCTCAGACCAAGATGGACGCTGTTACTAAAAATTAACGATTCCTTGCACATTAAGTAGGATGCAAGGTTTTACATGTCTTATCAAATCCAATAAAACTAATATGTTTAGGTTATTTCAGTGAAATACTGTTCGTAGAAGAATATAATATTTGTGCTTCGTCGTACATCTTTTTTTTAGATAGTTCTGGTTAAGTATTTACAGAGACATGTAATTGAATTTAATTTGCTTTATAAATCTCTGGTATTTGCTAGTAAGTTTTCTGTAATATGGAATTTCAATAATTTAATTTTCTTGCTTTGTCACATAGGTCTGTTTTTTATCCTTAAACATTAATTTGGTTATACATATTTTTATGGGTTTTTTTTTAATTTGTGGTTATAAACATGTGGCTATTCGCAATAGTAACTCTATTCGCAATAGTAACTCCTCAACCAGAATTTGATTCATGTTTTAGAAATTTAAAATGGTTTCAGGACAAATAAATGTAAAATATGAAATAAATTTACAAGTGAAAAGCTTCAAAACGACTTATTCATCTCTTCAGCAATAGAAATGTCAACATGACGTATAATGGCTAAAACTTTATTCTCATTCTTTTAAAACTAAAGTTGTGAGCTCGAACGCCGTTCATGGCGAGGTGTACTCGATACAACATTATGTGATCAAGTTTGCCAGTGACTTGCGACAGGTCGGTGGTTTTCACCGGTTCCTCCACCAATAAAACTTACAGCCACGCTATAGCTGAAATATTGTTGAAAGTGGCATTAAACACCATAACCTCTAACCCTCATTCTTAAACATATATCCTCGTCTGACAATAAGTCGGTCAGTCATTGGATAATGTTTGATTATTTTTTTCATGTTTGAAAAGTAAACATTTTTTTCTTTTTAATTATGTTCCTCATCTATTCTTGCTCACATGTGTAAAGTTCCATGGAAAAAAGATCGATAATAATTACATACTGACCCACATTTGTTTACCCTCCCTTTTCCAAATGGCGTCGTATGACGTCACATAAAGTCGGTCAAAGTTCAATAAAGCACATGATTTTGTCATAGGCCAACCAAACTTAAAAAGTAAACCAGATTAAGAAAGTACAGTATTTTAGCTTTTTCAGTGTAATTGATTTGTCTGAAAAATTTCAAAAGATATTTTTTTTTAAATAGTTTGAAATTGAAGTATTAAAAATTAATTATTTGATGCAAATATTAAACTTGCTTACCCACATAAAAAGTATTTAATCCAGTGAATTTGGTGTTTTTGCTTTTGTCAATACAATCTATTAGACCAACATATTTTGGTAAAACAATTAATGACTGATTTCAATTTATTTTAATCACATTTATTATCACAGAGTGGTAACAATACAGTTTTGTTGATGCTATTTGTAATAATGACAGGTTTTTTTTTACCCAGACAATCTCATTTTTCTGTCTGGTTTAATTTAATTATGCTATAAATTTTGATTATTGCTGTTAAATTAATTCTTTTTCTATCTTCTCTGTGAATTTCATTTCATTACCCCAAGAAGTAAGGGGTATATTTGTTATTAAAGCAGCAGTGGAAATGCAAAATAATCTGCCATTTTGTGACTAATGGAGAGCACTTGCATGTATTTTCCCGGTAAAATCGGTCATTTTCTAGAAAATGGTGGAATCTGAATGATCAAATCATCATATTTTCAAAGTATTTTAAAATACAATTTGCTTGGCCTACATTCCAGAAACGGTCATGAACTGTGATGTCGATTATGTCAACAAACCGGAAAAATACAAATGTTTGGGGAATACCATCGATGGAAACATATTTAACAAGTATAATAATCAGGAAAAAAAGACATTAGTAAAAAGGATCTTTTTTACTTGCATGGAATTTATTCAATTCAAACTTCTCTGTTTTAATCTCATCTCGTAATTTTGACGTTGAAAAGTATTCCCTCAGTGTTTATGTACGCTATGAATATACAAAATGACGTCATTGGTCTCGTGCTGCGCGAGAATTGTAAATCAAAACAAATGACCGACATTATTGCATGACCGAGCAGATGTCACGGTAGGATATATATATGTAATTTTTATGGAATGTAACAAGCTTGAGGTTGTACTGTAAACAGGTATAAGGTTGTTTTTAACAAATTAGTCTTAGTACTTAAAGAAACTATGTATACAGTCGTTGACAGACAGAACAACTCTTTTTCTCACAATTTATTTTATATTCATCAATGATATTGATATTTCAAGTAAAAGGGGCCGCGGTGTACTCGATACAACATTATCTGAAAAGGTTTTGTCAGTGAATTGCGGCAGGTCGGTGGTTTTTTTTTAATGGTACTCCGGTTTCCTCCAACAATAAAACTGCATGACCCCACGATATATCTGAAATATGGTTGAAAGTGGCGTAAAACACCCTAACACTAACCCTGACTACTCTTCCAATGATGAATATACACAAAAAAATGATTACCTTTTTTGTAGCATATTTCAAACTTTATTCGTTGGTGTATGAATACTTGGTTAAAATAAATAGCTTGATGTGTAATGTTTTGAAGAACATTGTTTGTCTATAACATTGAACTTGAAATAAGAGAAACCACATATACCGCTAGGTCTGCATCATATCTTTACTTACGTCTAGAAATTGAAAGTGACGGTTTTAGTGGGGTTTGTGTTACTCCATCTTTAGTTTTATGTGTATGTTTTGTAGATCGTTGTTTGCCCTTTTGTACTTTTTCTTTTGGCCATTCTGTTGTCTGTCCTTCTATTTACGGATTCTGATTAACTCTTTGGTATCTTCAAACTCTTCTTATAATATTTTCGCAGTCTTTATTTAAACCATTGTTTTAAGTTCGTCGAGGTTTTCTAATTTGTTAACTGCTATAAATATTAATATTTCATTAAAGTGGTAGTAGAGACGCTTTAGAATTTTTATGTTTTGATTTCTTCTTTGTATACGTTTATCTTCAAACAGTGACAATCTATCAGTTTCAAATTGTCATCGTGTGTATTTTCCATTATTGGAAGAATGTCGATGTTAAGAATGATAGTAAGAAGATCATTTCCGCTCAAGTTAGAGTGTAATTTCTAAGTTAATGCTGATAACAGGATCTGAAAATAGTAAGATCGATAGCTGTATAAGAACAGCTATCGTGATGTAAACGTCATTAAACATACACCATCTTTGTGGAAGCAAATCTCAAGTCTGGTTTTTTTCCTTTGTTACTTGATTGTTTTACCTCAAATTAGATATTTAATTTGCCCATCAAAATAAATGGTATAGGCAACTGATTAATTATATGTCTGAGTTATGAGGTTTCAGAACACGAATATAACAATTTTTTAACAAGCCTGCCCGCCCTCATTCTGTAAATTGTTTATCTGGTTCATCATAAATTTCTGTAATTACATGACTTGACAAGTAGATTTCAGTAAATTGGTCAACAGTTATTAATTCAAGACAATTTGTTTCAGTCTGAAAACTATATAGTATTTTTTTTTTTACTTTTTACTCGCAATGATTTTTGATTTTCCCGTCTTCAAGAAAACTAATTACTATTTCGTAATGATTAGATTATTATATACCGAGTGAATTGTCTTGGGTTTTTTTTTGTATACTGTTACTATTAATTTCATGTATCATTTTTGTTAACTGTGTGGCTGTTCTGATCATTTTTATGGTGACTCAATCTGTCAATAAGTTCCGAAAATAAGACGTTGGGGCAGCCGAGTATGCATGAAATAGTCAAAACTTCAAGTCCTGTCACAATATAAACAACCTAAACCGAGTTAATGATTACTGGTCATTCTACCAGACCACAAGCGCTGTCTCGTTTTCATATGGTACGTTTAACGTCTTTCGTGCCATCGGCAGACTTTATCCTGCTCCAACTCCACTAATTTATTTTGGAAATAATTTCGGACCTATAGTGGGCACTTGATTAAAAGTTCATTGTATATAATTTTGCTTTAACGAAGAATGATACAATACAATTGTTTCTGTGACAGTACATATTTTACCAATGAAACTGACTTTTATCACAATGACATTGATATGTGTTACACTGTGTTTTGTGATGAGAATGTCTTTTATTTAATGTTCGTGTATGTGTTATCCTCATTTTTAATTTTGTAGTGTTGTTTATTAATGATTATCATATACTTAGTACTAAATAAAGGAAATTTGCATATATAATACTGAAAGAACATTACGACTGTATTTGTCTGCCGTGACTGATATCGATATCAGCACCCCTTTATCATACCCCTTAAAATGATATTGATCACGTGACTACGTCGTCGTCACAATTCATAATACAGAACAAGACTTTCTCATGTTTAAGTATATGATAAACATAATATGATATGGCTCTTTCCGTATCACATCCCGTATCAACCCTTGACCAATATCATCTCTCGAGCTAAAGCTCTCGGGATGATATTGGTGTCTTGGGTTGATACGGGATGTGATACGGAAAGAGCCATATAATATTCTCTATTTTATTAGACACAAACATTGATACCCTGACGTTTGCCCCCCGTTGTAAAGTGGAAGTTTCTAAATAAAATGTATAAAAATATCATCCCCAAGTACTATACAGATATATCACCGTGGGTTGTTTTCTTTTACTGAATTTGGATTACTACTTTGGATTTCCAGATATGTACCGGCTGTTCCTAATGAAGGATATTATTTGTTAAATTATTAAATTATTTCAAATAAATGTATTTCACTCGTCAGTATGTCTGTTACTTGTCAGGTCTTAGCTTCTTTTAATAAAGATAATACTGTTGAAGATCACATTCAAAGATTCATTGTCAGAAAAATGTCTCGAAGGTATTAAATGTAAAGATGAAATTAATGTATAGATTGTAACGTATATCATAATTAATTAATCAATACAATATTTTTAACTAAACGTAAACGGTAAGCAAAACGACACTACACTGCTAATTACAGGGTTAGGGTAATGGTATCTAACGCCACTTTCAACAATATTTCAGTTATATCTTGGCGGTCGGTTTTATTATAGGGGGAAACCGGAGTACACCGAGAGAACCACCGACCTGCGCAAGTCACTGACAAACTTTATCACATAATGTTGCATCGAGTACATCCCGCCTGAGTGGCCAATTACAAGAAATCAAATTTTATGAGTCAATTAGTTTTTAAAAATTAGTCCTCCCCTTGTCGGACATATCATTTTTTGTCAATTATAGAAAGCCTTTTGATAGGTATCAATTATCCCTTGTATTGATGAGGGCATTTGCCCATCTAGGTATAAACAAGAAGGGCTTTCTACCCATCCAATACGAATCGCATCCATAGCCACAACAGCTTTAAACGGTATTCAATATGACCAAATAATGATGGGGGTCATCGTGGTGTGATCGTATGGTAGCTAGATTTACAACTATCTGTGCAAGTTGTGCCTATCACCACTAAAGTTGTTAGTTCGAATCCAATTCATGGCGAGGTGTACTCGATACAACTTTATGTGATGAAGTTTCTCAGTGACTTGCAACAGGTCGGTGGTTTTCTCCGGGTACTCCGGTTTCCTCCACCAATAAAACTGACGCCACAATATAACTGAAATATTGTTGAAAATTGCGTTAAGCACCATAAACCACCACAAACCATTATCAAATTTGATTGGTCAATTAGGTTTTTTTTTTTAATTTAGTCCTCCCTTGTCGAACATATAATTGTTTTATTTGTCAATTTAATAGAAAGCCTTTTACTAGGTACCAATTATCCCTTGCATTTGGGAGGGCATCTAGGCATAAATACTAAGGGCTTTCTACCCATTCAATGCGAATCGCATCCACACCCACATCAGCTTTAGAAAGAATTCCATATGACAACTTAATGATGCTTTGTCGTTGGAAATCTAATGCTTAATAGTTACATCAGAATTTGAATTTATGAGATCTGTTCTTTAAGTTATTTTTTTCCATTCGCTTCAGCTAGTTATTAACAACTATATAAGATATTCCCGTATAAAGGGTCTGGATAGCTGGATCTTCAATTGTTATAAAAAATGTTTGAACTTTCTTTTCATAATTCGTTCTTCCAGAGGTCGCCCAGGAGATTCTAAAATAGAACTTGAAAGAGTGGGGTTCACACTGTGGTGGCAATGTAAAGGTGGGTTGAATGTTCGAATGTTTAGAACAGAACAGAATTTGCATTGGTGTAAAATCCATATACAAAGGATTGTTACCAAAACAACACATTAAATACAATCAAACTACATATACATGTTTGAAACGCATGCCTTCCTAACAACATTTAGTATGAGGAGGTGGTACAGTTTAAATATGATTTAAATATCAATCAAAATACAGCATATAATAGTGATCTATATTTTCATGAAACTATCACCTTGTGCAATGAATTGCCATCATTGTTTTTAACAATACACAAAAATATCCTTTGCAGAAATCATAAAATTATTTATAAATCAACTTATTTCTCCTATTATACATTTCGTTTAGTACGGTTTACTCCCCGCACAATAACTTCTACAATATCATATTCTTCACATTGAAATAAATAAAGGAACTTTAAGCGTCATGTCAAAACATTTATGTCTTCTGAAGACCCACAACATTATATTGTCATTCACATAGAGGTAATGATTTAGATAAAACTGTGGTTAGATTAATGTGTAATGAACTAAAGTGCATGATTAATTGTTTAAAAAACCCACTCTACGAGAAACTGCTTTTATTTGGCCGCAAATAATTACCTCCCAGCAAATGAAGATACTTAAATGATAATGAGTGCATCGAAAGGTGTAGATACATCTCTGTTACTGTTTTAAGGCAAGGGGGTGTTTCATAAGATGCCCAGATATAAAGGCTGACGACCAGCTTCTTGAGTCTGATGGGGTACATCTAAATGTTCTGGGAAATAGCAATTTTTCTATATAACCTGTAAGGTGGCATCGAGTAATTTGTATTTTGTGTTTAATTCTAATATGAAAGTATTTCCATCATGATATCTGTCATATAGTTGTCGCATTTAAATTTGACTTGCCTTGTTACGGTCAAAATCGCAAGGAACAGATAGTCTTTACCCAATATCGGATTTACACATAGTGATTTATTGAATAATGATGAACGACCGGAATTAATTATGAGTAATATTCTAATTATTCACTGTTTAAGCATATCTTAATCGATAAAGTAGATGGTACTAATATTCGTCAGATATTCTACAAAATCAACACTATATATTTGATTTATTTACAAATGTGGCAAGCGACACAAAATCGAATTTCTAAAATAAATTAATTTATATACTAAAATATATAGAGAATATCATATGGCTCTTCCCGTATCACATCCCGTATCAACCCGAGACACCAATATCATTCCGAGAGCTTTAGCTTTAGCTCGAGGAATGATATTGGTCGAGGGTTGATACGGGATGTGATACGGAAAGAGCCATATCATATTATGTTTATCATATACTTAAACATGTGTATTATGAATTGTGACGTCGACGTAGTCACGTGATCAATATTATCTTAAGGGGTATGATAAAGAGGTGATGATATCGATATCAGTCACGGCAGACAAATACAATCGTAATGTTCTTTCAGTATTATATATGCAAATTTCCTTTATTTAGTACTAAGTATATGATAAAAATAGATAACATACGTTTTAAATATATAGAGATTAATATATGTCCTTTTCCGTATCATCCCGGGTATCATCCCGAGACGCAGTCGAGGGCTTATATGGGTCGAGGAATGATAGCCGGGATGATATGGAAAAGGTCATGTATTAATCTTTTTATCATATACTTCCGACAAATTGTTTTAAGAAGCAAATAAACAAAATGAAATAATTATATGAATTTATATGGATGTTTAAGTGTGTATTCAACAGATACATTTTCACAACACTATTGTCAAACAAAATCATCTCTACCCCCATAAATATTAATAGCAACATTTCCTATGAAGGAATTTTGAAACATAGAAAATATAGATGCGATTCATTAGCATCGTTTTTTATTTACCGTGATTCGTGGCAAGGGCATTGCCCGACCGTGAAAAGTTTTCATTCAAAATCATGTTACGTTCTCCGTGATATAATCATCTATCTTCTAACATTTCTATGATTTTTATTTAATGTGGTCATCTTGACGACAATTTTTTCCCTCTCATGTCGATTTGTCAATAGTACAGACATCCTTACTGCCATACTGGTCATCTCCGCCAATTCTTGTTGACACGATTAGTAGGGATGTAACAAGGGTAAAAATGTACTTTTAACAATTTACGTTGGGTTTCGTATTCTTCAAGAAGCGTGATCATCATAATTTTCTTCCCGTGAAATGTGATTAGTAAGCTCGCGAAGCGAGTTATTTATGACTGAAGCATGGTAAAATTAAATCAATAAAGGAATAATGAAGAATACCATTTACTTTGACTAAAACAGAAATCCTTATCATCCATACACTATGCCTATGAAAAAGCTTCAATACATCCGGGTTACCGCTTTTCGAGAACCCTTGAGAACTTACGAAAGAGACACAAAAGGTATCGAAGAACAGAGCATCCGGTCCAATCGTAACTACTCGGCCATTCTCGCTACGCCTAGTGTAGCGGAAATTGCGAGTAGTCACAATTGGTACCGGTTTCGCGAGCTTTTCAGGCGGTGCCTGTTTCATATAAAAAAGTATTTTTCGTGAACCGTAATGAGACTCCTATATCCCTCTCAACTTTGTGTGTCAGTTAATGTTTGTAGACAGACGTCACCGGAAATACCGGAAGTAGCTTGCACGAAACGCACTATTATGGGGGTTTTTTTTGCACGAGACGTCTCTGATATGGGTTATCAGCCTGGGGTGAATTTATGCTAGCTTACTTCCGGTCGCTACACATATGCAAAAGCTATCATATTAATGCCAAGTATATGATAAATGATTTTATTGTATATATAACCCGATTGTTTTATACAGATATTTGGCTTATATCTAAGAGTGCTGTAGCTATGGAAATAAACTGATATAATTTATACAAGAATCCAATCGTGTTTTATCTAAAAGTTTGGGTTTTTTTTGTCTTTTGTAAGTTTGTTGTTGTATGTGTTGCATGGTACACAGATCACTTAGGCATGCTACAGGGGTCAGTCAGGCATGTTTCCTAAATTATTATCATCTTTCCCTACGGCTTTATCTAGCTGCAACCGTAAGGTCGTTGCATAGTTAACACGTGCGCTGAGCCGATGTTATCAATTGAGAACCGAATTTATCAAGCTAATCTTCCAATGTTTATACATTAATTATCTCTTCTATAATATATAAAATATAAGAAAAAAATGTTCTTATGTTGATGAAATAATGCACATGTACATATTTTGCTGTCAAATAAAACCTGTAGCAGTTCTAAGGCTGTATGCAATTCCTGAAGGAAACGTTCAAAAATAAACGCGTCGAGATTCGTCCTTGATAAGTGCTGCTGGAACTACTTTTCGTGACGTATTTAACCTAAATTAAAATTCTTTGTCTTCAATAATATTGAAAATGGAATGTTTTCCCATGAGGTATCTGTTAATAATACCTTTTATAGATTTCAAAGTGTCTGGTTTGAAATCGCCTCCATCAAGCTTATTCGTCATTTTACAAGGAGTTTGCTGTATTTTTGTTTTGTATTCTGTCCTCCAAATTGGAGAATGTCTTCTGCCAAGATATATAGGGTTTACTAACACCGGGAGAAGTGCAAGATCGTAAAATCTGCAGCACCTGAGGGTTTTAGCGATCTTGCACCTTTCACGGTATTTGACTCTTTTCCTCAACTCTTTCTATCGTGTCACTGTTTGTTTATTTTGAGTAACTAACGTAAATTAAAATAAATATACCTCCCTTTGACCAAAGGTATTAATCGCTGTTCTAGTAGCATTTAAGGATACGGTCTATACATTTTAGTATGAAATACATGTTAACTACTGTCAAGACACGGATGTATCTCGATAAATCGACGATTTACTTCAACAATGGAAAACAATATTGCGGCAATACACTCGTGGAACTTGTCTTACCCAGGAGCATGTGTAAGATATAGCAATCTTTTTCACCTAAATTAACGGACTACTTTATCCAAGGGGTGAGCAATTTAGGGTCTTGTCACTCATTTCCATCGTCCGTGGATTTAATCTCATCGGAGATGACAAATTGTTTGCTGAAGCTGAAGCGGTTTACTCCCGAGATCTTTCGCATACTAATATGAGGTTTTCCAAAAGGGGTGCGATACAGCGTGTGCGATACAGGGTGTGTTAGACGGATATGCAATACAGGGTGTGTGAGAAGGGGTATGCAATACATGTTTCAGTTTAGCATCTATATCAGATATTAAAAATCTAAGAAATAAGTACTAAATATATGATAAAACAGAATATACCCCGGGAAAACCACCGACCTGCCGCAAATCACTGACAAACTCTATCACATAATGTCATATCGAGTACGCCTCGCCATGAGCGGGATAGGCACTGATTGCATAATAGTTGTTATTCCAACTACAATACAACCACGACGGCCCGTGGGACACATCAAAGAAAAGAACAGTTTTAAAATAAAATTTAATTTGTTTCAAACAATTCTCTGTAGATCTATTAATAAATTACTGTTTACTATTAAACTATCAAATAACATTACGTGCGGTGATTTACAATTATGTATTGTTTGATTCCGACATTTAAGAAAACAATAACTTTACACTTGACATTATATAAATCAATACACTTGTATTTCTTGGATATTTGAAAAATACCATACAATGCATTGTTCCATACAAAAGTACAATGACGTGAAATATACAGGTGGGTTTTGTCCCTTTGTTATTTCATTTGGAAATGTAATAGCAATCAATATCAATTTTCAATAAAAACATATTATTAAATAATTGTGTTAATTTCCTAAGGTTTTATAATTGCATCCCTTTCTGTAATTCGTATTGACAATCTTTAAATATTTTCATTGTGTAAACTTAATAAAACGAACCCATGCAGAAAACTTAATGTTTTAGTTAACTTAAAGAACATTTTTGATTCAAATAAAATACAAAGAAAGAAAAAAGGCTTCCGCCGTGTATGCATATGTTCACCAAAGTACCAAGAGAAAATCACCGACCTAACGCCAATCCCTCTGTATGTGCAGAAATCAAACTCAACTTTCATGGTGATAAGTACGGAGATCACGAGTAACTGTATTTCATGATGATGGGAATGATATCACATTTCGTTGTGATAGGATAGTGTAACTCAGCCTCAACTTTCATGATGATAGGCAGTGATATCACGAGTAGCTGTAAATCAAGCTCAACGTTCACGGTGAAAGGTATACATGTATGTTATCTGGATGTGAATTGATTGCTACCGAATATATCAGCCTGTCGAGCCAGAATATGAAGTTTGTTGGAGAGTGAGTCACAAACATATTCTGTCAGCAGGCTGATATTTTACAGTATCAAACATATTCTGTCAGCAGGCTGATATTTTACAGTATCAATCATATTCTGTCAGCAGGCGGATATTTTACAGTATCAAACATATTCTGTCAGCAGGCTGATATTTTACAGTATCAATCATATTCACATTCAGATGATATGTTTATCATCCTGAAATCAAACATAAACACGAATATATGATACATCTACATGTATAGGTTTCGATATTTGTGTTTTCGAAGGAAAATCACATAATTCAAAATATTCATTCGTACTCACTCCCTCTGGTAAAATGCACTTCAAAGCAATGTACGTTTAAGTAGTTTGCAACTATACCATTCATTTTTACAGTGAACAGTGGATTTTATAACGTAACTTGATGAACATTTAACAAAAAGCATAATTCAAAGAAACCGCATCGATGGCGTAATGGTTAACGTGCTCGTCTCGAGTGCGGTAGATCATGGGTTCGACCCCGGTCGGGTCAAACCAAAGACTATAAAATTGGTATTTGTTGCTTCTCCGCTAAGCACACAGCATTAAGGAGAAAGAGCAAATACTGGTTGGCTCGTAATCAGAATAATGTGTCCGAGTGGAGCGACATGTCTACCCTCAGACTGTTGTTTCAGTGAGTTAGCACTATAAATATCCAACTCAGCGTGTTGGTCTAGTACAACGCTGACTTCATCATCATCTCATTGAAAATTAACTTGTTCTCGCCATGATATAGCTGAAAAATTGCTTCATTGGCGTTAAACAACAATCACTTACTCGGAGATGGCTTCCGGTAAAATGGAGGGTTATGTTCGTATATCAACTGGCTCCAGAAATTTTCATTAGAATACGACTGTAGACACCAAAACAAGAATATCTTCACGTCAAAACGGCCCTACATGTGTATCTGAGGACTAGAAAAGTTCGGTGGTTATAACTAAAATTGAACAAAAGTGAGCTCTTAGTTTTCCCATTCACACTTAGAACCACAACGAAAACCGGTTCTCTTTTGTAAACAATGTCAGCGGGTATGGAATTTTAAGTTGTAAAACCACCCCTGGAGGAAATTAAAAAACAATATGAGGGCCGTGAAATTTCAGAATGTTTTGCACAATTGCATATAAACTTCTCATGTGAAGTGCAAGGAATAATACACAAAATTTCAAACATTGACAACAGGGTTGTAAATTTGGAAAAGTTTGCAGAGCATACGTCATCCACTGTGTCCGAATTTTACCAGAAAATGAAAACTGTTGAGGAGGTTATGGATGAAAAGATTAAAAAAGAAACCCATGAAAGGTTGAAATTATAAATGTGGGGGCGAAAATGGAACTTGGTCCTTCGAGGTATCCCCGGAAAACTCGATGAGACTCCAAGGGTAACTGAAATAAAGGTCCGTGAAAGTTTTGAGAAACAATTGGGAATCTCTAATGAAAGAGCTAATGTCATGTTGTTGACCGCAGTTCACCGCCTACTGGGTGGAATGGATGAAAATAAGCGAAATTGTATTGTGCGCTTCAGCAGTTTGATGGACCGGGACGAAGTGCTACAGAAATGGATTGCATTGAAACCAGGTTCTGGTTACAGTGTTGTGCCGAACTTACCCCTGTCCGTTAGCATACTGAGAAGCAAGCTACTTAATGAGAAAAGGAACATGTCACCAGAAGAAGATAAACGTACAAAACTCATCTACACCAAGGAATACCCGTTTGTAAGATTGGTTCGCAAAACATCCAGATGACTTCGTTAATAAATCCTATTAAAACAATAACTGTAGCTTAGAAATATCTGTTTTTGGTTTGTTTCTTTATATTTTTCTATTAGCGTTATTATGTATGGCACGTGTATATGTTGAGTTCCACAAATATGCTTAGTCAAAATTTACATTATGAAAGTTTGTTTACATCCAGAACATATGCTAATTTGCATATGAAAACTATTCGATCTAATTTACTTACCTGTATATTGTTATATTATCCGCCATCCATAAGTTTATAAATATATAATGTGTATTTTCCTCATGCGTTTTTCTTTTTTTTTTACTTTTATTTTTATTCGAAATTTCTTTGTACATCTACTAAATATACTAAACTAGAATCATACACAGGTGAGGGTAGTTACACATTCTTCGAACTCAAGACACATATGACAACAAGTACCGTTACCTTGTGTGTATCGTAGTGAATTGGGCAACATAAGGTATAATGTAGGTCATCACGCTTGATGCCAGGATATACTTTTTATAAAATTCGCTTTTTCCTAGTCCCTGACATTCACGTCTTATGCCAATCTTGTTTTTGATAAAACAATAATTCAAATGGTTTAAATCTTCAAAAACAGTGATTGACGAATGCATCCCCCTAAGGTACGTAATAGGTGTGTTCGACTAGTGATAATCACGAACATTTTATGAATGGAAATAGCATGCAGGAAAATCTCAAAATGTAAAGTACAATTTCTCAAATATGTGTATTTGTGTATCAGTGGAAATACAAGTCACGATGGTGCATAGACAAACACGCTGAATAACATCGTGTACATTTTACTTTATCTTAGTTAATATAGTATTTAGTCCGAGTTGGTGTATGATACTTCTGATTTGTTTAGTTCTATGAAATGAAATAGATAACCCGAAATCGGTTCTTTTATCTCTATTTGCATACATAACATACTGATTGAAGTTACATTACAAAAAAAAACCATTCTCCTTTTTGGGATAACAGTTTTCGCTAAAATTTTACAAGAGCTTAGTTGGTATGAACTTGAAAATCCGATAATGTTTATATTTCTATTTGCGTTACTGCATTACATGGGAACGGTTGGGGAACGGATATGTAAGTGTGAACAAAAATCTTCTTCTTATTGTATTTATATTATCATTACCTCCGTTTTCAGTTGCTGTGCCAGAGATAGTATTATTGTACATGTAGTTTTATACTGTAATTATATTCATATATACATAGATAATGGGTAAAATTGTAATTGGCAGCGTAAATTGTCGTGGTTTATCTTCAGACTCCGTTAAAAGGAGAGATATATTCTGTAGATATCGAGATAAATATGACATTACTTTTTTGGTGGATACACACAGTACAAAAGAGTCGGATAATATTTGGGAGAAATGAATGGGGTTATAAAATTATGCTTAGTTCATATACCAGTAGCAGATCCATCAGTTAAACGTTATACATGGAGAGGTCCAAACAGGAAGAGATCTCGTCTAGATTTTCTTTTAGTTAGTTCTGATCTGGAAACATTTGTTATTAACAGTGATATAGGTGTATCTTACAAATCTGACCATTCCCCTGTGTACCTTACCTTTCAATGTATATAAAACAAGACCGAGGTAGGGGGACATGGAAGTTTGATAACACATTATTGTCAGATCCTGATTATATTACTGTAGTTAAAAATACTATTGAAGAAGTGGTTTCGCAATATAGAGTTAATTCGGAAGATGATGATGGCAAATATTTTTCTATAAAGGACCAATTATTATGGGAAACTATGAAAGTTATGATAAGGGGCAAGACTATTTCATATTCATCATATAAAAATAAGGAAAAAAACAAATCTGAATCCGATTTGGAAAAACAACTAAGTGAGTTAAATGCGAATAATGGTAACGAAACGGAAATTCAAGATACTGAGAGCAAACTAACATAGTTACGGGAGAAAACAATTAAAGGTATTATGACGAGAGCAAAAGCCAAGTGGAGAGTGGAGGGAGAGAAATGTAGTAGATACTTCTGCAAATTAGAAAAACGAAATTTCGTAGAAAAAGCTATACCCAATTTAACTTTAGATGATGGCAGAGTTATAGAAGATATTAAACTGATTTTGTCTGAACAAAAAGAATATTACAAAAATTTATATTCCAGTAAACAAACAGTGATTAGTCAAGATAATTCAGGAATATTTTTTGACAATGATAATCCTTTTCTCACGAAACTAACTGAAGATGAAATGGTAGGTATGGAAGGAGAATTAACTCTTCCCGAATGTCTTAATGTATTGAAAAACATGAGTAATGGAAAATCGCCTGGTTTGGATGGATTTACTAGCGAATTTTACAAATTCTTTTGGATTGATATCCAGGAATATGTAATTAAATCTTTATATTTTGCTTATGAAAACAGTTTGCTCTCAGTATCTCAAAAACAAGGTTTAATTACTTGCTTACCGAAGGAGGGAAAGCCAAAACATTTATTAAAAAATTGGCGTCCGATATCTTTGTTAAATGTAGATTACAAAATCGGATCGGCTTGCATTGCACAAAGGTTAAAAACAGTGCTTAAAAAGTTAATTAGTAATAGTCAACCAGGATTTATGAAAGGGAGATACATAGTGGAATGCACTCGCTTGATCCTAGACATTATAGAGAGAACGGAAGAAGAGCAAATACCAGGTTTACTGCTTCTTGTAGATTTCGAGAAAGCTTTCGATTCCCTGGAATGGGACTTCATGTTTAAATGTTTAAATTTTCTTGGTTTTGGTGAGTCGATTATAAAATGGGTAAAACTTTTTTACACAGACATCTCAAGCTGCATTGTAAATAATGGCCATTGCTCAGAATTTTTCACTTTAGGTAGGTGATCCAATATCCCCTTATTTATTCATATTATGCTTGGAATTTCTCAGTGCAGCACTCAAGAATCACCCAGATATACAGGGAATACATATAAATAATTCTGAATATTTGATAAGTTAATACGCGGACGATTCTACTATAATTTTGGAAGATGATGAAAAATCGCTGAATGTAACACTTGAATTGCTCAATTACTTCTCCGACTGCTCTGGATTAAGGGCTAACTTTGACAAAACAGAAGCGATATGGATTGGGGCAAAAAGGGGGGCTGTGTGGAAACAATTAAAACAATAAAAAGTATCAGATGGAATTTTGATGGAAAATTCAAAGTTTCGGGAATAAAATATGATTTAAATAAGACAGAATTTTGGACTGATAATTTTAAGGAAAAACTCATTACGATTAAAAAAACTTCTGGGCAATTGGACATTACGAAATCTTTCACTACCAGGGAAGGTGACAGTATTAAAATCTTTAGCCTTACCTATTTTGGTACAATCCTTAACAGTCCTCCCAGATCCTCCACTTGAAATTATTTCAGAAATTCAGTTAGAATTTTTAATTTTTTTATGGAGCGGTAAATCAGATAAGATAAAGAGAAACATATTGATAGGCGATTTCAGTCAAGGAGGTATAAAAATGCCTCATATTCTGTCATTTTGTCATGCTCTAAAGTTTTCTTGGGTGAAAAAGCTTCTGGATCCATTAAATCACGCTGGTTGGAAATCCTTGTTTCTCGGCAAAGTGGAGAATTTGGGAGGCGACAATTTCTGGATGTTCTCAAAACCCGCTTTAAATAAACTTCAAAACCGTTTTCCCAAATTTTGGCAGGATATAATAAATGTTTGGGCAGACATCAACGATAATGACCACACAGCCCCCGAAAATGCTCTTATCCAACACCTTTGGTATAATCCAAAGATAAAGGTGGCAAGTAAACAGGTTTTTCTGAAAAATTTGTACAAAAAGGGAGTTTTTTTTATTAATGATCTAATGGAGAGAGATGGTGGATTTATGACTTTAGAAGGATTTAACAATAAGTATAATTTAAATGTTAATTTCATCGATTTACATGGGACTCATTAACGCAGTACCAAGAGAGTGGAGACAAACTATTCTAAATTCGACTCCTTTTGAAGAAGTTAATAATAAATATATAAACCTTCTAAAGTCTATGGAAAAGCCAACAAAATATTTCTATAGGATATTGATTGAAAAAATAGCCGAAAATTCATTGAAAAGTCAAAACAAATGGAAATTATTCTTAGGAAAAGAAGTTTCAGAAGAAGAATGGGAAAATGAATACTCTTCGACTTTTTCTTTGTTAAATGATACTCAACTTCAGTCTTTTCAGTTTAAAATAAATCACAGAATTATTTTTACAAACCACCTCTTGATGAAATGTAAACTGTCTGAAACAGCATTATGCACTTTTTGTAATGATGCTATTGAAAAAAATGAACATCTTTTTTGGGAGTGTCAATATGCTAAAAAAACATTTGGATCTGTTTAGCATCATATCTTCAAAAATCCTTGAATTTGAAGTTAGACATGGACCCTTTTGTGTGTATGTTTAATTGCTACTCTGGTGACCTTCCACAGTGTGTCAATATTTGCAGTTTGTTGGTTAAGAAACATCTGTATGCATGTAAAATTAAGAATTCATTACCCACTGTGGAGGGTTACCACACTATGTTGAAAAATTATAAAAATGTTGATTTAGCTTCATGTTATCTCCTATCCACGACAATGGCAAATCAGATAAAAGAAAACTGGTGAAATAGTACCCTGGCACTGCAATTGAATTAGGGAATAAACTTATAATTTTGTGCTTATTATATGCAATCATTTATATCTAGTATCTTATTGTAATTATGTTGCATCAAAGACAATGATTTGAAATAATGAAAATTTAAATGAAATCATATTAAATCAAAGTCGGCAACATGATTCACCCGTTTTCATTAGCGGTTTGTTTACCAATTCCACTCCGGTTTAGAAAGCACAAAGGTCTCGATCCTGATTCTGACGTACAAAATAAAGTAGTCCCAGCAGAGGGTGTCAAGAATTGTGTCAAGTACTTGTTTGCAGGACGATACTTGTTGACATTGCTGACACGACAGTTCCTAATTTGATCTATGTTTAAAACATGAAATGTTAACTAGCTAAAATCTTGATGAATTTTATTTACTTTTGTCATCTTCACGGGAATTATCGTTTAAATGTTGAGAGAATTTGATGATGACTCCTGTTGACTGTTGATAAATCCTGCTCAGCTCACGCGAACTTTGATACGAGTTTTGCTTATTGAGTCAACAGGTAGATATAGCGGGAGGGAAGGATGATTAATATTGATATCACGAGTAACTCTAAACAAACTCAACTTTGATTGTGATAGGTAATGATATCACGAGATGTATATCAAATTACTATACGTTTAAGACAGCCTCTATATCTTTAATAGCAATTGACGTAATTAACATTTTGAAATCTAGTAGAGCTATTAAATATGCAAGACCCCAGGCTTTTAGAGAAATAATTAAACGAAAACAAACGATCATACGCCATGTTTCTTGTAGAATTAATTGTGATTTATTGCCTTCTTTTGTGTCATTGTTTTTATACTCCAAACTTAATATACTGATAAAATAGCGTATAAACAAAAGCCTGATGGCTGTTCATTTTATTTATTTAACGACAACGTGATGTTTCTATTTTGTACAAAAAAGGAATTACTTCCCATTATTTTTTTTACCGCTTTAGTTCTGTTATATCAAGAGTGGACACTTATGATCCCATGTCCCGGTTTATCCATGTGCCCGTCCCTAATCATTTTGGTGTCCAATATTTTAGGATTTTCCAGTGAAGTGATTCTTATTGTTGTGGTTTGTAAACTAGTATTATTTTATCTTGTCTATGCACATTTTGCCATTGACTTTAATAAGCAATATGAAATTCACTTTCTTCAAAAGTAAGATAGTGAAAATATGAACCAAACAAGATTGTTTTGTGCATTATTTCAAAAATATTTGACATATAGCGAAGTCAATAATTTCAGATCTTCCACGTTTTTTGGGGGGCCGTCGTGGTCATAGTCGTATGGTAGATGGATTAACAATGGATTTCACCACTAATGTTTTGAGTTCAAATACCGCCCATGCCCAGGTATACTCGATACATTATGTGATAAAGTTTGTCAGCGACTCTCAGATCGGTGTTTTTCTCCTGGTACTCTGGTTTCCTCCACCAATAATACTGACCGCCACTATATAACTGATATATTGTTGAAAGTGGCATTAAACACCACAACCATAACCCTAACCATTACATTTGTATGATTATTACGACATAATGACTACTGTTTGTTGTTTCTTTTTATAACGTCGTGTTAGAAGTATCTCAGCTATGGCTTTAGGACGACGAGAACTAGTTTATAAACAGTTATACTTCAATAAGCATTTAGATAAAACGATAGCGCTGAGACAGGACTATGTGCGGAAACTCGGACTGTCACAGGGCAAACATGAGATACTGGACAGGGTAATTCCGTCCGGGAGTGAAATGTATATTTTATTCGCCACGCATAAGCGGACGGCCTTTTCGAAGGGGCTATTCTCAAAGGAAAACATATTTACAGTCAAACATATATTAAGTTGACCTTTGGAATTAGGGAAAAGTGGTCATATAAGACAGGTGACCTCTTAAAAGAGGTTCAATTCAAACGAAATTTTAAATCTATGACAGGACATGAAAAAGGTGACCTTTTAATACAGGCGACTGCTTGGGCAGGTTTATTGGTATTCTTCATCGATAACGACAGGATCAGGACCAATAATATTTCATTGGAAATAAAAGAATTTATGTGAGGCAAGACAAGCTATTGTTATGTAATCTGATTATGAGTAATTAGGTCACGTGTCTTAATTAGATAAATTAAGTTACATTTAAATTAATTTAAAAATGTTAAATTTTTGGTATATATGGTTTGTTTTAGGAATTGGTGTAAATAATTACTACTTATTGTTAATTTAAATTAAATCAAAATTTTAGTCAATCAAATGAGTTTGTCATCATGTGTCATTAATTTATTTATAATTAAGCAGGGTGGACGTCAAGTTTATTATCATAATTAATTTTCCCACCTCCACCCCTAACAATTATTATCTCCTCCTTAAAAAATAATTTACATATCTTATTATCTGTTATTTTATATTGATGCCATTTTCATGTATTGTATCTTTGCTTTATTTACATGTAGTTAGTAAGTGGCCATGGTTGAGTGCCACCTGTAGCTTAAGCTAACAATTATATTTTCTTTAAAATATTCTTCTTTAATTTGTTTTGAGATGCTATGTTTGTGTTTGCATCTTGTCACATCCATGTCTATTTAATAAGTGGCCGTTTTTGAGCGCCACCCTTTTTGTCATAGGCATTTGTTATATCGATCAGGGAGTGTCTCTACTGTTAATTTTTGACATTGTTTTTATATTTTATAAAACACTCCCTGTTCATTGTATATATGTTCTTTTATGTTTTGAAAGAATTACGTCATTTAATAAATGACATTAAACTGGATACTGTGTTAACTATCAATAAGCCTTTGACAAAAACTAGCCAAACTGTGGCCAGGGGAAAGGTTTGAAGATTTCCATTCTGTACATTTTGTATACCCTTAGTCTGGATGGAACATAAATAAGATTGGAGTTATATATCCATCATGTAATGCAATCATAAATACATGTACAGCATAGCTAAATAAATAATATTACATATATTCATCAAGGATCTTTCTCATTCGCAATATATTGAATAACATTCAACATAAGAAGATCATCCAGGAAAATTTATGATTAAATATTTCGTAGTTATATGTAGATACATCGATATGCTGAAGAGAATTTTATCTTTGTTCTCCAAGACTGGGTTGCACAAACCTTACTTAAATTTAAGTGCCAATAAATCTTAATTGATACTTGAAATGTATATAGAATTAATTTACACCTAAGGTTTAATTGAGACTTAAATTTAATTGACGTTTGTGCAACCCAGTTTAGTACTGGTTTTCGACGTTTTTAGCTTAGTGACCTAGTTGGTGCATCCCAAGCATAGTTAAAGTAATTGATCTGAATTTTCACATAATATATATATATATATATATATATACGTCTGAAAATTAAACCAAACAGTGTTAGAATTAGATTTTAGAGCTGTCAAATTTTTGTTCTTCCCTCGACGGGATTTGAACCCACACCATTGTTACACTGCAGCACCATTCGCTTAGCCTTACGTCCAGCGCCCTAGACCACTCGACTACATCCACTCCCTTAAGATATATAGCCAGGTGCTATATACCATATTTTGATTTATAATGTTGTCAACATCTTTACAGATAAAGTTATGACGTCAACAAGTCAATGATAAACATGAGTGGCACTCGATTGGACTATAGATGATTACTACCACTTGGGTCGGAGGGACTACAGATGATTTCTACCACTGTGATGGGACAACAGATGATTGCTACCACTGGGATGGGGCTACAGATGATTCCCATCACAGGGATGGGACCACAGATGATTGCTACCACTGACATGGGACCACAGATGATTGCTACCACTGGGATGGACTACAGATGATTGCTACCACTGGGATGGGACCACAGATGATTGCCATCACTGTGATGGGACCACAGATGATTGCTACCACTGGGATGGGACTACAGATGATTGCTACCACTGGGATGGGATCACATATGATTGCTACCACTGGGATGGGACTACAGATGATTGCCATCACTGGGATGGGACCACAGATGATTGCTACCACTGAGATGGGACTACAGATGCTACCACTGGGATGAGACTACAGATGACTGCTACCACTGGAATGGGACTACAGATGACTGCCATCACTGGGGAGGGACTACAGATGATTATCATCACTTGGGTGGGACTACAGATGACTGGCATCACTTGGGTATGACTACAGATGACTTCCACTACTGGGAGGAGACTGCATATCACTACCATCACTTGAGTGGGGCTACATATGACTGCCATCACTTGGATGTGACTACATATGACTGCCATCACTGGGATGTGACAACATATGACTGCCACAACTGGGATGGGACTACATATGAATGCCATCACTGGGATGAGACTACATATGACTGCCATCACTGGGATGGGACTACCGATGACTGCCATCACTGGGATGGAACTACATATGACTTCCACTACTGTGGTGGAACTACAGATGACTACCATAAGTAAAATGGGTTTTAATTAATTGATTGGTTGTTTAACGCCAACTTTAGCAGTATTTCAGCTAGATCATGGCATGAAGACATTTTATTATTAACTTAGACATCTACAAGACCCTTAAGAATAAAACATATATGTCTATAAAACAATCGGATTATATGTACAAATAAAAGAAACATTAAAAAGATAAAACCATATATTTAGAACATATGTTATCTAACTATATTTTTGTAAATAAATTAATTTCTTTTAATCATTTCAAAATTGTGTCGCCTGCGACATTTGTAAATAAATCAGATATGGTCTTGTCGTTGTAGAATATCTGATGAATATCAGCAATATCTACGATCATTATTTAATAAAATAACTATGAGTAATTCGACTATGTCCTATACGACATCTGGTCAGGCCTACTTGTTCCTTCTGATTATGACAGTACGAACAAGGAGTCTTGCCAACTAGGGGATGTATTTCGTGCAATTTGGTATGAATTTTCTGGTCCCAACTGTATTGCCAGCGTTTTAAAATATATATCATAATAAAAGGCTTGAAATCAGTATGAAATAGAACAATTGGATATAGGATTATCCAATGCGTCAAAATCTAGTATGTTTCACAATTGAAAAGGAAAGACTCTTGCTACATTCTCACTCTTACTTGTTCATTTATTTCTTTCGCAATATTTTCAAGGATTGTAATATTACTATACATTCAGATTTGATAACGTCGTGTTAGAAGTATCTTATCTATGTCTTTAGGACGACGAGTACTAGTTTACAAGCAATTATACTCCAATAAGTATTTAGATAAATAAAAGATAGCACTGAGACAGGACTATGTGCGGAAGTTCGGACTGTCACAGGACAAACATGAGATACTGGACAGGGTAATTCCGTCCGAGAGTGAAATGTATATTTTATTCGCCACGCATAAGCGGACGACCTTTTCGAAGGGGCTATTCTCAAAGGAAAACATATTTACAGTCAAACATGTATTAAGTTCACCTTTGGAATTAGGAAAAAGTGGTCATATAAGACAGGTGACCTCTTAAAAGAGGTTCAATTCAAACGAAATTTTAAATCTATGACATGACATGACCTATTTTGTTCCTGTATTTAAATACTGTTATAGTGACAGCCGGAACCTTTGAACCGTAATGAGAGCGGGAGGTTTGGCGCCTTAAAATCTGATTTAACCCACCATTTCTTTAGAAATGCCTGTACCAAGTCAGGGTCATTACGGTTTTCACAGTTTTCCGGTTGTTGACTGATTTTGTCTGTTTATATAATTATGAGTTTTGACTTTCCCTTTGTAAGATTGTTCGGAGTTCGGTAATTTTGTTATTACCCTTATGAAAAAGGTGACCTTTTAATACAGGCGACTGCTTGGGCAAGTTTATTTGTATTCTTCATCGAAAACGACATGATCAGGACCAATAAGATTGGAGTTATATATCCATCATGTAATGCAATCATAAATACATGTACAGCATAGCTAAATAAATAATATTACATATATTCATCAAGTATCTTTCTTATTCGCAATATATTGAATAACATTCAAAATAAGAAGATCATCCAGGAAAATTAATAATTCAATATTTCGTTGTTACATATAGATACATCGATATGCTGAAGAGAATTTTATCTTTGTTCTCCAGATTTCGTTTGTTTAGTACTGGTTTTCTACACTTTTAGCTTAGTGACCTAGTTGATGAATCCAAAGCATAGGCGTATCCCAATCATAGTTAAAGTAATTGATCTGAATTTTCACATAATTCTATTTCGTGCAATTTGGTATGAATTTGCTGCTCCCAACTGTATTGCCAGCGTTTTAATATATATATCATAATAAAAGGCTTGAAATCAGTATGGAATAGAACAATTGGATATAGGATTATCCAATGCGTCAAAGTCTAGTATGTTTCACAATTGAAAAGGAAAGACTCTTGCTACATTCTAACTCTTACTTGTTCATTTATTTCTTTCGCAATATTTTCAAGGATTGTAATATTACTATACATTCAGATTTAATTTGTCTATTCATGAAGATTGTAACGATGGGATTGATTGTATAAACAGTGGCTGATATGGCTGATAGAATTACCAACACGTGGTATTGTACATCGACTAATTGATCTATATTGTAATTTATAAGAACAAATAATGGCAATGGTATCCATACCAGCCCAAACAAACCTATTCCTATTGCAATATTTTTGGCTATTTTTCCTTCTATTTTCCTTTTGCCATGCTCCCTATTTTTAGGATTAAATATACATACTGCTCCGACAACAGTGTCGTTGTTATCACTGACGATTTTAACTGTTCCTTCAGCGTCGTAGACTTCGTACGTTTTAGTTGAGTTTGTTATTCCAAATTTATCTACAGTACGACGAGGTGTCCGATTTTTATCATCAAGTACACCTTTTACTTTCCCTGGAAATGGTGAAGAATCTCTCTCTTTAGCAGAAGTTCCTCTGATTTCAACTCTAATTGGAGAATTTAGTATGACGTTTTTGTCTATACTACATGACGCTGCTTGTGATATACTTGGTAATTTATTTGATGGCTTGTTTGGTTTGTCGTTCGTTGAATTTATAGTTTCTATGTTTATTTTCCCATTGATTTCGGTAATTGCTGTATGCTCACCAGAAGATTGAGTATCGTCTATATTTGCAGGAATTAACAGAGTGTTCGTAACGCGTGTTGTATTAATGACAGGTATATTCTTTAAATTTACATTGGAGGTATTGTGTACTGTATTTTGTTTTGGAACATTAGGCGTGACATTTTCTACTGGATGGATCTTTTGTTTCCCTACCTTAATGTGACTCTGCATTTTCTTTGACTGTCTTAATAAAGCTTTAAAAATACAAATATAAAACATCAGCACTATAGTAAAGGAAACACATCCGAACGGAAAACTTATGAAACTATCGTAATTTGCCCAATGTTCTTTTGTACTTTGGTTTTGCGGATTACATGGAAAATAAATTGAGCTATCAAGTAATTGAGTGGCTGAGGAACAACTGTACGATAAAGCTAAAAACCAAGAAAGAACTATCGTCGTCACAACACGTTTTTTTCTACCAACTTTATCAAATGGCGACAACACAGCATAATATCGCTCGTAACTAATTGCAACTAGCATTGAAAGTTGAAATATTTCACAAAAGCACCGAACAAACGTAGCAAAGTGACATATGCAGTTTAAATTACCACTATCCTGAATATACATACCAAATATTATAACACGTAACGGTATTAGCACCAAACATCCTGCAATATTAACAACACAAGAATTGACTAGAGAGGCACTTATATAAGTCTGTAAAGACTTCTGTCTTTTGATTCCATATAATATTAAGAAGTTTGCTATTATTCCAATCACAGACGATGACATCGTAATAATATGATAAACAATGATAGTAATTTGAAGAGCCGTTGTTTCCAAAAAAGAATAGTTCACTCGTATAATTATTTCCGTTGTATTCATAGCTCTTGATATGTGTTATTTACACACACATAAGATAAGTTCTCTAATGGTCTGTGTACTGTTAAAATGCTCCTTAAAACCGATCGATCATAATCCATGGTAGAAATTGCATGATTGCTAACAATTTAACTACAATGAACACTTGTTTCAAATGATGTCATGCCTTCACTTTAAAAAAAAATATGATATCAGTTTTCTTAAACCGTAAAAGCACTTGTACATTAATCGCATCTGTAATATATTGCGCAACAAATATTCTACCTTTTTCTTTTATGTTACTTCTAAGAGCAATAGCGCACGGAATGATTACCTGAAATAAATCATTATGAATATAACATAATTTCAAAGTACAAAATCCCATTGATCAAATAACCAATTGTTTTATAATCTTCTCAATATATTACTTGTGTAAGCCTATCCTTTTTGCTCTAGTAAATAATATCCTTTAAGTACAATTAATCTTCACTATTAAAAGTCGCCATTGTTTATGCAGGTTCTATCATTATCTATTAAAAGACGAATGATGCTTGTTAGTACCTCATTATTTAATACATTTTCCCTGATGTATTGGGCGTATCTATTGGCAAAATTTACGAAACTCTACAGAAAACTATCTTGATAGACAATTTCAAGAAGAAAAGGTTAAAGTGATAATAATTTTAAAAAATAGAGGCTCATCTGAGCCTGTATCGCACACCTGGAAATAAGGGCAATAACAAAATTACCGAACTCCGAGCAATCTTACAAAGGGAAATTCAAAACTCATAAGTATATAAACAGACAAAATCAGTCAACAACCGGAAAACTGTGAAAACCGTAATGACCCTGACTTGGTACAGGCATTTCTAAAGAAATGATGGGTTGAATCAGATTTTAAAGCGCCAAACCTCCCGCTGAAGATGGAGAAATGAAGATGGTATTGCTTATTGCAGCATATGTTACATTGTAATCCCCAGGGACTTTAATAACCCCACCCTCATGGAGGATCAACTTCATTTGTGCAATCTGAAAATCCTCTTCCGAAGGATTATTCGCTTGGTCTAGCAATCCTGGCGAAGATTAAAGTGTGAAAAAGTTAGAGAGAAGGACGGAAGCCAAATGATGACAACATCTTACATAGCTTTTGGCCAGGTGTGCTAAAAGGATGAGGCACCCTGGAAACTTGAACTATTACAACGATGAACCAAAAAAAATACATATGCAAAAAATTGGCACATGAATTTTTTTCCCCAAAAATATGGTACATGTACTTATCTTTTTTTATACAATTATGAAATGTAAGTTTAAACAGTGATGGTGTACACTTCCATCACACCAACGAAACAAACAATCTCCTCTCGCCTCAACTCACTGAACACAAAAAAGGCATATGACGTTGGAAATCCAGGTATTACCATGGGGCAGGCAAACATGTCCGCTTAATGCGATCCTAACATTACTCTCTTGATAACTACATCTCCAACGGCAATGCATATATACATATCTAATAAACCATGTCAGTGCAAATCACTGACTACTGGACGGATGATACCGTTGCCAACTAATAGTTCACCAGTAGAGGTATCAATCCAGTGATAGTAATAAAAACGCAAATATCCATTTTAGTGCACACTGCGCGTTTCTGGAATAACGTTCATTCGTTATGCTCAAATAAAAGTATTTGGGAGCAATAAAACCAAACAGAATAACCAAGTTCGACTAAGGTCACATATGCCTGAGGGAGGGTAACCTTAGTTTTGATCATAATTACATTATCTAAGAACTGTAAATTTCAATGATATATATATATGTATCTGATAAATCATGTCGGTGCCGAAAAATTTACTATTGGGTGGATAAGTGAGTGCCTATACACGCCTTGTTGGAAAGAAAAGCTTGAAGATGCCAAAGAGGTAATCAGAAGCCGTAAATTGAAGAAGGACAGACAACACAAAAGCCAAAAGAAAAAGGACAAAAGGACAAATCTACCAATCATTACACAGACTGAAGATCGACTAACACGAACACCAATAAAAACCGGAATGACCTCAGGTGCTCCAGAAGAGTGAGCAGTTCCTGCTCCACATATGTCACCCGTCGTGTTACTCTTGTTACATACGCGGTGATAAGTCATGAATGAGGAAAGGACCGGTGTTGTGATTACGAAACATATCCGCGGTCATTTGTGACACAGATACTCCGTAGCGGTTAGTTAACCAAGTCATGACGGCGACTGTAAAACTATCGATGTAGCTTAGACACAAATTGAGATTCATAACAGTATGCAAACAAATCAGCAATGAGAGTAGAACAATTCATTCCCATTGGAATTCCAACAATTTGACTTTATTGGCAACACAAACAAAAATGTTGTCTAGCAAAAAATCGATTGCATATATCGTGTCATCACAAGTCTGATTACAATATTTATCTCTTGTGTCATCATCAAAAATGATTTATATTCGTTATAGAATAGGTAACCACACTCTGATTTACGGAATGACCATTTAATCAAATAGGACAATATTTCTTTGATAAGTTTGTGTGGTATTGTTGTATACAAGGCAGCAAAATTATAGCTGTCCATGGTATCAAACATACAATCCAGAAAAGAAATTTGGTCTAGTACTTAAACAGAATGTTTGAACATTCAACAAATTGGCTTCCTCCACTGTGTTCATGATAACAAGTTGCTGATTGAAATTAAGGCGGTTGTTAGAGCAGGAACTGCTACCGTTCCGGAGCACATGAGTTCAACCCTGTTTTGTGGTGTTCATGTTGCTCAACCTTTAGTTTTCTGTGTAATTTTTATAGATCGTTGTTTGTTCCTTTTCCCTTTTCTTTTGGCCATTGTATTGTCTGTCCTTGTTCTTTTGGCCATTGTATTGCCTGTCCTTGTTCTTTTGGCCATTGTATTGCCTGTCCTTGTTCTTTTGGCCATTGTATTGCCTGTCCTTGTTCTTTTGGCCATTGTATTGCCTGTCCTTGTTCGATTTGCGGCTACTGATTACCCCTTTGGTATCTTCAATTTTTCTTTGAGTGACAGAATGTTTTTAGGTAGAACATTTTCTCGAGGCTGCTATAAAGCGAAAATTGAATGGATATTTGTTTATTTTAGATTTAGGTGTGTGGCGTCTAGAATTTGTGTTCATAGGGAAGGTTTATTGATTATATCTATCTGAGAAATTGATGTATTTAATGTTTTTGCAGGTGACAATCTGCTCTTTTAAAACATGTGAAAATATTGACGTCAAACAACAACAACGTTGTTTGCTGTTAGCATGTCTATTTCTTACACTTTTGCTTTTCAAATCAAATACTATACTCCTTCAAAATATAAAAAATAGTATTCTCCTTTGAGAAATTGAAAGAATGAATGAATGAATGAATGAATGAATGAACGAACGAACGAACGAACGAACGAACGAACGAACGAACGAACGAACGAACGAACGAACGAACGAACGAACGAACGAACGAACGAACGAATGAATGAATGAATGAATGAATGAATGAATGAATGAATGAATGAATGAATGAATGAATACGACCTTCAATTCTCTACTGAGATTTAACATTATATTGTCGCCATCTTTGTTTCTAATGAGACGATGAGTTGCTTGCATTGCTTCCTTTAATTTTGCCTCATTTTCACAATAACAACTGTTTGTTTATGTTTAGGCATATCTGAGGTTGGTTGTGATTTCAATATGACATTGCTGCCTTACATCATCTGCCTGCCGATAGACAAGAATTATGAGGACAACCAATAAAATACATCAAGGGTACACTTCCGGTATAAACAACCACCGAAATGTCAAGGTTAAATAACCATGATACAGTCAAACGATTCAAATTAAGGATATGTCATTTTGGAATTTAAATAGGGCAAATTTGCATCGTTCAGATGCGTGTAGGTTGACGCAACGTGATAAGTAGTTTTCATTTCCGACTGGAAACTCCATGATACAGTGTATATAAAATTTAATTTCCGAAACGTGACAGAGACGAACTTCCTTAATAGACTATTAAATTCAAGGTGGAAAAAACTGAAAGTAATTTTCAAAACAACGAGAGAATACATTATGTAAACGTGACTTAAAATGCCAAGGAACTGCTTTTTTTTTTATTTCGTTCCTTTTATTTTTGGAATATAAGAAGAATTACTGTCTATAATTATTGAGTTAAAGTATTGATTTAATCTGTGAAAGTGATCTTCGTTCGTATATATAATTATTTGATGGTTTTGAAACGATTCTAAAAGCACGATTATCCAGTTTTAATTTCAATTCAATTTTGGAAGAACATTTTCTATAAAGAAGCATGCGCAGTGCACTATTTGGTACATGAAAATAGAAAGTTATTAATGATGATTATAGTTACTAATGGCGATTGTGGATATTCCCACCAAAAAACAAACTTTTTCGCACAGTATTATCTAGATCTATCTATACACGGAAGCTAGATAACCGAGGATTCCTGGTGGTTGAAGTAATCACTTAGAAGGTTTTAAAGGTCGACGTTTTGGAATGTCTATTTCACAAATTTCCATTAGTAATAGTCACAATCACGTCTTTTTTCCTCGTTCATGACCTAATTCTTAACTTGAGCATGACTACGGGTGCCACTAGTGGAGCACGCACAACTTATCCTTCACGGGGCACATGGATGTACCCTATATTTTTTGTCTTTAGATTGATGTGTAGTATATGGTGATCCGTTGTTTGTGTTTGTGTCCCTTTACTTCTAGTCATTGTGTTGTCTAATCTTCAATTGTTTGTGTTTGTGTCCCTTTACTTCTAGTCATTGTGTTGTCTAATCTTTAATTGTTTGTGTTTGTGTCCCTTTACTTCTAGTCATTGTGTTGTCTAATCTTCAATTGTTTGTGTTGGTGTCCCTTTACTTCTAGTCATTGTGTTGTCTAATCTTTAATTGTTTGTGTTTGTGTCCCTTTACTTCTAGTCATTGTGTTGTCTAATCTTTAATTGTTTGTGTTTGTGTCCCTTTACTTCTAGTCATTGTGTTGTCTAATCTTCAATTGTTTGTGTTTGTGTCCCTTTACTTCTAGTCATTGTGTTGTCTAATCTTCAATTGTTTGTGTTTGTGTCCCTTTACTTCTAGTCATTGTGTTGTCTAATCTTCAATTGTTTGTGTTGGTGTCCCTTTACTTCTAGTCATTGTGCTGTCTAATCTTTAATTGTTTGTGTTTGTGTCCCTTTACTTCTAGTCATTGTGTTGTCTAATCTTTAATTGTTTGTGTTTGTGTCCCTTTACTTCTAGTCATTGTGTTGTCTAATCTTCAATTGTTTGTGTTTGTGTCCCTTTACTTCTAGTCATTGTGTTGTCTAATCTTCAATTGTTTGTGTTTGTGTCCCTTTACTTCTAGTCATTGTGTTGTCTAATCTTCAATTGTTTGTGTTGGTGTCCCTTTACTTCTAGTCATTGTGTTGTCTAATCTTTAATTATTTGTGTTTGTGTCCCTTTACTTCTAGTCATTGTGTTGTCTAATCTTCAATTGTTTGTGTTGGTGTCCCTTTACTTCTAGTCATTGTGTTGTCTAATCTTCAATTGTTTGTGTTTGTGTCCCTTTACTTCTAGTCATTGTGTTGTCTAATCTTCAGTTGTTTGTGTTGGTGTCCCTTTACTTCTAGTCATTGTGTTGTCTAATCTTTAATTGTTTGTGTTTGTGTCCCTTTACTTCTAGTCATTGTGTTGTCTAATCTTCAATTGTTTGTGTTTGTGTCCCTTTACTTCTAGTCATTGTGTTGTCTAATCTTCAATTGTTTGTGTTTGTGTCCCTTTACTTCTAGTCATTGTGTTGTCTAATCTTTAATTGTTTGTGTTTGTGTCCCTTTACTTCTAGTCATTGTGTTGTCTAATCTTCAATTGTTTGTGTTGGTGTCCCTTTACTTCTAGTCATTGTGTTGTCTAATCTTTAATTGTTTGTGTTTGTGTCCCTTTACTTCTAGTCATTGTGTTGTCTAATCTTTAATTGTTTGTGTTTGTGTCCCTTTACTTCTAGTCATTGTGTTGTCTAATCTTCAATTGTTTGTGTTTGTGTCCCTTTACTTCTAGTCATTGTGTTGTCTAATCTTCAATTGTTTGTGTTTGTGTCCCTTTACTTCTAGTCATTGTGTTGTCTAATCTTCAGTTGTTTGTGTTGGTGTCCCTTTACTTCTAGTCATTGTGTTGTCTAATCTTTAATTGTTTGTGTTTGTGTCCCTTTACTTCTAGTCATTGTGTTGTCTAATCTTCAATTGTTTGTGTTTGTGTCCCTTTACTTCTAGTCATTGTGTTGTCTAATCTTCAATTGTTTGTGTTTGTGTCCCTTTACTTCTAGTCATTGTGTTGTCTAATCTTTAATTGTTTGTGTTTGTGTCCCTTTACTTCTAGTCATTGTGTTGTCTAATCTTCAATTTTTTGTGTTTGTGTCCCTTTACTTCTAGTCATTGTGTTGTCTAATCTTCAATTGTTTGTGTTTGTGTCCCTTTACTTCTAGTCATTGTGTTGTCTAATCTTCAATTGTTTGTGTTGGTGTCCCTTTACTTCTAGTCATTGTGTTGTCTAATCTTCAATTGTTTGTGTTTGTGTCCCTTTACTTCTAGTCATTGTGTTGTCTAATCTTCAATTGTTTGTGTTTGTGTCCCTTTGCTTCTAGTCATTGCGTTGTCTAATCTTCAATTGTTTGTGTTTGTGTCCCTTTACTTCTAGTCATTGTGTTGTCTAATCTTCAATTGTTTGTGTTGGTGTCCCTTTACTTCTAGTCATTGTGTTGTCTAATCTTTAATTGTTTGTGTTTGTGTCCCTTTACTTCTAGTCATTGTGTTGTCTAATCTTCAATTGTTTGTGTTTGTGTCCCTTTACTTCTAGTCATTGTGTTGTCTAATCTTCAATTGTTTGTGTTTGTGTCCCTTTACTTCTAGTCATTGTGTTGTCTAATCTTTAATTGTTTGTGTTTGTGTCCCTTTACTTCTAGTCATTGTGTTGTCTAATCTTCAATTTTTTGTGTTTGTGTCCCTTTACTTCTAGTCATTGTGTTGTCTAATCTTCAATTGTTTGTGTTTGTGTCCCTTTACTTCTAGTCATTGTGTTGTCTAATCTTCAATTGTTTGTGTTGGTGTCCCTTTACTTCTAGTCATTGTGTTGTCTAATCTTCAATTGTTTGTGTTTGTGTCCCTTTACTTCTAGTCATTGTGTTGTCTAATCTTCAATTGTTTGTGTTTGTGTCCCTTTGCTTCTAGTCATTGTGTTGTCTAATCTTCAATTGTTTGTATTTGTGTCCCTTTACTTCTAGTCATTGTGTTGTCTAATCTTCAATTGTTTGTATTTGTGTCCCTTTACTTCTAGTCATTGTGTTGTCTAATCTTCAATTGTTTGTGTTTGTGTCCCTTTACTTCTAGTCATTGTGTTGTCTAATCTTCAATTGTTTGTGTTTGTGTCCCTTTACTTCTAGTCATTGTGTTGTCTAATCTTTAATTGTTTGTGTTTGTGTCCCTTTACTTCTAGTCATTGTGTTGTCTAATCTTCAATTGTTTGTGTTTGTGTCCCTTTACTTCTAGTCATTGTGTTGTCTAATCTTTAATTGTTTGTGTTTGTGTCCCTTTACTTCTAGTCATTGTGTTGTCTAATCTTCAATTGTTTGTGTTTGTTTCCCTTTACTTCTAGTCATTGTGTTGTCTAATCTTTAATTGTTTGTGTTTGTGTCCCTTTACTTCTAGTCATTGTGTTGTCTAATCTTTAATTGTTTGTGTTTGTGTCCCTTTACTTCTAGTCATTGTGTTGTCTAATCTTCAATTGTTTGTGTTTGTGTCCCTTTACTTCTAGTCATTGTGTTGTCTAATCTTTAATTGTTTGTGTTTGTGTCCCTTTACTTCTAGTCATTGTGTTGTCTAATCTTCAATTGTTTGTGTTTGTGTCCCTTTACTTCTAGTCATTGTGTTGTCTAATCTTTAATTGTTTGTGTTTGTGTCCCTTTACTTCTAGTCATTGTGTTGTCTAATCTTCAATTGTTTGTGTTTGTGTCCCTTTACTTCTAGTCATTGTGTTGTCTAATCTTCAATTGTTGTGTTTGTGTCCCTTTACTTCTAGTCATTGTGTTGTCTAATCTTCAATTGTTTGTGTTTGTGTCCCTTTACTTCTAGTCATTGTGTTGTCTAATCTTCAATTGTTTGTGTTTGTGTCCCTTTACTTCTAGTCATTGTGTTGTCTAATCTTCAATTGTTTGTATTTGTGTCCCTTTACTTCTAGTCATTGTGTTGTCTAATCTTTAATTGTTTGTGTTTGTGTCCCTTTACTTCTAGTCATTGTGTTGTCTAATCTTCAATTGTTTGTGTTTGTGTCCCTTTACTTCTAGTCATTGTGTTGTCTAATCTTCAATTGTTTGTGTTTATGTCCATTTACTTCTAGTCATTGTGCTGTCTAATCTTTAATTGTTTGTATTTGTGTCCCTTTACTTCTAGTCATTGTGTTGTCTAATCTTCAATTGTTTGTGTTTGTGTCCCTTTACTTCTAGTCATTGTGTTGTCTAATCTTCAATTGTTTGTGTTTGTGTCCCTTTACTTCTAGTCATTGTGTTGTCTAATCTTTAATTGTTTGTGTTTGTGTCCCTTTACTTCTAGTCATTGTGTTGTCTAATCTTCAATTGTTTGTGTTTGTGTCCCTTTACTTCTAGTCATTGTGTTGTCTAATCTTCAATTGTTTGTGTTTGTGTCCCTTTACTTCTAGTCATTGTGTTGTCTAATCTTCAATTGTTTGTGTTTGTGTCCCTTTACTTCTAGTCATTGTGTTGTCTAATCTTCAATTGTTTGTGTTTGTGTCCCTTTACTTCTAGTCATTGTGTTGTCTAATCTTTAATTGTTTGTGTTTGTGTCCCTTTACTTCTAGTCATTGTGTTGTCTAATCTTCAATTGTTTGTGTTTGTGTCCCTTTACTTCTAGTCATTGTGTTGTCTAATCTTCAATTGTTTGTGTTTGTGTCCCTTTACTTCTAGTCATTGTGTTGTCTAATCTTCAGTTGTTTGTGTTTGTGTCCCTTTACTTCTAGTCATTGTGTTGTCTAATCTTCAATTGTTTGTGCTTGTGTCCCTTTACTTCTAGTCATTGTGTTGTCTAATCTTCAATTGTTTGTGTTTGTGTCCCTTTACTTCTAGTCATTGTGTTGTCTAATCTTTAATTGTTTGTGTTTGTGTCCCTTTACTTCTAGTCATTGTGTTGTCTAATCTTCAATTGTTTGTGTTTGTGTCCCTTTACTTCTAGTCATTGTGTTGTCTAATCTTCAATTGTTTGTGTTTGTGTCCCTTTACTTCTAGTCATTGTGTTGTCTAATCTTCAATTGTTTGTGTTGGTGTCCCTTTACTTCTTGTCATTGTGTTGTCTAATCTTCAATTGTTTGTATTTGTGTCCCTTTACTTCTAGTCATTGTGTTGTCTAATCTTTAATTGTTTGTGTTTGTGTCCCTTTACTTCTAGTCATTGTGTTGTCTAATCTTCAATTGTTTGTGTTTGTGTCCCTTTACTTCTAGTCATTGTGTTGTCTAATCTTCAATTATTTGTGTTTGTGTCCCTTTACTTCTAGTCATTGTGTTGTCTAATCTTCAATTGTTTGTGTTTGTGTCCCTTTACTTCTAGTCATTGTGTTGTCTAATCTTCAATTGTTTGTGTTTGTGTCCCTTTACTTCTAGTCATTGTGTTGTCTAATCTTCAATTGTTTGTATTTGTGTCCCTTTACTTCTAGTCATTGTGTTGTCTAATCTTCAATTGTTTGTGTTTGTGTCCCTTTACTTCTAGTCATTGTGTTGTCTAATCTTCAATTGTTTGTGTTTGTGTCCCTTTACTTCTAGTCATTGTGTTGTCTAATCTTCAATTGTTTGTGTTTGTGTCCCTTTACTTCTAGTCATTGTGTTGTCTAATCTTCAATTGTTTGTGTTTGTGTCCCTTTACTTCTAGTCATTGTGTTGTCTAATCTTCAATTGTTTGTGTTTGTGTCCCTTTACTTCTAGTCATTGTGTTGTCTAATCTTCAATTGTTTGTGTTTGTGTCCCTTTACTTCTAGTCATTGTGTTGTCTAATCTTCAATTGTTTGTATTTGTGTCCCTTTACTTCTAGTCATTGTGTTGTCTAATCTTCAATTGTTTGTGTTTGTGTCCCTTTACTTCTAGTCATTGTGTTGTCTAATCTTCAATTGTTTGTGTCCCTTTACTTCTAGTCATTGTGTTGTCTAATCTTCAATTGTTTGTGTTGGTGTCCCTTTACTTCTAGTCATTGTGTTGTCTAATCTTTAATTGTTTGTGTTTGTGTCCCTTTACTTCTAGTCATTGTGTTGTCTAATCTTCAATTGTTTGTATTTGTGTCCCTTTACTTCTAGTCATTGTGTTGTCTAATCTTCAATTGTTTGTGTTTGTGTCCCTTTACTTCTAGTCATTGTGTTGTCTAATCTTCAATTGTTTGTGTTTGTGTCCCTTTACTTCTAGTCATTGTGTTGTCTAATCTTCAATTGTTTGTGTTTGTGTCCCTTTACTTCTAGTCATTGTGTTGTCTAATCTTCAATTGTTTGTGTTTGTGTCCCTTTACTTCTAGTCATTGTGTTGTCTAATCTTCAATTGTTTGTGTTTGTGTCCCTTTACTTCTAGTCATTGTGTTGTCTAATCTTCAATTGTTTGTGTTTGTGTCCCTTTACTTCTAGTCATTGTGTTGTCTAATCTTCAATTGTTTGTATTTGTGTCCCTTTACTTCTAGTCATTGTGTTGTCTAATCTTCAATTGTTTGTGTTTGTGTCCCTTTACTTCTAGTCATTGTGTTGTCTAATCTTCAATTGTTTGTGTCCCTTTACTTCTAGTCATTGTGTTGTCTAATCTTCAATTGTTTGTGTTGGTGTCCCTTTACTTCTAGTCATTGTGTTGTCTAATCTTCAATTGTTTGTGTCCCTTTACTTCTAGTCATTGTGTTGTCTAATCTTCAAGCTTTTATTTCTATGATCGAATCCAATGTTAAATAGACTCTTCTCGAATAATATTTATAATCAAGATATTGTGTGTTGTAATCCAACATTTATTAAAAAATGTTGTTATTATTTTCTAAGCGCTGACTGAAAGACGAACACAACGAAGAAAAGCTTGACAAGATATTGATCCACTGGATACAAAACAGTTTGGAGGCATGAATCCCCATAAACAACCGTGAGTTAAATAATTGTGTTCCGGAAGGGGCGGTGTATCGTTAATAATAGTAATGTTTATACTGTAAATGGGTAAATTAATAATAACTCGACCAAAATGTAGATCGTAATAAACATAATTATGTCAGAAACGTGCTTAGTTTTGGTTTGTTTTTGGTTTTTTCTTTACTTTTGGTGGGTTTTATTTTCTTTGCTTTGTTTTTTCTTCAAGTCTACGTGCAGGATAAATATGAATTCCATTAATTATGTAGAAATGCTTTGTTTTTGACGTACATTATACAAACGACCATCAGATTATCGTACTATTAGAACCCACATATTTTGAATCAGTTGGGATTCCATGTTATTCATTGTGTCTTTTTTCTATAATACACCTGGTGTTTTATCTAGATTGTAATCATGTATAATCTGTATATGTCATGTAGCTTATTTCAGGGTATCTGTAGTTTTTCCAGGAAACTTGAAGCTCGTATCAACTGTATATGTCCTCTTGTATTAACAATAGTAATTATGTTGTCATGCTTCAAAAGAAAAAGGTCCGGTTATATCAAAATAATCAATTTTCTGAATTCAATTTACAATTACCTGCCTATTCTAACGATCACTTCTATTCGTATAACTATATATTAGTTCTTAATTCTTAATTCTGACAACAACAAAAAAAAGTTATTATGAGTCTTCATGAAATATTATTTTTAATGGACTTTTACCAATCATTATTGAAATCTTAATCACAGAATAATTACATATCTGTATTAATGTGGTCGATGGAGACAATGTATTTAATTGTTTTTGAAGAAACATTACTGCTCACAACGCGCGGAAATATCTTGATGGTTTGTAAATTACAAAAAATATGGATATGATAAGTAAACTCTACGTAGAGGAAAATAAACTTTGCATGAAATTATTGTATTTGATTTGCTTATTATGTGTAAGAAAATACGTTCCCTTATAATTATAAATATGATTATGGTGATTAACACCACATTTAACAATATTTCTGTTAAATCGTGGCTATCAGCTTTATTGGTGGAGGAAACCGGAGTTTCCCGGAGAAACCCACAGATCTGACGTAAGTCACTGACAAACTTTATCACATACTGTCGTATAGAGTAGACCTTGTCATGAGCGAGATTCGCACGTCTTATATTTAGAAATTCAATATATTAGTGTGTGTGTGTGTGTGTGTGTGTGTGTGTGTGTGTTTCTTTCTCATGCAAAGTGCAAGAAGAGCGGCACTCTCTACACACGGCAACTACTATGACATTGCCTATCTGCCACATGGGTGTGCTTGGCAGCTCTGTGGTTTGAACCCCGAGAAACATCATTGTTGACCAGTGAACAAATGAAGTGTTTATTAACAAACATAATTTCGTAAGCACTTAATCCAGCGAGGAGCATTGCTTTTAAAATTTCCAATGCTATTGTGTATTGTTTATATAATGTGAATGAGAATAGTATACATTTTGTAATTAAAGGTAACTTCTGGTAAAGATTCTGGCAATATCGCATTCTATAGCATTTTAAGGAAGTAAGTAATGATTTGTTAAAGGAGGGGGCTCTGACCATACCTCAAATGTGATACAGAATGTTCCTTAAATTCTCATTGCATTCCAGAAAACAGCATAAATTGTAATATTTTTAACAAAATAAGAACGTTGGTTCTATCAAATAAAAATGTTGTTCACCCCCAGATAAGTTTCGGATATACATTCTCCATATGTAATTGTGTTTGCCTATATTTATGTCCGATGATACTACATAATGGGTAACCTATGAGCCCCTGGCACGAGCTAGGGTATCCCTTTGTAATAGATACTGGACCATGGGTATCCCTTTGTAATAGGATAATACTAAGGGGAGGGGTTCCATGACCCATGATACCCTCTTTTTATAGATACCGTTCTAATTTTAGATTTATTTATAGCTTGGTAATCATATACCAGATGATACCTACTATTTATAGCTCTGGTATTTTCTCCCAAGGAACACCTTTCTTCTTATAGCTCTGGTATCTATATGTATAAATACACTGACTATAGTAATGTCCTCATGTCAAGGGATCCCCTTACGCTTGTAGATATCTATGGAGAACATGAAAGGTGATACCTTAACATCAATGAACCACTATGGTTGTCTGTCATCACTGATTTTAACAAATGAATGATCATACGCTATGTCCTCATGTCAAGAGATCCCCTTAAGCTTATACATATCTATGGAGAACATGAAATGTGATACCTTAACATCAATGAACCACTATAATTTTACAAAGAATAAATAGCGTCGTTGTACTATGCACTCGCATAGTACTATTGTTGCAGTCATTACTATGCTGATGGGTGGAGCTTAGAACAATGTTACGTCATTTAAATAGGCGGGGTCTAAACGGGATCACCTGAGCGCTTTTAGCAGTGCACAATTTACAATGTATTATACGTTTTTCTTTAACGTTGATGCTGTCGTTTGTCAAAACAATGGCCAGTTCCAGGTTTGGGAATTAAATATTGGACAGTTCATTGTTATTGTTGAAATTAAATATTTCTTGAATTCAAAAGAAAATTATTTGCCAATCTTTATACTATCAATACATTTTAGACAAATTTAATTTTTTTAAATTACCAAAGACATTCAGAGTAATAACAATAATATTGTGTTGTCCATGTTATATGCCGAAATATGTCCCAAGGTTAGAAGGAATAATGCACTCCCCTTCGGGTCGTGCATTATGCCTTCTAACCTTGGGAACATGACAACACAATATTATTGTAAAAATATAAATGTACTACTCTTCTTACTTTCACTGTAATATTGTTTACCACTGAAAGTTATTTGTAAAGAATAAAAATGAACTCAATCCCCAAGATATTCAAGTACTTACCATTTCTCTTCCCTGGTTTTCATATATCTGTTTTACACTGGGTGATGGTAGTTCAAAAATGTACCTGAAGAACCCCTCTGTCATGTGTCATTATAATTATCACATGTTCAGAAAAATGCCCCAAGTATTGTTTTTTCTCTTCTTCACTTTTAATTTGTATAACTATATAAACATGCTAAAATAAAGAACAAGCCTTAACTAAAAAAAACATGCTAATAAATAAAAAGAACAAATCCGATACAAAACATCACTAATTGGACAGAATTACATAACCCCCTAACATGTAACAATGAGATAAAGTTGCTTAGTACAGTGCATTAGTCATTAACATGCAAAATCATTGGTTGGGAAAACAATGAGGTAGATTCATTTGTGTATTACATAAATCTCTCACAGATAACAACAGGATGAATTCCATTGGTTGGGAAAACAATGAGGTAGATTCATTTGTGTATTACATAAATCTCTCACAGATAACAACAGGATGAATTCCATTGGTTGGGAAAACAATGAGGTAGATTCATTTGTGTATTACATAAATCTCTCACAGATAACAACAGGATGAATTCCATTGGTTAGGAAAACAATGAGCTAGATTCATTTGTGTATTACATAAATCTCTCACAGATAACAACAGGATGAATTCCATTGGTTGGGAAAACAATGAGGTAGATTCATTTGTGTATTACATAAATCTCTCACAGATAACAACAGGATGAATTCCATTGGTTGGGAAAACAATGAGGTAGATTCATTTGTGTATTACATAAATCTCTCACAGATAACAACAGGATGAATTCCATTGGTTGGGAAAACAATGAGGTAGATTCATTTGTGTATTACATAAATCTCTCACAGATAACAACAGGATGAATTCCATTGGTTGGGAAAACAATGAGGTAGATTCATTTGTGTATTACATAAATCTCTCACAGATAACAACAGAATGAATTCCATTGGTTGGGAAAACAATGAGGTAGATTCATTTGTGTATTACATAAATCTCTCACAGATAACAACAGGATGAATTCCATTGGTTGGGAAAACAATGAGGTAGATTCATTTGTGTATTACATAAATCTCTCACAGATAACAACAGGATGAATTCCATTGGTTGGGAAAACAATGAGGTAGATTCATTTGTGTATTACATAAATCTCTCACAGATAACAACAGGATGAATTCCATTGGTTGGGAAAACAATGAGGTAGATTCATTTGTGTATTACATAAATCTCTCACAGATAACAACAGAATGAATTCCATTGGTTGGGAAAACAATGAGGTAGATTCATTTGTGTATTACATAAATCTCTCACAGATAACAACAGGATGAATTCCATTGGTTGGGAAAACAATGAGGTAGATTCATTTGTGTATTACATAAATCTCTCACAGATAACAACAGGATGAATTCCATTGGTTGGGAAAACAATGAGGTAGATTCATTTGTTTATTACATAAATCTCTCACAGATAACAACAGGATGAATTCCATTGGTTGGGAAAACAATGAGGTAGATTCATTTGTGTATTACATAAATCTCTCACAGATAACAACAGGATGAATTCCATTGGTTGGGAAAACAATGAGGTAGATTCATTTGTGTATTACATAAATCTCTCACAGATAACAACAGGATGAATTCCATTGGTTGGGAAAACAATGAGGTAGATTCATTTGTTTATTACATACATCTCTCACAGATAACAACAGGATGAATTCATTCAATTGACACATACATCACTAGTTAAACGTATTCAATACCCTGAATTTATGGAGTTGATCGAAGGTTATGACATACTTTGTTTTGTTGAAACGAAAACAGACGACGCAGATGAAATTAATTTACCGGGTTTTATATTGCATATGAAAAATAGATTTACTTTTAAAAGGGTGAAATCGGGTGGAATTATTTTAGCTTATAAGACAGAACTTAGTAATTTCGTTAATATTGTTGAATCTGAGAGTAAATACATTTTATGGTTTAAATTGAACAAAAGTCTATTTCATCTGCCTCGAGATGTTTTATTTGGAATTGTATATGTGCCACCAGAAAATTCTAAATATTGTATTGGAGATCCTTTTAATGAAATTGAAAACGAATTATTAGATTTCAGTACTAATTTTGAAAACGTTTGTATTATAGGAGATTGGAATGCACGAACATGTGAAGAACATGACTATATTTTAACAAATTTTGATACATTTTCTGACTTTTTAAATGTTGATAATGATGGTGTTCAAATGTTAGAAGAATTAAATGTTGAGATATTACGAAAGAGCATGGATAACAGAAAGAATAATTTTGGTAATCGATTACTAGAATTGTGTAGATGCAATAATATCTTTATATGTAATGGTAGAATTGGAGATGATAAGAGAATAGGTAAATTCACTAGTAAAACTGTAAGCGTCGTTGATTATGCAATTTGTTCTCCACTATTATTTAAGATTATTGATAATTTTTCAGTATTGGAGACTAGTAAGTTGTTTTCCGATATTCACAATCCTCTGTCGATGGTATTTAATTGTATTAGAGAAAATACGAGTAGCGCTATTCAGACCAATGATGCTAAGGTTGAAAAAATTAAGAATTGGGAATCCGAAAAGAAAGGTGAATTTATTAGTAACATTAATATTGAGGACATTAATGAGTTAGCACTATTATAAAATAACCTTTCTGAACAAGATTCAGGTTTAGTAGACAACTCCTCTGTAAACGATATGGTGAAAAAAATGAATCACTTTTGACAAATTCCGCGAAGACGACATTCGGAACTTTTGTACCTGGCAGACATAGCAAGAAGGAAACTAATAAAAAACATAAACCATGGTTCGACGCAGAATGTAGAGAAGCGAGACAAAAATTTCGATGTTCTAAACGCAAACTTAAGTTTAACCGTACCGTGCCCCAACTTGAACAGACAAAATCTTTAGAGAAAAAATATAAAAAAAGTGATGGATCATTGTATTCGAATACATAGAAAAAAAATGAGACAAAAAATACATAACCTAAGATCTATTAATCCAAAAGAATATTGGAAAATTATCAATAGTGGTAGAAAACAAATAAGTCCAAATATATCCATTAATGTGTTATTTGATTTCTTTAAAACTCTAAATACTGGTGAACCTGAGAATGAGGGCGACCCACCAGTGTTTAATCAAGATACTGATGACTTGAATAATATCATTAATGCGCCAATCACCATAGATGAAATAAAATCTGCTATGAAAAATTTGAAAAATAACAAAGCTTCAGGTGAAGACTTAATTGCAAACGAATACTTAAAACACTCATTTGAAATTATGTCTGACATATATGTTAAATTGTTTAATCTGATTTTTTATAAAGGTTTGATTCCAGAACAGTGGTTATATGGTGATATTATACCTATTTTCAAGAACAAAGGTGACAAGTCTGACCCGAAAAACTATAGACCAATTACAATCGTAAGCTGCTTTGGAAAACTGTTCACTTCTGTTCTAAATAATCGGTTAAATAAATTCTCTGATCAATATCATGTTATATTAGAAAACCAAGGGTGATTCCGAAAAGGGTATTCGACAAATGATAATCTGTTTATTCTTCATATATTGATACATATTATGAAAAAGAAAAAGAAAAAGCTATACTGCGCATTTATAGATTTTGCCAAAGCTTTTGATACAGTGTGGAGAAATGGTTTATGGAATAAATTACTTATAAATCAGATAAATGGGAAGATGTATAATGTTATTTTTAATATGTACCAAAACATCAAGTCTCGCATACAGTATAATAAAGAGACTTCAAACTATTTTGAATGCAATGCTGGAGTTAGACAAGGGGAAAATCTATACCCTTTTTGTTTTTTTTATATTTAAACGACTTGGAAGATTTTTTACAGAGCAAAAATTCTTTAGGACTAAATTGTATTACTGATGAAATAGAAAATGAGCTAGATATTTTTATTAAAATGTTAGTAATACTATATGCTGATGATACAGTTTTATTTGCAGACTCTGCAGTTGAGATGCAAATACAGCTTGATAATTTTTCAGAATATTGTAGTTTATGGAAACTAAATGTCAATTCCAGTAAAACAAAGGTTGTTATTTTTGCTGGTGGTCGATTTCCCACAAATAACTTTACTTTTAATTTTGATGGTAATAATTTAGAAATTGTATCAGATATTGTATATCTTGGAGTAAATTTCTCAAGAACTAGGAGTTATTTGAATACTAAAAAGCGTAACATCGATAAAGCCTACAAAGCTATATATGCAGTACTAAAAAAAGGGCGTCTTCATAACTTGTCTATACAATGTCAGTACGATCTTTTTGATAAGATAGTTAAACCAATTCTATTATATGGTTGTGAAATTTGGGGTTTTTCAAACTTAGATACAATAGAGCGTGTCCATCTTAAATTTTGTAAACTCTTACTCCATTTGAAGAAATCTACTCCAAATTTTATGATTTATGGTGAGCTAGGTGCTTGCCCTATGTCTGTATATATCCAAACACGCATTGTAAATTTTTGGTCAAAGTTGGTGAACTGTGAAAATAGTAAATTGTCAAGTATTATTTATAAATACGCATATTTACAGCATACACAAAATGGTTTGAAAATGCCTTGGATAAAAGCTGTCAAAAATATATTAGATAGTTGTGGATTTAGTAATATATGGGAAAATCAAGGAAATTTTAATTCAAAGTGGCTTAGTTTAAGTTTAAAACAAAATCTATTTGATCAGTTTCAGCAAAAATGGCGTTCTGACATGAATAATCAAAAGGGTTATGCTATAAAATTTTTAAGGTTTGTTTTGAATTCGAAAATTATCTAAATTTACTTGATGACAAAGACAGACAGTTACTTTGTAAATTTAGGACATGCAATCATAGATTGCCTATTGAAATTGGTCGGTGGCAAGGCATTGAGAGACAAAATAGGACATGTAACATATGTGATAAAAATGAGATTGGTGATGAATTCCATTATGTACTACAGTGCCCATCTCTTCACGACGATAGACGACGTCTATTGGATTCTACCTATTTGACTAGAGTTAATGTTTTAAAATTTGCTAATTTATTCCAATCTAGAAATAAAATTAAGTTAAGACACCTTTGTAAATTTATCAAAATTATTTTTTCAAAAACACGTCCTCCTGGTTAGTCACCTCTCTCTCCTTCTTTGTTGTGTTTTTATTGTGTTACATCCATCATCTTGTCATGTGCATGCAAATATTGATATTGAATGTTTGTATCTATCTCTGTACCATTGTAATGCATTGGTTTATGAGAATAAAGAATCTATCTAACAGGGAACAACAGGAGCACATAAATCACTAACAAGCAACAATAGGATAAACAAAATCGATATCCATAACCTTTGGATAGGACAAGTCTTGTCATTGATTGGTACAATGTACATGTATAATGAAAACAAAAATAAGATTAACACCTAATCTGATACCAAATAAATCATGTTAATAAAAACAGCATAATATTTATAAATCCATAACCTTTGGAAAGGACAAGTCTTGTCAACTCAACCGTATCATATGAAAAAGTACCTTATTTACCCATAACCTATGGGAATTAAAAATAAAAGTCCCTTATTTACCCACAACCTATGGGAATTAAAAATAAAAGTCACTTATTTACCCATAACCTATGGGAATTAAAAATAAAAGTCCCTTATTTACCCATAACCTATGAGAATTAAAAATAAAAGTCCCTTATTTACCCATAACCAATGGGAATTAAAAATAAAAGTTCCTTATTTACCCATAACCTATGGGAATTAAAAAAAATTAAAAATCTTAAATACAACCATACAAAACTATCTCTTCTTAACTACAATACAATATATGAAAACTATACACTACTGTCAGGGTGAATTTTAATCCCTCCCAAAACACAGGGGCTAGGTGCGTCCGAAAAAAAAAAAAAAAAAAAATACTATATAATACTACAAGGGGGCGAACTCACTTGCTCCCATTTTTTTAAGTCGTCGTGTTAAATTGATCGTAACTTCGGAACACCTTAATATTTTCAAAAAATGTTTCCACCAGTCGAAAGTCAAGTAATTTTCCTTTCCAAAGAGACCCCAATTGTTAGTGTAGGCCTCCGAACTGCTGAGGTATCATACACGAACCAAAACAAAACGGCGTGAAAATCCGAAGTCGTACAAACGCTGGGATGACCACTTCCCATCTGTGTACAGACTTTCCCATGCGTAAACGAGTCATTTTGACTAGCTAAATACTTTCATCCATTCAAATTATGATAAAATTTCTTACCTTACGTCAATTTATATGTCCTTTAAGTCTGTTTTTGAAAGAAATCCCATTTGCATCCTTGACAAACGCCATAGACGTGAAAATTGAGAGAGTTCTAACGGGCTTTTTGATTGGCTGAAACAGAGTGTTTCAGCCAATCAAGAGTATTTCAGCCAATCAAAAAGCCCGTTAGAACTCTCTCAATGTTCACGTCTATGGCGAATTATCTAATAATATATTGTCTAAGTTAATTTCAAAATTTTCATTTGCTTTCTTTTTCATATTATTGACCTTGTTCCTTTGTTTTTTATATTTTAAAGTATCACTTTCCCTCCCAAATTTTATAACATTTTTTCTCAGGCGATCGCGTAGTCGAATTTCTTTTCTAATTTCGTTATTAAACTATGGTTTGTCATAATCCCGTACAGTTATAGTTTTTTTTGGAATACATTGCCTTCACCTTGGTATAGACACACGGTGACGTAATAGTTGTCGGGTATTTTATATTGCTTGAACAAATCAGAAAGTAAAGTTGTGTTGTTGGAATTCTTCTGTATGAGCAATTTTGATACAATCTGTTGTGAAATCCACTTCTTTCAAGAAAGACCTGTTTGTGATTGCTAACGTTGCTGACATCATGACCAACATTATAATTCCCACCATCCATTTTACAATATTTCTTCGACTATTAATCATATAATCATACAGCGAATTATAACTTGAAAGTTTAGACAATGAACTTTTATTTTCTTCACCATCCCCATTATCATTGTTTTCCGCAGAGTTGTTTCTGGTATAAGACATGTTTACTCTTAAAAGATAAAATCTACAATGAATAATTTAATGCAGTAGGTAGTAGTAAATGTGTGTGGTTAATTTAAGTTTAGTTGTAATTGTTTGTGAAATAATTTTCTTTAATTTAAATCAGTTTCTCATTCTATAGTTTAAAAGGCGTGAATGTCTTGGGATAGTCTATTCATTATTGGGTATCAATATATTTGTATAACAGTAGCGTATGATCATTCATTTGTTAAAATCAGTGATGACAGACAACTATAGTGGTTCATTGATGTTAAGGTATTACCTTTCATGTTCTCCATGGATATGCATAAGCTTAAGGGGATTCCTCTGCAGAGACGATAATAAACGATGCATATTCATATAGTGAAAATGTATAAAGATAAGGAGCTCAACGAAAATGTCAGATATTTTTTTATTAATGTGTGACGTAAAAGCGTTTTTGACATTTACTTTTGGTACTGCTTTGACAACTATTTTACCTATTGTGTTCCAGTATTGTTATAAATACTGCTATAGTGACAGCCGGAACCTTTGAGCCGTAATGAAAGCGGGAGGTTTAGTGCTTTAAAATCTGATTCATCCCACCATTTCTTTAGAAATGCGTGTACCAAGTCAAGGTCATTACGGTTTTCACAGTTTTCCGGTTGTTGACTGATTTTGTCTGTTTATATACTTATGAGTTTTGACTTTCCCTTTGTAAGATTGTTCGGAGTTCGGTAATTTTGTCATTACCCTTATTGACATGAGGACATTACCATAGTCAGTTTATTGGTACATATAGATACCAGAGCTATAAGAAGAAAGGTGTTCATTGGGAGAAAATACCAGAGCTATAAATAGTAGGTATCATCTGGTATATGATTACCAAGCTATAAATAAATCTAAAATTAGAACGGTATCTATAAAAAGAGGGTATCATGGGTCATGGAACTCCTCCCCTTAGTATTTTCCTATTACAAAGGGATACCTATGGTCCAGTACCTATTACAAAGGGATACCCTAGCTCCTGTCAGGGGCCCCTAGGTTACCCCTTATGTAGTGATGACATTGTTTATAGACGGAGTTCAGATAAAATGCCCATTGATGATACTAACAGACGATAATTCTGAACCGTGGAAACAACAAATAAAATTGATGTTGCCAAGACTGTCCATTTGATTTGACAGATTTCAGACAAGTTTTGCTAATATATGTAATGTCAGATAAAACAGTTAACATTTAAAAATTGCGATTATCTGGTAAAACCAGTTTAAAATATTTTGATCTCTTCGGTGTTTTTTTTAAATCTGGGTCACGTATAGCTAAAATTGTGGACATTAATATTAACATACAAGTTCCACCAGCAAAATATTATCTTTATTTCTCCAACGCATTACCAGCATCTATGCTATGTATGTATGTGTGTATTTGATATTACATTAGAAATTTATTAATATCATGAGGGAAAATATTTTAAATCTGGATTTATACTGCGAATCTGTGGTTGTTAACTAAATACTGAACACAGTACTTAACCATTGAAGAATAACAACCAAGCTCAAACATAAAACAAATCTTTCTTTTAAAGGAAAGGGGTTCAGTTGTGTGGAAGAATCAACGTTTTGGGAGATATTGAGAAAATAAGTGGAGCAGGAACTGCGTACCCTTCCGGAGCACCTGAGTTCACCCCCGGATTTTAGTGGGTTTCGTGTTAATCGATCTTTAGTTTTATGTGTATGTTTTGTAGATTGTTGTTTGTACTTTTTCTGTTGGTCCTTGTGTTGTCTGTCCTCCTTCGAATTACGGATTCTGATTACCCCCTTTGGTATTTTCATACTCTTCATATGCATGGCTGCATGCATCGGGATAGTACCTTTACAAGAACTCCGTGAAATATAATATATGCTACAGGTTAATGTCACTCCGAAATGGTTGTGGGCTGGTTGTGTCCAAAACATAACTGAATATTAGAATTGGACGAGAAGTCAGTCGTTGGTGGTCGACTGTCCTTCCCTATCCATTATCGTCCCGCTTTGTTGTGGCAATTAAGTCGACAACAGCGCAAGCGTTTTGCACATAAATGATAACTTGCTATACCCGGTATTCTTCACAACCGCATTGGTGATGTAATGATTAGCGTGCTCGCCTCGAGTGCGGTAGATCTTATGTTCGAGCCGTGGTCGGGTCTAACCAAAGACTATAAAATTGGTATTTGTTGCTTCTCCGCTAAACACGCAACATTAAGGAGAAAGAGCAAAGACTGGTTGGCTCGGAATCAGAATAATGTGTCCGAGTGGAGCGACATGTCTACCCGCGGACTGTTGTTTCAGTGAGCTAGCATTATAAAAATCCAACTCAGCGTGTTGGTCTAGAACAAAGTGAACCTCATCAACATCTCATTGAATGTCATTTTTCAAACACTAGTTAATCAGTTATGTACGTTTCACAGGGAAATTTGTTTATTTGATTCATCCGACATAGACATGAGACGCTCTTTCCGGAAGACGCAAGGTTAAAAAAAAAGGCGTTGACCCTTTGCTTCAGTTTACATTTTAGGTTTAGATTGCACCCATCTGTATCGCACAACACATGAACAATGTCCTATTTCGATACTCCGGGTTATTTATTTCAAATTCAAGTGAAATGCTAAGCCTCAGAAAATACCGGAAATATTCTAAACTATGAATATATATGATTTTCAGGTAATTCGAACAGCTAAGGGATTTACTTTTTCATGATAGCTTGCAATTGTAAGTCTTCATATAATATTCTGAACATGCTCATCAATGCATTGTAATTGCCAGTGTAACATTTGGATTTAATCTATTTATATGTATTGTCAGTAATAAGGATTATGTAATGTACATACTCACTGTCGTCAAAGAGCTCCGATCGAAAATGTTTGGTCAACATCCGGGATATTTTAAAGCGGTATTTTTAAAGCAGACACGGATAATTATAGTAAGTATTTATAAATATACTGTGTATATAATGTTTTGAATTATGATGCTTTATGATTGTTATTATAATTAATTTCATTTTTTGTCCAAATATCATTTATCTTTGCAGTGTGAAATTAGATTTTTCTATAAGTTATAAGGAATCCGGCTTCAAAATCATTACATTCAACTGAAATATCGCTATATCTTGCATTTACGAATGAATTAAATGTTGCCCAAAAAGAAAAAAATATTGATGAATGATTGATTTTACTTAAAAATACTATTTTGTTGATGAAAAGTCAATTAGTAACTAGTTGTACCCTAAAACATGATGTCAACAGATGTTTTTGAAATCCGGCTTGGTCAAAATGTAAACATGTATACAAACCGGTTGGGTCATTTATAAATAACCGGGTTTGTCAGTATGTAAATACCACTGATCTTATTGTTATTGAGTATTATATTGCAATTTAACAATACCGGGGTAGTTATGATTAGGAAATATCTCAAAGGCGATAAATACTGATCCATAGTATGAATATTCACCATGGCTGCTAATTTCAGCTACTTTATACAATAAAAAAATCGTTATTTCTATGTTAAATTGCTACTGTCGCGAACACTTGATTTTTTTTAATGCTTTTTGTGGCACTGGCATCACGGTTGGTGCTCAATACGCTACACTCACTTTAAGTAGCTGTCCAGGTGCATCAATTGAGTAATGGGATATTCTTTTTATAACGCAATATTTTAATTTTATACTCGTTGATAACGAAGTAAGTCACTCTGTGGAATTAAAATCCACCTGTGAGGTAAATCTATTGTCTAAACTCTCTATTATTTATAAGGAATGGAGAGTTGTGAACAATATGTACAGGGGCGGAGCTAGAGTTTAAAGGTCAAAAACCTCAACCTGTTTAAAATTGCAAAAGGGAATAACAAACAATTTATTTAAATTTTGTTGTTACAAGATTAATAATTAATAAAATTATTAAAGTACAATGGGTGGATTTTAAGTTGGAGAATGTCCTCGTATCTCTCCATTCCTTAAAACCAATGGGCCTCGGCTCCATTATTTTTAAGAAATGGAGAGTTACTCGGACATTCTCCTATACATAACTTCATGGATACGATATTTAAGTTTCGTCACAGTATAATGTTTACATTAACATTACAGATAAGCAAATTAACAAAGGCTGTAGTATTGAATTCCTTTCCGCACGGACGATTTTGGCAGTTTGTATACAAAGAAAATGTTAGGTGTACTCGATTAATGCAACGTTCGTTACAAGTTGTAATACGACAAAAGTTCGTTCTTTGGATATTATAGTCCCTAGCCCATCCACCAATATTAATACCAAAAGAATTTCAATCACTCGTATATATTTTGCATTGGGGGGGGGGGGGGGGGGGGGGGGATAGAAATAACAGACTAAATGAATTTGTTATGTTGATATATATTTATAATAAATGCTATGCGATCTTGTAACGAACGCACAACCCTACACTGTGTCGAGTCTTATTTATATTACATTATTTTAGTTAATAAAAAAAAAAATATGTGGAATGAAACGAGGGAGAAAAAAAATAGACAATATATATACATTGTCGAAAATATAAAAATTTATCTATAGGAGTTTTGACGAGTTTTTCTTACTCATTATTCTGATTCCGAGCCAACCAGTCTTTGCTTTTTCTCCTTAATGCTGCGTTCTTAGCGGAGAAGCAACAAATACCAATTTTATATTCTTTTGTTTGACAAGACCGCGGCTCGTACCCACAATCTATCGCACTCGAGGCGAGCACGCTAACCATTACGCTACCGATTTTTATTTAATTTTTATTTATTTTTTTAATTAAAATTTCTTATTGTCCTTCAATATATTATTTGAAAACAAAAATTAATCCAAAACAATAAGAGTTACTTGATATCTATTTAAACAGTGAGAGTTCCTACTTTTGATCAAACACTCTTTGACTATTGCAATAATTCAACTGCATAGCAAATAAAGAAATCATGACCATTCTGTCGAAGGCGACTTGGTGACTGCCAATTCTGCACAAACCGTTTTGTATTTCTTCCTTTTATTGTTATGCAAAACATCCACATGTAAAATATTTTGACTATGTGCTGTTGTTGTTTTTGTTCACAACTTTTATTCGTTGAAGACATTTTTTTGTTTTTTTCTTCTTTTTATCAATTTGCAAGTCGAACATACCCTTGACAAGTGTTATAATGAACCTTAAATAAATTACAGAAAGGAAACATAATTGTGATATTGAGCTGTTTTCGCTAGCCAAAGCCGGTTCTACTGAAACACAATTTTTGCGACCCAACCGGAAAGTAGTGGCTGACAGAGCCGGAACGAATGTACGTAAATAAGCATTGTGTTTTTCACTGTAGTAAGTCTACAACTATTCATGGTGGCACGCCAGTGCAAACTATCATGTATATAAGCATTACAAAGGGTTTGTGTACTTTAATTACACATATATATACTTTTTATAGCTTTATTTGATGATTTCAATCTCATTATTAGCATTTTTCATTGTTTATGTCCATCATTTTATCTATATCTGAGTAATCGATGAAGATAACTACAGTAATATATAGGTAAAAACAAGCAAAAATAATCGACCGATAACGACATCTTCTGGATTCAAGATATAATAATACTATATGATCATAATACTTACTTTTTGTCGTCTCCTGTATGTCAAACATGCCTAATTGACTTGTACCGGAAGATGACAGAGCATTTCCGACCGGAGCTCTTTGACGACAGTAATACTGAAATAGGAGAAATTCAGCTTATTGTTTGTATAGGAACATTGGTTTAATCGTTCGAATTTTGTGTTTTTTTTAGTTTGATCTCAATCTTAGTAGGTGAAAATTGATTATTCGTTTACTACTGGGTAATTAAATTTGACATGTAGCCTCTATATATTAAAACTATTTAAGACCCCAAGTAAACAACAGACGTATTCGAGTGTTTAAGTAGCATGAAGCAATTCTATGATATCATCATTAGTTTTTTTTTTTTATAGAGGGGCGTACATGAATTAAGCAACTGTGGATCAACGTTTGTGTTTTTTCTGCAAGGCGACTTTGAAGTACGAAAAAAAGACATTTAATGAATAGAATTAAGGAAATAAATACCACATCGTCGGAACAATTCCATATTCAAATATCAAAATCGTAGAAAGAAGGAAAATCGATCCCCCTTACAATCGATCCCCCTTACAATCGATACCCCTAACAATCGATACCCCTATACCCCTAACACATGTTCACTTGCATGTCTTGGTACATGAATTTGCGTTAAATATGTTAATAAATACCGGTATATATAAAGGCAGCAAATATATCAAAATCAATTAATCAATATCTAACATTGGTAACAGACGATACGAGGAAAATTTCGCACAAACCAATCATGTCTATAATACCGGAATTATTTGTTGCTTACCCCTTTGGTATCTTCAAGCTCTTCTTATCTAATCAGATATCTAATCGTCCGCGTCTATGGGGCTTATATATATATAATGTAAATTTAGGACATGCAATCATAGATTACCTATTGAAATTGGTCGGTGGCAAGGCATTGAGAGACAAAATAGGACATGTAACATATGTGATAAAAATGAGATTGGTGATGAATTCCATTATGTACTACAGTACCCATCTCTTCACGACGATAGACGACGTCTATTGGATTCTACCTATTTGACTAGAGTTATTGTTTTAAAATTTGCTAATTTATTCCAATCTAGAAATAAAATTAAGTTAAGACACCTTTGTAAATTTATCAAAATTATTTTTTCAGAAACACGTCGTCCTGGTTAGTCACCTCTCTCTCCTTCTTTGTTGTGTTTTTATTGTGTTACATCCATCCTTTTGTCATGTGCGTGCAAATATTGATATTGAATGTTTTTTATTTATCTCTGTACCATTGTAATGCATTGGTTTATGAGAATAAAGAATCTTGAATCTTATATATATAAACATTCTTAATATATGGGAATGAAAAAACACAGTCATAAACTTGCCTTCAGTCTGGTTTTGTATTGCACATTCATGTTTTGTAATTAACGAATCAAGTAACTCTTCTTATTGACGGGACGTGAATGCAAGGTTGATAAATTGCAATAGCCCTATTTTCCCGAAGGAACACTGGGAATAAGAAATAGAACTCACATTCGCCGCTGTGTGATACACATCTCTCCATTTGAACCAGACAGAAATCAGTACCTTGTGTATGGAGTGTGTCGCACTCATTGAGCGTAAATACATCCTTGTCACAGCTCCTAACGAGCAACAGAAAGGAAAAAAAGCCACCCTGTCCTTTGATTTCACGTTCCGCTATATAGATGATGTTCTTTCACTAAATAATTCAAAATTTGTTGATTGAATCTATCGCATTGAACTTGAAATAAAAGACACCTCATATACCGCTAGGTGTGCATCTAACCTTTACTTATATTTAGAAATTGAAAGAGATGGCCTCTTAAGAACGAAACTTTACGACAACAGAGATTTCAATTTTCGAGTTATGTACTTCCCATGTGTATGCATATCGAGTATATATCTCAGTTGATACGATATTCCGGAGCTTGTAATTCTTATCTGGCTTTCTTTGATAGAGAATGCTGCTGAATCAAGGGTTACTAGTGACTAAGTAAAAATCATCACTTCGAAGGTTTTATGGTTGTACAAAGACTTGGTTGACCGTAACGAAATGCATGTATTTGAGTCGCAGATGACCACGGATATGTTCCGTTTGACGTAGTTACAATCACACCACTCTAATCTCTTTCATGACTCATTCGTGTTACTCGATATTTAGTTTTATGTGTATGTTTTGTAGATCGTTGTTTGTCCTTTTTCTTTTGGCCATTGTGTTGTCTGTCCATTGGTATCGTCTAACTCTTCTTATCACCAGATTGTTAGCATGAGTGACACTGTGGGTATCACTGCTGTAGCAGGAACTGCTTTCCATTCCAATATACGACGGATCGATCCCAATATTTAGTGTGGTTCGTGCTCCTCAATTGTCTACCATTGTTGGTCTTTTTATCTTTTTTCTTTTAGTCGTTGTATTGTCTGATTTTCCTTTTTTCTTTTAATAATAATAATAATGATAATAATAATAATGATAATAATAATAATAAACTTTATTTCAAGAGGGTAACTCAGTTAGTTTTCACTAATCTAACTTGAGGCCCTCACAAAAATATGATACATTTTGTTTACAACATAATTATGACACCCAGCATGCACAACATTACAAATTCATACTAAACGTATATTATACAATGTTTCATGTATATAATGAAGTAGCATATTTATTATTATTTTCTTAATGTCTTAATTTGAAATGTCTTTAAGATATGTAAAGCATTTTGATTTAAATATACTTAAACTTGCAGATAATTTGATATTACACGGTAATTTATTCCAAAGAATGGCAGAACTATACGCAAATGATTTTTTCATAATATTTGTGTTTGGACGAATAACTGCCAAGTTGTTACTAGATACAGATCTTAGATTTCTAGTATGAACTTCGCTACTTGTTGTATTGTCGGATTTTCCTTTTTCGACTGTCGACTGACGACTTTTGATTACCCCTTTCTTATCTTCTTTTTACCATTTTTAGGAGTGGTCCCTTACATAGCAACATTGTCCGACCATATCCACTCTCACGCTTTTTTCGCAATCAATACATCTGTCCATAGGCATGTGCTATCTGTATGGTTTATTGCTTGCAAATCTGTCATGGTCATGAATATAACTAAAATACTCTTAATTTGAGGTTTTAAGAATAATCAATTTATTTATGTCAACAACTTGTTTGCGGTAGTCGATGGTGACCAAGACAACATCTCCCTCGACCTTTCACATGTGGCAATCAATAAATCCGAACTTATGTCATCTTTATTTCACCTATTTTTATGAAAAGACAGCTTAAAACAGTCAATTATTACATCACTATACACAAGGAGAACAATCACCTCTGATTTTTTATCCATTATAGTGTTTGTAAACTCATTCTCGTCTTGCATACAGCTGAAATATAGCTCACTTGACTATAATCGATCCATCAATAATACTTAACCCTTCTTGACAAATGTAACTATTTTGTTTAATGTGCTCTTGAAATGAGTGTTCCATAATTGATTTCTATAAAGACCCTTTCAAGATTTTGATTTCCCATGTGTATCGTTCAGAATAATAAATGCAATCATTCCGACTCCGAGATATTTCTTTGTTTTGCGATCTTGCTCAATCTTAATTACTTTTAACCTACAATGTACCAAAATCGTACACGGTCACCTATTGATTTGGTTGATTTAATTTGATTTATTGTGTTTAAAGCCACTTTCAGCAATATTTCAGCTATATCATGGCGATCAGCTTTAGTGGTGGAAGAAGCCGGAGAGAACCACCGACCATGGGCAAGTAACTGGTAAAGTTTATCACTTGTGACTGCGAGTCGAGTGCATCCTTTTTGTAATTTACAAAGCCGGGCGCGAACCCACGCTGTATTGGTGATAGGCTTGTATGAGTTGTTAGGTAATCCAACTACCTAACTCGTTGAGCCACTCGAGCCCTTCTATTGATTGGGGTGTTGGTGTTTAACGTCATGTAGCAGAATTTCAGCTACATGTGTTCATGACGAGATCGTGTCATCAAATAATGAGTCTTATAGATTAGAAGGTGGAGACTGTTCTGACTGCCATGTGTAAAATGGAAAATGAGTGCCAGATTCAGACAATGTTGAATAGCAACGCGCCATAAATTATATTACCTGACAAGATGCGTTGGCAAGCTATTATTGTACATGCTACGAGTATGAACCTCTACAGACACGAGACACTGATTTATGTCCCGCCCATTGGGCGAGTTGTGTTTTTGTTCGGTGACATCAAAGCAAAAAAAATATATTAAAGAATTTAGAATACTTTGTGAGGAATGAAACAAGACAATATAAAAATAGATTCTATATCTTAAATGTTGAATGTAAGCTGTAATAAATTCAATGAAATTCCATGTTATTTCAAGATCGATGATTCGAAGATGACTATACTCGCAGTATTGTCTGTTTAAGCATGATTGAATACTCCATTGGAATGTTTGAAGATTGTTAAAGAATAATAACACCTTAATATTTGATTATATATCCTCGATGTGTGGGATTTTTGACATTCCTATATTTCTGTACTTAAAACATATCACTCCATGTTCATTTTTAACGCTTTTATTCGGATTTTTGCATTTTACTGATAGACGAATCACGTGACAGTTACAGCCATTTTCTTTTAGAAAACAAATGGCGGAAATTTCACAAAATCTTAAAGACTTGACTTTATTCTTTATTATCACCGAACATGCATATAAAAAAGGATATAATTTGCATTTGAATAAAAAGGTAGATATATACTAGTCAACAAAAGAAACGATACAAAGATTTTTTTAATATAGTTTTATGCTAAAACCAAAACAATTGTTTATTTTCATTTACGTCAATGTTTGCGTGCAACGCGTTTATCCTCACAAAACAAATAATAACATTCTGTTCCGTTATGGAAAATTCCGGAAAATAAATTTTCCGTCCCATGATCGAGTTTCCGATGATCGAATTAGGCATTTAAATCCCCTGGGGGCATTAATTTTGCTGTCAACAAAAGTAAACAATTTGTCATTCTGAAAATTTGAATTTTCACAAGAACGTCGATGCCACGGCCCCGTCAAAATGACCATTAGCGAACGATGGGTATGGTTCAGGCTGGAATGACTCACCAGGCCGTTGCATACCACTTGAATGTGTCTAGTATAACAATTTCAAGGCTAATGAATCGTCATCGACATACAGGTAGGACGAATGAGAGACTGTAGCGGCAGGCCGCGTCTGACGTCACAACGTCAAGACAGATATTTACGCCTTATTCACCTCCGGAACCGTATGATAACGGCTGAAGACATTGCCCGTAGAACACCTGGTCTAGCAAACGTCTGAATTTAGTGTCAGATTGTTCGCAGAAGAATACGTGAATCTGGACTCCGAGCTAGGCGTCCAGTGGTAGGACCAATCCTTAAACAACCCCATAGGACCGCGAGACTAGCCTGGGCTCGTGCACACCGTTTTTGGAGGCTTCACACCTAGCAACACATCCTTTTTAGCAATGAATCCCGATTTTCACTTCGTTTTAGCGATGGACGTTATCGTGTGTACTGCAGGCGTGGGGAACGTTTTACGGACCAGTGATTGTACGAGTCCGATCGTTTTGGAGGCGGAAGTGTTATGGTCTAGACTGGGATTTGTCATGATGGTCTCACTCAGCCCAAAATTGTTCAAGGAACATTGAATGCCGTAAAATACAGAGACGATATTCTTGATCCTATCGTTCTGCCCTTTCTGCAACAGCGAAACTTTGATCACGTCTTTCAACATGACAATGCAAGATGTCACGTGGCTCGTGTTTGTCAAGACTTTCTGAACCAGAAATAAAATAAAAGATGCCTGAAAGGTTCAAACAATGGTGAGTTGCAATGGGTTACAAATTACATTGCCTAACAAGATGCGTTGGCAAGCTATTTTGGCGAGACACTGATGTATGTCCTTCCATTGGGCAAGTTGTGTTTTTGTTCGGTGACATCAAAGCAAAAATATATATATTAACGAATTTAGAATACTTAGTGAGGAATGAAACAAGACAATATAAAAATAGATTCTATGTCTTAAATGTTGAATGTAAACTGTAATAAATTCAATGAAATTCCGTGTTATTTCAAGATCGATGATTCGAAGATGACTATACTCGCAGTATTGTCTGTTTAAACATGATTGAATACTCCATTGGAATGTTTGAAAATTGTTAGAGAATAATAAAGTTTATCACATAAGGATAAACTGATTTAATAAAAGGGAATTTTGGGGATATTTTTTTGTCAAATTTCCGGAATCTAAGTCCGATGCGTGTTCTTTATTTAATCCGCGCCTCATTGTGCCCCCTTTGAATTGTGACGTCACTACGTGTATTAGCAAGTTGATTGACGCCGGTGTTATAGAGCCATTTTTCCCCCATAGTCAGTTTTCCCCCCGGAAAAATGGCTAGGGGGAAAAACTACTATAGGAGCGTTATAGAGCCATTTTTCCCCCTCGGAAAAATGGCTATATAGTAGGATTTCCCCCTGGAAGAATGGCTATATAGTGGGATTTCCCCCTGGAAGAATGGCTATATAGTAGGATTCCCCCCGAAAGAATGACTACATAGTAGTCCCCCTCTGAAAATGGCTTGAATATTCAACTTAATTGCTCTGTTCAATTTTACTACCACTTGCCAGTGCCACTTTTGGTCGACTATTAGTGTCGATGGGTTTACTAGCCAAGTAGCTTGTACATGGATGATCCAAATGACTTTGAATGGTATATCCCAAAAGCAAAAAATAGGGCATCTAATGGGACATTATATGATACCCCACCACGTTTTGCATATTTTCAGTCTTCGAAGAGGTTCGCATTGTGAAATTTTCAATCCGTTTGTAACGCAAGGAAAAGGCGTTGTCAAAATTTGACGGGATATGCATTAAAATGTACCCTGTACCCGAATATATGCAATAAGACCCCTGAGAACTATACCCAAATCTATGCAGTTAGAACATTAGTACCTAAATGTGCATATTTGTCACGGACTGAAATAAGATTAACTAGAGTGACTATAGTATGTTAGACTTTGCCTTTGGATTTTGAAAGACGAAATTAAAACGCGAAATTGTGAAAGCGAAAACGCACAATCGAAAAAGCAAAAATTCTAAATTGCGACAGTGAAGAGGCGAAATCGAAATCATTTCTCCATTTTGCGTTTTAACCTTTTCAGGTTTTCGGCTCTCGCTTATTCGCGTCTTCTTTTTTTGGCATCTTCGCAAGCAGGAAGGTGGCCGAGTGGTCAAGGTGCTGGACATTAAAATCACGATGTCGACACCGTTCAATTGTTGGTTCGATCCTCATGTGTGTCAAGGTTTCAAGGCACCTTCTCTAGCTCAGGGTTTCGTCGATTTTCCAGATTGAAATATCGGGCGCCCCCCACAAGACTGGTGACCTTGCGAGAACCCCATATCTGTAAAACGATCGTTCATTTCGCCGTCGGAAAACTTGCCTTTAAGTTTACCATACCTTCACATTCGCGTTGTGAGTTCGACCTAGGATTAGGCTAGGTTTAAGGTAAGGTTTAAAATTAGGATTAAGTTAAGGCCTAGGTTTAGGGATAGTGTTGGACCGAGGGATTCGGTGAGGATTAGGCCTAAGGTTAGGGTAATGTCTAGCCTAGAGTTTGCATACTTTAAAGGTCTTGGTTGGGTAAGTTTACGTTGAAGTCAGGTTTATGTAAAGACGAGGGGGAAAATTGACTATATAGCCATTTTTCCGGGGGGAAATTCTACTATATAGCCATTCTTCCAGGGGGAAAATGGCTATATAGTCAGTTTTCCGGGGGGGGGAATGGCTAGGGGGAAAAACTACTATAGGACACCGGCATTTTAAAAAAAAGAAAAAATCTGTTTGAATCCTGCAGTTTGAAGCAATGAAGCCACCTAAGAGGCACAGAAAACCATCAACAAGAAGTCCATCGACTACGCAATCTACATCTAAAAGACGAAAAGTTACTACTGAACAGCAAAAGAGCGTGGAAGTGCAGATGGGTGCACATGGTCCAGAGGCAGAGGTAGTTGCCCCAAGATCAGAGCGAGCAACGGAGATAGACCATGATCAACCTACTTCCAGTGGTATTTTACATCACAATGTTATCAACGGACCTCTGGTAACTTCTGGTCCAGCATTGTCTCCAAATGCAACTCGACAGAACACGGGTACGTTTTATCAGAATGTAGATATGTTAGGTGCAGGGGTGTCCCAGGGATCAATGGGTTTGGCTATTGTTCAAGTTAGCCAAACGCCAGTTTGTATCCCAAGTATACTTGATCTTGTCAGCGGACATATTCCCGTTAAAATTAAAGAAACAATTTGGGCCGGGGAATATGTAGATTTGAATATTTTGCTGAAATCTGCAAAGGATTTAGTCTCAGATTCCCATCTTAATGGAGATCTGACAGTAAAAGGTGGTCAGTTAACCTTATTACAGCACAAGCAAAACCCCATCACAAATATACACATATGGACTTCAGCCTTTATGATTTTTATGGGTGTAATGCTTGAAAAGTGGCCGATTAAAGGACAGGAATTACTAAAATACATGCATAATGTTAGTTAGCTGCCTCGCGAGTGTCTGGTGTAGGGTGATCGGTATATGATGAACAATATCGCCTCCGTAAGGCGCGTTTCCCACATTCCTTTTGGGGAGATATGAATATGGAGCTATGGCTCTTGTATGTTTCCACTCCACAGAGGGGTACGTATCCAGTCACTAGCCAACCGTCGGCAAGCAGTAGTATTCATGGTAGTGATCATAAGTTGGCACCAAATCTCCAGAAAGGGAAAGGAGTTAATTTCCAAAAAGGGTTTCGTACACGTGCCTGTTGGGGCTTCAACAAAGAGAGGTGCCAGTTCGGAGGGAGTTGTAAATTCACACACAAATGTTCCATGTGTTATGGAGACCACCCCTTACAAACTGTAACAGCAGATAAAAATGTTCAGCTATATTCATTGAGGTCATCTCCTATTTGCGTAAATGAGGCAGAGAAATCACTCTTATTGTATCCGCTACTGGAAGTAGCAAAAGAATTAATAGAAGGTCTTAGATTTGGATTTAAATTAAAGTATACAGGCACACGATTGCCAGTTTTGACAAAAAATTCAAAAAGTGTGTCCGAACGCAATGAAGTCGTTTGCCGAAAAATCAAAAAAGAAATTACAATGGGTAGAGTTGCTGGCCCCTTTAATCACCCGCCTATGCCCACTCTGCGAATTTTCCCGATCTTTTTGATAACTAAAAATAACGGAGATTTTCGTTTGATTCATAATTTGTCTCAACCTGCAGAAAATTCGGTTAATGATTTTATTGACAGTAAATTTTGTTCTGTGAGATATTCAAGTATTGAAGATGCCGTGAGGTTGGTTAAGCGCATCGGACACGCGGGAAAATTGGCAAAGGCCGACGTTAAAAGCGCTTTCCGTTTATTAAGAGTGTCCCCATCCGCTTTCGACCAGTTAGGCTTTATTTTCAATAAAAAGTATTATTATGACAAGTGCCTTCCTATGGGAGCGTCAATCAGTTGTTCGCTTTTCGAGAAATGTTTAACAGCTCTTTATTGGTTCACAGAAATAAAAAGCGGGAATGAAAATATTCTTCATTATTTGGACGATTTCCTATTTGGTGGCGAGACCAATACATCGACTTGCAAAGAAACCCCAGACACATTCAAGGATATTTGTAGCGTGTGGGGGGTCCCCCTAGCTGAAGATAAAACTGTCGAACCAGTGGAAGTTTTAACTTTTTTAGGTATCGAGTTCGATACAATAAGAATGGAATTGAGGCTCCCTAAGGAAAAACTGTTCGCTATAAATCATATATTAACAGTATTTATGCACTAAAAAAAGATTTCGTTGCGCCAGTTGCAATCGCTTATTGGTTTATTAAACTTCGCATGTCAGGTTGTAGCCCCTGGAAGAGTTTTTTGCAGGAGACATTGATGCTACATGTAGTGTTAAAAACCTCATCACAAAATTCGGGTGTCGCAAGCGAAGCGAGAAGATATAAAGGTGTGGCAGTCTTTTTTATCACAGTACAACGGGATTACTGTTATGCTCGATACTTTATGGTCTTCGAATGACTCGATCGAATTATTCACAGACAGTGCGGGTGGTCGCAATAAAGGTTTTGACATTTATTCATAGGGGAAGTGGGCTCAAAGCTATTGGCCGAAACATTGGATTGAAAACGGGACGTTAAGGAATATGACATTTTTAGAGTTATTTCCAGTAGTAGTATCTATTTTTATTTGGGGTTCAAATCTCAGAAACAAGAAACTAGTTTTCCGCGTGGATAGTGAGTCTGTCGTGGTTATCATCAATAAGAAATCTTCAAAATCAATTAGAGTTATGTCCCTTGTCAGGGTCCTGGTTTTATCCACATTAAAATATAACATCATGATAAAAGCTAAACATATACCTGGCAAAATAAACAAAATTGCTGATTCTTTATCTCGTTCTGATTGGCAGCTATTCAGAAATCATTGTCCAGAGGCGGATCAACACGGTACAGAAATCCCGAACCACCTATGGAATTTCTAACCACTGAAATAAATGCACTGGTAAATGCTTCTATGGCGCAAAAAACATTGGAAAACTTACAAAACGGCAGTTGAATCCTTTAAAACATTTCGTTCCTTGTACCAATTGCGAGATGTCTGGCCAGCCCCCCTTAATGATGTAATGTATTATGTTGCATATCTTTCTTACACAGGTTTGTCAGCCTTTACAATTTTGACATATAATTCTGGGTCGAGTTATACACATAAATTGCATAGTTTAGAAGACAATACCAAATCGTTCCTAGTTGGGATTAAGACGCAAAAAACCTCAAAGATCATATATTCGCCTGCCGATTTCAATAAGTTTACTAAAAAGATTGATACAGTCGCTTTCGTCTGTTTGTTTTTCCGCTTGTTATTTGCTTCCGCATTTAGCCTTAGTTTTTTTTGGTCTTATTACGTATCGGCGAAATAGCCTCCGACAATAAATCTCAATCAGGAGATCACGTGATGCTTATATCAGATATATCGTTTCATAAAAATAATGGCGAAGAAGAACTATATGTAGCAATTAGTAGTTCAAAAACAGACCAACGTGCTTTTTCTTCTAATTTTTTTATTTGTAAACATGTGTCATGTGCGATTGCTTAAGAAACATTTACAAATACGGACCTCTTCTACGTCTTCCTTATTCGCACATTTAGATGGCAATGGTCTTACTCGTTATCAGTTTTTGTCGGTTTTACAGAAAACGTTGTCCTTTTGTGAAATCCGAGACTATTACAGATCTCATTCGTTCAGGATAGGGGGAGCGACACAAGCTAAACGATTAGGAGTAGACGACGAAACAATTAAGAAATGGGGTCGCTGGACATCTGATGCATACTTAAAATATTTTCGTTTAGATATGTAATTTTCAGCAGCAATACAAATTTTAAATTTGTTACTTTTAGGTTCCCGCAGAATGTGGCTCATAGGATCGTCTATCGTTTATTGGGCAAGCAAAGGCATTTAATCGAGATCGGGGGGACCTCACCTGGGTTTGCAAAAAGTAGGTGGTTATATTTCATGGTTTGGAAAAAGGGGTATCCGTATGAGGTGGGGTGAATTTAATAAATTTATAGATCTTACTTTGAGAAAATCCCCTCCTCCGAGTTTTATCATTATTCAACTGGGTTCTAATGATCTAGGCTTAACGAAAAGTTGGCAGTTGTTTACCGATATAGAATGTGACTTACTTCGCCTTCGTACATTGCTGCCAGATGTTAGAATAATATGGTCTGATATGTTACAGAGGAGGTATTGGCACAATGCTACTGATGGCAAAGCTATGGAAAGGGTACGTAAACGAGTTAACTTTCTGGTCAGAAACCTTGTGTTGAGCTTTGGTGGTTGTGTTATTCGCCACTGTAACATTCGTGCTCGGGAGATAAATTTATTCAGATGCGATGGAACGCATTTGTCTAACCTTGGCATTGATATCTACTTGAACAATATACAAGGTGCGCTTGAAAGGTTTCTGTCATTTGAGGGTTCGCTCGTTTTCCCCCCTATGCAGCCCGGTGAAAATGGTGTGTAGTTAAGACCCGAAGGGGGGTCAATACACGTGAGTGTATATATATATAGCATTCATATTAGTAAATAATTAAATAAGGTGCACAATCATGACAAAGTTAGGTGGGGAGGCGGGTGGTGGTGAGTGGGTATGCCCCACTCAATGTGGTGGGATATGGCAAGATGAACATGGGACATGTCGGATCCCCCACATTGTACGTTAGCTCATATTTTGGTGTTTTTCTTCTGTCTTACCACAGGGATTTGGTATTTACCGGTAGGTAGATGGGGGCCTTCTTTGGTTACCAGAGAGGACGGCTCTTGAATTGGTACCAATTCGGAACTTACTTTTGACTCTTTGAAAAAACCGGAGAATTTGTGGTGTTAAATATTTGCGAGCGTATTATAGTTGTGTTTATAATGCCAAAATGAATCTTTGGTTAATAAAGTTTATCACATAAGGATAAACTGATTTAATAAAAGGGAATTTTGGGGATATGTTTTTGTCAAATTTCCGGAATCTAAGTCCGATGCGTGTTCTTTATTTATTCCGCGCCTCGCGTTGCCCCTTTGAATTGTGACGTCACTACGTGTATTAGCAAGTTGATTGACGCCGGCATTTTAAAAAAAAAACCACCGTCCCACCTTCCCCACTCCTAAACTAACAAAAAGAAACGATTCTGCTGCTGTTTTGTTGATTTTTTTCAGATCCGTTTGTTGCACCAGAACACAGATGCCTGCAGATGAAAATACATTACCAATATTGCGTGCAGTCAGTACATGTATGTGTGAAGCCTGATGATACGGAAAACCTTCAATTGGGAGAAAGTGAGGCAATGACTGGTTCTTTGTTATTTCTAATCTGTTTCCGATTATTATAGGACAGTTATCTTCAAGAACATTCAGATTTCGAATATCAATATTAAACGGATGTAATTTTTCTTAGCAGGCAATGTTTTCATAGATTGTATAGTGACTCTCATTTTATGGACAATTTAAAATTATAAAGTTAATAGACTTTAATAGATAATTACATCTTTTTTGTACAATTGTGTGAATATTTTCTTTGAATGATTATGTTAGTATGTTTATTTCTATGAATGAATAATAAATTTTGTCACAGTTGGGCGAGGCGGGATATGGCAAGATGAACATGGGACATGTCGGATCCCCCACATTGTACGTTAGCTCATGTTTTGGTGTTTTTCTTCTGTCTTACCACAGGGATTTGGTATTTACTGGTAGGTAGATGGGGGCCTTCTTTGGTTACCAGAGAGGACGGCTCTTGAATTGGTACCAATTCGGAACTTACTTTTGACTCTTTGAAAAAACCGGAGAATTTGTGGTGTTAAATATTTGCGAGCGTATTATAGTTGTGTTTATAATGCCAAAATGAATCTTTGGTTAATAAAGTTTATCACATAAGGATAAACTGATTTAATAAAAGGGAATTTTGGGGATATGTTTTTGTCAAATTTCCGGAATCTAAGTCCGATGCGTGTTCTTTATTTATTCCGCGCCTCGCGTTGCCCCTTTGAATTGTGACGTCACTACGTGTATTAGCAAGTTGATTGACGCCGGCATTTTTAAAAAAAAACCACCGTCCCACCTTCCCCACACAGGGGCTAGGTGCGTCCGAAAAAAAAAAAAAATAAAAAAAATACTATATAATACTACAAGGGGGCGAACTCACTTGCTTCCATTTTTTTAAGTCGTCGTGTTAAATTGATCGTAACTTCGGAACGCCTTAATATTTTCAAAAAATGTTTCCACCAGTCGAAAGTCAAGTAATTTTCCTTTCCAAAGAGACCCCAATTGTTAGTGTAGGCCTCCGAACTGCTGAGGTATCATACACGAACCAAAACAAAACGGCGTGAAAATCCGAAGTCGTACAAACGTTGGGTTGACCACTTCCCATCTGTGTACAGACTTTCCCATGCGTAAACGAGTCATTTTGACTAGCTAAATACTTTCATCCATTCAAATTATGATAAAATTTCTTACCTTACGTCAATTTATATGTCCTTTAAGTCTGTTTTTGAAAGAAATCCCATTTGCATCCTTGACAAACGCCATAGACGTGAAAATTGAGAGAGAGTTCTAACGGGCTTTTTGATTGGCTGAAACAGAGTGTTTCAGCCAATCAAGAGTGTTTCAGCCAATCAAAAAGCCCGTTAGAACTCTCTCTCAATTTTCACGTCTATGGCGTTTGTCAAGGATGCAAATGGGATTTCTTTCAAAAACAGACTTAAAGGACATATAAATTGACGTAAAGTAAGACATTTTATCATAATTTGAATGGATGAAAGTATTTAGCTAGTCAAAATGACTCGTTTACGCATGGGAAAGTCTGTACACAGATGGGAAGTGGTCAACCCAACGTTTGTACGACTTCGGATTTTCACGCCGTTTTGTTTTGGTTCGTGTATGATACCTCAGCAGTTCGGAGGCCTACACTAACAATTGGGGTCTCTTTGGAAAGGAAAATTACTTGACTTTCGACTGGTGGAAACATTTTTTGAAAATATTAAGGCGTTCCGAAGTTACGATCAATTTAACACGACGACTTAAAAAAATGGAAGCAAGTGAGTTCGCCCCCTTGTAGTATTATATAGTATTTTTTATTTTTTTTTTTTTTTTCGGACGCACCTAGCCCCTGTGCTTCCTCACTCCTAAACTAACAAAAAGAGACGATTCTGCTGCTGTTTTGTTGATTTTTTTCAGATCCGTTTGTTGCACCAGAACACAGATGCCTGCAGATGAAAATACATTACCAATATTGCGTGCAGTCAGTATATGTATGAGTGAAGACTGATGATACGGAAAACCTTCAATTGGGAGATAGTGAGGCAATGACTGGTTCTTTGTTATTTCTAATTTGTTTCCGATTATTATAGGACAGTTATCTTCAAGAACATTCAGATATTTCGAATATCAATATTAAACGGATGTAATTTTTCTTAGCAGGCAATGTTTTCATAGATTGTATAGTGACTCTCATTTTATGGACAATTTAAAATTATAAAGTTAATAGACTTTAATAGATAATTACATCTTTTTTGTACAATTGTGTGAATATTTTCTTTGAATGATTATGTTAGTATGTTTATTTCTATGAATGAATAATAAATTTTGTCACAGTTGGGCGAGGCGGGATATGGCAAGATGAACCTGGGACATGTCGGATCCCCACATTGTACGTTAGCTCATATTTTGGTGTTTTTCTTCTGTGTTACCACAGGGATTCTTGGTACCAATTCGGAACTTACTTTTGACCCTTTGAAAAAACCGGAGAGTTTGTGGTGTTAAATATTTGCGAGCGTATTGTGGTTCGTGTTCCTGTTGATCTCTCTATTTTGGTTACATGGAGTTTTCGCCGTTGCCAGTGAAGCACGGGTTTGCCAAAACTCTGAAATCGGCGGTCTGCCTTTTCATCTTGCCTTATCCAGTTTACGCAATTTCCACGCTGTGGCCGTATTTTTCCATCTATTATAGTTGTGTTTATAATGCCAAAATGAATCTTTGGTTAATAGCACATTAAATTTTTGATTATATATCCTCAGTGTGTGGGATTTTTGACATACCAATATTTCTGTACTTAAAACATATCACTCCATGTTCATTTTTAACGCTTTTATTCGGATTTTTACATGTTACTGATAGTCGAATCACGTGTCAGTTACAGCCATTTTCATTTAGAAAATGAAATTGCGGAAATTTCACAAAACCTGAAAGACTTGGCTTTATTATCACCGAGTATGCAATAATCTGTATTACATGGAAAAAAAAGAAGACATACACTGTATTTTGCATTTGAATAAAAACGTACAAGTAGATATATTTAATTTAGTTAGTATGACAAATCTATGGAATAATCTTAATCATATACTCACAAAGTCAAAGGTTGGATTTGAAAGCCAAATAATTCAAGTCTTGGGGAGCAAGATAACTACAGTTTCTAAACAAGATAGACCACTGTAAGACTGTACTCCGTAAATGTACATGTTGAAAAGAGATTATGATGAGAAGTAATACCTTGTAATCGCACAGCTAGAACCATGTAAGAGTAAGTAAGCTATTATAGAAATTCGAAGATGGATGCTATCAGTGTCTGAATCGAATAGAGTTTGCTGAATAAGATTACTGAATAGATGATAAAATTTGCTAATATGAAGGTCAAAATAAAACACTCGCGAAAATAATCACTTATACAGTAAATAACAGCAGTCAATTATATCGTGACTTCCCTAATTCCCACACTTTCCAGTACTTCATCTGTTCCTGCCACTGATATATTCCGTTTGTCGTAGTGGCAATGCCGTCTTTTCCTCTTTCATGACTTATCACCAGAATTTTAATTATAGTAACACGACGGGTGATACTAGTGATGCAGGAACTGCTTTACCTTCCGGTGCACCTAAGTTCAACCCGTGTTTTAGTGGGGTTTGCATTTCTTAATCTTTAGCTTTCTATGCAGTGTTTCGTCTACCGTTGTTTTACTCCAGGTGTTTAATGCTTTCTATGCAGTGTTTCGACGACCGTTGTTTTACTCTAGGTGTTTAATGGGGCTCATGTTGCTCAAACTTTAGCTTTCTTTGTAGAGTTTTGTAGATAACTGTTGGTCCTTTTGGCCATTGCATTGTCTGTCCTTTGATTTACGTCTCTTGATTCCCCCTCTTCAAACCTTTCTTCCACACCACGCTCATTCCAGCAACTACAACATACAATACACACTACCACAATACCCATCAGCTCAACTGATATAGGAATTATTCACCACTGTACTCCTTTAAGTTCACATGTCATAGAAATCAACAATATGAGGCAAAGCTGGATGATCAGGACTTGATGAGAGATATTCATCTATACCAATCGACAGACATATTTGATTTAACAAAATGGCGGTAGAATCGACTGGTAGAGTAGAATCAGAACAAACTGATAAGTCTGTAAATTGTCATCATCATCGTATATTATTATCTGCCTATACCTTGTCCGGTTATAGCCACATTAATAATGTAGATATAAAATTTAGGGCACACTACGCGTTTCTAGTATAACCTTCATCATGTACGCTCAAATCGAAAGATTGGAAAGCCAAATAATTTAAAGTTTTGGAGCAATAAAACCATAAGGCCTAAGCAGAATAGCCAAAATCGGCCAAGGTCACAATACCGTCAAAATCGTAAACCTACCCACCTTACAGAGATATCTAGTTTAATTGTCTTCAAAATTGACTGCAAAAGTTGGGAAATTAGAACACGATGTATACCATCTCCGAAGAGCTGTACGACAGCACGGGTTATGTGTAAGTAAATTTAGAAAACAGGAATAAAACCATTTATTCCACATAGTGAGGGCAACATGTAGAATAACCGTCAACAGAAGAAATCCCAGGAACTGAACTTTTCGCAATATTTTGTAAATAGACGTTAGAGAATACCGAAGTGGCGATCAAAAATGGACAATCCAGAGAAACTTACTTGCAACATTGGGTACACAAGACGAAGAAAAACAAAAACACAACACAATATGTGTTGAACACCACTATGCGCAAACAAACACAAATAAGACACGATCCCATCTACAAACAGAAAGTAAAAACGAATCGAACATCGTTTTTATGACACATCACAACACAGAACTCAAAACGTAAAGATATATAAGGGTAATAACAAAATTACCGAACTCCGAACAATCTTACAAAGGGAAAGTCAAACTCATAATTATATAAACAGACAAAATCAGTCAACAACCGGAAAACTGTGAAAACCGTAATGACCCTGACTTAGTACAGGCATTTCTAAAGAAATGGTGGGTTGAATCAGATTTTAAAGCGCCAAACCTCCCGCTTTCATTTCGGCTCAAAGTTTCCGGCTGTCACTGTAACAGTATTTATAACAATACTGGAACAAAATAGGTAAAATAGTTGTCAAAGCAGTACCACATTCAGTGAAGTAAATGTCAAGGACACTTTTACGTCACACATTGATAAAAAAAATATTTTTGACATTTTTATTGACTTCCTTATCTTTATACATTTTCACTATATGAAAATGCATCGTTTATTATCGTATCTGCAGAGACGGAATATATTTCGACAAGATCTTGGTATCGGAATATAAACTTTTTAAAGAGATCGTAATAGGACTACACACAAAGCTAAACAGATGAGCAACACGCACCCCACGAAAAACCGGGTGCTCGGTAAAAGTCTTGGCAGTGACAGAGAAAAGAAAACATCTACTTAAAAAGTAAAACATCCAATAAGACTTTGCTTAGTTACAATAAGGTAAGACATCAAGTATATTTTGTTTTGATACAAGTACTATTCGTGATTTTTCATTTGTAAACAGCAACCAATTTATTGCAATAACCATAAATTTAAGGATTGTTGTACTTGAGGTAGTAACATTTTTCAACCGCATTATACATTAGTTGAATTTTTGACCATCACTATTTAAATTTTAATAATAAATTATTAAAAGTTATCTGTATTTTGACGGATTCTGATCACCCCTTTGGTATCTTCAAACTCTTCTTAGACATCATATGTCTTAAATTTTGTGGTAAGTAAGATTAGACGAGAACAGTATTAAAATAAACAGGATTTACCTCCCCTTTATCACTTGTATGTGAATAAATAAAATCCAATTTACCGTAGATCTATTCAAGCTTAGCTTTGAAAAAAAAGCTCTGAAGTGGGTGGGTGGGTGGGTGAGTGAGTGAGTGAGTGAGTGAGTGCATAGCAATTTTTCAGCTATATCATGGTGAGAACAAGTTAATTTTCAATCAGATAATGATGAGGTCCACTGTGTACTAGACCAACTAGATTTTTAGTGCTAGCTCACTGAAACAACAGTCCAAAGGATAGACAGGTCGGCCCACTCGGACACATTATCCTGATTCCGAGCCAACCAGTCTTTGCTCTTTCTCCTTAATGCTGCGTGCTTAGCGGAGAAGCAACAAATACCAAACTTGTCGTTTGGTTTGACCCGACCGGGGCTCGAACCCACGAGTTACCGCACTCGAGGCGAGCACGCTAACCATTACGCCACCGATGCGGTTGTGACACATTTGAAAAACAATAGAAGCGACATGAAAAGTTTGAACAACAATAACTGTGACATGACATATTTGAACAACAATAGCTGTGACATGACATATTTGAACAACAATAGCTGTGACATGAGACATTTGAACAACAATAGCTGTGATATGACACATTTGTAAGTATTTGAAATCCAATATTAGTAGATATGGTGAAAACTCTAAGACCGATTTTTTCTTTTTCTTAAAACAAATATGAGCACAATCTCTGTTGTGTTTTAATAAGGGGAGGGGGGCTATCAATTATGTAATTCCTATAAATAAGCAAAGTCTTAAAAATAGTAAATAAATCGGTTAATTACAACACATGTTGCATATTTGTTCTAAATGACACTTTTTGGATCCCACCATTCTTTTTATGGCCTTTGTTCTCCCAGATCTGTGTCTATACTTCCTAAAGGTAATAGTTGAATGGCTTTAGTTCAATATACTTAAAGTCACAGGTTTTCACACTTAAATGTATTATTCCTATATAAGAAACGTGTGTTATTGCCTTTCAAGCTGTAAAAATCGTATTCGATATCTTAAGCCATTCTCTCCAATACGTGATTATACTAGTAATGAACATACCAGTTTTTGTTGAATATTATTTCCTTAAAGAGGCATTAGCTACGATTTTGACCAAAAAAATTATGTTTTGGAAATTGGTAAATAGCTTTAAAATGATGAAATAAAGGTAAATATTTCACATTAAACAGCTTATCGTACCACTTTTCGCCTCTTGAGAACGAAAATTACCATCGATTTATTATTTCCTTGCAAACAAATAATTTAACCTTGCTTTCTCCGTATGCAACTGACCTTACTAGTGACAGGTAAAAACGAATAATTTGTATTTTGTCGCTTATTAACTCCAAACTTGCATGGTTCATTGTCCGTAATTAACGCCGATTAAAAGCAGATTCACAGAAAATAAGAAATAAGTGCATTGTTGTACTGATTTAATGACCATTCGGCAAACCCCGTAAACAATGCCGATAATTAATAAGATGGCGTCCATTTCTTGATCGATCTCAAAACACGAGCAGTTGCACTTTTTTCTCCCGATGCGCGTACATTTCATAACATTTATAAGTTACAGAAACACGTTTTATTAAGGCTTCAATCATATCTGATAGTTTTTATGGGTAAAAAAAAATTACGATTTTGGCAGATAATGCCCCTTTAAATAAACGAAATTTACTATACAGGATCTACATGTAACAGAGGCATACCCCCAAATACATTCTAGCAAACCCCATATCTAAAAACTCGACAAAATTCAACAGTATTACAAGCTTAGGTTTTTCAAAAGCCGATTGGCGTTTTTTATTATTATGATCACTATTTTGCAAGTGCAAATGGACACATTTTCAAAGTTTTTTTTATAAAGAAATTGAATTTATTAAACAAACCAACGAAACAATCTAAGTCATGGTAGGATAAATAATCATTTGGTTCCTTTTTTCTAAGGAACCGTAGGAGCTAGGTCAAATCTGTCTGAAAATCCAAATAAAAAAATTCACAAGGAATCTAAGGGGAAATCCCATCAAAATTAAACTTGAATTAAGAATTCTAAATTATGGACTTCGGTCACCTTTGGTCCTGTCATATTTAGGAAAAGGTAAAAGCTACAACAAATCTGTTGATATACCCCAGACGGGGATTTTTAAATGGAATTAAATCCAAAAAAAAACTAAGCCTATACCTTTTTATTTATACATGCTCGCTTCACACGGAGCTGTCTCTAAAAATGTTGTGAATGTCATTCTCCTTTGCCCGAAAATTTAAACTTATAATGAGCAATAGTTTGTTTTGGGAATGGTTGTTGGTGGTCCTATGTAAGGTCAAATAGTCCGACCTTATCCAATACATTTTCCATCCCGTTGTATAATCTACATTTATGTCCATGGGCCCATACCAGTGCCATCTTTTAACCTACAAAATGTGTGTCATCTTGTCGGAGTCCCGTTTTGTGAGAGTTCGTGTTTTATGAGCCTCTTTTTTTTATATTTTTGTGTTTGTAGTCGTTGTCATATGGTTGCATTTACATGTATATATTGATACCCATTTGCTTGAAAATGTTTAAGAACTTGTGTACTCCACTGAGATATTTGTCTTTGCACTAGGTATAATGCAATGCAATATCCATACAAATAATCCGGGATAGAGTAACATTCACGTCAATCAAATGTATATGGTTATGTAATAAAACACAGCATGGTCCTTACCACATTGTGACCATTAAATATGGATTTAATCATGGAATATAACGTACTAAGTGTTGCATACAATTAAAAAAACCCATCTGTTACTCGATTTTCCATAATATTAGTTCGGAAGAGATTTTGTAAAAACAAAAGATTTTCAGCACTTGCTATGGGACCATTTTCTCAGGTATTGTCTTAAATTTAATTCATTTTTGCATACATCTGAGTTTAGATCTCGGTATTCTTCTTTTGGATTTATCACATAAATGTATTACGAATGTCATCATTGGGTTATTGGCACTTAATACAGCTTTCAACAATTGTTCAGTTTTATCGTGCTAAAGAAGAGTTTGAAGAAACCAAAGGGGCAATCAGGAACCGTACATTGAAGGACAGACAACACAATGGCCAAAAGATAAAGGACAAAGAACGATCTACAAACAACTACACAGAAAACTAAAGATCGAGCAACACGAACTCCACTAAAAACCGGGTGAACGCAGGTCCTCCGGAAGATTAAGCAGTTCATGCTCCACAAGTGACACCCTCCGTGTTACTCTGGTTACAAACCCGGTGATAAGTCACGAATGAGAAAAGGACCGAGAAGTGCTTATGACAAGTGTTCTTTCGTGACACAGATATACCGTAACGGTTAACAAAGTCAGGATGGCTTCAACTTAACCACTATGAAACCTTGATTCAGTAGTTTCCTTGTTAGTAGCAACCCTCTATCAAGGAAATACTGATGGCATCACAAGCTCTGAAATATCGGCGCAACTGAGAGATATATAATCAATATTCAGATGCTGCTGGAATGTTGCTACATATAAATGGAAAGTTCACAATGATGAAAATTGAAATAATCTCTTTTGTCGTAAAGTTTCGTTCTTGACCAGTCCTCTCTGTCAATTTCGAGGTGTATGTCAAAGTATGAATCAGGTCTAGCATAGTAGGCGTAGTAAACTTTTAGTAAACTTTTATTTGTTTCATGTTAACTGTGTAGGAAATCTGCTACAAACAAACAAATAGTTTATTGTCAATCACGTCGCCCACAAAGGAGCTGTATAATCAGTACAAATTTAGATACAATGATTAGATTAATTTACATGATTTCAATATTAATAATATACATGTACACAAGTTATATTTATATGTGGGGAACGGGCTATTGGTGTATGAATACAACAAACACAATGATGACAGGTTAATAATCCAAGAGGCAGAGCATCACATGTCATGAAACACATTTACATATGAAAACAAATAAATAGTCATTATGACAAATAAAACTCCTGAAACATGATACATAAATATATATATTTTTCTAATTATTGTTAGATAAAATTTCATGCCTTAAGTTATTCAATTTATATAATAATTGATACAATTGGCTACATATAAATGTGTCCTCAGCTGACATTAACCATATAAACTTTGAAACATTAGCCAAAGATTTGAAATTTTTGTATTTATTCTCAATATTATATAAATTGTCATGTCTTGCTTCTTCTAGTTTTGGGCATTCTAGCTGTATCGGTCGTATCCTTTATTTCAAACTCAATAGGATAGATGCAAAATCACCAAACTTAGAATTATTTAGTGAGAGGACATCATCTACATAACGGGACGTGAATTTAAAAGATCGGTCTATTTTCTTTTCATTTTAAGAAGCCCCTGTTTAAAATCTGCCTCATACGAATAAAGGAACAAGTCGGCGAGAAGAGGAGCACAGTTTGTACACATGGGTATGTCGACTGTCTGTTGTAAACCACTGAAGCGCACCGAGAAGATCACCAACATAACACAAGTCACAAATAATCTTTATCACATAATGGTGGTATCGACTACGACTCGCCATAGGCCAGAATCGAACTTATAACCAGCACTGATTGCATATGTATATGTAAATCCAACTACCATACCATTACGATGCCAACTTTTTGTATTGCATACCCCAGTAATTACTTTGAATGTATCAGCAAAAAGCTAAGGAAATTATTGTATCAATATAATTCATTGACATTTTCCAGATATTATATTGTCTTGTTTTGGGGATATTGGTGTCATATGCACAGTGTGCCATAACCTCCATTCCACTTCCTGCTTCGCTGCAAAGTTGTCTGGTTGACAAAAATGTAAACCACGCCATTCTAACAGACGAAGAAGCAATTGGTACGTGCATGACAGAGTTTATGTGGTTGAACAACAGAAAATGCAAAGGAATTTCAAAATGGACAATGAATTGGTTTGCCTCGCTTGCTGTCAATAGATCTAGAAGTTTAGACCACACTTTACCTAATGGTCCGAGAGAACGAAAGGAATACAGAGTGTTAACTGATACCGAAAGAAATGACTACCATCGAGCTGTTAATGCTTTGAAACGAAATACCGTAAGTTTGATTCAATCATTTTAGGCCAAGCAAACCCAGATAAAATAAATAAACAAATGCAGAGTATTCGCAAGACCTAATATTTGTCGAATTTAGGATATAATCCGGATACAAAAACGACAATAGTATAAACACAAAAATAAAAGAAATACTTTGTAATATTGTACTGAAGTTGTTAACTATTTTTAGATCTCTTGACCTGACATCACTTTGTTTTGGCGTCCGTCCATTAGTTAACTTTTTTTCAAATGTGACTGAATTATTCTTAGGCTATCTATTTTCAAAATTGCATGTATCCAATGATCCCACCATTCATTCAACAAGGCTGCTTAAATTACATAATATAAACTGATTACATGTATAAAGCACTTCTACTCAGCCACTATTTTCCACCACATGAATTAAGATTTGAAAAGTATCTCTATTTTAAAGAAAGTTATGGCATATGCTACGGATTTCGATGAAGCATAATGCGTTTTGCCAAATATATGCAAATTGGACTGATATTGACAACAATCGATAATTGATCTTAAACCACTGAGCCAGTTTAATACAAAATAATCTGGAATTGTCCTTTGGTGATCTCCTTTTAATTTCATGTCTGACCACCATCAAAGATGATCGTTGTTACTAAAATAGAAATTCTATAAATTTCCAAAACTGCAACATTTAGACTAAAATGAGATGAAATTTAAACAGTAGTTTTATGCTAATACGTCGCTTAAAATGACTTTTCCGTTATTTCATTTTTTGGGGAGTAGGCAAATTGGGCCTCGTTTTACAAATCTTAGTTCTAAAAATTGTCGTCCCTAAAAACGAAGTTGACCTGAGTCTTCCTTGGTGGATGTATCCCATTTTCTCACCAACCAACATGGCCGCTGCAACTGTAAATTGAACATGTGGATGTTTAAGCTGTTGGAATATGATAAACATGTCTGCTTATTTTCTATAAATTTCGATTTTTGTTGAATACACACAAGTCGGGCTGACTTTGAGAAAAATTTAATTTGAAAATCTTAACCAATGCTTCAAATTAAAGGAAATCTTACGTGCTTGGGTGTACTCATTTCTATTCAGTATCAATGGCCACCTTTACTAACTTTAACTTCCTTGTTTCAATATGAAAGTGCCTGAAATATAAACAGTGAGTACATAATATATATTTCTATAACCTGTATTCCATGTTTTTGTGTGAAGTATGTAGTTTTTGTCGAAAACGCATTTTGGTCTGTTTTCGACAAATTATTAAAAAAATATCAGAAAATTATTGGCCAAATTTAACCAAACCTTACTGGCGTGGTCCTTGGGTAACTAGACTAGCCTATATTCATCCTCCCCTTAATACAAGGCAACACACTACAATATAAATAGTTACAATAAATATAAACGTAGCGGTACAACATATTTTACAAATAAGCTATGTCAATGGGGAATAACTCTAGGAGACATTTTGTTTTCTTTTTTCTTAAAGTTTAACATAGGGCTTTATTTTGATATGGGAAAACCATTTCATTTCTCTGAAATCACTGAACCATCGGAAATCAAACGTTACTTCTATATTCCCCGGACAGTCAAAATGTCTGTTTTTGTGATAATCAGAACTTCATGATGGCAGGGAAGATATTAAACGCATCAATAAGTATATATTCATATTTGCATACGAAATGCGATATCTGTGGTGAATTTAGAAAAATAACATATAATTGGAGTTTAAGAGGTAGATATCTCTGAAATTTATTTTCAGGATGAATTCCCGAATAAGTATGATGCTTTTGCCATATTTCATCAAGGTTTAGCAGGAACTGCAGCCCATCGTGGACCTGCCTTCTTGGGATGGCATCGTTATTTTCTGTTTCTGTAAGTTTATTGTTACTTTGGGTGAATGCGATCCCATTATATGGTTCAATGCGCTGTGTGCAAGCAAGAATCATGTGTTCACAAGATTTCAATCTTGACGCCGATATATATGTATCCACAAATTGTCCCTAGGACACTTGGTATATAACATTTACAATTCATAATCAATATGATATACATGTATCATCAAACATTTAATCAACCAATTAATTTAGCTATACAGTGGAACCTGTCTAATCTGACACACCAAGGGACCAAGGAAATGTGTCAAATTGTACAGGACGTCAGAATACACAGGTTTTATTTGAGTTAACAGCACTACTTTGGGAGCATCAATTCATGTCGGGTGTCGGAAAACTCAGATGTCGGATTGGACAACTTCCACTGTACATACAACTCTGCTTCGACTGCACTACTAGTATTTAAAGGATTTAGCAATTATAACACCCTTAATGGCAATGGTTCCATGAACTTGTTGTGAGGCACGATACCACTGCAATAAATCGTTAACAACTTTGCATTTGACATCTTTATGAATTTTTGTCATCTCTATTTTATTTCCATTGTACCATCGAAGCAGCAAATCGTTATTACTCAAACAATAACTGACCGCCACGATATAACTGAAATATTGTTGGAAGTGGCATTAAACACATTACATAGTGGCGCTATGATAAGCTAATAGAGGAACTATGGAGGCGCCACTGGAGATCACTCCTTTCTCATTCATTTTCGCATGTTACCATACACGAGGCACTCATTTACGTTCCGTCATCTATTGGCTCTCCCTGGCTAATGTTGCAAAGTGTTTCGAATGAAATGCCTCTATATAAATGTTAGAGAAAACCGGAGGGGCAATCAAGAATGGACAATTTATACACACGGGCAACATTATACACAAGACACAAAACGATGACGAACACAACAAACAAAACCGAGGGTGAAACTATGTGCTGGTGAAGGTTAAGCAGTTCCTGTTTCTTGTATGACACCCACCGTATTAAATATATAGTCAAGTCTTCTCGATGTTAGAGGAAAGAAGTAATCATCTACTTAGAGGAAATGTCTATTGTCAATTGAGAAAGTTTTTCCATCAATTACCTTTTAATATGAAGGAAATCTAACGATACTCATTAACCGTTTATAAGCGAAAATTGGTACCCACCAATGTAGTGGGAAATCACTGGTTTACAGTGAAAATGAAAAAATAACTGACATTATTAAAATGCTGGATTTTTGGAGTTTGGTGGTCGAGTTCCAATAGATTATCGACATTCCATTTGATGCCTTTTCAAAGCACCTGGTCTAGCTTCCGATTATATGTGTGCATGGTTCTATCTTCTTGCTATATCTCATTTTAAAATTATATGTTACTCTGGTTCTGTTTTTCTCTCCTGATGTGGATTTTAGTTCTGCCTCCCAGATGGTATTTTTCCTGTATCTTAGAACAATTACCGTTTTTTATAGAATTTGTGGTAACAAAATGACCTCTCCATCAACATTGTAGACCTGTTCCTTTCTCCTGTGCAGTGCCAAAACAACTAATAGGTCAATAACATCTCCGACACAGTACAAGTAAATCATTTTACCGATAAGCATAACACAATGTGCACGTTATTTCAAAGCATCGTAACTATTGCTTCGTGAGTTTCTCCATGTCTCATGGTCATAAAGATAGGTAACGTGGGGTTCGTGTTATTCGATCTTTAGTTTTATATACATGTTTTGCAGATCGTTGTTTGTCCTTTTGTACTTGTTCTGTTGGCCATTGTGTTGTCTGTTCTTCTTTGATTTACGGATTTCGATTACCGCTTTGGTATCTTCAAACTCTTCTTACTGATGATTGATGAACAATGAACCGACTTAATAAGTGGCGGATGTCCAAGTCGAGTTTAAGACCAAGTTCGCTTCTGTCTTGTCCCAATACCATATTAATTTATACTTGACAGATATGAGCAAGCTCTACAGGAGGAGGTTCCAGGTGTTATGCTGCCTTACTGGGATTCAACAATAGATGCAGAAATGACAGACCCAACAGATTCTGTTATATGGACTGAAATATTCTTGGGAACTGGGAATGGGTCAGTAAAGACAGGGCCATTTGCTAATTGGGTGACGTCTGCTGGAGAATTAACAAGGGCAATAGGTCAAGGACAACTCATGAATAAAGAAAGAGTTCGTGATGCAATAAGAAACCATAGTAACCACACAACCTTCGGACCGGATATAGAAATGCAACATGATAATGTTCATTTATGGGTTGGAGGTCATATGGGTCGAATAGAAATTGCTCCATTCGATCCAGTATTTTATATGCATCATGCCTTTATTGATTGTATATGGGAGCAGTTTAGGGATCGCTTAAAAAGTAACAACATTGACCCAGCAAACGATTATCCAACTGGAACAGGTGGTCATGAACACTATCAAAGGATGATTAATTTACCGCCATTTAAAAGCAGACGACCTTCACAGTTTAATGGCAGGTATTTAACAAACAAAGACGGTTATCGCGATTTTTGGACAGACGAATACTACAAGTGTGCTCCAATGCCTGAATGTAGTTATGTTAACCCTAATTGTGGATCTATATGGTTAGAATGTAACATATTTCTAAACCGTTGTGTATCTAAAGGATCGGCTGCTGCTTTACCGAAGGTTACACCTGATCAAATGATGACAGCTAGCAAACAGCTGTTTCCAAACCGCAGACATTCAAACACAGTTTCATTTGATAATCTTGAAGATCTGCCAGTTTTAACAAAGGAAATAATTTTTTCAGGCGATATGTTTTATTTGTATCTCAATTCTCTGCATGTCGCTGAACATCAAGTATTTAAACGTGCCGCTTTCTTAAGGCAGGGCAATGTAATTCGTCAAATTCAGACAAGACGTGTTCAACCATCATTTCAGACAATGTATGTCACGTGGCCTATGGTTCCATTTCACCATGTGCAAACGACGAGTAGTACTGTATTTGACCACGAAACTACCCACAGAACTACACCACGTCCTAGATTTACAAGACGTCCCCGGGTTAGAACGAGACCTTCAACCCACCGTGGGACAATATCCGATTTGTCTAATGACTGGAGTATTGGCGAGTTTTATATTCCAAAAATTGAAAAACCGTGTGATGGCTATCCTATACAGAACACATTCGTAATGGATTGTATAGCTAATACTAATCTCTGGGCCTTTGTTCCAGTAAAGGTTGTACATGTTCGTCATGGAGATCTAAGATATACTACTTATCCAGTCGGTGAAGATGGTCGCTATGCAGAAAATAATGATATTTATTCTCAAGGTTGGCTAACATTTTTTAATGGAAGACCGATTGACAAGCGTCCAACATTAAAGAAATGTCGAAATGATAAGTCGGGTCTGGTAAAAATACGAATGACATCTTACGGGATCAACTACGCCGGAACTTATAGTGATCACGTATTTATAGATAATCGGCAACCAGTAGCGTCGGCCATATCATTTATAGCGGTCAAAAGTCCAAATGTTAGAGAAACTAAAGTACTTTTTACAGCTGTTGATCAATGTGGAATAGCATGTAGAGCATATTGCCTTGTTAAGCAGAGGAAAAATAAATATCCCAAATACGAAGAATGTAATGGCGCAGTTTCGATAACATCGGAGTCACCATATGGTTATGCGACGTCATATAGGGCAGCTGCAAAGAAGGTTTGGTGTCCAAATAGCGATATTCCAGATCCTGATTCTGTAATGTATGCTGATGACAGTCAGGTTCCTGTCATATTTTATTGTGATTATCAAAATTACCGTCCTGAAAAATTATTTACCAAACAATAACCTTAAGTGCTCTTAAGTATTTAGATAATATAAACTATATTTCTGGTTTGTTCATTTACTAGTTGATACAAAACTTTAAAAAACCAAAGAATTACAAAAACTTTAATCTCACATTCAGGTTTATTAATGATTACTCTGTTAATTGATAATCCAAACTTTACTAACTGAATTCCTTTGATATATTACTCCAATAAACTTGAAACAACAGAAACAGCTTCCTCTACCACATTTCTTGACATTTATTTCACAATTGACACCAATGGTCAGCTTTTTACCAGACTTTATGACAAAAAGAAACGACTTCAATTTTGCCATTATACATTTTCAACACGTTGATAGTAATATACCATATTCCAAGCGCTTCCGCATATTGAGCTTATATATCTCAACTAATACGTTTCGCTCGAGTTTGCAGTTTGTATTCTGTCATTTGCGTATATATGAAGAGAGATGATCTTGGCAATAAGATTGTGGGTCAAGATTGACCAGTGTTTCCCTATTATGCTTCCAGTGCTTCCCATGGCCTTGTATACTATCTAATATTTAAATGATGGTTGAGGCTTTTTTCAGTACTAAGGGATGTTTGGTCCCATAAACTAGCTTAACCACAACACTGTTTATTGAGGTGCCTGCATCAAGCCGATCAACTATATGTGTATTAGTTGTATCGATTTTCACTTCTTTTCTACACTTTTTCTATTGGCTTTTGGAATTGAAGGTATGGTATGTTTTGTTTTTTTTTCATTTTATTAAGTAATTTATCTTTCCTATGCACTTTACTGTGTCGCAACGCGTAAATAGTTTTCATTTCCGGTCGTTTCAACTGACTAGAAACTCGGTGACACATAGTATAAGCGTGCTTTACAATGCTGATCGAACAGTTATATATGAGGAAACAATTACATCATGACCTCATCATATCACAAAGGGGGATGAGCCCAATAAAATGAGCTTACCCCCGGCAAACAAACGTAAGAGAAAACTGAAGGGGCAACCAAGTATGCACAATCCAAAGTTACTGGCAACAATAGGACACACAAGGCACAGGACAGAAAAAACACAACACAGAAAACAGGGACCCACCAAAAAGCGGGGGTGAAACCAGGTGCTTGGGAAAGGTAAGTAGTTCATGCCTCTTATAAGACACCCGCCATGTTACTCATTTTGTCGAGATGTGTTGGACACCATTATGCGCAAACAAACACAAATAACAAATAAAACATCAGCCCTCCTACAAACAACTGGGGATAAGGACGAACCGAACATCGTGTTATGCCGAGATCATAGCGAACAACACAACACGGAACTACGAACGTAAAGACACATAAGATGACAAAATGTTCAACACAAAGCATACTGCTTTAAACCGGGGCAAACTCCAGAGACACGAGTCTTACGTATGTGGATGGTGCTACTCTCCTTCTACCTAAAAAAAATCAACTTGCATCAGGTCACAATATAGCAATTGTAAGTGAAGCCTTTTCTATCCTACCCATCATCTCCTATTGTACTTGTAGCAATTCAAATACCCGTCCATGCCACTCCCACAGTTGCATGTAGTACAGCTCGCTAAACAGTAATGAATCAATAGAACAATGGGAGACAACTCTTATACGATTTATAAAGATAACGCAGTTACTATATGTCAAACGTGACTGACTTTCCATTAATTTGTAGCAATACTCCAGCAGTACCAGCTTAGAGATTTTACATTTTAATAACTGATACGTTATTCTAGGGATGATGTCCTGGACAGCTGTTAACACAAAATGCTCTCAAACAAGATAAAGTTGCTCCTGGATTGAAATCATCTCTACAGATGTTCTACCATCGTCTACACGAACTGGTTGAACATTAAGAAATATCCATTTCTCATATGGCAATAAATCTGTTCCCTTTCAGATATTTTTTTTTCTTTCCTCTATCACCGATATGCAAGATTTCTACTGGAATTGACTATGAGTAACAGGACAGAAACATGAACTGCTTATCCTTCTCTGGCGCCAGGGTTCATTTTAAATTTATTTGGTTTGTATGGGGGGTTTTTATTCTTTTTTTCTTTTCTTTCCTTTTTTGCTTTGTTTTTGCTTTGTTTTTTTTTTTTGTTTTTTTTTTGTGGGTTTTGTTTTGTGAGGTAATCTCCCGATACTTATGCAAATCAAAGCATCCGCTCACCCCCCAATTAAAACCAATACCACCTTTTGATCGATTTATTTATTTTAACGTCGAGTGAGTAGTTTAAAATTAAACAAATCCGCCCTCGTCAAATATACCTGCATATATTCTCTTTTTTCTTTGGCAATCTAAATCACACCCATCCCAGTACCATCTTTTTACCCCCATGGTATCTTTATTTTCAGCTTACCTGACACCTGACACGAAGGCTCATGTTAGTTATTGTCATCACTTAACGTCCGTCTTTGTCGCGGTCTTCTGTAAATTTTTCACATTTCAATCTTCTTCTATACAAAGTGTGAGATTGTTATTGGTGCTGTTCGGAAATTCAGCATGGCTGACATGGCCAAAAATGTGTTCTGATAGGCAGATATTTCAAAAATATGCTTCTCAGATAAAAACCATTAAACAGCTTTGATTATGCTATTGTAGAAATGTTCTTTAGATGGAACTGTACTAGATTTTAGTTTTCAGTGCCGATCAAAAACAAAAAGTGCCGTCATGGCCGTTTTTAACACATGGTCCGATGGGATAATGAATAAAAACTTTGTCTTATTTCTGTATTCCCTGGTACTTATAATTGCAAATTATTGTAATGAGTTCCGAGTGGATTTTTATTCATGTTATTTCAAAACTTGTTACATATTGGTTCTGTTTTTGGATTCGGCTGACCCCATACCGCAATATTATATCATTTAAATCCATCTACATACAGTTCCTGTTAACACTATGAAATTTCACTTAGGAAGCACCTACTCCCAAGTTTTTTTCGGCCGCAAAGAACAATTTATCCGAACTAGTAGTTGGGAACGAAGGGAAGACATAACTCACCCTTAGGCAATAAAGACATCCGTCCATGAGCCCAGCCTTGTGTGATTTGTTGTCTGCTTGATTTATTGTTGGTAAATTTATTTTCGTCGTGAATATTACTGAATTACTGCTCAATTGACGTTAAACAGCAATCAATACAGTACCAATATAGTAATCACTTCATATCTAAACATTGGGCCGTCGTGGTCATGATCGTATGGTAGTTGGATTTACAACTACCTATGCAATCAGTGTCTATCGCCTATAAAGTTGTGAATTCTAATCCTGCTCATGGCGAGGTGTACTCGATACAACATCATGTGATAAAGTTTGTCAGTGACTTGCGGCAGGTCGGTGTTTATCTCCGATTTCCTCCATCAATAAAAGTTACCTCCACAATATAACTGAAATATTGTTGAACGTGGCGTTAAACACCATGAACCCCTCTCTCATATCATTCCTTACCTACTTTGAATGTGGTTGCTACAACATGTTCTGCGATATGTATGAGGAAACAAAACGAAAATGTTTTCTTAAAGCTTCAGCGTTTATCTGCACTAATAAAGGGTTTATTAAACTCCACGGGTTTTAAAAGAATAAAATGTTATTTAAAATGTAAAGTAGTTTGAATGTAATCTAGATTACAGAAACTGTACAAGAATTTAAATGAGCTATTATATTAGTAAATATAGTGACATTAATACTGTTACATTGACACTACTATTTTCTTTGTTTATTTGACACAAAGCATTTTTACGTTCATGGCATCCATTAAACAATAATGAAATGTGTTTGACTGGTTAGATTATGATCTCCCTACAGGTGACAGAGTGGGGTCGGGGGTGCTTTAATATACAACATGGTAACTGCTCAGATTAGAACTGATCTATAACCAAGCCCTGCCTTATACCACATCAAAAGCATCTCATGTAACCATTTAGATCGTCTTGTTAAATATTATCTTTAACAGGTGCTCGTAAGCAGTTAATTTTGTAACTTTACACTTTTATTAAATTCTTGTTATTATTTGTGATTAGAAATAATGCCTTGTGTTTAACGAATCAAAAATGTACTTTAGCAATTAATGTGTGCCTTTATTCAGATGCCCTCAAAATGTTCCGCACTTCAAAATGATTCCGTACTTTTTTTAATTGTTTTTTTCGAAAAAGATTTCATTTCGAAGGAACCTTGGGGTATAGAAATAGCGCAATAGGGTACAACCCCTCCCAAAAGGGGGTTCACTAGTGCATAGGACGAGTAAAATACAGGCCTCGCCTTATGATTTGACGTAAATGAGTGTATCGTGAACCTCACGTTCTTTATACGTAAAAGACGACTTCCGCAACTACTCTCCACTCAAAGCTAATAGACAGATTTAAGGAATTAGTTCAACTATGTTTCTTAAAAAGAATGGTCAACGTAGATACAAATATCTTATTTTAGCAAGGGACAAATCTTATGTTGTAAAACTAGGCACTCTGGTTCTCCACTCAAAGCTAAAAGACAGATTTACGGAATTAGTTCAACAATGTGTCATAAAAAGAATGGCCAACGTAGATACAAATACTTTATTTTAGCAAGGGACAAATCTTATGTTGTAAAACTAAACACTCTGGTTCTTCCAAAAAGTTCCCTGAATTCTAATAACATCAAAAAGCTTGAGTTTCTTTTAATGACAACATATTTGTTATGCTTGGTGGACGTGTCTTTCAACAGATAGTTTGTATTCCTATGGGTATAAACTGTGCTCCTCTTCTCGTCGACTTGCTCCTTTATTCGTATGATGCAGACTTCATACAGGGGCATCTCACAAAAATCGAAAAGAAGCTAATCCGATCCTTTAATCTCACTTTCCGCCATATAGATGACATCCTTTCACTAAATAATTCTGTAAGTTTGGAGATTATGTTGATTGCATCTATCCCATTGAGCTTGAAATAAAGGGTACCACAGGTATAGCTAGTTCTGCTTCATATCTTGACCTACAGTTAGAACCTGACAGTGATGGCCGATTTAGAACGAAACCTTATGACAAAAGAGATTATTTCAATTTCCCATTGTGAACTTTCCATTCATAAGTAGTAATATTCCATCAGCACCTGCATCTGGAGTATATATATCTCCGTTGATATTCCAGAGCTTGTGTTTCCTATCACGATGTTGTTAATAGAGGGTTGCTGTTAACAAAGAAGATACTGAACCAAGGGTTCCTCTTGGTTAAGTTGAGGTTATTATTTCGAAAGTATTATGGTCGCCACTATGACTTGGTTAACCGTTACGGAATATCTATGATAAATGACCTCGGATATTCCGTTTGTCGTAATCACAATCCGCTCCGTTTCCCATTTATTACGTATCACTGGATATGCAACAAGTGTATCACAACAGGTGCCAGTAGTGGAGCAGGTATTGCATACCCTTGCAGTAAACATGAGTACACCCCGGTTTCTAGTGAGGTTCGTGTTGCTCAATCATTAGTTTTCTATGAAGTGTTTTGTAGATAATATTGTTTGTCCTTTTTGGCCATTGTGTTGTATGGTTTTCAATTTACCTCTTCTGATTACCCCTTTGGAATCTTCAAATGTTTCTTGCAGCAGTTTCTACTGAACAATACCTTGTTATGTGTGGTCGTTGGTTTCCCGTTGCAAGAAAATTATCCGACCCCATCCGTCTTTTTTAATCCTGTGGGAATCAGAACTGTCGCCTATAATCTCATCCTAGTGTCACCATTCTATCGTTTGTACACTTATTCTCGTCTTGAATACGGTCAACCCTGTATTAAGAGTTCGCATTTAGGACCAAGAAAAATTGGCTTTATAAGACAGGTGACCTCTTAAAAGAGGTTTAATTAATATGAAATTTTCTATCACAGGACAAGAAAATGTGACCTTTAAGTACTGCTAAATAGACGTGATCGCATGTGCAGGTTTGGTTGTATACTGGTCACATGACGATAAACAATCAAGTACAAAACATGTATATAATATCCATATTGCTTAAAATGAACACGAGCAAATCTCATTAACACAGTTTTAAAAGTTTGTTTTTTTTGTGGGTTTTTTTTTGTGAAATGTATTATTTTCAGTATGTTTTGGTGGTATCGGTTTTTTTTACTATTTAAAGTGGCATTTGTTGAATTCAAACCAAATTTTAAATGATCGTTTTTCTCGTTATGTTTTTTCATTTTTTTTATTTCGTGACTAGCAAGATTATCATACAATCGCACCAAAACAATGAATTGGGTAAAAGTGCAGAATGTCGATTGATATGATCTAACCCGTAATATTAAACTGTGTAACCTTGAACGGACAAAAACACAGGATATTTAACAGCTATCGTTACTGGGTGGTAGTTAGGTAATGACTATGCTTTTTTCCTCTCGGGTATATACAGGAACGACATTGGTCAAAACATTGAAACCGTTGTTTATTTCACATTCCAATGCGACAGGCACGAAATAATGACAAATGTTCATCGAAATCAACACTTGAGTAATACAATGGCGTCTTTCCACGGCTGACTTCCGCATTTTGTTCATAAAACTTTTTTTAAATGATGTCACTTTGCACTGAAACAATTCATTTAGATTGAAACATGTGAATGAGAACTTGACGAAGACAATTCCAGTTTTTATTTACACCCGCAGGGTAGAAACAAGGTACTATTTCTATAGCCTGCACTTCATTTGGGGCATTGAGTTAATATGAGACGTCCATAACAAGTAGATGAGGATATATGAACTTGATCAACAATAGATGGTTGTTTCCTCTATAATAGATGTGGGTTTGTCAGAATAGTTGTGACATACGGGTATATTATATAAACAGACATCAGTGCATATTGATGACATGTACTTTTATAGGCATATATATTACTATATTTCCGTGATCGATTCAGTACTCACTTTTTCCATTAAACTGGAAACGTATTTATATATGATTTTAATTAAAAAAGAAACACAATCCGTTGTTCTCTGAAGTACAAATGTATGACATTTTTATTTATTAATATACTGTCAGTTAAGAACGGTAACTACCACTAGTGTTTATTTATTAATATACTGTCAGTTAAGAACGATAACTACCACTAGTGTTTATTTATTAATATACTGTCAGTTAAGAACGGTAACTACCACTAGTGTTTATTTATTAATATACTGTCAGTTAAGAACGGTAACTACCACTAGTGTTTATTTATTAATATACTGTCAGTTAAGAACGGTAACTACCACTAGTGTTTATTTATTAATATACTGTCAGTTAAGAACGATAACTACCACTAGTGTTTATTTATTAATATACTGTCAGTTAAGAACGGTAACTACCACTAGTGTTTATTTATTAATATACTGTCAGTTAAGAACGGTAACTACCACTAGTGTTTATTTATTAATATACTGTCAGTTAAGAACGGTAACTACCACTAGTGTTTATTTATTAATATACTGTCAGTTAAGAACGATAACTACCACTAGTGTTTATTTATTAATATACTGTCAGTTAAGAACGGTAACTACCACTAGTGTTTATTTATTAATATACTGTCAGTTAAGAACGGTAACTACCACTAGTGTTTATTTATTAATATACTGTCAGTTAAGAACGGTAACTACCACTAGTGTTTATTTATTAATATACTGTCAGTTAAGAACGGTAACTACCACTAGTGTTTATTTATTAATATACTGTCAGTTAAGAACGGTAACTACCACTAGTGTTTATTTATTAATATACTGTCAGTTAAGAACGGTAACTACCACTAGTGTTTATTTATTAATATACTGTCAGTTAAGAACGGTAACTACCACTAGTGTTTATTTATTAATATACTGTCAGTTAAGAACGGTAACTACCACTAGTGTTTATTTATTAATATACTGTCAGTTAAGAACGGTAACTACCACTAGTGTTTATTTATTAATATACTGTCAGTTAAGAACGGTAACTACCACTAGTGTTTATTTATTAATATACTGTCAGTTAAGAACGGTAACTACCACTAGTGTTTATTTATTAATATACTGTCAGTTAAGAACGGTAACTACCACTAGTGTTTATTTATTAATATACTGTCAGTTAAGAACGGTAACTACCACTAGTGTTTATTTATTAATATACTGTCAGTTAAGAACGGTAACTACCACTAGTGTTTATTTATTAATATACTGTCAGTTAAGAACGGTAACTACCACTAGTGTTTATTTATTAATATACTGTCAGTTAAGAACGGTAACTACCACTAGTGTTTATTTATTAATATACTGTCAGTTAAGAACGGTAACTACCACTAGTGTTTATTTATTAATATACTGTCAGTTAAGAACGGTAACTACCACTAGTGTTTATTTATTAATATACTGTCAGTTAAGAACGGTAACTACCACTAGTGTTTATTTATTAATATACTGTCAGTTAAGAACGGTAAGTACCACTAGTGTTTATTTATTAATATACTGTCAGTTAAGAACGGTAACTACCACTAGTGTTTATTTATTAATATACTGTCAGTTAAGAACGGTAACTACCACTAGTGTTTATTTATTAATATACTGTCAGTTAAGAACGGTAACTACCACTAGTGTTTATTTATTAATATACTGTCAGTTAAGAACGGTAACTACCACTAGTGTTTATTTATTAATATACTGTCAGTTAAGAACGGTAACTACCACTAGTGTTTATTTATTAATATACTGTCAGTTAAGAACGGTAACTACCACTAGTGTTTATTATTCATCACCGATAATAGTTATATGTTTTGTTTTGTTTTTTGTTTTTATTTTTGTTCTGTTTTGTTTGTTTTGTTTTGTTTTTATTTTTGCTGGGTTTTTTTTCGTCACCTGTTTAAAAGAACACCAAATTACATATGTTGCTAGAACACTTTCATTCAAGTTTCCAAAAATAACTGTCAAATATACTGATGATCATTTTTCTATTTCTCCAACTTGGTCCTTTTTTTTTTTTTATTAAGCAGTGTATCAAAAAAGATATTCCCATTTTAGATGCTTAAATTATTCCCCATTTTCAAAAATATAGATATTATTCAATTAATCGGTAGCCATCTTAAAATTCAGGTCTGAGTCCACTAAATCAGCCAATCAGAACTGGGCCTTGTCAAAAGTAGTACTTACTAAAACAGACCTATAGAAAATTCAGACTAGACATTAAATATGGAACGTCGGTTTGATATTTTTAGCGATCTTTGGTTTTATATGTATGTTTCGTGGATCGTTGTTTGTCCTTTTGTACTATTTCTTTTGGCCATTGTGTTGTCTGTTCTTCTTCGATATACGGATTCTGATTACCCCTTTGGTATCTTCAAACTCTTCTTATGACACTTGGAGAAAATCACACGGTCACTAAAAGTTGTAAATTGCTAATTTTCAAATACGTTATAACTACCGTTTATGTATATGATTTGGTCGACGGGATTCGAACCCCGCATCTGTCGCTTAGCCTTACGTCCAGCTCACCAGACCACTCGGATACATCACTATACAAAATACAGCTTCCATAATCGGTTCCAATAAGTGTTAGTTATTATTGTAATGCGAATCTAGGAATATACATGAGACAAGAGTTAAAGCGTGAGTAGATTGTACATTAGATGACAGCAATATAATATTCAACTGTATTGTATATACTTCATCATTCGATCACCGGAAATATAGTATACAAAACGTGTGCGCAAGTGGCAACCATGCAGTTCGTTATATTTAAGAAATAAAATTGTGTTTAGACTAAAGTAGATGTATATTTTACAGATACGCGACACCCTGGTTTATATTAAATGAAATGTCCATATAATTTGACTATTATTATGATAAGCTAATTAAATAAAGAACAATACCCATAATAGTCTGTTTTCCATTAATTAAAGATTTATGACATTACATATAAAAATACAATACACAGAAATACAAAAGAACATTAGATTTGTAAAATGATACAAGTACTATCTCTTTAAGTCTGCCTTTACAGATTATATCTTATTGTTTTCTAAATTTAGGATTTCAAAAGACCAACACGTTAAAGGAAACCCAATACTGGTTAAAAGAGAGAAAAAACAGAACAATAACCTAAATTCTTTTGTAGACACTACTTTTTCTTTAGGTGCAAGTTATATATAGATAACAAATGTACTTTAAGGTCTTTAAAAATGTTATTTAGTACTCAAAATCAATATTAAAGTCCTGTAAGAATACTACTTAGATAATTAGGGTTCACATTAAATATAGGTCGGAAGGGTTTTACGAAACTGCATCAACTCCATATGGTGTCCGCGGTACTCTTGTCAGAATTATTTTAAAATGTCGAGTTAACAAGCTTGAATAACAAACACCTATAGTTTTCAATAAAAAAAAATATTGGTCACTAAAGAAATATTTTCGAGTCATTGGTCATGTGTTCAACCAGGATCCCCGTGATTCTTGAGATATATATATATATATATAGCGTTGATGATTTAGAGGTCCGTAACGTTCAATATTTAGTAATTATCAGTGTCTTTTATTTGTTATGTACAATTTGCGTTCGCTGGTTATGCCGGACTTCCATCAAATAGCCAACTATCCTCCTTTAAGATGCCTTGTACCTTTAAGATGTCACGCTCTTTGCATGTTAAAGACAACTTGTAGCAGCTCCTTATGATCAGAGTTTTATCCCCTTACAAGGGAAACATTTCTGATCTTATCTACTATCTTTCCTTCTCTTGTGGTAGCAAATACATCCGTCCTTAAGCTCGCACTCGACCACATTTTAACTACATGGTTTATCGTCTGTAAACTTAACTGTATGCTCGTCATGATAATTGAAAGAAATACTGCTCACTTAATGTTAAACAGTAATAAATCAATCAATGAAGGGTAACCCGTGGTACAGAAATGGGTAGTTTAACCACTGGGTTGCAACTCACATGGAAGGTGTGCGGGGAGATACAAACTCATAATTCATTCCAAGGGCGGTACATAAATATGCTTAGAGAAAGTCATGCTCTTTGTACATATAGAAAACTTGCAGCATATATTACCTACATGATGATTTATTGATTGTGAACTTGTTCTGTTCATTAATATGCTCAACTTAATTAGTACTGGTCACTTTAAATTAAGCTTTGGCCAAAAAGATGACTTCACTTTACCAATAGTCAACTGCCCATCATTAGTAATAATCCAGGATCAACAGCGTTTGAGGTTTACATATCACATACGTTATTCCAGGACTTGTGCCGGGTACTATGATTTTCTGAACGCAAAAGCTACTCAGACAAAGTTACGTTGCTCCTATGAAGGGACAAATCTTATTTTGATAACAACAAAAAAATCACTCTGATTCTGCTTCCCTTAAACCGATATCATCAAAATGCTCGAGTTTTTGTGATTGACAACATATTTGTTATGTTTTGAGGACGTGTTTTCCGGTTTTCTTTAAAGTTTATCAACGGTCTAAACTACTAGATATGCATAGTGCTGCACCAAACTATCATATCTATTCAGAGCGTTAAAGGGTTATGTGTGAGAAACGACCAGCATGCTATTTTATTTGATAAATAATGCTTATATTGATAACTTTCCTTTGGTTATGAGATCCGCTCTGTTTTTAGTTACGAGATCCGCCCTGTTTTTAGTTACGAGATCCGCCCTATTTACTTAACACAAGGTCTAGTGTATGTATTGCAAGTAACTGTATACATCTAATCCTAAGGTAATTAGTATCAAATTTTAACAAATGTATATTGCATAACTAACGCTTATGTTGTAATAGTCAAGAACACACGTCATCATCTATAAATCATTATTTAATGTAATAAGATAACCATGAATTTGAGTTAGAGGATATATACATTATGTAATATGTCAGACCTTGGGTCAGATTCCTGCATTCCTCTTTTCGATAAATACATGACGAGTTGTCTTTCTGTACATGTCAGGTTGGAAAGTACAGCTTCACATGCAGATAATTGCGTGACGTTTCTTTCCCAGCTTCATATGCTGTGACAAGACAATTAACTAATTTAAGTGACTTTAGGCTGGTTGGTGGTTTTCTCCGGTTACTCCGGGTTTCCTCCACCAATAAAACTGACTGCCACGATATAACTGAAATATCGTTGAAAGTGGCGTTAAACACCATAGACCAATCCAAACTAATTTTTGAACCTTTGTCATTAAATGGTTGCGTTGGCGCTACTTTTTGGTCTTAATGCTTCTGTATATTGCTCAACATTTTTGTAATGTTTAGTACCACATACAATATGTATCTGATTGTGAGTGAGTGAGTGTTTAACGCCAAGCAAGCATTTTGTCAGTTATATCATGGTGAGAACAAATTACGTTTTGATGTGATGATGGTGGCGTTTGTTTTGTACTCGACCAACACGCTGAATTGAATTTGTGTAATACTAGTTAAGTGAAACAGATCGACATGTCCCTTCACTCGGACAAATTATGATGACCGATCCAACTAGTCTTGTGCTGTGTTCTTAGCAATAAATACCTATTTTATTGTCATGTTTGACCCGATCGACGATCTACTCCACGATCTGCTGCACTCGAGAGGCGAGGATGTTTATAATGACATCACAGAGGCTGTTTCTGATAATTTAGAATTTTGAATCAGTTGTTTAGTTCCAATTACTGCTGAGGTGTATTTGAGGTGTTTTCCATTTTCGTTATTCTAGATGTATTTAAAATGTGAGAAAAGCATACTAAAGAGGCTAAGCAATGCCGGAACCCAAATGGAATCAACCGAGTGGAAATGACAAACGGAACACGTTGCTTTCATTAATACCTTCTATACAAGAAATAATTCGCCGCAATATTGCGCATATGCCCCTTAAAAATTAACAGTAAATTCATTTAACAAGCAATCAATGTATGTGCAAGGTTTCTAGTGTGATTTAGGCTTAAAGGCTTCTACATATTATCACATACATGATACAACGAAGTTTTTATTATACCTCACAATACCCTTTCTGTTCATAAAAACAATATCTGTATCACAGAATATAAAATGTTTACTATATTCAACTCATGAAAAGTCAAGTCAAAGCAGCTTACAAGTTAATATTAAATTAAAGGACCGATAGCGGTAAAAATGCAAATTTACTATTCCACACTACATTTTTGCATTTAAAAAAACTTTCAGCCCACTCATTTTAGCCAACTCCCTTCGTAGTTACTTTAAGCATATTTTATTGTCATACAAAACAAGACAAATGGATAAGACACAAGTTGTAAACTTATGAAGTCTTCTCCGCTACATATAAACATTAGCAATGACAATATATTACAAATACAGATAATATGAATAACTACTACAGCAAACATTGAAGATAACATAACAGGACAAAAACAGTTCTATTGGTTGCAATATAAGAGTCAGTTTTGTATAATATTTATCTTTAAGCACAAATACGGAAACGTATATACAAGGTCGTTGTCGTCTGATGTATATTCAATATATAAATTTAGTGGACAAATCTTTTAGAGTTAACAATGTATTTTTGGACGAGCAAGAACAGTTTAGAGTTTTTGTCGTTTTCAAAAGAGGCATTTCCAAATAATATAGTTTCGATGCTTATATCAAAACCCAAGTTACTCATGCCACGAAATAGTTGTATTCTGTGTTCAGTATATATATTACATTTTAAAAAGAAATGGTCCACAGACTCGATGTAATTTCCACAATCACAATTACAAGAGGCAATTAAATTACATCTGAATAGATTACATTTGAGGCTACTACATTTTTGACGTAAGCGAGCATGTAATATATTAGCAATTCTAATACCCGTAGAAAAATATAATGGTGGTTTGTCAGGTATGTCATAAACTTTTCGTATTTCGTTTTTAAACATTTGTTTGCAAGGAGAATTTCTCAAATCTGTTGGCAGATTGTTCCAGAGTCTAATAGTACTTGGGAAAAAAGAACTTTGATATAAACTAAGCCTTCCTGAGGGAATTGTGAAGTTTTTAGAGTTTCACAAGTTATAGTTATTGGTTTGACCCACCGTAATAGGTAATAAATCTTGAAGATAATCAGGTGATTGGCCACTGACTATGTCATAGAATAATTAGTTTTCTTTTTTCACGCCTAACTGAAAGTTTTTCCCATCCCGTTTCCTTATAAATAGACAGTATACTCGCATAAGACGTTAAACCGGTTACTATACGTGCGGCTTCAAGTTGAATTGTTTCAAGCCGTTCTGAGTCGGCGAGAGTACAATTATCCCAAACCTCTCCTGCATATTCTAAAATTGGACGAATAAAAGTTAAATACATAGTTTCAATGAAATTTCGAGATACCTTAAATTTAAGTTTTCGCAGAACTGCCACTTGTTTGGATGTTTTTGCAATAATAGTATTTATGTGGTTTGACCACTTACAATCTGTACTTAAAGTGATACCTAAATGCTTATGACATTTTACTGGATAAATTCTAGTGTTTTCTATCCAGAAGAACAAACCAGGAGGTACTATCTCTAGTATTCGAATAGACAATGTCAATTTTAGTAGGATTAAGTTTGACTAACCATTGTTTGGACCATTCTGAAATATTGTTTAAGTCAGTATTTACCATGTTACATAAACTATTCATTTCATACGATTTTTCTCCTATGGATGTGTCATATGCAAACAATCTACACTAGCCTATCGTTTCATCAGCAATGTCATTAATAAAAACTAAGAAGAGAAGGGTCCAAGGATGGACCCCTGGGGAACCCCTGCCTTAAGATTACCTTTCCCAGAAATCGCATTTTTTTATTATTACCTGTTGTTCTCTGGCTGAAATAAAGCTACCTATCCACTGGAGAAGATTTCCTTTAATACTATATCTTTCTAATTTTAATAATAAGCCTCGTAACCACACTCTGTCGAAAGCTTTACTCACATAAGAAAATGTTAAACATATAAGCTCACGATTATCGAGTGCCATACATATTTCATTAATAAGCTCTATAAGCTGGTGTGTTGTAGAATGGCCAGGGAGAAATCCAGACTGGAATTTGTATATCAATGCATTTTCCATTAGAAAATTAAATATATGTTTGTAAACAACCTTCTCAAACACCTTGCTTATAGTACTAAGTAAAGCAACAGGTCGATAATTGGACACGGACGATTTGTCACCAGATTTGAATATCGGGATAATATGGGCAAGTTTCCAATCCGCTGGAAATATTTTATCTCTCAGCGACTTGTTAAAAAGGAGACGCAAAGGACCAGCGATTTCATACTTTACTTCCCTATTAGCATCTTGTTACTAATACGGTCGGGGCCAACTGCCTTATTGGGATCATGTAATGAGATTATATCAATAATATCTTGTTCAACAACAGTAATGTCAGTTAAAGTGTTGGGACCCCGGTCGTCAAAGTCTGGTAATGGTATGTCGTCGTCTTGCAGGTCAGTTACGGAACAGAAGTAATCGTTAAGCAAGTTGCGTTTGTCAGAATTGTCGAATGCACTTGCGTCGTTCTGGTTTGGACTACGTAATGGAGGATATTCAGAAGATGGTCCCTCGCCTTTAATGAGCATTTTTATAGTTTTCCAATATTGTTTGCAATTTGTATTTCTTAACTCGAACAAAGATTCATTCATACTAACATAAAAGTTTTCCTTTGCAAATTTCTTCAAATTATTCACTTTGTTCCGTTGATTTTTATATTTACGTTCATTTGTGCCTATTTTATTTTTAATATACTTTTTCCTAAGGCGATCTCGGATTCGTATTTCCTTTCTAATCTCAGATGTCATCCAAATCTTATCGTTAGGTCTAATTGTAAGTGGGTATACATTCATGTGCAATTTGCATGAATTTTTTAGTAATCAGATTACAAGATATATCCATGTCGGTCTGATTGTTAATAATACCGCCCCAGTCAGTGTCCCCTACCATCTGCTTAAATAAGTCATAGTTACCTTTATTGTATAACCACACATTCCTTTTAAACGAGGTATCATGATATCCACAATTAACAACAATATATGTGAGATCATGATTGCTAATAGTACGATTTATTTGAATAGTAGTCGACTCAATAACAGTGATTGAATCAGAAAGAAGAATGGAATCCAACAAAGAATACGAATTTGAACCAAATCTGGTTAGGTCATATATTTTATTTTCCAGTCCATACAAATTAATGATGTCAGCTATTTCAGTGGGTAAATTTCCGAGAAAGTCAATATTGTAATCCCCAAGACTGATAATTTTACTTGAATAATCAAGAGCTGAGCACACCATCTGGCTGAAATTCCTCCACAAAAGGGACCCGGTCTCAATTTGAGACCTATATATTATATTTAATAAAATGTTACCTACCTTCGATTTTATTTCAAACCACATTGCTTCCCTTCTTAGTTAACGGTTTCGGTCTCTACGACTGTCCCCAATTGTCTTTCCTTCTTAACGGATGATTTTAAGTGTCTCTTTGGTAGTCTCGCACTCTCTTCCAAGTTGATCCATAGAGTTATAAATCCATGAGATATATGACTGTAACTCAACACTCTGGTTTTGTTGTAGAACTAATCGTGGAAGTTTCAAACAGTATCTATGCTAATGGTTTGTCAACTGTACAGAGTCTGATAAAAGCGAAACGGAAGAGATTGCAGAGCGTGGTTGTACTAGAACATGAACGGTGAACTAAGGACCCTCATCCTCAGACATAGCGGCCGTAGTGAAAGCTGTTGGTATGATACTTGATACATGTACAGGACATGTTGATGCTCATACGTATACTAAAAGTTCTTCAAAAGAAGCACGATGTCCTTAACCAACAGAATACCTTACATCCTTTATTTAATACCTTAGTACTCAGAGGACGGTGTCTATATAACTAATTTTCTAATACTAACCCGTAACAAGGACTATGGAAATCGTGGTAAAAAATAAAATGTTCATTTCGTGTCGTAACACGACGGGTGCCACTAATGGAGTAATAACTGTTTTTCCTTTCCGGAGTACCTGAGTTCACATCTTCCCACCGGGTTTAGTAGTGTCCATGTATCCCAATCTATAGTTGTATATGTTGTGTTTTGTAGATTTGTATTTTGTATTGTCTGTCCTTCGTTTAACGGTTTCTGATTACCCCTTTTCCTATTTCCTATTGGGCCTCTATTGTGTACAACTAATAGTGTGTATATTATATAATATGCTTGGCACAAATTGATTGTCATATTTGAATGAAGATTCGTTTGTGTCATATCGCACATATAGATGATTTTAACAATAAGGGTAATAACAAAATTACCGAACTCCGAACAATCTTACAAAGGGAAAGTCAAAACACATAATTATATAAACAGACAAAATCAGTCAACATCCGGAAAACTGTGAAAACCGTAATGACCCTGACTTGGTACAGGCATTTCTAAAGAAATGGTGGGTTGAATCAGATTTTAAAGCGCCAAACCCTTCATTACGGCTCAAAGGTTCTGGCTGTCACTATAACAGTATTTATAACAATACTGGAACAAAGAGATATCGGTATCATCGGTTGCCATGGCAAACAGGGTTATTCCATAAAATGTTACAGCTTGAGGTTCGAGTTTGTATTGGCAAAAGAGTAGGTAACATATTGCTAAGAGAAACTCTACCTAAAGTAATATAGTGATACCTTATCAAAATTTAAATCAGAATTAAAGAAAATTGATGAAACTGAAAATCATGCTGTTCCTAAACATTATTTCTATGGTCCTCGGAAATTGAATATTATTTTAACCCAGCTAAGAAGTTCAGCTTCGTTTTTGAATTATGATTTATTTTCGAGTAGGAATTGTATCTGACCCATCTTGTCGATGTGGAGCTGCCTTTGAAGATTTAAAACATTTCTTTTTGGATTGTCCAATTTACTTACAAGCCAGAACTAAATTGATAGATAATATCAACATGGTTACAACCTGCTATACTCTAGATATCAAATTTCTGACCTGTGGCAATGTAAATTTAACTTATGAAAAAAATTGTATTATATTTAAATATGTTTTTGATTATATCAAATGTTCAAAAAGATTCCTTATCGTATAACTGGTATAACTGGAATTGAATTTGGTGAACATGCACATCACATGAATCCATCTTGATTTTATTTTCCCTTCTGTTCGTGAATATTCATCATTGATTCGTTATTAGTGCTACATATAGTAATGCATGCCTTTTATGTACTTATCTATGTAACAACTTGTAAGTTGGAGAAGACTTCATAAGTTTGCTTAACTTGTGTCTTATCCATTTTGTCTATTTAATTGGCAAATAAAATATGTTTAAGCTAAAAAATGGGGATGGGAATGGAAAATTTCCCCATGATATCTGCCCTGGAATAGCCTTTCATTTTAATATTGAATGCATCTTTGAGTGCTTGAACTCTTGAAGAGATTATTTGATGTACCCACACTCTATAGTACAACGATGTATTGTAACTTTAAAGACTATATTAAGTCTCAACAGCATTACTTTAATATATCCTTGTAGTGTGGAATTCTTTTCAATATCGTCTAATAAGATACTAATACTACTTAACTAAGTAATTCATTAAGCGAACGTGTCGATATTTGTTAGAAAAATACTTTTACATAATGGGCACTCACACTTGAAAAGAAAAACATATGTATAAACAAGCTTAACTTTCTGTCTGCTCTCATACGAATGACCGCTTTGTCCATAAATCTTTACAATTGATAAATACGAAAAATAAATAAAGTGTAGACGTTAAATGACATAATTGACATGAAGTTCATTCACACCTTCAACAATTAAACAGCATATGTTAAAATGAAATAGTTCATAATTACGAAACGAATATATTTCAAGTGTCAGAATATCATGGTATAGTCAATTACACAAGCGGACATTCACATTTCAAACGAAATAAATTAACAACAGGCCAACATTTTTGTGCATCTTGACAAAGGAACTACCGCATAAATAGTCAATTAGGAAAGGTCAACGTCAGAATCAAAAACATTGTAACCACATCGGTGGTGTAATGGTTAGCGTGCTCGTCTCGAGTGTGGTAGATCGTGGGTTCGAGCCCTGGTCGGTTCAAATCTAAGACTATGAAATTGATCTTTGTTGCTTCTCTGCTAAGCACACAGCATTAAGGATTAAGAGCAAAGACTTGTTGGGTCGGAATCAGGATAATGTGGCCAAGTGAGGCTACATGTCTATCCGCAGACTGTTGTTTCGTTGAGCTAGCACTATAAAAATTCAACTTAGCGTGTTGGACTAGTACAAAGCGGACATTGCCCTCATTTCATTGAAAATTAACTTGTTCTCACCATGATATAGCTGAAAAATTGCTGTGTTGGCGTTAAACAACAATAACTCACTCACTCAAACATATTGTAGAGTAATACAGCGAATTTGGTCGTCCACAAAATAAAATAGTATCAATCCTAAAGTTATGACTCAAATAAATAAATTGTTTGCCACTAGCGTTCACTTGTGTGCGAGGACACAGACCAGAGGTATAAATGAGTGGCACATTTAAGAAAAATGCCACGATCTATGCACATTAAGCACAAATTGCAGCAACTCCTACTGGGTACAGGTGACGGTTCACAAGGATCGAGCCACATATTTGCCCAGTGTTTCCCCTGACTGTGGACCAGAATTGGAATAGTCTTTGGAGAGTGTCGTGTTTCCTACACGTCTTAGACCTCTTTAGTATATTTCGAAATAGAGAATGCGCATTGTAGCCGCTACAAAAGGAAACATGTATGGCCCCTACACTGACCTCCATATTTATTTCTTATCGGTGTCTATTGATGTGTTTTTATGTATCACATGCACGACTCGCTCGCCCCAATGTTTTGGTGGGTCCGTGTTGCTCCTCTTTTCAGTTTTCTGTGTTGTGTGTTCTGGTTTTGTTTGTATTTGTTCTGTGCCTTATGCCCAATGTTACCAGTGTCTCTGGGTTGTCCATTCTTGATTTCCCCTTCGTTTTTTCCTAATGTTTATTTATAATGTAAAAATAGTACACCACCCTTTGTGTGTTGTATTCATTCAGCAAGCTGTGATCATTTAGATTTTGTCTGCATATGAAACTCCTGTTCCGCTGATTTTAGTACTAGAAATGTTTTAGGTTTTTTTCTCTCAGTGTAGTGTTTTCATCGTCTACTTTGAGTTAAAATAAAAGTAAGATAGGTCGATGTAAACGACACATGTATATTTCGAACGGAAATGAAAGCTATTATTTGCTATCTAGTGTTCGGATGAATAACAGCGTTTTATATTCATTGTTGTGTCATCTATAGTATCAATTACGGGAGGAAAAAGATTCATGTGTCTGTGTCTGGAAATTTTCAATTTTACGTAGACTTCCGTAATTTAACCCGGTAAAATGCAAATGGTCGACCAAACGCCTTCTTTTATCTTGCTATTTGTGAGAGTTAAAAATCATGACTTTGATACCGTTATCTAAAGGTCAGAGTTGAATCCATTTGTTTGTCAAGTTAGCCTATGTAACAATAGTTAATATCCTAAATAATCTCTGCATAGGGAACTCTGAAGTTACATGGTGATTAGCGAAATGAACGAATTAACCGAATATGAAACTTGCAACATTTTGAAGATCTACAAATAATAATACAATAAACTTTATTATACGACCATAAAAGACGGGACGTAATATGGTTTACCATCGTCCGTCCATCCACGCGGCCTACGATTAAAAATAAGTTTGCTTTCACAATTTTTACACAGTTTTAGGATTTATAAAAGTACGGAACCTTTTCGATTTTAACGATTTTCACTTAAGATTACTTTTGCAGACTGCTTATGGGACTTGTTCGTATAAAAATATTGTTCACATGACAATACCTCATGTTTACTTTGACCAAATTTCGCGATTTTTTTACACAGCCTTAAGATTTATGAAAGTACGGAACCTGTCGATTTTTACGATTTTCCCTTTTACAGTTGAAGAGTAGTATATGTCCACATCACGTACGATAATAAGTTTGTTTGACCAACAGGTCGGTGGTTTTCTCCGGCCACTCCGGTTTCCTCCGTCAATAAAACCGACCGCCACGATATAACTGAAATATTGTTGAAAGTGGCGTTTAACACCATAAAACCAACCAACCAAATCTCATAAAATGTGTATGCAATGTAAAGATTGTCGATTTTAACTACAAAATGTATTTTCAATTTGTTAAGATTGTCCCTTTTTCAGATTTTACAGTGACGGGCGTGTGCATAGTGCGTTCATGATGCTGCTCGCTGTTGGTTGATGTATCTGGTATAATGTCATTAATAACTTAACTTATGATCTACCAACAATAATTTTAACTACAAATGAGAGGGAATATTACGAGGAAATCATAATTCAGATTGACAAGACGAAGCATGTGAGAAATAGATATGTAACAGCGTGAACTCCCACAAGAAAATTGGAATTATGCTTCAAAAGGGTAAGCTTGTCATATGCCATGCGACACTGGTCATGAAGTCATCATTGCAAAGTCGGTATATAGTACAAATCTGGGCAAATGACGTCATTCGCACGTTAATCTTACCTGTTCAAAGTTAAGGTAACATAATTGAATTGTCTGACAACTTCAACATTTTGCAAGAAATTATATACATATATAACAGTTGTCAAGTTAATATATAATACATTTGGCAGATCTATATAGATTCATTTTTAATCTATAACACATTTTATTATTAGATTGTCATGATATTGGTAGATTTAGAATGAATTCGTTTGTGTCTTGTCTCTAATACAAAATGTCAGATCACTGTCATTATCTATTTCTTATCACGTTCTTTATGACGGGTAGAGTATTTATTTTAGATTTATCGATTATCAAGAATATAAAATGTTTTGTTAGTGTTAGGGTTATGGTGTTTAACGCCACTTTCAAGAATATTTCAGTTATATCGTGCCGGTCAGTTTTATTGTTGGAGGAAACCGGAGTACCCAGAAAAAACCAACGACCTGCCGTAAGTCACTGACACACTTCATCACATAATATTGTATCGAGTACACCTCGTCATGAGTGGGATTCGAACTCACAACGTTAGTGTTGATAGGTACTCATTGCACAGGCAGTTGTAAATCCAACTACCATACAATAGCGACCACGACGGCCTCAAAATGTCTCGTATCTTAAATGTTAAATCAGAACTGCCAAACATAATTTTAGCTTCACAATTGAAGTTTATTTGTCCATTTGTCGGTGTATATGGATTAAATTTTAAGGCGTGAAACAAAATGAAACAATGATGTTGGCTTGGTCCACATACGTGCGAAAGGAACATTAAAATATTTAAATAACTGTTATATTTTTGGTTGTATTTGATGTTTGACCTAGAAATACTGAATTTCTGGAGAATAACAGTGGCTCTCTGCGATTCAGCATTCTGTAAATTTCTTTGAATTAATCCTCTTTTAAAATGGTAAATCGGCTGTCATTGTTTGTTTATGTCAACGAGGCTGTTTATCGAAATGTGCATGAAAGCTTGACTTTGGTTGGTTGAAAAAAGGTCCACTAAAAACTTGCTATTGTATATTGGATTAATATATAAGTACCTAAGGTTTATCCATATTTATTTTTAGTAAGTCCCAGTTTATACATGTTTTATTATAAAATCATTTGATATGAATTGACAGATCACATCTTTTAAATAATTTAATATTTTTTGCAAAAAATTTAAAGTCCAGGTAGAACTAAGTCTTTGCATAGACATACCACGTTTTAAATAGACACGATTATAAAACCTATGCCACGGCGAAGCATAGTGGCTATGATTCACGATATTATATAACACATTTCAGGCTCATGATACATAGTGGGGTTACAAAATTAAGGAACGCATAATTATATACTTATTAATAGCGAAACAGTTATAATATATGTGCCCACTTACTCATTGGTTTTCCAGATACATAAATGAGTGTTGATTTAACTTCCTTTAGTTATCATAATTTATGCATAATCTGATATGTTTATGACTGGACAAAAACTTTTTTTTTCCTTCTTCTTTTTTTCAACAGAAATCAACATATATTTTGAATAGTAAATATATAGTAACCAGCCAGTCCTCTAGGAAAGTAATGCAAGGTTGATTAATGTGTCTACCACGTCTATATATGGCAGCTAGAAACATTACTGAAGGTTAAAAGTCTTTAGGGAAGTTAACTTGTCATATGTATAGACCTATGGAATGTTGACAGTGCCAGTTGACCGATTCTGTATGACCACTCGGTATTTATTATGTCCGCAAGCACTGTCTCGTTTCTTGTTCTTTCCAGCAAAAGTGAATGTCCGCTTACAATAATAAATTTGTAGAGACACCATACAAGTTTTATTAACAAATATATAATGTATATGCAATTTGCATAGTATTTTTAAAGTGATTTGTTGATTGCTTGATATACCACCACACATTTAAACAAAACAGGTTTCCGTTTTGGTTTTCCGTTATATAGATGATGTTCTGTCACTTAACAATTCTAGATTCGGTGATTATCTGTTTCTCATCTATCTAAATGAGCTTTGAGTAAAGGATACTACTAACATTCAAAAGACAAACGACACAACACAGGCTGATCAACAAAACAGTCAAGACCAGAACACACATCCCATGGAAGCAGTACAAAAGAGGGAGGGCCATAGTACAGATTACACATTAGAGGCAGGCCGTAAACGCCTACTAAGAACTGTCACGACCCTAGTAAAGGCCTGAAAGATTGTTACAGTGTTATGTAGCCCACGCGCATCAGACCTGTTGTATCACAAAATCGTATATCAAGACGAGGCGGAGTAATACACAGACGCATTCGACCCACATAACTCTACACTAATATACCACTATCCAACATGCCAAACAGATGCAGACCATGGCGACCGACATTCAACGCCGTTTGAGCAACAACAAGAGCAGCATACAATGTAGAAGAAAATCAAGAAGAAAATAGACGGGGTACTAGTCTCCAATAATGGCCATTAGTCCGTAATAACAAGAGCTGGTGTCCGAACGTGACGACCAAACATTAACCAACAAACTGGATTTGTTTTTATGATGTCCGTTTTAGAGAACTTTAGACATATTATTTTTGATCAACATAAGAATCGTCGCTTCCTGAAACAAATTAGTTGTAATTTACGTTGGTCATTCTCTCTTTTATGAAACAAAACCTATACAATTATTTTATCTGTCCTTTAGTTTATAACGGGGAATGTGTAAAGAGCATAGAAGGAAGTTAAATGTTTTAATGATATTGCATGGTGAATTACCTGACCCTGCTATTGTATTGTATATGTTCATGTTATCATTCATTTTTGTGATAGTGTGTGGTCTTTTTGAGTGAAAGTGAATCTGTGTAGATTTGTTATTTTGTTTAACCCCGCCATATTTTGTGTTTGTCCCAAGCCAGGGCCTTTTGGGATCAATTGTGTAAGTTGAGAGGTTATTGTTCGTTTTGGTGGAGTTGTTGACCACCAGTCTTTCTTTTCATAATAAATGTATAACAACACAAGGACTTTATCATTCCTGTAAGAAGAGTTTGAAGATACCAAAGGGGTAATCAGAATGTGTAAATCGAAGAAGTACAGACAACACCATCGGCTAAAAGAGAAGTACAGACAACACAATGGCCAAAAGAGAAGCACAGACAACACAATGGCCAAAAGAGAAGTACGGACAACACAATGTCCAAAAGAAGAAGTACAGACAACACAATGGCCAAAAGAAGAAGCACAGACAACACAATGGCCAAAAGAAGAAGTACAGACAACACAATGGCCAAAAGAAGAAGCACAGACAACAAAATGGCCAAAAGATGAAGTACAGACAACACAATGACCAAAAGATGAAGTACAGACAACACAATGGCCAAAAGATGAAGTACAGACAACACAATGACCAAAAGATGAAGTACAGACAACACAATGACCAAAGGATGAAGTACAGACAACACAATGGCCAAAAGATGAAGTACAGACAACACAATGGCCAAAAGATGAAGTACAGACAACACAATGACCAAAAAAGGGAAAGGACAGAAGGGCAAACTATAATCTACAAAACATACACATAAAGCTAAAGATCGAATAACACGAACCCCACTAAAAACCGGGGGTGAACTCAGGTGCTCCGGGAGGGTAAGCAGTTCCTGCTCCACTAGTGACACCAGTCGTGTTAAAGTTTGGTTCCAATTGTTTAAGAGGAAATGGTTGTTATGTATATTGGCTATTCAGACACAAGAATGGCTGAATCTGCCACGTTTTTGTCTGATCAAGTTTAATAGTTTCAGAGTAGAAGATTGAAACGTGGAAAGTTTTTTTCAGACGACGGACGACAAATGATAACCTGACCGGGTCCGATGAGCTGATGAAAAGTAACAAAAATCTGTACACGATAAAACGGATATGTTAACTCACATTACGTGAAAATATCACCATATGGTACTCGTGAGGTAATGTTGACGTCATAAATTTTATTTTCCGTTCTGTAGTTATACAACCGAATTAACCATCCATTGTTTGTATTGTGTTTACTTTGACCGATATAGGGAGGGGCAAACTTGATTCTTCTTACGTATTGTTATGATATTTGGTCAATTAATTCCTCGTTACGACAATATTACCTTTTCATACATGACTCCAGTTGCTTATAAAAATATGTAATATCGAAAATATGTTATGCAAATCTAACCTTTGTTGATAAATTCTAACACAAACATTATTACAACATGCACAACAAAACAAAAAACAAAAACGCCAAAGCAATCCCAGAAACGTATTGGATAATTCAGGAAATAACAAAGGCTTAGTCCAAACTCACCTAGTTGATACGTATACTTTGTTTAAAAAAAACAGTATGGAGCTATAATCAAGATTATACTGTTACAATTAATCTCTTTTATTGAATGGTCGATTAAAAAATAATAATGCACCAGAAGGTATTAAAGTCACAATTATAACCGGAATATACATAATTCACCACAAATTGTTAGTGGAGTTCGTGTTGCTCGATCTTTAGTTTTCTGTATAGTGTTGTATAGAATGTTATTTGTCCTTTTTCTTTTGACTATTGTGCTGTCTGTCCTTTTGTCCTTTTTCTTTTGGCCATTGTGTTGTTTGTCCTTTTGTCCTTTTTCTTTTGGCCATTGTGTTGTCTGTCCTTTTGTCCTTTTTCTTTTGGCCATTGTGTTGTCTGTCCTGTTGTCCTTTTTCTTTTGGCCATTGTGTTGTCTGTCCTTTTGTCCTTTTTCTTTTGGCCATTGTGTTGTCTGTCCTTTTGTCCTTTTTCTGTTGGCCATTGTGTTGTCTGTCCTTTTGTCCTTTTTCCTTTGGCCATTGTGTTGTCTGTCCTTTTGTCCTTTTTCTTTTGGCCATTGTGTTGTCTGTCCTTTTGTCCTTTTTCTTTTGGCCATTGTATTGTCTGTCCTTTTGTCCTTTTTCTTTTGGCCATTGTAATGTCTGTCCTTTTGTCCTTTTTCTTTTGGCCATTGTGTTGTCTGTCCTTTTGTCCTTTTTCCTTTGGCCATTGTGTTGTCTGTCCTTTTGTCCTTTTTCTTTTGGCCATTGTATTGTCTGTCCTTTTGTCCTTTTTCTTTTGGCCATTGTGTTGTCTGTCCTTTTGTCCTTTTTCTTTTGGCCATTGTGTTGTCTGTCCTTTTGTCCTTTTTCTTTTGGCCATTGTGTTGTCTGTCCTTTTGTCCTTTTTCTTTTGGCCGTTGTGTTGTCTGTCCTTTTCTCCTTTTTCTTTTGGCCATTGTGTTGTCTGTCCTTTTGTCCTTTTTCTTTTGGCCATTGTGTTGTCTGTCCTTTTGTCCTTTTTCTTTTGGCCATTGTGTTGTCTGTCCTTTTGTCCTTTTTCTTTTGGCCGTTGTGTTGTCTGTCCTTTTCTCCTTTTTCTTTTGGCCATTGTGTTGTCTGTCCTTTTGTCCTTTTTCTGTTGGCCATTGTGTTGTCTGTCCTTTTGTCCTTTTTCTTTTGGCCATTGTGTTGTCTGTCCTTTTGTCCTTTTTCTTTTGGCTATTGTGTTGTCTGTCCTTTTGTCCTTTTTCTTTTGGCCATTGTATTGTCTGTCCTTTTGTCCTTTTTCTTTTAGCCATTGTGTTGTCTGTCCTTTTGTCCTTTTTCTTTTGGCCATTGTGTTGTCTGTCCGTTTGTCCTTTTTCTTTTGGCTATTGTGTTGTCTGTCCTTTTGTCCTTTTTCTTTTGGCTATTGTGTTGTCTGTCCTTTTGTCCTTTTTCTTTTGGCCATTGTATTGTCTGTCCTTTTGTCCTTTTTCTTTTGGCCATTGTGTTGTCTGTCCTTTTGTCCTTTTTCTTTTGGCCATTGTAATGTCTGTCCTTTTGTCCTTTTTCTTTTGGCCATTGTGTTGTCTGTCCTTTTGTCCTTTTTCTTTTGGCCATTGTGTTGTCTGTCCTTTTGTCCTTTTTCTTTTGGCCATTGTAATGTCTGTCCTTTTGTCCTTTTTCTTTTGGCCATTGTGTTGTCTGTCCTTTTGTCCTTTTTCTTTTGGCCATTGTAATGTCTGTCCTTTTGTCCTTTTTCTTTTTGCCATTGTGTTGTCTGTCCTTTTGTCCTTTTTCCTTTGGCCATTGTGTTGTCTGTCCTTTTGTCCTTTTTCTTTTGGCCATTGTATTGTCTGTCCTTTTGTCCTTTTTCTTTTGGCCATTGTGTTGTCTGTCCTTTTGTCCTTTTTCTTTTGGCCATTGTGTTGTCTGTCCTTTTGTCCTTTTTCTTTTGGCCATTGTGTTGTCTGTCCTTTTGTCCTTTTTCTGTTGGCCATTGTGTTGTCTGTCCTTTTGTCCTTTTTCTTTTGGCTATTGTGTTGTCTGTCCTTTTGTCCTTTTTCTTTTGGCCATTGTATTGTCTGTCCTTTTGTCCTTTTTCTTTTGGCCATTGTGTTGTCTGTCCTTTTGTCCTTTTTCTTTTGGCCATTGTGTTGTCTGTCCTTTTGTCCTTTTTCTTTTGGCTATTGTGTTGTCTGTCCTTTTGTCCTTTTTCTTTTGGCTATTGTGTTGTCTGTCCTTTTGTCCTTTTTCTTTTGGCCATTGTATTGTCTGTCCTTTTGTCATTTTTCTTTTGGCCATTGTGTTGTCTGTCCTTTTGTCCTTTTTCTTTTTGCCATTGTGTTGTCTGTCCTTTTGTCCTTTTTCTTTTGGTTATTGTGTTGTCTGTCCTTTTGTCCTTTTTCTTTTGGCCATTGTATTGTCTGTCCTTTTGTCCTTTTTCTTTTGGCCATTGTGTTGTCTGTCCTTTTGTCCTTTTTCTTTTGGCCATTGTATTGTCTGTCCTTTTGTCCTTTTTCTTTTGGCCATTGTGTTGTCTGTCCTTCGATTTACGGAATATAAGGACAAAAGGACAAACAACGATCTACAAAACATACACATAAAACTAAAGATCGAGCAACACGAATCCCACTAAAAACCGGTGTGAACTCAGGTGCTCCGGAAGGGTAAACAGTTCCTGCTCCACTAGTGGCACAGTTTGTCAGTGACTTGTGGCAGGTCAGTGGTTTTATCCGGGTACTCCGGTTTCCATTACCAATAAAACTGACCGTACGATGTAACTGATATATTGTTGAAAGTGGCGTTAAACACCTTAACCTAACCCTAACCCAACTAATTCAAACGTTTGTAGTACTATGTGGTCATGTTTATTTACATATATAATCCATTTATTTACAACAGTATAATTGATAGATTAACGAACATAATATTATTGTATTGTTGTGATATGTCTTTTTTACTGTAGTCTTTAAGTGCACAGAAACTTGTTTGTATATTTTGTTCAGATTATTATTTAATCCCAACGTGCACTTCAGTGCCAAAATCATTCAACAATAATGTCAGTCAATTGGATTAGTGTATTGGTCGTGGTACTGTCAATAATTACTTAATGTCTGAAGAAATGTACATTTGTGGTTCTACATTGAAACAAAACACAGACATGACTTGCAATTCACATTGCTTATGCAAGCTACACATTTCCTTACACATGATCTAGGCCTGATACTACGTATAGTGATAAATATTAATTTTTATGACGAGTTTTACCGTTCATTTGTTGAATAAAAGAAAAAGAAAATACTGGAATACACTTGTTTTAGTTACTGTAATAACATTTTCTAAAAATGTGTATAGGAAGAGGTAAGATCAACTATTGCTGCCATGCAGTGACGAACCTTTCTAAACTTACTAACTGGGATTTGGGTGTAAAAGATGATAATTATGAACCACTATTCTGAATGGCGTTTTTTTTTTTTTTTATTGGTTTTTTTTTCCTAACTTATAACATATAATTTCCCCACTTCAACTCGTAAATTTACATAGAAATCGGAGATATTTCGTCATAAAACTTCACACATGGTTTTGTCTATCATATTTCTTGAAGACAAACATAAAATTGTATAGCATTTATCAATATTTTATGAGTATCAACAGTTTTTTCAACACCGTATATGTTTCTCGATACAGCCGCAACTTCAACTCGTAAATTTACATAGAAATCGGAGATATTTCGTCATAAAACTTCACACCTGGTTTTGTCTATCATATTTCTTGAAGACAAACATAAAATTGTGTAGCATTTATCAATATTTTATGAGTATCAACAGTTTTTTCAACACAGTATCTGTTTCTCGATACAGCCGCCCGATTACAGTGACCCAGATTAGCACATCCCAGCAGTTTTTTTCTTAATAAGGTTGTTTAATAAAAGTGTCATTTATCATTGGTTGACAATAAACAAAGTAAGGCAAATGTATGTAAAGAAATAAGACAGTCGTTTTAATTGTTTTCTATTGCTGTTTTCTGTTATATGACTAAAGGCGTTGTACCTCATTCCCTCGTGTATTCCTCAGTTTACGTGTAACGACATAATTCTCACTAAACAGCTGTTTATTCATGTTACACTCGTTGTTTGTAAAGATCATAAATACAAAAACATGTACACTATACACTTATATCTAAAGAATATGACCCATAAAGGTAATAATGACATCCTTTATCATATTATACTATTTCCTACCATGCTAGTATTGCAGTCAGACCCGTAACCTTTAATGGCTAATAAAAGTACATGTATGGCAAAGAAAACAGATACAAATTTATACATGTAACACGTGAACGGACATTTTTTTCTGTTTTCAATCAAACCATTTTTTTATGATGATTGATTTGGCACGAAATACCTGGGTTATAATTGGTAATGTATTATGTCCTAAATTAATATTATGATAATTTTTAATATGGGAAATGTCTTTTTTAGGGCTAACAGTAATGCCTTTTTATTGAATAATTGTCCCATAATAGTGTTTGAATACAGATGGGAAAATATATTATATAGGGTTCTTTGATGTCCTTTCATTTGCAGCGACTTAAAATTCCACGCTTTCTATCTAAGTCCTTTATTTATAAAAATTAACTAGTTTAAACAGAATTATTGAATGGCCTTTTTTATATATTAATAAAGGATTTTATCGTAATACGAAACAAAAACAGACATGACCTGTAATTCACATTGTTTATGCAACCTACACATTTCTTCACACTGAGCTTATAGAACAGTGCCGGATTTAGGACAAATGAGGCCTTGTGCTAGTTAAGCTATGAGGCCCCTTACTTGGGCCCTGAAGGAGGTAGACCCGGTAGGCCTACACAGGCAGTCAGGCAAACATGCTCAGGAAATTTAGGAATAGTTAAAATTTTTAAATTGCACCACATAAGCAAAAATGCCTCGTAAAAAATTTGTTTGGCAGAAAGATTGCCCCCCCCCCCTGGCCAACGGGGCCCTGTGCTTAAGCACACCTAAGAACAATGGTAAATCCGGCACTGAGTACATAGTGTTAAATGTCCATATATACAGGAATATTTATATAAGAAACGAGGGTAGCAAACAATGTTAAAAAAACACCAGAATTTTGGATACATATCAAACCAGAGACTGCAGAAGGTTAGGGTTATGGTGTTTAACGTCACTTTCAACACTAGTCCAGTAATATCGTGGCGGTCAGGGTTTTATTGGTTGAGGAAACCGTAGTACCCGGAGAAAACAACCGACCTGCTGCAAGTCACTGACAAACTTTATCACATAATGTTGTATCGAGTACACCTCGCGTGAACGGGATTCGAACTCACACAGTTTTATGGATAGGCACTGATTGCATACGTAGTTATAAATCCAACTACCATACGATCACGACCACGACGGTCCTTGAGAAGAGACTGTAGAAGGTGGGAAACCATCACCTGTTCAATTTAAAGTATAAAAGTGCAGATCTTATTTATGTATCGATGTAAATTTAGTTTTTAAAATAAAAATTGTTTATATATTATATGTCCTTGGATTAAATCATACAATTTATATTAAGCAATTTTTGTCATCACCATTTTTACTAACGATTTTGTATAGAAGAGACCAAATTGCATGCTGGGATAGTATGATTAGAAGTCTCTGTGACAAAAACGTCTTATTATCCAGAAAAATTACTTTCATAATATTATTTAAATTTATGTTTAAAGATACAATTAACACTGCAGTTAACATTTGAAGTCGTTTGGTAATTCAATATTCTGTTGACAGCCGACATATTTAATGTGAAATCTAGATCTTCGCATTTCTATGCGTATTTATGTCAATCTTGTAGTTATTGACCTTAACACATTTTATTTATATTTGCACTGCAATATTTAAAGTTTTCGTGAAGTTGTTTTGTAAATATTAGAGTGAACGAGTTAGTGATTGTTGGCTAAACGCCAAAATGAGCGAATTTTCAGCTATTTCATAGCGAGAACAGGTTGCATTTTGATGAGATTATGATGTCAATGATGATGATGAATGGTCAACATGACGATTTGACTTTTTATGGTGCTAGCTCAATGACACTCGGACACATTATTCTGAGGTATGATGTCATTCATTCTGTCCCTCAAATACTTGCTTAGTAAATGAATATAAAAAAAACTGAAGTTGTACATCCATGTTTTTCGGATATTTATGATCCTGTCAAACCTATCACAATCCTAATCACTACTACAGATGTCTAAATCCTCTAAAAACGAGTTCACAGCCATCATTTAGATGTTAGATAGTACACAAGACCATCGAACAGGGAAGCACAGCATGGTCAACTTTGAACTAAGAACTAATTGCCAATACAATCTCTCGTCATATGTGCGCAAGTCACAGAACATATTTCAGAAAGGTGTTGATATTTCCCGAAAACGTTTTGAAAGATAAGATGTGAAGAGTCTTTAAAAATCCTTAACTTGATAGTATGCGGTGACGTTGTTGAAAATCTGAATACAAACTGCTGGTTCGAGCTTAATTTAAAAAAAAGTAGATGTCTGATTAAGTGCACACGACACGTTTCTGTAATACCCTTCCTCAAGTACACTCAGAGTCAACGTATGAGTTAAAAACTATAAACTTCATACATGGGAGCCTTTGGTATATTACTATCAAAGCGTGAAAAATTCATAATGGCAAAATTGATTACCCCGGTACTTTCGTCATAACGTCTGGTAGAAAGAGGACAATTGGTGTAACATTCTGGCTAAATTTCCAGAAATGGGGCAGATGAAGCTGTTTCTGTTGTTTCGTGTATCTAAAATTTCTTTGAGTATATTCATGGATTCCAATAAGCAAAGTTTGATTGGAATATTAGTAGACAGAATACCATCAATATAATAACAATTTAAATATACCTAAGAGGTAATTAGAATCCACAAATCGAAGGACAAGCAATACAATAGCCAAAAGGACAAACAATAAGCTACAAAATAAACGTTAGAGAAAACCGGAGGGCAATCAAGAATGAACAAACCATAGAAACTGGCAACAATGGGTGCACGAGACTCGAGACGAATACAAACAAAACAAAAAACATAACACAGTAAACTAAAAAAGATGAACAACACGGACCCCACCAAAAACCGGGGGTGAACACAGGTGCTCGCGAAGGGTAAGCAGTTCCTGCTTCTAATAAGACACCCACCGTGTACCTCATATACATATGTATACAATGAATTCTAGTAAAGGTATTGGCACACTATACAGATCTAAATTAAAAATCGAGCAACATGAACCCCACTAATCACCATCAATTTGTTCTTGTCGTGACAATGGCTGCAATGCAGCTTACTTGCCGATAAACAACTATCGGATCAATAAAGAGGAAATAGCTCGAACTGCCCGACGATTCCAGCGAAACATCCACGCCTCGCTGTAGACAGGAGTAACTCATAAACTTCAGGAACTAGTTGCATACAGGATATATTGATAGGTAGATATAAATTCATCTACCAGATGATCGTTGCGACAGAGGTCTCTGTCATCTTGGAGTAAGCCCATTTTATTGTTAAACCTTTAAAGAAATATCTGCAAATTTTCTTGAGCAAAAATGGTGGTTAAACTGTCATATAATAAATGTATTACTTGCAACCGAAATTGTGTCATGTTCTTCTATAATTATAAAGAAAATGATTCAAATTAGTTGCAATGATACATCGCAGTATGAAATGTATTAGCATACAAATTGACACGCAACCAGATTGCATATCATCCTCGGGCTTTTTACTGTCAATAGAACTAGTAAATCTTAAGACATGAGAAACTTCAATCACCAGGTGAGAATGAAATAGATCATATCTATACCAAGTATACAATTACCATGTGTAACCGGTTGTGTCATTCTAATTAATTCAAGGTCATATGTGAAGCCTTAAGGTCATTCTGTGTATTGTCAATTTCCTTTGAAAAGATTGTGCAGCTCTTTTCACTTGTCTTATCAGATTGAAACCCACTTTATGCTTTGACTGAAAGATAATAGGTTTTCTTTTGGAGCATTTCCCTTGAAGAAAATGTATGTATTGTACAGTCATAGTACATGTATGCCTAGTAACACGTGTATGTTTCAGATAAATGTAATTTAGCTGCACTATATTAATGTATTGTAATTTGATCTACTGTTAATACTTTATGTCACACACTACTAAGTGGGTTAGGGTTATGGTGTTTAATGCCACTTTCAACATTTTTTTAGTTATATCGTGGCAGTCAGTTTTATTGGTGGAGGAAACCAGAGTACCCAGAAAAAACCACTGACTTGTCGCAAGGCACAGACAAACTTTATCACATGTTGTGTAGAGTACACCTCGCCATGAACGGGGTTCGAACTCACAACATTAGTGCTAATTAGTAGGATCTTATGTGCATTATAGCCTAATGTATCCATCCTACAATAAGCACTATCGACAAATTGCTAATAGGTACTGGAGACTCACCTGGCTATCCATACATAGTTTGGGGTCAAAACAAAATTTGTTCATTCCTATTTCCTATAAGGTTTTGTGATATGTCCTATAGTGGAGGCTAACTAGGGTTTCTGATCAAAAAAAGAAATGTAAAGATTGCAAAGGACCATCCAATTCAAAATATTTTATTCATCTTCCTCTAATATACAATGTTAAATAATGTCCTGTAGAGGTGGCCATATTGGATTTTTGAACACCAGCAAAAATGTAAACTTTGTAAGTGACCATCTAATGATTATCCACCAAGTCTGTGTTCAATTAAGTTTCAAGTTTCTGAGTAAAAAGTAAATATTACATGTATTCATTTTCCATAGGATCTCATGTTAAACTATAACCTGCACTGATGGCCATTTTAGATTTCCAGTTGACACAAAAACATGATTTTAGAGAGGACCATCAACTGAAAATTCCATCAATATATTGCTTCCAAATGGCTTGGTGGTTTCAGAGGAGAGCTTTATAATAGTGTTTTATGTTAAATCTGGAAAAACAAATGAAAAGTTTTCTTTTATAAATTCTTGAAGTTTTAATTATTTATTATTAAATGCTGCACATAAAATTCTCATTTTGCAAATCTATGGCAAAATATCTAGTACCGCCAACTTAATGTTATGCAGTCTAATTTTGTATCTGTAAGTTTTCTTTTGCCTTCATTTGTTATCTCTTCAGCATTACTGGGGCTGTTATGGCCATGATCATTTGGTAGCTGAATTTACTTCTACATAAATGTTCAGTGCCGATGACCACGAATGTTGTCAATTTGATTCCAGTATGTGGCAAAGTGTACTTTATAAAACTTTACATGATCAAAGTTTGTCATTGACTTGCAGCAGTGTTGGTAGTTTTCTCCATGTAACTCTGTTTTCCTCCATCAAAAACACTAACAAGCATGATATAATTGTAATACTGTACAAAGTGGTGTTAAACAACAACTATAGCCCATCATTATTATAGTATCGCTAGATCAAAGTATATGTCAAAATGTTATGGTCATGCATATTTTTTAATTCAATGTTTTGATTTGTCTATTTTTGCTTACGAGTACAGTTTATCAGTGACTTGCAGCAGGTTGGTTGTTTTCTATGGGTACTCTGTTCCTCAACCAATAAAACTGACCGCCACGATATAACTGAAATATTGTTGAAAGTGGCATTAAACACCACAATATATATATATATATATATATATATGCTTATGAGTATAAAAATATATAACAAACACAGATTTAATTGAGCACATTTATGTGATTTTATTTAAAGCTGTTTTTAGACATTCACAATGTATGTGTTTCGTGTTGTAACTATGTTACACTTTACAAAACCTTGAATGAGCTGTTCTACTTAACTACAGCATAATACCAGCAACCGAAAGCCATGAACTTTTATAACAAAGCACTACTGGACATAACAAATTGTATGTTTAGTTTCAAACACCTGCTGAACAAGTTAATGATCTAGATTAGATCTTTGATCACGATCTTGATGAACAAGTTAATGATTTAATCAGCGTTCATCTGAATAAGTTAATTTCTGTTGACAATTTTGTTGAACATCATAACGACTGAAAAAGATCTTTGATGAAAATCATTTTACGTTACATTAAACATTTAATAATGAAAGTGTCCAAATACAATTGACAATATGCCATTGTAATTTGTTAACATTAAATTACATACTATTTTTAAGATGTTCATGGAAAATAATTAGCCTGGTTTTACTATGATCATTTACTATACTTAATTTTCATTATCTGTATCATAAACAGAACACTATGTGTTTTTTTGTCATGGGAAAACACTTTGAAGAAAACAAAAAATACAAAATGTCACAGGAGATATATTCTTATAAAATTATTCCAAAGGAAACTTTCTGAAGAAAATAAAACAACAATATTCAGAGATATTATGAAGAATTTTCAAATTTTAAGTCATCACATATTACTGAAAAAAAAATAAAAAAATTTCAATGATGGTCTGTCGATCTGTGTGCATGATTTATCAATGTGATCATTTAATGACCTTAATGCTTAAGAGATTATTTTTTATATAAAAGATAAATAGAAAAGACAAAATGGATTTCAAAACAATCTTTGTAAGAAATAAGGAAGGGCCAATAGTGCTATCAAATTTATAACAATTATCAAATCAATTAATTGTTTTGTATTTTCATTTCATAGACATGCATGATCAATATAAAAATTCATCATTACATATAATTTTGAGATTTGTTTTTTTTAAATTCTAATTGAAAAAAAGTATGCTTATACTCAAATTTGCAACACTTCTGATGAAAATTCAGACCAGCTGATTTTCTGTTTATATATTCAGTAAGGAGACTTGGGAACCAGCCCCTGAATAAAAGTGGAGAAAAACATCAAATTTCAAAATGTTGTTTTTAAAAAAAAGTTTTGTTTACCAATGATAACATAATCATTAAAAATAAGATAAAAGTTCAAAGAATAATTAAAACAAAAATGTTTCACTTATTATTGTTAAATGGAAATTAAAAAAACAAAACTGTTTATTTTACCACTTACATCATTCTAATTGAGAGATAGCCTGGGAGGAAAATATATTACCATGGTTACTGGTCCTTACAAAAATGCATTTTTACAGTAAATTGTACATATAAAGCACCATCATTATCGTCTCTCAAATGCAATTTTCAGCAAAAAAAATAAATATTGAACTTATTTACAATATGACTTGATGACAATACAAACTTATATATCTCAATCAAAATGTGTCATACATTTTATATAATCTTCCGTTACTTAATATTCATTTACACACACACACAAGACACATATCCTGTCATACCATATATGGTAACAAAACTTCATTGGCACAATGGCTGGTTTATTTTACAGTTTAAATAGTCCAATGTTTAGATAAAAAAAAAAGATCACCATTTATCATCAAGAAATTAAGATATTTTTCCAGTAGGTTTAGGTTTATGGTGTTTAACACCCCTTTCAGTTTTATTGGTGGAGGAAATCAGAGTACCCAGAGAAAACCACCAACCTGTCGCAAGTTACTGACAAACTTAATCATAAAATGTTGTATTGAGTACATCTCGCATGAGCAGGATTCGTACTCCCAACGCTAGTGGTGATAGGCGTTGATTGCATAGGTAGTTGTAAATCCAACTATCATATGATCATGACCACGACACCCACCAAAATAGGAGTTTTAAGATCACCATTTATAAAAAATAAATCAAGATAATTTTCCAGTACAAATGTAATTACATTACATACCCCAATGGATAAAAAAAAGATGGCTACTGGTACTAGAATAAAAAATATTTCTTTTTATTTCTAACGAAATGACGAATATGTATATTCAACATGTTCTGCTTTCATAATTTTTTTTAAAAATGCACAAGATGTGAGAATATTTGTCAAATTGACAAATATTTTGGCTTTGAGTGTACCTGATGAAGGTTATTCCAGAAATGCCTCATGCACACTAAATTTGATATCTACATTTTTCATAACACAAAAAAAAAATGAGCAAACATTATGTTTGCATATCACAATATACTGAATGAAAAGGCACATAATTCACTACAAACATAAATTTGATTGAAAAATTGTATGATTTTGACACATGAAGCACTTTAAGTGCTGAAAATATCGAAATTGTACAAATTTTTACAAAGATTTCATTTCAAATATAAAAATACAAAAACTTCAGAACTGCCAGGCACTTTCCTTTGTGGGTGAAATTGATATTTTTCAGACCTCTAGCTGTATGTAATTCTCATAAAATAAATAAAGAATTAAATTAAATTAAATTAAAACCGTACAAGTACAAACTGTTCTAAGTATTCATCAAGGTTATTAAAGCTGTTATTCAAAATTTATTTTCGTGTATACTAAAAAAAGAAAACAAGGAATTTTATGCCATAAGCAAAATAGAATATTTGCACCACATATTTGAAATGAATCTTCGACAAAATGAAATAAATACAACACAGTTTAACTGTGAGTGAGATCATCACAACATTTATATATATTATGGAGCACCAAATTACCATTAATGTTCAAATCTACAATGAAACTTTTTAAAACAATACCTTTTGCACCATACTTTCTGTAGTTGAAATTTTACACTTCTCTATAAATTAAATATGTATTTAGGAAAGTTTAACAACTTATTGAACTACGATTTTATTGTAAGAAAAAAAGTTTCATTGTAGAAATCTAGCACATTTCATAAAATATAATAAATACAAATTTTACTACAATGACCAATCCAAATGTATTATTTATGGATTCAAATAAATTTGGATTTCTCTCTACATGGAAGAACAAAATCTGGAATTAAACAACAACACATACATGTTTATCATAAAAATCACTGACTGTCTAAATGAACCTCTTTGACTATTTGCATTGCTTGTTCACAAATTTTTCTGGGTGCTTCTGCATTATAAAAATCATTACCATCATCATCTTTGAAATCATTAGATGGTATCAACGTATTTAAAAGTTCTCCTTCGTTATTCATGTCTTCAAAACTGAGGGTTCCGACTAAACTACCCTCACGTGACATCTGAGGACATTTTGAAAGCATTGGATAATTTTCATCACCGCTGTCATATGAAAAGTCTAAAATGTCTGCTGAGGAATTTGATCCTGTGCTACAAGCAGAGAGTCTCTTTTTGGGATCTGATTGATTGCTCTTCTTCAATATACCCCGTCTTGGCACAACATTGGAACTATTATTACTATTGCTTTCTATACTGTTCTCAGTAAATGAAAATTTATGTTTTGGTTCTGTTGGTGATCGATCGGTGGAATTCAATACATTATCTATATCGGACAAATCATATAGCATGCTATTGTTCTCTTTAGTGTCTGATCCTGGACTTTTAGCACCAGATTCATTTAAAATACAACCACTATCGCCACCACTAAATTTTCCCTTCCTTTTCAGAATACCTCTCGCTGGTTTCTTTTCAGAGTCAAAAACTTTTTTGCTATCATCACCGGAATTATTATTGTCAGAATTACTACACGAGTTATTGCAAACAACATTTGGACCCTGATCTGGCATTACCATGTACGATGTATTATCATCATTTATTGGTTGGAACGGAACTTTTACTCTGGGTTCCTCCTCTGTCGAGCTGCAAGATGTCTTAGGCTTTTTCAGAATTCCTTTTAAAGGTTGAACTGGTTTAGCCTGGTCCCCTTCACTCTCGCTGTCTGATGATAGACTTGGTGATGATCTAGGTTTGTAAGTTTTGAACATTTCAGGACTAGGATATTGTTCTCCTATTGGAGTTTCTTTATACCCTAGATTGATCCACCAATGATTGAGTATATCTGGCATCTTTGCTCGTTTTGCAGGATTGACTGTTAATATATGACGTATCAAACCAGCTGCTTCTGCAATGAAAGAAACAAAACCAAATAAAAAAAATGATCATCTTTTCCCATATCATATATTCTTATCGTCATCAAATTTCCAAATAATTATTTATTAATTTGTAACAAGATTAACATGACAGGTGCCACATATGGAGCAAGAACTGCTTACCCTTCCAAAGCACCTGAGTGCAACCCCGGTTTTTAGTGGGGTTCATGTTGCTTGATCTTTAGTTTTCTGTGTAATGTTTTGTAGATCATTGTTTGTCCTTTTTCTTTTTGGCCATTGTATTGTCTGTCCATCTTCGATTTACGGCTTCTGATTACCCCTGTGGTATCTTTAAACTTTTGGCCATTATATTGTCTATCCTTCAATTTGTGGCTTCTAATTACCCCTTTGTTATCCTAAAACTTTTCTTGATGAAAGATAGGAATGAAGTTTTGCTTTAATAAATATTGCATGTACACTCACGGGTCAAAAGTATTTCCCCACTAAGATATTTCCCTATATATTTCATATAAAACCATTTATTTTCAAAACATTCTCTTGAAGTTATTCCTTATCTGATTTTCATGAAATTTTCAGCATTAAATGCAGAAATAAATAGTTTCTTCTTCGTATAATATTCAAATAATTTTATTTCTACTTTTCCTTAAGAATTGATTTAAAATCAAAGTTGAATTTTTTCACCAAATCTTACTATATAATCATATAAAATTGTGACGTCAAGAATTTACATTTGTGTTTAAATCATAAATGTTTGTAAATAAAAGTTCGAAAAAATTACATGAAGATATTAAAATAAACTCTAATAATTATACTATTAAAGGTGAAAATTTCATGAAAATCGGCTAAGGAATGACTTCATGAGAATGTTATGAAAATAAGTGGTATGAAATATATATCTTAGTGCGGAAATACTTTTGACCCATGAGTGTACCTATAGTATCATGTTAACTGTCAACACTTTACAGTACACCAGCAACCTGTCATAAATACTTCCTGGCATAAATTCCTGTACCCTATACCTTACAATATCACCTTTTAAAATCATTATTTACTATTGTTTATTGTGTTGCATTCAAATATTTTCAATGACAAAATTGTTTCGACTTCCTCTTGTTTTCTCTTTCAATACACTTCATGAAGGAAAAGATAAAACTTTTTAATGCCAGGTTCTTTTTAATATTCTTATTAATACAAGAAATAAAATGTCATTTTATTAAGCCAACTTTGTGATTATTGCTGACCTTGTAAAGAAAAGACTGAGATGTTATTCTCATGGCCAAGACCAGGATTTACAACAATACTTAAGTCAACAGCTTGATTGAAAACAGAGATAATGGGATTAATGAAACGCTAAAGTGATTATGATTAAAATCATTGTACAAATGCCATGTTCATTTGGAGGTCACAATAACTTGAATGGAAAATAAAAGTCCTGATCTTTTACAATTTTTAATTACAATGTATTATTAAGAACTTATTTTAAACAGGTGTTTGTTCTGACCTTTAATTATATTTTTTCAACAGCAAAAAAACATGGTAGTATGCTAATTTTCATGCACTGAAAATGCATGCACTGAAAACTTGTAGAAAATTTGTACCTATTACTGATCTATCTCTTACAAAAGTATATTTACTGTACATACGGTTGACGATTGTTATCTCAAACTTTATAAATATGTTGTTGCCTTAAATAATTTAAAGTAAAATTTCAAAATGATCATAAGCAGCATTCGGTCTGATTTCTCCCTCATATCTTGAATCACAAGATATTTTGAAGTAAAAAAAAAAATCAAAACTCTTCATGATAAAGTCCGATTGATAGTTATTTATTTTGCTGTATGTAGTATGGTTTTACCCAAAACTGACTGCCACGATATAACTGAAATATTGTTGAAAGTGGCATTAAACACCATAATCCTAACCCATAATTCATGTTGAAATTAAAGTATTGTGTATTCTACAGCTTGATGTCTTCATGGCTCTATTCAGTATTTCAGAAATAACAAATAATGGCCATTTTTTTAAAACTTTTATATACCAAAAAAAACCAACAACCCTGAATTGCTGTTACATTTTTAGTTATTGTCAGTTCTTTTCAGCATTTTCAACAACTATTGTAAATTTTGCATCCCACAATACCACTAGTTTGTGAATTTACAAATAAGATATGTACCTGAAGGCATATTTGGCTCATAATAGTCTCCATTAGTTATCTGTTTTCTCAAGGTTTTAAAATCTGTTCCTTCAAAAGGCATGGCACCGTAGACTAGTGTGTAGAGAATAACACCAAGACTCCAACAATCAACCTGCAATAGACAAAACATGGCCTTCAGCATGGCTCACTCTAAATTTGTAGAGAAAAAAGACTTACCATATAATAATGTCATACCTGCAGTAACATTTTTATTTTTAAAGATTCATAGTCAATTAGTTTTGTGACTGCAAATTTAAAAAAACTGCCCAGTAAAAATTTGTCTGAATATAAAAACACTGCAGCCATTTATTTTAGAACATACATAGATTTCCAACATCATATGTCATGGTCTTTGCTGTGTTCAGTGAGTTCAGTTAAAATGAGAGGTGATTGTTCATTTTGTTGATATTGGTGGAATTAATGACCATCACTGTTTAAACTCTCTTTTCATAATAGAAAATAAAACTGGAGGAATGAATTCCAAAAGAAATGAAAAATACATAATATTGTACTTGTAACTGTAGTTTCTTAAAAGTACAATTAGGGAGAATTTAGTTTTCCTCACAAAATGACTGAAATAGTCAAATATTAGTAACGAAATCCTTACAAGAAATTGGGTTGATATAACAAAACTTAAAATGTTTGAAAGAGATAGACAGATATATAAGATAGGTAAATTATTTAGTTTTCAAATATATGAGGGAAAAATTCTAAAAGTACATGTATGTATATAGCTTTATACTACAAAATAAATATCTAGAATTTCTGATAAAAATATTTGGACAGGAGCAAGCAGTGTTTGTGGGTCAGTCGATATACAATAAACTAAAAATGCTTTATGGATGGCCTGAAAACAAATTATATAACTGAGACTCATTTATAAATCAGGAATACTGAAGCCTTTTTTACACCTGCAAGTTATTAAGAAATTAACACAGGTGATTATTCCCCTGCCATTAATCCCATTACCAAAGTTCTTTGGACTTGTTTACAGTTATATTTTGTTAGAACAACACCGTTTTAATCTGTCGTCTTCAATTCTACATTTGTTTCTTTTAAACAACATTTTAAGTATTTTATCGGGCATGGATATTATTTGTACTGTTAAATAATACAAAATGATTAAATTATAACACTTCCTAAAGTTTGAAAGTTCATGGGATTTAGTGGACCAAAAAATAAATCCTCCAAAATGTCCAGTGTTTTTGACTAACAGACTATATGACGACTTTAATGATGTGTTGTATTGATTGGTTGATAAGATTTAACGCTTTAAATTTGACGTATAAACTAAAGTCGACATCAAGATTTTCACACGGATAGCTAAACATCTTGAGATGTTTTTTGTTTACTCTTTTTTCTAAAGATTTATATCATTATGTTATTCAATAGAAGAATTAAGGGCAGAAGAACTGATGAATTCAGGCTTTATTTTGTGTCAATATTTTATGCAAACAAAGAAAAATGTTGTTTTGTCCAGAAACGGAATGCAGATTACCTAAAAGTACATGTCCAAAAAAAATTGAGCTATGATTAATATCTGTTATAATGTTTCTGTCATCCAAAAAAATCAACAACAAAAAAGTGTAGAAGTAAAAAAAGGGAGGAAGTAGAAGTAGATGCCATTCTAAGGCCACCAACATAAAAATGTCACTAGTGACTTAATAATCTTATTTTTTACATTTAATACACTTATCAGCCCAACATACAAATCAATGAAGAAGTCATTTGTAAGTGTTAACAAGACATTTTTATTATACCTAAAAACTGTTATCTTTTATAAATCTTGTCCTTAGAAAGTGTCAACAGATTTAATGAGTACATTCCCTTTGCTTAGAAAAAAAATGCTTTTTTTTTGTTGTTGTATGTCAATAAACATTAATATGTCAAATCACATTATTTTGTTTATTTCTGCTTTTTGACTATTGAAAAATTTATTATCTAAATCTTTCTATAACCCTGATACATAAAAGAAGAAAAAAATAAAATAAATATAGTCTCTTTCAATTTTTTTTGTCCACAAACTATATTTGGTGGAAGGTTGGATCTGGTTTGATTGAAGTTTGGAACGTGATTATTATTTATTTAAAGATATTTAGCCACGGTTGTATAAGATATTGAAAGTTAAAATCCATATAAATCAAATATATTGTACACATGTTTACTAGCTGCAGAAAACTAAATAAATGGCGCATTTACCCAGAATTACCACGAAAAACAAATAGTCTTTTTTTCTATCATATGATTTGGTACAAACATAAATTTCTTAAAAAGTCCTTCAAATCATACAAAGAAAGTTGTTAGTTGCTATAAACAATCTTATGACTATCCTAGGTAGACATGTTAATATCATCCAAACATCCTGGACCATGAGGACACGCATGACTTTTATATAAAACTTCCCAATACCGTGGACCATGTCAATCTCCTAGTACGGCTAGATAGCGATAAGAATAGGACAAACACTAATTTTAAACAGAGATTAACTAACACTTTCATCTCGATTTTGTGCTTTTTTAACATTTTACCGTCAGCAAATAAACATTGCTAGTAAACGTGGCTAAAATGTCAATGAGCTAGGAAAGTACAAAAGAACTGAAAATTATTTTATTTGGAAATGGATTACATTACCATTAAACCTTCTATCAGAAGACTGTTTAGAAACCGATCGTTACAATAAACGACCATCTTAGAAATGAAGGAATGTTTTTATTACAATGGTTTTTTTTTTCAGTCACTAAACGCAGACAATGTTAATTTGAACATATAACAATGTTAAAGGATGCACAATTGACGTCATTTGTAAGAAATGTGCATTTTATTCGTAAATTACATAAGATTTCTTTCATGTTTACAATATTTTGATTAACTATATGGCCATGTTTTTATGGTAAATACAATTATTTTACACATGGTAAATTTATTTTTTGGTCATACATCATATTTTATATTCTATTTTTGCATGTTTTAGGTTTTGCTTTGTAGTTTTAACCATCACTCTTGTTAAATGCCCACTAACAATGAGATAAAATGTATGTCTAATATCTAAAATGCAATGATTCATATTTGTACTTGTACATAATACAATGTTTTTTTGGTTTTTTAATTATTTCGTGATAAAATCATATTGAGAACACAACAAATTTTTCCTTAGTGAATTCTGATGAAATTTTGCATCTTATTTTTTGAACAACTACAGGGATATTTGTTTGAAAATGTATTTAACAAGTATGTTTTGTTTTTCATTTTCATTATTTATCGATGATATATTGTATAAGTATTGTGTTCAGGTAAATCAAAGTTTCAATTCAGTAATTCGGGCCATATTTATTATATATGTGTTCCCTCTCCTTCAGACTTAACAAGCTCTTGCCATTGAGATCATAGAATTTCAAACCTACCGTGGACAATATGACTAAACCCATCATTTAAGTTTTAAAACCAAACAATAGTGACGTAAGAACACAACTGTTTGCTACATTTTATCAAAGTGATCCCTGATGTTTGTTACTTTATAAGGATTCCCCCCCCCCTGAGTCACTGTCCTTGTAACTAAAGTCATGGTTTGGTATTTCACATATCACTGGGACGACAACCAAGGACATTGAATACTTGACTGCTTTTGTGTTAACATTAATGTTTAATCAAGGAATAACTAAATACATACAAGTTCAAAGGAGCTAGTTTTAATAAGTAAGACACTGCTATTGATTAAGACAACTACATGTACTTAAGTGTCCTAGATACTGGACACATAGTAAAAATGTACACTAAGTCATTAATTCAGGGTTGGAAATATTCAACAGGAATATTTTTCTTTAAGCATTTGCAAAATTTAAATGTCATTAAAAAATGCATATAAAGTTTTATTTGGTTTTGTGAATTCGAAAAAATAATTTTGAAAGAAAAATTATCTGTTGTTTACAAAGTGCTTAAAATTTAATTAGAACATTAGGTTTTGGTTAGAATGACCTCGAAATAACACTATTATGCTTGTTCCTATTTACAATTTTTTTTTATTCACAGTGTTAAACCAGCCGAGACAAAAACATTTCTTTGGTCTACCATACAAGAAACAAACAGGCGTATCTGACCTCTCAAAAATTCTTTACAATTGATAATATATAAATTTTTCATAAATGTTTACTATAAATTGAGAGGAAAACATCAACCAGTATATTTTATTTTGTAAAACAAACACTCAACGATTCCTACTAGAAACATACCTACAAATATAGGTATATGTCACAAGCTAATTTACTTCCTCATACCATCATACTTAATAAATTACTGTAACAGTATTTTTTATCTTGATATCAATTACAACATGGGGAATTTTATTACAAATTTCTCAACAATGTCTTTGTTCAAGGTTGTTATAACAGTACTGTTATATAAATTGGCTTCATATTAGTGTCTCGTTGAATAATGAAAATATTATTAACGTTTTGTGTTTAAGAATGCTTTTTAACCACCTTGTACAATATAATAACTGTTTTGCTATTTAAACGACTATTTAATGACTTTTCTAAAATGGTAGCAATTACTTTTGTAGTAATATAAAGTTGAGGATATATACCAAGGTTTGTCAGATTCATAACATTTCTGCACCAATTTATATTAAAAGATTATAAACCAAATGTTGGGGATAATAATTTTTTCTCTCCATTTTTCTAAAAGTACTTTCCAATAAACCAGACATTTATCTGTTGGATTAAAAAAAACTTGTAACCTTGCAGTAGTCAAAATAGAAATGTTCTCCCATCTAAAAGAAGAGACCAATTACCAGTGACAGCATCAATTTCCAATCATGTTAATTTCATACCCAAGTAAGATAGAAACAAATTCATTAATAAAAATAATAATTTTGCAGGTGCTTAGAGTAATGAAAATGTTTTAAATATTACTAGTATGTATTTATCAAAAATTTAATATTATATATTTTATTTGTTTTTGTTTATACCCCCTTTAAAGGGATATTAAAGCTCATTTTGGTAATTTTTTGTATCTCATGAAAACTTGCAATTGGTTCAAAACCCGGGGTTTTTCCAATAATTGAATTTTTGCTTCCTGGACAAAAATTTATTTCAACCCTTTAAGCGATATTTTAACGATATTAGGGATTATATGGGCGTGCAAAGTATTTTTGGATTGTATTTACAATTAAATTGAAAAGAAACAACCTTCGTCACGAGTTGAAAAAATATATGTTAAAATGAGCTTTAATATCCCTTTAATATGGAAATGCATTCATTAATTTTTCAAATTTATCTAACTAGTATATTAGCATTTTTTAAACATTGTTGACAAAAACCTTATTGCTTTCAGAAAATATCTAATTAACAGGTCTTGTTTTTCCTGCCCATATGAAATGAATGTCTATATAGATTTCAACAAGGATCTATAAACAGATTTACCTATGATAAAACAATAAAGTCCTTGAAATCTGATCAATAGTAAAACAATTTTCCTCTAAAGTAACTGAAAATTGATAAAATCTAAAAATGATATTATTTATGTACACGTCAACTGCTCAATAAATCATCATCGTTTAATGGGTTTCAACTGTCTACTGGAGGCACACTGTCAACAATATCAATTTTTATGTATATGTTTAAAAGTATATTACAGGTAAAACATGTACTTATTAAGTGAATTGTATCAAATTTAATCAGGGAGAGGGGGAGGGGGGTTAATGCCACTTTCAACAATATTTCAGTTATATTGTGGCGGTCAGTTTTATTGGTAGAGGAATCCGGAGTACCCGGAGAAAACCATCGACCTGTAACAAGTTACTGACTAACTTCATCACATAATGTTGTATTGAGTACACCTTGCCATGAGCTGGATTCGAACTCACAACTTTAGTGGCGATAGGCACTGATTGCACAGGTTGTTGTAAATCCAACTACTATACAACCATGACAATCTCTTAAAATTTAATCAGTGACCAGATTATAGCAATGTTAATTTCTTCTTGTCACTGTCAAAGAAGTACTGTTTTATTTGGGTTTTTTTTCTTAATAAGAATTTAATAATTAAGTATCTCACTGTTTATTTAGAAGCTTTCAAAATAACTTCCATAATACATGTATATGATAATAAATTATTTAACAGAGTGTCAAAGATCGATCATAAAAAAATCTATCATGTAATCTTTTGAAAAACAGCTGATAAATGAAATGTATTATGTTTAATTATAAAGGCTATATGACATCATTTCAGAACTTTACACCTCATATCAAGGTCTTGCTAAGTTCAGTGATTTTTTTTTAATAAAACTGATAGAATGAGAATTTTATCACAAAGTAAACCTTATTTGAATCTCTTTAATTAGATTATTTAATAGAAAACCTGAGGGTGAACAGTCTGTTATCTTGATAGTCTCAAACATCTTTTTAAACTTTGGTCAAAGGATGAGGTAAAAAAATGTACACATTTATGTTTGACATTTTGTTAGCTTTTGTCCATACCATGGCAAACACAACTCAACTAAGGCACACAAGAGTGGTTAAGTTTGTTGACCGCACTCATATGTTAATTAAGGTGTCTGAAGAGCTATACCCATGCCCATGGTTGGAGGTTTTACGGGTCAATTTGGTTATATCTGACCAGTCTTTTCTCCCCTTTAAGTCTAATAGTCATGATATAGTCGAAAAATTTGCCTGAAAGTGACGATGAACCCCTAAAACCCAGTAATATAAAGGGAGATAACTCTCACCTCAGGACCATAGTAAGGTTGACCATTGACAATCTCTGGTGAAGCATACAATGGACTTCCACAAAATGTTTTTAACAATGTGTCTTTACTGTAAAAATTTGATAAACCAAAATCTGCAATCTGAAAATAAAACAAACAAAATAATTTTAACATCATTTAATAATCTACCGGGTAATTGTCATGTGGTGTAATGACCTAAATTTTGACATTTTTAATATGACTGAATCACATGTGACCACTTAAATACTGATGTAACATAACTTGACCTTCACTACCTAGAGATACTTGACCTTGTGACCTTATCTTGTTGATTAATGTATACTTAATAAGGATTATTTAAAACTTCTGATCAATGGAGTAATGTTACTCAACATCATATAAATGTTACAACTAAAAATGTAAAAATTGATAGATTAAAGAAGATGAGGTGTAGGTCAGACTGAATGCAAAGATCAATGATTGATTGATTGGTGTTTAATGCCAAGATGAATGAGAAGAATCACTAATTTATAACTAGTCAATTATAGGTTAAAGTTCATATTCTTCATTCTGACAGCGACAAAACTGAACTTATTAAGCTGACCTTTTGACATGTCATATACAGTCAAACCTGTATTAGGAGGTCACCTTTGAGAAAAAGTGGCCTTATAGGACAGGTGACCTCTTAAAAGGGGTTTAAACGAAATGAAATTTTCAAGCCTTCTAGGACAGGACAAGAAAATGTTACCTTTAAATACAGGTGACTGCTTAATAGAGGTGACTTCATGGGCAGGTTTAACTATATATTTTGTTGTATTTTTAAGAAATATGACCAGTCCTATGCTAAAAGGTTTAAATTATTATCATTCTCTTAAATAGTCATGAATGACCTTGCATTCCAGACAAACAGCCATTTGTCACTTTTCAGTATCACTTTCAGATTCAATAAAACACCTTTCTTACATTTTATGACAACATATAACTAAGCCCTGTTTCAGATATAAACAGGTATAAACACTTCACCCATTAACTCAGGAATTTTATTTGGGGGATCAGTTGAGTTAATGACTTCATTTCAGGCTAACATCAGCATACTTTAAATAGATTGTTTTAAATATGAATGAGGAGTCAATAAAAAAAAAATTGAACCAAAATAGAAAAGTTATTTAAGGATGCGATTACAATAGAATGTCATCTCCATGAGACTGTTGAGATGTGCAGGGTTACCTGGGAAGGAAATTTACCTGCTTTGATTTTAATTCGTTATGACATCAGGAGAGATAATTGGCATCAATTGTAAAAAAAATAAGTGTAGGATTTGAGGCAAAGCATTTGTTACCATTAGACAACTGAGAAAATTATGAGGATTTTATTCCAAAGGAATTTATTAAGTGGACCTAACCTTAACCAAGATATATCACCTAAAGGGAGATTTAAAATATGACTACTGTTTTAGTTGCGAACATGTTGATTTTAAAAAAAACATCATCTTGATAAATTATAAATACAGTTTTACCATATGTTTCATTGCATGTATATATTAATGCATGATCATACAAAAACACCTACCAGTATCTTAATATATTACATTTGCCAAAAGAAAAATGGTTACCATGCTTAACTCATGGGTTCAAGTCCTGTTAAATGTAAGGACAATGAAGTAGAAAAAAAAGTGAGACAAGAATAGTCCAAGAATCATGTGATGATGTGACACAACATGGCTATATACATGTTATTTTGTTTACCTTGACATTTCCTTCTTTATCTAGCACGATATTTTCTAACTTGAGATCTCGATGAACAATACCATTCTGAAAAAAAAAAAGAATAAAATATTTTCTAAAAATGCATGTACATTTTTGTATATCACACACATTTTCAATCTGCCAGAGACAAAAATCAGATCTAGACATTCCTTAATGTTGTAACATATACAGTGAAAGCTGCCCATGCTGTCACCTCTATTAAGCAGTCATCTGTATTAAAAAGTCACCTTTTTCTTGTCCTGTCATAGAAAATTTCAAATAAATTGAACCTCTTTTAAGAGGTCACCTGCTTTACAAGACCACTTTTCCTTTGTCCCAAATGTGACATCAGGGTCAGGGTTATGGTGTTTAATGCCACTTTCAACAATATTTCAGCTATATCATGGCGGTCAGTTTTATTGGTGGAGGAAATCAGAGTACCCGGAAAAATCCACCAAATGTGACCTCTTAATACAGGTTTGACTGTATATTTCAAGTACATGTAATTAAAAAGAAATCGTTCCCAGTCTTCCTATGCATGATGCCATCATGGATGACATTTTTAAGAATTTTTGTTCTTCTTATATTATATCTAAAAAAAAATGAGATGTTGAAAGATCACATTATTACATATAAATAGATTTAGTATGTTCTTAGTTCTTCTTGTCATCAATCTGCCCTTGTGTTTCAGCACATTGAACCTATAATTACTGAAGAAAATTTAAAATAGGCTAGGAAGCTTGTTATTGATATTTCTAATTCATGATATTATTAACATAAATAGTTTCTTTGACAAGTAGATGTTAGATATAACAGCTATCAGATAATTTTATTTAGATTATATCCGGGACCTTCGCTGATGTGATCGTATGGTAGTTGAATTTACAACTACCTATATATAGATGCAATCGGTGTCTACCACCACTGATGTTGTGAGTTAGAATCTCGATCAGGGCGAGGTGTACAACATTATGTGATAAAAGTTTGTCAATGACTTGCGACAGGTCGGTGGTTTTCTCCATGTCCTCCGGTATCCTCCACCAATAAAACTGACCACCATGATATAACTGAAATATTGTTGAAAGTATTGTTAAGCACCATAAAAAAAAACCCAAACCAGATTTGATTGATGATTGATTGAGTTTAATGCCACTTTCAGCAATATTTCAGCTATATCATGGCAACAAGTTTTAGTGGTGGAAGAAGCCGGAGTACCTGAAGAGAACCAGTGACCATGGGCATGCAACTGGTAAACTTTATCACTTGCGGCTGCGAGTCGAGTACACCTTTTTTTGTAATTTACAAAGCCGGGCGCGAACCCAAGCCATATTGGTGATTGGTTTGTATGAGTTGTTAGATAATCCAACTACCTAACTCATTGAGGCACCCGGGTCATCAACACACAAACAGATTATATCTAAAACTTACTTGATGACAATAATGAATGGCTGATGTGATTTGACGGAAGAGTCTACGAGCATTATTTTCAGTTAATTTCTGTCGATCGTTGATGTAGTCGTACAGTTCACCTCCTAATGCACAATCCATGACTAGAATTATTTTGTCTTTGTTTTCAAAAACTGGAAAAAAAAAAGAAAAAAGGGTATACTAATTTAATGGTTTTTGATAATAATATTAAGGCAGACAACCAATTTTCAAAATGGGTGCCAACTGGATCTGCAACTCAATTTATGTATATACATAAACATCATGAAAGATTGATATTGCAGAGAAAACAATTATGAAGGATTACGTATTAGTCCAAGACTAAAAAATATATCATTTGCAAAAATATTTTTTAAGAATACAAGTATAAGTTTAAAGTGCATCCCTTTTAAAGTTGCAAAGGAGTAGACAAGATTTATCTTGATTTTGTAATCGTTTGTATATCTTATTTTTAATATAAAATATAATACATGTTAGCAGAATAATAAAATATAACAATATATACACATTCATGATGTGGTTTTACATAAATTTCATTTTCACTATTCAAATATAGAATAGATTAATGTACAGGATAAAAATTTTGGCTTGATGTACCAGGCACAAAGCAACAGAGAAATTTATCTTCCTGTCTGCGGTTAAACTAGATATTGTGAAATTCTTTAATAAAGCTTATACTTTTCCAATAAACGTTACACGGATGCATCCTGTTGCATATTTTACTTAATTTGACAACTGCATATTGAGTGCAGCTTTATTACTCCTAAATAACAGTATATAAGGTGTTAAGAAGGAAATAGATAATGTACTGGCCATTCCTGTTACCGTAATGAAAAAATACTAATTAATTCAAGGAAATGGGTGCAGAATTTTTTAATTTTTAATTTCGTAGTAAATATGATACCGGTATACTATAGTGTTTGTTAACTGCCAATTTGAATTGGTCGTACAAATGTGAGAAGTACTTCCCTTTAGAGATTGAAATATGAATTATAACTGTAAACATCATTAATAAGGTGTGGGACAATTAACAACATCAATTTCAATTTCTCCTTAAGTATATGAGAAGTATTTCCCTTAAGATATTATTAATTATGTAAATGTATCAAGAATTTGAATAGTACCATACAAGTTATTTAATATACACATGTAGGAGGCACTAATAGACTATTAAAGTTCTGACTTCTATATTCTATGTTACATGTAAATCATAGCAAGTCTTTCTACACACATTTAATTAATAAATGGGTAACAAGTTTTTCATCCAACAAAATTTACCACCACACCATGATATAACTGATATATATCAGCTATATCATGGTGTGGTGCTAAATTTTGTTGGATGAAACCGTTAAAGGGAGGGGTTGGGGGAGCTGACCGAACGCACAAATCTCAGTGGTGATATACAGTCAAACAAGCATTAGGAGGTCACCTTTGGGACAAAGAAAAAGTGATCTTTCAATACAGGTGACCTCTTAAAAGAGGCTCAATTCATATGAACTTTTCTATGATGGGACAGGAAAAGGGTGACCTTTTAACACAGGTGACGACCCCCTGAAGAGCTTTGACTGTATAGGCACTGATTGGACAGGAACATGTTGATGAAAATAAACTACCACAAGATCACGGCCACAAAGGCACCTCACATTATATAAAATATTTATGCAGAAAGGCTATACATATATATTTGTATAAATGTTTAAGTTTGTCAAACAGTGCACTTTAAATTTCATTACTACCAGGAAAAAGTGTGTATGTCATGTGATACAACCCATATTAATTATCATTAAATTGACAAAATACATTTGTAAATTGTCAAGTACCTTACTCCATGAATACCTTTATAAGGTGATAATTGATTGAAAAACTACTCTAATATCAGCTTACAAACAATATAGCGTTGATCTTTTAACAAAGGCCAAGCAAAAATGTTAGGTGTCCTTTTTTAATGCATTTTTTTTTAACATATGAACTACATTTGTAATTTATCCAAAACATTCTATAAACGATTAGGCAGGACTAATTTTCTTCATTAACTTGAATTTTGAACATGATACAAATTGATGCAATAAAATAGGAACTTTATCTTTCCTACTAGAGGTGGGGTTTGGGGGGGGGGGGGGGTTGTCTTCGTGGCCATGATGATATGGTAGTTGGGTTTACATATACAGGTACCTATGCAGTCAGAGCCTATCACAAAATTATGAATTAGATCACGCCCATGGACAGGTGTACTTTATTTTAAAGTGTCCCGTGACAGTTACCTCCACCATTATAAATAATTGACTCCCACGACATAACTAAAATATTATTAAAAGTGGCTTTAAACAACTACCGGTATACCTCATAAAAAAATCTTAAATATTTAAATGAATATCCCAGACAAATGATATTCTTTTTTTAAATTCCTTATTCTTTGACCAAAAAAAACTCTTAAAACATTTATTAATATCTATAATTGGTATCTCAAGTCATTTCTATATTAAATATGCAAATTATCAAGACATTTAATTCATGTAAAGATGTGTTGTACCATTTAGGATGTGTCATATTCCACATTCACAAAATGCATTAAGCTTTTAAGAAGGAATTTTTCTCCAGATAGTTATGCATGACATCAGCACACTAGCAATTAACCCCAAAAATATTATTCTTCAGAACGTTGTATATGGTGTATGAGAAATAAAGATAAAGATGATTGTCTAATAAAATTGGTACAATTTAAAAATTTAACTTAAAATTTAATATAGCATTTAACTTGATCAATTTTTATATCCATTTCATGAATCGTAAAATCTCCTTATAGAGTGTCTCTAATCTTCAATATAAAAAGTATTGCACATTAAATGATAAAATTAATTTAATATTTGCCATATTTCATTGATTATGATGACCCTAAATATAAAAACCAACATAGACGTCCAGACAGCCGACACACACAATGTCAATTGTTTGACTGTTGAAGCATAACAAATAAAGTACCAGTCAATTTTGTATTGATTTAATAAACATCTAAATCAATTGGCTCAACATTATTTGAATACTATTGTAGATCTCTCAGAGACATCCATTTACTCAGTTTTAAGTGGGATCAGAGTGTCACAAAGGGACAAATAAATGCCATCTGAACAAATCTAAGAAGTAAATCAATATGAAACACACCATCTTCATTTCAAACTGTTCAAATATTTTTTAACTTTATAAAATTGGGACTTATTGCACCTATAGATTTATTATTTACAATGGCATCTACACCTAACTCTGTATAAATAAAAAAAGTATTACTTTTTCATTAAACCAATATCATATAAAATGTTGGGTAATTCCTGATGCCCAATAAATTTTCAACACCCCTTAGCTTCTCGATAAGGAATGAGATTTGCATTTGAATTGAAATTTGTGTAAGATCTATCAATAAACTGCTTTAAATACAAGTCTTCACATATTAAATTTTATCTTGGGTATTTAAAGAATGCAGATATCTATTTAAAATTCTTGGTTAACTGTCAGTTAATTAAGAGAATCTATTTTCAGGTATTTGATGTGCACTTTAATTTGACACTGAAGTGCATGCTGCTAAATATTGCAACCATTACTACAGTATCAAATGGCCATTTTAGTGCAATAAATGTCAGTGGTTTAACAGATCAACCCATAATGCAGGAATACTTGGAATTACATTGTAAATTAGGATGAAAAAATAAAATGCACACATGCCAAACCATACTTCCTGTTTTCAAAGATGCATTGATAAATCTTAAGATTATAACATTTCATAATTGTACTTTTAATATAGCAACAGTTAAATGATTATCACCAAGTTTAACAATAGTAACCATCTTTTGCAAGTTATTTAGTAGTATTTAGTGGATAGTACTTTAAGACCACAAAAGAGTAAGGAAATTTGGGTAAACATTATCCTGATTCTGAGTCGACCAGTCTATGCTCTTAATGCTGCATGCTTAGCGGAATAGGGAATAGCGTCAAATACAAATTTTATAGTCTTTGGTTTGACCTGACCTGGCCTCAAACCCATGATCTACCACACTCAAGTACGCTAACTATAACATCACTGATGCAGTTCTTTGGTTAACATACTAGGGTGTCTCACAACAAGAATTCATGACAGTATGCATGATTTCCTGTATAAAGAATTACCTATATTTAAAGTCTATAGTACATGTATATGCCAACAGAAGTACTTACAAACAATTTTAATAGAAATATTTAACTGCAGACATAATTCCAGACATACAGGTATTCCCCAGGTATATTGTGTAATAAATAATCTGAGACTAAATCTACACAGATCATTAAACTGAGACAATGATTTAATGAAATGTTCTGTGAATTATTACAAAAAGTCATATTTAGCCAACGAAAATATGCTTGGAATGTCTCTAATACCTGGGGATTAAAATGCACTTCTATATGACATTGTGTAACTTTTCATGTTTCTATAAGACTATAACATAACTTTTAAATTGAAGGTTAACCATTTTCTAAAGATGGATTTGTGTATTGAAATATGAAGAAATTAATAAGAAGAAGCTTCTGGGTGTTGTCAAGGACAGGCCATGTATACAAATGTATAAATACAATGTAAATAAGAGGATTATTTCCTATTTATGGACCCTTAAATATTACTTGGCAAAAACTTTTCTTAATAGCCTTGCTTTTTTTTAAAATAAAAACAGCCAAACTATGTATGATAAATACCCAACAAGGCCTTGCCAAATAAGCTGTTCATTCTGACACATAGTGACCGCAGGACAGCTAGCTAGCGTAGGAATTGTATCACACCGATTATTACAAAATAAGTCTGGTTTACGGACACTGGGTACGTGTATTACATACAAAAACCATTTTATTTGTTCATGTTGCATGAAATGAAACCAAGAATAATATGGGATCTCAGTCATATATAATAGATATATATATACATGTACCCTTCGAATACTAAATAGTTAGAACTTATTAATAATGTTAATAGCAATGTAACATAGAGATTTACATAGCCAAGGTAAAACATTAATACCTAATTAAAGCCTGTTGTTCAGATAGATAGCAAAGCTATAGTGTGGCAGTGGGAAAACATCAAATTTTAGTCCAATTGTACCAACCGGCCAGTCCTTATAGTCATCAATTTTTTTTCATCCTGGTACCCCAAAAACATCCAATCAAAAAGTTAGTTAAATGCAATGGCAAGGAAGCTTAAGTTGCACCTCAGTTGATTTGCAATTCAAATTTCTTCAACATATTGAATATACAATGTATATAATAATCATCTTTCCATTTACATTTCATAAGTTCAAACTGACATGTTTTTTTAACTAATGGTCAATATTTATTGTTGCTTTTCCAATTATAATTTAAGGTGGCTCAATGAGTTAGGTAGTTGGATTACCTAACAACTCATACACGCCTATCACCAATATGGCGTGGGTTCGCACCCGGCTTTGTAAATTACAAAAAAGGGTGCACTCAACTTGCAGCTAAAAGTGATAAAGTTTGCCAGTTGCTTGCCCATGGTTGATGGTTCTCTCCCAGTACTCCGGCTTCTTCCACCACTAAAACTGGTCGCCATGATATAGCTGAAATATTGCTGAAAGTGGTGTTAAACAAAATAAATCAAATCAATCATCAACCAATTATAATTTCTGGTTATCAATAGTCTAATTCAATATGTACAATTAAAATGTTTAGATATATTATTTTTGTATAATTTTTTTCCATCTGTTTTCAACTCTCAATACTTTACAGTGGTAGTAAGAAGTTTTTATCCCATTGTCTCTCATTTCTGTATAATTTTTATGTACATGTATTGTACATGTTGAAGTAGCTCTTGACCTGAATATGCATATGAACTTTAAAACAACCAACAATCAATCAAATAATTTAAAATGAAAAAAAAAAAAAAAAAAAATTAACTGGGCAATGGTCCTCATACATTTATTAGCTGCACGATTCTTGCTCGTTCTACCTAAATTTTGTTATATTTAATATAAAGGTTCAAATATTTAAGCCCCCATATCGAAAAATGTCTATTGTATGTGTTTAAATAAAAAATAAATCTTGCATAATTCGTTGAAGACGTTCCAAAAAATCCAATTTGTTAACTATAGGTATATTTCATCCTAATGCAAGGTCAAGGTGAACCTACATGTAGAACATCTGGTGTATTATGGCCAATTGTCACTTTTACAGAACTATTGTAATTTGATTCATAATTAGCCAATGTAAATTCAGGGACAATTGGTAAAATTAAATAAATGTTTCACACATCTGATAGTGTTAAATAATCTAGGGAATTTAATGTAAAGAAATTATGACCTAACACTTATTTAAAGTGGAATGTCCAAATTCTTCACAGGATTATTGCAAAGTCATTTCTATTATTACTGGATGTGAATCAGTGCATGGTTTTGTTAACATTTACACTTTTTTTTAAAATAACATAGTATATATATATATATATATGCAAAAAAAAGAATGGAATCGCTACTGTGATTTTTTTTCAAATTCTTTTTGATGTGGTTTTTAACAAAAGAAATGTGAAAATTTGCATCAATTTCACAATATGTTGTGAACTGCTGTCATACATTTGTATTTTTAATATTATGCATATCCCCAAACCATTTTGTTTATGAGATATGAAATTAGTTTTTTGTAAATCTCATCAGAAATATCAAATATATCCCTAGGCTGCTACACATCTCTGTATATTTTTATTATATACATGTACTCAAGCTCAACCGTGACAAAAAAAAATCAAAATAGTTTATTTTCTTTCCTAAATTCTGTTTTTTTATGCAAAATTTTAAATTACACAAATATTAAATTTCTAAATCTTTTTTTTCTCTTCTCCCTCTTGTGGGATATAAATCTTGTCCCAGGATGAACCTAAACTTAAACTCGGGACATATCTATAAGCTTTGGTCTAAACTAGAATGGTGGATTGTTTATACAATGACTATATTTTCTCAGTGATAAATATCACAAAAGTATTTTCATTGTTGACAAAGTGACCACAATTAGTTTTCACTTATTATGATTTCATGGTTCAAAGACAAAATGTGTCACATTTATTATTAATTAGTTGAATAATTTGACTTTGGGCTATCGTCCTGGACTTAAAGATATGTGGTCAGATTATATCTTTGACAGAACAAAGACATTGGTAGAGAAATATTAAATTTCCTGGAGACAAACATGATTTTTATGAATACCAAAGCTGTTCATCACTTAATCTATCATTTCACCTCAGATTTTATTTTCTGACAAAACAAAGAAGAAAAGATTGACAGAAGTGATAATTACCATTAATGCAATTTTGAAAAAAAAAACTTTATGGGAGGGGGTCATAGGGGAGGGGATTCAATTTCTTTTTACTTTCAAAGAATTATCTATTATGCAGATTTGATAGGTGGACAATATTATCACAATTTAAACCAAAAAAAAAAACCACTTTTGTGCTTTAATTTTTTTTTGGATTTCCACTGACCTACTACAATTGTCTGTCTATTAATTTGATTTTTATTCACAAATTGCCCCCCCCAATGAAAAGACAAATTATTTAAGGATATCAAAAAAACATACACTACATGTATGTCAAATGTCTTAGCTTTCATTTCCTAAGATAATTATGTGGTTTTAAATTAAGTATGGGGGTAGTGTAAAAATCCTTTTCATTGTATGCAGGTGTACTATGAAAGCTTATGGATTTCCCCACTTATTTTATATCATTACACTACTAATTAGTTCCTATGATATTGTAAAACCACAAAACATTGTAGCACTGCATGTTAAAAAAAAAAACTTTTAAAAAAATGCTCAGAAATTTTAGAAATGTAGGTCTCAATAGTTACATAACAAATGCATTGACAATGATTTATCTGTTCAGAGATAAGTTTTATAATTGATATTCAAAGAATTTTTATTTTACAATTCTCCTTGCTCTTTACTTATTGTAAATTGCACTTTAGTGCCATCAATGATCATTTTATTGTAATAATTTCCATATCATATAATTTTAAAATCCATCAATTACGATTTTTGTTCAATGACATTATGTTTTGTATTTTTATAATTCCTCAACAGGTTTGCATAAAAGAAAAGTGTTTGGATCAATTTACATTTATTGCCAAACATTTAAGTGAGATCAGAGAAAGAAAAAAAAAAGAACGAAAACTTTTCCATCCTTTTACTGCAGACATACATACATAGACCTAAACAGACCACATCCAGTATTAACATAATTATTTCATTTGACTTTGTTCTACAAAAAACAGGAGAAATAAATACATTTGTATAAAACTAAATAAATTGACCAAGAAAATTAAATTAAATTAAATTATCATTTCCTTTCATGTAGACATATGCTTGTGATTTATCAGTGTGCATAGCAGATATTTTAATTTTTTTCATCAATGCTTATTTTACTCTGAGGAACAGATTGCATGACCAAAAGGATAGACAAGAGATCTAGACTGCAATGAGACTAGACAAGAGACTGCCAAGAGACTAGACAAGAATCATTTGGGTTGATTCTTACTCATCTAGTGCAGCAATTACAACACAGACAGAATTATGATTATTCAATTTGATCATTAATGTGAACAGTGAAGCCTGGCTATAGTGACCCCTAGATACTTTTGTAGAGTTGTTCCCCTTTATTTTACCCAAATGCAAAATATTGTCCCCATGGTAATATCATGATATATCATTATCATTAACATTTTCATGTTAATTGGTTATCCTACATGCAGATTTTTTAGTGGATTAAAAACAGTGGTCTTGCCGATTTGTGCAAGAAAGAGGAAAACTATATTAAAAATTTGATGTTTTTTATGTAAAAAGCAAAGATGTAAATACATGTATACAGTTCTTGTAAAATGACAGGGTCTACAGTGTTTTGTAAAAATGTCCAAAACTCTTCTCAATATCATCCAATTACTTGCAAAAAGCATTGTCCATCTGTCCCTAAAAGAAGTGTGGAATTTCTCAGGAATGCTGTATGGCAGGTGTGAATGGCTATATTTTTACAACCACCTGGTCCGAGACATGATGAAAGGTAAAATGGACAAATCATAAAAATGGTCAAATATACTTGTTTATATAAACTACTGGTTGTGTCAATATTATTGTACTTTAATATTCCCTTATCAAGAGTGAAGAAATAATTCAAAAATTTACAAAACAAGTGAAATCAGCATATTCATATCAAAAGCAATCGTGTGGTCTGTATATTAGTTCAATTATATCTAAAGTTAAACATCCTAATCAAACACACCTTTATTTATTAGGATGTGTGACATCAATATTTTGCATAATAAAAATTCCTCATTTATTATTATTTAAAATTTGAAAATTTAAGACTTGTTACTCATTTAAGCTTGTTGTAAAAATATACTATGTAACATCTTGAGCAGTAACTTTACACCTGTATATGAAATATTGCTAAATATATCATTGATCATGATCCCAAAAGTTCATGTTTTTTAATGTAAAAAATCAAATCTGTTAATCAAATCAAAATATTACTTTTTACATAAATGTGTTCTTTAGTGTTGTTTTATAAATGTGTTCTTTACTGTTGTTTTATAAATGTGTTCTTTAGTGTTGTTTTATAAATGTGTTCTTTACTGTTATTTTATAAATGTGTTCTTTAGTGTTGTTTTATAAATGTGTTCTTTAGTGTTGTTTTATAAATGTGTTCTTTAGTGTTGTTTTATAAATGTGTTCTTTACTGTTGTTTTATAAATGTGTTCTTTAGTGTTGTTTTATAAATGTGTTCTTTACTGATGTTTTTATAAATGTGTTCTTTACTGTTGTTTTATAAATGTGTTCTTTACTGTTGTTTTATAAATGTGTTCTTTACTGTTGTTTTATAAATGTGTTCTTTAGTGTTGTTTTATAAATGTGTTCTTTAGTGTTGTTTTTTAAAATGTGTTCTTTACTGATGTTTTTATAAATGTGTTCTTTAGTGTTGTTTTATAAATGTGTTCTTTAGTGTTGTTTTATAAATGTGTTCTTTAGTGTTGTTTTATAAATGTGTTCTTTAGTGTTGTTTTATAAATGTGTTCTTTAGTGTTGTTTTATAAATGTGTTCTTTAGTGTTGTTTTTTAAAATGTGTTCTTTACTGTTGTTTTATAAATGTGTTCTTTAGTGTTGTTTTTTAAAATGTGTTCTTTACTGTTGTTTTTTAAAATGTGTTTGTCTATTGCCTTTTACATAAATGTGTTCTTTAGTGTTGTTTTATAAATGTGTTCTTTACTGTTGTTTTATAAATGTGTTCTTTAGTGTTGTTTTTTAAAATGTGTTCTTTAGTGTTGTTTTTTAAAATGTGTTCTTTAGTGTTGTTTTTTAAAATGTGTTTGTCTATTGCCTTTTACATAAATGTGTTCTTTAGTGTTGTTTTATAAATGTATTCTTTACTGTTGTTTTATAAATGTGTTCTTTAGTGTTGTTTTATAAATGTGTTCTTTACTGTTGTTTTATAAATGTGTTCTTTAGTGTTGTTTTTTAAAATGTGTTCTTTAGTGTTGTTTTTTAAAATGTGTTTGTCTATTGCCTTTTACATAAATGTGTTGTTTCAGTGTTGGTCTTTAGTGTTTTCCTAAATTGAAATGTGTTCTTTAAGTGTTGTTCATTAGTGTTGTTTATTAAATATCTTCTTTAGTGTTTGTTTTTTTATTGAAATGTGTTCTTTAGTGTTGTTTTTTAAATGTGTTCTTTAGTGGATGTTTCATCTACTGAAAAGTGTTCTTAATGGTTGTTTTTTTAATGTGTTCTTTAATGAAGCAACAATTCTGAAACACTTACAATATTGTATTACCAGTATCATGATCTATATACATCATGTCATGATACATGTAGGTTAACTTTGCCCAACATTTTTATGAGCAAATAAGTATTGACATAATTTTGAATAATGCATACTTTTTTTTCATCAAAATTATCTTTCTAATTTTGAATAATGCATACTTTTTCCCCCTCATAAATATCTTTCTGATTTATTTAGCTTCTAAAGAACTGTAAAATTTACATACAATTACAAACAAGGTTAGAACATTTATATAATATCATCTAAACCCTATGTACTTAATAATCTGTCTGAAATTTTGCCAAAGTATTAAATAAAAATGAACTACGTGTTTTGACAATTTAAAAATACAATTAAGGTGGAGATTAAACCTGGATGAAATAAATATACTTAAGAAATCAGCTGTGATATGCCAAAATCAGCTGATCGATTAGACCCGTCTACCCCCTGCAAATTGAACACAATATTTCTATACAAAGAAACTCCACTTGGGACAAAAATATTTGATTATCCTTCTTTTAAATTCTGTCAAACACAATGTTTAATGTATACTTAATTTGGAGCTTGCCAGTTGTTTAAAAATATAATCCTGTTTTTAGGTACCATTAGTTTACTGGGTACGAAACTGATATATACAAATAAACATGGGTACAACTGTTTGTACAAATGCAAGTCAAGAGCTCCATTTCAAAACATTCCCATTCTATAAGCAAAACTTTTGAATAAATACTCTTATTTCAAAACACCTGCACCTTTTAAACTAGATGTACTTAAGTTATACAAGATCAAAAAAAATATTTTTAGCAAAAAAAGTTAGATAAATTGTCCTGTAGTTCCTTTTACTTCAAGGTTATGAGGTCTTTTCATCACTGACAACTTTATGGTTACGTGATGGTATAAGGATGAAGAATAAAAATTTACATCCATATCTTGCTTGTTGATTTATACCTTGGTAGTTCTAGATTAGAATAACGTCAATTTTGAATGTTGAGACAAACATCATCACTAATATTGCAGCGAGTCTGAGAGAATGAGCTGTGATACTAGTGATAGATCTTATCATATGTATGCTGGGACCTTCAAAACTGATGTTATTGTTTTTATCTGTAGGGTCATAATGTCCAAATTATTGATAAAACAAATTGTGTTATGGAAGACATCAGTTCAGTGAGTTTTGTTTCTTTTTCAAAACAAAACAGCTTTTTTTTTCTTTTTTTTTTTTAAACTAAAAATGAGGTTAACAATCTAGGTATGGAGGCATTATATGTGTGTAAATTCCCATGGCTGTATACAATCTTCTCCTGTCCTATGGACAAAATACACATCATTCATACATAGATATTACTAATAAAGTCAGCTAAATTATTCATATTTTTGTCGTGTCTAGTCTATCAATCTACTAAACCCCCTCAAGATATATACTACATAGATCTTTTTTTATCTCTTGTGCAATACACATTCTATCTGATAATTTCCTCATGCAATACACAAGATAATGGGTTATTTCCTTAAAAAAGGATATCTGATTTAGGCCACAATTGTTTCTTTCCACTAAACATAGTATACTTCCTGGCAAATTGTTCAAATTTCAACCATATATTTCCTGTTTTGTTTTAAAATTAAAAAAAATGTTGACAACAATTTGATAAAATTACAACTGATAATACCTGTCAAAATCCAAAACTATATCAATATCAAATTGTAATTTCGTTTTTAATTTTTAAATCATGAATTATTAAATTAAAATTTTGTTATTAAATTTTTTTCCAATGCACTTTATATTCCATTTTCTAGATGCAAGTAATCAAACTCATTCCTGTGCCAATAAAAAGAAGCTATAAACTGCCTAACATAAATTGTCTCTGAAAAAAACCCTACATTTTTGGACAATTTTTACAATCAACTTTATTACAGATGAGAACACAAAATTTCATGGATTCAATTTCAGTGAAATTTATCTGATCAAGTGATACAATTACATGCTTCATTTAACAGGAATTTGATTTCAAGCTAATAAATTTCATATGTACATTTCAATTTTACAAAAATCAGTTTGCCTACTTTGAAGAACGAGACTATATATTAGCAAAAAGGCTATAGAATTTTCATTGCAACTCCTCCCTAAATTTTTTCTATCAATGATTCAAGGGACTATTTTTGATTATAGTCAAAGCCAGATCCATTCCAAAGATAATTTAAATGAAATTGATTTTCAGCTATGTTTTCATTTCTCAAATTTCTCATATGTACATTTCAATTTTACAAAAATCAGTTTGCCTACTTTGAAGAACGAGACTATATAATAGCAAAAAGGCTATAGAATTTTCATTGCAACTCCTCCCTAAATTTTTTCTATCAATGATTCAAGGGACTATTTTTGATTATAGTCAAAGCCAGATCCATTCCAAAGATAATTTAAATGAAATTGATTTTCAGCTATGTTTTCATTTCTCAAATTTCTTTATATCGAGTCTTTGTATTTTTTTATCAAGTTGATTTTATACAGTAAGTAGAGAAATATCGTATGACACTGAAACATTCCACCAGATGTCAATGATGTGTCAATTATATCTGTATAATAACAAATTATACTGTTTTTTACAGAAGGTATTATAACTCAATTTTCTTTTTCTTGAATTAACTATGGATTTTGTATAGAAAACAGACCAAAATATTTCTGAACATTTTTTGTGCGAACAATCTACGGGTGTATCTATTTGAAATGTATTAAAAAAAACTGATGTTTCTTGATAGTGTTTATTTATACAAACCTTGCCCATGGTCGGTGGTTCTCTCCGGGTAATCCAGCTTCTTCCACCACTAAAACTGGTCGCCATGATATAGCTGAAATATTGCTGAAAGTGGTGTTAAACACCAAAAATCAAATCAATCAATCATCACCCCACCCCTCAAACAAGTGATTGTATAGTTTTAGGAAGTTATTTGTCTTACTCAAAAATGACAGATACTATATTTAAGATAACATTGAAGCTTCAAAATGAAGAAAAAAAGATTGGTTATTTGGATCGTGTTAGTCATACATTCATAGATAACAGGTACTAACATAAGAATCTATGCTAAACATATGGGTACAAACTGTGCTCCTAAAAACTGCAAGATAAATATACATACCTTCTCTAATGTTGATGATGTTTGGGTGACTTAAGGATGACATGATGTGGATTTCACGTCGTAATCGACATAAATCTGTATCCTCTTGAACTTTGTTCTTTTTGATGTATTTTATTGCAACCTGAAATTGTAACATTTATCAATTTATAATCATGAAAATAAAATGAATTTATGACAAAATTTCTGTTTAATTACTGAAAAATCTTTCTAATACATACCTGGATTTCCAACTTCTTTTTGTATTAGGTGAGTTCAGTCAAGATTCGTGAGAGGTGGTGGTGGTTTATAGTGTTTAACGCCACTTTCAACAATATTTCAGTTACATTGTGGCAGTCAGTTTTATTAGTGAAGGAAACCGGAGTACCCGGAGAAAACTACCGACCTGTCGCAAGTCACTGACAAACTTTATCACATAATGTTGTATCAAGTACACCTCGCCATGAACGAGGTTCGAACTCACAATGTTTTCATAATGTACTGAATAATAACGGTAGATGAAACAAGAAATTTGTACTGATTGTCCCCCTTAATATTTTTAGCTTTTAAAAATAAAGTGATTACACCTCAGAAAAAGGACAACAGAATGCAAACAGTAAATGATGAAGTTGGACATTGGAAAACCTTTTTCAATACACAAATGTATATAATCTTTTCTTCACAAAAAGGACACAATTGTTGACAATTCTGTTGAAGTTTAATTACATTTTGTTGTACTTAATACAAGGTAAAGTTAAAAAAAAAAAAAAGCTGTTGGTGTCACGGAGTAGATATAACTTATCCCTTATTATTTACTGGTCAATCACTTCTTAAGAACGGATGACCAAAATCCTCCACACCAGGCCCCCTAGTACTACAGGTGACCACTAAAGAAAGTCATTGAGTTCTAATAATCCTTGAACTATTTAAGTTTACTTCCTATGTACAAGCCATGTTTTGTTTATGTATTAAATTTCATAGTTAATAACCTGGCTTGAGGCTCCATGATTTAGCAATATATGGTCAAACCAGTCATATGTTCTAAATCTACATATCATAATCCTTTTATGTCCGATTTGTTAGTTATCAGATGCCTCGTCATTTTATAAACAAAAATATTGTTTTTATCATTTCGATCATTTTTCTCAGAGAAAAGAATTTATTGGTAAAATTCTAATATTAGCATTTAGTAGTACATTTTGTACATTTTAAAGACATGAATTAACATAATCTGAAAATCGTGTAAATTATTATGAATCACTTCATTTTCCTTTTTTGATGTCACAAAAATTCATAATAATAATAAAAAGTAGGATTTGATAACCTATTAAGGAAACGAGACTAAAGTAGCGGATATTGTGGTTTCTTTACCATAGAAACTAAGGTAAATGTTATCATATGATATATCGGCTACCGAAAGTGACAAAAACTGTCTTAATGACATACTGACATGATTTTGACAAAAGGTGTAATGATAAGTTATTTTCAAATTTATTGAGATGAAAGTATTTAAGTCATTTATTATGACAACTGATAGAGAGAACTATATTGTTCCGGTTATCTTGAGATTTTTAATGAATGGAGTATTATAGATCATTAACCAAAGTCCAAAGAAAGATTAAAATTGAAATCAATTAAAAAGTCAATGTAAAAGAAATAAGTAGCGTCTCTTTCATATTGTGACGCAAATAGACAATATATCAATAGGTTCCTCACACTTAGGAGTGATTATTTAACTTTCTTAAACACTAAATTAGTCGTAGGACTAAAAGGATTTTGTTGTTACATTAGTTCAAACATTTGATATACAGTCAAATCTGCCTTTGTGGTCACCTCTATTAAACAGTCACCTGTATTAAGAGGTCACCTTTTCCTTGTCCTGTCATAGAAAATTTCATACGAACTGAACCTCTTTTAAGAGGTCACCTGTCTTATAAGGCCATTTTTTCTATGTCCCAAAGGTGACCTCTTAATACAGGTTTGACTGTATATATATTTCAACATTAATCTTAAGGTGTTTTATTTCTGGTTTATAACAACACAGATATTAATACCTATTTTTATCTTTCACAATTCTTCGATCCCAAGATTTCAGGATTTTCAAAGTCACCTTTGACTAATAATTATGAAATTGACTTCGAAAAGAGACTAGACAAAAGTATAACATAAATAGTTAAAAAGAAATCATAAAAAACGTGGTATGACAAATGACCACAACAAATAAAATAGATTTTAAATTGTAAATATTTTACGAGAATTCAAAAAGTGGTATGACAAATGACCACAAAAACAATAAAATAGATAAATGGTGTAGATAAAGACCCTAATGATTCATTACAAATTCAAGATTCACATGACTATGATTCTGATTTTATCAAAAGGATTTACAGGAACAATATCATTGATTTTTTTCACCTGCAAATATTTGTGGTTATATAATAGATAACCCTAACCACCAAAATGTGTTTTAAATTAAATCTTAAAATAAAAAAAATGTTGATTTAAATCAAAAGAAACATTACCTACCTATTGAGTCATAGTTTAAATGGATCTTACTTATTATGACAACACACAATGTCTTAGGATTGAAAATCAATATTGGTAAAAACTATGGTAATTACATTTTTTTTTTAAATTACTCAGAAACAAATAACAACCAAACATGAGTTTAAAGAATGTGTTACAATCTTTTTTAATTAGTAGATGTCAAAAGTAAAATTCCCTAGTATATAGATTTAAGAACATTCCAGAAAAGTGCTTTGATACTCTATTTAGTAGCTATAGGTGCATTTTCCTGCATTTTTAATGTTGTATAAGATGCATGTACATGTAGCTCACATATAAAATTTGATTCAACCAGAGCCTTTTTGCAACATTTTATTTTTCTTCCTCACTGCACAAATTGCAGCTCTATGCAGTTGAATTAAATGTATACCAGTATATTAAAACAAATAAAGGATGACATTGTGATACACCCAGGCCAAGTAAGCTAATAACAAAGTTATCGTTTCAGGATTTGTCCTTCTTGGCTCCGTTTGCCTCTCTTTATCTCAGAAATCATATAAGTGCTCGGTCAAAAGCATGCGAGAAATTTCATAAGGAATCTAAATAAGAAAAAAAATTGATCAAAATCTGACTTCAATTCAGAATTTTGGGTGTTGGTCACATTTTGAACCCCTTGCATTTTGATAACCATAAGAGCCATACTACAGTTAGAGAACTTTATATACTTCACATAAAAAAAAATCCTTCAAAATTGGTTGAAAAACAAAATAAATGCTTTAACATAATTTTGGCACCTTGAGGCCTCTTGTTTGTAAACAGGTAGAGACTTTATTCTGTGCCAGGGATTATGGTTTTATGATATCAGAAGGATCAGTCAACTAGAACAAAAGTTACTGACCGGAAACTATTATCTTCAAATGGACAAAGACAGACTTGTGGTGCACAAAAATGTTGCGGTTGTATTAAAATGACAAAAGTAAGCTGATCGAAAAGTGACCCAAAAAAAATGTAACCACTTAATTACAAACAGTCATATTTAAATGGAATTAATAAGGAACCAAGGTTTATGACAAACACAATTGTCTCTACACTCAAGACATTACTATTAGACATTACATCAATGACAAAGTGTATGTATAGTACCACTATGAGACATCATGGTACAATACTATATAGTTGTAGGAGTAAGCGATGATATGTACCTGTTGACAGGTTGTGACCTATTGTTTCCCACCATCAAACAGAAATTGACAACCAGGAAGTTTATTGTAAGGACATGACACAAACTTTGTATTGATTACATGTAGCTACATTTGTCTATCTGTAAATATTGTACATTTACTAAAATATGCTGTATTATATATGCATTAATACAGAGATGATTATGGATACTACAGGATAGAAATTAAAGTAACTGAAAATCAATGAAAATAGTTGAAGCCATCTACCTATACACCCTTTCAAAAAGTATTTTTGACCTGTTCTGACTGTGTCCTGCAATTTTCAGAATTTCTTTTTCACAGAAAAATAGCTGAAATCCATTAAATAACTGAGAAAAAAAACCATCCTTGATAATCTATAGGGGCTTAGTATAATTGTTAAGAGTAAAACTTTACAGTAAATTAATTTTTTTTCCACCTGCATGCACATTTCAAAATGAAAGCAAGATATTTTAATTTCATGAATATATCTACCAATTTTAATTAACTACAGTCTAGAGTAAGTAACTAAATTGATCTTTTTGAGATATAAATAATTTCAATTTTTGTTTCTAAATTCATATGGTGCTGTAAACATGTAGTAAAGTTACTGTTTGTGGCCAACAAAACAAAATTGTGATGCTTGAAATTAAAAAATTTCAACAATGACATTCTATGTAGCTAGAAAATTTGTAAAGTCATTCTTTGTATTATCATAAAATACTTAAAATTTTTGTCAGTAATAAATTTCCATCAGTTGGTCACTTAGGTCAAGTAGAAATTGTATTGTACGGTTGATTGAGGTGTAAAATAAATTGATGTTTGTGTTAAAGTGATAATAATAGGGTAATAATAATGTTGAATTGTTTGTGGTCACATTTTAACATCTTGTTTAATGGTAGGTCACTCTGTTACAGGTCAATATTGTAAATACACTGTGTCTTACTGCAGATTGAAAAACTATTATTTCTTGTTTGGTTCAATCTATAGAAAAACAGTTTATATCATGGCTGCATGAACTCTAATTTTTTTTAATCAATCTTTTTTGCATATATACACATGATTTTCCAAAATATAATGAAAAAAGAATCTAGATATTTAATAATTAAAAAGTATCATTAAGATATGAACACAAAAGTCTAATCAAAGTTTCAAAATCAGCTAGCGTCCTATTTCCACCGGACAATCTGATGAGAATCTTATCTTGAGAACAGTAAAGTCGGGCTGTGTGAACGAATTAGTACCAGATTGCCGAATCCCAGACTGCCGAATACCATATTGCCGAGTCCATTTTGCCGAATCCCATATTGCCGACTTTTGTTAAAAATGACAAAGTTTCATAATATTATTTTTTATTTAAAAAAAAATATTGATGATGTGTACATATTTTATTGAAAGCAGTAATTTTTCGTGCAATTTTAATTAGAAAAACCATAATCAAATGCACTGATGAATAGGAGATGCCATTCCTCATTACTCAAATAATTGAAGAACAATAGAAATAAACTACAAATAAGTAAATGTTTATTTAGAGTTTTACTAAGTCTCGCTCAAATGCAAAATTTGGGACCTATTTACAAAACAAAAAATGTGTATTCTCTCATGTTTATGCTAATTATTATTCACAGAGCATATGTTTTGAAATTATTTCTTGGCATCCTTCATCTTGACAGAAATCATGGTTGTCTGCAGGATTAATCCACCGTATATCCTTTTGACTTTGAGCTCGAATGCTATAATCTAAACTCCCTTGTAGGTCGGACCATTTCAAAAGAAATATTTATTTAATTATTTACAATATTCCTTCATAAATTAGAAGCATTATTCTACTTGCAATAACAATATTTTTCATATGTCGGCAATTTGGGATTCGGCAAACTGGGAATCAGCAATTTGGGATGCTACCGTGTGAACACTTGGTCATTCAACTTACATGTACCACAGATGCAGAATTGTTTGGAAATCGGATGAAAATTGTATCGTGTGACCCACCTTAAGTCACCAATAGATTAAACGAATATATACAAATGTAGGTTAAATTCCTCTTTAGGAGCTAGGACACCCTTCCCACATGAATTTTTTTTTACATAATTTTCATTATTTCTATTGGTTTACTACATTTATATAAGAATTCAATATCAAAAGATATCAATTACTAGTTATCATGTAAAGATTTAGATAAACCAAACATTAGCCTTCTAATAGAATCAGCAATTTCATAAAATTTATGTATGAGTTCACTACCTCCTACAGAGTGTAAAAAGAATAAATCAGCTGATTGGAGAATTCTAATAATGGATTGATGATATAATTATGGATAAGAATCATTTCATATGACCCTGGTCCTACTTATTTGTTTGTGTATGAGATGGGTCAAAGGGTCATCTTAAAGTATTTTGCACCTAAGAAACAAAGAGATTAGGCCTAGGTATGACTTTTCTCTGATAGGCGACCCCTTGTGGGGATTTAATAATTGATTATCTAACTTTGGTATGCTAAAAATCCATTTGTATCAATATCTATTATGTAAATGATAACACTGGGCATGGCTTATTGTAAAATTGAGATATTGCTGGATTAGTACAGGTACATGTATATATATAAAAATATATATCTAAAATTTTTGGAAAGTTCTAGAAATGTCAAAAAATCTAAATAAAGTTAAACTTAATTAATCATTGTATTTTCTGAACTTGCTGACACAAACTTGACTAATTCAATGTTATGAACAGAAACATACAATGAGTTTTGTATCAATAATGAAATCAATATTTTGTTATGAAATATGGAAAGATAAAAATTACAAGTACAATAATGCTTGCTTCTACACAAAATTACATGATAAGACAAAAACAATGAAAACTGGTATTAAATAACACATGCTTTGTATCGAGTAATTCTAATTATTCTATCCAATAACGAATTTCATAACTGAGTCATGATATAACCCTAGCAAAGACAAAAATAATTTCTATAGAGGCGGGAAAGTGCACTATACTTTCGTGTACCATATTATTTACCTGCAAGTTTTAGATAACCTGCAATTATTCTTTCAAGCGTCTAGGTCAGAAAGAAAAGATTAAAAATATGTAAGTTAAATTTCTAAAGGGTCTTTTATTTTTTTTTAAAAACAATAGCCTGACATCAGATTAATTTTGTATCATGTTTAAATCCTTTGTAATTGATCAATTAACATTGTTCTTGTTAATAAGCATTTGCTTGAACTAATTTTGTATTCTTTAAGAAAAATCTATATATCCCAAAGTTCAATAAATGTGCCCTTGGACTCTTAAGTAGACAAAAAGTCCTTAAATTCTATTTGCACCTATAAGAAATAAAAAGTAAAATTTTTTTTTTTAATTTAATTTCCCTTTCTAAATTTATTAATTATATATAGTGCCAGAAGGGAAGTACCTAAAGTAAAAATCTATTGAAGGCGGCCTCTTATATAGTAGAAGTAGAAGTACTTTTTAGCATTCTTGAATTATATAAATTCAATTAAAGTACAAACAATGTACATCTAAAATAATAATTATGACAAGAATAAAAAAGTATACATTGGCTTAAAAGATATAAACCCTTAGGCATGATGGTAGTCATGTGAACATTTCACACATATTATGACATGAATGGGACTTTTTATGTACACATGACAAATTATTGTTACATCAGTGCTAATTATAACATTAACATATATTAATATAATTGATATCAAAATTATGTTCTTTCATTAGAATTATGTAATAAAAGGAAGGCTTTCTGGCAGAATGAGACTGGTTGACAAAATACATACATACTATTTGCTAAAAAAAAATCCTGTTTTTAACTCTTGTCATGTAATAATCGTTTCCGACTATACCATTCTGTTTTTATTATCATTGATATAATACAGTCAAGCCTGTATATAAAGGCCACTCTAGAGAACTTGAAAAAATGGCCTTTATGAGCAGTTGCCCTTTATAATATACAGGTTAAAATTATATACACTATATTCATTAATGGAAAAAATGAGACTGTCCTTTATAGACAGTGATTTATTATATAGAGGTCTGTTTAAGGCAAGTTTGACTGTAGTTTGAACTATCTCCATAACTGTTTATAAAAATAAAGTTTCTATTTTCTTATCTCAAAGATTCCTCTAAGACATGGTAAAAATTTCTTCAAACCCATCATTTTTTTTTCAGGCTAGGTTTGATTTTGGTCAGGAAACAGTAAATAAATCAATAATTTTTGGGGGATTATGAAGGAAAATCCATTAGAAATTTTGGTACACACATGTACATGTACATAAAATTTAGGACCAACACATTTATTACTGTTTTTCTAACATTTAATAAAGATTTAAGGTTCTTCATCTCACAGCCATGCATATGTACATGTAGCTTTGAATACCTTTTAATTGATTAAATACATAAAAAAATGTATCATTTTCCAACAAATTACTGAAATTGTACATAAATGAAAGAAAGAAACAAAAAAATAACAGTAGTTTATCACAACTCATAAGACACATTCTCTCCAAACAGAGAACTTGACATCAGCTGTCAGCTTCACAAGGACAGATGGCAATGATCATTAACATAACAAAGACCATTTAATATAATGTTCATGTCTCTGGTTCACAAACAGTTAATTAAATAAATTAATACTATCAAATGACAAGAAATTTCGAGGCAAATTCGTTATAACAATAATTATAAATCGTAAGCTTATTGAAACCAAAAACAATGTTACTCTTATCTACAAATATTCATGAAAGGGGAAAAAAATCACATCCTATTTGTGAAGTAATTGAAAAAAGATTGTTAGCTATGACTTCTTTTTATTCACTGTAATTTCTGTTTAACCCCAATTAAACAATCAGACTTAATGTCTATAACAGACAACATAGATACTGTATATACTATATACAAATATAGGGGGAAACCATTCATACTGAAAAGATAAATAATAAAACAATATAAACAAGTACATGAAGTGCTGATGCACCACCTACACTTCATTTGTAATATAGAAACAAATTAATGTGATTGTGTGTATACCTACTAAACACTTGTATATATTTTTTTTCATTGAAAAACAATATCTTAAATATTTGTAAATTTAATTACCTGTTCCCCTGTGGCCTTTTCAGTAGCTAGTTTAACCTTTCCATACATTCCTTCACCTAAAGTTTTCACCAATTCAAATCTATTTCTAAGATTATGCCGATGTGAATGAAGAACTGGTTTAAGTCCAGGTTCAACTGAACAGTCCAGCACATCATCAAAGCCTATCATCTCTTCATCCGACATTCTAGCAGGCATGGCTATATCACACATTTGCATCCATGGATTACTGTTCAATACACTGCACATAGCCTGCTATGGATCAAGTGCACTTAGTTGTCTCATACGATTTTGAAATAAATCATTGATACTTGTACTGAGAAAACAATATGTCAAAAAAGTATTCCACATTAAAATATAAACGTTGAAAATGTTGTCAAATATATATTATCTAACATAAAATTACCAAAAAAATCAAACTGAAAGTTAGAATCTGCAAGTTGTCACTGGTTGTATGATAGCTCCATAAAATATTCGTGTGTAGTGTCTACCAGACAAGCGTGGATACTGATTATTCCTTTCGCTTTGAATAAGGTTTACATTATTTTTAGAGGTCTTATCAGAAGCTTACCACTCAAAAATATTGGGCGGAGTTTCACAGTCTGTTGGTCGTGTGTCTGATGGACTGGTTTCCTATCGTGATAATCTGGTACCCTTTTCGTAGAAACAAAAGTTATTATTCAAATATTGTTTTGTAGGACATTTTTATCAATTAATTAGATATAATAATAAAAAATGAATATTTAAAGTACACAATCTTATATATTTATTAATTATTATCTGGAAATTATTTGCATAGAGATTAAATGATTCACCCGTTGGCCAATCCGGAAGTTCCTGAAAAACTTGAAAATGTCTGTGAAAAGAAGAACGAATGTTTCGTCGATTCTTTTATCTGCATCTGAGAATGAAACCCTTTTTAACATGATGGGAAGAGGATGTGTGGTGAGAAGCCCTTAATATAAAACAAACAACCAATTATACAAACTCTGAAACAGTTGAAACGAAATCTCGAACACTGCCACTCTTCCCCTTTTCAAATTCAATGTTTTGTAACAACTAAGCATCATATTTATTTTCAATTTAATTCTTTGTACAACATCTGAATAATTGAAAAAAAAGTTTTAAGGTTAACTGCCTTTCTAAAGCCAAGATATAGGTTCATATCGTAGGTTGGTAGGCACTTAATTAAGTTTCTGTATCACCCCTCATACTAGTCCGAGATTCCTCTGTCGTCCGACGACATTATATATTTTTGCTAGAGCCGTCGAACGTCAGAGCGCAATATATACGGAAAACAGCGGATTTGCTTCTCCAACTCTCGGTCAGCACATTTCCACGTTTCGTGGCTATCAGATTTTATTTTCTATCAGAAACCCTTATATAAATCGCTTCACCAATCATTTTTCTATTCATTCATAACCATCTTACCCTCAGAAAGTGGTGTTACACTCCATTACAGCACGATTTTGCCTTAGATCCTATGATTTCGACATTTGTCTTCCATTTTTCAAACATTTGTCACGTGACTACGAGAAAACTACGATTACCGCAATGTATCATGGGAGATGATTTGCATATAAACAAACAAACAAATATTTTTATTGCCAATCATAGGTGCCTGTTAAGGCAGAACAATTAACATAAAATTTAATACAGTTGATTATATTGATTGGTAATGATTTTAACAGCAAATTTAATGAATTACAGATAACCATAAGAAAAAAAAATGTAGTACCTTGTCCAAAAACAAAAAGGGGGAACGTAACACATGCTCTTTCCGCAGCCCGTTGGTAACACTCTGCCATTGAATCTTTTCTTTCCAACACATTCTGTATTATTTCCTTCTGCTCTGCTTTGATCTGTATATGGACTGTTTGTCATGCAAAATACGCTTAAATGTATCGTCTTCCATGTGATTTGAATGTTGTTTACGTATGCAAATAATGCTCCAAATAATTTGGCACGCTGCATTAATTAGCTCCCATCATGCAATACGTTGCTGTCATCATTCAGTTAGTATCGCGAGATCACGTGTGTAGATTCGAAAATGGAAGTCAAATGGTGGAATAATAGGATCTAAGGCAAAATCGTGCTGTAATGGAGTGTAACACCACTTTCTGAGGGTAAGATGGTTATGAATGAATAGAAAAATGATTGGTGAAGCGATTTATATAAGGGTTTCTGATAGTTAATAAAATCCGATAGCCACGAAACGTGGAAATGTGCTGACCCAGAGCTGGTGAGGAAAATCAGCTGTGTTCCGTATATATTGCGCTCTGACGTTCGACGGCTCTAGCAAAAATATATAATGTCGTCGGACGACAGAGGAATCTCGGACTACCCTCATACACGTAAAGTAAAAAAAAGTCGAGTAGAGAGTTTCATACATCTGAAAACGTATTAAAATGATAAAATAAAGAAACCAATCACGCCAAGTTTTGTTCTATATATCGAATACACATTTATACACTTTGGTATGTCGATTTCATGTAAACAAGGAAGTTTATTGATTTCTAAATAGGCCACCCCCATTTCGCCCAGAATGCCGCCATTTTGACAAATGATGGTAAACAATCCTTAATAAATACAAATCGGGAGCACTGTTTTCAATAAAACTCCTTCTTTTCATTGAAAAATATATATATTATCACAAAAATGACGGCTCCGCTTCAATGTTCGGTATGATGAGGCCAAAAAAAAAAAAATATGTGTTTACGGTCACCCGACCCACCCTATTTTTCAGCCACCGACCCTAACCTTTTTTATCGGCAATTATTCCACCCTAATTTTTGCTAACGACCCTATCAATTTTTACACAGAATTTGGATAACCATTTTTGTTGTTTAATCAGCAGCAATGTTTTATTTATTCAACTGCTAGCTTTTTGTCAAAATTGACACAGGCGCTCGTGGCACAGACCACCCCCCTTTTTTCTAACTTTCTGTTTACAAATTTATTTTTAATAAAATTTCTGGCTTAATTATGCTGGGATTGGTTTCAGGATTTTGTTTATTAAATATCTTTATTTATTTGTATGTTTTATTCAAATCATATCATATTCAGATAATTATACCCCCCCGCAAACAAAGTTTGGGGGGGTATATAGGAATCACCCTGTCCGTCCGTCCATGTACCTTGTAAGCGCAACTCCTCCTAAGCGGCTTATTCAGTTATTGGAGTTTTGTGAAACTTTACACAGTTGTAGTACACTACCTGCAGATGTGCATGAAGGAATATGGTTGCTGTCCAAAATTTAAAAGGGGAGATAATTCAACTTAATATACTTTCACGAAAAGGGAGGGGCATGTACCTTGTAAGCACAACTCCTACTAAGCTGCTTATGAATTTTTATGAAACTTTACACAGTTGTAGTACACAACCTGCAGATGTGCATGAAGGAATACCGTTGCTGTCTAAAATTTAGAAGGGGAGATAATTAACTTGCTAATATACCTGTATTCCAAAGTTTGAACATCATAGTATTGCAAGTGGGGGGTATCGCTCAGTGAGGTTACTCACAGTTCTAGTTTCATCAACAGTAATTAATACGACAGGAAGAAAAATAACAAGCAGAACATAACATGTAATTAAAGTCTTTTATTTACAATTAATGTAAAATATCTCGTCGAATAATCAAACCCTTCATATAAAGGTCACCTGTATATAGTGGTCATTTTGTCAATCTTCCCTAGGTGACCACTATAGACAGGTTTGACTACTGGTGTAAAATGTTGAAGCGATGAAAATTTCCACCATTGATCAAGGCATGCGCATCGTCAACGAATTGCACTATGGGTACTATGTTAAATCTCGCGAGATTCATATCCTTTCTACTATATAAATCCTTGCTAAAATGTAACAAGAACAATACATTTTTTCACAATTTTCACAATTTTTTTTTATCTTTGAAGTATAAATAGTTAATACCCAATCATATATAATTACCTCAATAATTATAATAATTTAAATGGATGCTCATTACATTCTGTTTACATCTTTATGAAAAATGTACAAAAAAATGTATTAATTATTTATCTGGTAAACTTTCAAAACTGCAGCAATGAAAAAAATTCACTATGGTTTCAAAGCATACCCTTATCCAAATATCCTTGGCTAACTAGACAATATATGTTTCCATACTAAAGTAAAAAAAACTTTTTATATGCTCGTCTCGAGACGGGCCGTATTATGTGATTGGGTATGGCTGGCTGGCGGGCGGGCGTCCAAACAGGTTTCCGCACAATAACTTTAGTTCTGTATATCGGATCTTTACCAAACTTGGCCACATATTCCCCTGTGGAAGGGGAAAAACTTTATTTATTTTGGAGTCATTAGGTCAAAGGTCAAGGTCACCGTTACTATAAATAGAATTTTTGACAACAGGGCCGTTTCCACATGATAACTTTAGTTCTGTATATTGGATCTTTACCAAACTTGACCACATGATTGCCCTGTGGAAGGGGAAGAACCCTATTTATTTTGGGGTCAATAGGTCAAAGGTCAAGGTCACCATTACTATAAATATAATTTTTTACCATTTGATAATTTATATAGACGGGCGTATTTTGTGATGCACACATTTCTTGTTTTATATAAATTTAATGCAAAAAAAACGGAAGGGGGCAAAATTAGTTTTGCAACCCACAACTTTTCAAAGTGGAGAAAGCAATTGCCCCCAGCTCCTTCACCCATGAAGTGGTGTTATTGAAGTTCAAACTGCAGACTCGTACAGAAGATCTGTGGTCATGTCGGTCCAGATATTTAGTGGTGTTTCTGTTGCTCAGTCTTAAGTTTTCTGTGAATTCGTAATTTTTTTCAGCCATTAAATATTGTCTTCTTGTTATGTTATACCTGTATATTTATATCATATATATTGTTATTGAAATAATATATTGACCCTTTAAGACTATTAACTAATTTACTAATAAAGGTAGATGTAGTGTAAACAATCAAAGATTCTCAAATCGGAAGTTGGATTATGTATATAATTTTTCCACAAAATTATCTCCCTTTTGATGTGTACACATCTTTGTTTTTGTATTTGTTTGTTTGTTTGATGGTGTTTAACACCACTTTCAACAATATTTCAGTTATATCATGGCAGTCAGTTTTATTGGTGGAGGACCCAGATGAAACCACAGACCTGTCGCGAGTCACTGACAAACTTTATCACATAATGTTGTACACCTCGCCCTGATTGAAATTCGAACTCACAACATCAGTGGTGATAGGCACTGATTGCATACAAGTTTATATAACCCGTTATAAAATACCATGTCACTTGATGTCAACTTTCCTGAATTTTTCATTCACTGCATCAGGTCAACACCTAGCGGAGGTGCCAGTAGCTACTTTTTGGCTATTCTGTATGATGCCCACCTTTATTATGATATGTACATCGCAATATTCAAATAAAAACTTTGTCAGCCTTTTCTTTTTAGTTCACCTGGACCAAAGGTCCAGGTGAACTATTGCCATCACTTGGCGTCCGTCGTCTGTTGTCTGTCGTCTGTAAACTTTTCACATTTCAAGCTTCTTCTCCGAAACCACTGGGCTGATTGGAACCAAACTTAGCAGGAATGTTCCTTGGATGGTCCTCTACAAAGTTACTGTTTTTCGTTCCAGTCGGATATTCAATATGGCTGCCAAGGCCAATAATATGCTCTGATTGGCTGAAATTTCAAAGATCTTCTTCTCTGAAACTAATGAACTGACTGAACCTAAACTGTACATGAATGATCATTGGAATGTCCTTTACCAAGTTACTGTTTTTTATGCCGATCGGAAATCCAAGATGGCTGCCACCGCAGGACATAGATTAACATTGGACCCTATGGGAAAATATTCAAATGCCTTCTTCTCAGAAACTACAAATATGATTAAAGCCAAACTGTACATGAATGTTCATTGGATGGTCCTCTACAATCTTAAGGTTTTTTGTTCCGATATGAAATTCAAAATGGCGGCTCAGGGTTCGACATTAACGGTTGCCCGATTGCCCGGGGCAAGTGAAATGCGTCTTCGGGCAAGTGAAAACGGCACCCAACTTGTCCGATGGGGCAAGTGAAAATTATTCTGTGATATGTTCAATTCCTGAAGAGCAAAATGATTAATATTGAATTCAGTGTTGGAAGTCGCGGCGAATTTCACCTAAACAACGCGTCGTATATCCTATCGTGTATTTTACGCCATTTTGTTTTATTTTGTTGACTATGGAATTCCCCTTTCTCAAATAAAGATCGTGCTATTTATTTTAGCCAATCGCGAATGCCTAATTAGACGGCGGCGCTGCATCAACATCTTATTTATTTTCGCCGGCCAATGAAAAGCTAGAGTTATTTGCGGTGTTCTAATTTTAGAAAATTATCCCTGATGTGTATTGCCTTTGCGATCAAAATATTGAAAGCGTGATAGATTACCGGAATAAAAATTCAAACAAACTATAGTCATTGTCAGTCTATGATAAGGAACATTTATACTTAAATATTCTAACAAAAATATTTCAGAAATCCTCATCAATCTCCCGTATTTAGAAAACTTGTCATATTCCCGCAAATGTCTACTCAATATCTCAGACTCAGTCCCATAATTTGGTGCCAATATGGCACAAGTAACCCTCGGGAAATTTTTCAGTGGGGTTCCTCAGATAAGGGAATCTGATGGTGATTCTAAGAAAATATATGAACATAAGAGGAAGAGAGGATTTATTGATTCATTGTCAAAAAATGTTGATGGATTACAGGATACTTCTGATGGAATGATATGCACTTATTGCAAGAAGTTTCCAAATATTGCTGGACCTTCTAGTTTTATATCTGGAAATAAGTCCTACAGAATAGATGGCATTCGTTCACACTTTTCTTCAACAAAACATCTACAATGTTCTGAAGCCTATTTTGCTGCACAAAGGAGGGATAATGGACGTAGCAATTAGAAAACTCAGTGAAAAAAACAGGACACTTATGATTTACATGTTTAATACTGCATACTGCATAATGAAGGAGGAACTACCTTATACCTTGTTATTCTACTCTATGAACAGTCATTGTTAATGTAGATTGCATAGTTCTGCACTACATGCATATATGGCACTTGAGAATTCGGGCTAGTAGTTTACAGTTTCGGGCAAGTAAAATAAATTGGCACTTGCCCGAATGGACAAGTTGGTCAAAAAGTTAATGTCGAACCCTGCGGCTACGGCAGGACTTAGTTTAACATTGGACCCTATGGGAAAAATGTTTCAAAATGCTTCTTCTCTGAAACCACTTGGACAGTTGAAACCAAACTGCCCAGGAATGATCATTGGAAGGTCCTCTACAAAGTTTCTGTTTTTTATGCTGATCGGAAATCTAAGATGGCTGCCACCGCAGGACATAGATTAACATTGGACCCTATGGGGAAATATTCAAATGCCTTCTTCTCAGAAACTACAAATATGATTAAAGCCAAACTGTACATGAATGTTCATTGGATGGTCCTCTACAATCTTAAGGTTTTTTGTTCCGATATGAAATTCAAAATGGCGGCTACAGCAGGACTTAGTTTAACATTGGACCCTATGGGAATAATGTTTCAAAATGCTTCTTCTCTGAAACCACTTGGACAGTTGAAACCAAACTGCCCAGGAATGATCATTGGAAGGTCCTCTACAAAATTTTTGTTTTTTATGCCGATCGGAAATCCAAGATGGCTGCCACCGCAGGACATAGATTAACATTGGACCCTATGGGAAAATATTCAAATGCCTTCTTCTCAGAAACTACAAATATGATTAAAGCCAAACTGTACATGAATGTTCATTGGATGGTCCTCTACAATCTTAAGGTTTTTTGTTCCGATATGAAATTCAAAATGGCGGCTACGGCAGGACTTAGTTTAACATTGGACCCTATGGGAAAAATGTTTCAAAATGCTTCTTCTCTGAAACCACTTGGACAGTTGAAACCAAACTGCCCAGGAATGATCATTGGAAGGTCCTCTACAAAGTTTCTGTTTTTTATGCCGATCGGAAATCCAAGATGGCCGCCACCGCAGGCCATAGATTAACATTGGACCCTATGGGAAAATATTCAAATGCCTTCTTCTCAGAAACTACAAATATGATTAAAGCCAAACTGTACATGATTGTTCATTGGATGGTCCTCTACAATCTTAAGGTTTTTTGTTCCGATATGAAATTCAAAATGGCGGCTACGGCAGGACTTAGTTTAACATTGGACCCTATGGGAATAATGTTTCAAAATGCTTCTTCTCTGAAACCACTTGGACAGTTGAAACCAAACTGCCCAGGAATGATCATTGGAAGGTCCTCTACAAATTTTTTGTTTTTTATGCCGATCGGAAATCCAAGATGGCTGCCACCGCAGGACATAGATTAACATTGGACCCTATGGGAAAATATTCAAATGCCTTCTTCTCAGAAACTACAAATATGATTAAAGCCAAACTGTACATGAATGTTCATTGGATGGTCCTCTACAATCTTAAGGTTTTTTGTTCCGATATGAAATTCAAAATGGCGGCTACAGCAGGACTTAGTTTAACATTGGACCCTATGGGAAAAATGTTTCAAAATGCTTCTTCTCTGAAACCACTTGGACAGTTGAAACCAAACTGCCCAGGAATGATCATTGGAAGGTCCTCTACAAGGTTTCTGTTTTTTATGCCGATCGGAAATCCAAGATGGCTGCCACCGCAGGACATAGATTAACATTGGACCCTATGGGAAAATATTCAAATGCCTTCTTCTCAGAAACTACAAATATGATTAAAGCCAAACTGTACATGAATGTTCATTGGATGGTCCTCTACAAACTTTACGTTTTTTGTTCTGATATGAAAATCAAAATGGCGGCTACGGCAGGACTTAGTTTAACATTGGACCCTATGGGAAAAATGTTTCAAAACGCTTCTTCTCTGAAACCACTTGGACAGTTGAAACCAAACTGCCCAGGAATGATCATTGGAAGGTCCTCTACAAAGTTTCTGTTTTTTTATGCCGATCGGAAATCCAAGATGGCTGCCACCGCAGGACATAGATTAACATTGGACCCTATGGGAAAATATTCAAATGCCTTCTTCTCAGAAACTACAAATATGATTAAAGCCAAACTGTACATGAATGTTCATTGGATGGTCCTCTACAATCTTAAGGTTTTTTGTTCCGATATGAAATTCAAAATGGCGGCTACGGCAGGACTTAGTTTAACATTGGACCCTATGGGAAAAATGTTTCAAAATGCTTCTTCTCTGAAACCACTTGGACAGTTGAAACCAAACTGCCCAGGAATGATCATTGGAAGGTCCTCTACAATGTTTCTGTTTTTTATGCCGATCGGAAATCCAAGATGGCCGCCACCGCAGGACATAGATTAACATTGGACCCTATGGGAAAATATTCAAATGCCTTCTTCTCAGAAACTACAAATATGATTAAAGCCAAACTGTACATGAATGTTCATTGGATGGTCCTCTACAATCTTAAGGTTTTTTGTTCCGATATGAAATTCAAAATGGCGGCTACGGCAGGACTTAGTTTAACATTGGACCCTATGGGAAAAATGTTTCAAAATGCTTCTTCTCTGAAACCACTTGGACAGTTGAAACCAAACTGCCCAGGAATGATCATTGGAAGGTCCTCTACAAAGTTTCTGTTTTTTATGCCGATCGGAAATCCAAGATGGCTGCCACCGCAGGCCATAGATTAACATTGGACCCTATGGGAAAATATTCAAATGCCTTCTCAGAAACTACAAATATGATTAAAGCCAAACTACATGAATGTTCATTGGATGGTCCTCTACAATCTTAAGGTTTTTTGTTCCGATATGAAATTCAAAATGGTGGCTACGGCAGGACTTAGTTTAACATTGGACCCTATGGGAAAAATGTTTCAAAATGCTTCTTCTCTGAAACCACTTGGACAGTTGAAACCAAACTGCCCAGGAATGATCATTGGAAGGTCCTCTACAAAGATTCTGTTTTTTATGCCGATCGGAAATCCAAGATGGCCGCCACCGCAGGACATAGATTAACATTGGACCCTATGGGAAAATATTCAAATGCCTTCTTCTCAGAAACTACAAATATGATTAAAGCCAAACTGTACAAGAATGTTCATTGGATGGTCCTCTACAATCTTAAGGTTTTTTGTTCCGATATGAAATTCAAAATGGCGGCTACGGCAGTGCTTAGTTTAACATTGGACCCTATGGGAAAAATGTTTCAAAATGCTTCTTCTCTGAAACCACTTGGACAGTTGAAACCAAACTGCCCAGGAATGATCATTGGAAGGTCCTCTACAAAGTTTCTGTTTTTTATGCCGATCGGAAATCCAAGATGGCTGCCACCGCAGGACATAGATTAACATTGGACCCTATGGGAAAATATTCAAATGCCTTCTTCTCAGAAACTACAAATATGATTAAAGCCAAACTGTACATGAATGTTCATTGGATGGTTCTCTACAATCTTAAGGTTTTTTGTTCCGATATGAAATTCAAAATGGCGGCTACGGCAGGACTTAGTTTAACATTGGACCCTATGGGAAAAATGTTTCAAAATGCTTCTTCTCTGAAACCACTTGGACAGTTGAAACCAAACTGCCCAGGAATGATCATTGGAAGGTCCTCTACAAAGTTTCTGTTTTTTATGCCGATCGGAAATCCAAGATGGCCGCCACCGCAGGACATAGATTAACATTGGACCCTATGGGAAAATATTCAAATGCCTTCTTCTCAGAAACTATACAAATATGATTAAAGCCAAACTGTACATGAATGTTCATTGGATGGTCCTCTACAATCTTAAGGTTTTTTGTTCCGATATGAAATTCAAAATGGCGGCTACGACAGGACTTAGTTTAACATTGGACCCTATGGGAAAAATGTTTCAAAATGCTTCTTCTCTGAAACCACTTGGACAGTTGAAACCAAACTGCCCAGGAATGATCATTGGAAGGTCCTCTACAAAGATTCTGTTTTTTATGCCGATCGGAAATCCAAGATGGCTGCCACCGCAGGACATAGATTAACATTGGACCCTATGGGAAAATATTCAAATGCCTTCTTCTCAGAAACTACAAATATGATTAAAGCCAAACTGTACATGAATGTTCATTGGATGGTCCTCTACAATCTTAAGGTTTTTTGTTCCGATATGAAATTCAAAATGGCGGCTACGGCAGGACTTAGTTTAACATTGGACCCTATGGGAAAAATGTTTCAAAATGCTTCTTCTCTGAAACCACTTGGACAGTTGAAACCAAACTGCCCAGGAATGATCATTGGAAGGTCCTCTACAAAGATTCTGTTTTTTATGCCGATCGGAAATCCAAGATGGCTGCCACCGCAGGACATAGATTAACATTGGACCCTATGGGAAAATATTCAAATGCCTTCTTCTCAGAAACTACAAATATGATTAAAGCCAAACTGTACATGAATGTTCATTGGATGGTCCTCTACAATCTTAAGGTTTTTTGTTCCGATATGAAATTCAAAATGGCGGCTACGGCAGGACTTAGTTTAACATTGGACCCTATGGGAAAAATGTTTCAAAATGCTTCTTCTCTGAAACCACTTGGACAGTTGAAACCAAACTGCCCAGGAATGATCATTGGAAGGTCCTCTACAAAGTTTCTGTTTTTTATGCCGATCGGAAATCCAAGATGGCTGCCACCGCAGGACATAGATTAACATTGGACCCTATGGGAAAATATTCAAATGCCTTCTTCTCAGAAACTACAAATATGATTAAAGCCAAACTGTACATGAATGTTCATTGGATGGTCCTCTACAATCTTAAGGTTTTTTGTTCCGATATGAAATTCAAAATGGCGGCTACGGCAGGACTTAGTTTAACATTGGACCCTATGGGGAAAATGTTTCAAAATGCTTCTTCTCTGAAACCACTTGGACAGTTGAAACCAAACTGCCCAGGAATGATCATTGGAAGGTCCTCTACAAAGATTCTGTTTTTTATGCCGATCGGAAATCCAAGATGGCTGCCACCGCAGGACATAGATTAACATTGGACCCTATGGGAAAATATTCAAATGCCTTCTTCTCAGAAACTACAAATATGATTAAAGCCAAACTGTACATGAATGTTCATTGGATGGTCCTCTACAATCTTAAGGTTTTTTGTTCCGATATGAAATTCAAAATGGCGGCTACGGCAGGACTTAGTTTAACATTGGACCCTATGGGAAAAATGTTTCAAAATGCTTCTTCTCTGAAACCACTTGGACAGTTGAAACCAAACTGCCCAGGAATGATCATTGGAAGGTCCTCTACAAAGATTCTGTTTTTTATGCCGATCGGAAATCCAAGATGGCCGCCACCGCAGGCCATAGATTAACATTGGACCCTATGGGAAAATATTCAAATGCCTTCTTCTCAGAAACTACAAATATGATTAAAGCCAAACTACATGAATGTTCATTGGATGGTCCTCTACAATCTTAAGGTTTTTTGTTCCGATATGAAATTCAAAATGGCGGCTACGGCAGGACTTAGTTTAACATTGGACCCTATGGGAATAATGTTTCAAAATGCTTCTTCTCTGAAACCACTTGGACAGTTGAAACCAAACTGCCCAGGAATGATCATTGGAAGGTCCTCTACAAAGTTTCTGTTTTTTATGCCGATCGGAAATCCAAGATGGCCGCCACCGCAGGACATAGATTAACATTGGACCCTATGGGAAAATATTCAAATGCCTTCTTCTCAGAAACTACAAATATGATTAAAGCCAAACTGTACATGAATGTTCATTGGATGGTCCTCTACAATCTTAAGGTTTTTTGTTCCGATATGAAATTTAAAATGGCGGCTACGGCAGGACTTAGTTTAACATTGGACCCTATGGGAAAAATGTTTCAAAATGCTTCTTCTCTGAAACCACTTGGACAGTTGAAACCAAACTGCCCAGGAATGATCATTGGAAGGTCCTCTACAAGGTTTCTGTTTTTTATGCCGATCGGAAATCCAAGATGGCCGCCACCACAGGACATAGATTAACATTGGACCCTACGGGAAAATATTCAAATGCCTTCTCAGAAACTACAAATATGATTAAAGCCAAACTGTACATGAATGTTCATTGGATGGTCCTCTACAATCTTAAGGTTTTTTGTTCCGATATGAAATTCAAAATGGCGGCTACAGCAGGACTTAGTTTAACATTGGACCCTATGGGAAAAATGTTTCAAAATGCTTCTTCTCTGAAACCACTTGGACAGTTGAAACCAAACTGCCCAGGAATGATCATTGGAAGGTCCTCTACAAAGTTTCTGTTTTTTATGCTGATCGGAAATCCAAGATGGCTGCCACCGCAATACATAGATTAACATTGGACCCCATGGGAAAATGTTCAAATGCCTTCTTCTCAGAAACTACAAATATGATTAAAGCCAAACTGTACATGAATGTCCATTGGATGGTCCTCTACAAACTTTACGTTTTTTGTTCTGATATGAAAATCAAAATGGCGGCTACGGCAGGACCTAGTTTAACATTGGACCCTATGGGGAAAATGTTTCAAAACGCTTCTTCTCTGAAACCACTAGGACAGTTGAAACCAAACTGCCCAGGAATGATCATTGGAAGGTCCTCTACAAAGTTTCTGTTTTTTATGCCGATCGGAAATCCAAGATGGCTGCCACCGCAATACATAGATTAACATTGGACCCTATGGGAAAATGTTCAAATGCCTTCTTCTCAGAAACTACAAATATGATTAAAGCCAAACTGTACATGAATGTTCATTGGATGGTCCTCTACAAACTTTACGTTTTTTATTCCGATATGAAATTCAAAATGGCGGCTACGGCAGGACTTAGTTTAACATTGGACCCTATGGAGAAAATGTTTCAAAACGCTTCTTCTCTGAAACCACTTGGACAATTGAAACCAAACTGCCCAGGAATGATCATTGGAAGGTCCTCTACAAAGATTCTGTTTTTTATGCCGATCGGAAATCCAAGATGGCCGCCACCGCAGGCCATAGATTAACATTGGACCCTATGGGAAAATATTCAAATGCCTTCTTCTCAGAAACTACAAATATGATTAAAGCCAAACTGTACATGAATGTTCATTGGATGGTCCTCTACAAACTATACGTTTTTTATTCCGATATGAAATTCAAAATGGCGGCTACGGCAGGACTTAGTTTAACATTGGACCCTATGGGGAAAATGTTTCAAAACGCTTCTTCTCTGAAACCACTTGGACAATTGAAACCAAACTGCCCAGGAATGATCATTGGAAGGTCCTCTACAAAGTTTCTGTTTTTTTATGCCGATCGAAAATTCAAGATGGCCGCCACCGCAGGACATAGATTAACATTGGACCCTATGGGAAAATGTTCAAATGCCTTCTTCTCAGAAACTACAAATATGATTAAAGCCAAACTGTACATGAATGTTCATTGAATGGTCCTCTACAAACTTTACGTTTTTTATTCCGATATGAAGTTCAAAATGGCGGCTACGGCAGGACTTAGTTTAACATTGGACCCTATGGGGAAAATGTTTCAAAACGCTTCTTTTCTGAAACCACTTGGATAATTGAAACCAAACTGACCAGGAATGATCATTGGAAGGTCCTCTACAAGGTGTGTGTTTTTTATGCCGATCGGAAATCCAAGATGGCCACCACCGCAATACATAGATTAACATTGGACCCTATGGGAAAATGTTCAAATGCCTTCTACTCAGAAACTACAAATATGATTAAAGCCAAACTGTACATGAATGTTCATTGGATGGTCCTCTACAAACTTTAGGTTTTTTGTTCTGATATGAAATTCAAAATGGCGGCTACGGCAGGACTTAGTTTAACATTGGACCCTATGGGAAAAATGTTTCAAAACGCTTCTTCTCTGAAACCACTTGGACAGTTGAAACCAAACTGCCCAGGAATGATCATTGGAAGGTCCTCTACAAAGTTTCTGTTTTTTATGCCGATCGGAAATCCAAGATGGCTGCCACCACAGGTCATAGTATTAACACAGGGGAAGGGGAAAATACAGAAATATATTCTTCTCTGAAGCTATTGCACTGATTGAACCTAAATTGTGCATCAATCATTGGAAGGTCCTTTACAAACTTTGTGTTTTTTATGTTGATCGTAATTCCAAGATGACTACCACTGCAGGACATAGTTTTTACATAGGACCAATTGGTTTTTTTTATAACCAGGTGAACGATACAGGCTTTTGAGAGCCTCTGGTTATATTACCAACTGACACTAGTTTCTTACATTTGACTTTATTTATGGAATTAATTCTGATCACCATTTTTCAAATCTGTTGAAAATGTTGGAAATGAAAACTACTTACCAGATTGTGTCAAACAATATGCATTTAAGAGATTAATTTTGTGAAACCTAAATTCTGCACTGACATATTTCATTATTCATTATTCATTTGAATCATTTTGATGATTTAATTTGGAATTTTTGGTCATTGTTTATACCAGATCAGATGTGAAATTTGGATGTCCTTGGAATTCTTCTTAATGTCAGTCGTTGACGTTGGGTAATAGATATATAGAATAACATTGTTGTCATATATTAAATTCAGATATGGCTTAACATAAACAGACAGTTTTATTGCAAATGTTGGAGCAAAATTAACAAATCATGGTTAACAATCAACTTCCCATTACTAGAAACAAAGATAGCATTCATTATATGGTGCATGAACATATTTTTACCTCGCCTGAACTAATGGGTTATGTGAGGTATTGTCATCACTTTGCGTCCATCATCTATCAAGTATCATTGTCTGCGTCATCATCATCAACCGTAAACTTTCACATTGTGTTGAGAGACCCATTTGTAGTACATGTATTGTATTAGGAGGGTCAGACTTTTTTTTGAAAATGTGTTAAATATCTTAAAGTGCACACCAATGATCGGATCTCCTGAAGATATTTACAATGGTGTTTAGTTTTTTAAAATCTGTTAAGCGGTTCAAAAGTTATGACAATTTGAAGTTCGGAAAATGACCACTTATATTTTATAATGGCGGCCATTTTGAATTTTATCTGTCTTTACCAAGAAATAGAATATCAGAAATTATTTGAAATCAATAATGAAATCTAATGAAACTGTACTTGATAAATGTAGTTTAGACATTGTTCTAAAAGAAATTGCATAGTTGTAGTCTTTGTTTCATCAGCAACATGTGTTTCCAAACACATTTTTAAAATTATTTTTTACCATGCATTTCAATGGGAAAATTGAAAACGGCACCAAAATTGGATAAATTTTACCCATAAAATTGAACGTATAAATAAAAATTTTGAATTTTCTCATCAAACTGTATGAGATTATTAAAACCTAGCCTACTATTTACTACAGAAGAGTTTTACTTTCAGTCTAACTGGTCAGCAACATATATATATGTGTTTCAGGGAATAAATAGTTTCAAAATAGCGGTGCCATTTCCAAAGTTTCCTTTCAATTTTGGTCGCTTCTGTCTAGTTTAAATATAAAAAAATTGTGACATATGAAGAATTTTCTCCAAACATTATTTATTTATTTCAACATGTCACCTTTTAAATAATTCTCTTCAAATTATAGTGTTCTAGTGCATTGGCACTGCAGCTGTCTTCAAATGTAAGACAGAATTACAGAATATGCCATTGTGTAAATAAAATTGAAAAATGTCTGACCTCCCTAATTGTATGTTGACAGAATTTCTCTGATTTTCAATGTCTGAGATATATTGACTGAAAGGATCCAAAAAGTGCCAACTTATGAACTTTCTGATCTTGCTTATTTTCTTATTATGCATCCAATATTTATGCATTTTTGGCAAATGGCAAAATGGTCATCTCTACGAGTCATTTATAATCCCATAAAGAAAATAAACTATTATTTTATGTAAAAGGGACTGAAATACTGTAGGCCCAAATTAAGAAATTTTGAATATATTCAAATTTTTTTTCATCTAATTTTGCTGCAGTTTTATTTTTTGGGTTGATTGTGATAAGGATTACATGTAGCATATTGATTATGACAAGGATTACATGTAGCATATTGATTATGACAAGGATTACATGTAGCATATTGATTATGACAAGGATTACATGTAGCATATTTAATTGATTGTGACAAGGATTACATGTAGCATATTGATTGTGACAAGGATTACATGTAGCATATTGATTGTGACAAAGATTACATGTAGCATATTGATTGTGACAAGGATTACATGTAGCATATTGATTGTGACAAGGATTACATGTAGCATATTGATTGTGACAAGGATTACATGTAGCATATTGATTGTGACAAGGATTACATGTAGGATTACATGTAGCATATTTTCCCTATCAGTTATGGTTTTCTAGTTAAACTTGATATTAGACTGTAAAGATGGTGTAAGAGAAAGCCCTTGTTGAAATACTGCAGAACTTTGTATCATGTTTTCCCAGACAGCTCTTTATTACGTGCATGATTTATTGTTTGTGTATTAAATTTGTTCTTGTCATGAAGGGGCCGTCATGGTCGTGATCGTATGGTAGTTGGATTTACAATTACCTGTGCAATCAGTGCCTACCACCACTAAAGGTGTGAATTCGAACTCTGTTCATGGCAAGGTGTACTTCATACAATATGTTAAAAAATTTGTCAGTGACTTGTGACATGTTGGTGGTTTTCTTCAGGTAATCCGGTTTCCTCCACCAATAAAACTGACCCCAAAGATATAAGTTAACTGAAATATTGTTGAAAGTGGCATGAAGCATCATAAATCAAAAACTATCTTGTCATGAATATAGTTGAAATATTGATCACTTGTGACTTGATATTGCATATAAAAACTGGGTCAGGGTGTGTAATATTGTGTTAAAATTTTTTTGTATATATGCAATTTTGAATTGTAGACTCTGGCTTCTGGAGTATGTCAACTGTACACAGCTGATGCACCAAGCCGTCAACGATGGAGTAAAAGATTTTGTGGTGTTGTATGTTTCATTAAAGACAATCCAAAGCGATCATATTTTATCCGATTGTATGATATAAAGGTAAGATACATTTACATGCATTTTCAAATGCATGGTTAAATTTTGTACACAGGTACATTGTGCATTACTCGACTATAAGTCAATGTGGACAGTAGTTTTAATTGAAACAATTGCCATTCACTTATATTGTGAAAAGCTGACCTTTGAAGTAAAGTTTTCTCGACCTATAACATAGTCACACAAAAAAAACCTACTACTTTAGTTATTAATGATTGTATGTACGAAAAGAAAGTTTAAACAGTGATGGTCAACAATTCCACCAATATCAAGAAAAACGTAAAAACCACCTCTCGCCTCAAACAATTGAAAGCAATATTTTAATAAAGATCACAACATATAATGAATGCTGATGGAAATGCAGGTCCTGGCTTGAGACAGACACAAATATACGACAGGTTAAATGGGCTGATGGGATCCCATCCCTCCCCATCTTCTTAATTGAATCTCCAACAACAATACTGATATTTATAGCAAACAATTACAAAAAACTTATGCTTATTTACTTCCACTCAAAATGCCCAATCACTATCACAAAAAAGAATGACAACATAAACATGGACCATACAATAGCAGGGTAAATGAATGTCCATAGTTAACTGACTTCTAGCAAAGACAGTAGAATCTGTTGCCTAAAACTATTACTATTAGGACAAAAAAGTCATAATTCATTAATTGATACTACAAACATATGATTTCAATTGCTGGTATGTCTTAAGCAGAAGTTAACTGCATCAGTGGTGTAATGATAAGCATGCTCTGGTCAAACCAAAGACAATCAAATTGGTATTTGCTGCTTCTCTGCTAAGCACACAGTATTAAGGAGTAAGAGCCAAGACTTCATGGCTCTGATTTTGGATAATGTCTCAGAGTGGAGAGACATGTCTACCTGCAGGCTGTTGTTTCAATAAGCTAGCACTGTCTGTAAAATTCAACCAATCGTGTTGGTCTAGTACAAAGCAGACATCATCTCATCTAAATGTAACTTGTTCTCGCCGTGATATAGCTGAAAACTTGCTCATTTGGTGTTAAACAACAATCAATCACTCACTCTAAAAAAGTTAAAGTAGTAATATAGTTATGCAATGTACAAAAAAATGTACATGTAATATTGAATGAAGTGTATATCAGATTTGAACTTATTAACTTTGTAAATGACAATCCATCTCCATAGATACATGATCAGATCTCTGCAAGTAGAATTGTATTTTATTTATATACAATATCATTAAATGTATCTTTTAAGACGTTAATCTTTGAAACTTTCTTTGTACATGTATACATTGAAACATATGTATGAAAGGAATCTTGTGTAAATTTATTAGCAAAGTTAAAATTTTAAAATGCCTGCCTGTGGTGTAAGAGATATTTTATAATGATTCAGTCTCTGGTCAGATAAAACGAAGAAATTTATACAATTGATATATGTACTCCCTTCTCTTCTGACTACACACCATGCAGGAGATGGAGTAAGGACTCGTCCGATTGAGTAGAGAATAATGTTTTTATTATGGGTTAACATGTATATTGCAGGCTGTGTTTTCTTTTGCTACTAAACCATTTCATGGTTCTTGTCTTATTCAATTGAGAGTGGCTTAAAATATGTATATTACTATATAATTTATTCTCCCTTTGGTTCATGGAAAATTGAAGAATGACTTGCTAAATGTCTACTTTTTTTCTGTGTCTGATAAGTGATATAAACACCTGACTATTTCACACAAAAATATTTGGTTCTAAATGTCTTTTGTGCTGATAGATTTCACTATACATTGTATGTTTTATAATGAGATATCCAGAAATTGTTAACAACAAGGAATATGTATGCCTTTATTTGGATCTACATTTATTGTGTACATGTATATATATTTCAGATACAATGTACAAAACAACAGGTATTCAGTGGTGCATTTTATAAATTTTTATCTTCATGAGTATTTCTTTAAATAGAATACAATTACTTACGGCATCACAACATTAATCAAAGTAACTTGAAGAAAAACATTAACGGTTAGAGAAAAGATATAACACAACTACATGTTTTCTCAAAAGGTATAACAGTTAACACAACTACATGTTTTCTCAAAAGGTATAACACAACTAAATGTTTTCTCAAAAGATATAACACAACTACATGTTTTCTCAAAAGATATAACACAACTACATGTTTTCTCAAAAGATATAACACAACTAAATGTTTTCTCAAAAGATATAACACAACTAAATGTTTTCTCAAAAGATATAACACAACTAAATGTTTTCTCAAAAGACAAAAGATATAACACAACTAAATGTTTTCTCAAAAGATATAACACAACTACATGTTTTCTCAAAAGATATAACACAACTAAATGTTTTCTCAAAAGATATAACACAACTAAATGTTTTCTCAAAAGATATAACACAACTAAATGTGTTCTCAAAAGATATAACACAACTAAATGTTTTCTCAAAAGATATAGCACAACTAAATGTTTTCTCAAAAGATATAACACAACTACATGTTTTCTCAAAAGATATAACACAACTAAATGTTTTCTCAAAAGATATAACACAACTAAATGTTTTCTCAAAAGATATAACACAACTACATGTTTTCTCAAAAGATATAACACAACTAAATGTTTTCTCAAAAGATATAACACAACTACATGTTTTCTCAAAAGATATAACACAACTACATGTTTTCTCAAAAGATATAACACAACTAAATGTTTTCTCAAAAGATATAACACAACTAAATGTTTTCTCAAAAGATATAACACAACTACATGTTTTCTCAAAAGATATAACACAACTAAATGTTTTCTCAAAAGATATAACACAACTAAATGTTTTCTCAAAAGATATAACACAACTAAATGTTTTCTCAAAAGATATAACACAACTACATGTTTTCTCAAAAGATATAACACAACTAAATGTTTTCTCAAAAGATATAACACAACTAAATGTTTTCTCAAAAGATATAACACAACTAAATGTTTTCTCAAAAGATATAACACAACTAAATGTTTTCTCAAAAGATATAACACAACTACATGTTTTCTCAAAAGATATAACACAACTAAATGTTTTCTCAAAAGATATAACACAACTACATGTTTTCTCAAAAGATATAACACAACTACATGTTTTCTCAAAAGATATAACACAACTAAATGTTTTCTCAAAAGATATAACACAACTAAATGTTTTCTCAAAAGATATAACACAACTAAATGTTTTCTCAAAAGATATAACACAACTACATGTTTTCTCAAAAGGTAAAACACAACTAAATGTTTTCTCAAAAGATATAACACAACTAAATGTTTTCTCAAAAGATATAACACAACTACATGTTTTCTCAAAAGATATAACACAACTAAATGTTTTCTCAAAAGATATAACACAACTACATGTTTTCTCAAAAGGTAAAACACAACTAATAAAATGTTTTCTCAAAAGATATAACACAACTAAATGTTTTCTCAAAAGATATAACACAACTAAATGTTTTCTCAAAAGATATAACACAACTAAATGTTTTCTCAAAAGATATAACACAACTAAATGTTTTCTCAAAAGATATAACACAACTAAATGTTTTCTCAAAAGATATAACACAACTAAATGTTTTCTCAAAAGAAATAACACAACTAAATGTTTTCTCAAAAGATATAACACAACTACATGTTTTCTCAAAAGATATAACACAACTACATGTTTTCTCAAAAGATATAACACAACTAAATGTTTTCTCAAAAGATATAACACAACTACATGTTTTCTCAAAAGATATAACACAACTAAATGTTTTCTCAAAAGATATAACACAACTAAATGTTTTCTCAAAAGATATAACACAACTAAATGTTTTCTCAAAAGATATAACACAACTAAATGTTTTCTCAAAAGATATAACACAACTACATGTTTTCTCAAAAGATATAACACAACTAAATGTTTTCTCAAAAGATATAACACAACTACATGTTTTCTCAAAAGATATAACACAACTACATGTTTTCTCAAAAGATATAACACAACTACATGTTTTCTCAAAAGATATAACACAACTAAATGTTTTCTCAAAAGATATAACACAACTAAATGTTTTCTCAAAAGATATAACACAACTAAATGTTTTCTCAAAAGATATAACACAACTAAATGTTTTCTCAAAAGGTAAAACACAACTAAATGTCTTCTCAAAAGATATAACACAACTAAATGTTTTCTCAAAAGATATAACACAACTACATGTTTTCTCAAAAGATATAACACAACTAAATGTTTTCTCAAAAGATATAACACAACTAAATGTTTTCTCAAAAGATATAACACAACTAAATGTTTTCTCAAAAGATATAACACAACTACATGTTTTCTCAAAAGGTAAAACACAACTAATAAAATGTTTTCTCAAAAGATATAACACAACTAAATGTTTTCTCAAAAGATATAACACAACTAAATGTTTTCTCAAAAGATATAACACAACTAAATGTTTTCTCAAAAGATATAACACAACTAAATGTTTTCTCAAAAGATATAACACAACTAAATGTTTTCTCAAAAGATATAACACAACTAAATGATTTCTCAAAAGATATAACACAACTAAATGTTTTCTCAAAAGATATAACACAACTACATGTTTTCTCAAAAGATATAACACAACTACATGTTTTCTCAAAAGATATAACACAACTAAATGTTTTCTCAAAAGGTAAAACACAACTAAATGTTTTCTCAAAAGATATAACACAACTAAATGTTTTCTCAAAAGATATAACACAACTAAATGTTTTCTCAAAAGGTAAAACACAACTAAATGTTTTCTCAAAAGATATTACAGTAGTAACACAACTTAATGTTTTCTCAAAAGGTATAACACAACAAAATGCTTGCTCGAAGGGTAAAAAACTACTAAATGTTTTCTCAAAAGTTATAACACAACTAATGTTTTCTCAAAATGTATAACACAACTAATGTTTTCTCAAAATGTATAACACAACTAAATTATTTCTCAAAAGATTATAACACAATTAAATTTGTTCTTAAAAATAATTACACTATAGATTTTTTTTTCAGAAGATACATCATTTACATGTAACACAACTTGAAGTTTTCTCAAATAGATTTTTTTCATCAAAAAGTCATAAAACAACTACATGTTTTCTCAAATATTGTGTTTAGCGGGATTGCTACAGAATTGCACTACTCTTATATTTTAAGGATAGATTATCTTTGTTTAGGCACTTGTATGCTTATTTCATGAGTGATTCTAACCAAATTTATATACATGTACAAGCTATAAATTAATCATATTTTAAATTTGAAAACAAAAACTTTGTAAATGATAATAAGAGTTAAATGTTACTCCCTTGATGTTATGCATAAAAAGGGATGAATTTTCTTATAAGCACACAAGCCATTTAATTCCTTGACCTTTTCCTTTCTCCACAATATAACTGAAATATTGTTGAAAATGGCGTTAATCACCCATTACTTGAACCTTTAACTTACAAAATGTATTCTACTCAAATGTAAGTGGCAATCAGTTTTATTGGCAGAGAAAACCATCAACCTGTCGCAGGTCACTAACAAACTTTATCACATAATGTTGTATCAAGTACACCTCGCCATGAGTGTGATTCGAACTCACATCATTAGTCGTGATTGCATAGGTAGTTATAAATCCAACAACTATACGATCACAACCTAATAAAATATATGCACAAGCTACATTGTATATGTCAGCAGTAACTTGCAATTACAAACCAGATTTTTTCTGTTTTGTTATTGCCTATTGGAGTTATGTCCCTTAAAGATGTGAAAAGAGAGAACTAGCTTTTCTTGATAGCACACTAATAGATTGACAGATTCTAATAAAATTTTGTTATCAGTTTTACATTTGAGGTAGAAAAGCAGATATTTTCATTCAGAGGATAACTAAGCAATATTTTAGTCCAGTTAAAGCAATGCCAATGATTAATTGAGAGATGTCAGCTGAAGATGTATCAATTCTACTATGATAATGTTGATATATAGCATGTGTACACATTTGGCTAGAAGCTGTCATAGATTGAATATGTTAATTAACATTTGCCCACCCCAACATGTCCATTCTGATTTAGGGTTAACTAACTAAAGGGTAACTCCACATATACACAGAATGTAATGTGTTGTCAGATATAAAATGGGAAATTATACAATATACATTGTACAAGTAATGTTTTCAAATTTTTTTTCTTCAGTTTTTGTTTAAATATAGTTTTGGAGTTTTCTTATAAATAATGCAAAAGGGTATGAACAATGTTTTCCCCCAAAAAAATTTACTCAAATTTTATACTTTTAATGAGTTTTCTGTCTGAAAATAAGAAAGAGTCTACCACAAAAGATATTAAAGCAATGGAACAAAGCACTTCCAAACTAACAAGAGATACCAGTAACTGAACTATTTTTGAACATAGTATTGCCCTACTGGTAGATTTTTTTCATGGGGATATAACTCTGCCAAAACATAATGGCTATGATGGGTGTTTACAAAATTTTCAACTGAAAATTATTTTGAATAAGGTTTTGATAATCAAGGATAAAAGGTTTAAAATTATTTGACAGGAAATGTAAATAGAGAAACTATACATGACTCAAAAACATGAGATATGATATCATAATTTGACCTCCGGTTTTAAAATAAAATTTTCAACTTGTACCCAGATGTGCATCAGACTTCAAAAATCAGATGTTATGTATAATGAACAAGGCTAGAAGTTACGGTTCTGCCAGATGGATGTTTGTGGAAATTTTGTACATTGAAGTGGATAAAACTTGACTTCCACAGACCATAGTTAATGAGTAGCCTAGCTAGCTCTGTTGAGACTTCAAGGCTCCTGTCTCATCAATCCAGTACTAATTGATCAAACTTAAGGGTTAGGGTTATGGTGTTAAAACCACTTTCAACAATATTTCAGTTATATCATTGAACTAATCAAACTTACATACATATGCCAGTCATGGTCTTTTTTTTTATGTTCTAGTGATTTCAAATGAGAGATGATTGTTCATTTTATTGATATTGGTGGAATTGTTGACCTTTCTTTACATGATATCATATGGTGTTAAACTTTCTAACCTCATACTTTATCTTCAACCTCTTGCCTTTGATCAATATTTGGTAGAAATACATACAAAAAGAAAGCAATACTGTATAAGTTCTCATATTGTATCTTAACATTACACAAAATGTACTTCATCTATTTTTACTTTTTATGAGAAAAAGGTGGAAATTTCAATATTCTTATATTGCATGACATATAATTCCGTTTTAGAAGCATAGATTGTATTTTATTCTTTTGAAATATTGCATTCATACAATTAAAAATTTACATAGCCCAGCAGGCTCATATTTCATCATTTTATTTATAAAGGCATACCTATATGACATGTATAAAACTGCCTGGGGATATAGGATCTAAACAAGAAAAAAAAGTTTTTCATAAAGTCACCTAAAAATATGGTGTGATAACAATCAATAATTAATGAGAGGTTATTTATAGATTTGATCACACGATTGTGTAAGGAATTTCGTAGGAAGCATGTGGTATGTCAAAGAGCCACAAATCAATCATACAAAACTATTTCATCATATATTATAAATTTCATAGTATATAGATATAGATTATTTGTATTGTGATAATTAAGGAAACAGATCAAATAATCAACAAACCACAAATTCGTCCAAATTAATTCTTTTGTAAATAAAAACCTGCGTCTATTGGTCAAATATTTATTACAGGAAAAAATTAAATGGGAATTTTCGTATCTGCCCATACATGTACATTATGTATGTTATTGTGTTAAAAAGTCCACATAGACATTATGATTGTATTTATAGAAAAATAGATAAAGGTTAAAATGATAAAAACTTCTAACATGTAAAAATGTGGTTCTTTTCTTTTTCACCTCAAGACAAACTCTTTCATTTTGTGCCTTTTAAACTAAAGGAATTTTTTATCAATGTTTTACCTGTATGTAAAACATGTATTTGTAATTATTTATGATAGAATTCTTATCTTGACATCAGAGAAAAAAAGAATAAAAGTTTTTAGAAATATTTGTTGTAGATTGGTTTGTTATGGAAAGATTAATTTGATTTTGAGCGTACCTGATGAAGGTTATTCCAGAAACGTGTTGTTGTGCGTGTTGTGCACACTAAATTTGATATCTACGTTTTTATTATATGGTATTTCAGGTACATGTTAAATTTGATGATAATTTTGTACTTATAATAAAGTAGACAGGTATTCCAGTAAGCTATGGTTATGATAACTTTTTTTTTAAAGAAAAGGAATGATGATGGTCTGTAATACATAGATGGGCCAACACCACACATGTGACACAATCACACAACTTATTTTAACATGACTACATTTCAACTGCTATCTCTTGGTCTTGACAAAAAAATAAAAAAAACAATACAAAAGTAACAGAATATGAGACATAGTGCCAGTGGTGACACTTTCTGTTATTGTTTGTGCCAACATCAAGGTTAACAAAAATGTTAATGTTTTCTTTAATCATTAATTACTTCATCAAAACTTTATATGCATTTGTAGTTACTTAACACTTGAACAGAAGCAAAATGGCAAAATACTCTACCAAATAATTTTGAAACTAATTATTGAATTTCTTTTGGCAAAAGGCAGAGAGAATGATTTTTCTCAGAAACTAGAAATTTGATTGCAGCCAAACTGATCATTGAAAGGTCCTGTACAATTTTTGTTTGTGTTGATAGAAATTCTAAGATGGCAATTGCAGGACAAATTTTACATAGGAATGAAAAGATTTTTTTTCTCAAAAACTAGAAACTGGTTTGATCCCAAACAGTGCATGAACCAGATGAGAGATGTAGGCTCAAGTGAGCCTCTAGTTCTATTATGTTCCTGTAGTTCATTAGTGCTTACTTTTATTTTTATCCACAATGATTTTTCCCATTGAGAATTGTTTTTGTTTTATATTCTAAATATAGCTATCAGGAAAGTGTAGTGGGGTGAGTTCATCATTGTGAATAAAGATGTTAATTTACACATAATGTATATAATTACACAATGTATTTTGTATTTATGTATATTTTTATATTACCGGTATTAAAGGCATACAGGCTGTCAGAATTGAATTTTTTTGTTTATATTAAAAGTTGCCAATATTCGATGTTTTATACTAATAAAATGTTCTGAATAAGAAACCAGGTTTAAAAAATATGTTATAATGTCGTAATTAGTGAAAAGAATTTGAATGTCTGTTGGTAAAATCGCCATTAACATGACCTAATTATAAGTCGGCTGCTTTTCCAAAGTTTGCCGAATACTGATAACTGCTATAAATAACCAGGAAGCATGTTGAATGTAAATTCGTTAGAATTAATATAATTTAAGAAATATGTCTATGAAATTGGATCCAGGGGTAATCAGTTAATATTATACAATTATAGTCTTTTGTTGAGGTAAATACAAATTTTTATGGACCTTAAAAACGATATTCACCGAAGCCTTTAGGCTGAGGTGAATACTGATTTCTAAGGTCCATAAAAACTTGTATTGACCGATACAAAAGACTGCAATTGTTTTATTACATTAAACGAAAACGAAAGTGAAACCAAGTCAATATGAGTTTTAATCAAACAATATCAAATTTTACGGAATGTCAGGTGACAGCATGATAGCCAATAAAATTGTTTAAATAAAATCATTATGTAATAAGTTATTGCTCAATCGATTCGGTATATGTTAGTTATACTGCACAGCTTGGGTGACCCTACTTGATCTGAACGACGTAGGAGTTCGGGTCAAGGGTCACCCAAGCTGTGCAGTATAACTGAACATATACTGATTCAATTGAACAATAAGTGTTTTAACACATGACATCATCAGTCTTTTCCCGCAAAAAAAGTCGTCTGGTCACACTTGCGGGTTTACTAGCAATAATACGTTTGAAAATTGCACATTTAATTTCAATTCGAAAAATTAGTTCGGACTGACTGAACATATTTCAAATATAAAATTTGTTTATTGTAGGCAAAAAATATTTATGCGTGGGACGTACGTTTGTAGTTTATTTTGACTAATTTGTTCAGTGAAATCGGAATGATTTTTTATGTGTGCAGTTTTACATTTTGTTAAAAAATAGTCAGTGAAATCTGACTTCTTTGTGTGTTATAATTCATGGTACATAATTGACTATTTATGATGATTGACAAGAGAGTGTATGCCATTGATTGTGTTAATTTTGTTAAATTGACCGTTTAATTGACTGTCAGGAAATTTAAAGAGCAAGTATGCAATTGTGTCAAATTTTCTATTTGTCAGTGAATTTGAGAAAAAAAATGTAATACAAATTGTGTTGTTTTCTTGAAACACCGACCCTGTAAAATTGTTTTGGGAATTGTAATGCTACTGCAAAATTTTTGAGTTTTATTGAATTACAGTGCGAACAGTACATTTAATCATTCAAATAAGATCAGGTAAAGCAAAATTCTGTAGTAGCAATAGAATCAACAAAGCTGAAATTTAGAGTAGTTCCTTAAAAGTACATTTGAACTGTGCAGTATAAGTGAGGTAGTTATAGCACCGCTAAGGTGTGCTATAACCTAGTTATTGCACAGCTGAGAACAAAAGAAATGGCTCATGTCATGTGTTAATATATATTATTATGCTTTCTGTAAATTTCTTCTGTAATATAAGTTCATATGATATTTTGGCATATATCACAAAAAATTATATAGTGTTGATATACTATGCAAAAATAGTACATTTACTATGCCAGTTTCAGGTGGGGAAGGTTGGGTTTTCAGCTATCTGTCAAGCTATATATAGCTAGTCCATGTGCAAGTGGGCAGATCCAATCTGTCAATCTATCATAGTCGTCTAAATGTTTTTTAATACTTGTTTTTGTTGTTAATTAAATTTCAAACTTCAAAAATCTTTATATTTTTAAAGCCTTAAATGAAGCAAAGAATATTCTCACACTTTTAAGACTATTTGATCCAATATATATTAGTCACCAATATCAGGACCTCCTTTATTGTAATAGTTCTCAATATAGTTTGTCTACATATAAAAGTCGGCATAATAATAATAATAATGTTGTGTTAGCAATGACTATGCCATATAGTGGTCAGGTTTGAAGACATAGCGCACTCCCCTTCGAGTTCGGGGAGTGCGCTATGTCTTAAAACCTGACCACTATATTGGCATAGTCATTGCTAACACAACATTATTATATAAATGGTATTTAATAAGAATGACACTTAAAATCGGAAATACGTGATGAAATCAATAAAAACAAATCTAAACTCTGCAAAGGGAAAATTGTAAACAAATTGTATTGCCTATTATTGACGACACTTGAGTTGTCTTGATTATATTTTTTTAGAAAAAAACAGACATGAAGTTCATTATTTTAATCTCTAATTTAAAAGAGATATCACCTAGCGTTTTCTCCTGAAAAAAAGACTATATAAAAAACTACAATGCAATTCTACTGTCAAAATACAATTCGGCTGAAAAAAGATACTAAATTATGCTTACGTGTTGAAAAATGGAGTAGGTCGGTCGGTATAACATATTTTTTAAATTTTTACACAAAGCTTGCTGAATCCTCCTTTTTGTGTCGTTTTCCGTATAGAATCTGTCAATGTGTTTATTCTTCCACGATTCGATTTGTGCCATGTGCTTTCTTCACCAACAAACAATTTTGCACATGCGCAAACGCTTTCCCGATGAGTTCACTGTCAGGTCGTATGAATATTGCACGGGTTTAACATTGGATTCTTTACTGGATTCAAGAAAATTAAACAGCGATGTATTTCCTTTGTTCTAGGCTATTTACGTATGATATTATGAAAAATTTCAACTGCAATTAATATAAAACATCGAATATTGGCAACTTTTAATATTTAAGAATAAATCAATTCTGACAGCTTGTAAGTTGTATGCCTTTAAAGGTAGCACAACTCATTGATTTAGAAATATTGAAAACAATTGCTGTGAATATATTATATCTTTGTCATTTCTGGAAATGTTAAAATAAATGTGTATTCTATATTGAAGCAAAATAATATACTTATATATAAAATCAAATTATTTTAAAGATTTATTTGGAAAGAACAAAATGGTGTATGTATATATATTCAAAAGATTTATTTGTCAAAAACAAAAAATAAAAGAATTATGCTCATCTTTTTAAAATATAATAAAAACAATATTTTTCAGAAACCAATAAATTATTTTTTAATAAAAACTTGACTGGGTTGTTCCTATGATGTCCATTTAATGTACAATATGATTTTTTTTTAGTTAATCAGAAATCCAAGATGACAGGACTGATCATATGGAAAATAAAAACAAAATTTTTCTCAGAAACTAGAAACTTGATTGAATTTAAGCTGTACATGAAATTATATTGGATGATCTCTAACTAAATTTTTTGTGGTTGGATATCCAAGATAATTGAAAATAGAAATTAAAAATAAATGCTTCAATATTAAATGATTTTATTCACTAGGTCTAGTTTATAAATTTAGCTTTCATTATTTGACCTTATATGATAAGAAAAAACAAGAAGTGATGTCTTAAACACAGGGTTCTCAATATTTTCCAAATCATTTTATGTGTGTAAGTGTTGTGCTATATGAAACAAAATGAATGATTTATGTATTTTTTAGCTCACCTGACATGCAAGCGGTCATGTGAGCTTTTGCCATCTCTTGGTGTCCGTCGTCTGTAAACTTTTTCAAAAATCTTCTCCTCTGACATCACTAGGCCATTATGAACCAAACTTGGCCTGAATGATCCCTAATGCTCTCGTGTTAAAATAATATGTATGATGATCCCAATTCGTTCAACAACTATGGTAAAGATTCTGGACTCACACCTATTACTTTTGATTGGTAAAGTACCAGGCAACAATATGTTTCTGTAACCAGGAGAATCATTATAGTTGTGACATGGAACAATGTCAGATTTAGTCTGGTACAAATGAAAACTCCAGGGTCTATGTTGTCATGATGCTAGGGTCCAAAGGTTAACAATATTCAATCTACTGCTATAGGGTAAAGGTCAAAAATGGCATGAAACATTATTGTGATATGTAGATTCAAGTTTGCTTAAAATTAGCCCTGGGGTCACTGGTTTCTGACTTCATGTCTCAAGTATAGATGAGGAAAAATAAAATAAAATATTCTTGAGAATAAGAAAGAGAAATGCAATTGTATTTGGCAATGAGCAGCATTGTGAAATCAGGGTTAGGGTTATCGTGTTTAATGCCACTTTGAACAATGTTTCAGTTATATCGTGGTGGTCAGTTTTATTGGTGGAGGAAACCGGAGTACCCAGAGAAACCCACCAGTCACTGACAAACTTTATCACATAATGTTGTATCGAGTACACCTCACCATGAGCGGGATTGAATAGGTAGATCCAACTACATTTTTGTACTATGCAATCACAAGCATGACTGCCCCCATTATGATATGAAGATTTAATATTGTCCAAGTACATGTACATCCAAATTTATCATATGCTATGATATACAAATCTTTTTTACCATGTGAGTGACACAGGCTATTTTTAGGCTGTTGTTTTAATTTAAAAGTATGTACTGTAACAGGGTACATGTACCATATAAATCATACAATTAAAAAATGGAGAAAATGTATGTATTTTATATATGTTTGTTGAAATATATGGAGGGATAATCCAGGTCTACTTGACAGTAATTTTATAATGTGTAATGTGGTGGATACATATATGTTTTGCATGCTACAAAGCATTACAAATGTTTGTTTGAAATATATAGTTACAATATTATAATACACAGTTTGGTTCTAATTCTCCTGTATATGGTATATACTAGTATATACAGTTACATATCTGAGTGATGGAAAACAGTGATGTCAGGAATGATACATCTGCATGCATATCTGTGCATGTATTGATTTTGATTAGGGGGTTAGGGTTATGGTGTTTAATGCCACTTTCAGCAATATTTCAGTTATATCATGAGTCAGTTTTGTTGGTTGAGGAAACTGGAGTACCCGAAGAAAACCACTGACCTGCCCTAAGTCAGTCACTGACAAACTTTATTACAAAAAGGTTGTATCGAGTACACCTCATCATGAGCAGCATTCGAACTCAAAACTTTAGTGGTGATATGCACTAATTCCAACTACCATACGATCACACCACCACGGCCCAGATTTTGGTTATGGTAGCTTTAAAGCAAAAGTAAAAAATACCCACTTCTTCTATATACATTTGTATTTAATTGACATTTAGCATTTTTAAATTTGGCTGTTGCTTACATTGTTGTACTTTGATAAATGTAGCAGAATATATATTGTGACCTCATTAAAAAAGTTGAAGCTAAAATGCAAGTTAAATTACAGATACATGTTTATTTATAAATCAATACTACCTAGATACTTATAACTTAATAATGACAGTATTTTAGGGACAAAAACAATTTTCTCCCTGATGAGTTGTGGACGTGATCTATGTAAAGGGAAATAATCTGTTTGTCTAAGGGAGATAATTCAACTACAACTACATAATTCACCAGGGGCACTAATTAGTGTATATGTCTTTTAGACCTTTTTAAATTGGATTCAATTACATCCTTGAATTTCATTAGTTTAATATTTGAATAATTGTCAATTATTTTCTACATTTAATCTTATAAGATATTTCTTTACTTATGTACATGTAACCATTCTTCCAGGAATAACCCCTTTAATTAAAGACTGGCATCTTTTTTTTTTAAATGTAACTTTATGTTTTGATTTACTTGTGAAGCTGGCAAAAGTCAACATTTGATAATATTACATGCCTTCATTGGAGGAATCTTAAAATGTTGATTGAATAAATCATTTTTGTTTAGCCTGACGAGACATAGGTTTTGCTTTTCAGGTAACGTTGTGATTAGGTCTGTTTAATACCATGCAACCTAGGCTCACCATATTTGATCCACATATTGGTCATAGAGGGTACATGTCTGTCAGGCATGTGTCACTTGACCTTGAACTCATAATTTTCTTTATCAGGCCAGTTTCTCCATTACCATGCAACCTAGGTTACCATATTAAAATAATTATGTGCACACTTTATTGATGGAGGGTACATTTGCATATTTATGCATATGTCGCATAAACAATTTGCAGGGGTCAGGCAAGATATAGATCTGTATCTATACTTGTTACTGCTAAAGATTTTTCCTTTAGAAAAAGTTGTGAAATTTACCCACTACATAAGCTAGAGGTTTGTTCTTTTATTGTACCAGTGAACATGTTCAACTTTTTTTTATTATATTTTTATTATTTTGCAGAAAGATGCAGTAATATGGGAACAAGAAATTTACAATCAGTTCAAGTACAAGACTCCAAGAGAATATTTCCATACATTTGAGTCAGATGTAGGTTTCTCTAAGTCATAGTATACCCACAAGACACTTACTTGAAAGAACATGTATTAGGACCAAAGGTCTTTGACCTACATACTGTAATGTCTGTCTTAACTGTCTGTTTACCTTAATATATCTATCATACTCTCTTGTCACATACACTGTAGTATCAAATTCAATTTAACCACATTGGTGGTGTAATGGTTAGCGTGCTCTCTTCGAGTGCGGTAGATCGTGGGTTCAAGCCCTGATCAGGTCAAACTAAAGATTAAAAAATTGGTATTTGTTGCTTCTCTACTAAACATGCAGCATTAAGGAGAAAGAGCAAAGACTGGTTGGCTTGGAATCAGGTTAATGTGTCAGAGTGGGGCGATATGTCTATCCATGGACTGTTGTTTCAGTGAGCTAGCTCTATTAAAGAAATCCAACTAAGCATGTCAGTCTAGTACAACACATCATTATATCATCAATATGTTAAAGAAATCCAACTAAGCATGTCAGTCTAGTACAACACATCATTATATCATCAATATGTTAAAGAAATTCAACTAAGCATGTCAGTCTAGTACAACACATCATTATATCATCAATATGTTAAAGAAATCCAACTAAGCATGTCAGTCTAGTACAACACATCATTATATCATCAATATGTTAAAGAAATCCAACTAAGCATGTCAGTCTAGTACAACACATCATTATATCATCAATATGTAACTTCTTCTCACCATCATATAGCTGAAAAATTGCTCACGTGACGTTAAACAACAATCACTCACTTGAATCAAGGAGCATCATTGATTATTAGTATTACCAATTTTGTGCAAGGGAAATACTTTTTCACCCAGTTTGTCAGTGACTTGCGGCAGGTCGGTGGTTTTCTGCTGGTACTCTGGTTTCCTCCACCAATAAAACTGACAATATAACTGAAATATTGTTGAAAATGTTGTTAAATACCATAACCCTAACTTCCTTTTTCACCAAAATAACCTATGATTATGTGAAATTAGTTGATTCTCATGACAAAAAATGATTTTGATAAATCTGATTGATAAATTGCAATCTGAGATCATTTAAATTTTTCAGAATGCTATAATATTTTTTTCTCATATTAAATATTTAAACTCATTTGGTCTGTATGGTGAGTTTGATTTGTTAGTTCGGAATTCTCATTTTAATTTTTATGAAAATATATATACGTCATATGAAAATTTTGCAGTCATAGTTTATTATGTTATGGGTCTGTCCTCATTCATCTTTAGACAAAATGTTTTATCGTGTGATAACTTTTAGTTCTAGTGGACCGGTCTTTCTGAAAATTTTTAAAATAAGATCCTAGGCATAAAATGAAGGTTCCTATTGAGTTTTGATGTTTTTCAATTAAATATTCAGCCACGATATAACTGAAATATTGTTAAAAGTGGCGTTAAACACCATCAAACAAATAAACATTTAAATATTACCTAGGTAATTCATATAATTTCCAAGGTTAATGGTGGCTAATAAAGACCAACAATTAACATAGACAAACGAGACAAATGCCAAAAAATACAGTGGATCCAGCAAGGTACTCAGTCAGTTTACTACATCAAGCAAAAATACTGTGTCCACACTTGCTTTTAATAAATTAATATGCACTTAATAAACAACTTTTCCTGGTCAACATGCTACACTCGGCGTAGCCCTTTATTATCCCTTCCGTAACATCCTTGTGAACACTCTAGAATCAACATCCTTCAATGGATTTTGACCAAACTTGGTACATACTTAGTCCTTAACAGAATCTGGAACCTTATTGATTTTCAAAGTCAAAGGTAAGTTCACTGGGTCAAATTTTTTACCACATAACATCCTTGTGAACACTCTAGAATCAACATCCTTCAATGGAACTTGGTACATACTTAGTCCCTAGGAGAGTCTGGAACCCTATTGATTTTCAAGATCAAAGGTCACCGGGTCAAATTTTTAGGTGGGGGGATACGCTACGCTTTGTGTTGCCCTTGTTTGACTTTGAATTGACACATTCTATGTATTCTCACACGCTTACTTACGTATTATAGGATGTACAAGCTGGTTTAAACTTTGCCAGTGAAGATGAAGCTATCAAGTTTAAAAATGCTGTGGAGCAGAAGTTACTGGAGAAACAATTGAAAAAAATGGGTAAAATTTACGTTTAGATCTCAACAACCTAGTTGATGGCTTATTAATATTATTGGTGTTTAGATTTAAAATGTGACATGAACTTTCTCAAAATCATGTCGTCTCATTGGTTGTGCACATCAACACTGATGTATAATATTTATAACTCCTTCCATGGTCCTTTCTATAAAGTTTTTAATCATTCTTATTTCAAGGATCTGTCGTAGTCATGATCGTATGGTAGTTGGATTTACAATTACCTATACAATCAGTGCTTATCACCACTAATGTAGTGAGTTCAAATCCCACTCATGGCAAGGTGTACTCAATACAACATTATGTGATAGTTTGTCAGTGACTTGCGACAGGTCAGTGGTTTTCTCTGGGTGCTCTGGTTTCCTCCACCAATAAAACTGACTGCCACGATATAACTGATTTATTGTTGAAAGTGGCATTAAACACCATAACCCTAACCCATTCTTATTTCTTGTGTATAATTCTCCCTGGTGGTCAAATTATTTATTGAGTAAAATATAACTATTATACACAACTTAAGATTGTGATCCACATTCCAAATTATTTCTACTTAGTATTAAATAGATACCATAATTCTGCTTTGAGTTGTGTATTAAATTTAATTGAAGACAAAAGATTGATTGATTGATTATTGTTTAACATCCACCGAGCATTATTTCAGCTACATATATATTCAGGATGAGAACAAGATCAATAATATATAAAAACTACCTGGTATAGAGATATGAGGGAAGGGATGGGTAGGGATGAAAAATTTAGGCATTTGTAGTGGCTACAATACACCTATTCTTTTTCAAAATCTACAAAAGAGGTTTTTAGCATTCAGGGAACATGGCACTCTCCAAACATGTTACCCACTATGGTCCATTGTCCAGCTTTCCGTATAACCTGACAACCCTCTATCGGGAGGTTTTCCTCTATATGCAACTCAGCTTTGTGGGTTTGAACCCAGGGAACCTTCACTAGTACCCAGAAGGCAAACGAATTCGAAGAATGTTTATGTCTAAATAAGTAACAATATACAGTTGAATCATGTTATCTTCAACTCTGTAAAATTGTTTTCTTGGAAAAATTTACCAAATAAAATTACGACCCAATTTTAGTAGTAGAAATAGCTGATTGTTTTGACCTTGATATAACAAGATATGACAGTCCATAAATTGAACCATAGTTACCATGACTACACACAATCAAAATAATTTAAAGTTTTTTTCTCTCTTAATTTACACAGGAACATTAACAGGTGCTTAAGAAGCTATACCATTTATTCAAATGATTGGTATTGAAAATAAAAACGTATTTATCAAATTTAATGTGTAGGGTGTGCCTCCGGAACAACCCCCATCAGGCACGCTCAAAGTCGAAAGACTGGAAAGCCAAATTGTATATTTCAATTTTCTTTTTTTATTATTATTTATTATATTATAATCGAACATTCCTTCAACAACTATTTTAATAGATTCGTCTGCAGTCATATTGTCATTTTCACAATGAATTAAATATTAGTGATTTCATGATTATTCACTGTCTGTTGTAAAAAAAAGTTAGTAAGAATTGTTAATACATGTACTTGCATTTAAACGAAAATTCCATTATTATTTTTTTCAGAAAAGAAAAAACAACAAGGTTCAGGAAATGCTCAAAGTCAACAGCCTACAACACCTAGTGTGATCCGTAAGCTTTAGAATAGTATTTTACTGTTTTTATATCAATGTCTGTTATTAAAATTGTTGAAGGATGTTACTTTTCAGACAGTCATAGTGGGGCCGTCGTCGTATGGTTGTTGGATTTACAACTACCTATGCAATTAGTGCCTATCACCACTGATGTGAGTTCAAATCTCGATCAGGTTGAGGTGTACACATTATGTGATAAAGTTTGCCTGTGACTTGCGACAGATCGGTGGTTTTCTCCGGTCCTGGTGTGAACTGTAAGCTTTAGAATAGTATTTTACATCAAAGTGTGTAAATATTGTTTCAGACAGTCATAGTAATTACATTTCAGTTGTTAGCTTAATCACACTTCCTATGTCAACCATCACTGGTTTCCATGTATTAATCTTAGGATGTACATGTTAAACCAGCATGATTCATCTGATCTTGGCCTCATTTTCAATGTCCAATTTAATTATTTGAAAGTTAAGGAGCAGAGTTTTTATTTCTTTTCTTTCACTTTGAAGTTAGTGAGATGAACTGTAACCCTACAGCTGTGCTCTCAATGTCTAACAAATAAATACTATATGTGGTATCTAAGTTTTTTCAAAATACATGTTTTGTTCCAATTTAATGAGAGAGGCTGTCGTGGCAGTGATCGTATGGTAGTTGGATTTACAACTACCTATGCAATTAGTGCCTGTCACCACTGATGTTGTGGGTTTAACTGCCGCTCAGAGCGAGGTGTGATAAAGTTTGTCAGTGACTTCCGGCAAGTCGGTTTTCTTCGGGTCCTCCGGTTTCCTCTGCCACGATATAACTGAAATATTGTTGAAAGTGGCGTTAAGCCCCATAAAACCAAACCAAACCGATCCAATTTAATGACGATATGATTACATGTTTATTTATAGATTACAGATGTTTTTTTCTTCTTCTAATTTGTAACATTGCAACTTCATTTATAGTAATTTTGATATTTTATCCATTGGATTGTGTACACCATGATATATACTGGTAGCTGAAATACTGCTAAAGTTGGCATTAAACACCAATCAATCAATCATCCACTGGATGTAAGTGCAACAATTTACTGAAGTAATTTGTTATACTAGGGATTTGTGAATTGACCATGTACCTGTAATAGGTCAGAGACATACCGATACCAGACAGCCATCACAATGGATTTTGAACAGTAACTTTACCCAATCTGAATTATTACAATTTTTAATTAAATAAAATGGAAATAATCAAGTTGATAAGAATATTCTTTTTGACAAATAATCTGATTTTTCTTATATGTTAAAAAAAACTTTTTTTTAAAGCCAGTCAAGCTCAATCTCCTGTACCACAAATAGAAATAAAGACAGGATCAAATACAATAGGGAAGAATAAAGGAGGAGGAAAGAAGGACAAGAAGAAAAAGCTAACAAAGGAGGATATTAGTACTCCAACAGCATTTAGACATGTCAGCCATGTTGGATGGGATCCTACAAAAGGATTTGATGTAAGTATCTCTTTAGGGGTTAGGGTTATGGTGTTTAATGCCACTTTCAACAGTATTTCAGTTATATCGTGGCGGTCAGTTTTATTGGTCGAGGATACCGGAGTACCCAGAGAAAACCACCAGCCTGACGCAAGTCACTGAGAAACTTAATCAAATAATGTTGTATCAAGTATACCCCTCACGTGCGGGTTTCGAACTCACAACTTCAGTGGTGATAGGCACTGATTGCATAGGTGTAAATCCAACTACCTTACGATCACGGCCACGACGGCCCCTGGTTAGATAACACAGGTATGACTGTACTTTCGAAATAAACATTGCATACCCTGATATTTTGACACTAGAGGACATTGCATGTCTATGCAATCAGTGCATGTCACTACTGAAGTTCTGAGTTTCATCCACCAATAAAACTGACTGCTATGATATAATTGAAATATTGTTGAAAGTGGCGTTAAACACCCGTAATCTAACCCTCATTCTGTAAAAGTATTCATATTTGCTGTGTATTTATTTTTGCTAGTTTCGAGGTCAGTAAGAAATGGCGAAAAACAATCCCAATGAAAAACTGTCTACAAATATGAACCTATGAGAGATTGCAAAACCCCAAACACCTAAAACTAATAAAGTTTTTGCTTGGTGTTATGTTCATTTTATATGTATATATGCAAATTGTTATGAAATTAACCCACAAAGTTGATTTTCCACAAATAAAAAAAATAATTCCATACTTGACCAATCAAATACTAATACTGATGCTCTTCTACATCAATACCATTTCTTTTTGAAATTTACAAAATTTACCTGGAATGTACATGTTGTATTTCAACAGATGAACAACCTTGATACTGACATGAAGACATTGTTTGAGCAAGTCGGTATAAACAATGCAACAGATATTGATAAGGACACTGTGGATTTTATCTACGACTTTGTAGAACAGCATGGTGGTATACAAAAAATCAAGGAAGAAATGAAGCAGAAACCTGCCCCAGCCACCCCACACCACAGTAAGTTACTTATTTATTTGTATCTCGATGTTGAAGAAGGAAACCCTCTACCCATCCCACAACACAGTAAGTTATTTATTTATTTGTATCTCCATGTTGAAGAAGGAAAAATACCCATCCCACAACACAGTAAGTTTTTTATTTATTTATCTACGACTTTGTAGAACATCATAGGGGTAGACAAAAAACCAAGGAAGAAATGAAGCAGAGTCCTACCATGGTAGAGATGCCGACTTATCTTTTTTTTGGTCGCCATTTTGTTTTCCGGTAGCTGCTTTTACATGAAAATGCAATATTTTGATGTCAATTTTTTACAGATAAAACTATATAAAGATATAATTTTTTTACATTAATTAATTATCTAAACATTGTTTAAAATCTTTAAAAAATTTGTTTCTTTTGATATGGAATCGTTTAGATATAACGTGTTCGAATCGGAATCGCTGTTTTCGGAATTTTACATTCGCGGCACGGTTTTTTTCACCAAGGTCCCCCTTTTCAATGCCTTGCCCGGCATGTTCCTGAAGTTATATAGTTCCATAATTATTATCCAATTAAAGCGCAGATTCGTAGCTTGCACATGGTCACAGTCGCTTCTGTTTTCCTGCGCATGCTAAACGGGAAATGGTCTTCTGAAAAGTTTTAAGATGAACAATTCAGTGAAAAATTTGGAGTAGCGTTCTCCGATGGCGATATTTGTATTTTTCATTATAATATCAACATAGGAAACATGCCAACTCAACCCTATTAGATCGGGAACACGGCTGGTTTTTCGTATTTAAAACACCCCTGAAGCTAAACATCATGTCTGAAGAAGAACGTCGCACGTCATCCCTGGAAGTGGAAAATATTTGTAACGTCAACGACGCTGACACAGCTGTTATCGTAGCCGTAGGTATGTATAAACCTTGATCTCAATGTTTTAAACGTACGATTTATTTTTTGCATTGCTTCTTTTTAAGTAGTTTATGAAAAACTTCTTGTCAATTTATAAATACTTCCAACTTACGTTCAAAACAAAAGACGAAAAGTAAACAAACCGAAAAAAAAGGGGGGTGTAAATAGAGATGAAAGTTTTCCTCTTTTCTTTAAGGAAAATATTTGGAAATAAAATGTTTCAAGCTTGGTCCAAACAGCTAGAAAATGAGGGTATGACTGAGCACTAGAAATTAGGAGTTTCCTCTTTTTCATCAGTCAATACAGTCTACAGTCACAAAACACTTTCTTCTATGTGTACATAATATTTGTTTTTTATATTATAGTCTTCACTCTTCAGAAAGTTAATTCTATTCATATTCTGGGTGGTGTACTGTGACAACTTTTCAAAAGCTTTGTTTTTGTTTATATATTCAAAGCTTTTTTTTTGAAGTTGGTACATGAATTTGAGCTTTTAAAACAGACATTTTGGTTAGATGTGAGAAGAAATATTCTGCTCTATTATCTTCAGGTTGGAGGGTATAGTGCAGAAAATTTCTTCGAAGCCAGGTCTAATTTCAATGAGATTATGTTGCTTGAATTATTCAACCAGGGCATTGGATTGCAAGTATGCATCAACACAAGCAACTTTTGTCATGGTGCTACATTTTTTTGTATTTGCCAGCTTCCATGGATACTCGAGCATGATTGAATATTTACATACTAAATTCAAATAAAAGTAATAAAAATGTTATTGCATATTTATATGTTGCGTTATTTTTATTCAACATGGGAAAATATATTTTAATCCAGAAGAAGTGGCTTGTCTTGATGTATAGTTGTCTGCAACTCAATAAATAATGTGGCGGAGAAATCATTAGGTATTTCTGCATCTGAAAATGCCTCACTTCAGAAGTAAAGACTGAACATTGGAAGAAAGAAAAATACTAGTCTTGATTTAATTTCATTTTTGCATTTGAAACCTTCTCTTTAAGGGGCAGTCATGATCGTATGGTAGTTGGATTTACAACTACATATGCAATTAGTGCCTACCACAATCAGGAGTTCTAGTCCGGTTCGAGGTGCACTCGATACAGCATTATGTAATAAAGTTTGTCAGAGATTTGTGGAAGGTCTGGTCTTCTCAGGCCAGTGTACTTTAGATCTTGAAATGAAATTAATTTTTTTGTAAGCATCACATTATAATGATCTTTTGTATTTGGCATAATTAAATTCAGTATTTAGTTTTTGTTCTCTGCAGGTCAATCACTTCTGCATGATCTGCTACAGAATTTCAACCAGTCCAGCACAAGTGAGCTGAATGATATTTGTAAACAGTACTTGATGTCACATGCCATCAACAGAGATATGATCTACTGTTTGTTAACAAACAAGGATTATACCGGTTAGTTTTATTTTATGAAAGTTATCACATCAATTGGTGAGATGTATATATATATATATATATATATGGGTCAGTGTAATGTTTGCTGTATATATATATATATATATATATATATTATACAATTATAGTCTTTTGCTGAGGTCAATGCAAGTTTTTATGGACCTTAAAAACGATATTCACCGAAGCCTTTAGGCTGAGGTGAATATTGATTTCTAAGGTCCATAAAAACTCGTATTGACCGATACAAAAGACTGTAATTGTTTTATTACATTATAATGAAAAGTGAAAGTGAAACCAAGTCAATATGAAATTAATCACTTCATTATGACGTCATACATAATGCAATGGAAAACGAAAGTGAAACCCAAGTCAATACAAGTTTTAATCAAGCAATATCAAATTTTACGGAATGTCAGGTGACAGCATGATAGCCAATAAAATTGCTTAAATAAAATCATTATTTAATAAATATATATATATATGGGTCAGTGTAATGGTTGCTAACTACAGATAAGAAGAAAATTGGTTTTTTTCTTTGTCTTTTGCATGGGATGATGAATTCGTGGCCAGAATAACAAGATGTGACAAGTGACATTAAAACCAATACATCAAACTATTTATCATTTATTTTATTGATAAGCAATGGTACTTTTAAGAAAAAATAGATAAGACCAATGAACAAAAATACAAGTGTTTCTACTAATATTCTCGAAAAGGGGAAGGTAGTATAAGTAGACAAAACATATATAATATATGTTTACCTACATTGTAGGTTATACAGAACAAGGATCTGACTTTAACTTTGTCCAAAAATGTCAATAAAAACTTGAGACACGAAAAGTTGGGGTCAATACTAAAAATTTGAAACACTGGTAATTTTTTTTGCTTAAATACATTGTGAATTTTATTTATTAAAATAGTAGTTATGAAATGATAATATGTAGTTAGAACTGTTTCTTTGTGGTCCCTTCTGGTTTTTTTTCCAGTTCACCTGACAGTATGCTTTGCTGGTCAAAGACATGTGATCCAAGCTGGCCTTGGGATATTACCTGAACTTAGGACTGCAGCCTGCAGGATAATTTACAGCTGAGTCCATAATTTATATCATAATTAAATATTCAATAAAGAGATGAAAAATGTTGCTGGCCAACATTTTGTCTTCATTAGTTGTTCTGGTTCATTACTAATACACTATGTTGAAAATTTCATTAATATTTTTCTTTACAGATGGTTGGGAGTTCTGGTCTCTATTGAAGAATAATTTATTATATATTTAGTTTTACATGTAGCTGGACTTATTCAGACCACAATACATGTGACAATAGATGATGTATTTAAAAAATACACCAGATATTTCCTAAATAATAAATGAATGAACTTAATATTTTGTTGTTGTTTTCATTGAACATGTTTTAAGAAGCAAATTAGAATAGTAATGAGCAAGACTGAAACTTTGACATGGAGTCGGAGAGTTGGGTTATGGTGTTTAATGCCAGTTTCATTTTCAACAATATTTCAGTTATATTGTGGTGGTCACTTTTATTGGTGGCGTAAACCCGAGTACCTGGAGAAAACCACATACCTGTTGCAAGTCACTGACGAATTTTATCACACAATAATGTGGTATCAAGTACACCTTAAGTTACCATGAGCGGGATTCGAACGGCATGGAGAGTAAGATTGAAACAAATTTACTTGCTCAAATTACAATCAAGGGAAACCTGAATATAAACAGCATCCTATATAAACAACATAAACTTTATTTTAAATAAAGTTCCATATGTAGCCTTTCGTAGGAAATGTGTAAAGCGTGCAAATAATATCCATCTATTTTAAACACAAGCTGGTCTTAAGGAAGTTTAGTTTAGAGGTGTTTCACTATCATGCTTGTTGGGTGATTGTTGCATATAACATCACTTTCAGCAATTGTACAGCTACATCATGATAGCAAGACATTGAGGTAGGAAAGCAAAAACACCTACAAATGTATAGATATATATATATATATATATCAAGCTGACCAGTTAAACTTTCGGAAGTGGTAGTACTAGGTGTCTGGAATCTTCACCCCATGGGGGATTACATATTGGTATGAAAAGTATTCAGTTTAATTTATTAGTTACTTGGGGTTATAGATTATTAAAATATCTTTAATTTGATACCTTGATGATCAAATTCTGACTAGAAACAATAGAGTAATCATAAAAAACGTAAATTTGAGCAACGAATTTTAAAGCAATGGCAGCCATTTTGTTTTCAAAATGGTCACCAATATGACAATTATTCCTTAATAAAATGCTAAAACAAATAAGAGGTCATTAGTACAAATCTCCATATCCATTTTTTCAGTGATATTAATTATATTGATAAAAAAAATTATCAAATTATCTTGGAACAGGTTCCCTGTTTGATGAATTTTATGAAAAAATGGTGGCCATTTTGAACAAAATGGCTGCCATTTCTTGCGTCGACAAAAAAAACATCACGTCCAACAGAACGTGCACAACACTGTGGTATTACCTTCAAAATTTTGTGCGGATATCATTTTTAGTTTAGGAAATATGAAACTTTTTGTGTCATTTTCCCATATGACTGCTGTGAAACGGTGCCATTCTCAAATAGTGTTGAACACTAATTGCACTCCCACCTTTATGGATTCATAATTCCACAAAAAGATGTAAAAGGTGATTCATATGTTATAATTGCACACAAAACAAGTATTTCTACACACAATTTCTTCTATTATGATGTCAGATAAGTTATTTTCTGACAAAATTATGGCAATGTGAGCCATATGGACCTTTCGGTCTAGATCAAAAGTGGCTCCGCCATACATTTTGGACAGTAAAACAAATATTACTTCGAGCATGTTCAGTTTCATTTTTCTGACAGAATAACTTATAATCTATGGGAAAAAACAAAAGTAGAGACATTATCTGCTGTTTACACAGAAAATCAGAACTCTAAAACAGTCATTAAAACCATTATTGATGGTGGCCATCTTTGGAAAATTATCGACCAAAAATAGGCAATTTCAAATGCTCATAACTTTTGAACCCTTCATCCGATTTTTACAAATGAAGGCTCAAAGTTCTTCTTAGATTGAGCTCTATCTAATGGTTCAAAAACAGCAAGCATCCCCTGTAATTGATTTTTGACTGGCATCTCTAACCATGGTCACCCCACAATACAGTAAGTTATTATGTCTCCCCTTCGAATGAAGGGAGACATATTGTTTTAGTCTGATTTTTTCTTCCTCTTCCGCTTCTTCTCAGCGAAGCTTGTCCAGACCATAACTTTTTTGTCTTTCGAGATAGGTCAATGATATTTCATATGTGGATGCATGACCATAAGGCGGTGTGTCACGTATCATAATGACCTTCGTGGGACCTTGATCTTTGACCTCAAGATCAAATAATTGTTTTTTAAATAGTATTTTCTTGTCCAGGCCATAACATTTTTGTCTCGAGATAAGTCAATGATATTTGGTATGTGGGTGCATGACCATAAGGCGGTGTATCGCGTACCGTAATGACCTTCGTTGGACCTTGACCTTTGACCTCGAGGTCAAATAATTGTTTTTTATATAGTATCATTCAACTCATAATGTGTAACTTATTGTTGTACAGATGGCCGCATTAAGGGGAGACATAAGTTTTAGATATCTAAAACAGTTCTTCCTAGTTTATTTATTTATTTGTATCCAAGTTGAAGAAGTAAAAATACCCATCCCACAACACAGTAAGATGCTTATTTATTTGTGTCTCCATGTTGAAGAAGGAAACCCTCTACCCATCCCACAACACAGTAAGTTATTTATTTATTTGTATCTCCATGTTGAAGAAGGAAAAATAGCCATCCCACAACACAGTAAGTTATTTATTTATTTGTATCTCCATGTTAAAGAAGGAAGAATACCCATTCCACAACACAGTAAGTTATTTATTTATTTATTTGTATCTCCATGTTGAAGAAGGAAACCCTCTACCCATCCCACAACACAGTAAGTTATTTATTTATTTGTATCTCCATGTTGAAGGAAAAATAGCCATCCCACAACACAGTAAGTTATTTATTTATTTGTATCTCCACGTTAAAGAAGGAAAAATAGCCATCCCACAACACAGTAAGTTATTTATTTATTTGTATCTCTATGTTGAAGAAGGAAATCCTCTACCCATCCCACAGCACAGTAAGTTATTTATTTATTTGTATCTCTATGTTGAAGAAGGAAACTCTCTACCCATCCCACAACATAATAAGTTATTTATTTATTTATCAACGACTTTGTAGAACAGCAGGACGGTATACAAAAAAAGAAGAGACATGCTCCGGCCATCCCACAACAAAGTAAGTTATTTATTTATTTGTATCTCCATGTTGAAGGAAACTCACGACCCATCCCACAACACAGTAAGTTATTTATTTGTTTGTATCTCCACGTTAAAGAAGGAAAAATACCCATCCCACAACACAGTAAGTTATTTATTAGCCGAGTTGCAACGAAGTTGCAGTCGGCTTATGTTTTGGCGGGTGGGCGGGCGGGCGTATGTTAAGCTATCTTCGTTAACAAGATAGCGATCTTAGTTTTTGGCCGATCAACATAATTTGTGGTAGGAAGCATTATTACACTATTATTTAGAGCGAGTTCGAAATTCAGATTAATCTATTGTTTTTTTTTCTTGTAAAATCATGTTTTTTTATAGAAAAAGTACATATTTTGAGAATTATCTTCGTTAGCGCGATAGCGTTCTTAGTTTTTGGTTGATCAACGTAATTTTTGGTAGGAAGCATTATTACACTATTATTTAGAGCGAGTTCGAAATTCAGATTAATCTATTGTTTTTTTCTTGTAAAATCATGGTTTTTCATAGAAAAAGTACATATTTTGAGAATTACACATTTCTCTGAAAGATAGAAACTTAATATTTGGTATGGGTGGAGATGCCAATGTGAAGTTGTGCATTCAACATTTTTATCCCCGGGGCTCAGCCCCACCCCACTGGGAAATCTGTTTTAAAAAATGTGACCGAGATCCCTACCCTAAACCATATATATTTATGATCAGGGTGACTAGGCAAATTAAATGCATTATACCTCAGGCCCTAGGGTCATACCCCACCCCCTACCTGCAGTGAACTTTTTAATGGTTGAGATCCCCACCCCTAAACCATATATATTTATGATCAGGGTGACTAGGCAAATTAAATGCATTATAGCTCAGGCCCCAGGGTCATACCCCACCCCCTACCTGAAGTGAACTTTTTAATGGTTGAGATCCCCACCCCTAAACCATATATATTTATGATCAGGGTGACTAGGCAAATTAAATGCCTTATAGCTCAGGCCCCGAGGGGTCATACCCCACCCCCTACCTGAAGTGAACTTTTTAATGGTTGATATCCCCACCCCTAAACCATATATATTTATGATCAGGGTGACTAGGCAAATTAAATGCCTTATAGCTCAGGCCCTGGGGGGTGGGGGGGGGGAGGGGGATCATACCCCACCCCATACCTGAAGTGAACTTTTTAATGGTTGAGATCCACATCCCTAAACCATATATATTTATGATCAGGGTGGCTAGGCAAATTAAATGCCTTATAGCTCAGGCCCCGGGGTTCATACCCCACCCCCTACCTGAAGTGAACTTTTTAATGGTTGAGATCCCCACATTTAAACCATATATTTATTCTTTATTTTCTTACTTATTTATAAAACAAGACCAAATGATTATGACTTGCAACTCGGCTGTTGCATCTCTGATGCTTTCTCGATTTTTTATTTGTATCTCCACGTTAAAGAAGGAAAAATACCCATCCCACAACACAGTAAGTTATTTATTTATTTGTATCTCCATGTTGAAGAAGGAAACTCTACCCATCCCGCAATACAGTAAGTTATTTATTTATTTATTTGTATCTCCAATTTGAAGAAGTAAAAATACCCATCCCACAACACAGTAAGTTATTTATTTATTTGTATTTCCATGTTGAAGAAGGAAACTCTACCCATCCCACAATACAGTAAGTTATTTATTTATTTATTTGTATCTCCAATTTGAAGAAGTAAAAATACCCATCCCACAACACAGTAAGTTATTTATTTATTTGTATCTCTATGTTGAAGAAGGAAAAATATCCATCCCACAACACAGTAAGTTATTTATTTATTTATCTACGACTTTGTAGAACATCATAGTGGTAGACAAAAAACCAAGGAAGAAATGAAGCAGAGTCCTGCCACGGTCACCCCACAATACAGTAAGTTATTTATTTATTTATTTGTATCTCCAAGTTGAAGAAGTAAAAATACCCATCCCACAACACAGTAAGTTATTTATTTGTATCTCCATGTTGAAGAAGGAAAAATACCCATCCCACAACACAGTAAGTTATTTATTTATTTGTATTTCCATGTTGAAGAAGGAAACCCTCTACCCATCCCACAACACAGTAAGTTATTTATTTATTTATTTGTATCTCCATGTTAAAGAAGGAAACACTGTGCCCATCCCACAACACAGTAAGTTATTTATTTATTTGTATCTCAATGTTAAAGAAGGAAACCCTCTACCCATCCCACAACACAGTAAGATGTTTATTTATTTGTATCTCTATGTTAAAGAAGGAAAAATAGCCATCCCACAACACAGTAAGTTATTTATTTATTTGTATCTCCATGTTGAAGAAGGAAAAATAGCCATCCCACAACACAGTAAGTTATTTATTTATTTGTATCTCCATGTTGAAGAAGGAAACCCTCTACCCATCCCACAACACAGTAAGTTATTTATTTATTTGTGTCTCCACGTTAAAGAAGGAAAAATACCCATCCCACAACACAGTAAGTTATTTATTTATTTGTATCTCCATGTTGAAGAAGGAAACCCTCTACCCATCCCACAACACAGTAAGTTATTTATTTATCTATGACTTTGTAGAACAGCATGGTGGCTTACAAAAAACCAAGGAAGAAATGAAGCTGAGACCTGCCACGGCCACTCCACATCACAGTAAGTTATTTATTTATTTGCAGGGCTCACCAAACCAGGCGAAGTGGGCGAAATTCTCGCCCTATGTCAGCTGAAATCACTCTCACTCACTCCAAAGTGAAATTAAAGTTTCTTTTTGCAAGTTGCTCCTTGCTTGTAAATAATCTGTGTTTTATGGTAAAGCTGATTGACAAAGCCATTGTAATCAATATTAAAATACATAAAGAGAGAAAAAGGCTTTATTCAAGCAATAAAGAAAATTTATCTTGTCGAGACAAAAGTATCACAGCAATTTCGAAATTTGTACTCACGAAATTCCAGGTGAAAATTAAATCCAAAATCTAAAAATAATCAAACAGACGCTAGCTACCTGTACCAAATATGTTGTTGGATTGTGTTATATTTCTAGTCGAGTTGCGACAAAGTCGAACTCGGCTTATAATATGATGAATGTTGTCCAGGCGTCAACTTTTTCGTTTCCGCACAATATCTTAAGAATGAAATGTCTGATCTAAATGAAACTTGGTACACACATGCCTGGTGGTGAGAGGAGGAAGCCTATTGCTATTGAGGATCGTAGGACAAAGGTCAAGGTCACAACTTCAAAAAATAGAACACAAATTTAATACTTTTTTCGTTTCCGCACGATATCTTAAGAACAAAATGTAGGATCTAAATGAAACTTGGTACACATATGCCTGATGGTGAGAGGAGGAAGCCTATTGATATTGAGGTTTGTAGGCCAAAGGTGAAGATCACAACTTCTAAAAATAGAACAAAAATTTGATAAGAACGAAATGTTGGATCTAAATGAAACTTGGTAGGTGAGAGGAGGAAGCCTATTGATATTGAGGTTTGTAGGACAAAGGTCAAAGTCACAACTTCTAAAAATAAAACAAAAATTGGATACTTTTTTTGTTTCCCCACGATATCTTAAGAACAAAATGTCAGATCTAAATAAATCTTGGTACACACATGCCTGATGGTGAGAGGAGGAAGCCTATTGATATTGAGGTTTGTAGGTCAAAGGCATTGTCCATCCATATGTTCACAACTCGGCTTTTGCACCTTTGGTGCGTTACTGATTTTTTATTATTATAGCACAACTTGAATTATTTGTAGCTTTTTCAAAGGTAAACAATCAACTTGTCAAGTTTTAAACACGGCGGCATTTTAATAGAAACAAAGGGAGGGAACTCACATTTTGATGTAATATAATCTTATAGATTTCAATGCAAAACGAATAAAATCTAAAATCGACAAATGTAAGATCAGCAACAATACTGCAAGTACAAAACATGAATTTAAAGTTAAATATGAAGGATATTAACAAGATATTAGCAAAGGCACAATTCAAATGCATTTGTTTTTTTAAATGATGCGAAGAAACATTTTTGCAGAAACATGTCTCTATGAAGCTGTTGGAAGTCTCCCTGTCATGTCTTCACTTCTCCCTCATGTTCTCTGAGGGAGAAGTCAAGTCTCCCTGGTTTTTTTGTAAGTGTGGTGAACCATGATTTGTATCTCCATGTTGAAGAAGAAAACCATCTACCCATCCCACAACACAGTCAGTTATTTATTTGTTTGTCAGTGATGTTGTTAAAAGCCGCCTGCTGGCGATTTTCGTCGGTATTTGTCCTTTCCTTGCCGGCTATTTTTTAATGAATACAAAAATGTGACAGAAAAATCCATATCCCAATTACATATCAATAATTACATCATCTAAATCAAGTTTACCTGTTATATATTATCAGCTCCCGTTTGGAAATCCCCTTTAGTATATATTTAGTCGCTATTTATAAAATTGTGCATGCACACCTAGCATTTAGTGAAACATCCGGTATGGACGCAATGGACATATGCAACATTATTTTTTTAGGAAAAGGCAAACTGAAGTGCCTTAGGACGCATATCTCGAAGAGACACTTCTCAAAGATCTTAAAGGTTAAGAAGAGAGTGTACATGATCTTCAGATACCATCTTTTATTCAAGTGTCTGATCAATACTGCTGTGGCGATTTTTTTTGTAAAAAGGGGGACTGGTCCTATAAGTATAAATGTCAGATCAAACCAAAACATGCACCAACCAGAACATACACAGAACAGTTAACAAAAGAAATGTAAGAATAAAATAAATCCAGATGCAAATTAAGACAAGATAAAAATGTTATGTTTCAAATCAAACATTATTGTAAGTCTTTTTCTGGTACATAATGTCTGTTGCTAAAGATACATTGCTAATACAAAAAATTGTGAAAGCACTAATTTTGATGCCAAAAAATATACACTGACCAGGCTGATGATAGTGACAGTGAATCTGAAATTTATTAATAAAACTTGTTGCTTATTGAAACTTTTTTATGGAATTTAATCAACAAAATAGAGGTTTTTATTTAATGAAATTATACCTACTTTAGTTAAGTACTGTCCCTTTTAATCTTTTTTTTATTAAAAATTTGCTCACTCAATAGATATTAAGCAACATGAACGAGTAATTTATCGATTGGGTATAATCTCATTAGCATGCTCCGGTGCATGTGACCGATTTTCCGGTCGTAAATGTACATGTTGATGAATTATCGTCTGCTCGAATTTAGCAGCATAAATTGTGTGCGACATATTCCGTAAACGTAAATATAAATAACTGTCTTCCAATCAATGTATACTACCGTATTTGTACTCTTAGACATATCAGAATCGAAATAATTCATGGAAGCCAGAATTTGTTTTGAGTTTTAACATCGGTTGGCAGATATTAGTAAATTTTATCCCTCGCCTCTGACTCGGTATAAAATACTAATATCCACCAGCCTATGTTAAAACTCAAAGCACATTCTGGCTTCCATGATTTATTTCTTAATTAATTTGAGTTTATGCAGTAAAAAATAGGACAGGAAATGCCCAGAATGTAGGATTTTACACCATTTTGTGGTCAGCGTCAGAGTACCTAGACTACTCAACGACTCCAGGAAGGATTTTTTTGCTGCCTATTCTGAAAATGTTGCCACCTATTCCAAATTCTACTGACAACGCTGTTTGTATCTCCATGTTGAAGAACGAAACCCTCTACCCATCCCACAACACAGTAAGTTATTTATTTATTTGTATCTCCATGTTGAAGAAGGAAACCCTCTACCCATCCCACAACACAGTAAGTTATTTATTTATTTATATCTCCATGTTGAAGAAGGAAATCCTCTACCAATCCCACATCACAGTAAGTTATTTATTTATTTGTATCTCCATGTTGAAGAAGGAAACTCTCTACCCATCCCACAGCACAGTAAGTTATTTATTTATTTGTATCTCCATGTTGAAGAAGGAAACCCTCTACCCATCCCACAACACAGTAAGTAAATTATTTATTTATCAACGACTTTGTAGAACAGCATGACGGTATGCAAAAAAACAAGGAAGAAACAAAGAAGAAGACGAGACATGCTCCAGCCATCCCACAACAAAGTAAGTTATTTATTTGTTTGTATCTCCATGTTAAAGAAGGAAACTCTCGACCCATCCCACAACACAGTAAGTTATTTATTTGTTTGTATCTCCATTTTAAAGAAGGAAGGAAACCCTCTACCCATCCCACAACACAGTAAGTTATTTATTTGTTTGTATCTCCATTTTAAAGAAGGAAGGAAACCCTCTACCCATCCCACAACACAGTAAGTTATTTATTTATTTATTTGTATCTCCATGTTGAAGAAGGAAGGAAACCCTATACCCATCCCACAACACAGTAAGTTATTTATTTATTTGTATCTCCATTTTAAAGAAGGAAGGAAACCCTCTACCCATCCCACAACACAGTAAGTTATTTATTTATTTATTTGTATCTCCATGTTGAAGAAGGAAGGAAACCCTATACCCATCCCACAACACAGTAAGTTATTTATTTATTTGTATCTCCATATTGAAGAAGGAAGGAAACCCTCTACCCATCCCATAACACAGTAAGTTATTTATTTATTTGTATCTCCATGTTGAAGGAGGAAACACTGTGCCCATCCCACAACACAGTAAGTTATTTATTTATTTGTATCTCCATGTTGAAGGAGGAAACACTGTGCCCATCCCACAACACAGTAAGTTATTTATTTATTTGTATCTCCATGTTGAAGAAGGAAACCCTCTACCCATCCCACAGCACAGTAAGTTATTTATTTATTTATCAACGACTTTGTAGAACAGCATGACGGTATGCAAGAAAACAAGGAAGAAACAAAGAAGAAGACGAGACATGCTCCAGCCATCCCACAACAAAGTAAGATATTTATATATTTGTATCTCCATGTTGTAGGAAACTCTCGACCCATCCCACAACACAGTAAGTTATTTATTTATTTGTATCTCCATTTTAAAGAAGGAAGGAAACCCTCTACCCATCCCACAAGACAGTAAGTTATTTATTTATTTATTTGTATCTCCATGTTGAAAGAAACTCTCGACCCATCCCACAGCACAGTAAGTTATTTATTTATTTGTATCTCCATTTTAAAGAAGGAAGGAAACCATCTACTCATCCCACAAGACAGTAAGTTATTTATTTATTTATTTGTATCTCCATGTTGAAGAAGGGAGGAAACCCTATACCCATCCCACAACACAGTAAGTTATTTATTTATTTGTATCTGCATGTTGAAGAAGGAAACCCTCTACCCATCCCACAACACAGTAAGTTATTTATTTATTTGTATCTCCATGTTGAAGAAGGAAACCCTCTACCCATCCCACAGCACAGTAAGTTATTTATTTATTTATCAACGACTTTGTAGAACAGCATGACGGTATGCAAAAAAACAAGGAAGAAACAAAGAAGAAGACGAGACATGCTCCAGCCATCCCACAACAAAGTAAGTTATTTATTTGTTTGTATCTCCATGTTAAAGAAGGAAACTCTCGACCCATCCCACAACACAGTAAGTTATTTATTTATTTGTATCTCCATTTTAAAGAAGGAAGGAAACCCCTACCCATCCCACAACACAGTAAGTTATTTATTTATTTATTTATTTGTATCTCCATGTTGAAGAAGGAAGGAAACCCTATATCCATCTCTCAACACAGTAAGTTATTTATTTATTTGTATCTCCATGTTGAAGAAGGAAGGAAACCCTCTACCCATCCCTCAACACAGTAAGTTATTTATTTATTTATTTATTTGTATCTCCATGTTGAAGAAGGAAGGAAACTCTCGACCCATCCCACAACACAGTAAGTTATTTATTTGTTTGTATCTCCATGTTGAAGGAAACTCTCGACCCATCCCACAACACAGTAAGTTATTTATTTATATGTATCTCCATTTTAAAGAAGGAAGGAAACCCTCTACCCATCCCACAAGACAGTAAGTTATTTATTTATTTATTTGTATCTCCATGTTGAAGGAAACTCTCGACCCATCCCACAGCACAGTAAGTTATTTATTTATTTGTATCTCCATTTTAAAGAAGGAAGGAAACCCTCTACCCATCCCACAAGACAGTAAGTTATTTATTTATTTATTTGTATCTCCATGTTGAAGAAGGGAGGAAACCCTATACCCATCCCACAACACAGTAAGTTATTTATTTATTTGTATCTGCATGTTGAAGAAGGAAACCCTCTACCCATCCCACAACACAGTAAGTTATTTATTTATTTGTATCTCCATGTTGAAGAAGGAAACCCTCTACCCATCCCACAACACAGTAAGTTATTTATTTATTTATCAACGACTTTGTAGAACAGCATGACGGTATGCAAAAAAACAAGGAAGAAACAAAGAAGAAGACGAGACATGCTCCAGCCATCCCACAACAAAGTAAGTTATTTATTTATTTGTATCTCCATGTTGAAGGAAACTCTCGACCCATCCCACAACACAGTAAGTTATTTATTTATTTGTATCTCCATTTTAAAGAAGGAAGGAAACCCTCTACCCATCCCACAACACAGTAAGTTATTTATTTATTTATTTATTTGTATCTCCATGTTGAAGAAGGAAGGAAACCCTATACCCATCTCTCAACACAGTAAGTTGTTTATTTATTTGTATCTCCATGTTGAAGAAGGAAGGAAACCCTATACCCATCCCACAACACAGTAAGCTATTTATTTATTTGTATCTCCATGTCGAAGAAGGAAGGAAACCCTCTACCCATCCCACAACACAGTAAGTTATTTATTTATTTTTATCTCCATGTTGAAGAAGGAAACCCTCTACCCATCCCACAACACAGTAAGTTATTTATTTATTTGTATCTCCATGTTAAAGAAGGAAACACTGTGCCCATCCCACAACACAGTAAGTTATTTATTTATTTGTATCTCCATGTTGAAGAAGGAAACCCTCTACCCATCCCACAACACAGTAAGTTATTTATTTATTTATTTGTATCTCCATGTTGAAGAAGGAAGGAAACCCTATACCCATCCCACAACACAGTAAGCTATTTATTTATTTGTATCTCCATGTTGAAGAAGGAAGGAAACCCTCTACCCATCCCACAACACAGTAAGTTATTTATTTATTTATTTGTATCTCCATGTTGAAGAAGGAAACCCTCTACCCATCCCACAACACAATAAGTTATTTATTTAGTTGTATTTCCATGATGAAGAAGGAAACTCTCTACCCATCCCACAACACAGTAAGTTATTTATTTATTTGTATCTCCATGATGAAGAAGGAAAAATAACCATCCCACAGCACAGTAAGATATTTAATAATTTCCATGTTGAAGAAGGAATCCCTCTACCCATCCCACAACACAGTAAGTTATTTATTTATTTGTTTCTCCTTGTTGAAGAAGGAAACTCTACCCATCCCACAGCACAGTAAGTTATTTATTTATTTGTTTCTCCTTGTTGAAGAAGGAAACCCTCTACCCATCCCACAGCACAGTAAGTTATTTATTTATTTGTATCTCTATGTTGAAGAAGGAAACTCTACCCATCCCACAGCACAGTAAGTTATTTATTTATTTATCAATGACTTTGTAGAACAGCATGACGGTATGCAAAAAAACAAGGAAGAAACAAAGAAGACGAGACGTGCTCCGGCCATCCCACAACAAAGTAAGTTATTTATTTATTTGTATCTCCATGTTAAAGAAGGAAACTCTCGACCCATCCCACAACACAGTAAGTTATTTATTTTTTTGTATCTCCATGTTGAAGGAAACTCTCGACCCATCCCACAACACAGTAAGTTATTTATTTATTTATTTGTATCTCCATGTTGAAGAAGGAAACACTGTGCCCATCCCACAACACAGTAAGTTATTTATTTATTTGTATCTCCATGTTGAAGCAGGAAGAAAACCCTCTACCCATCCCACAACACAGTAAGTTATTTATTTATTTGTATCTCCATGTTGAAGAAGAAAACCCTCTACCCATCCCACAACACAGTAAGTTATTTATTTATTTGTATCTCCATGTTGAAGAAGAAAACCCTCTACCCATCCCACAACACAGTAAGTTATTTATTTATTTGTATCTCCATGTTGAAGAAGAAAACCCTCTACCCATCCCACAACACAGTAAGTTTTTTATTTATTTGTATCTCCATGTTGAAGAAGAAAACCCTCTACCCATCCCACAACACAGTAAGTTATTTATTTATTTGTATCTCCATGTTGAAGAAGGAAGAAAACCCTCTACCCATCCCACAACACAGTAAGTTATTTATTTATTTGTATCTCCATGTTGAAGAAGGAAGAAAACCCTCTACCCATCCCACAACACAGTAAGTTATTTATTTATTTGTATCTCCATGTTGAAGAAGAAAACCCTCTACCCATCCCACAACACAGTAAGTTATTTATTTATTTGTATCTCCATGTTGAAGAAGAAAACCCTCTACCCATCCCACAACACAGTAAGTTATTTATTTATTTGTATCTCCATGTTGAAGAAGGAAGAAAACCCTCTACCCATCCCACAACACAGTAAGTTATTTATTTATTTGTATCTCCATGTTGAAGAAGGAAGAAAACCCTCTACCCATCCCACAACACAGTAAGTTATTTATTTATTTGTATCTCCATGTTGAAGAAGGAAACCCTCTACCCATCCCACAATTTTGTGCCATTGAGCAGTTGGACACTGAAGAATTGAATGGTCATTTGATGTTGGACACTGAAGAATTGAATGGTCATTTGATGTTGGACACTGAAGAATTGAATGGTCATTTGATGTTGGACACTGAAGAATTGAATGGTCATTTGATGTTGGACACTGAAGAATTGAATGGTCATTTGATAAATAGTTGTTTGTTTTGTTTTTTATTTGATTAGAATTCATCTTTCTTTACAATTATCAAAGCTTGGTTGTGTACCGTCATTAGGGTTGCATAATGCACACCCCTTCTTGGCCTTGAAAATCTCCAGAAAAAAACTAGTTTGTGTCTATAATGTGCATGAACTGTCAGAAATGTAGGAATTAAATATCAATCGTATATATTTTTCAGTCCTTTGAGCATGTTTCATTTGCTGGGAGAATTTAAGAACCATTTATCTCTTTTCATCTTCAATAAAGTTGCAAAATATTAAATGTGTTGGGTTTTATTGGCGTTTTCATATGATATTTTTATTATCCGGATGTTGTGTAATGGATTCCAAATCTAGTACAGCATCAGTAAATATAAGTTTAAATTCCGGATCTGAACATAAATTAACGCAGTTGATGGTCAAAGATGACAGAAAATAATGAAAGGCAAACAATTGTCACTTATTATGACATTGTTGAACATTGCTAAGCTTGTGAGGAGTTGTTGAAAATACGGTTGTTACATACATCAAAGAGTGCCAACAATTCATTATTTTTTGTATTTATAAAATTGACCAAATAATTAATGATCATGAATGAACTACAAACAATGCCTTATTATTTAGTGATGAAATAGCATCCAAGCCATGCAATCATAACAGATTGTTATATGTTGTAATTTTGTATTAATCGGATTTAACTTCACCTGGGAGCAATCAAGCTATTAGACTTGACATAAAAATTGACAAATACATTTTATTGTTTCTTTTCTTTTTATTTCAATCACTATAATCTTGTGTAAACACAGTCTGACAGTCTAATTATACACTAAGTAATTATGACACCTTTATACTTGCACACATTGAAATCTTATCAGCAAGATTATTGATTATTTTACACATGGCTAGATTTAGAGTGCATTTTTTTCTAACACAAACGATACAAACGGCTACGTGCGTATGCATTTAGAGCATTTTTTTCTAACATATGTTTGTTTGCACAAACTTTGACAAACTATGCACTCGCTAAATGTGCGTCTACAGTTTGTCGTTTATCGTTTGTTGTATTTGTTTCTAATCTCAACGCTGAATCAATTATAGACATGTGGAATTTTCCCGCTAAAACAAAGATGGAATCTAACAAAAAAAGAGAAGGTATGTATAATATTATTGATTTCCAATTAATGGGTGGTTTATCAGAGCATAAAAACGGGGGCCCGGGTGGCTCAATGAGTTAGGTTGTTGGATCTAACAACTCACACAAGCCTATCACCAATATTTGCCAGCAACATGTGTATACATATTATCAGGTCAAACAGGGTCAGTAAATTCTGATTAAACGATGTATTTGTTTCTACTTTTGCAGCGTTAAACAAACGACACACAACGTTTGCAAAACTTTGGTTAGGAAAAAAAATGCACTCTATAAATACATCGTTTAATCAGAGTTTACTGACCCTGTTTAACCTGATAATATGTATACACATGTTGCTGGTAAATATTGGTGATAGGCTTGTGTGAGTTGTTAGATCCAACAACCTAACTGATTGAGCCACCCGGGCCCCCGTTTTTATGCTCTGATAAACCACCCATTAATTGGTAATCAATAATATTATACATACCTTCTCTTCTTTTGTTAGATTCCATCTTTGTTTTAGCGGGAAAATTCCATGTGTCTATAATTCATTCAGCGTTGAGATTAGAAACAAATGCAACAAACGATAAACGACAAAATGTAGACGCACATTTAGCGAGTGCATAGTTTGTCAAAGTTTGTGCAAAGTTTGTACGCACGTAGTCTTTTGTATCGTTTGTGTTAGAAAAAAATGCACTCATAGTCAGACGCTTATATTTAGTTTATTTTCGTATCTATCAAAGGTAAATATTTACAAGTACAAAACATAGTAGATACACTTAATTATTTTGTGGAATAGTGTCCAAACAATTTAAGAAATATTTAACTTTGCATGTTGACAATAGTGAACAAAAAAACATGGCGGACATGTGATTTTCCGGTCTGGGAAAGAGTGAAACACATTGTTCCTGTATAATGTGCACCCCTCCTACAAAATAAAGAATCTGGGCAAAATCCTGCACATTATGCACCAGTAATTACGGTATCTTCTTTTTCTTTTGCAGATTTATCACCTCAACCTCCTCCGCCACGAAGTTCAGTGCCCCCACCCCCACCAACCAGGGGTCCTGCCACACCACAGAGGGCTGCAGCACCTCCAACTCCTAATAGGACTAATGTGCCACCGCCACCCACTCCATCTAGACAGATGGGATCTCCTCCTGCTCCTCCATCATTTAATGCTCCTCCTATGCCACCCCCTCAAGCAGCTAAAGTGGCATCTCCAGCCCCAGCTCCACCTCCACCTCCAACTCCAGCTCCAGGATCAGGGATACCTCCCCCACCACCACCACCTCCTGCCCCCCCTTGTCCTCCTCCATTTCCAGATGCTGCAATGCCACCACCTGCTGCACCATCAGCTGGAGTAGGAAAAGGAGCACAGCCGAAACCTGCAGCACCTGAAATGGATGCAGGCAACATGTTTGACATAATTCGGTCTGGAAAAAAACTGCTGAACAAAGTAAGTAAACACATTAGTATGTTGTATGTGTAGGGTTTTATATATTATGTTGGTCACATGTTTAACCTGTAAAAATACAGTTTATGAATAATTACCAACCTAAACCTTACAGTATATGAATAATTATTTACCTAAACCTTACAGTATATTAATAATTACCTACCTAAACCATACAGTATATGAATAAATACCTACCTAAAACTTACAGTATATGAATAATTACCTACCTAAACCTTACAGTATATGAATAATTACCTACCTAAACCATACAATATATGAATAATTACCTACCTAAACCTTACAGTATATGAATAATTACCTACCTAAACCTTACAGTATAGGAATAATTACCTACCTAAACCTTACAGTATATGAATAATTACCTACCTAAACCTTACAGTATATGAATAATTACCTACCTAAGCCATACAATATATGAATAATTACCTACCTAAACCTTACAGTATATGAATAATTACCTACCTAAACCTTACAGTATATGAATAATTACCTACCTAAACCTTACAGTATATGAATAATTACCTACCTAAACCTTACAGTATATGAATAATTACCTACCTAAGCCATACAATATATGAATAATTACCTACCTAAACCTTACAGTATATGAATAATTACCTACCTAAACCTTACAGTATATGAATAATTACCTACCTAAGCCATACAGTATATGAATAATTACCCACATACACCTTACAGTATATGAATAATTACCTACCTAAACCTTACAATATATGAATAATTACCCACCTAAACCTTACAGTATATGAATAATTACCTACCTAAGCCATACACTATATGAATAATTACCCACATACACCTTACAGTATATGAATAATTACTTACCTAAACCTTATACTATATGAATAATTACCTACCTAAATCTTACAGTATATGAATAATTACCTACCTAAACCTTACAGTATATGAATAATTACCTACCTAAACCTTATACTATATGAATAATTACCTACCTAAATCTTACAGTATATGAATAATTACCTACCTAAACCTTACAGTATATGAATAATTACCTACCTAAACCTTATACTATATGAATAATTACCTACCTAAATATTACAGTATATGAATAATTACCTACCTAAACCTTACAGTATATGAATAATTACCTACCTAAACCATACAATATATGAATAATTACCCACCTAAACCTTACAGTATATGAATAATTACCTACCTAAGACATACAGTATATGAATAATTACCCACATACACCTTACAGTATATGAATAATTACCTACCTAAACCTTACAATATATGAATAATTACCCACTTAAACCATACAGTATATGAATAATTACCTACCTAAACCTTACAGTATATGAATAATTACCTACCTAAGCCATACAGTATATGAATAATTACCCACATACACCTTACAGTATATGAATAATTACCTACCTAAACCTTACAATATATGAATAATTACCCACCTAAACCTTACAGTATATGAATAATTACCTACCTAAGCCATACACTATATGAATAATTACCCACATACACCTTACAGTATATGAATAATTACTTACCTAAACCTTATACTATATGAATAATTACCTACCTAAATCTTACAGTATATGAATAATTACCTACCTAAACCTTACAGTATATGAATAATTACCTACCTAAACCTTATACTATATGAATAATTACCTACCTAAACCTTACAGTATATGAATAATTACCTACCTAAACCTTACAGTATATGAATAATTACCTACCTAAACCTTATACTATATGAATAATTACCTACCTAAATATTACAGTATATGAATAATTACCTACCTAAACCTTACAGTATATGAATAATTACCTACCTAAACCATACAATATATGAATAATTACCCACCTAAACCTTACAGTATATGAATAATTACCTACCTAAGACATACAGTATATGAATAATTACCCACATACACCTTACAGTATATGAATAATTACCTACCTAAGCCTTACAATATATGAATAATTACCCACTTAAACCTTACAGTATATGAATAATTACCCTCCTAAACTGTACAGTATATGAATAATTACCTACCTAAGCCATACAGTATATGAATAATTACCCACATACACCTTACAGTATATGAATAATTACCTACCTAAACCTTACAATATATGAATAATTACCCACCTAAACCTTACAGTATATGAATAATTACCCTCCTAAACTGTACAGTATATGAATAATTACCTACCTAAACTTTACAGTATATGAATAATTACCCACATACACCTTACAGTATATGAATAATTACTTACCTAAACCTTATACTATATGAATAATTACCTACCTAAATCTTACAGTATATGAATAATTACCTACCTAAACCTTACAGTATATGAATAATTACCTACCTAAACCTTATACTATATGAATAATTACCTACCTAGATATTACAGTATATGAATAATTACCTACCTAAACCTTACAGTATATGAATAATTACCTACCTAAATCTTACAGTATATGAATAATTACCCACCTAAACCTTACAGTATATGAATAATTACCTACCTAAACCTTACAGTATATGAATAATTACCCTCCTAAGCTGTACAGTATATGAATAATTACCTACCTAAACATTACAGTATATGAATAATTACCTACCTAAATCTTACAGTATATGAATAATTACCTACCTAAACCTTACAGTATATGAATAATTACCTACCTAAACCTTACAGTATATGAATAATTACCTACCTAAACCTTATACTATATGAATAATTACCTACCTAAATCTTACAGTATATGAATAATTACTTACCTAAACCTTATACTATGTGAATAATTACCTACCTAAATCTTACAGTATATGAATAATTACCTACCTAAACCTTACAGTATATGAATAATTACCTACCTAAGCCATACAATATATGAATAATTACCCACCTAAACCTTACAGTATATGAATAATTACCAACCTAAATCTTACAGTATATGAATAATTACCTACCTAAGCCTTACAGTATATGAATAATTACCTACCTAAGCCTTACAGTATATGAATAATTACTTACCTAAACCTTATACTATATGAATAATTACCTACCTAAATCTTACAGTATATGAATAATTACCTACCTAAACCTTACAGTATATGAATAATTACCTACCTAAACCTTACAGTATATGAATAATAACCTACATAAACCTTATACTATATGAATAATTACCTACCTAAATCTTACAGTATATGAATAATTACTTACCTAAACCTTATACTATATGAATAATTACCTACCTAAACCTTACAGTATATGAATAATTACCTACCTAAGCCATACAATATATGAATAATTACCTACCTAAACCTTACAGTATATGAATAATTACCTACCTAAACCTTACAGTATATGAATAATTACCTACCTAAGCCTTACAGTATATGAATAATTACCTACCTAAGCCATACAATATATGAATAATTACCTACCTAAGCCTTACAGTATATGAATAATTACCTACCTAAACCTTACAGTATATGAATAATTACCTACCTAATCCATACAGTATATGAATAATTACCCACATACACCTTACAGTATATGAATAATTACCTACCTAAACCTTACAATATATGAATAATTACCCACCTAAACCTTACAGTATATGAATAATTACCTACCTAAGCCATACACTATATGAATAATTACCCACATACACCTTACAGTATATGAATAATTACCTACCTAAACCTTACAGTATATGAATAATTACCTACCTAATCCATACAGTATATGAATAATTACCCACATACACCTTACAGTATATGAATAATTACTTACCTAAACCTTATACTATATGAATAATTACCTACCTAAACCTTACAGTATATGAATAATTACCTACCTAAGCCATACAATATATGAATAATTACCCACCTAAACCTTACAGTATATGAATAATTACCAACCTAAATCTTACAGTATATGAATAATTACCTACCTAAGCCTTACAGTATATGAATAATTACCTACCTAAGCCTTACAGTATATGAATAATTACTTACCTAAACCTTATACTATATGAATAATTACCTACCTAAATCTTACAGTATATGAATAATTACCTACCTAAACCTTACAGTATATGAATAATTACCTACCTAAACCTTATACTATATGAATAATTACCTACCTAAATATTACAGTATATGAATAATTACCTACCTAAACCTTACAGTATATGAATAATTACCTACCTAAATCTTACAGTATATGAATAATTACCCACCTAAACCTTACAGTATATGAATAATTACCTACCTAAATGTTACAGTATATGAATAATTACCCTCCTAATCTGTACAGTATATGAATAATTACCTACCTAAACCTTACAGTATATGAATAATTACCTACCTAAATCTTACAGTATATGAATAATTACCTACCTAAACCTTACAGTATATGAATAATTACCTACCTAAACCTTACAGTATATGAATAATAACCTACATAAACCTTATACTATATGAATAATTACCTACCTAAATCTTACAGTATATGAATAATTACTTACCTAAACCTTATACTATATGAATAATTACCTACCTAAACCTTACAGTATATGAATAATTACCTACCTAAGCCATACAATATATGAATAATTACCTACCTAAACCTTACAGTATATGAATAATTACCTACCTAAGCCTTACAGTATATGAATAATTACCTACCTAAGCCTTACAGTATATGAATAATTACCTACCTAAGCCATACAATATATGAATAATTACCTACCTAAGCCTTACAGTATATGAATAATTACCTACCTAAACCTTACAGTATATGAATAATTACCTACCTAATCCATACAGTATATGAATAATTACCCACATACACCTTACAGTATATGAATAATTACCTACCTAAACCTTACAATATATGAATAATTACCCACCTAAACCTTACAGTATATGAATAATTACCTACCTAAGCCATACACTATATGAATAATTACCCACATACACCTTACAGTATATGAATAATTACTTACCTAAACCTTATACTATATGAATAATTACCTACCTAAATCTTACAGTATATGAATAATTACCTACCTAAACCTTACAGTATATGAATAATTACCTACCTAAACCTTACAGTATATGAATAATTACCTACCTAAACCTTATACTATATGAATAATTACCTACCTAAATCTTACAGTATATGAATAATTACCTACCTAAACCTTACAGTATATGAATAATTACCTACCTAAACCTTACAGTATATGAATAATTACCTACCTAAACCTTATACTATATGAATAATTACCAACCTAAATCTTACAGTATATGAATAATTACCTACCTAAGCCTTACAGTATATGAATAATTACCTACCTAAGCCTTACAGTATATGAATAATTACTTACCTAAACCTTATACTATATGAATAATTACCTACCTAAATCTTACAGTATATGAATAATTACCTACCTAAACCTTACAGTATATGAATAATTACCTACCTAAACCTTAACCTTACAGTATATGAATAATAACCTACATAAACCTTATACTATATGAATAATTACCTACCTAAATCTTACAGTATATGAATAATTACTTACCTAAACCTTATACTATATGAATAATTACCTACCTAAACCTTACAGTATATGAATAATTACCTACCTAAGCCATACAATATATGAATAATTACCTACCTAAACCTTACAGTATATGAATAATTACCTACCTAAACCTTACAGTATATGAATAATTACCTACCTAAGCCTTACAGTATATGAATAATTACCTACCTAAGCCATACAATATATGAATAATTACCTACCTAAGCCTTACAGTATATGAATAATTACCTACCTAAACCTTACAGTATATGAATAATTACCTACCTAATCCATACAGTATATGAATAATTACCCACATACACCTTACAGTATATGAATAATTACCTACCTAAACCTTACAATATATGAATAATTACCCACCTAAACCTTACAGTATATGAATAATTACCTACCTAAGCCATACACTATATGAATAATTACCCACATACACCTTACAGTATATGAATAATTACCTACCTAAACCTTACAGTATATGAATAATTACCTACCTAATCCATACAGTATATGAATAATTACCCACATACACCTTACAGTATATGAATAATTACTTACCTAAACCTTATACTATATGAATAATTACCTACCTAAACCTTACAGTATATGAATAATTACCTACCTAAGCCATACAATATATGAATAATTACCCACCTAAACCTTACAGTATATGAATAATTACCAACCTAAATCTTACAGTATATGAATAATTACCTACCTAAGCCTTACAGTATATGAATAATTACCTACCTAAGCCTTACAGTATATGAATAATTACTTACCTAAACCTTATACTATATGAATAATTACCTACCTAAATCTTACAGTATATGAATAATTACCTACCTAAACCTTACAGTATATGAATAATTACCTACCTAAACCTTATACTATATGAATAATTACCTACCTAAATATTACAGTATATGAATAATTACCTACCTAAACCTTACAGTATATGAATAATTACCTACCTAAATCTTACAGTATATGAATAATTACCCACCTAAACCTTACAGTATATGAATAATTACCTACCTAAATGTTACAGTATATGAATAATTACCCTCCTAATCTGTACAGTATATGAATAATTACCTACCTAAACCTTACAGTATATGAATAATTACCTACCTAAATCTTACAGTATATGAATAATTACCTACCTAAACCTTACAGTATATGAATAATTACCTACCTAAACCTTACAGTATATGAATAATAACCTACATAAACCTTATACTATATGAATAATTACCTACCTAAATCTTACAGTATATGAATAATTACTTACCTAAACCTTATACTATATGAATAATTACCTACCTAAACCTTACAGTATATGAATAATTACCTACCTAAGCCATACAATATATGAATAATTACCTACCTAAACCTTACAGTATATGAATAATTACCTACCTAAACCTTACAGTATATGAATAATTACCTACCTAAGCCTTACAGTATATGAATAATTACCTACCTAAGCCATACAATATATGAATAATTACCTACCTAAGCCTTACAGTATATGAATAATTACCTACCTAAACCTTACAGTATATGAATAATTACCTACCTAATCCATACAGTATATGAATAATTACCCACATACACCTTACAGTATATGAATAATTACCTACCTAAACCTTACAATATATGAATAATTACCCACCTAAACCTTACAGTATATGAATAATTACCTACCTAAGCCATACACTATATGAATAATTACCCACATACACCTTACAGTATATGAATAATTACTTACCTAAACCTTATACTATATGAATAATTACCTACCTAAATCTTACAGTATATGAATAATTACCTACCTAAACCTTACAGTATATGAATAATTACCTACCTAAACCTTACAGTATATGAATAATTACCTACCTAAACCTTATACTATATGAATAATTACCTACCTAAATCTTACAGTATATGAATAATTACCTACCTAAACCTTACAGTATATGAATAATTACCTACCTAAACCTTATACTATATGAATAATTACCTACCTAAATATTACAGTATATGAATAATTACCTACCTAAACCTTACAGTATATGAATAATTACCTACCTAAACCATACAATATATGAATAATTACCCACCTAAACCTTACAGTATATGAATAATTACCTACCTAAGCCATACAGTATATGAATAATTACCCACATACACCTTACAGTATATGAATAATTACCTACCTAAACCTTACAATATATGAATAATTACCCACTTAAACCTTACAGTATATGAATAATTACCCTCCTAAACTGTACAGTATATGAATAATTACCTACCTAAGCCATACAGTATATGAATAATTACCCACATACACCTTACAGTATATGAATAATTACCTACCTAAACCTTACAATATATGAATAATTACCCACCTAAACCTTACAGTATATGAATAAGTATCCTCCTAAACTGTACAGTATATGAATAATTACCTACCTAAACCTTACAGTATATGAATAATTACCCACATACACCTTACAGTATATGAATAATTACTTACCTAAACCTTATACTATATGAATAATTACCTACCTAAATCTTACAGTATATGAATAATTACCTACCTAAACCTTACAGTATATGAATAATTACCTACCTAAACCTTATACTATATGAATAATTACCTACCTAAATATTACAGTATATGAATAATTACCTACCTAAACCTTACAGTATATGAATAATTACCTACCTAAATCTTACAGGATATGAATAATTACTTACCTAAACCTTACACTATATGAATAATTACCTACCTAAACATTACAGTATATGAATAATTACCCTCCTAAGCTGTACAGTATATGAATAATTACCTACCCAAACCTTACAGTATATGAATAATTACCTACCTAAATCTTACAGTATATGAATAATTACCTACCTAAACCTTACAGTATATGAATAATTACCTACCTAAACCTTACAGTATATGAATAATTACCTACCTAAACCTTATACTATATGAATAATTACCTACCTAAATCTTACAGTATATGAATAATTACTTACCTAAACCTTATACTATATGAATAATTACCTACCTAAATCTTACAGTATATGAATAATTACCTACCTAAGCCTTACAGTATATGAATAATTACCTACCTAAACCTTATACTATATGAATAATTACCTACCTAAATATTACAGTATATGAATAATTACCTACCTAAACCTTACAGTATATGAATAATTACCTACCTAAACCTTACAGTATATGAATAATTACCTACCTAAATCTTACAGTATATGAATGATTACCTACCTAAACCTTACAGTATATGAATAATTACCCTCCTAATCTGTACAGTATATGAATAATTACCTACCTAAACCTTACAGTATATGAATAATTACCTACCTAAATCTTACAGTATATGAATGATTACCTACCTAAACCTTACAGTATATGAATAATTACCTACCTAAACCATACAGTATATGAATAATTACCTACCTAAGCCATACAATATATGAATAATTACCTACCTAAACCTTACAGTATATGAATAATTACCTACCTAAACCTTACAGTATATGAATAATTACCCACCTAAGCCTTACAGTATATGAATAATTACCTGCCGAAACCTTACAATATATGAATAATTACCCACCTAAACCTTACAGTATATGAATAATTACCTACCTAAACCTTACAGTATATGAATAATTACCCACCTAAACCTTACAGTATATGAATAATTACCTACCTAAACCTTACAGTATATGAATAATTACCTACCTAAACCTTACAGTATATGAATAATTACCCACATACACCTTACAGTATATGAATAATTATCTACCTAAACCTTACAATATATGAATAATTACCCACCTAAACCTTACAGTATATGAATAAGTATCCTCCTAAACTGTACAGTATATGAATAATTACCTACCTAAACCTTACAGTATATGAATAATTACCCACATACACCTTACAGTATATGAATAATTACCTACCTAAACCTTACAGTATATGAATAATTACCTACCTAAACCTTATACTATATGAATAATTACCTACCTAAATATTACAGTATATGAATAATTACCTACCTAAACCTTACAGTATATGAATAATTACCTACCTAAACCATACAATATATGAATAATTACCCACCTAAACCTTACAGTATATGAATAATTACCTACCTAAGCCATACAGTATATGAATAATTACCCACATACACCTTACAGTATATGAATAATTACCTACCTAAACCTTACAATATATGAATAATTACCCACTTAAACCTTACAGTATATGAATAATTACCCTCCTAAACTGTACAGTATATGAATAATTACCTACCTAAGCCATACAGTATATGAATAATTACCCACATACACCTTACAGTATATGAATAATTACCTACCTAAACCTTACAATATATGAATAATTACCCACCTAAACCTTACAGTATATGAATAAGTATCCTCCTAAACTGTACAGTATATGAATAATTACCTACCTAAACCTTACAGTATATGAATAATTACCCACATACACCTTACAGTATATGAATAATTACTTACCTAAACCTTATACTATATGAATAATTACCTACCTAAATCTTACAGTATATGAATAATTACCTACCTAAACCTTACAGTATATGAATAATTACCTACCTAAACCTTATACTATATGAATAATTACCTACCTAAATATTACAGTATATGAATAATTACCTACCTAAACCTTACAGTATATGAATAATTACCTACCTAAATCTTACAGGATATGAATAATTACTTACCTAAACCTTACACTATATGAATAATTACCTACCTAAACATTACAGTATATGAATAATTACCCTCCTAAGCTGTACAGTATATGAATAATTACCTACCCAAACCTTACAGTATATGAATAATTACCTACCTAAATCTTACAGTATATGAATAATTACCTACCTAAACCTTACAGTATATGAATAATTACCTACCTAAACCTTACAGTATATGAATAATTACCTACCTAAACCTTATACTATATGAATAATTACCTACCTAAATCTTACAGTATATGAATAATTACTTACCTAAACCTTATACTATATGAATAATTACCTACCTAAATCTTACAGTATATGAATAATTACCTACCTAAGCCTTACAGTATATGAATAATTACCTACCTAAACCTTATACTATATGAATAATTACCTACCTAAATATTACAGTATATGAATAATTACCTACCTAAACCTTACAGTATATGAATAATTACCTACCTAAACCTTACAGTATATGAATAATTACCTACCTAAATCTTACAGTATATGAATGATTACCTACCTAAACCTTACAGTATATGAATAATTACCCTCCTAATCTGTACAGTATATGAATAATTACCTACCTAAACCTTACAGTATATGAATAATTACCTACCTAAATCTTACAGTATATGAATGATTACCTACCTAAACCTTACAGTATATGAATAATTACCTACCTAAACCATACAGTATATGAATAATTACCTACCTAAGCCATACAATATATGAATAATTACCTACCTAAACCTTACAGTATATGAATAATTACCTACCTAAACCTTACAGTATATGAATAATTACCCACCTAAGCCTTACAGTATATGAATAATTACCTGCCGAAACCTTACAATATATGAATAATTACCCACCTAAACCTTGCAGTATATGAATAATTACCTACCTAAACCTTACAGTATATGAATAATTACCCACCTAAACCTTACAGTATATGAATAATTACCTACCTAAACCTTACAGTATATGAATAATTACCTACCTAAACCTTACAGTATATGAATAATTACCCACATACACCTTACAGTATATGAATAATTATCTACCTAAACCATACAGTATATGAATAATTACCTACCTAAACCTTACAGTATATGAATAATTACCTACCTAAACCTTATACTATATGAATAATTACCCATCTAAACCTTACAGTATATGAATAATTACCTACCTAAATCTTACAGTATATGAATAATTACCTACCTAAATCTTACAGTATATGAATAATTACCCACATACACCTTACAGTATATGAATAATTATCTACCTAAACCATACAGTATATGAATAATTACCTACCTAAACCTTACAGTATATGAATAATTACCTACCTAAACCTTACAGTATATGAATAATTACCCATCTAAACCTTACAGTATATGAATAATTACCTACCTAAACCTTACAGTATATGAATAATTACCTACCTAAATCTTACAGTATATGAATAATTATCTACCTAAACCATACAGTATATGAATAATTACCTACCTAAACCTTACAGTATATGAATAATTACCCACATACACCTTACAGTATATGAATAATTACACACCTGAACCTTACAGTATATGAATAATTATCTACGTAAACCTTACAGTATATGAATAATTATCTACCTAAGCCATACAGTATATGAATAATTACCCACCTGAACCTTAAACTATTGTATTGAACGAAAGCTGGGAAAATATTTTTACATATGCAAACAAATTTGAACAATTTGACTGTGGCTTTACTGGAACCTTTTCGCTTCCTCTATATCTATTGCCTGATCTGTTTACCAAGTAGGAACATTCATACACTCCACTTGGTCATTTCAGTTCAGCAACTGCTCAGCCAATCTTACAATTTCATATCCTATTAGGAAATCAAATTGTAATTTGGGAACAGTAAAGAATGGAAGTATACGTACTCACCTCAGCTATTTTCTTCTGTTTACTGGGTGATTGAGTGGCAGAAACTGTGTGTATATAAAATACTTACTTACTACAAGAGGGTAATTTCATTTTAAACCACTTACAAAAAGTTGAAATTGAAAACGACACACTGCAGTATAATTTCAGAAAAATGACAATGATACAAAATTTAATTTCAAAACCCATAGATTGAACAAATGTACAATTGTGGTAATAAAAAAGCAGAAAAAACCCCATATTTTTGTACAAGAGGGTGAATTCTAAATATTTTCCATGTTGAAATATTTCAAATAACCTCCCTTTCCAAAATTTTAGCTTTCTTATTTTCCTCAAATTTTATTATGTAGGATATTGATAAAAATGAAAGTCATTTGGAGAATAATAATTTTTTTCTAATACAATCCTTTTAATTGAAAAGGAGAAAAGATTATAATTGCACCCGAGTTAACGCGTTATCGTGAAGTCGGTACTTATTAAGTCTCCCAAACAACGTTTGGAGACTTATTGTTTTTGCTCCGTTTCTTCTTATTATTATTAAATCTCCCAAACAACGTTTGTAGACTTATTGTTTTTGCTCCGTTTCTTATTATTATTATTAAATCTCCCAAACAACGTTTGTAGACTTATTGTTTTTGCTCCGTTTCTTATTATTATTATTATTCTCCTCCTCCTCCTTTCTTTCTTTCCGTGGCACATGAACTTGTTCACGGCAGATCTCAGGAACTACTGGTCAGAATTTCATGAAACTTGGTGGAGTTATAGATACATGTATATGTTTCTAGTTGGTCCTAAAGTTTGCAGCTTTGTGGTAAAGGGGTTCAAAGGGGGTGAGGGTTACTATAGAATCCTATGGGAAAGTTGAAATTTTGTACCTTAATGTTGATAACTTCTAAATGGAAAATGATAGAGACATAAAATTTGACATAGTGATAGGTCACCATTAGAGGAGCAATTCTGCATTTTCAAAATTTTCGAGATGTCTACCATTTTTAAAATGGCTGCCAAAACACGGCATAAAAAATGGGCGGTAAAAATTCAACATTGTCCGATAACATCAAAATTTTATATGTGGGTAGTTAATGATGTCCCGAATTGATTCCTGACATTGAAAAATTTCTACCGATCGCCATTTTCAAAATGGCCACCACAATACCGCAAAAATTCAACATTGTCCGATATCATCAAAATTTGATATGTGGGTAGATAATGATGTCCCGAATTGATTCCCGACATTGAAAAATTTCTACCAGTCGCCATTTTCAAAATGGCCACCACAATACCGCACAAATTCAACATTGTCTGATTTCAACGCCATTTCATATGTGGGAGGATTATGATGTCCCGAATTGATTCCTGACATCGAAAAATTTCTACCTGTCGCCATTTTCAAAATGGCCACCACAATACCGAACAAATTCAATGTTGTTCGATTTCAACGTCCTGAATTGATTCCCAACATCGAAAAATTTCTACCGGTCTCCATTTTCTAAATGACCACCACAATACCGCAAAAATTCAACATTGTTCGATTTCAAAGGTAGCTTTTAATTTATTTTTAAACCAGTTGTCAATGGCCGGTTTGGGAGACTTCATAATCGTTAGATTATAATCATATCTTGTTGTTGACGCGATTGTAAACATTGGCCAACGTGAAGACCAATGTCCAACGAAAAAGGTCAGTTTCATTAATTGCTTTATCTTTTTTTCAGGAAAGCATTATGTCTTTGCATTCACATACTAATGTTCAATGGGCAGCAGATGTAACACGGGAAATTATTTTACAACACAAGAGATACGCTCCCTTAAAGTGCGATACTTAACAAAATGTAGTCAAATTTTCTTACATTTTCGCTGGTTATACAAATAGATGGCTAGCTTTGGACAAAAAAACTACGCTCTACTCTTTTTCCTTCATTCCAGAAGCTATCAAAAAAGGTTGGGGTCCAGATTTGTTTAAATCGGCAGAAAACTTCATTTTCATTCCCTCGCCAACGAATTTGCGAAGGGATATAGTACCGCTACCTTCCGTCCGTCCTTCCGTAACATCCTTGTGAACACTCTAGAATCAACATCCTTCAATGGATTTTGACCAAGCTTGGTACATACTTAGTTCTTACGAGAATCTGGAACCCTATTGATTTTCAATGTCAAAGGTCAAGGTCACCGGGTCAAATTTTTACCACGTAACATCCTTGTGAACACTAGAATCAACATCCTTCAATGGATTTTGACCAAACTTGGCACATGCTTAGTCCTTAAGAGAATCTGGAACCTTATTGATTTTCAAGGTGAAAGGTCAAGGTCACCGGGTCAAATTTTTACTGTGTAACATCTTTGTGAACACTCTAGAATCAACATCCTTCAATGTATTTTGGCCAATCTTGGTACATACTTAGTCCTTAGGAGAATCTGGAACCCTATCGATTTTCAAGGTCAAAGGTCAAGGTCAAATTTTTAGGCGAGGGGATATGCCACACTTTGCGTTGCCCTTGTTTTAAGTCTGGTACAATGATAAAATGTAACCTTTGACACGGTTAATTAATAAATTTGTTATCGGGTAAACCGGTTGTAGTTATCGTTAACAGAAACCCTGAAATTAATATTTACGCCTAAACATGTCGTGTGACTATCAAAAAAGTGCTATACTTGCAAACCATTGATTTTTCATATTTTCTAGAGAAAAAGTACATGTACATCTGCTTAATCTATGCTGATACAAATAAAAACAGCTACCAACTTCAAATCTTTTAACACAGTTTCTGGAGATACCAAAGGCATTGTCCCTTCACGTTGTAAATCACGATAAAGCTGTAATGAATAATTTTTCCATCTTTAGATATTCGTGTTACTTTGATGAGTAAAATGTTCAAAAAGAATTAAGATCGGTTTTTTTCGCCACAGGATGATAAATAATATGAGATATAAATTACTTAAATAATTAAGAATTTCCAAGTTTGAATCTTGACAATAGTAATTTCATCGATTTTTTGTCTATTTTAAATTACTTGTTTATGTAAAAATGATCAGAAAATTCATAAAAGTAAATTTGCACTTGGCCACCATCTTCAACCAGCCCAGAAACTCTCAATCTTCATGATAAGCTGTCTGTTACCGGTAGTTGATTCTATAAAAAGGACACCAGTAATGCCAAATTAAGCCAAATATATCTTACCTGACATTTTTAGACACTATGAGATATGTATATCCAGAATAAATTAAAACTCCAGATTTCAGAAAAATAATCCAAGGAAGTTGTTGTTTTTAAGAAACATGTGCTGGTTAGACAAATAAGGGCAAAAATATGGGTCCGTCCTTTTTTCCTCAATATATTTAACAATTAAAACTTCACAATTGTCGGGAAGCCAAACTCATGTGGATTTTTTTGTAATTAGTCCAAAAATGAAAGTTGTGAAAAATAACACAAAAATGCATAAAATTTGATAAGACAGTATAGTATAAAGAGACATAAGAGCACATTATCAAAATAGAATAGTATTGAATGCATTTGAATGGTAAATTAAGCTCAATAATCTCGAAATTTTATAAATTATATGACAACATAGCAGTTTATCCTTGATTTTGCCAGTTCATTTAATGTCCCTTTTCCGATATCTCCTTATATGTTTGGTAATTTTGTTATTACTTTTATATACTACAGCAGCAGACATCCTAGATAATGTACATATCTTATGGTGTGGTCTAAAACTGACTTTTTAGATATGGATGTCAGTGAACAAGAACACGAATATGACGCAGTCGACGGGTCTTTTTTAAACGTGTCGTCGCAGGAAACTGTTGACGATAACCACAACCAAAAACAGCCAGATGTGTTTCAGTGTAGTATTTGTGATATGAAATATGCTCACAAATCAAGTCTTAAAAGGCACATGAACAAACACTCAAATGAGCCGTCTTTTACTTGTGGTATTTGTCACCAATATTTTACCACAGAAGAACAATTGCAGTCACATAGAACAAAGTACCATGGAAATCGCTACTTATGCAATGACTGGAAAAGACTTTAATACAAAATCAAATCTTGACAACCACTTAGCCCAAGTACACAAAAAACTCCAGGAAAATGCTCAACACTTTATCTGTCCATTTGAAGGTTGTGGAAAGGCATTTTTGAGAAAGCAGCCATGCCAATTTCATCATCACCTATAATGAAATCATGCATTCATAGCGACATCATTTCCTTTTTTAAGAGTTATTTGTTACACAAAATTATATGATTTCAAACCGTCTTCACGATAACATTGTCGTGTTAAAAAGCGTGTTATCCGATAACATCAACCATGTCAAAGGTTACATTTTATCGTTGTACCAGACTTAAAAAAATTAAGTTTTCCGCCGATTTAAACAAATCTGGACCCCAACCTTTTTAGCTCGACCTTTCGAAGAAAAAAAGTCCAGCTATTGTCGTCACTCCGGCGTCAGCGTCTGGGTCGGTTAAGTTTTTTGTCAGAGTCCATTTCTCAAAAACTATCAAAGGTATCCATTTGAAACTTGGAATACTTGTTCACTATCAAAAGAGAAACCAATTACAACAAGGCAGATGACCCTGTGATTTGTATATCCAGAGTTATCTGCCCTTGTTTCGACATAGTACATAGAAATTAGGGATATTTTTTTAATATAATTAAAATTTCTCAATAACTATCAAAGCTATTAACTTGAAACTCAATACACTTGTAGAAAGTTTTGACCCCAATCTGTTGATGAGAGAAGACAACTCCATCCAGCATTTTATTTGGGTTATTCCCCCTTTTTGACTTAGAATTTCTTCAAAAAATACAATTTCTCAATAATTATGATAGGCATTGAAATGAAACTCAACATACCTGGTCACTATCAAATGGGGAACCCATTACAACAAGGCAGGTGACCATGTGATTTGTATATCCAGAGTTATCTGCCCTTGTTTTGACATAGTGCATAGAAATTTGGGATATTTTTTTAGTATAATTAAAATTTCTCAATAACTATCAAAGCTATTAACTTGAAACTCAATACGCTTGTAGAAAGTATTGACCCCAATCTGTTGACAAGAGAAGACAACTCCACCCAGCATTTTATTTGAGTTATTTCCCCTTTTTGACTTAGAATTTCTTTAAAAAATACAATTTCTCAATAATTATGAAATTATGATAGGCAGTGAAATGAAACTCGACATACCTGTTCACTATCAAATGGCTTAGAATTTCTTCAAAAAATGCAATTTCTCAATAAATATGATAGGCAGTGAAATGAAACTCGACATACCTGTTCATTATCAAATGGGGAACCCATTACAACAAGGCAGGTGACCCCGTGATTTGTATATCCAGAGTTATGCTTATATGACCATCATAGTTAGAAGTATGTATAACTTTGTAAATTGCTTGCAGTTTAATATCAGATACGAAAAAGTCGAGCGTCCAGCACTCGTGGGCGGTCCTCTTGTTTTGATAACCTCTGGAATGAAGGAAAAAGAGTAGAGCGTAGTTTTTTTGTCCAAAGCTAGCCATCTATTTGTATAACCAGCGATAATGTAAGAAAAATTTACTACATTTTGTTAAGTATCGCACTTTAAGGGAGCGTATCTCTTGTGTTGTAAAATAATTTCCCGTGTTACATCTGCTGCCCATTGAAAATTAGTATGTGAATGCAAAGTCAAAGACATAATGCTTTCCTGAAAAAAAGATAAAGCAATTAATGAAACTGACCTTTTTCGTTAGACATTGATCTTCACGTTGGCCAATGTTTACAACCGCATCAACGATAAGTACCGACTTCACGATAACGCGTTAACCCGGGTGATTGTGATAGCACAATAAGTTACAGAAAATATGAACATGAATATGCCATCATTGAGAACCAAAATTTTCCCATTTTGTAAAAGACATTATAATGAACTATGGATGTATTTCTGATTTGATAGGTTGAGAAACGTAATTCAGATGAACCAGGACAGGAAGGCGGTATTGTTGGTGCTCTAGCCATGGCATTGGCTAATAGACAAAAAATAATGCAGATTTCAGGTCAGTTCAATAGCATTATAAATACATTTGTAAACACCAGAAGGTAACTCTCTATGAAAGAGATAAAAAAAATACTGGTAATCAAGCAACAAAGCCTTTAGTAGACAGATTAATATACTATCAGCAACAATATTTCATATTTGTGTTATATTTTATTAAGTATGTTTAATAAATATGTTTAAACTAAAACCTTTACTTTGAACACATAGTTTTATTAGTTCAATGTTATTCACAGGATGCCACGATTTAACTGAAATATTATTGAAAGTGGCGTTAAACACCATCACACAACATATTCACAGGAAGGAGTTGAGCTACAAACATTTTTCTTGACCATGGTAGACATATTTACAGAGAAGACTCTTTCAGCTCATCAATACTCTAGTCGTCCTAAAATTATTTCAGCGATACTTTCGTTTTCTCTCATTAATGTGAATCAGGGGGAAAATGATCCGTAATACACCCTACAAAATACCTTTGGACATTGCTTAATTAAAAACCGCATCGGTGGCCTAATGGTCAGCGTGCTCGCCTCGAGAGCGGTAGATCGTGGGTTCGAGTCCCACTCAGGTCAAACCAAAGACTATAAAATTAGTATTTGTTGCTTCTCCGCTAAGCACATATCATTAAGGAGAAAAAGCAAAGACTGGTTGGCTCTGAATCAGAATAATGTGTTCAAGTGGAGCGAAATGTCTACCCGGGGACTGTTGTTTCAGTGAGATAGCACTATAAAAATCCAACTCAGTATGTTGGTCTAGTACAAAGCAGACCTCATCATCATCTCATTGAAAATTAACTTGTTCTCGCCATGATATAGCTGAAAAATTGCTGAATTGGCATTAAACAACAATCACTCACTCACTCACTCACTCATTAATTAAATGGTCATTGTGCTAATCAGAGAAATTATCAATATAAAGGGTTATGAGTGTTTGATGCCACTTTCAGTCATATGTTAGTGATAATTTGGTTGGTTAGTTCGATAAATGGAGTCTATAGTACACTGATGAAACCACAGATCTGCTACAAGTCTCTGATAAACTTTATTGTATAAAAATATATTTTGATGACTTCGCCTCTGTACATCTACAAACAATAAAGAGGTACGAGTTGGCGGTAAAAACAATGTCTAATCGGAATCAAGTGCAGTCGTGGTTGTAATCATATGGTAGTTGGATTTATAACTACCTTGTAATCAGTGCATATCACCACTAACGTTGTGAGTTCGAATCCCGCACAGGCGAAGTGTACTCAATACAAGATTATGTGATAAAGTTCATCAGTTAATTGCAGCAGGTCAGTGGTTTTCTCCTGGTACTCCTGTTTCCTCCACCAATAAAACTGACCACCACGATATAACTGAAATATTGTTGAGAGTGGTGTTAAACACCATAACCCAACCACTCATCCATTAAATATAACACTTTCAAGATATTTAAGTACCAGTCGTGTGTTTAATCAATTGGTTTAATTCTTCCTGTTTTGTTTTTAGACGATGAAAATGATGATAGCAGTGTAGACGATGATGATGAATGGGATGATTAAGTCAGTGACGAAATATGTCTAAACATTAAAAAAAATTGTCATATGCTTGTGTATCTTTCTTCAATCATTTTGAATTAGTCTTCATGTGTTTATAAATGAGTTATCATTGATTATGTATAGAATATTTTCCACATATCGTATTTGTACCAGCTCAGATTTTACATGATGCAACATGTTATTATTCAGTTTATTAGTTTAAAGTGAGTTTTTTACTATTGTATGTATTCTCAGTTTAATTTGGAATGGAATCAAATAAATCATTAAATTTTACCACATTCCTTTTAAAGCAACTTGTATATTTTCTTCACACATGAATTTTTGTAATATTATTTGAACGATCATGTCAGCAAGCCACATTATTTGTGTTACAAGGCATTTTCTAGCAATAAAGTCTGGTGGGGTTTTAAAAAAAAACCAAACCATTATATAAACATTTTTTTTAATCTTCTTATTTTAGCTATTTATAAATGGACTCCATACCAATGATGTGTCCTCCTGACCTGCATATAAATACAAAACCCCTTCTAACTCCTCTTTGTAATAGAAAAATACATCTTTTAGTACTTGTCAGCAACATTCAATAAAGTGTTTGTTGATTGTATCGCAAAGTAGTTTAAAAAAAACCGCAGGGCTTTCAATATTTTTCAAGTCTACCAGTACTTCACTATTTACAGGCGGTACTTTTTATTTAAATTGGAACAATTTTCATGTATATCAGGAGGTACCAAAGACCATTTTATGCAGATAAAAGTACCTGGTACCGCCCCTTATTGAAAGGCCTGAAAAATCATGTTGTGATTCAGTTCTGAATTTTTGAATAATTTTGTTTAGTATTACATTACTTGAAAGTATGTATTCTTTTTGTGTAAATGAAAGTAAATATAAGCATTTGTAAACCTCAAATTAATTATTTTATATAAATATACAAACTATATACATATTATGTCAGAGTTCACGAAATTCATTAGTCCAGTCAGACAATGAGCAGCAAAATTTGGGACATAAGATTGGTATTTTGCAATAGAAAATTAATGAGGACTAACTTTTTTTTCTCTAGGACCACCAAACCCATATACAATTTTGTGAACCCTGTTATGTACCAACTGTTTGTATCATGTTGAGTTAGTTATGTCAATTGTATCATTACGATACACATAGATTGATATTCAGCAACAAAAATGAAGCAAAAAATATATTATTTGAATATGAAATAACAAAATAACAGTTTTATTGAATATTAGCTTAGTGGCATATTCTATCTTTAAACCACAATATAACTGAAATACTGTTGAAAGTGGCATTAAACGCCATAACCCTAACCCTCTATCTTTAAAATACCAGTAAAAACTTTACTGCTAAAAGCCAATTGGGATTGGAATCTCAGTAATCTTATCAATTTAATTGTAGATTCAACTTCTCTTTATATTAAACTCCCATTGATAATCTGACACACAGAATAATCCCTCATATTATATACTAAATGTCATTGAAATTAACAATAATTTTGCAAAGATGTATTAATTTAATTGTAGATTCAACTGTAATGAAGTGTTTTAAACTTTTATTTCTATTTTCCTTGTGTATATTCTGTTAACTTAAGTATTTACCTAAGAACATTATTTAAGTCATTAAAGTATATTTTCATATTTTGTGTTTATTTATTAGTCCACAATTTTAATTTTGATTCATTCATGATGTATAGACCTATTTGTTGACCTTAATAAGTTGATAAACGAGGACTGTAATGACATTTAGCAAGTCGTCATAAAAGTAGAATGAACCATCAAGCATTCTTAAGGTACCTTTGTGGTTGGTTTGGTTTTATGGTGTTTAACGCCATTTACAACAATATTTCAGTTTTATCGTGGCGGTCAGTTTTATTGGTGGAGGAAACTGGAGGACCTGGAGAAATCCACCTAGCTGTCGCAAGTCGCTGACAAACTTTATCACATAATGTTGTAAACCTCGCCCTGATCAAGATTCGAAACTCACAACATCAGTGGTGATAGGCAGTTATAAATCCAACTACCATATGATCACGGCCACAGGACTGTAATGACATTTAGCAAGTCATTAAAGTAGAATGAACCATCAAGCATTCTTAAGGTACCTTTGTGACTGTATCATATGGTAGTCAGATTTATATCAGCTTGTGCAATCAATGACTATCACACCAGAGTTGTCATTTTAATTTCGGTCTGTTGCAAGGTGTACTTGATAAAACTGTCATTAATTTTCTCTGGTTTTCTCCACAAATAAAACTGAATGCCACTATTGAGGCAAAATATTGTTTAAAGTTTCCTAACCACTTCTATGGTGTTGTGATTAGCATGTTCGCCTTGAGGACGGTAGATTGTTGGTTGGAGACCCGGTAGGATCAAACCAAAGACTATAAACTTGGTACTTGTTTCTTCTACGCTAGACACACAGCAGTAAGGAGCAAGACCATAGACTGTCTGTCTATTTGATGTTTTATCATGTTTCAGATTTAAATCTGGACTAAGAGGTTGGGCTGTGGATGCTTTGCCACTATTTTCAACAATATTTCAGTTATATTGTGATAGCCATCTTTATGATCCTATATTAGTGGTGGAAACAGGAGTACCAGGAGAAAACCACAGACCAGCCAAAGGTCACAAACACATTCAACAACATTACAATTATACTGTGACAGGCAGTTCTATAGGTAGAGGAAACCAGATTACAAGGAGAAAACCACCAACCTGCTGCAGGTCACAAACACTTTCAACAATATTAGTTATATTGCGACAGCTTTATAGGTGGAGGCAACCAGAGTACAATGTGAAGAAAACCACCAACCTGCTGCAGGTCACATACACCTTCAACAACATTACAGTTACATAGTGACTGGCAGTTTTATTAGGAGGAACCCAGAGTACAATGAGGGTTAGGGTTATGGTTTTGCTGTTTAACGCCACTCTCAACAATGCTTCAGTTATATCTTGGCGGTAAGTTTTATTGGTGGAGGAAACCAGAGTACCCGGAGAACCTCGTCACGAGCGGGATTCGAACTCGCAACTTTAGTGGTGATACACACTGATTGCACAGATAGTTGTAAATCCAACTACCATACAATCACGACTCAAGGAAAAGGAAGTCTGTGAATGTGAAATAGTTAGATTATCCCCCATCATAATATTATATAAAAAAGCAAGCTGTCTAATTTAATGTGCACATGTTTCTCTAATAATATCTGTTGAGTTAGGACCTCAATAGCTTGGCCCCATAACACATATACCTTGGAGCCTTCGTCTGTATAAATCTTGTGATATACCTTAACAACTTCTTTCTATTGGGTTTATTTTGCTTTTGCTTTTTGTGTTTGTTTTCGCAAAATTTTACACTTGTACCCATTTTTGTCATAAATTCGTAAAGAAAAAACGATGTGAAAATAAACCTCGATATAAGATTTGACATTTTACAATGGATCAGTAGTTTTCTACAGAAGCTTAGGGTTCTCCACCAATAAAACTGACCGCCATGATATAACTGAAATATTGTTGAAGATGGCATTAAACACCAAAATCATAACCCTAACCCTCAAGACAGGCTTTACTGTACACAATATAGATCATAAATCAAAATGAATTCTTTTTTATTCTTTTTAAAAGTCATCACCAAGACATGAGTAACATACTGTACTGTTCAATTTCATACAAAGCTTAACCAGACATGTCCAACATTTATACAAAATTAATCTTAAATCTAAATTTGCATACATACCGGTAATCAACAACAAGATATCACATTAATAATCTAACATTTTAACAATGAAAAATATAATATGTATAACAAGCTGCTCCAATGCTGTACAATTTGAAATAAATATATGTTGTCATAATTATATTACCGGTAATTAATGTACATCTAAAAAAAAAATATAAAAAATATTATGTTGTATTTCACATTTTCTATTTAACTATGTTGTTTGAGATTCGATATAAATTTCTATTTCTAAAAACTTCATATAATATTTTACTTTAGTACATAACATATGAAAATGCTTTATTTTGATTGGATGAATAGTGTTTACTATTTTTTTAACAATTTATGCTTAATCTTGGTAAAACTATACCTAGCGACTAGAACTATACCAGTTTGAACCTATTTCCTGCTGTGATTATACCTGTGGAATATATTTTCCCCAATTATTATTTTTATATTTTTGGCAAGATTTACCTCCCTTAATATAGATGGCACTGTAGTGTTTTTTTATTGTTTGCTGTCAACATGGTGAGGTTTGGCAATTTTGTCATCTGAATACAACAAAGATCTTGCATGCATTTTCATTAAATGTGGCTCGTTCATACAAAAAGACACTCGAAATGATTTTGTTGCATTCTGTTAAATTTTAGTCCACAGAACTAGGACCAGCACCTGGTACTTATATTTGTATTGAATTGATTCACCAAGACAAACACAATTGTATCTTCATTGTTGGATCTTACAACAAAAATTAATCTGTTTATCCATTATTTAATTTTTGACCACAAGGGGTTAAACACCATACCACAATGGAGCCTTCAGTCGTAAAAATTATCTTCATACTTCAACATCAGGTTACAACACAAACACATTTGTATTTCTACAGTTGGTTCTAAAGATGATTTAAACAATTTTTCCCATTTCAGCTTTAAACTTGGGGACCTCCAGGGCTCACACCCACATACATCTAGATTTTCATAGATGGATTGAACAAAATAAGATTTAATAAATGCTTCTCAATTGCTGTAAATGACATGTCAGCTCCACACATTATTCTAACTCCATGACTAGCCAGTTCTTGTTCCCACTCCCTGGTGCAGTGTTCTTAATAGAGATGCAGCAAGTCATATTTTTACAAAGTTTTTGGTTTAACTCATCCAAGGTAGAAACCCTGATACCCTACAAACAATAAACATGTGTTAGCCATTGTACCTAGGAGGAAGTTTTCATAATTTTTTAGCACAGCACAGCACGAGTTGAAATCATATTGAACCAATTTTACTGAACAGACAGAGTACCAAGCCAGAATCTGTACTATCAATAATGTGTTGTATTGTGTGTTTATGGTTGTAACTTCTGTTTGATGGTTAACATGATATATGTATTCAATCGTAGACTTTAATGGGTAAGATTGGACGTATGTCTATACTATACAAGCTTTATTTTTCACTACTTAAGTTTTTTTTAATGTTTGATTTGTCAGTTTCTTGTGGCAAGTCTGTGGTTTCAAAAATTACATAAAGACACATAATTCTGGATTGTTTTTATATGACACCTGAAAACATACTTGTTAATTTAATAACATTAAACATTGTTGATCAACACAGTTTGGGAAATATTAATAAAATAAAGCTATTTTTCTCACAGGAATTGATCAGTTTAAATGTAAAAAAGAAAAAAAAAATTCAACCGGTCAAGTGATGACAAAAAGGGCATCAAAAATCAAAATGCACAAAATTACAAATGTAATTAAAATAATTGTAGAAATTTTTATAAAAAAAGGGAAATTTCATTCACTGGTTTTAAAAATGGTCCAAATGAATATAAAAATAATTAATAAAAAAAATTAATGTTCATACAAAATTCAAATTATTTATTTGTCAGTATAATTATCAAAATTATTTATAAATATTATGACAAAATATTTCAACTCGATTGATTAGTGTTTAATGCCAACTTTAGCAGTATTTCAGCTATATTGTGGCATGGTTTTAACTCAAAAAAGAAACTAGATGCTAAAATGAGTTGTATCATTCACCTTGCAGAGATCACTCAATAAACTCATTCTATATATTATGCTATATTTGACCCCAATAGACCCTGAGGTATTCACCATCATAAAACAGAATCTCCCTATTACAATACTACATCATTTTAAATACAATCACATTCCCTTTTCTTATGAAGCTTTTTTAATGAAGCTTTTTCTTACCCCCCCCCCCCTTTTTTGCAGTCTATTTCAAACTTTGGACCACAAGGGCTCAAAAACTACTTAAATTGGTGCAAACTTAAATCTACATATTAATCTATGTAATTTTTTACATGTTCTTCATTGCAGTCTATTTTAATCTTTGGACTCCATAGACCCTGTAGTCTTCATTTGGACCAGACTAATTTGCATTTTATGATGATGCTTCATTACAATAAATAATTAAATGTCTATTGTCGATTCTTAAGAATACTGCAAGCAATACAAAATTTAGTCTACTAAGACCCAATACATCATCAGCCCAGAGTCCAGAACCATTTGACCCTGTGCCTTTGCATATACAAATCTAACTATCACAAATATGTTGCACAACAAATATTGAGTGTTTCTACTGTTTGTTCTTGAGAATTTTTTTTTAAACATTTACATATTTTCCTCCTTTCAATCCCCCAGGATCAACTTCATTTGTTCAAGGCTGAATCTCCTCTTCAAAAGGATCGTCCTCGCCGAGCTTTGTTCAATTTAGATGAGTAGTTTTGCAGGAGAAGATTAAAATATTAATAAGCTAATAAGGACGGATACACAAAAAAACTCACTTAATTGGGACTAGATGAGGAAGAAATACTTGTAATCTCAACATAATGTTGCTAAATTGGTCATGAATTGGCTGATGTTGTTCTGATATACTTATAAATAATAAACAAACAAACAAAAAGGCTGAAAAATCATACAATAAAGATTTTTTGTGCAAAAATAAAAGAGGAAACTGAATAGCATAATACATATTTAAATTTGGAACAAAAGACGTGTTAAGTAATTGAAGACAAAATAAATATTAGTCATTCTTTTCAGATGAAAACAAAACCTTGATAGCTGAAAACAAAGCCTTAAAAGACTTAATAACAACAGATAAAATTATATGTATGTAAAATGAAAACTTTGTCATGTAAAAATATACTTTTGATTTTTGGCACTATTATGACTATTGAATTATGGTAGTAACCGAATTAGATTTTGTTATTAGAACATATGACTTTTTTTTATTGTTAGAACATATTACTTTCATTATTAGAACATATCACTAAAAATCAAAGTATATACCGGTATAAAATCAAAATGTGTACCCTGGATATGTAGTAATTATACATGTAGGACTAGTTAGCAAAAAAAATATATCACAGAAAATCTGATAACTTTGTTCTATATGTTCTTAAATATAATAAAACAATCATGAACAATAATACAATAATAAAGTAAGCCTTTGGAGGCATACGTACAGGCATATATGTAAGATAAACTATTTTTTTCCTTTCTTATACTAAATTTCTATATAAAGAAATTTCTTCCATGTGTTTCATTACTGAAAAGAATCAAAGATTTTTTTTAAAATTAAGAAAAAATTGAAGCATATAACCTTGATTATTTTCTTTGATAAAATAAAAGCAATTTCAATGGTTTTCAAATTAAGGGGAGATAACTTTTATAATAATTTTATTCAATAGGTGCATATTTTATGGAACTGATGACATTTATCTCTTCATGCTTCAAGTTTCATTCATGATTGCCTAATATTTCACACATCTATTTTCTATCTAATGTTATTTCTACAAATGCAAACATTTACCAAAGTATTATGAATCAACACAATATTAACAATTTTTTAAACGGAAAAAAATTCATTAATAGAACAAAATAAAAAAAAACAAGATCAAATTATTACCGGTATTATCTAAAACAAAAAGATATTATATCAAAAATCATCCTGTAATTGTCTTCAGATTTAAAATTTCTATCTATAGAAAGAAAATTTGACAGAAATAAGGATTCTTCCTATTTCAATATCCTGGGAATTTTTTTATATAAGAAAAGCTGTAAATTATGAATAATCTAAAAAACGGGGAAAACGTTTTAAGGACTGCCTTCAAAGGCTACAATAACTAACTGATAACAAAAATATAAATCATTCTAAAACAGTTTTCATATCATAAACATTCAAATTATAACCATCTATTGTAAACATCCAACAGTTCATTCTTTCGTGTAAATCATACAGAAAAGCTTAGCTTTGTTCATTAATGAATACTGGTACATTGTATTTATATCCACTGTTAATATGACATATTTCTTTTAAAAAGTTATTTGTGTCTTGATTAACAAGTAAAACCACATGAGTATCTTAATCATTATAAATCTTCTCTGTAGCTGTGATTCCCTCATCTTTCAATCGTGACAAGATTGGTCTGTAAATTTCTTGTGACATAGGTACTTGGATACCCTTCCTCTGAATCTCACCTAAATAAAGAAAATTTCATATCCAAGCAAACAACTCTAATTTAAAGATTTATCATTCAAATGTTATTTTTGGTACCAGCCTTACGATAACTAAAATATCAATTGATTGATTGTTGTTTAACGTCATATATATTCAGGACAAAAACAAGTGTACAAACAAAAGATCTTGTAGCTAAAAATGTGGCATTTGGATTGGCTATGGGCAGACATTTAGATCGGAAACAAGAGGATATTAAGGATAAGCTCCAAAAATAAGACACTGCCATTGTCATCAATGACTAAATAAGACACTGCCATTGTTATCAATGACTAAATAAGACACTGCCATTGTCATCAATGACTAAATAAGACACTGCCATTGTCATCAATGACTAAATAAGACACTGTCATAGTCATCAATGACTAAATAAGACACTGCCATTGTCATCAATGACTAAATAAGACACTGCCATTGTCATCAATGACTAAATAAGACACTGCCATTGTCATCAATGACTATACTCCTAACAATCTATGGTTGATTAGGAGCAGTTGTAGGTTATCTTTAATGTACAAAGAGAGTTGCATTCCCAATAAAAGTTACTGTTCGTGACAACAATTTTACTTTATTGAATTATTGATAATTTTTCTTTGATCTATTCTAACAGGTGATAAAATATTCTCAGGATTGCCTAATAACATTTTGACCATTACTAAATCAGTTAGTGACAGCGTATGAATATGGCATGAGCCATGATGTACTAGTATCTTGCAAATTGAATTGCAATTCTCAAAACACAAAATTTAATTGAACAAGTGTGTGATTTTTCTCTTTCCCTTGACATAAAACTATCAGGTCAAAAACTTGGGCCACTCTTACTTTTTTGTTTTATATATTCATTGTTTTTATTGTTTCAATATATTCACCTTGTAACCATATTGCAAAAATATTTTTTTGGTTTTTTAATAGTATATATTTATAACACAATAAATGGCGAGTTCATTAATACAGCTAAAACATTGCGAAAACGTATCAAATTTGTTTTGAAAATGCACTGTTTTTTCAGACATCATCAAATTTCTGGTGCGTTTCGAAATCGTTTAAGTTGGAACATTTTATCGAAAACGCATTACCTATACATTTTCAAAAAGCTTTAACTTCTTAAACATATTCGAAATGCTTTACAGTGTTGTGTTAACACAATATGCTTTTTCGAAACATTTCCAAAAGAGTTCTATTTTTGACGTCTGAACACAAATTGGTTTCTGAAATGTTTTAAACTAAGACATTTCAGCAGATACATATCTAAAATGGATTCCATGTGAACCTAGCATAAATATCTAATCACATTACTCCACATACCATCCAAAATCATCTTGGTAGCGATGGCAGTAGGTAGACCAACAGTTTTTGCCATGGCAGAATAACCATTGTAATCACCATATACAGTCAGTCCAACAGTTCTTTTCTGTAACGAACCATCTGGCCATTGGACTCCAATATTGTGGTGCATCAAAATCATGTCTCGTTCATTGGGCTCTAAAATATAATGTCAAACACAAATAACTATAGGTCATTATTATTCTTGGAGAATTACACTTTTTTGTGGAATGCCTTACTTTAACAGCATCTTATCATTATCAAAATAGCTTTTTAAGATTCAAAAAACAAACTTACAACGCCATGATATAACTGAAAATTTGCCGCCAAGACCTATTGTCTCCCTAAACATTATATATATTTGGATTGTACACTGGGTTGTCTCCTTCATCAGCAAATTTTCTACCAGACATCATATTTGTCTTATTACTTTTATATAGTAAAAAAAATATGTAAGGTATAATAATAGATGATAAGAATCCACAGATAAACAATATTAGGGGCCGTTATGGCCGTGATCGTATGGTAGTTGGATTTACAACTACCTATGCAATCAGTGCCTATCATCACTGATGTGAGTTCGAATCAAGATCAGGGCGAGGTGTACAACATTATGTGATAAAGTTTGTCGGTGACTTATGACAGGTCAGTGGTTTTCTCCAGGTCCTCCGTTTTCCTCCACCAATAGAACTGACTGCCATGATATAACTGAAATATTATTGAAAATGATCTATATTATGTTGACTATGGTATAATAGTAGACACAAATAAATACGATATTTACCATAGGCCAGTTTCTTAGCTAAATAATGACAAAGTGTATCTAAGGGAGTTCCTTTCTTCTCAATAACTCGATCATCCAGTAAGCCCAAACTGAAAATATGAAAACAAAAGTTCTTCATACAGCAAAGAATACTAGTATAGCTGTTTTATAACATGTATGATAAAATAATTATGTATTTAAAACCACTTTACTGGTGTAATGGTTAGCATGTTTGCCTCAATGTGGTAGACAGTCGGCTCCATGAACGGTTGGTAAAAATTGGTATTTGTTGCTTCTCTGCTAAGCACACAGCATTAAGGAGTATGAATACAAGGTGGTTGGCTTTTTTGTTGATGTTCAATGATTCGAGGTGAGATGTGATTGTTTGTTTTGTTGATATTGGTGGAATTGTTGATCACCACTGCTTAAATTCTATTTTCATAAGGGGATAACTTGTAATAGCTCCTGTACTAAGAGTGGTTGTTAGTGACTGAACTATTGCAAGGAAAAATTTCCAAAAATATTTTTTATGAGAACAAAATATACAATTACAATGTAAATTGATTGTCAAAAATATGTCACAATCAAATGATGTTGAAAGAGCATATCTGTTATATGAAATATCTATTGTTTTTAAAGTGTTTTCATTGCACTTATTAATTTTTTTTAATTTGTGGTGTTGTGTAAGCATTTTAGACACTGTATAATTGATTTTCTGTGTATGGTACAGTATCATGTTTGACGATCCAACCCTTACATAATTGAATTCTGTCTTGATGCATATAGAGTGAAACCTGTCTGAACAGAACCCTTGATAAAACACAATCCTGTATAAACCTGTCTGAACAGAACCCTAGGTAAAACGAAATCCTTTATAAACCTGTCTGAACAGAACCCTAGATAAAACACAATCCCATATAAACCTGTCTGAACAGAACCCTAGATAAAACACAATCCTGTATAAACCTGTCTGAACAGAACCCTAGATAAAACACAATCCTGTATAAACCTGTCTGAACAGAACCCTAGATAAAACACAATCCTGTATAAACCTGTCTGAACAGAACCCTAGATAAAACACAATCCTGTATAAACCTGTCTGAACAGAACCCTAGATAAAACACAATCCTGTATAAACCTGTCTGAACAGAACCCTAGATAAAACAGAATCCTATATAAACCTGTCTGAACAGAACCCTAGATAAAACACAATCCTGTATAAACCTGTCTGAACAGAACCCTAGATAAAACAGAATCCTGTATAAACCTGTCTGAACAGAACCCTAGATAAAACAGAATCCTGTATAAACCTGTCTGAACAGAACCCTTGATAAAACACAATCCTGTATAAACCTGTCTGAACAGAACCCTAGATAAAACAGAATCCTGTATAAACCTGTCTGAACAGAACCCTAGATAAAACACAATCCTGTATAAACCTGTCTGAACAGAACCCTAGATAAAACACAATCCTGTATAAACCTGTCTGAACAGAACCCTAGATAAAACACAATCCTGTATAAACCTGTCTGAACAGAACCCTAGATAAAACACAATCCTGTATAAACCTGTCTGAACAGAACCCTAGATAAAACACAATCCTGTATAAACTTGTCTGAACAGAACCCTAGATAAAACGAAATCCTGTATAAACCTGTCTGATCAGAACCCTAGATAAAACGAAATCCTGAATAAACCTGTCTGAACAGAACCCTAGATAAAACAGAATCCTGTATAAACCTGTCTGAACAGAACCCTAGATAAAACGAAATCCTGAAAAACCCTGTCTGAACAGAACCCTAGATAAAACAGAATCCTGTATAAACCTGTCTGAACAGAACCCTAGATAAAACACAATCCTGTATAAACCTGTCTGAACAGAACCCTAGATAAAACGGAATCCTGTATAAACCTGTCTGAACAGAACCCTAGATAAAACGGAATCCTATATAAACCTGTCTGAACAGAACCCTAGATAAAACACAATCCTGTATAAACCTGTCTGAACAGAACCCTAGATAAAACAGAATCCTGTATAAACCTGTCTGAACAGAACCCTAGATAAAACACAATCCTGTATAAACCTGTCTGAACAGAACCCTAGATAAAACACAATCCTGTATAAACCTGTCTGAACAGAACCCTAGATAAAACACAATCCTGTATAAACCTGTCTGAACAGAACCCTAGATAAAACACAATCCTGTATAAACCTGTCTGAACAGAACCCTAGATAAAACACAATCCTGTATAAACCTGTCTGAACAGAACCCTAGATAAAACACAATCCTGTATAAACCTGTCTGAACAGAACCCTAGATAAAACACAATCCTGTATAAACCTGTCTGAACAGAACCCTAGATAAAACACAATCCTGTATAAACCTGTCTGAACAGAACCCTAGATAAAACACAATCCTGTATAAACCTATCTGAACAGAACCCTAGATAAAACAGAATCCTGTATAAACCTGTCTGAACAGAACCCTAGATAAAACACAATCCTGTATAAACCTGTCTGAACAGAACCCTAGATAAAACAGCATCCTGTATAAACCTGTCTCAACAGAACCCTAGATAAAACAGAATCCTGTATAAACCTGTCTGAACAGAACCCTAGATAAAACACAATCCTGTATAAACCTGTCTGAACAGAACCCTAGATAAAACAGAATCCTGTATAAACATGTCTGAACAGAACCCTAGATAAAACACAATCCTGTATAAACCTGTCTGAACAGAACCCTAGATAAAACGAAATCCTGTATAAACCTGTCTGATCAGAACCCTAGATAAAACGAAATCCTGTATAAACCTGTCTGAACAGAACCCTAGATAAAACAGAATCCTGTATAAACCTGTCTGAACAGAACCCTAGATAAAACGAAATCCTGTATAACCCTGTCTGAACAGAACCCTAGATAAAACACAATCCTGTATAAACCTGTCTGAACAGAACCCTAGATAAAACACAATCCTGTATAAACCTGTCTGAACAGAACCATAAATAAAACACAATCCTGTATAAACCTGTCTGAACAGAACCCTAGATAAAACAGAATCCTGTATAAACCTGTCTGAACAGAACCCTAGATAAAACACAATCCTGTTTAAACCTGTCTGAACAGAACCCTAGATAAAACACAATCCTGTATAAACCTGTCTGAACAGAACCCTAGATAAAACAGAATCCTGCATAAACCTGTCTGAACAGAACCCTAGATAAAACACAATCCTGTAAAAACCTGTCTGAACAGAACCCTAGATAAAACACAATCCTGTATAAACCTGTCTGAACAGAACCCTAGATAAAACACAATCCTGTATAAACCTGTCTGAACAGAACCCTAGATAAAACACAATCCTGTATAAACCTGTCTGAACAGAACCCTAGATAAAACACAATCCTGTATAAACCTGTCTGAACAGAACCCTAGATAAAACAGAATCCTGTATAAACCTGTCTGAACAGAACCCTAGATAAAACACAATCCTGTTTAAACCTGTCTGAACAGAACCCTAGATAAAACACAATCCTGTATAAACCTGTCTGAACAGAACCCTAGATAAAACAGAATCCTGCATAAACCTGTCTGAACAGAACCCTAGATAAAACACAATCCTGTAAAAACCTGTCTGAACAGAACCCTAGATAAAACACAATCCTGTATAAACCTGTCTGAACAGAACCCTAGATAAAACACAATCCTGTATAAACCTGTCTGAACAGAACCCTAGATAAAACACAATCCTGTATAAACCTGTCTGAACAGAACCCTAGATAAAACACAATCCTGTATAAACCTGTCTGAACAGAACCCTAGATAAAACATAATCCTGTATAAACCTGTCTGAACAGAACCCTAGATAAAACACAATCCTGTATAAACCTGTCTGAACAGAACCCTAGATAAAACACAATCCTGTATAAACCTGTCTGAACAGAACCCTAGATAAAACACAATCCTGTATAAACCTGTCTGAACAGAACCCTAGATAAAACACAATCCTGTATAAACCTGTCTGAACAGAACCCTAGATAAAACACAATCCTGTATAAACCTGTCTGAACAGAACCCTAGATAAAACACAATCCTGTATAAACCTGTCTGAACAGAACCCTAGATAAAACAGAATCCTGTATAAACCTGTCTGAACAGAACCCTAGATAAAACAGAATCCTGTATAAACCTGTCTGAACAGAACCCTAGATAAAACAGAATCCTGTAAAAACCTGTCTGAACAGAACCCTAGATAAAACACAATCCTGTATAAACCTGTCTGAACAGAACCCTTGATAAAACAGAATCCCGTATAAACCTGTCTGAACAGAACCCTAGATAAAACACAATCCTGTATAAACCTGTCTGAACAGAACCCTAGATAAAACACAATCCTGTATAAACCTGTCTGAACAGAACCCTAGATAAAATAGAATCCTGTATAAACCTGTCTGAACAGAACCCTAGATAAAACACAATCCTGTATAAACCTGTCTGAACAGAACCTTAGATAAAACAGAATCCTGTATAAACCTGTCTGAACAGAACCCTAGATAAAACACAATCCTGTATAAACCTGTCTGAACAGAACCCTAGATAAAACAGAATCCTGTATAAACCTGTCTGAACAAAACCCTAGATAAAACAGAATCCTGTATAAACCTGTCTGAACAGAACCCTAGATAAAACACAATCCTGTATAAACCTGTCTGAACAGAACCCTAGATAAAACAGAATCCTGTATAAACCTGTCTGAACAGAACCCTAGATAAAACAAAATCCTGTATAAACCTGTCTGAACAGAACCCTAGATAAAACACAATCCTGTATAAACCTGTCTGAACAGAACCCTAGATAAAACAGAATCCTGTATAAACCTGTCTGAACAGAACCCTAGATAAAACGAAATCCTGTATAAACCTGTCTGATCAGAACCCTAGATAAAACGAAATCCTGTATAAACCTGTCTGAACAGAACCCTAGATAAAACACAATCCTGTATAAACCTGTCTGAACAGAACCCTAGATAAAACAGAATCCTGTATAAACCTGTCTGAACAGAACCCTAGATAAAACACAATCCTGTATAAACCTGTCTGAACAGAACCCTAGATAAAACACAATCCTGTATAAACCTGTCTGAACAGAACCCTAGATAAAACACAATCCTGTAAAAACCTGTCTGAACAGAACCCTAGATAAAACACAATCCTGTATAAACCTGTCTGAACAGAACCCTAGATAAAACAGAATCGTGTATAAACCTGTCTGAACAGAACCCTAGATCAAACAGAATCCTGTATAAACCTGTCTGAACAAAACCCTAGATAAAACACAATCCTGAATAAACCTGTCTGAACAGAACCCTAGATAAAACACAATCCTGTATAAACCTGTCTGAACAGAACCCTAGATAAAACGAAATCCTGTATAAACCTGTCTGAACAGAACCCTAGTTAAAACGAAATCCTGTATAAACCTGTCTGAACAGAACCCGAGATAAAACACAATCCTGTGTAAACCTGTCTGAACAGAACCCTAGATAAAACGAAATCCTGTATAAACCTGTCTGAACAGAACCCTAGATAAAACACAATCCTGTATAAACCTGTCTGAACAGAACCCTAGATAAAACAGAATTCTGTATAAACCTGTCTGAACAGAACCCTAGATAAAACACAATCCTGTATAAACCTGTCTGAACAGAACCCTAGATAAAACAGAATCCTGTATAAACCTGTCTGAACAGAACCCTAGATAAAACACAATCCTGTATAAACCTGTCTGAACAGAACCCTAGATAAAACGGAATCCTGTATAAACCTGTCTGAACAGAACCCTAGATAAAACACAATCCTGTATAAACCTGTCTGAACAGAACCCTAGATAAAACACAATCCTGTATAAACCTGTCTGAACAGAACCCTAGATAAAACACAATCCTGTATAAACCTGTCTGAACAGAACCCTAGATAAAACACAATCCTGTATAAACCTGTCTGAACAGAACCCTAGATAAAATAGAATCCTGTATAAACCTGTCTGAACAGAACCCTAGATAAAACACAATCCTGTATAAACCTGTCTGAACAGAACCCTAGATAAAACAAAATCCTGTATAAACCTGTCTGAACAGAACCCTAGATAAAACACAATCCTGTATAAACCTGTCTGAACAGAACCCTAGATAAAACACAATCCTGTATAAACCTGTCTGAACAGAACCCTAGATAAAACACAATCCTGTATAAACCTGTCTGAACAGAACCCTAGATAAAACACAATCCTGTATAAACCTGTCTGAACAGAACCCTAGATAAAACACAATCCTGTATAAACCTGTCTGAACAGAACCTTAGATAAAACAGAATCCTGTATAAACCTGTCTGAACAGAACCCTAGATAAAACAGAATCCTGTATAAACCTGTCTGAACAGAACCCTAGATAAAACGAAATCCTGTATAAACCAAACTATAAATAAAATCCTAATGTAGGAAATCTCGGCTAAATTAACCTGTATACATCAAACACCTGTATATACAGAACATAAAAGTTGGTCCCAAGGAGATTGGCGTTAGACAGGTTTCACTGTACATATATACTCCAGTTACTTACTTAATGATGGTCTGGAGACGTTTGTCAGAATTACCAACTTTTTCGTAAACCATGTCTTTCAGTGAATGATAGAATGTATCATGTGATTTTCCCAACACGTCACACATGTAGGATTTCTAAAACAAAATTAGAAAAGATCAATAGGCCAATTAAAACTAATGGGTATGGAAATGTAGTCATAAATTAAAAAAAAACCAACATATATACACTGCATGGAAATGTGAAGGAAATACATGTAATGCAGGTTCTATGATACTGTGTATTTATGTTTTATTTCAACCAATTTTCGTGGCCATCTTCTAAATATAACTACCACGGTACCATAGGACCCCCATATACCACATACATCAGGGTTACAATAGGTATTAAAACAAATCATAGATACATACGTTAAAAATGATTTAATAACTAGAGGCTCAGTGGGCTGAGCCTGCGTCGCTCACCTTTCATTCTGCTTTGAGGAAACTTAATATAGATCCTCCCATAGGTGCTTCCCACCAAGATTTGGTCATTTGGATAAGCAGTTACAGAGAAGAAGAAATTTAGAAGTCGACCAATCAGAAACAAGAATGGCCTGTGGTGGTCATGTTTATTAATGGATCGGAACTAAATGAGCAATCTTTATAGATGACCTTCCAAGGATGCTTCCTACCAAATTTCGATTCATTTGGCAAAGTGGTTTCAGAGAAGAAGATTTTTTAGAAATCAACCAATCAGAAACAAGAATTGCCTTTGGTGGCCATGTTTGTTAACGGATCGGAACTATATGAGCAATCTTTATAAAGGACCTTCCAAGGATGCTTCCTACCAAGTTTGGATCCATTTGGCCAAGCGGTTTCAGAGGAGACGATTTTTTAGAAATCAACCAATCAGAAACAAGAATTGCCTGTGGCGGCCATGTTTGTTAACGGATCTGAACTAAATCAGCAATCTTTATAGAGGACCTTCCAAGGATAATTCCTACCAAATTTTGATTCATTTGGTCAAGTGGTTACAGAGGAGAAGATTTTTTAAAAATCAACCAATCAGAAACAAGAATTGTCTGTGGCAGCCATGTTTGATAATGGATCGGGATGAAATAAGCAATCTTTAGAGAGGACCCGCCATAATAGATGCTTCCTACTAAGTTTCGGTTCATTTGTCCAAGTGGTTTCAGAGGAGAAGATTTGTTTAAATCGGCCAATCAGAAACAAGAATTGCCTATGGCGGCCATGTTTGTTAACGGATCGGAACTAAATGAGCAATCGTTATAGACGACCTTCCAAGGATGCTTCCTACCAAGTTTCGATTCATTTGGCTAAGCAGTTTCAGAGGAGAAGATTATTTAGAAATCAACCAATCAGAAACAAGAATTGCCTATGGTGGCCATGTTTGTTAATGGATCGGGACAAAATGAGCAATCTTTAGAGAGGACCTTCCATAGATGTTTCCTACCAAGTTTAACTTCATTTGACTGAGGGGTTTCAGAGGAGAAGATTAAAATGTGAAAAGTTAATGCACGACGGAAGCCAAGTGATGGCAAAAGCTCACATTGCCTTTGGCAAGGTGAGCTAAAAATGTATATATCTACAGGCGCGTAGCTGCCTTTACGCAAAAAATCAATTGCTTGCACATCATTTCGGCAAAAAAAATTGTTTTTGATTGCACTAAAAAATATTATTACTGACATGGGAAGAATCCCACTTTTTCAGTATAATCAATAATCATTATAACGTGTTTTATATGCGATCTTGGTAGAAGAGAGTGAAGTTGTTATTAATCAGTTAACTTCGGAACGAAACGACCAAACTGTGTGGGACCCGATCGTTATTTGATATGGCTGTTTCTATTGCCGATTAGTTTGAAATTCTACCGACTATTCCAAGGAGAACGGGCCGACAGATCAACCGAGCTGGTCATCGCGCTGATAACCCTAGCCAGTTTTGGCAGCGGTGTATGTACTACCCGTTTATGGACTATTACATAACAAAGCTTACCGCGAGATTACTTGAAAATGGCGGCAGATACCAGGCACAATACTTGATACCAATGAACTTGCCTAGACTAACACCAGACACCGTAGATGTTATATTTGACACATACAAAACCGATTTACGTTGCGACATAGTTATGTTTTAAAGCCGAAATCAAAAGGTGGAAAGCCCGTTGGGCAACATTGACAACCGCTAAACCATCGAATCTGAAGGACACCCTTAACGTCACAAACGAAGAGCTCTATCCTTTGATCAGCACCGTTTTGTTGATACTTTACACCATGCCTGCCAGCACAGCTATGACGGAGAGATCATTTTCTGTTCTCCGTCGCCTTAAAACGTACTTGAGGACAACTATGCTGCAGGATCGCCTGACTTCGTTAGCTGTACTGCATGTGCACAGAGATATTGACATTGAGATCGACAGTCATGCACTCATTTACTTTAGGAAAATCTCGTCATATTGACTTTGGCTACGGACATTAAATTCAAATAACGCAAACTACTATGTGTTTTGATTTTTACATCAGGAATTCATTACTTTCATCATTTTGAATTATTTGTATTGCCAAATTTTTATTACAAATATACAAAATAACATTTAAAACAAGTGGACAATATGGCAATATGAACAGACTGCGAATCAAAAGGTGCATGCAATAACGTGTTCCTATTATTGTTTAAATATTTTTTCAGTTGTACTTTGTAACATCTCCGTTAATCAGCAAAGCTTTTTAAAAAGCAAATAATTAACTTATCCATCAGAACAAACATTGATGATTCGCTAGCTTTCTAAAAATAAAATTTTAATAACCAAGGCGGACGGTATATATAAAACTGTATTTATAGGAACAAGTCGCAGGTTTCAGGAATCAAAGCATTTCTTTTTTAACAGGTGTTGTACCTTATATTTCCTTTGTTCATATATATTAACTTCCTGAAGTGTTCTGTCAACCGATGCATGTATGAAACGTGATGGTAAAAAAAGGAGCGATTTAACAACAGGAATTGCCCTCTCTAATTGCTAGAAACGCTGGCCTTCCGGAAGCGCCCTGGTCCCCCTACCAGGGCTGATGGGGGCCCTAGGCATTCCCCAGACCCTTCGCCGAAGTTCTTTGATTGCACATAGTTTTACTTCCAGCTACGCCCCTGATCTAATTTAGTGAGCACAACACTCTTCTGGAATAAACCTCTCTAGGTATGCTCAAAATCAAAGGACTGAAAATCTAAATGACTTAAAAGTCTTTGAGAGCAAGAAAACCAAAGGGCATAAAAAGGATAGCAAAGGTCACCTATGCCCTGGGAGGAGAATCTTAGTTTTAATTAGAATTACATTAATTAGGAACTGTAATTAAGGTAAATGGTAGTCTAATTGTGTACTGAAAATGTCTTATTCTAAACATGGTTACAATATACCGTTAAGATTGCTTTATCCATATATATTTGATGTTTCTGACAGCCCCACATCTGTCCATGATAAAAACGATAAATGTAATGTTGATGTGTTTGAGTTAAGAGTGAATATATAAGCAGTGTTCATCACTGAAGACATTACAGTGAATACAAGATGAAGAACAGAAATTAAAGTACTGCTTTTTAACTTTTGATTTATACATGAGTTTCAGATGGATATTTTTACATGAGTTTCATTATTTTTACATAAGTATCAGATGGAGGGAGATTTATACATAAGTTTCATTATTTTTACATGAGTTTCATTATTTTTACATAAGTATCAGATGGAGGGAGATTTATACATAAGTTTTATGATTTTTACATGAGTTTCATTATATTTACATGAGTTTCATTATTTTTAGTGTCAGATGGAGGGAGATTTATACATAAGTTTTATGATTTTTACATGAGTTTCATTATATTTACAAGAGTTTCATTATTTTTAGTGTCAGATGGAGGGAGATTTATATATAAGTTCCAAATGTTTTTTTTAACATATGCTTGAGATGATTTTTAATATTTAATAAGATTCAGATATTGTAAATTACCCACCCATGACATGTCTGGTCCACTTGGATGAAGATTTGAACTCTCTTCAGGGTTCAACAAATCCAGTGCAACAAGACCTTGAATGACATCACTAAATCCCTGAAATTAACATGAATACATATATGTTGACATGATTTCTATTCAGGGAGAACAATGAACATAAACATAAATTATTCTTGTTACTCTACCTTTCTGATTTATTTTCTCCTAAAGTACAAATCTATATAAGGACGAAGTTTCAAATTGGTCAGGTGATATATCAGTAATACAAAAAAATGGATTTTAATTATAAAATGAATGAATGAATGATTGTTGTTTAACTCCAATTCAGCAATTGTTCAGCTATATCATGGCGAGAACAAGTTATTTTTAAATGAGATGATGATGAGGTCCGCTTTGTTCTAGACCAACGCACTGAGTTGGATTTTTATAATGCTAGCTCACTGAAACAACAGTCTGCGGGTAGACAGGTCGCTTCACTCTGACACATTATTTTGATTCCGAGCCAACCAGTCTTTGATCTTTCTCCTTAATGCTGCATGTTTACTGGAGAAACAACAAATACCAATTTGATAGTCTTTGGTTTGACCCGACCGGGGTTTGAAGCCACGATCTAACGCACTCGAGGCGAGCACGCTAACCATTATGCCACCGATGTGGTTGATTTTAATAATAAGTAAATGTAGTTGTCTTTTTACCATCTATAAATAGTTTTTTTTCTCCTATTCTTAGCATGCTTAACCAGTTTGTTAAATTTTCATTGACAATTTGAATGAATGAAAACATTGTTGACTTTCTCTATGGAGATTTAACATTACATGGTTACCATCTTTTTTTCTAACAGGAAGCTGAGTTGTTTATCTCACTTTGTTAAATTTGCCTCTAGATTTGCAATAACAACTTTTCTGTTTATCTGAGGTTTGTTAGTGAGGTGAATATGACAATGTTGTCTTTCATTGTCTGTCGTTCTTTTGGCTTCCATTTTACCTTAAGACATTAAGAAGAATTTCTTGGACAGGTTACATTTCTGGTATCAACAACGGCTTGTTAAATCATCTCTTGACACATGAATAAAATCAGTACATTCAAACAATTCAAATGAAGGATATGTTATTGTGGAATTTAAGTTGCAAAAAAAAAAATCTTTCAGATGCACTTCAGTTTGACGCAACAAAGTATTTTTCATATTTGTTGTTTTCAACAGATTTGAATCTCAGTGACACAGAGAATAAGTCTTTCGCCATCATTATATTTATCATGGCCTTTGGTTAAACTCAGTTATATCGAAATTTTGGCTTTCTCAAATTATTTAAGTCCCGAACAAATCCCATAGCGTTTCAACTGAATTGACTCCTTTTTCTCGAAATTCGATAAATTTTGAAGTAACTTTTCAGTCCCAAAGGTAAAAAATCAATACAAATCGTGTTCGTTATGTTAAACTGATAATTATTCTCGATAAACAGATGTCATCGTCTTCGGTAAGTTTGACCAATTTTGTTAATTTTTATTATTGTAAAGAAATGATCACGAGGTTGGAAAATTGACACCACCTTCCAAACAGAGTGACTTCCCCTTTCGTGGACCTCAAATTCTTAAAATCCTATTTAGTCTATCTATGGATGACTCAATTTTTTTCTTGGTCGCCTGTGGTTCGAGATAACGAGATTCAATTGTAGTTAGAAAAAAGAAATGGCCATCTTACCTTATATCTAATAGTACCCCTCAGCATAGTTTGAGCAGTTTCTATTCCATAGATTGATGCATACTTTGTAGAGTCTCTGTTAGGAATTCCCTCCAAACTAAATCCTGGTAAGAACGTCAATTCTTCTGGATAGTCTAACAAACCTCCCTCAGGAATTTCTACCCTCTGAAAAAAAAAGAAAGATTGTTTATATATAACATCCAATAAGTAAAACCATAGGTGCAATCAAGAATGGACGATCCAGAGACACTGACAACATTGGGCACACAAGACACAGGTTAAAGATTAGAGAAAACCAAAGGGACAATCAAGAATGGACGATCCAGAGACACTGACAACATTGGGTACACAAGACATAGGTTAAAGATTAGAGAAAACCAAAGGGACAATCAAGAATGGACGATCCAGAGACACTGACAACATTGGGCACACAAGACACAGGTTAAAGATTAGAGAAAACCAAAGGGACAATCAAGAATGGACGATCCAGAGACACTGACAACATTGGGCACACAAGACACAGGTTAAAGATTAGAGAAAACCAAAGGGACAATCAAGAATGGACGATCCAGAGACACTGACAACATTGGGCACACAAGACACAGGTTAAAGATTAGAGAAAACCAAAGGGACAATCAAGAATGGACGATCCAGAGACACTGACAACATTGGGCACACAAGACACAGGTTAAAGATTAGAGAAAACCAAAGGGACAATCAAGAATGGACGATCCAGAGACACTGACAACATTGGGCACACAAGACACAGGTTAAAGATTAGAGAAAACCAAAGGGACAATCAAGAATGGACGATCCAGAGACACTGACAACATTGGGCACACAAGACACAGGTTAAAGATTAGAGAAAACCAAAGAGACAATCAAGAATGGACGATCCAGAGACACTGACAACATTGGGCACACAAGACACAGGTTAAAGATTAGAGAAAACCAAAGGGACAATCAAGAATGGACGATCCAGAGACACTGACAACATTGGGCACACAAGACACAGGTTAAAGATTAGAGAAAACCAAAGGGACAATCAAGAATGGACGATCCAGAGACACTGACAACATTGGGCACACAAGACACAGGTTAAAGATTAGAGAAAACCAAAGGGACAATCAAGAATGGACGATCCAGAGACACTGACAACATTGGGCACACAAGACACAGGTTAAAGATTAGAGAAAACCAAAGGGACAATCAAGAATGGACGATCCAGAGACACTGACAACATTGGGCACACAAGACACAGGTTAAAGATTAGAGAAAACCAAAGGGACAATCAAGAATGGACGATCCAGAGACACTGACAACATTGGGCACACAAGACACAGGTTAAAGATTAGAGAAAACCAAAGGGACAATCAAGAATGGACGATCCAGAGACACTGACAACATTGGGCACACAAGACACAGGTTAAAGATTAGAGAAAACCAAAGGGACAATCAAGAATGGACGATCCAGAGACACTGACAACATTGGGCACACAAGACACAGGTTAAAGATTAGAGAAAACCAAAGGGACAATCAAGAATGGACGATCCAGAGACACTGACAACATTGGGCACACAAGACACAGGTTAAAGATTAGAGAAAACCAAAGGGACAATCAAGAATGGACGATCCAGAGACACTGACAACATTGGGCACACAAGACACAGGTTAAAGATTAGAGAAAACCAAAGGGACAATCAAGAATGGACGATCCAGAGACACTGACAACATTGGGCACACAAGACACAGGTTAAAGATTAGAGAAAACCAAAGGGACAATCAAGAATGGACGATCCAGAGACACTGACAACATTGGGCACACAAGACACAGGTTAAAGATTAGAGAAAACCAAAGGGACAATCAAGAATGGACGATCCAGAGACACTGACAACATTGGGCACACAAGACACAGGTTAAAGATTAGAGAAAACCAAAGGGACAATCAAGAATGGACGATCCAGAGACACTGACAACATTGGGCACACAAGACACAGGTTAAAGATTAGAGAAAACCAAAGGGACAATCAAGAATGGACGATCCAGAGACACTGACAACATTGGGCACACAAGACACAGGTTAAAGATTAGAGAAAACCAAAGGGACAATCAAGAATGGACGATCCAGAGACACTGACAACATTGGGCACACAAGACACAGGTTAAAGATTAGAGAAAACCAAAGGGACAATCAAGAATGGACGATCCAGAGACACTGAGAACATTGGGCACACAAGACACAGGTTAAAGATTAGAGAAAACCAAAGGGACAATCAAGAATGGACGATCCAGAGACACTGACAACATTGGGCACACAAGACACAGGTTAAAGATTAGAGAAAACCAAAGGGACAATCAAGAATGGATGATCCAGAGACACTGACAACATTGGGCACACAAGACACAGGTTAAAGATTAGAGAAAACCAAAGGGACAATCAAGAATGGACGATCCAGAGACACTGACAACATTGGGCACACAAGACACAGGTTAAAGATTAGAGAAAACCAAAGGGACAATCAAGAATGGACGATCCAGAGACACTGACAACATTGGGCACACAAGACACAGGTTAAAGATTAGAGAAAACCAAAGGGACAATCAAGAATGGACGATCCAGAGACACTGACAACATTGGGTACACAAGACACAGGTTAAAGATTAGAGAAAACCAAAGGGACAATCAAGAATGGACGATCCAGAGACACTGACAACATTGGGCACACAAGACACAGGTTAAAGATTAGAGAAAACCAAAGGGACAATCAAGAATGGACGATCCAGAGACACTGACAACATTGGGCACACAAGACACAGGTTAAAGATTAGAGAAAACCAAAGGGACAATCAAGAATGGACGATCCAGAGACACTGACAACATTGGGTACACAAGACACAGGTTAAAGATTAGAGAAAACCAAAGGGACAATCAAGAATGGACGATCCAGAGACACTGACAACATTGGGCACACAAGACACAGGTTAAAGATTAGAGAAAACCAAAGGGACAATCAAGAATGGACGATCCAGAGACACTGACAACATTGGGCACACAAGACACAGGTTAAAGATTAGAGAAAACCAAAGGGACAATCAAGAATGGACGATCCAGAGACACTGACAACATTGGGTACACAAGACACAGGTTAAAGATTAGAGAAAACCAAAGGGACAATCAAGAATGGACGATCCAGAGACACTGACAACATTGGGCACACAAGACACAGGTTAAAGATTAGAGAAAACCAAAGGGACAATCAAGAATGGACGATCCAGAGACACTGACAACATTGGGTACACAAGACACAGGTTAAAGACAAACAAAACAACAAACAAAACACAAAACACAAAACATTTACAATAAGTGTAAATCGGTCATATTACAAATAAAGATATAATATAATGAATGTATATCACTGACATTGAAGATTTGCATCATTCATAAATGAAGGTCAAAATTTGTATATACAATGTAGAAATTAAAAATGAAAGGTCAATGGATGATTCTTTTGTGATCAAAGGCCCATCCTACAGAGCATGATCCAACCATATTACATTTTATTAGTGTGAACAAGAGAGGGAAGATGATGACAACTGTGACAATGATTGATCTATTAACTTATTGATTGTTGTTTAATGTCAGGTGAGCAGTACTTTAGCTACTGGAATAATCATGAGGAGAACACGCTTACAAACAGTAAATCATGTAGGTAAAAATGTAGGTTTCTTCCGAAATGGCATAATCAGTATTCTTTGTTACCTGGCCATCTTTGAGGTAAGTAGCTCCAGCCAAACAATTTCTCAGTACACCGATGGGAAACCAACTGTAATATACATATTTAATAAAAATATTAAAATGAAATACATTCTATAATATGATTTTATGCTTTTAACAAAAATATCAGGATTTAATTTCAACAATTATAGATAGATCCTTTTCATTACAAATACAATCTTAAATTCAATAATGCCACACACACAAACATTTTTAGCTCTTATTTTTTTTAAACAATAATAAAGAAGTGTTGAGCAAGATTTTAAAATATTAAACCTGAAAACAAATCATTTTAAGTATATAGAAAGAACTTTATTGATGTCCAACACTAAAACACACAATGACTATTATCAACATTTGAGTACTTATATTTAAGAATTATTGAAGATACCAAAAGGGTAATCAGAAGCCGTAAATTGAAGAAGGACAGACAACAGCATGGCCAAAAGAAAAAGTACAAAAGTACAAACAACGATCTACAAATCACTACACAGAAAAATAAAGATCTAGTAACATGAACCCCACTAACCAGGGGTGATTTCAGGTGCTTCGGAAGGGTGAAAAGTTCCTGCTTCACATGTGGCACCAGTCGTGTAAATCCACTTTTTATTACAGAAGTTATTTGTATGATATGTGTTCATTACCCTACCAGTGAAGATAAACCTGACTAAAAAATATATCCAGCTTTCCTTGATGGATTCCATTCTACTGATAAATGGTAGGGCAATAATAATACCTTATATAAACCACTAACCTGAATTTGTACATCAAAGGTGTATCTGAATGTTCAGGGGCAGGTAATCCACCACACCAAGAAACATAGGATGTAATCTATAAAAAAAAATATATAAAATATATTGTATATCAATATGGAAGTCGTCTTAGAGTACTGGCAATTGTTGTACTGGCTTGTAGTACTCTTAACTTAAAACATGTCACCTTACTTTTTATGTAGTGGGTCGTTGTGGTCACGATCATATGTTAGTTGGATTCACAACTACCTATGCAATCAGTGCCTATCACCAATAACGTTGTAAGTTTGAATAACGCTCATGGCGAGGTGTATTTGATATAACATTTTGTGATAAAGTTTGTCAGTGACTTGTGACAGGTTGGTGGTTTTCTCCGGTTTCCTCCACCAATAAAACTAACCGCCACGATATAACTGAATATTGTTGAAAGTGGCGTTAAACAACATAGCCCCCTTTTTATGTACTTCAGAGATTAGAGGTGGTAAACTAATACCTTTTTATCATATATAAATCACACCTTCCATTTATATCAATACATTTGCAGCTTTCAACATCAATAAATATTTACTTTCATTTTTTGGTCTGGCTATACAGTATAACTTCGTTAAACCGCCACCATCTGTCCAGCCAGATTTTGGCGTTATAACGAGTTTGGCGATAAACTGAGTAAGGACAGAAAATCGGAAGTCAATAGTTTGATTTTAAATTTAGAATGACTGACGGTTTGATTTTGACAAGTTTACCGGAAATGAGTATTATCACTTACAATTTTAATATATATTCTAATATATAAGTTTCATTTTGACAGTTGTAGAAAATTTCGGCATTTGTAAATTTAGCAGAATATTTTATCGAATTTGAAAAGAAGAAAAAATCTACTGAAATTACGTTATTAGCACGTATATTAGCAATTTCCTTTACTATATATTAAATTCGTTTTTACGTCTTACAAATATTTACTTTCCAATTTATTTTCAATTTTTGCTTATCACAACTAAAAAAAGAACAATAAAGTTTTTTTTCTCACTCGGTGTCACAAGATTAATCCTGTCCCCAGGGCAAATGTACAGTTAACTTATGGATAATTGATCATTAATTGTTTAAAGAAAGGTGATAAAATATGCTTATTGAAGCAAGGGTGTTATACTTTAATTGAAAAATGTTTATACAACACTTAGAAGCGTGTCACCATCAGTGTATGGTTTGGAAGTAAATTAGATTTCTGTAACCGTAAGTTGCTAAAATCTATTCACATATAAACATTTCTGTCGTTTTTACGCATGCATTCACAACATGTTCACGTGGATTATAACCCATTAAAAGGAAGGCTTGTACTTATTTCTTCATTAATGTTCAGAAAGTCGAGGTCACTGGAGGACATCATTTGCCAATATATCGATGTCGAGCTGCTTCCCAAGTTTCATTGTTCGTTGGATTCTTAATTTCCACAATTTCTCTTTTCTGTCGAAAATCAAGCAAATTTCTTTTACGCTCAGGCGTCGACATTTTCAACACAAATGAAAGAACACACAAACAAATTTATTAAGTTTTATTCAGAATGAAAAGTAATCAGTTCAGGGTTGTAAAATTTTATTGTAAAGAAAACAATTAACTTTTCACAGCGATATCTATTTGCATTGACTGCTTGTTTACTTACCTTGATTGACAGGCACTTCTAAAATCACCGAGGTGTGACATTATTGATTGGCATTATGATCGAGGTTTAAATAACAGTAAATTGACCATTTGATCTTCAATTACCGTGGCGGATGGCGGTATGCGAGATTGGCATTTTAACAGGGTTATTACTACATACGGAAAACGGGACTGCAGAAATTCTTGGCGATACGAGAGTTTGGCGGTGAATCGAGGGGCAATAAAGCAGGGTTTTACTGTATTTCAAAAGGAAAGTGTTGTGAGTGATCCCATTAACCAGTCTAATGCAGTCACAATTTGCATTGTTGTTACTGGCTATAAATGTCAACCTTTTCAAAAGAATAAATCTCATTTTCTCCATCTGTTTCAGAGATAGATGTATAACTAAATATAGCTATTTCTTTATTTTTGTGTGTAAAGTACCGTAATAAATATATTTTCTCTGTTCTCCATCTTTACTCTTTGTATTAGCTAATAAAATGTTTACCTTGCCCCCACTAGCTTTCACCTCATCAAAACATTCCATGGCTAACATATGATCTATACCAGGGTCAACCCCAACTTCATTCATAATTGTAATCCCTGCTGATACTGCCCTGTAAAAATGATAAAACTTCAATATAATGCTCAATCAAAAAATGTTTGTTAATATGTTAAAATTAGATATTTGTCTAATGATCCACTAACAGCTGATAACATTTTGTAACACCAGAAAACTTTACAATCGCATTAGAAAACTCTCCAATCACTAAGAGGGGAGGTTTGGGTCCATAAAACTAGTTTAACCCTGCCACTTTTTATCAAAGTGCCTGTACCAAGCCAGGAAAGTGAGCGGTCATGTATTTGTGTGTTAGAGGTCATGTATTTGTGTGTTAGAGGTCATGTATTTGTGTGTTAGGGGTATCTATGTTGTCTCTTTCTACATTTTTTATATTAGATTTTGGAACTGTTCCGACAGTGTGGTATTTTTAGAACTGTTCCGACAGTGTGGTATTTTTAGAACTGTTCCGACAGTGTGGTATTTTTAGAACTGTTCCGACAGTGTGGTATTTTTAGAACTGTTCCGACTGTGTGGTATTTTTAGAACTGTTCCGACAGTGTGGTATTTTTAGAACTGTTCTGACAGTGTGGTATTTTTAGAACTGTTCCGACAGTGTGGTATTTTTAGAACTGTACCAACAGTGTGGTATTTTTAGAACTGTTCCGACAGTGTGGTATTTTTAGAACTGTACCAACAGTGTGGTATTTTTAGAACTGTTCCGACAGTGTGGTATTTTTAGAACTGTTCCGACAGTGTGGTATTTTTAGAACTGTTCCGACAGTGTGGTATTTTTAGAACTGTTCCGACAGTATGGTATTTTTTGTTTTCCATTTGATCCTTCATTAAACTGCTATGCTATTCAATACCCAAATATGTTGTAGGTTCATCTCTATCTCATATTAAAAGAGTCCACAATTGTTGTATTATATTCAACACATGTGTATTGCCAGACATACTATGCCATCATTCTTTAGTGATTTCATGTATTTATACAGCACTAGGTTACATATAAATATTAGAAGTCCCCTCAAAATGTTTGTGTTGTTTCTTTACAAATTCTTTTTTTTCTGAAAAATTTACAAAAAAATTACTTCCGACTTTTTTGTAAATTGTCGACTTCTGGTGACGCAGTTAAACGCTGGTGACATTGGCACTTGGTTACTGATTTATTTTATTATTTTTTCTTTATCATTTTACAATGTACATTTTGTACTTGTTTTTTCTTTTAAATACAAAATGTCAGGAAATCAATTGTATTTGTTTATATAGAAAACAAAATGACCGTACAAACATGTAAACAAAGGTTAATGGATTTTCATACTACAAAATCCAACTACCATAAGATCATGACCACGAAATTAAAATTGAACCATATTACAATATAATATACTCACTCTTTGTGTAATTCTTGCATCTCTGGTGAGACATAACTTGCAGTTACCATGTTTCTTTTGTGCTTAATGCACAGTTTGGCTATCTGAGGGTGTAAATGCCATGGTAACAAACTATAAGAAAAATAATATAAAGAAATGATTAACAATGTAGTGATGGCATCTCTTGGTGGCATTAAAATCTGTAATGTACAAAAAATGTAATCGAATGCATCTCTTTAATTGTTGGTTTAAGTTATTGATGTTTAATTTCCATTTCAACAATATTTTATTATGTCTTGGTGGTCAGTTTTATTGATGGGAAGAAACCAGAATTATTGGAGAAAATAAACAGGAAGTGCCAGCAGTCACTGACAAATTTTTCACATAAGAGTGCCATCGAACATACCTCTGTACGGGGGTGGAAATCAAACTCTTATTTTTTAATGGTGATATGAACGGACTGCTTAGCTAGAGGTTAATTTAACTACATACAAAAACAGCCATTATATCTCAATATAAATGTTAACTTGCCAGGTATTACTAATGTCTGTTTTGCTGGTTTTGCTGGTTCACACCAAATCTCAATTTCTGGAAATAATAAAGGGTTCTGCTGAGCTGCAACATGACATACAACCATAGCATGTTGACAAGGGAAAGTTGAACAAAAGTATACTAAAAGTGTGGACACAGTATTGTATTTAACACAGTAAATTGATGGACCCACAGTATTTGGATATTTGTCTTTTTTTCTATATTAAGTGTTGCTCCCTTTTAGCCCCCTTGAAGGGCTAGGCTTGAGCATGATTGCAGCACACTGACAAGGGAAAGTTGAACAAGTGTATACTAAATGCAAGTGTGGACACAGTATTTTATTTGACACAGTATATGGCTGGTAACAGGAATATGCTGCAGACAGTAATTTGCGGGACCCACTGTATTTTGGGTATAATTTTAAAAGCTTGTCTCTTTTAGCCTCCTTTAACTCCTTTATTATTGCAAACCATTAAAATTAACTAGATAAGATCTGATTGAAATGTATAGGCAGGGAATGTTATCAGGAATGTAAATGAAAATAACAACTTCTTATATTTTCTAAAGTCCCTAAACATTCTTTCACAAAATAATGTTACTGAATCTGTCATTGAAATATTCATTCAATGCATAAATTTCAAGTTGATTGCACACTACACTTTATGTGTTTCTAAAAAAAATAACCCAAAAGGCATATTTCAATGTAAATTTCAGAGTTAGACAGCTGTTTCTAGTTTAACCTCCACCAGTAATGCTTGAATCCAAGACAGTTTGAAAATTATACTGATTTTAAATCATTTTAGAATAAAGCTTTGATTTTAATTTCAGGTTTTGGGATTAGACCCCCACTATCCTCCTCTCCCCAAATCATCATTCAAGGAGAAAACACATCAAAATTAGATGAATAATATAAATTGAGGATATCTTCTAAATATGCAAAATTTTGAAAAGTGGGACCCATTTAGTCTCTTTTCCATAAAACAATAGCTCATTTTCGGTGTTGACTCAAAGGTAACCCATAAATATGAGCATTTTGCACAAAAAAACATGCATGAAAATTGAATGAAAAATAAGAAAGAACAAATATTGGAATTTGGCACTTGTTAACCCCTTTTGGTCAAATTTAGTCTTGTAAACCATAAGGGATAGACAATCTGTTGACATACTACCAAAACATTCTAAATACCTTCCAAATTTTTAAATTTTGGAATTTTGAATCCTTTTTTGATCCCTTTTCAAAACAAAATAGCTAATTTTTTTAATAACCCATAAAGGTAATTATTTTGCAACAAAAAACAACAATATTAAATCGGATGAAAATGAAAAAGATAAATTCTTGAAATCCCCCCATTTCAATACCACACATAATTATGTCATTTTGTTTTTACAGTTTCATACCATATTATATAATACTATACCTGATAATTATGTCATTTTCTGGAATCAGATTTTCAAGTTCTTCACTATTTCTTTGTACATCCATCAGCAACATCTCATTCTGTGGATACTGCTTCTGTAAATTATCTAACTCCTCTTTAAACTGAGATACTGAAGAATAAAATTGTTAAAATAATTTCAACTATTGATATCATTTAGACTTCATTTTTTTTTTAAACATTTTCACAGGCAGATTTAGTCATGTGTTGACTCTTAGATCAATAATAATAATAATAAAGTGTTGTTCCTTGATCTTTGATTTTTTACCCAAGCTCAAGATGGATTTTCTTTATGTTGTTCTTCGATCACACACTGATGTAAAACGACACACCTGAATATTTAGGAAACTGATTCTGTAAGAAATCTACAGTAATATACAATGAGTGATTGATCATGAGTGACCTCTTTTGTGAGACCACTTAAACAGACGATTTGAGGTGAGCTATGATTGTTTGTTTTGTTGATATTAGGGGAATTATTGACCATCACTGTTTACACTTTTTTCATAATGTAACAAATCTTCATTATTTTCAAGGGGCGGTCGGTCGTGATCGTGATCATATGGTGGTTGGATTTTCAACTACCTGTGCAATTAGTGACTATCACCACTAAAAGTTGTGAGTTCGAACCCTGTTCATGGTGAGATGTACTCGATACAACAATATGTGATAAAATTTGTCAGTGACAGGTAGGTGTTTTTTTCCGGTTTCCTCCATCAATAAAACTGACCGCCACGATATAGCTGAAATATTGTTGAAAGTGGCATTAAACACCATAAACCAAACTATAAACCATCATTATTACACAAACCAACTTTTAAGAGACCACCCGTCTTGAAAGACCGCAACCTGTTGGCAATAGGGGTGTGTTTCAAGACAGGTTTCATCGAATGGTCGTACTTACCAACAGAAACAATAAAATCTTTATCCCTGTTTAAATACTCTATGACAGGACTAGATACATATCCTGAACCTAATATCAATATCTTCCTCTGTTCAGGGCTCATCTTTTTGGTTTTGTGGGATGACCTACTAAAATCAAATGATTTTTTTATTATATCAATAAGAAATACTGGAATTTGGTTGAAACAAAAAATACAACTCTGTCGGTACAGTTCCAAAATCCAATCAAAAAACTGTAGAAAGAGATAAAATAGATACCCCTAACACACAAATAACAGTTCATGACCCCTAATACACATATAACAAATCATGACCCCTAACACACAAATAACAGTTCATGACCCCTAACACACAAATAACAGTTCATGACCCCTAACACACATATAACAGTTCATGACCCCTAACACACATATAACAGTTCATGACCCCTAACACACATATAACAGTTCATGACCCCTTACACACACATAACAGTTCATCATTGTTCACTTTAATTGTAGAAAGAGATCAAATAGATATCCCTAACACACATATAACAGTTCATGACCCCTAACATACATATAACACTTCATGACCCCTAACACACATATAACAGTTCATGACCCCCAACACACATATAACAGTTCATGACCCCTAACACACAAATAACAGTTCATGACCCCTAACACACATATAACAGTTCATGAATGTTCACTTTAATTGTAGAAAGAGATAAAATAGATATCCTTAACACATATATAACAGTTCATGACTGTTCACTTCAATTGTAGAAAGAGATAAAATAGATATCCCTAACACACATATAACAGTTCATGACCCCTAAACACACATATAACAGTTCATGACCCCTAACACCCATATAACAGTTCATGACTGTTCACTTTAATTGTAGAAAGAGATAAAATAGATATCCCTAACACACATATAACAGTTCATGACCCCTAACACCCATATAACAGTTCATCACTGTTCACTTTAATTGTAGAAAGAGATAAAATAGATATCCCTAACACACATATAACAGTTCATCACTGTTCACTTTAATTGTAGAAAGAGATATAATAGATATCCCTAACACACATATAACAGTTCATCACTGTTCACTTTAATTGTAGAAAGAGATAAAATAGATATCCCTAACACACATATAACAGTTCATGACCCCTAACACTCATATAACAGTTCATTACTGTTCACTTTAATTGTAGAAAGAGATAAAATAGATATCCCTAACACACATATAACAGTTCATGACTGTTCACTTTAATTGTAGAAAGAAATAAAATAGATATCCCTAACACACATATAACAGTTCATGACCCCTAACACACATATAACAGTTCATGACCCCTAACACCCATATAACAGTTCATGACTGTTCACTTTAATTGTAGAAAGAGATAAAATAGATATCCCTAACACACATATAACAGTTCATCACTGTTCACTTTAATTGTAGAAAGAGATAAAATTGATATCCCTAACACACATATAACAGTTCATGACTGTTCACTTTAATTGTAGAAAGAGATAAAATAGATATCCCTAACACACATATAACAGTTCATCACTGTTCACTTTAATTGTAGAAAGAGATAAAATAGATATCCCTAACACACATATAACAGTTCATTACTGTTCACTTTAATTGTAGAAAGAGATCAAATAGATATCCCTAACACATATATAACAGTTCATCACTGTTCACTTTAATTGTAGAAAGAGATAAAATTGATATCCCTAACACACATATAACAGTTCATGACCCCTAACACACATATAACAGTTCATTACTGTTCACTTTAATTGTAGAAAGAGATAAAAATAGATATCTCTAACACACATATAACAGTTCATAACTGTTCACTTTAATTGTAGAAAGAGATAAAATAGATATCCCTAACACATATATAACAGTTCATCACTGTTCACTTTAATTGTAGAAAGAGATAAAATAGATATCCCTAACACACATATAACAGTTCATGACCCCTAACACACATATAACAGTTCATTACTGTTCACTTTAATTGTAGAAAGAGATAAAATAGATATCCCTAACACACATATAACAGTTCATCACTGTTCACTTTAATTGTAGAAAGAGATAAAATAGATATCCCTAACACACATATAACAGTTCATTACTGTTCACTTTAATTGTAGAAAGAGATAAAATAGATATCCCTAACACACATATAACAGTTCATCACTGTTCACTTTAATTGTAGAAAGAGATAAAATAGATATCCCTAACACACATATAACAGTTCCTCACTGTTCACTTTAATTGTAGAAAGAGATAAAATAGATATCCCTAACACACATATAACAGTTCATGACCCCTAACACACATATAACAGTTCATTACTGTTCACTTTAATTGTAGAAAGAGATAAAATAGATATCCCTAACACACATATAACAGTTCATCACTGTTCACTTTAATTGTAGAAAGAGATAAAATAGATATCCCTAACACACATATAACAGTTCATGACCCCTAACACACATATAACAGTTCATGACCCCTAACACACATATAACAGTTCATTACTGTTCACTTTAATTGTAGAAAGAGATAAAATAGATATCCCTAACACCCATATAACAGTTCATGACTGTTCACTTTAATTGTAGAAAGAGATAAAATAGATATCCCTAACACACATATAACAGTTCATCACTGTTCACTTTAATTGTAGAAAGAGATAAAATAGATATCCCTAACACACATATAACAGTTCAAGACCCCTAACACACATATAACAGTTCATTACTGTTCACTTTAATTGTAGAAAGAGATAAAATAGATATCTCTAACACACATATAACAGTTCATAACTGTTCACTTTAATTGTAGAAAGAGATAAAATAGATATCCATAACACACATATAACAGTTCATGACCCCTAACACACATATAACAGTTCATCACTGTTCACTTTAATTGTAGAAAGAGATAAAATAGATATCCCTAACACACATATAACAGTTCATCACTGTTCACTTTAATAGTAGAAAGAGATAAAATAGATATCCCTAACACACATATAACAGTTCATGACCCCTAAACACACATATAACAGTTCATGACCCCTAACACCCATATAACAGTTCATGACTGTTCACATTAATTGTAGAAAGAGATAAAATAGATATCCCTAACACACATATAACAGTTCATGACCCCTAACACCCATATAACAGTTCATCACTGTTCACTTTAATTGTAGAAAGAGATAAAATAGATATCCCTAACATACATATAACAGTTCATCACTGTTCACTTTAATTGTAGAAAGAGATAAAATAGATACCCCTAACACACATATAACAGTTCATCACTGTTCACTTTAATTGTAGAAAGAGATAAAATAGATATCCCTAACACACATATAACAGTTCATCACTGTTCACTTTAATTGTAGAAAGAGATAAAATAGATATCCCTAACACACATATAACAGTTCATGACCCCTAACACTCATATAACAGTTCATTACTGTTCACTTTAATTGTAGAAAGAGATAAAATAGATATCCCTAACACACATATAACAGTTCATGACCCCTAACACCCATATAACAGTTCATCACTGTTCACTTTAATTGTAGAAAGAGATAAAATAGATATCCCTAACATACATATAACAGTTCATCACTGTTCACTTTAATTGTAGAAAGAGATAAAATAGATACCCCTAACACACATATAACAGTTCATCACTGTTCACTTTAATTGTAGAAAGAGATATAATAGATATCCCTAACACACATATAACAGTTCATGACCCCTAACACACATATAACAGTTCATGACCCCTAACACACATATAACAGTTCATGACTGTTCACTTTAATTGTAGAAAGAGATAAATAGATATCCCTAACACACATATAACAGTTCATCACTGTTCACTTTAATTGTAGAAAGAGATAAAATTGATATCCCTAACACACATATAACAGTTCATGACTGTTCACTTTAATTGTAGAAAGAGATAAAATAGATATCCCTAACACACATATAACAGTTCATCACTGTTCACTTTAATTGTAGAAAGAGATAAAATAGATATCCCTAACACACATATAACAGTTCATCACTGTTCACTTTAATTGTAGAAAGAGATAAAATTGATATCCCTAACACACATATAACAGTTCATGACCCCTAACACACATATAACAGTTCATTACTGTTCACTTTAATTATAGAAAGAGATAAAATAGATATCCCTAACACACATATAACAGTTCATCACTGTTCACTTTAATTGTAGAAAGAGATAAAATTGATATCCCTAACACACATATAACAGTTCATGACCCCTAACACACATATAACAGTTCATTACTGTTCACTTTAATTGTAGAAAGAGATCAAATAGATATCCCTAACACACATATAACAGTTCATCACTGTTCACTTTAATTGTAGAAAGAGATAAAATTGATATCCCTAACACACATATAACAGTTCATGACCCCTAACACACATATAACAGTTCATTACTGTTCACTTTAATTGTAGAAAGAGATAAAAATAGATATCTCTAACACACATATAACAGTTCATAACTGTTCACTTTAATTGTAGAAAGAGATAAAATAGATATCCCTAACACACATATAACAGTTCATGACCCCTAACACACATATAACAGTTCATCACTGTTCACTTTAATTGTAGAAAGAGATAAAATAGATATCCTAACACACATATAACAGTTCATTACTGTTCACTTTAATTGTAGAAAGAGATAAAATAGATATCCTAACACACATATAACAGTTCATTACTGTTCACTTTAATTGTAGAAAGAGATAAAATAGATATCCCTAACACACATATAACAGTTCATGACCCCTAACACACATATAACAGTTCATGGCCACTAACACCCATATAACAGTTCATGACTGTTCACTTTAATTGTAGAAAGAGAAAAAATAGATATCCCTAACACACATATAACATTTCATCACTGTTCACTTTAATTGTAGAAAGAGATAAAATAGATATCCTTAACACACATATAAAAGTTCATGACTGTTCACTTTAATTGTAGAAAGAGATAAAATAGATATCCCTAACACACATATAACAGTTCATCACTGTTCACTTTAATTGTAGAAAGAGATAAAATATATATCCCTAACACACATATAACAGTTCATCACTGTTCACTTTAATTGTAGAAAGAGATAAAATAGATATCTCTAACACACATATAACAGTTCATGACTGTTCACTTTAATTGTAGAAAGAGATAAAATAGATATCCCTAACACACATATAACAGTTCATGACCCCTAACACACATATAACAGTTCATGACTGTCCACTTTAATTGTAGAAAGAGATAAAATAGATATCCCTAACACACATATAACAGTTCATGACCCCTAACACACAAATAACAGTTCATGACCCCTAACACACATATAACAGTTCATGACCCCTAACACACATATAATAGTTCATGACCCCTAACACACATATAATAGTTCATGACCCCTAACACACATATAACAGTTCATCACTGTTCACTTTAATTGTAGAAAGAGATAAAATAGATATCCCTAACACACATATAACAGTTCATGACCCCTAACACACATATAACAGTTCATCACTGTTCACTTTAATTGTAGAAAGAGATATAATAGATATCCTAACACACATATAACAGTTCATTACTGTTCACTTTAATTGTAGAAAGAGATAAAATAGATATCCCTAACACACATATAACAGTTCATGACCCCTAACACACATATAACAGTTCATGGCCCCTAACACCCATATAACAGTTCATGACTGTTCACTTTAATTGTAGAAAGAGAAAAAATAGATATCCTAACACACATATAACATTTCATCACTGTTCACTTTAATTGTAGAAAGAGATAAAATAGATATCCTTAACACACATATAACAGTTCATGACTGTTCACTTTAATTGTAGAAAGAGATCAAATAGATATCCCTAACACACATATAACAGTTCATCACTGTTCACTTTAATTGTAGAAAGAGATAAAATATATATCCCTAACACACATATAACAGTTCATCACTGTTCACTTTAATTGTAGAAAGAGATAAAATAGATATCTCTAACACACATATAACAGTTCATGACTGTTCATTTTAATTGTAGAAAGAGATAAAATAGATATCCCTAACACACATATAACAGTCATGACCCCTAACACACATATAACAGCTCATGACTGTCCACTTTAATTGTAGAAAGAGATAAAATAGATATCCCTAACACACATATAACAGTTCATGACCCCTAACACACATATAACAGTTCATGACCCCTAACACACATATAACAGTTCATGACCCCTAACACACATATAATAGTTCATGACCCCTAACACACATATAATAGTTCATGACCCCTAACACACATATAACAGTTCATGACTGTCCACTTTAATTGTAGAAAGAGATAAAATAGATATCCCTAACATACATATAACAGTTCATTACTGTTCACTTTAATTGTAGAAAGAGATAAAATAGATATCCCTAACACACATATAACAGTTCATCACTGTTCACTTTAATTGTAGAAAGAGATAAAATAGATATCCCTAACACACATATAACAATTCATTACTGTTCACTTTAATTGTAGAAAGAGATAAAATAGATATCCCTAACACCCATATAACAGTTCATGACTGTTCACTTTAATTGTAGAAAGAGATAAAATAGATATCCCTAACACACATATAACAGTTCATGACCCCTAACACACATATAACAGTTCATGACTGTTCACTTTAATTGTAGAAAGAGATAAAATAGATATCCCTAACATACATATAACAGTTCATTACTGTTCACTTTAATTGTAGAAAGAGATAAAATAGATATCCCTAACACACATATAACAGTTCATGACTGTCCACTTTAATTGTAGAAAGAGATAAAATAGATATCCCTAACACACATATAACAGTTCATGACCCCTAACACACAAATAACAGTTCATGACCCCAAACACACATATAACAGTTCATGACCCCTAACACACATATAATAGTTCATGACCCCTAACACACATATAATAGTTCATGACCCCTAACACACATATAACAGTTCATCACTGTTCACTTTAATTGTAGAAAGAGATAAAATAGATATCCCTAACACACATATAACAGTTCATGACCCCTAACACACATATAACAGTTCATCACTGTTCACTTTAATTGTAGAAAGAGATATAATAGATATCCTAACACACATATAACAGTTCATTACTGTTCACTTTAATTGTAGAAAGAGATAAAATAGATATCCCTAACACACATATAACAGTTCATGACCCCTAACACACATATAACAGTTCATGGCCCCTAACACCCATATAACAGTTCATGACTGTTCACTTTAATTGTAGAAAGAGAAAAAATAGATATCCTAACACACATATAACATTTCATCACTGTTCACTTTAATTGTAGAAAGAGATAAAATAGATATCCTTAACACACATATAACAGTTCATGACTGTTCACTTTAATTGTAGAAAGAGATCAAATAGATATCCCTAACACACATATAACAGTTCATCACTGTTCACTTTAATTGTAGAAAGAGATAAAATATATATCCCTAACACACATATAACAGTTCATCACTGTTCACTTTAATTGTAGAAAGAGATAAAATAGATATCTCTAACACACATATAACAGTTCATGACTGTTCACTTTAATTGTAGAAAGAGATAAAATAGATATCCCTAACACACATATAACAGTCATGACCCCTAACACACATATAACAGCTCATGACTGTCCACTTTAATTATAGAAAGAGATAAAATAGATATCCCTAACACACATATAACAGTTCATGACCCCTAACACACATATAACAGTTCATGACCCCTAACACACATATAACAGTTCATGACCCCTAACACACATATAATAGTTCATGACCCCTAACACACATATAATAGTTCATGACCCCTAACACACATATAACAGTTCATGACTGTCCACTTTAATTGTAGAAAGAGATAAAATAGATATCCCTAACATACATATAACAGTTCATTACTGTTCACTTTAATTGTAGAAAGAGATAAAATAGATATCCCTAACACACATATAACAGTTCATCACTGTTCACTTTAATTGTAGAAAGAGATAAAATAGATATCCCTAACACACATATAACAATTCATTACTGTTCACTTTAATTGTAGAAAGAGATCAAATAGATATCCCTAACACCCATATAACAGTTCATGACTGTTCACTTTAATTGTAGAAAGAGATAAAATAGATATCCCTAACACACATATAACAGTTCATGACCCCTAACACACATATAACAGTTCATGACTGTTCACTTTAATTGTAGAAAGAGATAAAATAGATATCCCTAACATACATATAACAGTTCATTACTGTTCACTTTAATTGTAGAAAGAGATAAAATAGATATCCCTAACACACATATAACAGTTCATCACTGTTCACTTTAATTGTAGAAAGAGATAAAATAAATATCCCTAACACACATATAACAGTTCATGACCCCTAACACACATATAACAGTTCATGACCCCTAACACACATATAACAGTTCATGACCCCTAACACACATATAATAGTTCATGACCCCTAACACACATATAATAGTTAATGACCCCTTACACACATATAACAGTTCATGACTGTCCACTTTAATTGTAGAAAGAGATAAAATAGATATCCCTAACATACATATAACAGTTCATTACTGTTCACTTTAATTGTAGAAAGAGATAAAATAGATATCCCTAACACACATATAACAGTTCATCACTGTTCACTTTAATTGTAGAAAGAGATAAAATATATATCCCTAACACACATATAACAGTTCATTACTGTTCACTTTAATTGTAGAAAGAGATAAAATAGATATCCCTAACACCCATATAACAGTTCATGACTGTTCACTTTAATTGTAGAAAGAGATAAAATAGATATCCCTAACACACATATAACAGTTCATCACTGTTCACTTTAATTGTAGAAAGAGATAAAATAGATATCCCTAACACACATATAACAGTTCAAGACCCCTAACACACATATAACAGTTCATTACTGTTCACTTTAATTGTAGAAAGAGATAAAATAGATATCTCTAACACACATATAACAGTTCATAACTGTTCACTTTAATTGCAGAAAGAGATAAAATAGATATCCCTAACACACATATAACAGTTCATGACCCCTAACACACATATAACAGTTCATCACTGTTCACTTTAATTGTAGAAAGAGATATAATAGATATCCTAACACATATAACAGTTCATTACTGTTCACTCTAATTGTAGAAAGAGATAAAATAGATATCCCTAACACACATATAACAGTTCATGAACCCTAACACACATATAACAGTTCATGGCCCCTAACACCCATATAACAGTTCATGACTGTTCACTTCAATTGTAGAAAGAGAAAAAATAGATATCCTAACACACATATAACATTTCATCACTGTTCACTTTAATTGTAGAAAGAGATAAAATAGATATCCTTAACACACATATAACAGTTCATGACTGTTCACTTTAATTGTAGAAAGAGATAAAATAGATATCCCTAACACACATATAACAGTTCATCACTGTTCACTTTAATTGTAGAAAGAGATAAAATATATATCCCTAACACACATATAACAGTTCATCACTGTTCACTTTAATTGTAGAAAGAGATAAAATAGATATCTCTAACACACATATAACAGTTCATGACTGTTCACTTTAATTGTAGAAAGAGATAAAATAGATATCCCTAACACACATATAACAGTTCATGACCCCTAACACACATATAACAGTTCATGACTGTCCACTTTAATTGTAGAAAGAGATAAAATAGATATCCCTAACACACATATAACAGTTCATGACCCCTAACAATGATAAAACAGTTCATGACCCCTAACACACATATAATAGTTCATGACCCCTAACACACATATAATAGTTCATGACCCCTAACACACATATAACAGTTCATGACTGTCCACTTTAATTGTAGAAAGAGATAAAATAGATATCCCTAACATACATATAACAGTTCATTACTGTTCACTTTAATTGTAGAAAGAGATAAAATAGATATCCCTAACACACATATAACAGTTCATCACTGTTCACTTTAATTGTAGAAAGAGATAAAATAGATATCTCTAACACACATATAACAGTTCATGACCCCTAACACACATATAACAGTTCATGACTGTTCACTTTAATTGTAGAAAGAGATAAAATAGATATCCCTAACACACATATAACAGTTCATGACCCCTAACACACATATAACAGTTCATGACTGTTCACTTTAATTGTAGAAAGAGATAAAAAATAGATATCCCTAACACCCATATAACAGCTCATGACCCCTTACACACATATAACAGTTCATCACTGTTCACTTTAATTGTAGAAAGAGATTAAATAGATATCCCTAACACACATATAACAGTTCATCACTGTTCACTTTAATTGTAGAAAGAGATAAAAATAGATATCCCTAACACACATATAACAGTTCATCACTGTTCACTTTAATTGTAGAAAGAGATCAAATAGATATCCCTAACACACATATAACAGTTCATCACTGTTCACTTTAATTGTAGAAAGAGATAAAATAGATATCCCTAACACACATATAACAGTTCATCACTGTTCACTTTAATTGTAGAAAGAGATCAAATAGATATCCCTAACACACATATAACAGTTCATTACTGTTCACTTTAATTGTAGAAAGAGATAAAATAGATATCCCTAACACCCATATAACAGTTCATGACTGTTCACTTTAATCGTAGAAAGAGATAAAATAGATATCCCTAACACACATATAACAGTTCATCACTGTTCACTTTAATTGTAGAAAGAGATAAAATAGATATCCCTAACACACATATAACAGTTCAAGACCCCTAACACACATATAACAGTTCATTACTGTTCACTTTAATTGTAGAAAGAGATAAAATAGATATCTCTAACACACATATAACAGTTCATAACTGTTCACTTTAATTGCAGAAAGAGATAAAATAGATATCCCTAACACACATATAACAGTTCATGACCCCTAACACACATATAACAGTTCATCACTGTTCACTTTCAATTGTAGAAAGAGATATAATAGATATCCTAACACACATATAACAGTTCATTACTGTTCACTTTAATTGTAGAAAGAGATAAAATAGATATCCCTAACACACATATAACAGTTCATGAACCCTAACACACATATAACAGTTCATGGCCCCTAACACCCATATAACAGTTCATGACTGTTCACTTTAATTGTAGAAAGAGAAAAAATAGATATCCCTAACACACATATAACATTTCATCACTGTTCACTTTAATTGTAGAAAGAGATAAAATAGATATCCTTAACACACATATAACAGTTCATCACTGTTCACTTTAATTGTAGAAAGAGATAAAATAGATATCGCTAACACACATATAACAGTTCATCACTGTTCACTTTAATTGTAGAAAGAGATAAAATATATATCCCTAACACACATATAACAGTTCATCACTGTTCACTTTAATTGTAGAAAGAGATAAAATAGATATCTCTAACACACATATAACAGTTCATGACTGTTCACTTTAATTGTAGAAAGAGATAAAATAGATATCTCTAACACACATATAACAGTTCATGACCCCTAACACACATATAACAGTTCATGACTGTCCACTTTAATTGTAGAAAGAGATAAAATAGATATCCCTAACACACATATAACAGTTCATGACCCCTTACACACATATAACAGTTCATGACCCCTAACACACATATAACAGTTCATGACCCCTAACACACATATAATAGTTCATGACCCCTAACACACATATAATAGTTCATGACCCCTAACACACATATAACAGTTCATGACTGTCCACTTTAATTGTAGAAAGAGATAAAATAGATATCCCTAACATACATATAACAGTTCATGACTGTTCACTTTAATTGTAGAAAGAGATAAAATAGATATCCCTAACACACATATAACAGTTCATGACCCCTAACACACATATAACAGTTCATGACTGTTCACTTTAATTGTAGAAAGAGATAAAATAGATATCCCTAACATACATATAACAGTTCATTACTGTTCACTTTAATTGTAGAAAGAGATAAAATAGATATCCCTAACACACATATAACAGTTCATCACTGTTCACTTTAATTGTAGAAAGAGATAAAATAGATATCTCTAACACACATATAACAGTTCATGACCCCTAACACACATATAACAGTTCATGACTGTTCACTTTAATTGTAGAAAGAGATAAAATAGATATCCCTAACACACATATAACAGTTCATGACCCCTAACACACATATAACAGTTCATCACTGTTCACTTTAATTGTAGAAAGAGATAAAATACATATCCTTAACACACATATAACAGTTCATGACTGTTCACTTTAATTGTAGAAAGAGATAAAAATAGATATCCCTAACACCCATATAACAGCTCATGACCCCTTACACACATATAACAGTTCATCACTGTTCACTTTAATTGTAGAAAGAGATTAAATAGATATCCCTAACACACATATAACAGTTCATCACTGTTCACTTTAATTGTAGAAAGAGATAAAAATAGATATCCCTAACACACATATAACAGTTCATCACTGTTCACTTTAATTGTAGAAAGAGATCAAATAGATATCCCTAACACACATATAACAGTTCATCACTGTTCACTTTAATTGTAGAAAGAGATAAAATAGATATCCCTAACACACATATAACAGTTCATCACTGTTCACTTTAATTGTAGAAAGAGATCAAATAGATATCCCTAACACACATATAACAGTTCATTACTGTTCACTTTAATTGTAGAAAGAGATAAAATAGATATCCCTAACACCCATATAACAGTTCATGACTGTTCACTTTAATTGTAGAAAGAGATAAAATAGATATCCCTAACACACATATAACAGTTCATCACTGTTCACTTTAATTGTAGAAAGAGATCAAATAGATATCCCTAACACACATATAACAGTTCAAGACCCCTAACACACATATAACAGTTCATTACTGTTCACTTTAATTGTAGAAAGAGATAAAATAGATATCTCTAACACACATATAACAGTTCATAACTGTTCACTTTAATTGCAGAAAGAGATAAAATAGATATCCCTAACACACATATAACAGTTCATGACCCCTTTCACACATATAACAGTTCATCACTGTTCACTTTAATTGTAGAAAGAGATATAATAGATATCCTAACACACATATAACAGTTCATTACTGTTCACTTTAATTGTAGAAAGAGATAAAATAGATATCCCTAACACACATATAACAGTTCATGAACCCTAACACACATATAACAGTTCATGGCCCCTAACACCCATATAACAGTTCATGACTGTTCACTTTAATTGTAGAAAGAGAAAAAATAGATATCCCTAACACACATATAACAGTTCATCACTGTTCACTTTAATTGTAGAAAGAGATAAAATAGATATCCTTAACACACATATAACAGTTCATGACTGTTCACTTTAATTGTAGAAAGAGATAAAATAGATATCCCTAACACACATATAACAGTTCATCACTGTTCACTTTAATTGTAGAAAGAGATAAAATATATATCCCTAACACACATATAACAGTTCATCACTGTTCACTTTAATTGTAGAAAGAGATAAAATAGATATCTCTAACACACATATAACAGTTCATGACTGTTCACTTTAATTGTAGAAAGAGATAAAATAGATATCCCTAACACACATATAACAGTTCATGACCCCTAACACACATATAACAGTTCATGACTGTCCACTTTAATTGTAGAAAGAGATAAAATAGATATCCCTAACACACATATAACAGTTCATGACCCCTAACACACATATAACAGTTCATCACTGTTCACTTTAATTGTAGAAAGAGATATAATAGATATCCTAACACACATATAACAGTTCATTACTGTTCACTTTAATTGTAGAAAGAGATAAAATAGATATCCCTAACACACATATAACAGTTCATGACCCCTAACACACATATAACAGTTCATGGCCCCTAACACCCATATAACAGTTCATGACTGTTCACTTTAATTGTAGAAAGAGAAAAAATAGATATCCTAACACACATATAACATTTCATCACTGTTCACTTTAATTGTAGAAAGAGATAAAATAGATATCCTTAACACACATATAACAGTTCATGACTGTTCACTTTAATTGTAGAAAGAGATAAAATAGATATCCCTAACACACATATAACAGTTCATCACTGTTCACTTTAATTGTAGAAAGAGATAAAATATATATCCCTAACACACATATAACAGTTCATCACTGTTCACTTTAATTGTAGAAAGAGATAAAATAGATATCTCTAAAACACATATAACAGTTCATGACTGTTCACTTTAATTGTAGAAAGAGATAAAATAGATATCCCTAACACACATATAACAGTTCATGACCCCTAACACACATATAACAGCTCATGACTGTCCACTTTAATTGTAGAAAGATATAAAATAGATATCCCTAACACACATATAACAGTTCATGACCCCTAACACACATATAACAGTTCATGACCCCTAACACACATATAACAGTTCATGACCCCTAACACACATATAATAGTTCATGACCCCTAACACACATATAATAGTTCATGACCCCTAACACACATATAACAGTTCATGACTGTCCACTTTAATTGTAGAAAGAGATAAAATAGATATCCCTAACATACATATAACAGTTCATTACTGTTCACTTTAATTGTAGAAAGAGATAAAATAGATATCCCTAACACACATATAACAGTTCATCACTGTTAACTTTAATTGTAGAAAGAGATAAAATAGATATCCCTAACACACATATAACAATTCATTACTGTTCACTTTAATTGTAGAAAGAGATAAAATAGATATCCCTAACACCCATATAACAGTTCATGACTGTTCACTTTAATTGTAGAAAGAGATAAAATAGATATCCCTAACACACATATAACAGTTCATGACCCTTAACACACATATAACAGTTCATGACTGTTCACTTTAATTGTAGAAAGAGATAAAATAGATATCCCTAACATACATATAACAGTTCATTACTGTTCACTTTAATTGTAGAAAGAGATAAAATAGATATCCCTAACACACATATAACAGTTCATCACTGTTCACTTTAATTGTAGAAAGAGATAAAATAGATATCCCTAACACACATATAACAGTTCATGACCCCTAACACACATATAACAGTTCATGACCCCTAACACACATATAACAGTTCATGACCCCTAACACACATATAATAGTTCATGACCCCTAACACACATATAATAGTTAATGACCCCTTACACACATATAACAGTTCATGACTGTCCACTTTAATTGTAGAAAGAGATAAAATAGATATCCCTAACATACATATAACAGTTCATTACTGTTCACTTTAATTGTAGAAAGAGATAAAATAGATATCCCTAACACACATATAACAGTTCATCACTGTTCACTTTAATTGTAGAAAGAGATAAAATAGATATCCCTAACACACATATAACAGTTCATTACTGTTCACTTTAATTGTAGAAAGAGATAAATTAGATATCCCTAACACACATATAACAGTTCATCACTGTTCACTTTAATTGTAGAAAGAGATAAAATAGATATCCCTAACACACATATAACAGTTCCTGACTGTCCACTTTAATTGTAGAAAGAGATAAAATAGATATCCCTAACACACATATAACAGTTCATCACTGTTCACTTTAATTGTAGAAAGAGATAAAATAGATATCCCTAACACACATATAACAGTTCATTACTGTTCACTTTAATTGTAGAAAGAGATAAAATAGATATCCCTAACACCCATATAACAGTTCATGACTGTTCACTTTAATTGTAGAAAGAGATAAAATAGATATCCCTAACACACATATAACAGTTCATGACTGTTCACTTTAATTGTAGAAAGAGAAAAAATAGATATCCCTAACACACATATAACATTTCATCACTGTTCACTTTAATTGTAGAAAGAGATAAAATAGATATCCTTAACACACATATAACAGTTCATGACTGTTCACTTTAATTGTAGAAAGAGATAAAATAGATATCCCTAACACACATATAACAGTTCATCACTGTTCACTTTAATTGTAGAAAGAGATAAAATATATATCCCTAACACACATATAACAGTTCATCACTGTTCACTTTAATTGTAGAAAGAGATAAAATAGATATCTCTAACACACATATAACAGTTCATGACTGTTCACTTTAATTGTAGAAAGAGATAAAATAGATATCCCTAACACACATATAACAGTTCATCACTGTTCACTTTAATTGTAGAAAGAGATAAAATACATATCCTTAACACACATATAACAGTTCATGACTGTTCACTTTAATTGTAGAAAGAGATAAAAATAGATATCCCTAACACCCATATAACAGCTCATGACCCCTTACACACATATAACAGTTCATCACTGTTCACTTTAATTGTAGAAAGAGATTAAATAGATATCCCTAACACACATATAACAGTTCATCACTGTTCACTTTAATTGTAGAAAGAGATAAAAATAGATATCCCTAACACACATATAACAGTTCATCACTGTTCACTTTAATTGTAGAAAGAGATCAAATAGATATCCCTAACACACATATAACAGTTCATCACTGTTCACTTTAATTGTAGAAAGAGATAAAATAGATATCCCTAACACACATATAACAGTTCATCACTGTTCACTTTAATTGTAGAGAGATAAAAATAGATATCCCTAACACACATATAACAGTTCATGACCCCTAACACACATAAAACAGTTCATGACCCCTAACACACATATAACAGTTCATGACCCCTAACACACATATAGTAGTTCATCACTGTTCACTTTAATTGTAGAAAGAGATAAAATAGATATCCCTAACACACATATAACAGTAGATGACTGTCCACTTTAATTGTAGAAAGAGATAAAATAGATATCCCTAACACACATATAACAGTTCATGACTGTCCACTTTAATTGTAGAAAGAGATAAAAATAGATATCCCTAACACACATATAACAGTTCATCACTGTTCACTTTAATTGTAGAAAGAGATAAAATAGATATCCCTAACATACATATAACAGTTCATTACTGTTCACTTTAATTGTAGAAAGAGATAACATAGATATCCCTAACACATATATAACAGTTCATTACTGTTCACTTTAATTGTAGAAAGAGATAAAATAGATATCCCTAACACACATATAACAGTTCATGACCCCTAACACACATATAACAGTTCATCACTGTTCACTTTAATTGTAGAAAGAGATAAAATAGATATCCCTAACACACATATAACAGTTCATCACTGTTCACTTTAATTGTAGAAAGAGATAAAATAGATATCCCTAACACCCATATAACAGTTCATCACTGTTCACTTTAATTGTAGAAAGAGATAAAATAGATATCCCTAACACACATATAACAGTTCATCACTGTTCACTTTAATTGTAGAAAGAGATAAAATAGATATCCCTAACACACATATAACAGTTCATGACCCCTAACACACAAATAACAGTTCATGACCCCTAACACACATATAACAGTTCATGAATGTTCACTTTAATTGTAGAAAGAGATAAAATAGATATCCCTAACACACATATAACAGTTCATGACCCCTAACACACATATAACAGTTCATCACTGTTCACTTTAATTGTAGAAAGAGATAAAATAGATATCCCTAACACACATATAACAGTTCATCACTGTTCACTTTAATTGTAGAAAGAGATAAAATAGATATCCCTAACACACATATAACAGTTCATCACTGTTCACTTTAATTGTAGAAAGAGATAAAATAGATATCCCTAACACACATATAACAGTTCCTGACTGTCCACTTTAATTGTAGAAAGAGATAAAATAGATATCCCTAACACACATATAACAGTTCATCACTGTTCACTTTAATTGTAGAAAGAGATAAAATAGATATCCCTAACACACATATAACAGTTCATCACTGTTCACTTTAATTGTAGAAAGAGATAAAATAGATACCCCTAACACACATATAACAGTTCATCACTGTTCACTTTAATTGTAGAAAGAGATAAAATAGATATCCCTAACACACATATAACAGTTCATCACTGTTCACTTTAATTGTAGAAAGAGATAAAATAGATATCCCTAACACACATATAACAGTTCATTACTGTTCACTTTAATTGTAGAAAGATATAAAATAGATATCCCTAACACACATATAACAGTTCATGACCCCTAACACACATATAACAGTTCATCACTGTTCACTTTAATTGTAGAAAGAGATAAAATAGATATCCCTAACACACATATAACAGTTCATGACCCCTAACACACAAATAACAGTTCATGACCCTTAACACACATATAACAGTTCATGAATGTTCAATTTAATTGTAGAAAGAGATAAAATAGATATCCCTAACACACATATAACAGTTCATGACCCCTAACACACATATAACAGTTCATCACTGTTCACTTTAATTGTAGAAAGAGATAAAATAGATATCCCTAACACACATATAACAGTTCATCACTGTTCACTTTAATTGTAGAAAGAGATAAAATAGATATCCCTAACACACATATAACAGTTCATCACTGTTCACTTTAATTGTAGAAAGAGATAAAATAGATATCTCTAACACACATATAACAGTTCATAACTGTTCACTTTAATTGTAGAAAGAGATAAAATAGATATCCCTAACACACATATAACAGTTCATGACCCCTAACACACATATAACAGTTCATCACTGTTCACTTTAATTGTAGAAAGAGATAAAATAGATATCCTAACACACATATAACAGTTCATTACTGTTCACTTTAATTGTAGAAAGAGATAAAATAGATATCCCTAACACACATATAACAGTTCCTCACTGTTCACTTTAATTGTAGAAAGAGATCAAATAGATATCCCTAACACCCATATAACAGTTCATCACTGTTCACTTTAATTGTAGAAAGAGATAAAATAGATATCCCTAACACACATATAACAGTTCATCACTGTTCACTTTAATTGTAGAAAGAGATAAAATAGATATCCCTAACACACATATAACAGTTCATGACCCCTAACACACAAATAACAGTTCATGACCCCTAACACACATATAACAGTTCATGAATGTTCACTTTAATTGTAGAAAGAGATAAAATAGATATCCCTAACACACATATAACAGTTCATGACCCCTAACACACATATAACAGTTCATCACTGTTCACTTTAATTGTAGAAAGAGATAAAATAGATATCCCTAACACACATATAACAGTTCATCACTGTTCACTTTAATTGTAGAAAGAGATAAAACAGATATCCCTAACACCCATATAACAGTTCATCACTGTTCACTTTAATTGTAGAAAGAGATAAAATAGATATCCCTTACACACATATAACAGTTCATCACTGTTCACTTTAATTGTAGAAAGAGATAAAATAGATATCCCTAACACACATATAACAGTTCATCACTGTTCACTTTAATTGTAGAAAGAGATAAAATAGATATCCCTAACACACATATAACAGTTCATGACTGTCCACTTTAATTGTAGAAAGAGATAAAATAGATATCCCTAACACATATATAACAGTTCATCACTGTTCACTTTAATTGTAGAAAGAGATAAAATAGATATCCCTAACACACATATAACAGTTCATCACTGTTCACTTTAATTGTAGAAAGAGATAAAATAGATATCCCTAACACACATATAACAGTTCATGACCCCTAACACACATAAAACAGTTCATGACCCCTAACACACATATAACAGTTCATGACCCCTAACACACATATAACAGTTCATCACTGTTCACTTTAATTGTAGAAAGAGATAAAATAGATATCCCTAACACACATATAACAGTAGATGACTGTCCACTTTAATTGTAGAAAGAGATAAAATAGATATCCCTAACACACATATAACAGTTCATGACTGTCCACTTTAATTGTAGAAAGAGATAAAATAGATATCCCTAACACACATATAACAGTTCATCACTGTTCACTTTAATTGTAGAAAGAGATAAAATAGATATCCCTAACATACATATAACAGTTCATTACTGTTCACTTTAATTGTAGAAAGAGATAACATAGATATCCCTAACACATATATAACAGTTCATTACTGTTCACTTTAATTGTAGAAAGAGATAAAAATAGATATCCCTAACACACATATAACAGTTCTTGACCCCTAACACACATATAACAGTTCATCACTGTTCACTTTAATTGTAGAAAGAGATAAAATAGATATCCCTAACACACATATAACAGTTCATCACTGTTCACTTTAATTGTAGAAAGAGATAAAATAGATATCCCTAACACCCATATAACAGTTCATCACTGTTCACTTTAATTGTAGAAAGAGATAAAATAGATATCCCTAACACACATATAACAGTTCATCACTGTTCACTTTAATTGTAGAAAGAGATAAAATAGATATCCCTAACACACATATAACAGTTCATGACCCCTAACACACAAATAACAGTTCATGACCCCTAACACACATATAACAGTTCATGAATGTTCACTTTAATTGTAGAAAGAGATAAAATAGATATCCCTAACACACATATAACAGTTCATGACCCCTAACACACATATAACAGTTCATCACTGTTCACTTTAATTGTAGAAAGAGATAAAATAGATATCCCTAACACACATATAACAGTTCATGACCCCTAACACACAAATAACAGTTCATGACCCCTAACACACATATAACAGTTCATGAATGTTCACTTTAATTGTAGAAAGAGATAAAATAGATATCCCTAACACACATATAACAGTTCATCACTGTTCACTTTAATTGTAGAAAGAGATAAAATAGATATCTCTAACACACATATAACAGTTCATGACTGTTCACTTTAATTGTAGAAAGAGATAAAATAGATATCCCTAACACACATATAACAGTTCATCACTGTTCACTTTAATTGTAGAAAGAGATAAAATACATATCCTTAACACACATATAACAGTTCATGACTGTTCACTTTAATTGTAGAAAGAGATAAAAATAGATATCCCTAACACCCATATAACAGCTCATGACCCCTTACACACATATAACAGTTCATCACTGTTCACTTTAATTGTAGAAAGAGATTAAATAGATATCCCTAACACACATATAACAGTTCATCACTGTTCACTTTAATTGTAGAAAGAGATAAAAATAGATATCCCTAACACACATATAACAGTTCATCACTGTTCACTTTAATTGTAGAAAGAGATCAAATAGATATCCCTAACACACATATAACAGTTCATCACTGTTCACTTTAATTGTAGAAAGAGATAAAATAGATATCCCTAACACACATATAACAGTTCATCACTGTTCACTTTAATTGTAGAGAGATAAAATAGATATCCCTAACACACATATAACAGTTCATGACCCCTAACACACATAAAACAGTTCATGACCCCTAACACACATATAACAGTTCATGACCCCTAACACACATATAGTAGTTCATCACTGTTCACTTTAATTGTAGAAAGAGATAAAATAGATATCCCTAACACACATATAACAGTAGATGACTGTCCACTTTAATTGTAGAAAGAGATAAAATAGATATCCCTAACACACATATAACAGTTCATGACTGTCCACTTTAATTGTAGAAAGAGATAAAAATAGATATCCCTAACACACATATAACAGTTCATCACTGTTCACTTTAATTGTAGAAAGAGATAAAATAGATATCCCTAACATACATATAACAGTTCATTACTGTTCACTTTAATTGTAGAAAGAGATAACATAGATATCCCTAACACATATATAACAGTTCATTACTGTTCACTTTAATTGTAGAAAGAGATAAAATAGATATCCCTAACACACATATAACAGTTCATGACCCCTAACACACATATAACAGTTCATCACTGTTCACTTTAATTGTAGAAAGAGATAAAATAGATATCCCTAACACACATATAACAGTTCATCACTGTTCACTTTAATTGTAGAAAGAGATAAAATAGATATCCCTAACACCCATATAACAGTTCATCACTGTTCACTTTAATTGTAGAAAGAGATAAAATAGATATCCCTAACACACATATAACAGTTCATCACTGTTCACTTTAATTGTAGAAAGAGATAAAATAGATATCCCTAACACACATATAACAGTTCATGACCCCTAACACACAAATAACAGTTCATGACCCCTAACACACATATAACAGTTCATGAATGTTCACTTTAATTGTAGAAAGAGATAAAATAGATATCCCTAACACACATATAACAGTTCATGACCCCTAACACACATATAACAGTTCATCACTGTTCACTTTAATTGTAGAAAGAGATAAAATAGATATCCCTAACACACATATAACAGTTCATCACTGTTCACTTTAATTGTAGAAAGAGATAAAATAGATATCCCTAACACACATATAACAGTTCATCACTGTTCACTTTAATTGTAGAAAGAGATAAAATAGATATCCCTAACACACATATAACAGTTCCTAACTGTCCACTTTAATTGTAGAAAGAGATAAAATAGATATCCCTAACACACATATAACAGTTCATCACTGTTCACTTTAATTGTAGAAAGAGATAAAATAGATATCCCTAACACACATATAACAGTTCATCACTGTTCACTTTAATTGTAGAAAGAGATAAAATAGATACCCCTAACACACATATAACAGTTCATCACTGTTCACTTTAATTGTAGAAAGAGATAAAATAGATATCCCTAACACACATATAACAGTTCATCACTGTTCACTTTAATTGTAGAAAGAGATAAAATAGATATCCCTAACACACATATAACAGTTCATTACTGTTCACTTTAATTGTAGAAAGATATAAAATAGATATCCCTAACACACATATAACAGTTCATGACCCCTAACACACATATAACAGTTCATCACTGTTCACTTTAATTGTAGAAAGAGATAAAATAGATATCCCTAACACACATATAACAGTTCATGACCCCTAACACACAAATAACAGTTCATGACCCTTAACACACATATAACAGTTCATGAATGTTCAATTTAATTGTAGAAAGAGATAAAATAGATATCCCTAACACACATATAACAGTTCATCACTGTTCACTTTAATTGTAGAAAGAGATAAAATAGATATCCCTAACACACATATAACAGTTCATCACTGTTCACTTTAATTGTAGAAAGAGATAAAATAGATATCCCTAACACACATATAACAGTTCATTACTGTTCACTTTAATTGTAGAAAGAGATAAAATAGATATCTCTAACACACATATAACAGTTCATAACTGTTCACTTTAATTGTAGAAAGAGATAAAATAGATATCCCTAACACACATATAACAGTTCATGACCCCTAACACACATATAACAGTTCATCACTGTTCACTTTAATTGTAGAAAGAGATAAAATAGATATCCTAACACACATATAACAGTTCATTACTGTTCACTTTAATTGTAGAAAGAGATAAAATAGATATCCCTAACACACATATAACAGTTCCTCACTGTTCACTTTAATTGTAGAAAGAGATCAAATAGATATCCCTAACACCCATATAACAGTTCATCACTGTTCACTTTAATTGTAGAAAGAGATAAAATAGATATCCCTAACACACATATAACAGTTCATGACCCCTAACACACAAATAACAGTTCATGACCCCTAACACACATATAACAGTTCATGAATGTTCACTTTAATTGTAGAAAGAGATAAAATAGATATCCCTAACACACATATAACAGTTCATGACCCCTAACACACATATAACAGTTCATTACTGTTCACTTTAATTGTAGAAAGAGATAAAATAGATATCCCTAACACCCATATAACAGTTCATGACTGTTCACTTTAATTGTAGAAAGAGATAAAATAGATATCCCTAACACACATATAACAGTTCATGACTGTTCACTTTAATTGTAGAAAGAGAAAAAATAGATATCCCTAACACACATATAACATTTCATCACTGTTCACTTTAATTGTAGAAAGAGATAAAATAGATATCCTTAACACACATATAACAGTTCATGACTGTTCACTTTAATTGTAGAAAGAGATAAAATAGATATCCCTAACACACATATAACAGTTCATCACTGTTCACTTTAATTGTAGAAAGAGATAAAATATATATCCCTAACACACATATAACAGTTCATCACTGTTCACTTTAATTGTAGAAAGAGATAAAATAGATATCTCTAACACACATATAACAGTTCATGACTGTTCACTTTAATTGTAGAAAGAGATAAAATAGATATCCCTAACACACATATAACAGTTCATCACTGTTCACTTTAATTGTAGAAAGAGATAAAATACATATCCTTAACACACATATAACAGTTCATGACTGTTCACTTTAATTGTAGAAAGAGATAAAAATAGATATCCCTAACACCCATATAACAGCTCATGACCCCTTACACACATATAACAGTTCATCACTGTTCACTTTAATTGTAGAAAGAGATTAAATAGATATCCCTAACACACATATAACAGTTCATCACTGTTCACTTTAATTGTAGAAAGAGATAAAAATAGATATCCCTAACACACATATAACAGTTCATCACTGTTCACTTTAATTGTAGAAAGAGATCAAATAGATATCCCTAACACACATATAACAGTTCATCACTGTTCACTTTAATTGTAGAAAGAGATAAAATAGATATCCCTAACACACATATAACAGTTCATCACTGTTCACTTTAATTGTAGAGAGATAAAATAGATATCCCTAACACACATATAACAGTTCATGACCCCTAACACACATAAAACAGTTCATGACCCCTAACACACATATAACAGTTCATGACCCCTAACACACATATAGTAGTTCATCACTGTTCACTTTAATTGTAGAAAGAGATAAAATAGATATCCCTAACACACATATAACAGTAGATGACTGTCCACTTTAATTGTAGAAAGAGATAAAATAGATATCCCTAACACACATATAACAGTTCATGACTGTCCACTTTAATTGTAGAAAGAGATAAAAATAGATATCCCTAACACACATATAACAGTTCATCACTGTTCACTTTAATTGTAGAAAGAGATAAAATAGATATCCCTAACATACATATAACAGTTCATTACTGTTCACTTTAATTGTAGAAAGAGATAACATAGATATCCCTAACACATATATAACAGTTCATTACTGTTCACTTTAATTGTAGAAAGAGATAAAATAGATATCCCTAACACACATATAACAGTTCATGACCCCTAACACACATATAACAGTTCATCACTGTTCACTTTAATTGTAGAAAGAGATAAAATAGATATCCCTAACACACATATAACAGTTCATCACTGTTCACTTTAATTGTAGAAAGAGATAAAATAGATATCCCTAACACCCATATAACAGTTCATCACTGTTCACTTTAATTGTAGAAAGAGATAAAATAGATATCCCTAACACACATATAACAGTTCATCACTGTTCACTTTAATTGTAGAAAGAGATAAAATAGATATCCCTAACACACATATAACAGTTCATGACCCCTAACACACAAATAACAGTTCATGACCCCTAACACACATATAACAGTTCATGAATGTTCACTTTAATTGTAGAAAGAGATAAAATAGATATCCCTAACACACATATAACAGTTCATGACCCCTAACACACATATAACAGTTCATCACTGTTCACTTTAATTGTAGAAAGAGATAAAATAGATATCCCTAACACACATATAACAGTTCATCACTGTTCACTTTAATTGTAGAAAGAGATAAAATAGATATCCCTAACACACATATAACAGTTCATCACTGTTCACTTTAATTGTAGAAAGAGATAAAATAGATATCCCTAACACACATATAACAGTTCCTGACTGTCCACTTTAATTGTAGAAAGAGATAAAATAGATATCCCTAACACACATATAACAGTTCATCACTGTTCACTTTAATTGTAGAAAGAGATAAAATAGATATCCCTAACACACATATAACAGTTCATCACTGTTCACTTTAATTGTAGAAAGAGATAAAATAGATACCCCTAACACACATATAACAGTTCATCACTGTTCACTTTAATTGTAGAAAGAGATAAAATAGATATCCCTAACACACATATAACAGTTCATCACTGTTCACTTTAATTGTAGAAAGAGATAAAATAGATATCCCTAACACACATATAACAGTTCATTACTGTTCACTTTAATTGTAGAAAGATATAAAATAGATATCCCTAACACACATATAACAGTTCATGACCCCTAACACACATATAACAGTTCATCACTGTTCACTTTAATTGTAGAAAGAGATAAAATAGATATCCCTAACACACATATAACAGTTCATGACCCCTAACACACAAATAACAGTTCATGACCCTTAACACACATATAACAGTTCATGAATGTTCAATTTAATTGTAGAAAGAGATAAAATAGATATCCCTAACACACATATAACAGTTCATGACCCCTAACACACATATAACAGTTCATCACTGTTCACTTTAATTGTAGAAAGAGATAAAATAGATATCCCTAACACACATATAACAGTTCATCACTGTTCACTTTAATTGTAGAAAGAGATAAAATAGATATCCCTAACACACATATAACAGTTCATCACTGTTCACTTTAATTGTAGAAAGAGATAAAATAGATATCTCTAACACACATATAACAGTTCATAACTGTTCACTTTAATTGTAGAAAGAGATAAAATAGATATCCCTAACACACATATAACAGTTCATGACCCCTAACACACATATAACAGTTCATCACTGTTCACTTTAATTGTAGAAAGAGATAAAATAGATATCCTAACACACATATAACAGTTCATTACTGTTCACTTTAATTGTAGAAAGAGATAAAATAGATATCCCTAACACACATATAACAGTTCCTCACTGTTCACTTTAATTGTAGAAAGAGATCAAATAGATATCCCTAACACCCATATAACAGTTCATCACTGTTCACTTTAATTGTAGAAAGAGATAAAATAGATATCCCTAACACACATATAACAGTTCATCACTGTTCACTTTAATTGTAGAAAGAGATAAAATAGATATCCCTAACACACATATAACAGTTCATGACCCCTAACACACAAATAACAGTTCATGACCCCTAACACACATATAACAGTTCATGAATGTTCACTTTAATTGTAGAAAGAGATAAAATAGATATCCCTAACACACATATAACAGTTCATGACCCCTAACACACATATAACAGTTCATCACTGTTCACTTTAATTGTAGAAAGAGATAAAATAGATATCCCTAACACACATATAACAGTTCATCACTGTTCACTTTAATTGTAGAAAGAGATAAAACAGATATCCCTAACACCCATATAACAGTTCATCACTGTTCACTTTAATTGTAGAAAGAGATAAAATAGATATCCCTTACACACATATAACAGTTCATCACTGTTCACTTTAATTGTAGAAAGAGATAAAATAGATATCCCTAACACACATATAACAGTTCATCACTGTTCACTTTAATTGTAGAAAGAGATAAAATAGATATCCCTAACACACATATAACAGTTCATGACTGTCCACTTTAATTGTAGAAAGAGATAAAATAGATATCCCTAACACATATATAACAGTTCATCACTGTTCACTTTAATTGTAGAAAGAGATAAAATAGATATCCCTAACACACATATAACAGTTCATCACTGTTCACTTTAATTGTAGAAAGAGATAAAATAGATATCCCTAACACACATATAACAGTTCATGACCCCTAACACACATAAAACAGTTCATGACCCCTAACACACATATAACAGTTCATGACCCCTAACACACATATAACAGTTCATCACTGTTCACTTTAATTGTAGAAAGAGATAAAATAGATATCCCTAACACACATATAACAGTAGATGACTGTCCACTTTAATTGTAGAAAGAGATAAAATAGATATCCCTAACACACATATAACAGTTCATGACTGTCCACTTTAATTGTAGAAAGAGATAAAATAGATATCCCTAACACACATATAACAGTTCATCACTGTTCACTTTAATTGTAGAAAGAGATAAAATAGATATCCCTAACATACATATAACAGTTCATTACTGTTCACTCTAATTGTAGAAAGAGATAACATAGATATCCCTAACACATATATAACAGTTCATTACTGTTCACTTTAATTGTAGAAAGAGATAAAAATAGATATCCCTAACACACATATAACAGTTCTTGACCCCTAACACACATATAACAGTTCATCACTGTTCACTTTAATTGTAGAAAGAGATAAAATAGATATCCCTAACACACATATAACAGTTCATCACTGTTCACTTTAATTGTAGAAAGAGATAAAATAGATATCCCTAACACCCATATAACAGTTCATCACTGTTCACTTTAATTGTAGAAAGAGATAAAATAGATATCCCTAACACACATATAACAGTTCATCACTGTTCACTTTAATTGTAGAAAGAGATAAAATAGATATCCCTAACACACATATAACAGTTCATGACCCCTAACACACAAATAACAGTTCATGACCCCTAACACACATATAACAGTTCATGAATGTTCACTTTAATTGTAGAAAGAGATAAAATAGATATCCCTAACACACATATAACAGTTCATGACCCCTAACACACATATAACAGTTCATCACTGTTCACTTTAATTGTAGAAAGAGATAAAATAGATATCCCTAACACACATATAACAGTTCATGACCCCTAACACACAAATAACAGTTCATGACCCCTAACACACATATAACAGTTCATGAATGTTCACTTTAATTGTAGAAAGAGATAAAATAGATATCCCTAACACACATATAACAGTTCATCACTGTTCACTTTAATTGTAGAAAGAGATAAAATAGATATCTCTAACACACATATAACAGTTCATGACTGTTCACTTTAATTGTAGAAAGAGATAAAATAGATATCCCTAACACACATATAACAGTTCATCACTGTTCACTTTAATTGTAGAAAGAGATAAAATACATATCCTTAACACACATATAACAGTTCATGACTGTTCACTTTAATTGTAGAAAGAGATAAAAATAGATATCCCTAACACCCATATAACAGCTCATGACCCCTTACACACATATAACAGTTCATCACTGTTCACTTTAATTGTAGAAAGAGATTAAATAGATATCCCTAACACACATATAACAGTTCATCACTGTTCACTTTAATTGTAGAAAGAGATAAAAATAGATATCCCTAACACACATATAACAGTTCATCACTGTTCACTTTAATTGTAGAAAGAGATCAAATAGATATCCCTAACACACATATAACAGTTCATCACTGTTCACTTTAATTGTAGAAAGAGATAAAATAGATATCCCTAACACACATATAACAGTTCATCACTGTTCACTTTAATTGTAGAGAGATAAAATAGATATCCCTAACACACATATAACAGTTCATGACCCCTAACACACATAAAACAGTTCATGACCCCTAACACACATATAACAGTTCATGACCCCTAACACACATATAGTAGTTCATCACTGTTCACTTTAATTGTAGAAAGAGATAAAATAGATATCCCTAACACACATATAACAGTAGATGACTGTCCACTTTAATTGTAGAAAGAGATAAAATAGATATCCCTAACACACATATAACAGTTCATGACTGTCCACTTTAATTGTAGAAAGAGATAAAAATAGATATCCCTAACACACATATAACAGTTCATCACTGTTCACTTTAATTGTAGAAAGAGATAAAATAGATATCCCTAACATACATATAACAGTTCATTACTGTTCACTTTAATTGTAGAAAGAGATAACATAGATATCCCTAACACATATATAACAGTTCATTACTGTTCACTTTAATTGTAGAAAGAGATAAAATAGATATCCCTAACACACATATAACAGTTCATGACCCCTAACACACATATAACAGTTCATCACTGTTCACTTTAATTGTAGAAAGAGATAAAATAGATATCCCTAACACACATATAACAGTTCATCACTGTTCACTTTAATTGTAGAAAGAGATAAAATAGATATCCCTAACACCCATATAACAGTTCATCACTGTTCACTTTAATTGTAGAAAGAGATAAAATAGATATCCCTAACACACATATAACAGTTCATCACTGTTCACTTTAATTGTAGAAAGAGATAAAATAGATATCCCTAACACACATATAACAGTTCATGACCCCTAACACACAAATAACAGTTCATGACCCCTAACACACATATAACAGTTCATGAATGTTCACTTTAATTGTAGAAAGAGATAAAATAGATATCCCTAACACACATATAACAGTTCATGACCCCTAACACACATATAACAGTTCATCACTGTTCACTTTAATTGTAGAAAGAGATAAAATAGATATCCCTAACACACATATAACAGTTCATCACTGTTCACTTTAATTGTAGAAAGAGATAAAATAGATATCCCTAACACACATATAACAGTTCATCACTGTTCACTTTAATTGTAGAAAGAGATAAAATAGATATCCCTAACACACATATAACAGTTCCTAACTGTCCACTTTAATTGTAGAAAGAGATAAAATAGATATCCCTAACACACATATAACAGTTCATCACTGTTCACTTTAATTGTAGAAAGAGATAAAATAGATATCCCTAACACACATATAACAGTTCATCACTGTTCACTTTAATTGTAGAAAGAGATAAAATAGATACCCCTAACACACATATAACAGTTCATCACTGTTCACTTTAATTGTAGAAAGAGATAAAATAGATATCCCTAACACACATATAACAGTTCATCACTGTTCACTTTAATTGTAGAAAGAGATAAAATAGATATCCCTAACACACATATAACAGTTCATTACTGTTCACTTTAATTGTAGAAAGATATAAAATAGATATCCCTAACACACATATAACAGTTCATGACCCCTAACACACATATAACAGTTCATCACTGTTCACTTTAATTGTAGAAAGAGATAAAATAGATATCCCTAACACACATATAACAGTTCATGACCCCTAACACACAAATAACAGTTCATGACCCTTAACACACATATAACAGTTCATGAATGTTCAATTTAATTGTAGAAAGAGATAAAATAGATATCCCTAACACACATATAACAGTTCATGACCCCTAACACACATATAACAGTTCATCACTGTTCACTTTAATTGTAGAAAGAGATAAAATAGATATCCCTAACACACATATAACAGTTCATCACTGTTCACTTTAATTGTAGAAAGAGATAAAATAGATATCCCTAACACACATATAACAGTTCATTACTGTTCACTTTAATTGTAGAAAGAGATAAAATAGATATCTCTAACACACATATAACAGTTCATAACTGTTCACTTTAATTGTAGAAAGAGATAAAATAGATATCCCTAACACACATATAACAGTTCATGACCCCTAACACACATATAACAGTTCATCACTGTTCACTTTAATTGTAGAAAGAGATAAAATAGATATCCTAACACACATATAACAGTTCATTACTGTTCACTTTAATTGTAGAAAGAGATAAAATAGATATCCCTAACACACATATAACAGTTCCTCACTGTTCACTTTAATTGTAGAAAGAGATCAAATAGATATCCCTAACACCCATATAACAGTTCATCACTGTTCACTTTAATTGTAGAAAGAGATAAAATAGATATCCCTAACACACATATAACAGTTCATCACTGTTCACTTTAATTGTAGAAAGAGATAAAAATAGATATCCCTAACACACATATAACAGTTCATGACCCCTAACACACAAATAACAGTTCATGACCCCTAACACACATATAACAGTTCATGAATGTTCACTTTAATTGTAGAAAGAGATAAAATAGATATCCCTAACACACATATAACAGTTCATGACCCCTAACACACATATAACAGTTCATCACTGTTCACTTTAATTGTAGAAAGAGATAAAATAGATATCCCTAACACACATATAACAGTTCATCACTGTTCACTTTAATTGTAGAAAGAGATAAAACAGATATCCCTAACACCCATATAACAGTTCATCACTGTTCACTTTAATTGTAGAAAGAGATAAAATAGATATCCCTTACACACATATAACAGTTCATCACTGTTCACTTTAATTGTAGAAAGAGATAAAATAGATATCCCTAACACACATATAACAGTTCATCACTGTTCACTTTAATTGTAGAAAGAGATAAAATAGATATCCCTAACACACATATAACAGTTCATGACTGTCCACTTTAATTGTAGAAAGAGATAAAATAGATATCCCTAACACATATATAACAGTTCATCACTGTTCACTTTAATTGTAGAAAGAGATAAAATAGATATCCCTAACACACATATAACAGTTCATCACTGTTCACTTTAATTGTAGAAAGAGATAAAATAGATATCCCTAACACACATATAACAGTTCATGACCCCTAACACACATAAAACAGTTCATGACCCCTAACACACATATAACAGTTCATGACCCCTAACACACATATAACAGTTCATCACTGTTCACTTTAATTGTAGAAAGAGATAAAATAGATATCCCTAACACACATATAACAGTAGATGACTGTCCACTTTAATTGTAGAAAGAGATAAAATAGATATCCCTAACACACATATAACAGTTCATGACTGTCCACTTTAATTGTAGAAAGAGATAAAATAGATATCCCTAACACACATATAACAGTTCATCACTGTTCACTTTAATTGTAGAAAGAGATAAAATAGATATCCCTAACATACATATAACAGTTCATTACTGTTCACTTTAATTGTAGAAAGAGATAACATAGATATCCCTAACACATATATAACAGTTCATTACTGTTCACTTTAATTGTAGAAAGAGATAAAATAGATATCCCTAACACACATATAACAGTTCTTGACCCCAAACACACATATAACAGTTCATCACTGTTCACTTTAATTGTAGAAAGAGATAAAATAGATATCCCTAACACACATATAACAGTTCATCACTGTTCACTTTAATTGTAGAAAGAGATAAAATAGATATCCCTAACACCCATATAACAGTTCATCACTGTTCACTTTAATTGTAGAAAGAGATAAAATAGATATCCCTAACACACATATAACAGTTCATCACTGTTCACTTTAATTGTAGAAAGAGATAAAATAGATATCCCTAACACACATATAACAGTTCATGACCCCTAACACACAAATAACAGTTCATGACCCCTAACACACATATAACAGTTCATGAATGTTCACTTTAATTGTAGAAAGAGATAAAATAGATATCCCTAACACACATATAACAGTTCATGACCCCTAACACACATATAACAGTTCATCACTGTTCACTTTAATTGTAGAAAGAGATAAAATAGATATCCCTAACACACATATAACAGTTCATGACCCCTAACACACAAATAACAGTTCATGACCCCTAACACACATATAACAGTTCATGAATGTTCACTTTAATTGTAGAAAGAGATAAAATAGATATCCCTAACACACATATAACAGTTCATGACCCCTAACACACATATAACAGTTCATCACTGTTCACTTTAATTGTAGAAAGAGATAAAATAGATATCCCTAACACACATATAACAGTTCATCACTGTTCACTTTAATTGTAGAAAGAGATAAAATAGATATCCCTAACACACATATAACAGTTCATCACTGTTCACTTTAATTGTAGAAAGAGATAAAATAGATATCCCTAACACACATATAACAGTTCCTGACTGTCCACTTTAATTGTAGAAAGAGATAAAATAGATATCCCTAACACACATATAACAGTTCATCACTGTTCACTTTAATTGTAGAAAGAGATAAAATAGATATCCCTAACACACATATAACAGTTCATCACTGTTCACTTTAATTGTAGAAAGAGATAAAATAGATACCCCTAACACACATATAACAGTTCATCACTGTTCACTTTAATTGTAGAAAGAGATAAAATAGATATCCCTAACACACATATAACAGTTCATCACTGTTCACTTTAATTGTAGAAAGAGATAAAATAGATATCCCTAACACACATATAACAGTTCATTACTGTTCACTTTAATTGTAGAAAGATATAAAATAGATATCCCTAACACACATATAACAGTTCATGACCCCTAACACACATATAACAGTTCATCACTGTTCACTTTAATTGTAGAAAGAGATAAAATAGATATCCCTAACACACATATAACAGTTCATGACCCCTAACACACAAATAACAGTTCATGACCCTTAACACACATATAACAGTTCATGAATGTTCAATTTAATTGTAGAAAGAGATAAAATAGATATCCCTAACACACATATAACAGTTCATGACCCCTAACACACATATAACAGTTCATCACTGTTCACTTTAATTGTAGAAAGAGATAAAATAGATATCCCTAACACACATATAACAGTTCATCACTGTTCACTTTAATTGTAGAAAGAGATAAAATAGATATCCCTAACACACATATAACAGTTCATTACTGTTCACTTTAATTGTAGAAAGAGATAAAATAGATATCCCTAACACACATATAACAGTTCATCACTGTTCACTTTAATTGTAGAAAGAGATAAAATTGATATCCCTAACACACATATAACAGTTCATGACCCCTAACACACATATAACAGTTCATTACTGTTCACTTTAATTGTACAAAGAGATAAAATAGATATCTCTAACACACATATAACAGTTCATAACTGTTCACTTTAATTGTAGAAAGAGATAAAATAGATATCCCTAACACACATATAACAGTTCATGACCCCTAACACCCATATAACAGTTCATCACTGTTCACTTTAATTGTAGAAAGAGATAAAATAGATATCCCTAACACACATATAACAGTTCATCACTGTTCACTTTAATTGTAGAAAGAGATAAAATAGATATCCCTAACACACATATAACAGTTCATGACCCCTAACACACAAATAACAGTTCATGACCCCTAACACACATATAACAGTTCATGAATGTTCACTTTAATTGTAGAAAGAGATAAAATAGATATCCCTAACACACATATAACAGTTCATGACCCCTAACACACATATAACAGTTCATCACTGTTCACTTTAATTGTAGAAAGAGATAAAATAGATATCCCTAACACACATATAACAGTTCATCACTGTTCACTTTAATTGTAGAAAGAGATAAAACAGATATCCCTAACACCCATATAACAGTTCATCACTGTTCACTTTAATTGTAGAAAGAGATAAAATAGATATCCCTTACACACATATAACAGTTCATCACTGTTCACTTTAATTGTAGAAAGAGATAAAATAGATATCCCTAACACACATATAACAGTTCATCACTGTTCACTTTAATTGTAGAAAGAGATAAAATAGATATCCCTAACACACATATAACAGTTCATGACTGTCCACTTTAATTGTAGAAAGAGATAAAATAGATATCCCTAACACATATATAACAGTTCATCACTGTTCACTTTAATTGTAGAAAGAGATAAAATAGATATCCCTAACACACATATAACAGTTCATGACCCCTAACACACATATAACAGTTCATGACCCCTAACACCCATATAACAGTGCATGACTGTTCACTTTAATTGTAGAAAGAGATAAAATAGATATCCTTAAAACACATATAACAGTTCATCACTGTTCACTTTAATTGTAGAAAGAGATAAAATAGATATCCCTAACACACATATAACAGTTCATGACCCTTAACAAACATATAACAGTTCATGACTGTTCACTTTAATTGTAGAAAGAGATAAAATAGATATCCCTAACACACATATAACAGTTCATCACTGTTCACTTTAATTGTAGAAAGAGATAAAATAGATATCCCTAACACACATATAACAGTTCATGACCCCTAACACACATATAACAGTTCATGACCCCTAACACCCATATAACAGTTCATGACTGTTCACTTTAATTATAGAAAGAGATAAAATAGATATCCCTAACACACATATAACAGTTCATGACCACTAACACACATATAACAGTTCATGACCCCTAACACCCATATAACAGTTCATGACTGTTCACTTTAATTGTAGAAAGAGATAAAATAGATATCCCTAACACACATATAACAGTTCATCACTGTTCACTTTAATTGTAGAAAGAGATAAAATAGATATCCCTAACACACATATAACAGTTCATCACTGTTCACTTTAATTGTAGAAAGAGATAAAATAGATATCCCTAACACACATATAGCAGTTCATGACTGTTCACTTTAATTGTAGAAAGAGATAAAATAGATATCCCTAACACACATATAACAGTTCATCACTGTTCACTTTAATTGTAGAAAGAGATAAAATAGATATCCCTAACACACATATAACAGTTCATCACTGTTCACTTTAATTGTAGAAAGAGATAAAATAGATATCCCTAACACACATATAACAGTTCATCACTGTTCACTTTAATTGTAGAAAGAGATAAAATAGATATCCCTAACACACATATAACAGTTCATGACCCCTAACACTCATATAACAGTTCATTACTGTTCACTTTAATTGTAGAAAGAGATAAAATAGATATCCCTAACACACATATAACAGTTCATGACTGTTCACTTTAATTGTAGAAAGAAATAAAATAGATATCCCTAACACACATATAACAGTTCATGACCCCTAACACACATATAACAGTTCATGACCCCTAACACACATATAACAGTTCATCACTGTTCACTTTAATTGTAGAAAGAGATAAAAATAGATATCCCTAACACACATATAACAGTTCATTACTGTTCACTTTAATTGTAGAAAGATATAAAATAGATATCCCTAACACACATATAACAGTTCATGACCCCTAACACACATATAACAGTTCATCACTGTTCACTTTAATTGTAGAAAGAGATAAAATAGATATCCCTAACACACATATAACAGTTCATGACTGTTAACTTTAATTGTAGAAAGAGATAAAATAGATATCCCTAACACACATATAACAGTTCATCACTGTTCACTTTAATTGTAGAAAGAGATAAAATAGATATCTCTAACACACATATAACAGTTCATGAATGTACACTTTAATTGTAGAAAGAGATAAAATAGATATCCCTAACACACATATAACAGTTCATCACTGTTCACTTTAATTGTAGAAAGAGATAAAATAGATATCCCTAACACACATATAACAGTTCATCACTGTTCACTTTAATTGTAGAAAGAGATAAAATAGATATCCCTAACACACATATAACAGTTCATCACTGTTCACTTTAATTGTAGAAAGAGATAAAATTGATATCCCTAACACACATATAACAGTTCATGAATGTTCACTTTAATTGTAGAAAGAGATAAAATAGATATCCCTAACACACATATAACAGTTCATCACTGTTCACTTTAATTGTAGAAAGAGATAAAATAGATATCCCTAACACACATATACCAGTTCATGACCCCTAACACACATATAACAGTTCATGACCCCTAACACCCATAAAACAGTTCATGACAGATATCCCTAACACACATATAACAGTTCATGACTGTTCACTTTAATTGTAGAAAGAGATCAAATAGATATCCCTAACACACATATAACAGTTCATCACTGTTCACTTTAATTGTAGAAAGAGATAAAATAGATATCCCTAACACACATATAACAGTTCATGACCCCTAATAACACACATATAACAGTTCATCACTGTTCACTTTAATTGTAGAAAGAGATAAAATAGATATCTCTAACACACATATAACAGTTCATGACCACTAACACCCATATAACAGTTCATCACTGTTCACTTTAATTGTAGAAAGAGATAAAATAGATATCCCTAACACACATATAACAGTTCATTATTGTTCACTTTAATTGTAGAAAGAGATAAAATAGATATCCCTAACACACATATAACAGTTCATGACCCCTAACACACATATAACAGTTCATCACTGTTCACTTTAATTGTAGAAAGAGATAAAATAGATATCCCTAACACACATATAACAGTTCATTACTGTTCACTTTAATTGTAGAAAGATATAAAATAGATATCCCTAACACACATATAACAGTTCATGACCCCTAACACACATATAACAGTTCATGACCCCTAACACACATATAACAGTTCATCACTGTTCACTTTAATTGTAGAAAGAGATAAAATAGATATCCCTAACACACATATAACAGTTCATCACTGTTCACTTTAATTGTAGAAAGAGATAAAATAGATATCCCTAACACCCATATAACAGTTCATGACCCCTAACACACATATAACAGTTCATCACTGTTCACTTTAATTGTAGAAAGAGATAAAATAGATATCCCTAACACACATATAACAGTTCATGACCCCTAACACACAAATAACAGTTCATGACCCCTAACACACATATAACAGTTCATGAATGTTCACTTTAATTGTAGAAAGAGATAAAATAGATATCCCTAACACACATATAACAGTTCATGACCCCTAACACACATATAACAGTTCATCACTGTTCACTTTAATTGTAGAAAGAGATAAAATAGATATCCCTAACACACATATAACAGTTCATCACTGTTCACTTTAATTGTAGAAAGAGATAAAACAGATATCCCTAACACCCATATAACAGTTCATCACTGTTCACTTTAATTGTAGAAAGAGATAAAATAGATATCCCTTACACACATATAACAGTTCATCACTGTTCACTTTAATTGTAGAAAGAGATAAAATAGATATCCCTAACACACATATAACAGTTCATCACTGTTCACTTTAATTGTAGAAAGAGATAAAATAGATATCCCTAACACACATATAACAGTTCATGACTGTCCACTTTAATTGTAGAAAGAGATAAAATAGATATCCCTAACACATATATAACAGTTCATCACTGTTCACTTTAATTGTAGAAAGAGATAAAATAGATATCCCTAACACACATATAACAGTTCATGACCCCTAACACACATATAACAGTTCATGACCCCTAACACCCATATAACAGTGCATGACTGTTCACTTTAATTGTAGAAAGAGATAAAATAGATATCCTTAAAACACATATAACAGTTCATCACTGTTCACTTTAATTGTAGAAAGAGATAAAATAGATATCCCTAACACACATATAACAGTTCATGACCCTTAACAAACATATAACAGTTCATGACTGTTCACTTTAATTGTAGAAAGAGATAAAATAGATATCCCTAACACACATATAACAGTTCATCACTGTTCACTTTAATTGTAGAAAGAGATAAAATAGATATCCCTAACACACATATAACAGTTCATGACCCCTAACACACATATAACAGTTCATGACCCCTAACACCCATATAACAGTTCATGACTGTTCACTTTAATTATAGAAAGAGATAAAATAGATATCCCTAACACACATATAACAGTTCATGACCACTAACACACATATAACAGTTCATGACCCCTAACACCCATATAACAGTTCATGACTGTTCACTTTAATTGTAGAAAGAGATAAAATAGATATCCCTAACACACATATAACAGTTCATCACTGTTCACTTTAATTGTAGAAAGAGATAAAATAGATATCCCTAACACACATATAACAGTTCATCACTGTTCACTTTAATTGTAGAAAGAGATAAAATAGATATCCCTAACACACATATAGCAGTTCATGACTGTTCACTTTAATTGTAGAAAGAGATAAAATAGATATCCCTAACACACATATAACAGTTCATCACTGTTCACTTTAATTGTAGAAAGAGATAAAATAGATATCCCTAACACACATATAACAGTTCATCACTGTTCACTTTAATTGTAGAAAGAGATAAAATAGATATCCCTAACACACATATAACAGTTCATCACTGTTCACTTTAATTGTAGAAAGAGATAAAATAGATATCCCTAACACACATATAACAGTTCATGACCCCTAACACTCATATAACAGTTCATTACTGTTCACTTTAATTGTAGAAAGAGATAAAATAGATATCCCTAACACACATATAACAGTTCATGACTGTTCACTTTAATTGTAGAAAGAAATAAAATAGATATCCCTAACACACATATAACAGTTCATGACCCCTAACACACATATAACAGTTCATGACCCCTAACACACATATAACAGTTCATCACTGTTCACTTTAATTGTAGAAAGAGATAAAAATAGATATCCCTAACACACATATAACAGTTCATTACTGTTCACTTTAATTGTAGAAAGATATAAAATAGATATCCCTAACACACATATAACAGTTCATGACCCCTAACACACATATAACAGTTCATCACTGTTCACTTTAATTGTAGAAAGAGATAAAATAGATATCCCTAACACACATATAACAGTTCATGACTGTTAACTTTAATTGTAGAAAGAGATAAAATAGATATCCCTAACACACATATAACAGTTCATCACTGTTCACTTTAATTGTAGAAAGAGATAAAATAGATATCTCTAACACACATATAACAGTTCATGAATGTACACTTTAATTGTAGAAAGAGATAAAATAGATATCCCTAACACACATATAACAGTTCATCACTGTTCACTTTAATTGTAGAAAGAGATAAAATAGATATCCCTAACACACATATAACAGTTCATCACTGTTCACTTTAATTGTAGAAAGAGATAAAATAGATATCCCTAACACACATATAACAGTTCATCACTGTTCACTTTAATTGTAGAAAGAGATAAAATTGATATCCCTAACACACATATAACAGTTCATGAATGTTCACTTTAATTGTAGAAAGAGATAAAATAGATATCCCTAACACACATATAACAGTTCATCACTGTTCACTTTAATTGTAGAAAGAGATAAAATAGATATCCCTAACACACATATACCAGTTCATGACCCCTAACACACATATAACAGTTCATGACCCCTAACACCCATAAAACAGTTCATGACAGATATCCCTAACACACATATAACAGTTCATGACTGTTCACTTTAATTGTAGAAAGAGATCAAATAGATATCCCTAACACACATATAACAGTTCATCACTGTTCACTTTAATTGTAGAAAGAGATAAAATAGATATCCCTAACACACATATAACAGTTCATGACCCCTAATAACACACATATAACAGTTCATCACTGTTCACTTTAATTGTAGAAAGAGATAAAATAGATATCTCTAACACACATATAACAGTTCATGACCACTAACACCCATATAACAGTTCATCACTGTTCACTTTAATTGTAGAAAGAGATAAAATAGATATCCCTAACACACATATAACAGTTCATTATTGTTCACTTTAATTGTAGAAAGAGATAAAATAGATATCCCTAACACACATATAACAGTTCATGACCCCTAACACACATATAACAGTTCATCACTGTTCACTTTAATTGTAGAAAGAGATAAAATAGATATCCCTAACACACATATAACAGTTCATTACTGTTCACTTTAATTGTAGAAAGATATAAAATAGATATCCCTAACACACATATAACAGTTCATGACCCCTAACACACATATAACAGTTCATGACCCCTAACACACATATAACAGTTCATCACTGTTCACTTTAATTGTAGAAAGAGATAAAATAGATATCCCTAACACACATATAACAGTTCATCACTGTTCACTTTAATTGTAGAAAGAGATAAAATAGATATCCCTAACACCCATATAACAGTTCATGACCCCTAACACACATATAACAGTTCATCACTGTTCACTTTAATTGTAGAAAGAGATAAAATAGATATCCCTAACACACATATAACAGTTCATGACTGTTCACTTTAATTGTAGAAAGAGATAAAATAGATATCCCTAACACCCATATAACAGTTCATGACTGTTCACTTTAATTGTAGAAAGAGATAAAATAGATATCCCTAACACACATATAACAGTTCATGACCCCTAACACACATATAACAGTTCATCACTGTTCACTTTAATTGTAGAAAGAGATAAAATAGATATCCCTAACACACATATAACAGTTCATTACTGTTCACTTTAATTGTAGAAAGAGATAAAATAGATATCCCTAACACACATATAACAGCTCATGACCCCTAACACACATAAAACAGTTCATCACTGTTCACTTTAATTGTAGAAAGAGATAAAATAGATATCCCTAACACACATATAACAGTTCATGACTGTTAACTTTAATTGTAGAAAGAGATAAAATAGATATCCCTAACACACGTATAACAGTTCATCACTGTTCACTTTAATTGTAGAAAGAGATAAAATAGATATCTCTAACACACATATAACAGTTCATGAATGTACACTTTAATTGTAGAAAGAGATAAAATAGATATCCCTAACACACATATAACAGTTCATCACTGTTCACTTTAATTGTAGAAAGAGATAAAATAGATATTCCTAACACATATATAACAGTTCATGAATGTTCACTTTAATTGTAGAAAGAGATAAATTAGATATCCCTAACACACATATAACAGTTCATGACCCCTAACACACATATAACAGTTCATCACTGTTCACTTTAATTGTAGAAAGAGATAAAATAGATATCCCTAACACACATATAACAGTTCATGACCCCTAACACACATATAACAGTTCATCACTGTTCACTTTAATTGTAGAAAGAGATAAAATATATATCCCTAACACACATATAACAGTTCATCACTGTTCACTTTAATTGTAGAAAGAGATAAAATAGATACCCCTAACACACATATAACAGTTCATCACTGTTCACTTTAATTGTAGAAAGAGATAAAATAGATATCCCTAACACACATATAACAGTTCATCACTGTTCACTTTAATTGTAGAAAGAGATAAAATAGATATCCCTAACACACATATAACAGTTCATGACCCCTAACACACATATAACAGTTCATGACCCCTAACACACATATAACAGTTCATCACTGTTCACTTTAATTGTAGAAAGAGATAAAATAGATATCCCTAACACACATATAACAGTTCATTACTGTTCACTTTAATTGTAGAAAGAGATAAAATAGATATCCCTAACACACATATAACAGTTCATTACTGTTCACTTTAATTGTAGAAAGAGATAAAATAGATACCCCTAACACACATATAACAGTTCATCACTGTTCACTTTAATTGTAGAAAGAGATAAAATAGATATCCCTAACACACATATAACAATTCATTACTGTTCACTTTAATTGTAGAAAGAGATAAAATAGATATCCCTAACACACATATAACAGTTCATCACTGTTCACTTTAATTGTAGAAAGAGATAAAATTGATATCCCTAACACACATATAACAGTTCATGACTGTTCACTTTAATTGTAGAAAGAGATAAAATAGATATCCCTAACACACATATAACAGTTCATCACTGTTCACTTTAATTGTAGAAAGAGATAAAATAGATATCCCTAACACACATATACCAGTTCATGACCCCTAACACACATATAACAGTTCCTGACCCCTAACACCCATAAAACAGTTCATGACAGATATCCCTAACACACATATAACAGTTCATGACTGTTCACTTTAATTGTAGAAAGAGATAAAATAGATATCCCTAACACACATATAACAGTTCATCACTGTTCACTTTAATTGTAGAAAGAGATAAAATAGATATCCCTAACACACATATAACAGTTCATGACCCCTAATAACACACATATAACAGTTCATCACTGTTCACTTTAATTGTAGAAAGAGATAAAATAGATATCTCTAACACACATATAACAGTTCATGACCACTAACACACATATAACAGTTCATCACTGTTCACTTTAATTGTAGAAAGAGATAAAATAGATATCCCTAACACACATATAACAGTTCATTATTGTTCACTTTAATTGTAGAAAGAGATCAAATAGATATCCCTAACACACATATAACAGTTCATGACCCCTAACACACATATAACAGTTCATCACTGTTCACTTTAATTGTAGAAAGAGATAAAAATAGATATCCCTAACACACATATAACAGTTCATTACTGTTCACTTTAATTGTAGAAAGATATAAAATAGATATCCCTAACACACATATAACAGTTCATGACCCCTAACACACATATAACAGTTCATCACTGTTCACTTTAATTGTAGAAAGAGATAAAATAGATATCCCTAACACACATATAACAGTTCATGACTGTTAACTTTAATTGTAGAAAGAGATAAAATAGATATCCCTAACACACATATAACAGTTCATCACTGTTCACTTTAATTGTAGAAAGAGATAAAATAGATATCTCTAACACACATATAACAGTTCATGAATGTACACTTTAATTGTAGAAAGAGATAAAATAGATATCCCTAACACACATATAACAGTTCATCACTGTTCACTTTAATTGTAGAAAGAGATAAAATAGATATTCCTAACACACATATAACAGTTCATGACTGTTCACTTTAATTGTAGAAAGAGATAAATCAGATATCCCTAACACACATATAACAGTTCATGACCCCTAACACACATATAACAGTTCATCACTGTTCACTTTAATTGTAGAAAGAGATAAAATAGATATCCCTAACACACATATAACAGTTCATGACCCCTAACACACATATAACAGTTCATGACTGTTCACTTTAATTGTAGAAAGAGATAAAATAGATATCCCTAACACACATATAACAGTTCATCACTGTTCACTTTAATTGTAGAAAGAGATAAAATAGATATCCCTAACACACATATAACAGTTCATGACCCCTAATAACACACATATAACAGTTCATCACTGTTCACTTTAATTGTAGAAAGAGATAAAATAGATATCTCTAACACACATATAACAGTTCATGACCACTAACACACATATAACAGTTCATCACTGTTCACTTTAATTGTAGAAAGAGATAAAATAGATATCCCTAACACACATATAACAGTTCATTATTGTTCACTTTAATTGTAGAAAGAGATCAAATAGATATCCCTAACACACATATAACAGTTCATGACCCCTAACACACATATAACAGTTCATCACTGTTCACTTTAATTGTAGAAAGAGATAAAAATAGATATCCCTAACACACATATAACAGTTCATTACTGTTCACTTTAATTGTAGAAAGATATAAAATAGATATCCCTAACACACATATAACAGTTCATGACCCCTAACACACATATAACAGTTCATCACTGTTCACTTTAATTGTAGAAAGAGATAAAATAGATATCCCTAACACACATATAACAGTTCATGACTGTTAACTTTAATTGTAGAAAGAGATAAAATAGATATCCCTAACACACATATAACAGTTCATCACTGTTCACTTTAATTGTAGAAAGAGATAAAATAGATATCTCTAACACACATATAACAGTTCATGAATGTACACTTTAATTGTAGAAAGAGATAAAATAGATATCCCTAACACACATATAACAGTTCATCACTGTTCACTTTAATTGTAGAAAGAGATAAAATAGATATTCCTAACACACATATAACAGTTCATGACTGTTCACTTTAATTGTAGAAAGAGATAAATCAGATATCCCTAACACACATATAACAGTTCATGACCCCTAACACACATATAACAGTTCATCACTGTTCACTTTAATTGTAGAAAGAGATAAAATAGATATCCCTAACACACATATAACAGTGCATGACCCCTAACACACATATAACAGTTCATCACTGTTCACTTTAATTGTAGAAAGAGATAAAATATATATCCTAACACACATATAACAGTTCATCACTGTTCACTTTAATTGTAGAAAGAGATAAAATAGATACCCCTAACACACATATAACAGTTCATCACTGTTCACTTTAATTGTAGAAAGAGATAAAATAGATATCCCTAACACACATATAACAGTTCATCACTGTTCACTTTAATTGTAGAAAGAGATCAAATAGATATCCCTAACACACATATAACAGTTCATGACCCCTAACACACATATAACAGTTCATGACTGTTCACTTTAATTGTAGAAAGAGATAAAATAGATATCCCTAACACACATATAACAGTTCATCACTGTTTACTTTAATTGTAGAAAGAGATCAAATAGATATCCCTAACACCCATATAACAGTTCATCACTGTTCACTTTCCTGGCCCGATAAAAATTAAAAAATTAAGATGGCATGACTCTGTCATCGGTTTTTTTTGTTTGTCTTAACACGTGATATTTTTTATTCTGGATCGTACAAACAAAACTTAGCCTCTGAGATTTCTGTACAAATATGGTAAATACACATTTTAAATATTTATTGTGGTCTAACAAAACTCTATGTCTACATTCACGGGTCAAAAGTATTTCCATACTAAGATATTTCCCTTTATATTTCATATAAAACCCCTTATTTTCAAAACATTCTCCTGAAGTTATTCTTTATCCGATTTCGATGAAATTTTTTACTTTTAAAAGCAGAATTAATTGGAGTTTATCTTAATATTTTCATGTAATTTTTTCAAACTTTTATTTACAAACATTTATAATTTAAACACAAACGTAAATTCTCAATGTCACAATTTTCTATGATTACATAGCAAGATTTGGTGAAAAAATTAAACTTCCTGTTTAAATCATGTCTTAAGGAAAGTAGAAATCAAATTATATGAACATTTTAAAAAAGAAGAAACATTATCTATTTCTGTGTTTAATGCTGAAAATTTCATGAATATCGGAAAAGGACTTCGGGAGAATGTTTTAAAAATAAGTGGTTTTATATGAAATATATAGGGAGATATCTTACTGTGGACATACTTTTGACTCGCGATTGTACTTTGTCTTTCAATTCATTCATGTTTTTTCTTTTTAGATTAATATCTTTCAGACTACAGGTCAAGAATTTTTCTATTTCAAATAATGTTTTCCACCCTAACTACATGCAATATAATTCAGAAATACACCAAGATATAATACTAGTATCCATTTTATGTTTTCTTATCATTAGCTCCAAACTTTTTTTTGCCTTAAGGGAACAATATATTTAGATTGATTAATGATTTCTTAATATTAAATGGCAAAAATTTCATGCATATTTAGGATAAGAACAAGTTCAACAATATATATAAAAAAAATATAGAGAAATGAGGGAGGGAAGGGAAAACCATGGAAATGACCTTTGACTGTCACAACCATGGAAATGACCTTTGACTGTCACTGGAAAAGAATGGAGATTTCGGTAGACGAAGAAATTTACTTTTTGCAGTGGATATAATGAGCATATACCAATACTCTTTTCTGAAATCTACAAAAGAGGTCTTTAACGTGCAGGGACCATGACACTCTCTAAACATGTTACCCATTATGGTTCATAGTAAGGTAACCTGACAGCCCCCATTGAGAGGGCGCCTCCTCTCTGTCACCTGTGGACGTAGTAGGCATTTCTGGCAGTTGAGCCCTGGGAACTGTCACCAATACATGTAACTGTACATTTATTATACTTATTGACTGTCATACTCAAACTTACAGGTTGATATTTAAATGGCGCCGACGTGATTTGAAGAAAAGAAAAATCTAAACGATGGCTAGCAGGTATTTGTAATAGATAAAAATGGGAAGACTAATTATAAGAAAGTGTCATAGTTACTAAATAGTATAATCTTTTATCTAACTATCAGAAGTAGTGTTTCTTATTATTTGGACATTCTCTGTGTAGCTACCACATACACCAGTAAAAGTATCATACATGAAAAATGTGCTTGGTATTTTACCTATGTGTCGTCTGCTAAAAACATTCATTTACCTACAATTTTTAACACATAATTTATATATATATGTAATAATATATTTCTGTATTTTTTACAATTTTTTATGAGTTTTCATATTAGCAACTTCCACTTATTTGATAATTCATGGTTATGGTGTTTTAACACCACTATTATTGAAAGTGCCGTTAAACACCATAACCCTAACCTGACAATTCCTGTAATAAAAAATCTATTTTAATGGTTCTTTATTTATATTCGTGCACTGCATATTTTGTCTTAAACATGTGTAAAATATTCAATCTTTAATCGACATCCTTATTCATTTTTTTGGAAATCTTTCATAGATTCTGCAACAAAACAAGATTTGCTTTATGAAATAGCTTTAAAAAATTACAACTGCTGTCACTATCTATTTATAGAATGTAGAAATGTCTAAACATAACTACCATAAAAAAACATATCATTTTTTTTATGAATATGTAAAATTTTGAAATTATAATTGAACTTAAATTTACTTAAATCCTTGTTTCTATCTGTAATGTCATAATGAGTTTGACGTGACACATACTGACCGATTATTTTCAGCATTAGAGTCAGTCTGTTGATACTGACAATACCATTCAGTGAGATCAAATGAAAAATGTATAAATTACTGATAAAACTAAGTAATAATATATATAGAATAAAGGGCATTTTGTTTTCGATACTGACTTTATCAGGACCATTATCTGGCGAACCAGATAGGGTGAGCCAGATGATTGTCCTGATAAAGACAGTATTGAATACAAATAGCCCTTTATTTTGTTTATCGGTAATAAAAATCATTAAAGCGTTGGAAAAAAAAATTTTGCAGTTACAGAAAAGATTTCGGATCTAAACTATTTATTTCCATGCAAAATTTATTCTTTTTTAGGACTACTTTTTTTAGCATAATTTAGTTTGTGAAGCGTCATTCATTCAAACCGCGCGCGCTACATTTTCAGTTGAACAGGGCGTAATTTTCACCTTTCCTCAAATTTGTGCATATTTCTTGGATATTAACCCGAATAATTTGGAAATCGATTCATTTAAAATTGCAGTAAGTGAACATATATTATTATATTTTAAGAATTCAAACAGTTTTTTTTCTGTGTACACATGATAATGTGCAGCACACGTTGTGTATGCTGTGTCTCATCTCATGGTGTACTTTCGTTTTCAACAGGTAGAGATTCCACATACTTCCACCGGATATGTGTATTCATTCACATTTTAAGATAAAATCAACATCACATGCCGTGAGAAACATAATACCATCAAATAATGGTCTAGGCATAGAAAAGATTGTCATTTTCCTGGTTACTGGATAGTACTTTGTTTATGTTGAGTCTTAGTACTTTTTAGTAGCTGGTGTATATGGCAAATAGAACATCAAGACATCTAGATTTTTTTAGTTGATCATCTGCACATAGTTCATGTTGTATGTATTTTTGTAGATTTTGGCTACTGTATGGATCCATTCAGACCATTGTTCATTATGAATTTATGTATACCAGTAGCAGACGATTTCCTACTGGAAATCTCGCCAAGATGAGTGTAATTAATAGGGATTTACCGTGGAAACAAAGAGAATTATATTAATTTATTTTTTCTTCAAATTCAATTGAATATTTCATTGCAAACAACCGCATTTTACAATTTACTTCCCGAAACAGTGTGACATCATTGTTTTCATTAGCGACGGCCGACATTGACCTAGCACGATTGCGTCACAGTACATATCCTTCCGCATTGGTCAGCGCATGTCAAATGATGAACTGACCCAATAAATTTCTGATATGGTCTAGTATGTCAACCCTAGCTTTATCTATCGGCACACTTTAAAGGAATGCGGCACAAATTACCGATAAATTCAAATATAAAGGCTGTATAAAAGTCATAAAATCATATCATAAAAACAGCTATAATAGATAAAAAAAAAATTAAAAAACATTTAATTTTTTTTTTAAATAAATCTTTAGAAAATTCTAAATTGATAGCACCTACAATCTTTGTAAACAAATCTTTAAAAAATTGATGATATAGAAGGTTTGCCAAATGAAAAAATATGAAACTTAAATAAAGAAAAAATAGTACATATAAAACAAATCATAGACTCACGAAAACCTTCTTCTTAGATCTGTTATATATTCATGATTCTCTGTCAGTTTTCCATTGGATGCAATGACTGCCTGTTAAAATATAACATGTTGATAATAGGATTAGCATTATAGATATTTAGCACCACATTCAACAATAATTCAATTATATCATGATGATCAGATTTATTTATAGGTAGAGGAAACCATAATACGCAGAGAAAACCGGTAATTTATAATAAAACTTCATCACATAAGGTTGTACCAAGTACATTTCACCACCTGAATCTGTTGTTTAACATCATTGCAAAAAAATTATATAACTGATACTTCTCACAGACTTAATATAAATTAGTCATAAACATTTAAGGAAATTGAGAGACCAGAAAAAATAGGTCATTAATTTGTTGGAATCAAATATTGAACATAAAAATAGTAATAAAATATGGAAGGAAGTATAAATGTGTACTGGTTTAAATGCTACATACAGAGACGTGCAAAAAGTATTCGGTCACTGTAAGTTTTTACTATATATTTCATATAAAACTACATATTTTAAAAACATTATTCCAAAGTCGACTCTTGTTCGATTTTGATGATTTTTTTACCAACAAAGGCAGAATAAAATGTAGTTTTACACTGTAATTTTAGCATAATTTTATAATCTATAAATTTTATGAGTTCACGTCACTTCACGAGTTAAACACAAAACTAAATTTCGAACGTCAAAAAACACAATACAATGATAGTACATTTGAAGACAAATAATTTAAGTTTGTGTTTAAATCATGAATATTTAAAATCTGTGCTTCAAAAAAATATCATCAAAATCGAACAAGAATTGACTTTGGAATAATGTTTTGAAAAATTGTGGTTTTATATGAAATATACAGTAAAAATTTACAGTGACCGAATACTTTTTGCACGTCTCTGTATGTACATGTACCAGTAGATTGTCTATACAGTCAATCCTGTATTAAGAGGTCACCTCTAGGACAAAGAAAATATGATCTTATAAGAAAGGTGACCTCTTAAAAGAGGTTCGATTCATAAGAAATATTCTATGACAGGACAAGAAAAATGTGACCTTTTAATACAGGTGACTGCTTAATAGAGGTGACTGCTTAATAGAGGTGACCACTTAATAGAGGTGACCACATTGGCAGGTTTGACTGTATATCTTTATCCTATTTTCAGTGACTTACATTTTTTACAACAGGAGTTGTGTCAAAGTCTTCAAATGGTGTTGTAGCATCGGACTTCAACTGAAAAATAATTGACAAATTATACTATATATATGTTATCATCACATTTCAACAGGAGGTAAATAAGGCCTCTTTTATTGTCCTCTAAATATAGATTTTAAGCTAAGGTTAGGTTTATCATACATGATCACAAACAATTCATTATAGTGTTTTTTTAGGACAGGACTGGATTTGAATTTCATGAAAAAAGAACAATATTTAAATTATATAATTGTTTGTGCATTGTATGTACAGTGATACCTATCTACATCGAACCCTGAGTAAACCTAAAACCTGCCTAAACCCTGAGTAAACCAAAAACCTGTCTAAACCCCGAGTAAACTGAAAACCTGCCTAAACCCTGAGTAAACCAAAAACCTGCCTAAACCCTGAGTAAACCGAAAACCTGTCTAAACCCTGAGTAAACCAAAAACCTGCCTAAACCCTGAGTAAACCAAAAACCTGCCTAAACCCTGAGTAAACCGAAAACCTGTCTAAACCCAGAATAAACCAAAAACCTGCCTAAACCCTTAGTAAACCGAAAACCTGCCTAAACTCTGAGTAAATCGAAAACCTGCCTAAACCCTGAGTAAACCGAAAACCTGCCTAAACCCTGAGTAAACCAAAAACCTGCCTAGACCCTGAGTAAACCAAAAACCTGCCTAAACCCTGAGTAAACCGAAAACCTGCCTAAACCCCGAGTAAACCGAAAACCTGCCTAAACCCTGAGTAAACCGAAAACCTGCCTAAGCCCTGAGTAAACCGAAAACCTGCCTAAACCAGACACACTTTACAGTCCTATCTACAGTAAAACCTGCCTAAACCAGACACACTTTACAGTCCTATCTACAGTAAAACCTGCCTAAACCAGACACACTTTACAGTCCTATCTACAGTAAAATCTGCTTAAACCAAACATACTTTACAGTTCCATCTACAGTAAAACATGCCTAAACCACACACTTTACAGTCCCATCTACAGTAAAACCTGCCTAAACCACACACTTTACAGTTCCATCTACAGTAAAACATGCCTAAACCACACACTTTACACTCCCATCTACAGTAAAACCTGCTTAAACCAGATACACTTTACAGTCCCATCTACTAACTGTCTATGTAATTTGAACCTGTCTATAAAACCAAAGACCTGTCTAAACTGAACAAATTCTTCAGTCCTAAAGGGGTTCAGTTTAGACAGGTTTTACTGTATTAGAGTATAATACATACCATTTTCTGTTTATGGTAAACATCCTTTTACCATAGTCATGCCGATGGTCGTGATCCTATGGTAGTTGGATTTACAACTACCTGTGCAATCAGTGCCTATCACCACTTATGAGTTTGAATCCCGCTCATGGCGAGGTGTACTTGATATAATGCTATGTGATAAAGTTTATCAGTGACTTGCAACAGGTCAGTGGTTTTCTCCAGTTTTCTCCACCAATAAAACTGACTGCTACGACATAACTGAAATATTGTTGAAAGTGGTGTTAAACACCGTAACCCTAACCCTAATCCTTTTACCATGGAATAATGTTGTCCTTTACCTAATATAGTTAATTTATATTAGAACATCTAGGTAAAATTTCAGATTAACTGGCTTTCAATTGATCTGATTTTTCCCAACAACTATGAATTTACCAAATGTTCTTCCTAAAATCAAATCCTATTCTCATTTTGGTCATTAACCCTTTAAAACTGACTTGGTCAATAGAACACCAACTACATAAACTCTTTTGTATATGTTTCTTTTAATTATCATTTATTTTTTAAATAAAATTATTTTTTGGAGATTTGCTAATACATGGCACATAACATTTTACACTTACCATTTCTCTCATATAGGGATATAACAAACTACCAAAGAAATCTGTAGCTTCCTTTGGAATTTGTGCTGGCATGTTATCAATGGAACAGATCAATACACCATTTCCTGCAAAACTGAAAAAAAAACAAATCTTTTTGTCATACATCTTCAGGTCAAGTAATGGTCAAACTTTCAACTGATGTCATTCAAATCAGGTTTTTCATTTATCCTGACCCTCAAACACTGGTCATACAACATATAATAAACATGTTAAAAAATTCAATTTAATATTTTAGTAGGAAAACTGCAAGTTACCAGAAATATAATGCTTTATATTAATTTAGGTACAAGACCATACATTTTGAATAATTTTAATATCTTTTCTAATGAAATTAAGGTACGTTAAAGAAAAAAATAATAATCTGAATTATTTTGTCAGAAAAGCATACAATTCTTTTTTCTTGTTAAACATACAATTTTATTTCTACTTTTCCTTAAAATATGATTTAAACATAAAGCTTTTCTTTTACCATATATAACTACATGTATATAATCATTGGAAATTGTTGTGACATCGAGAATTTATATTTGTGTTTAAATCATAAATGCTTGTAAATAAAAGGTCTGGAAAAAATATATTAAAATAAGCTCTTATTAATTAATTCTGCTTTTAAAGGTGAAAAATTCAAGAAAATACGTTGAAAAATGACTTCAGTCGAATTTTAAAATAAGTGGTTTTATATGAAATAGATATGGACATATGTTAGTGCTGAAAGACTTTTAGGGGCCACATATGCAATCGGTGCCTATCCCCACTTACACTCAGGTGAGGTGTACTTGATACAACATTATATGATAAAGTTTGTCTGTGACTTGCGACAGGTGGTTTTCTCTGGGTAATCCGGTTTACTCCACGAATAAAGCTGACTGCCATGATATAACTGAAATATTGTTGAAAGTGGCGTTAAATACCATAACCCCCCTGAAAGACTTTTGACCTGTGAATGTATCTGTTTGAAAGTGATTGATTAATTTATTATAGTTTAACATCAAGCAAGCAATATTTCAGTTACTGGTGTATACATTACAAGAACAAGTTTACAAACAATAGGTATAAGGTGACATTAAAATTGGCCTATCTGGGCGGAAATCTTGATTGCCACAGGAAAAAGAAGATATAATGGATAGAGTTTAAAAATTTTGCATTTGCACAGGCCACAAACGACTATCCCTAACACTAATTGTTCATTAGGAGCTGATGCAAGTTGTCTTTTACGTAAAAGGAGTGTGGCATTATCTATACAAAAAACACTCATTTCTACCCTGTTCCGTGTCCTTGATTCATCTCACACGACTAGCACATGCTTCTTTCAGAGGAGTTGCACCTTGCAGCAGAGATACTACCTATATGTCTTATTTCTATACCACATGGAAGTATTTCTTATTTCAATAACCCAGGGAGGTTCCCTCAGGGAATGGAAAGTTTCCATCCGATAACAAATATGTGAAGAGACACATAAAAACAACAAAAAATAGTATTGATTATATTGTAGTTTAACATGGTTAATCAAAACCTTTTTTCACAGTGATCATGGTTTATAAAAAAAAACAATTAAGATTGACCTACTTTAGAGACATAGTGTAATATGTAAATTAAAAAGTGTTATAGACAATGATTGAATCAATATTCTACATAATCATAACAAAATTTATTAATCACAACTGCTAAGTTAATGTTAATTTTTTCCCAATATTTTTACATAGCATTTCAGCAATTTCTAATATAATATGCAAAAAGATAAGATATGCAGTCCTCACGATGAGCAGCGGTCCTCCGGCCCAAGACCAGTAAAACTTTGTTCGAGCCAGTAAATTGTTCAGTTTTTCTTCAGAACTATATAAAAATAAATTAAAGAATTTGATTCGGACCAGAAATTCAAATTTTCATTTCGAGGACTGGATATGTAATTATTATAGTTGTAAAAGTAATATTTTACACATAGAACAAGAAAAAGATAGATAAAATAAAACTGTGTATGGCAGATTAGAAAGCCTACCACTCACACTCAGGAAATAACTCTTTTATCTATTATAAAGATATCAAATATTAATTACAATCATTGGAATTACATACACACCTTACTTTATTCCTGAAAAAGTTAGGAAAAATCGTACTCCTTATTGTCAATGGATATGAAAGCACTTTTCCTGATTTAGGTTTCAAATAGCCTAGATATATACATGTACATGTATGGGGCCGCCGTGGTCATGATCGTATGGTAGTTGGATTTACAACTATCTATGCAATCAGTGCCTTTCACCACTAATGTTGTGAGTTCGAATCCAGCTCATGGCGAGGTGTACTCTATACAACATTATTCGATAAAGATTGTCAGTGACTTTCGGCAGGTCAGTGGTTTTCTCCGGTTACTCTGGTTTCCTCCACCAATAAAACTTAATGCCATGATATAACTGCAATATTGTTGAAAGTGGCATTAAACACCATAACCCTAACCCCTGTACATACAAGTCAAAATCAGATTATAAAAGACAGAAAAATCTGCAGAGATTAAGTCATGAAATAAAAATCATTATAATCAGAGTTGGTGCACTTGATACTAAGCTCATTTAACAACATATTCAATGTCATTACAAATAGTGTTTAAAAGCTGTACAAACAGCTTGATACGAAGTCTTGTGGGTTTTCCCACTTCCAGAGCTACTTTCATGATGTTGCCCAAATGAAATTTGGGGAAATCTCTTAAAATAATAAACAAAAATTTCTCTACCAATGTCATTAGTACTAATACTAACAACACATTTTTTTCCAACTTGTCAATTTTCGCTTAATTTGTATTAATTTCACTACACCACCAAACAATGTTTTACTTTACTATACTATGAGATTGACAAAAAAAGAAAACAAAACAGAAAATAATTTTTGAATATATACCTGTCTGTTTCCTTATTTTGATCAGCATCATACAAACAAAATGGCTTGTCAATTGTTGTGCATTCATTCATGAATTCTATAGAACCTCCTGGATCAGCTGATATATCACAAATGGCTATAAGACGGTGAGGTAAATGTGGGCACCCCTTGCTGGATGGTATCCATGGAAACGACGTTGGCTGTAACAGGTTTTTGGCCTCTGGGATAGTTATCAGTCTAGGGGCTTCAGGTCCCCAGTAGATTCCGTTAATGATGACTGAAGCATAGGGGGCAATCTACAAACAGAATGAAATCCTTGGTTAATAATAGATACATATATAGAATAACGTCAGTTTTGAAGGTTGAGACAGACATTATCACTAGTATCACACTGAGTTCGATATTAGTGATATGTGTGTTGATACCTTCAAAACTGATGTTATTGTTTTTATCTGTATTAAACGTCATAATGTGAAGTCACACTGACTGATATTTTCCAGTATCAGAGTCTGTCTGTTGATACTGACAATATCACCCTGTGAGGTCAAAGGAAAGCAATAATATTCATAGATTAATGCATGCCCTTTTCCATATCAGGACTGTTATCATTCAGAGAGACCGATATCGGCCAGAGGGCTATAGCCCGAGGGTCGATATCAGTTGAGGGATGATAACAGTCCTGAAATGGAAAAAGGCATGCATTAATCTATTAATCACATAATTCAACGTTGAATTAAAAAGAACAAAATTAACTTCCCACACAAACACCAAACTAATATGGATATGAGTGATCGATATTGGTTGAGGTATGATAACAGTCCTGATATGGAAAAAGTCATGCATTGATCTATTTATAGAGAGGCTTGATTTCATGTTATCAGATTTTAGCCCCGATATCTGCCCATGGGCTGATATCGCTGTGGCACTGCCGTTGTTTACATATGGGCAAAATTTTCTTAATTGACATTATTACTTATAAGTATGCAATAATTAAATATTAATCCTAACTTGACAATGGATTTTTTTTATCTCTAGTAAAATAAAATACCAAATACAGATTGGTGAGTAACAACCAGGGAGGGAACCAGGATTTCACAACTATTATGGACTGAATTCTCCACTAAAAAGTCATAGATAAATAATTAGTATGGGTGGTGTAGACTGTCTATTTCAAAGTTTCAATAGTTTTTTAATTTATGAACAGTTTCTTTTAAAAAAAACCACAACAATCATTTCAACCTTTAATCTTCTGAGCTCAATTTACGATTTCAACCTTTAACCTTCTGAGTTCAACTAAAAATTTCAACCTTTAACCTTCTGAGTACAAGTGAAACATTAAATGACTTTCTTTCAGCATGATCTATAAGTACTTCAAGGTATAAATAGAACATTCCCAAATCAATTTTCAGTAAAACTGACATTTAATATTTTGATCTCGACATAAAATAAGTTTACCGGTAATAATAATATACATGTATTAAATTAATCAAAATGTGATTTTAATTCAGGATTAAGATGCTGTAATTCAGTCTTTAGTATATAATTAGAATAAAATATTATTTTAAATACAGATTAAATAGAGTATGATGATTTAATCTGGGTTTTTTATCTAAATAATTTAAATATCTTATTTAAACTTAGAACAATTTTTTAATAGGGTTAGCATTAGGGTTATTTCAGTTATATCATAGCAGTCAGTTTTATTGGTGGGGGAAATCTGAGTACCCGGAGAAAACCGATGACCTGCCCAAGTCACTGACAAACTTGAGCCATGAGAGAGATTCGAACTCACAACTTTAGCAGTTACAGGCACTTAATTGCATTAATAGTTGTAAATCCTGTAAATCCAACGATCATACAATCATGACCATGACAGCCCCCAATTTTGTTCAATAAAATATAATTTCCAATGAATCTAAAAACTCTGGGAATTTATGTAACATGTTTACAACAAACCTTTGTAGCAAATGTAGAAGCATATCTGGACGGATATTGTTCAAACTCTTCAGCGTTAAATTGTCCACCATCTTTTCGTACATAATGGTCATCTCTACTCACAACACAAATATACAGCTTGTTTGAGGCTATAAATAAAAACAATCATCTTTTTGATTGGAAGCAAATCTGTGCAGGCTTTTTTATTATTTTGTTTGTTTATATTTGTATTGCCATTGGAGATCCAGTTATCAAGAAGGGGGGGGGGGATCACATTAACCAGTTTAACCCTGCCACATTTTTGTGCCTGTCCTAAATCAGGACATGGATTTCCATCATCACATGTCATAGTTTTTTTGGTGTTCAGTAAGTTCAGTTAAGATGAGGGGTGAGTGTTTGTTTTGTTGATATTGGTGGAATTGATGACCATCACTGTTTAAACTTTCTTTTCATAATCTATAAAACATTTCAGTTCTGTAAAAACTTAACTAGCAATCAAGAATATAAACCAGAGGCTCTCAAGAGCCTGTATCGTTCACCTGGTTATAAAAAAAACCAATTGGTCCTATGTAAAAACTATGTCCTGCAGTGGTAGTCATCTTGGAATTACGATCAACATAAAAAACACAAAGTTTGTAAAGGACCTTCCAATGATTGATGCATAGTTTAGGTTCAATCAGTGCAATAGCTTCAGAGAAGAAGATATTTCTGTATTTTCCCCGATATGGTCCTGTGTTAATACTATGACCTGTGGTGGCAGCCATCTTGGATTTCCGATCGGCATAAAAAACAGAGGACCTTCCAATGATCATTCCTGGGCAGTTTGGTTTCAGAGAAGAAGCATTTTGAAACATTTTTCCCATAGGGTCCAATGTTAAACAAGTCCTGCCATAGCCGCCATTTTGAATTTCATATCAGAACAAAAAACGTAAAGTTTGTAGAGGACCATCCAATGAACATTCATGTACAGTTTGGCTTTAATCATATTTGTAGTTTCTGAGAAGAAGGCATTTGAACATTTTCCCATAGGGTCCAATGCTAATCTATGTCCTGCGGTGGTGGCCATCTTGGATTTCCGATCGGCATAAAAAACACACACCTTGTAGAGGACCTCCCAATGATCATTCCTGGGCAGTTTGGTTTCAATTATCCAAGTGGTTTCAGAGAAGAAGCATTTTGAAACATTTTCCCCATAGGGTCCAATGTTAAACTAAGTCCTGCCGTAGCCGCCATTTTGAATTTCATATCGGAACAAAAAACGTAAAGTTTGTAGAGGACCATCTAATGAACATTCATGTACAGTTTGGCTTTAATCATATTTGTAGTTTCTGAGAAGAAGGCATTTGAACATTTTCCCATAGGGTCCAATGTTAATCTATGTATTACGGTGGCGGCCATCTTGGATTTCCGATCGGCATAAAAAACATAAAATTTGTAGAGGACCTTCCAATGATCATTCCTGGGCAGTTTGGTTTCAATTGTCCAAGTGGTTTCAGAGAAGAAGCGTTTTGAAACATTTTTCCCATAGGGTCCAATGTTAAACTAAGTCCTGCCGTAGCTGCCATTTTGAATTTCATACCGGAACAAAAAACGTAAAGTTTGTAGAGGACCATCCAATGAACATTCATGTACAGTTTGGCTTTAATAATATTTGTAGTTTCTGAGAAGAAGGCATTTGAACATTTTCCCATAGGGTCCAATGTTAATCTATGTATTGCGGTGGCGGCCATCTTGGATTTCCGATCGGCATAAAAAACACAAAATTTGTAGAGAACCTTCCAATGATCATTCCTGGGCAGTTTGGTTTCAATTGTCCTAGTGAATTCAGAGAAGAAGCGTTTTGAAACATTTTCCCCATAGGGTCCAATGTTAAACTAAGTCCTGCCATAGCCGCCATTTTGAATTTCATATCGGAACAAAAAACGTAGAGTTTGTAGAGGACCATCCAATGAACATTCATGTACAGTTTGGCTTTAATAATATTTGTAGTTTCTGAGAAGAAGGCATTTGAACATTTTCCCATAGGGTCCAATGTTAATCTATGCATTGCGGTGGCAGCCATCTTGGATTTCCGATCGACATAAAAAACATAAACTTTGTAGAGGACCTTCCAATGATCATTCCTGGGCAGTTTGGTTTCAATTGTCCAAGTGGTTTCAGAGAAGAAGCGTTTTGAAACATTTTTCCCATAGGGTCCAATGTTAAACTAAGTCCTGCCGTAGCCGCCATTTTGAATTTCATATCGGAACAAAAAACGTAAAGTTTGTAGAGGACCATCTAATGAACATTCATGTACAGTTTGGCTTTAATCATATTTGTAGTTTCTGAGAAGAAGGCATTTGAATATTTTCCCATAGGGTCCAATGTTAATCTATGTATTACGGTGGCGGCCATCTTGGATTTCCGATCGGCATAAAAAACATAAAATTTGTAGAGAACCTTCCAATGACTATTCCTGGGCAGTTTGGTTTCAACTGTCCAAGTGGTTTCAGAGAAGAAGCATTTTGAAACATTTTTCCCATAGGGTCCAATGTTAAACTAAGTCCTGCCGTAGCCGCCATTTTGAATTTCATATCGGAACAAAAAACGTAAAGTTTGTAGAGGACCATCCAATGAACATTCATGTACAGTTTGGCTTTAATAATATTTGTAGTTTCTGAGAAGAAGGCATTTGAACATTTTCCCATAGGGTCCAATGTTAATCTATGTATTGCGGTGGCGGCCATCTTGGATTTCCGATCGACTTAAAAAACAAAAATCTTGTAGAGGACCTTCCAATGATCATTCCTGGGCAGTTTGGTTTCAATTGTCCTAGTGGTTTCAGAGAAGAAGCGTTTTGAAACATTTTTCCCATAGGGTCCAATGTTAAACTAAGTCCTGCCGTAGCCGCCATTTTGAATTTCATATCGGAACAAAAAACGTAAAGTTTGTAGAGGACCATCTAATGAACATTCATGTACAGTTTGGCTTTAATCATATTTGTAGTTTCTGAGAAGAAGGCATTTGAATATTTTCCCATAGGGTCCAATGTTAATCTATGTATTACGGTGGCGGCCATCTTGGATTTCCGATCGACATAAAAAACATAAACTTTGTAGAGGACCTTCCAATGATCATTCCTGGGCAGTTTGGTTTCAATTGTCCAAGTGGTTTCAGAGAAGAAGCGTTTTGAAACATTTTTCCCATAGGGTCCAATGTTAAACTAAGTCCTGCCGTAGCCGCCATTTTGAATTTCATATCGGAACAAAAAACGTAAAGTTTGTAGAGGACCATCTAATGAACATTCATGTACAGTTTGGCTTTAATCATATTTGTAGTTTCTGAGAAGAAGGCATTTGAATATTTTCCCATAGGGTCCAATGTTAATCTATGTATTACGGTGGCGGCCATCTTGGATTTCCAATCGACATAAAAAACATAAACTTTGTAGAGGACCTTCCAATGATCATTCCTGGGCAGTTTGGTTTCAATTGTCCAAGTGGTTTCAGAGAAGAAGCGTTTTGAAACATTTTTCCCATAGGGTCCAATGTTAAACTAAGTCCTGCCGTAGCCGCCATTTTGAATTTCATACCGGAACAAAAAACCTTGAGATTGTAGAAGACCGTCCAATGAACATTCATGTACAGTTTGGCTTTAATCATATTTGTAGTTTCTGAGAAGAAGGCATTTGAACATTTTCCCATAGGGTCCAATGTTAATCTATGTCCTGCGATGGCGGCCATCTTGGATTTCCGATCGGCATAAAAAACAGAAAATTTGTAGAGGACCTTCCAATGATCATTCCTGGGCAGTTTGGTTTCAACTGTCCAAGTGGTTTCAGAGAAGAAGCATTTTGAAACATTTTTCCCATAGGGTCCAATGTTAAACTAAGTCCTGCCGTAGCCGCCATTTTGAATTTCATATCGGAACAAAAAACCTTGAGATTGTAGAAGACCGTCCAATGAACATTCATGTACAGTTTGGCTTTAATCATATTTGTAGTTTCTGAAAAGAAGGCATTTGAACATTTTCCCATAGGGTACAATGTTAATCTATGTATTGCGATGGCGGCCATCTTGGATTTCCGATCGGCATAAAAAATAAAAACTTTGTAGAGGACCTTCCAATGATCATTCCTGGGCAGTTTGGTTTCAACTGTCCAAGTGGTTTCAGAGAAGAAGCATTTTGAAACATTTTTCCCATAGGGTCCAATGTTAAACTAAGTCCTGCCGTAGCCGCCATTTTGAATTTCATATCAGAACAAAAAACCTTGAGATTGTAGAAGACTGTCCAATGAACATTCATGTACAGTTTGGCTTTAATCATATTTGTAGTTTCTGAAAAGAAGGCATTTGAACATTTTCCCATAGGGTCCAATGTTAATCTATGTCCTGCGATGGCGGCCATCTTGGATTTCCGATCGGCATAAAAAACAGAAACTTGGTAAAGGACATTCCAATGATCATTCATTTACAGTTTGGGTTCAGTCAGTTCATTAGTTTCAGAGAAGAAGATCTTTGAAATTTCAGCCAATCAGAGCATATTATTGGCCCTGGCAGCCATATTGAATATCCGACTGGAACGAAAAACAGTAACTTTGTAGAGGACCATCCAAGGAACATTCCTGCTAAGTTTGGTTCCAATCGGCCAAGTGGTTTCGGAGAAGAAGCTTGAAATGTGAAAAGTTTACAGACGACAGACAACAGACAACAGACGACGGACGACGGACGCCAAGTGATGGCAATAGTTCACCTGGACCTTTGGTCCAGGTGAACTAAAAACTATTTCTTCTACCTTAAATATTAAAAAGAAACCATCATAAAGAAAGATAATTAAAAAGTTGGCATGCGGTGAAATATTTCTCCAATTACGAATTATACCTCAAACCAGAGGCTCTCAAGAGCCTGTATCGTTCACCTGGTAATAAAAAAAAACAATTGGTCCTATGTAAAAACTATGTACTGCAGTGGTAGTCATCTTGGAATTACGATCAACATAAAAAACACAAAGTTTGTAAAGGACCTTCCAATGATTGATGCACAGTTTAGGTTCAATCAGTGCAATAGCTTCAGAGAAGAATATATTTCTGTATTTTCCCCATATGGTTCTGTGTTAATACTATGACCTGTGGTGGCAGCCATCTTGGATTTCCGATCGGCATAAAAAACACACACCTTGTAGAGGACCTTCCAATGATCATTCCTGGGCAGTTTGGTTTCAACTGTCCAAGTGGTTTCAGAGAAGAAGCATTTTGAAACATTTTTCCCATAGGGTCCAATGTTAAACTAAGTCCTGCCGTAGCCGCCATTTTGAATTTCATATCAGAATAAAAAACGTAAATTTTGTAGAGGACCATTCAATGAACATTCATGTACAGTTTGGCTTTAATCATATTTGTAGTTTCTGAGAAGAAGGCATTTGAACATTTTCCCATAGGGTCCAATGTTAATCTATGTCCTGCGGTGGTGGCCATCTTGGATTTCCGATCGGCATAAAAAACACACACCTTGTAGAGGACCTTCCAATGATCATTCCTGGGCAGTTTGGTTTCAATTATCCAAGTGGTTTCAGAGAAGAAGCGTTTTGAAACATTTTCCCCATAGGGTCCAATGTTAAACTAAGTCCTGCCGTAGCCGCCATTTTGAATTTCATACCGGAACAAAAAACGTAAAGTTTGTAGAGGACCATCCAATGAACATTCATGTACAGTTTGGCTTTAATCATATTTGTAGTTTCTGAGAAGAAGGCATTTGAATATTTTCCCATAGGGTCCAATGTTAATCTATGTCCTGCGGTGGCGGCCATCTTGGATTTCCGACCGGCATAAAAAACAGAAAATTTGTAGAGGACCTTCCAATGATCATTCCTGGGCAGTTTGGTTTCAACTGTCCAAGTGGTTTCAGAGAAGAAGCATTTTGAAACATTTTTCCCATAGGGTCCAATGTTAAACTAAGTCCTACCGTAGCCGCCATTTTGAATTTCATATCGGAACAAAAAACCTTAAGATTGTAGAGGACCATCCAATGAACATTCATGTACAGTTTGGCTTTAATCATATTTGTAGTTTCTGAGAAGAAGGCATTTGAACATTTTCCCATAGGGTCCAATGTTAATCTATGTATTGCGGTGGCGGCCATCTTGGATTTCCGATCGGCATAAAAAACATAAAATTTGTAGAGGACCTTCCAATGATCATTCCTATGCAGTTTGGTTTCAATTATCCAAGTGGTTTCAGAGAAGAAGCGTTTTGAAACATTTTCCCCATAGGGTCCAATGTTAAACTAAGTCCTGCCGTAGCCGCCATTTTGAATTTCATACCGGAACAAAAAACGTAAAGTTTGTAGAGGACCATCTAATGAACATTCATGTACAGTTTGGCTTTAATCATATTTGTAGTTTCTGAGAAGAAGGCATTTGAATATTTTCCCATAGGGTCCAATGTTAATCTATGTATTGCGGTGGCGGCCATCTTGGATTTCCGATCGGCATAAAAAACAGAAAATTTGTAGAGGACCTTCCAATGATCATTCCTGGGCAGTTTGGTTTCAACTGTCCAAGTGGTTTCAGAGAAGAAGCATTTTGAAACATTTTTCCCATAGGGTCCAATGTTAAACTAAGTCCTGCCGTAGCAGCCATTTTGAATTTCATATCGGAACAAAAAACCTTAAGATTGTAGAGGACCATCCAATGAACATTCATGTACAGTTTGGCTTTAATCATATTTGTAGTTTCTGAGAAGAAGGCATTTGAACATTTTCCCATAGGGTACAATGTTAATCTATGTCCTGCGGTGGCGGCCATCTTGGATTTCCGATCGGCATAAAAAACAGAAAATTTGTAGAGGACCTTCCAATGATCATTCCTGGGCAGTTTGGTTTCAACTGTCCAAGTGGTTTCAGAGAAGAAGCATTTTGAAACATTTTTCCCATAGGGTCCAATGTTAAACTAAGTCCTGCCGTAGCAGCCATTTTGAATTTCATATCGGAACAAAAAACCTTAAGATTGTAGAGGACCATCCAATGAACATTCATGTACAGTTTGGCTTTAATCATATTTGTAGTTTCTGAGAAGAAGGCATTTGAACATTTTCCCATAGGGTACAATGTTAATCTATGTCCTGCGATGGCGGCCATCTTGGATTTCCGATCGGCATAAAAAACAGTAACTTGGTAAAGGACATTCCAATGATCATTCCTTTACAGTTTGGGTTCAGTCAGTTCATTAGTTTCAGAGAAGAAGATCTTTGAAATTTCAGCCAATCAGAGCATATTATTGGCCCTGGCAGCCATATTGAATATTCGACTGGAACGAAAAACAGTAACTTTGTAGAGGACCATCCAAGGAACATTCCTGCTAAGTTCGGTTCCAATCGGCCAAGTGGTTTCGGAGAAGAAGCTTGAAATGTGAAAAGTTTACAGACGACAGACGACAGACTACAGACGACAGACGACGGATGCCAAGTGATGGCAATAGTTCACCTGGACCTTTGGTCCAGGTGAACTAAAAACGGCATTGTCATAATTTGGTCTTAATTTATGGTACAAGGATGTGCTTTGCAAAGTTTTGACCTTTTTATCTAAGACATCAGCATATCTGGCATGCATCCAGGATATGTACAATGAAAGATGAACACAGGATTTACACAGACATCGTGTTCTTTGTATTTGATCTCGATCTACTTTATTAGGTTTAAATAAAATACCTTGTCTTTTGTATGAACAATTATTTATATACACGACTATATGGTTTAAAAGGAATATATTACTTGGCTCTATTCTAAGCTTGTCTTATTATTTGGTATGTTAATTTGTCAAGTACGCACATGTGTTTACCAAGAAGCTAATTGTATTGATTGATCAATTAAAAAGTAATATTTTTTTTTATTAGAATTACCATGCAGAGTCAGTGTGTTTTAAATCGGTCATCCAATCAGGATGCTCATTATTCTTGTCCAAGATAAAAATACATCGCTAAAGTAAATTTACCTGTGGTTTCAGAGTAGAAGATTTTTAGAAATCTAACATAAAATTTCCCCACTTCAACTCGTAAATTTACATAGAAATCGGAGATATTTCGTCATAAAACTTCACACATGGTTTTGTCTATCATATTTCTTGAAGACAAACATAAAATTTTATAGCATTTATCAATATTTTATGAGTATCAACAGTTTTTTCAACACCGTATCTGTTTCTCGATACAGCCGCCCGATTACAGTGACCAATGACCCAGATTAGCAGATCTCAGCAGTTTTTTTCTGAATAAGGTTGTTTAAATATGACAGAAATATAAAGCTTGTTTTTAACTACCTCTTAAGGGAACCCTGGGTATAGCTGTAGGATTTATTTTCTCCATTGAGAGGTAAAACTCACATGAATTTGAAAAGGTGGTCAACTTGTTGTATAAGTCAAATCAAATACATTTATTTTTTATACACAACTCACACCTTTAGCAATAGAACATATTTGAGTGTTTATTGATGATTTCTACATTTTCTCTATGATCTTTGTTTTTACAACCTTTCTCTCACTCAGTGTTACTGAATACATCACATAGGAACAATTTTAACATTAAATAACTTACCACCATTTTCAGCCACTTTAGGCAAGTGCTCTGGTTCAATATACTCATGTGGGAATTCTTGAAAAACTTGCTGTGCTCCCTAAACAAATCAAATGCACTGTATTATATTTAATAGGTTTTTCTTGTTTTGTTTCGCAACTTACAATCTACCAATGTCCAAAAATTAGTCCAAATATAGAACTTTCTAGGATACTGATCACCAAAACTACTGATAACTTGAGAACACATGTCATCAGTTTACTGAATAACTCAATCAGAAAATAATTAGGTTAGTTATGTGTTAATCATATATCCCTTTAAGCTTCCTGTAGCTGTATTTCACAATAAAACTTTCAATGGAACAGCCTATACTGTGACCACCAAAGACAAAACATTAAAAAAAGAATTTTCAAAATATGATTACTGTCCAACAAAACCAGTAGCAGCAGTAATTTATGTAACCATGGTAATTGAAGATAAAGATTTACTAGGACTTCATGGTAATCAAAGGTAATGATTTACTAGGACTTCATGGTAATCGAAGGTAATGATTTACTAGGACTTCATGGTAATCAAAGGTAATGATTTACTAGGACTTCATGGTAATCAAAGGTAACGATTTACTAGGACTTCATGGTAATCGAAGGTAATGATTTACTAGGACTTCATGGTAATCAAAGGTAATGATTTACTAGGACTTCATGGTAATCGAAGGTAATGATTTACTAGGACTTCATGGTAATCGAAGGTAATGATTTACTAGGACTTCATGGTAATCAAAGGTAATGATTTACTAGGACTTCATGTTTCATAAAGTAAAACTTCAATCCCAAATAAAGTTTTGAAAAATAAGAAAAGCTAATAGTTACAGCATTTTATAATTTTAACATGACAATAGAACATTTGCACATTTCTGACATTGATTTTAAATTAGAGGTTTATTTTTTCTCGTAATCCGTTTAACTTGTAAATTTTCCATTGCTATGTAATTCTCCTCTGATTTTTTTATAGGGTTCAAATACCTTCAAACTAGGAGAATATTATACTCAAATTTGCTTTACTTTCCATTTGGCTTTTGGTAGCACTGGTACATACATTTTCCCCCATCATAAGGGAAATAACTCGTATAAAAAAAGTATAAAAATGGATACTTTTAAAATCAAATAGGGAAATAGGGAATGTTCAAAAGTCTATTGTTCAAGCTCCATAAGTAAAATATATTTTTAATACTCCAACATTTCAAGTATATCTCTAAACAATAAAGGTTTAGGTTTATAGCGTATAATGATCTTTCAACAATATTTCAGTTATATCGTGGTGGTCAGTTTTATTGATGGAGGAAACCGTAATACCTGGAGAAAACCACTGACCTGTTGTAAGTTACTGACAAACTTTATCACATAATGTTGTTTTTCCTGAGTGGGATTCGAACTCACAACGTCAGTGGTGATAGGTACTGATTGCATAGGTAATTGTAAATCCAACTACCATACGATCACGACCACGATGGCCCCTCTAAAAGCAATAAAGAAGTCTGGAGATTGATGGAGATGTTGTATGTTATTCAGCTACCAGACAGGGTATATAATGTGACATTACCGGCTTAGGTTCTATATTCCCTGAGGCACAACCGAAGGGAATAAATATCCTAAGCCGGGAATGTCACATTATATACCCTGTCTGATAGCTGAATAACAGATCTATATTACGGATTTAACCATTGTTTTTTTTTAATACAGAATAGAACCGTATTAAATATATTTGTGTCTTTTATTTTCATTTTTCATATTTCTAGATGTCCTTTTCAGTACCTTTGACGTGATTCTTCAATGACGTCAAAATATCTGTCACATCATATTTCATTCTCATGAAGGAAAATACTGTATTAAATTTCTAAATCAATACAATTTCATATTTAGTAAATTTTATAAACTTTAACAATGGGTTTGCGAAACAGTTTCAATAATTTAAATAACAACATGTAAATAAAACCTTGGTATGGCCCCATGACGTCGAAAGTTTTCAAGCCTCAACGTTTTGTTCATTGAGATGTTCATCACGTTATGGTACAGCCGTGGAACATATGAGTTTGCTGAATCGATCAGGTATTTGTGACAGAATTATCTGTTGTAATATTTTTTTTGTTCATACAGCCGTTTTGAGTTTAAAAACAGCATTTAATTTGGTAAAAATACATTTATCATTCCGTATTATTCTATTGATGCAATGAAGCATAATTGTTTTGTAGTCCATGTTGTTATCGTTGTAGGAGACTGAAATATATACCCCGTCTGTTTTCCGAATATATGCTGACATTCATGGTTGAACGACCAATGAAAATTTGTGTAACAAACTAAATCTGTAATATATTATAAGATGTATGTTTTCAGCATTATATTACCTGAGAAACATTACCAGAGCCAGTAAATACAAAAACTAAAGGTCCAAGTGATTTTGGCATTCTATCTAAAGCTATTTCATATCCAGCATCTCGTACAGCTTGTCTAGCCTGTTCTGTGTTTCTGTAATTATGGCTAGGTCCAATATACTGAAGACAAAAAAGAAAACAAGGGATTTTCTTCCATTATTTTTAAACAAAAATGATATAACAGTGACACCTGTGAAAATACCCCAAAAATATTCAACAAGGCAGTATGATTTTTTTTTTGCTCTCTGCCTTTTTAATGTGTTTTGCTGCTGTTACCAACATTAAGATTGTGGTTATTGTAAACACAAATGAACAGTGCTTTAGTATTAGCATACTTTGATGTCTATTCCAAATGAAAAAGTTGGTCCCAACGATGGTTGATTAAAACACAGGTTTACAAGTCACTAACAAACTTTATCATATAAAGATATATTGAATACATCTCTACATGGGTGGGACTCATCGTAACCACTAGACTGCAAACATCCCTTATTTTGTTTAGAAATGCTACATGTTGATACACTGATGATATCATGTAAATTGTATCTATAATTGCTAGGCCCAGACTACAGAGGGAGTGTGTGAGTCATTGTTGTTATACTCATGAATACTGCATTCTTAGTGGCAAAACAGCAAATACCAATTTTGTTGCTTTGACCCAAAACAGGGACCAAATACACGATCTATCACACACAAGATGACCATGCTTACCATTACACCACAGAAATGGTTGCAAGACTATTGAGAACATCTAACTGATGACCTAATCCCAACAGTCTCAAACCATGGAGTATATTTAACTTACCATAAACGGGGTATGATGACCTAGTGCCAATAGTCTCAGTCCAAGACCATGGAGTATGTTCAACATCCCAGCTACTCCAGCATATACACCAAAAGCTACCACTCTGTGTCCTTTATCATCAACCATGCGTTCATAGTCTATCAACCTGATTTTCTGAAGTGTTTTCAAGCAAACTGGTATTATTTCTGAATTTACGTGAAATGAAATTTAGTGTGTTACGGAAAGTCATAAAGTCTACCTTTGATTACAATTTGATAAATCATTTAAGATGTGTTTCATGTTGTATTAACTTGATGGTGCATCTCCTCTCTAGGAATATTCAAGGAGCCAAAGCTATGAGTGTTCTAAGTCAATTTTATCTATTTTCAATTATTTTGTTGAGGTCAGATTTATTAGTGAAGGGTTAGGGTCAGGGTTATAATGTTTAATACCCCTTTCATTAATATTTCTATTATATCGTGGCAGTCAATTTTATTGGTGATGGAAACCACCGATCTGTCACAAGTCACTGACAACTTTTATCACATAAAGATGTATCGAGTACACCTTGCCATGAGTGGGATTCAAACTCACAACTTTAGTGGTGATAGGCACTGATTGCATAGGTATTTGTAAATTCAACTACCATATGATCACGACCATGATAGACCCTATAAGTGAAGGAAACCTGATCTAGTACCTCTAGTAAGGCAAAAGAGAAAAATCTATATGTTTCAGGTTTTCAGACAGACCCTATTCTTTTTACCTCTGACCACAACAATTGTTATTGATGAAAAAAAATGAACCAAAAAACTGCAATAATGTCTGAAATAGAAATATGGCTTCTAAGAATTAATTTTAACACAGCATCATTTATTTACAGCTTTGAATATTGAGCAGCGTGCTTATTTAAACTTAAATAGTTAGTTGTACAAATTGTTTGTGAAATTCTTTCTTTTTGAAGTTGAAATTTTAATAAAAAATAAACCATTACAAAGGTATTTCTGAAGGTTCTTAATAAAAAATAAAAAGTCCCATAGATCAAAATAACTTGCCACGAATAGGGACAATGATTATTCAATTGGAAATACCATTCAGATAACATTATAAATCCACTGAAATATGATAAAAGACGTTGAATACTGTACGTAGCATACATGAACTTGTTAAAGTATTGCCCCAAAAGAATATGATGATGGGGGTGGAGAACTGACAACATTTCTAGATGTAACATAGTAAAATATTTCTGTACATGTTATTTATAATGTACCAACCGTTTCTGTCATTTAAACACAATTATTTTTTCTTCTAAATTCTTGACCTACCTACCCTATTATTTGGACAGTTAAGTGTCATATGGTATTTTGAACCATTCAAAATACCATGGGGTTCAATTTACCATACAGAGGGGTTCATTTTCAATAAGGGGGTTCAATATACCATGGATGAAAATTGACACCGAGGTCAATATGCCATGGGGTTCAAAATACCATATGACACTGGTAAACTGAAACACACATATTATTTTCTTTGGCCTAATCCAGTAAGTCTTTTACAAACTTTATCATATAAAATTTCCAGTACATCTAACGAATCACAACATTAGTGGTGATAGGTACATATTGCATATATGAATCCAACTTTAATTTGTTGCAACAATATTTAATGAGTGATTGAGTGATTGTTGTTTAATGCCAACTCAGCAATTTTTCAACTATATCATGCAGAGATCAATTTAATTTCAATGAAATGAAATGATGAGGTCCGCTTTGTACTAGACCAACACGCTTTAGTTGGATATTTATAGTGCTAGCTCACTGAAACAATAGTCTGTGGATAGACATGTCGCCCCACTCGGACACATTATCCTGATTGTGAGCCAACCAATCTTTGCTCTTTTCTCCTTAATGCTGCGTGGTTAGCGGAGAAGCAACAGATACCAATTTAATAGTCTTTGGTTTGACCCGATCGTGGCTCAACCCCACAATCTACATCACCATTGATGCGGTTTAAAAAAAAAAGAGAATTATAGAATATAAATCATGAAACTTTATGGGTAAGCAGTTTTACCTTCTCTAAAATAGCATCTAATAAAGGCATATTAGCCTCCTGTGCTTTGATAGTATGAGAAAAAAAGGCATATGTCTTGTCTGGAATAAGTAAGTCTATAGGTACAGCCTTGACACCAATAACCAGGGAGGCTTCACTCATGTCTTCTTGTATCACTGCTCCAACTTTGGCATATTCCTGAAAAATGCCTAATAATTGAACTTTGAAAAAATAATTGTACAGTCAAACCTGTATTAAGAGGTCACCTTTGAGACAAAGAAAAAGTGGCCTCATAAGACAGGTGACCTCTTAAAACAGGTTTAATTCATATGAAATTTTCTATGACAGGACAAGAAAAGGGTGACTTTTTAATACAGGTGAATGAATGAACAGGTTTGACTGTACATGAAAGGGGCACTGGTTCAAATTTAATACAAAAAGTAAAAGTCAAGTCAATATCACTGATTTGTGTTCAAATTCTTACACTTAGTTTAAATGTAGGTTAATTTCTTGATCAATCATTTTTTGGCCTTTTAAACAATCTTAAAGAAATGGCTTCTTGTAAAATTGTGTCTTAATAGGCTTTTCAGGAAATTAGTAGTAATAATTTATAACTCAGTTAGCTTTAAATTGATTAAAACAAAAATATATTTTGTCCAATTTTGACATTTTCAAACATTCAAATGTGGGGGGGGGGGGGGGGGGGGGTTATGGTGTTCAACATTCAATTGGCAATGTGTTCATGAACACATTTTATAAGAAGTGATGTAAATAATTTGGATTAGAATTACATGTATAAATATATATATATATATATAGAGAGAGAGAGAGAGAGAGATATATGAATATCATGTGGAATGGCTTTTTGCCAATTTAAATTTTGCATGCAAATGTTAAAGTTCGTGTAAACCTACAGTTAAATGCCCATAATCTGATTATATCTAAAGACTAAAGGTATACATGTATACATTTGTCCTATAAATAGAAAAAAATTATATTTAAATATAACAATAATCAGCATTTTTTTTTAATATTAATTACCGTAACAGAAAATATATACTCATTTTTGTTTTTGTTTTGTTTCCACAATTAAAATTTGTTGAAACTGACAATCTACATGTCAAACAAGTGGGAATAGTTGAAATCTATATTGAAGCTTGGAATAAATTGTTCAGATGTGGTGACATGTCCATTGCTGCATGATGGTTTCACTGAGCTAGTGATACAGTAGACATTCAGTTTAATAAATACAAACTGACAGTCTGACATCTGATGTATCATATGGTCATGGCTTGTACATTTTTTTGTACCAGTATATAAAAATATCTTATTGGTGTTAAAATCCATATTGTCACTAATTACTGCTATTAAAATCAATGTTGTCTCTAACTAATATCAGAATAGCTTTCATTACTATTTAGTAGCCTGTAAAACCTTTTAGACACATTCTTGCCTCTGCCCAGAGGAGAATAATACCAGTATAAAGCTAACACAATGCAACGTACACCTACAAACCAATCTTAATTTACATTGGATGTTTGCTATTTCTTTTTTTCTTTTTTTATTCTTGGCACTAACTTTCTTTCACTAACATCTATCAACATCCTGTTTGGGGTCATGTCAGGGTTCACATTTTCAATTGACCAATCAGTGATGAGCCTACTAGATCTTTAGGTATAAAATCTGAGTACCGGTACATGCCAAAAGCTGTTAATCGATATATTTAACTCTCTTGCATGTGATTGAACTGTCAAAGGTGAATGACATATTATCTGCAGTGTTCTAGCTAGGATTTCAAAAGGGCAGGGTGCTACTTCTGAAAAGGGCACTTTTATGCGTAAAAAAATGGCGGTCTTACACAATAACGCTAATCGTGACTTTATGCATTTAATATGAAAAATCTATTATTATGAACTAGTAACAGGTATGGAAAAAAACATCCACGTTAGTCACAAAGGGCAGGGCCCTGCTACAAATAGAGAAAAAGGGCAGGGCATCACTAAGACAACGGCAGGTGCTGCGCCCTGTAAAAACGGGCTAGCGAGAACACTGATCTGACATGACCCAAACGGAATGTCATTAGATGTTAGTGTATTGCCAAAGAAATATTTTTTTTAAAAGATACAACAAACATCTAATATAAATTAGATTGCCTACAAACCTGCATGTTATATGCTCTTCTGTTTGAAGGCTGAACTATGACTTTAATGCCTTCTTTCACCAATTTCCTGACATGACTTGGGGATAGAGGTGCTCTTCTTTCCCAGACATTAATTGTTTCCCTTCTGATAGCCAACACTCCTGGTAAGCCAGACATTCCCCTGGTAAATATGGAGCCATTTTGTTTGAGAATCTGTTTACACAATGACTGAGAATGAGTTTTCCACATTCTATTTCAATTCTGTAAAGTTTGTCTGAAATTGGAAATATTTGATAATAAGTTAATTTAAATATAATCTTTAAAAAGTTGCTTTGCTTTACCCAAACATGTACCAGCTAGTAAAGCTCACCTTCTACCTGTTTCTAAAGCTCATACAAATAAATTATATATTTTCTGACAATGTATGTATATATTGTATATATATTTAGGTATTCAACATACCATCTTACAAAATAATGTAAATTAAAATTCTAAGGAATTTTTTTACCCTTATTTTTTTAAAAATCAACAGATCTTAGTTTACTTATTCTGTACTCTTTATACAAAAATATCACTGTAAAATAAATTAAAAAACATCTTAAAGTATTACAATTACAAATGAAGCATTAAAAAAATAAAGAATACAATTACTATAAGTTATAAATTATGTATTTGTATAAATTAAAAAGTAGCAAATTTAACAAAGTAGATCATATTTATATACCAAGTACCATAAATACTGTTTAAAAAGCCTGTTTCTTCACAAACTCATTCTTCTTAAGATATAGGTGTTAAAAGAATACAACTTTACTGTTACCTGAAACTTTTAGGTACTTATATTTCATACAACTCATTGTCAGAAACAATCTATATTCAAGCATGAATGATATAACCAGAGGCTCCCAGGAGCCTGTAATCGCTCACCTGGATCAAAGCTGCTTTCAATAACAACGCAACTGCACTGTGGCGGCCATCTTGGCGGGAGAGCGCAACTGCCGGACACCATTTTGGAAGAGGACCATCCAATGACTATTCCATCTAAGTGCGGTTTTAATTGAGCTACTCGTTCCAGACAAGATGGTTTTTATGTGAATTTCACATAGGGTCCTATGTTAAACTAAGTACAGCTGTGCAGCCATCTAGGTCAGAGGGCGGGACCACCAGACACAAATTTGGTTCAGCGGTTTCGGAGGAGAAGATTTAAATGTGATCTTTTATCAAAATATGCCTAATTTGCATAATCGGTATAAAATTTCAAAAAAAAACCCCGAACATATGCTAAACTACTCCTTGCCATGTAGCTGCAGTTCAAATTTGAGCTCATTTTGACTTATACTAAAGCAGCAATGGACAATTGAAGAAATTTCTATTTATAGTAACAGCAGCCATCTTGAATGGAGGGCGGGGCTGTCGGACACAATTTTGAAAGGGAACCACCCAGGGACCATCCCTGCCATGTTTGGTTTAATTTGGTTCAGCGGTTTCAGAGGAGAAGATTTAAATGCGATCTTTTATCAAAATATGTCTAATTTGCATAATCGGTATATATCAGCTGAAAGAAAAATTTCACAGAAAAACCGGAATATATGCTAAACTACTTCTTGCCATGTAGCTGCAGTTAAAATTTCAGCTCATTTTGACTTACACTAAAGCAGCAATGGACAATTAAAATTTCATCCCCCCTTTTTTCTATTTTGAGCTTGGCGACCATCTTGGTTGGAAGTTGGGATCACCGGACACAATTTTGGAAGGGGACCATCCAAGAATCATTTCAGCAAAGTTTGGTTGAGATTGGTTCAGTAGTTTCCGAGGAGAAGATTTTTTTTAAATTTCATCCCCCCTTTTTTCTAATTTGCATAATCGGTCAAAATCTGCAAAAGTTCAAAGTTCATAAAAAATCCTGTAATACATGTTAAAAAGCTCATCATTATGCTTATACAGTTCAAATTTGGGCACATTCTGGCTTAAAATAGAGCAGTTTTGGCCATTTGAAGAAATTTCTATTTTTAGTAACAGCGGCCATCTTGAATGGAGGGCAGGGCTGTCGGACACAATTTTGAAAGGGACCCACCCAGGGACAATTTGGACAGCAACCATATTCCTTCATGCACATCTGCAGGTAGTGTACTACAACTGTGTAAAGTTTCACAAAACTCCAATAAGCCGTTTAGGAGGAGTTGCACTTACAAGGTACACGACCCCCCTTTTCGTGAAAGTATAAGTTGAATTATCTCCCCTTCTAAATTATAGACAGCAATGGTATTCCTTCATGCACATCTGCAGGTTGTGTACTACAACTGTGTAAAGTTTCATAAAAATTCAATAAGCAGTTTAGTAGGAGTTGCACTTACAAGGTACATGCCCCCCCCCCCTTTTCGTGAAAGTATAAGTTGAATTATCTCCCCTTTTAAATTTTGGACAGCAACCATATTCCTTCATGCACATCTGCAGGTAGTGTACTACAAATGTGTAAAGTTTCATAAAAATCCAATAAGTCGTTTAGGAGGAGTTGCGTTTACAAGGTACACGACCCCACTTTTCGTGAAAGTATAAGTTGAATTATCTCCCCTTCTAAATTTTAGACAGCAACGGTATTCCTTCATGCACATCTGCAGGTAGTGTACTACAAATGTGTAAAGTTTCATAAAAATCCAATAAGCGGTTTAGGAGGAGTTGCGCTTACAAGGTACATGGACGGACGGATGGACAGGGTGATTCCTATATTCCCCCCCAAACTTTGTTTGCAGGGGGTATAACAATTTCATATTTTATGTCAACAATATATATATTTTAAAAATGCCTCTGATAATGTATTGAGTCCTGGATCCTGTATTTGTTTTTATAGCTTGTATTTTTTCTAATTTTTTTTTTTTTAAGGTTATCTGTAAATCACTATTGCTGTTAAAATCATTATCAATCAATGTAATCAATTGTATAAAAATTTATGTTAATTGTTCTGCCTTAATGATTGGCAATAAAACATTTGTTTGTTGTTTGTTTTGTTTATAAGACACACAGTACCGAGATGTCCAGTACCGAGTACCGAGATGTCTCATATGTTCAGTACCGAGATGTCCTGATACCCATGTAATTTGTATTTACTAGTAGAGGCAACCATCCCAAAAGTTGTAAGTTTAATATGCTAATGCTGGTGGCGAGGTATGATAGCTGCTGCAACTTTGTTATAAACTTGTCAGTGATTCACTAGATCATTTAACAGAGGAAAAGTACAAAACATATATACAATAAGTCGACATCCGCTTTATATAGGTTGGTTTGTACATACATGTATCTGAAATGTCCCCACTTGCCTTTGAAAAAAATGTCTACCTTGTATTTTTCTTCTGTCAGAAATCATTGACTACCAGTACTAAATAAGGATCTCCTGTACTTGGCGATCACTAGTATAAAAATTTGTTCCAGTATTGTGAATTTTTTTCAAAATTTTGTACAATACTACCAGTAATGTAATTAAGATATTGGTATTGTAATTCAATTATGAAAATATGAAATTGCATGGATTTTTTTATAGTGTATTGGATTGCTTCATATTAGAAGGTTCATGTTATCAACTGTTGAAAAGCATACTAAAAGTTGTGTATCATTTTATTGGCATTTATAACATCGTATATAGTCGATTCAAAAGCTCACTAGAGCTTATGTTATGTGTTATAGATATTTCGACTTTAAATAAAACTTATTTGATTATTTGATTTGAGTAATACATCACAATACACAACAATCCGTTATGGATAGAGTCAAGATTATTATACAGCGACACAAGAACAACTACTTCAAGAACTGGTCTACCCAGGAACTAACATTTCCACAATACCTATTACAATACTTACTATACACAAGTAAAAAATTATTTTTTTAAATCACAATACTGGTATAAAAATTTGTGATTGCCAAGTACAGTATTACTATTGTACAAAATTTTGAAAAAAATTCACAATACTGGAACAAATTTTTATACTAGTGATCGCCAAGTACAGGAGATCCCTAAATAAAACGATACTGATAACATCACACAAAGGTTATATGTTTTAATGTCACAGATTTTTAGAACATTTATGTCCTTGTTATCAGACAAGATTTTCAAGGTCTGCAGGTCGAACATACGCACGTTTTTAACGAAAATTATAGCCTGTACAGCCTCTACAGACTACAGTAGAGTTAAAAAAAAGTATGACTATGTAGGAAAAGAACGCTTTCACTGGAAACGATTAAAATAAAAGAATATCTGGTCACTAACGTATATATTTGTTTTAATTCATACCCGTTTTGTTTCGTAGAAATTCCAAATATGTTTGTTGATATTTTCCAGTAAGGTGGGATAAATGCAACCAATCACGACTATTGACCGATTTTTAATCCAATCAAATGCAGAAATCAGAAACACACCTCCAATCGGTGAAGGACGTTTTATTCCGGTGTCCTATAATTATTAGCTACCATAATTATTAGCTACTTTTTGACGTTCGGAACTAGATTTTCGTAAACCACAAAGGTGTTCCAAATGATAGCCATGAAAATTAGCTACCTTAATAATACATTAAAAGTACTATGCCAGTTATTCCCCTTTTACCATGTTTTGATAGATTCTTGGTAATTAGTATTTTTGAACGAAAAAAGGGGGGTGGATGTAGGCGAGGAAATCTATTTAATCATATAGATTTATCCAAGAAATTGATAGCAAACTCCTATTCATTCATTTACACCAAGGATATATAAATCCTTGTTTACATGGAGCAAAATCTGGATGAAAATAAGTTATTTCGATATAAAATATATGATTGATTGGTTGATTGATTGATTGATTGCTTGGTTGGTGTTTAACGTCCAGCGAGCAATTTTTCAGCTATATTCAGGACGAGAACATTTAAAAATTTAAACGCCACGGGACTCGAAACAAGGAAAGGTGTATGGGTAGGGACGAATAATTTAGCCAGTGCAACAGGTCTCATCATGAGCATACTGGGTTCTTTAACGTGCGAAGAGGATGGCAATCTCTCAACACGGGACCTCGGTTTTATTTACGTCTCGTCCGAAGGACGGGTTGGTTGTGAATTTATACATCCCGCACAACCGACGGACGCCCCTTCAAGCCGAAGAAGCTCTCGGTCCCATTTCTATACACCGGGTTTCCCGCGGGGTTATATATATATATAATATAAATAAATTCAAGTCTAATAATATTTTTAAAAAATTATATATTTATAGTGACATGAACAAGTTTCTATATATCAATCACCGTATTATTTATCTGTACATAATGCATTTTCTGCTTTGCATATATACAAAAATGTGTATATCTATTCCATTTATATGTGTATTATCATAATGTGTAATATTGAATTAATTAATAAACTATGTTTATACTATATCCATTCCAAAGAAATAAGATGCTTTGTTATAACAAGCAATAACGCTCCTGTGGTGAAATAGTTACGAGTACTCGCATCATGTGCGGTAGATCGTGGTTTCGATCAACGATCTGATCAAACCAAAAACTATACAATTTATATTGGCACATGGCGTAAAAGAATAAAGGCAGAGACTAGTCAGCATAATTTCTTCATTACATGGGATAGAAGTCGTGAAGTTTTCCATGAATATAAGCTACCTTGCATCTGTCCAGTGTATGACATAGGTTTCAAAGTGTTATCCATGAAAATAAACTACCTTGCACCGTTCAAACATGAGCATAAGCATCTGAAGCTTGTCCATGAAAATTAGCTACTCGACCTTTCTTCATTGCATGGAATAGGAGTCATGACGTGTTCCATGAAAATAAACTACCTGGCACCATTCAAACATAAGCATAAGCATCAGAAGTTTGCCCATGAAAATTAGCTACCTCTCATTCCTTCGTTTCATGGTCCATGAAAATTAGCTACCGGCTGCCCATGAAAATTAGCTACCTCGCATTCCTTCGTTACATTGGATAGGAGTCATGACGTTTTCCATGAAAATAAGCTACCTTACATCTGTTCAAAGTATGACACAGGTGTCAAAGTGTTATCCATGAAAATAAACTACCTGGCACCATTCAAACATAAGCATAAGCATCAGAAGTTTGCCCATGAAAATTAGCTACCTCTCATTCCTTCGTTTCATGGTCCATGAAAATTAGCTACCTGCCCATGAAAATTAGCTACCTCTCATTCCTTCGTTTCATGGTCCATGAAAATTAGCTACCTGCCCATGAAAATTAGCTACCTCTCATTCCTTCGTTTCATGGTCCATGAAAATTAGCTACCTGCCCATGAAAATTAGCTACCTCGCATTCCTTCGTTACATTGGATAGGAGTCATGACGTTTTCCATGAAAATAAGCTACCTTACATCTGTTCAATGTATGACACGGGTGTCAAAGTGTTATCCATAAAAATAAACTACCTGGCACCATTCAAACATAAGCATAAGCAACAGAAGTTTGCCCATAAAAATTAGCTACCTCTCATTCCTTCGTTTCATGGTCCATGAAAATTAGTTACCTGCCCATGAAAATTAGCTACCTCGCATTCCTTCGTTACATTGGATAGGAGTCCTGACGTTTTCCATGAAAATAAACTACCTTACATCTGTTCAATGTATGACACGGGTGTCAAAGTGTTATCCATAAAAATAAACTACCTGGCACCATTCAAACATAAGCATAAGCAACAGAAGTTTGCCCATAAAAATTAGCTACCTCTCATTCCTTCGTTTCATGGTCCATGAAAATTAGTTACCTGCCCATGAAAATTAGCTACCTCGCATTCCTTCGTTACATTGGATAGGAGTCCTGACGTTTTCCATGAAAATAAACTACCTTACATCTGTTCAATGTATGACACAGGTGTCAAAGTGTTATCCATAAAAATAAACTACCTGGCACCATTCAAACATAACCATAAGCAACAGAAGTTTGCCCATGAAAATTAGCTACCTCGCATTCCTTCGTTACATTGGAGGTTCCCCGCTGATTTGTTGTAACTTTTACTGTTGGAGAGATGTGACAGAATCAAAAATCATATATTTATTTGTTAAATTCGAAATTTATAAAATATTTTTTTAACAAAATCTATACTTTATTGAACATAAACTGTATAAGTGACCAGGTGAGTAATTCAGGCTCAGTTAAAATGACCCGCTAATTAAGAAATAAATCATGGAAGCCAGAATGTGTTTTGAGTTTTAACATGGATTGTTGGATATTAGTATTTTATCCCGAGCCAGAGGGATAAAATTTACTAATATCCGCCAACCCATGTTAAAACTCAAAACACATTCATGCTTCCATGATTTATTTCGATTCTGATATGTCTAAGATTACAAATACGGTAGTATACTTTGATTGGAAGACGTTAATTTATATTTACGTTTGCGGAAAGTGTCACACACCATTTATGCTGCCAATGGAAAAGTCAGTCACATTCACCGGCACATGTGTGAACGAGATTATACCATCGATAAATCGCTCGTTTGTCTACAAAGCGTAAGAAGGACGTCGTGTTAGAATTTGTGTTGTACTCTGGTATTCATCAAAGCTTTTGAGCAGACGTTGTCAAAGGGAACGTGAGCTATTGCGATCATTTGATCCGTCGTCCGTCTGTAAACTTTTCACATTTTAATCTTCTGCTCTGAAACCCCTTAGCTCAATGAACTGAAGCTTAGTAGGAAGCATCTATGCAAGGTTCTCTATAAAGATTTTTCATTTCGTCATGATCCATTAACAAACATGGCCATCATAGGCAATTCTTATTGCTGATTGGTTGATTTCTAAAAAATCTTCACCTCTGAAATCGAATAGCCATAGGCAGTTATTGTTTCTGGTTGGTCAATTTCTAAAAATCTCTGAAATCGCTTGGCCAAATGAATTGAAACTTGGTAGGAAGCATATATGGAAGGTCCTCTATAAAGATTGTTCATTTCGGCTCAATTCGTAGCAAACATGGCCGCCACAGGCAGTTCTTGATGCTGATTGGTCGATTCCTAAAAAAATATTCTCCTCTGAAACCGCTTGACCAAATTAACCTAATTTGGTAGGAAGCATCTATGGAAGGCCCTCTGTAAAGATTGCTCATTTAGTCCTGATCCCTTAGCAAACATGGTCGGCACAGGCAATTCTTGTTGCTGATTGGTCTATTCCTAAAACATCTTCTACTCTGAAACTGTTTGGCCAAATGAACCGAAACGTGGTAGGTAGCATCTATGGAAGGCCCTCTATAAAGATTGCTCATTTTGGATCTGTTAACAAACATGGCCAGCACAGGCAATTCGTGTTGCTGTTTTGGTCGATTCATAAAAAATCTTCTCCTCTGAAACCGCTTGGCAAAATGAACCGAAACTTGATAGGTAACATCTATGGAAGGCCCTCTATAAAGAATGCTCATTTCGTCCCGATCCGTTAACAAACATGTCCACTACAGGCAATTCTTGTTGCTGATCGGTTGATTTCTAAAAAAATATTCTCAACCTACTGAGCCTCTAGTCTATATATTGTATTGTATTATATGTATGCTAATGTTCCACCATGCCTGTCTGAGTTTTTCAATAAAATCTTTAAGAAATAACTTGTGTTAAGATACTTTGTGTGTGAGATATTATCATGTATATATGGCTGTTATTTAATTATTAAATTGGCAAGTATGTGTGATACAAGTATCTGTACTTACAAAACATACCAGCATGATGCAAAATATTTATTTGGGCTATATTCAATGACATTACAGACATTTTCATATGTTGTACCAGCGTCTGGCAATCTACTTTCTAAAGGTTGAGTACATCATCCAAGTGATGAACAGTGCAGTGAAAGATAAATGAGGTGTAGGCAGCTCTTTAAACCTCTCTCCCATCAAGGCCCAGATTCAAAACAAACGCAAACCTCTAAACATTTATTGATAAAGAATAGAGATACATGTACATAAGAAATTAGGATGCAGGCACCCTAAAGTACTACATGTACTGTTATTCCAAGATGCATAAATTTGTAGGCCCTTCTGAAGTTATATCCTCAAAACAGAAAAAAACAGAAATAAAATTAGATATTAATCTGTTATCAAAAACAAACAAATACAAAACAAACCAATCAAAAATATCAAAAAGAAAGACAAAAACCCAACATGAATGCACCTTTTATCAATCTGACTTAGTTCTGTACACATAATTTTCATAAGAGATACAGGTAACTAATTTACCTGGAAATTGTACATACAATTTGTATCTAACATATTAAACAATGAGTGTATCTTGTTTTCAAAGAAAACATTCAGATAGCTACGTTGCTAAAAAGAGGTAATAAAAACGTAGATATCAAATTTAGTGCACATGAACGTTTTTGGAATAACCTTCATCAGGTAGCTCAAGATCAAAGGATTGGAAAGCCAAATAATTTAATAGTTTTGGGAGCACAAAATCTATGGGTATTGATGTTATGTAGGAATTTCTTTTACACCTGGTAGAGATATTGGGAGTGCTGTTTTTATGATGTGTGTTTTGGTGCAGTCGGGGATGTTGTCTTGTGATTCTACGGTGAATACGGACTGACACTGTTGGGGATGTTGGATTTTTGCTTTGTGTCAGCTGTGATCTGTCCATCGCTCCTCATTGGTGTGACATCTGTTTTGTCTGTACCTAAGGATTTTATATATAACAGCTTCTTTCATCACATATTGCTTAAGATTTTGACCAAGATATAGTTTTTCTGGTAACTGATTCATGTCGAGCGACGCCGAGAAACTTACACTATAAGCGCGGACGACTAAAACGCTTAGAACGATGTCTGTTTCTGCTCTTTTTAGACAATTTGCCAGTTGTTTTTTTTTAACTATAAGACATTGCAGAATAAACACAATATACGTACATTGTCGGGGAAATATAAAAACTGTACGTAACAGCTTTAGTGAGTGAGCGATTGTTTTTTAACGCCAACTCAGCAATTTTATAGCTATATCATGGCGAGACCAAGTTAATGAGATGATGATGATGTCCGCTTTTTTCTAGACCAACACGCTTAGTTTATTTTTATAGTGTTAGCCAACGGAAACAACAGTCCGCGGATATACATGTCGCTCCACTCTGACACATTATCCTGATTCCGAAGCAACCAGTCTTTGCTCTTTCTCCTTAATTCTGCGTGCTTTGCATTATAAGCAACAAATACCAGTTGATAATCTTTGGTTTGAAATATGAATTTGTTTATATCCATGTACTCAAAAAGTCGCTTTTAATGTGTCTTCTGCCGAAGGATTGTGAAAGCGCGAAAAGTTGACCGTGCGTTGCGCAATGTATTTTGTATTGTTACGTTATCTATTGTCATTTATGTGGGCGGATCCAGGGGGCGCGCATTCGGCGCCCCCCCCCCCCCTAAAATTTGAAAAAAAAAGATTTTTTGGCATAAAATAGTGATTTTTCACACGAAATACCTCCCTCCACTCGGCGCAATTTTTTAAAATATGCCCCCCTAACTTGAAATCCTGGATCCGCCCCTGGACAATATAAGAATAAGAATAAGAATGTTTTATTGCCAATTAAGGGCCCACAAGGGGCAAACAATTTAATACAATGATTGAAAGGATTGGAGACATACATGTAAACACACACAAAAAACAGGAAAACATATTTATGTTCAGTGACTGCACGGCCAGATCAGAGCCTATCAAATACCACCATAAATCAATTCATATTTAATATAATATAACATGTATAATAACTATAATAATTCACCTAACCTAATGATATCTATAGGATCAATTGAGTCCTCGCAGCAAAAAACATTCCTCTATAAAACTACCTAATTTTTTCAAAACTTGTTCATGTTCATTAGTAAATAGCCAGACAAATTTTGATGATGTGTCCATGTATCTAAAATTTGGACATAAGTCAATAACTTTATCAAAAAATTTTACTCTAATATTTTCATATAAGGGACAGTCGACAACAAAGTGAAATATATGTATTCGCTGAGAAACAGACCAGAAATGCTCACCAAAGACTCTCATCGGTAGTGTAATCGTTAGCGTGCTCGCTTCGAATGCGGTAGATCGTGGGTTCGAGTCCCGATCGGGTCAAACCATGTTCTGTACACATATTTTGCCATCTTCCACATTCTGTTGGAAATTTATGATTTAGGGTTCTATTTTTACAAAATCCAAATAAGAAATTGTCATCAAGAGTGTGCAAATAGTTTCAGTTTCGAATTGAAATTAATCTAATAGCTACCAGTTCTTTAATATTGTAATAAATAAAGTTCCCAACTTTCATTATTAAATATATATGGAACATAATTTTATTTATTTATTGAATTCAGAAGATAGTGTCAATAAGTAAGTAAATGAGTTAATTTCTTTATTTCAAGAGGGTAACACGGTTAGCAATAATAAAAGTGTGATTAATAATTATCATATATGATCTTATTAAGTTAAAGAATAATTTGCATAGTTTGAACATCACATAAATATTAAATTCTACCATATATAGTCCACCAATTTATTTTTTAATAGCTGTAAAAACGATACATCGCAATGGTAAATTGAAAAAAGATAGTTTGTAACTTAATCACATGCTATACATCCATATAGGTAGCATTTTGTTTTTCAACTATGAACACCACTAATATCACGATTTTACACCAAAAAAATTATATTTTTTATGTCTCTCTTTGTCAATCAGTAACTCTTTTCCTGTTTATGTACATGCAGTTTTTCATTTTGTCTCTCCATTGGAAATACACAATCTGTATTTTGGTAAACATAATAAGGGAGACAAATCCTATAAGTTTATGCTACAAGTAGCTAATTTTCATAGGTAGCTAATTATTATGCTCCGCCGTATGAAAATTAGCTACCGGAAATTTGAGGTAGCTAATTTTCATGGGTAGCTAAAAATTTTACGACACCGGAAAATAAACAAAAATACATACTTTTTCTATCATATCTTCTGAATGCGTATAGGTAGAATAATAATTTGAACGGATTTTTAAAGTTTATAAGAAGATTTATCAGATGATATATAATCAATTTAAATTTAAATTAATTTTAAAGCCAATATGATGGCCAGAATAAAAGATTTGGTAAAATTTTCAAACCAAATTTACGACTTTGAACTCAAATATCTCGAAATATATATCACCCGGTCAAACACTCTTTATTGATTTCCAAAGACATTTTAATTATGAACAAGATGATATATCTTATATATATATATAATTTCAATAAAAATGGCAAAAACTGTGGCCGGAAAAATATCTGGTGTGCTAAATCGGAAGTCATTTTTTCAACTTTGAATGCGTATTGCATGAAATTGAGGGGACCCGGTCAAAAACTTTTATTGATTTCAAAAGACATTTCATTCATAATTAAAATGGCGTGAAGTTTATTTTGATTATTTCAAAAGAAAAGCTCAAAACCGTGGCCGGAAAAGACTCTAGTGTGACTTATCTGATATCAAATTTACGACTTTGAATGTGTATTGCTTGAAATTGTAGGTTCCTGGTGAAATTGTTTTTATTGATTTTCAAAGACAATTTATTTATAAACAAGATGATATAACTTTTATATATTTAGTTTTAATAAAAATGTTAAAATCCGTGGCCGGAAAGACAGCTGGTGTACCAAATCAGAAGTAAATTTTTCAACTTCGAACGTGTATTTGCATGAAAGTGAAATGACCCGGTAAAAAAACTAAATATTGATTTTTGAAGGCATATTATTATCAAAAACATTGATATAGCATCTTTTTAAATTATACTACAGAAAAAGACAGAAACCGTAGCCGGAAAAACCTCTGGTATTACAAATCAGATCTCATTTGAATCTCAATGAAGCAAGCAGCTTAAATCACCACTTGTTTCAGTCTCATCTGTCCGACAGCTCCCAGTGTGCCTGTGGGGATGCAATTGAAAATAATTTCCATTATTTTTATGTTTGTCCATTGTTCATAAGACACAGAATACAACTGTTTAATTCTCTAAGAAAGTTTCAAGATGTTCTAAATTTGGATATATTATTGAAAGGCTCACCAATCCTTACTGTAGAGGAGAATACTGAGATATTCGATGCTGTTCACCATTTCATTATTGGTAGTAGAAGATTCACATGATTCAATAAATTTTCCTTTTCTTTGTATCTGGTCATATAACATTGAAAAGTCTTCCTATATATACATGTAGCTCCAAATCTTTAAATTTTTCAGCTTAATTAATAGTTGTAAATCTTTCAATTATACAGGTCTCTCTTCCCCCTCCCCCCTTTTACTCAATCACAATCACTATTTTGTTTAGATATTTCCCCCCTTATTTACTTATTTGTCTCTTCTTCCTCCATCTCTCCCAAATTCCCTTTATTCAATCATAAATATATATACTGAAAAAGAGTTAATTCATATTGATATGGTGGACCTCACATAATTAGTGATTTTGATTTCATAATTTCAGTTTACATGTTGTATATATTGTGTATTAAATGTAAGTTCAGTCTATCCATCATTCTATGCCAATTCATCATCATTAATATTATAAATAATAATAGCTTAAATATAAAGCCATAATTTGGCTATTCCAAATTATATCATACCTATTAAAAAAAGAAGAAAAAAACCATTTTTTTTTTTTTTTTGTATGATCCTGCTATTAATATACATATTATATCATACCTATTAACAAAAAAACAAAAAAAAGAAAGGGAAAAATCTTTTTTGATTTGTTTGTATGATTCTGCTATTAATATACATGTGTTTATGCTTGGTAATTAAGACGAATTGCATGTATACTTGATGGGTAGATTGATCTATGTCTTATGTAAATTGTGTTCAAATTGTTCCATCTTGTTGTTGGAGAGGATTTGTATAGGCATAGCCTGTTATCCAGTCCTATTGATTTATCAATAAAATATTTGAAATAAAAAAAATCAGATCTCAGATTTACCTCTTTGAACCTGTATTGCATGTAAGTGAATGTACCCGGTCAGAATGTATTTTTTTATGTTTAAAGACAATTAATTTGCCTATAAAATGATATATGTTTTATATATGTAATGTTAATAAAAATCGTAAAATTCGTGGCCAGAAAGACATCTGATGTGATAAATCTGAAGTCATTTGTTGAACTTTGAGAGTTTATTGCATGAAAGTGACATAACCCGGTCAAAAACTAAATATTGATTTATAAAAACATTTCATTTATTATAAAAATGCAATAAATTTTCTTTCATTTTCTTTTATGGCAAATCGGATATCGAATATACCACTATTAATGTATATTGCTATAAAGTGACATGATCTGTTATAAGAAATGTTTAAGGTACGGGTCAATTTTTACCTTAAATTTGCATTTGAAAATAAATAAGTATTTTTTTTATTATTTACCTGTTATATTTAAATTGATTAGATGATTTAATCTTAGTTATCTTTTAAATCATACATGTTTAAAAAACGTATGTACAACAATGATATAGAAATCAATGTCGTTGAAATTAATGTATCGCCGGGGAAGAAAGAATCCTAATCATAAGTAATAAAAATTGTACAATAATACCCCCAGCAAAGCTATTGTAATTGCAGTCTCTAATATCACATACAGACCGTTAATAGGGGCCGATGTACTTTAATAATTTGACCCATTTTTTGGACAAGGTTGATATCGTGTACGTAATGCATTTCTCAGACGTCACACTATTGTTCGAACAGTGGATTATTTTTAAGAATCTACAGTTTATTCTTTTGTTCTTGAATATATGAACTTTAACCTTTTACTGTTTTAGGCTTAAAAACGCGTTTTACTTATTATTGGGCTTTTCAAAGTCTATTTTGACTTTCAAAACTTTCATCTAACCACTCGGCTACGGTGACCACACTACTATACGCTATAATTAGTATATTTAACGCTTGATAGCAAGCTTTGTAAAAAAAATATCAACTAATCGTTTAAAAAAGCAATATACAAGACACGATACAAGTATTTTCATTTCAAATATTTTATTGATAAATCAATAGGATTGGATAACAGGCTATGCCTATACAAATCCTCTCCAACAACAAGATGGAACAATTTGAACACAATTTACATAAGACATAGAGCAATCTACCCATCATGTATACATGCAATTCATTTTAATTACCAGGCATAAACACATGTATATTAATAGCAGAATCATACAAACAAAACAAAAAAGATTTTTCCCTTTCTTTTCTTTTTTTTTTTTGTTAATAGGTATGATATAATATGTATATTAATAGCAGGATCATACAAAAAAAAATTGTTTTTCCTTTTTTTTCCCCTTTTTAATAGGTATGATATAATTTGGAATAGCCAAATTATGGCTTATATTTAAGCTATTATTATTTATAATATTAATGATGATGAATTGGCATAGCATGATGGATAAGTGAGGTCCACCATATCAATATGAATTAACTCTTTTTCAGTATATATATTTATGGTTTAATAAAGGGAATTTGGGAGAGATGGAGGAAGAAGAAACAAATAAGTAAATAAGGGGGGAAATATCTAAACAAAATAGTGATGGTGAATGAGATAGGCAAGTACAAATTGGGTAAAAGGGGGAGGGGGAAGGGAGACCTGAATAATTGAAAGTATTTCAGATCTGGCATAATTTATGTTCAGAACTGACGAGTACGTGAACTTTTAAAATGTATTCTCGCAATACAAAAACAACTAACCGCAAGTAATAACAAATCAGACAGACCACAGGTGAAGATTTGGGACACTTGAAAGATCTTGAAATATCTAAATATAAGCGATTCTTTTCACTTGAAAGACCTTGAAATATCTAAATATAACGAGAATCGAAAGGACGTTGACCGATAAAAATTTGTCATTTTATTTTTGTTAATTGTTGTCTTATTTGGCTTTCTAAACATTAAAAGTGTAAAAACATATGCCATACCATATATTTGTTCAACAACACTATTATTGTACAAGTTAGATACATTATTATTGAAACAAAAGAATTTGCCCGTATTGGATATATACATGTAATGGGTTTCTTTTTCCGCATTCGTACTCAGGTGACAGCCTTGGTGCTACGCACCTCGGCCTTCAACTGAGTACTCATGCGGAAAAAGAAACCCGTTATATCCAATACGGGCCGCTTTTTTTGTTTCAATAGTACTGTATCCTATACATAAATAGCAAGTTAAAATTTTCACTCTTAATTAAAATCTCATTTGTAACTGTAAATAACATGATGAACAGTTGTCAGTCAATCACGTCAATTATAGATCAAAGAGACCAATGTATATTATGAATGTCAGCTTGTTGTGATCTAATTAAGTATTTGTGGTGTCGCGGGTGAATACTAGTCACTTATACCATAAAAAGGTAATGCACTCGAAATTGTTTAATCTTAAAAAGTTCCTTACTAGTGCTATATCGCAGTTTTTATATTAAATATTGTATTTCAGTGCAGATACATCACAGTCATATTCGTTCAATCTGAATATAATTTTGGCTTTTTTTTTTCGAATAGTGCTTGACCCTATTTAGTGCTTTTGTTTTTTATTGAATTATAATTTTTGTCTTTCATCTATTAAAATTACCATGGCTAACCGTGTTCTCATAGCAGGTCATTCCCAGTTGCTCTTCCCGAAATAATAAATATATTCAAAGAGATAATTGAGTTGAAATATGATGATCCAGTGTACTTATTCAAAAATCAATATTTATTTTTTTACCGGGTTATTTCACTTTCATGCAATACACGTTGAAAAAATTTACTTCCGATTTGGTACACCAGCTGTCTTTCCGGCCACGGATTTTAACATTTTTGTTAAAATTATATATATAAAAGCTATATCATCTTGTTTATAAATAAATTGTCTTTGAAAATCAATAAAAACAATTTCACCAGGAACCTACAATTTCAAGCAATACACATTCAAAGTCGTAAATTTGATATCAGATAAGTCACACCAGAGTGTTTTCCGGCCACGGTTTTGAGCTTTTCTTTTGAAATAATCAAAATAAACTTCACGCCATTTTAATTATGAATGAAATGTCTTTTGAAATCAATAAAAAGTTTTTGATCGGGTCCCCTCAATTTCATGCAATACGCATTCAAAGTTGAAAAAATGACTTCCGATTTAGCACACCAGATATCTTTCCGGCCACAGTTTTTGCCATTTTTATTGACATTATATATATTTAAATTATAACATCTTGTTCATAAATAAAATATCTTTGGAAATAAATAAAGAGTGTTTGACCGGGTTATATTTATTTCGAGATATTTGAGTTCAAAGTCGTAAATTTGGTTTGAACATTTTACCAAATCTTTTATTCTGGCCATCATATTGGCTTTAAAATTAATTTAAATTTAAATTGATTATATATCATCTGATAAATCTTCTTATAAACTTTAAAAATCCGTTCAAATTATTATTCTACCTATACGCATTCAGAAGATATGATAGAAAAAGTATGTATTTTTTCATTTTCCGGCTTTTAGACCCTCCCTTTTATTTCATAGAGTTATCTCCCCGGAAGTATTGCAGAAATCCAGTGCAATATTGCCTCCCTTGGATTGTTGGCGTGCATATCAACATTATAAACAACGTCTGTACTTTACAAGAATATTTTAACATTTAGGTAAGCTTATATAGATGTTTAGCTTATGATTAATTTGTAAAAGTCTTTATAATCAATTCAACCCAATATTTCAGAACAGGAAATCGTGTTATGATGGAGATGGGACACAGGCACTTGTTTCTGTAGGATGGGATCATGGGGTAGACGCCGGTTGCACGGGCACTTGGTCAAAATCCCTGTCTCTTACTAAACCTCAAGAAAACCCACTTCATTTTACGTTACATCTCCATTTTTTTGTAAACTTTAGAAGTCAAATTGAACATCAGGCAAGTGATTACAGGAAGTAATAGGGCGTTTTATAGTCAACTCGTACCATTGCAAACTCGTACCACCGGAAGTCAACTCGTACCAATGTAAATTCGTACCAATGTAAACTCATACCACTGTAAACTCGTACCAGCATCGTAATTATATTGAACGTACGGGAAATACTCGCCACTTTCGAAAATCAATCGTCAATGACGAAAGTGACGAGCGCTAGCTGAATTACTGCTTGAAAACACAGGGGCTAGGTGCGTCCGAAAAAAAACAAACTATATAATACTACAAGGGGGCGAACTCACATGCTTCCATTTTTTTAAGTCGTCGTGTTAAATTGATCGTAACTTCGGAACGCCTTAATATTTTCAAAAAATGTTTCCACCAGTCGAAAGTCAAGTAATTTTCCTTTCCAAAGAGATCCCAATTGTTAGTGTAGGCCTCCGAACTGCTGAGGTATCATACACGAACCAAAACAAAACGGCGTGAAAATCCAAAGTCGTACAAACGCTGGGATGACCACTTCCCATCTGTGTACAGACTTTCCCATGCGTAAACGAGTCATTTTGACTAACTAAATACTTTCATTCATTCAAATTATGATAAAATTTCTTACCTTGCGCCGATTTATATGTCCTTTAAGTCTGTTTTTGAAAGAAATCCCATTTGCATCCTTGACAAACGCCATAGACTGTTTCAGCCAATCAAAAACTCAATAAATTAAACTTTTTCCATTTTTTTCTTTTACTTCTATAGCTACTTAAAACCCTATTTTTTGATTATCTGTATATTTGTTAATTTGGTTTATTATGATTGAAAAACTCATCTTTATGTGGAATCACATTATTTGGTATTTTCTGTCATGTTATTCTAATAGAAATAGTATGCCATTCTGTATGTAAATTACTAACAAATACTAACATCTTTATATGTTATGTGCTTTACTAATGTTAACGAGGCCGGGATAAGGTACCGGTACTTTATGTATTCAACTAACAAATGTACAGATTTCAATAAAAATATCACACTTAAAAAAAAAAAAAAGCCCGTTAGAACTCTCTCAATTTTCATGTCTATGGCGTTTGTCAAGGATGCAAATGGGATTTCTTTCAAAAACAGACTTAAAGGACATATAAATCGGCGTAAGGTAAGAAATTTTATCATAATTTGAATGAATGAAAGTATTTAGTTAGTCAAAATGACTCGTTTACGCATGGGAAAGTCTGTACACAGATGGGAAGTGGTCATCCCAGCGTTTGTACGACTTTGGATTTTCACGCCGTTTTGTTTTGGTTCGTGTATGATACCTCAGCAGTGCGGAGGCCTACACTAACAATTGGGATCTCTTTGGAAAGGAAAATTACTTGACTTTCAACTGGTGGAAACATTTTTTGAAAATATTAAGGCGTTCCGAAGTTACGATCAATTTAACACGACGACTTAAAAAAATGGAAGCATGTGAGTTCGCCCCCTTGTAGTATTATATAGTTTTTCTGGGGGTTTTTTCAGACACACCTAGCCCCTGTGCTTGAAAAGACACAAAAATGTACTTACTGAAAAAGAACACAAACAAACGACTTATACGGCATATCCAGAAATTGATGGTACTAGCTAGAAATATACGGTTTGTGAATAGTAATTTATCCAGAGTTCAGGAATCCAAATTAATTCTGGCAAGTTGAACACAAAATATTATTCGTTTTTCATACACTCCAGGAACCTCAAATATTTCACGGTTGTCATTCATTTTTATCTCATTTAATTTGGCTTAATTCAAAGTCCCATTTTCAATTCCGGCAATTAACATGCATGCAGTTATAAAAATTATCTTAGATATGCAAATTAGCAAATGTAATGTCATTTCTGGATATGGTAAATTTTGGACGTTAGATGAAATATTTCAATGGAAAAAGAACTTGACCATATTTCTACACTTTCTGTGCTGCCATCTTGAACAAATATCACATTCTACCGCCTCTTGACGGGGTCTTACAGGAGCTTGGCACCATATACAACTGTTGTCGCTCACTTTGGTTATAGATATGATAACGTAACCCTCAGTCCACTTGTGCTCCAGTGAGGGTTACGATTCGGTCCCATTCAACGTAATGGAGCAAATTAAAATTTTCGTTCTGTGAATATTTCAACTTTCTTTTTGCATATGGGGTCATAACTTATTATTCCCTACAATTTTTAAGTAATGGTGATACGAAATAGGTGTTACAATACCTGTTTCTACCTTCATGATCGATTTCGTAATCGAAAATTGTTTCTTGTCTGCCATGACACCTTACGTAGACTCTCGTGATGGGCAGAGCCTATCCATATATGGATCTGAATGCCAAATATGGAAAACTTTTACTACGATGTTTACGGCAATCGATCCAAATAAGGATATCTCCAAAACGAGACAAGTGCATGTGAAATAGCAACTTGTAAACAAAATGTCGGACAGAAAGAAGATTTCATGCATTCAAATTTTCAGATGGATATAAGTCTACCATGGATTGATGCAGCGTTTACTTAACACCTCAAGCTTTACCTAAATATATTTATCTTTCACCCCTGTTAATTTTTCCAATCACTTCAACGGAATTAGAACAAAAAAACGCTGCTCCATTACATTGAATGGGACCGAATCGTAACCCTCACTGGAGCACAAGCGGACTGAGGGTTACATTATCGTATCTATTTGGTTATGAAGCACACCACCAATGAATGACATTTTATAACAAGGGTTTGTTTGGACAGGACTCATCTTAGCTTGTGTGTAGCACATTAAATAAATAATTAGCTAATTTAATTATAGTTCAAAGAGGACTTAAGAAAACATGATCACCTAATTAAATAATAATATAAAGATCAAAAGAAATCAAGTAATCATATTTATTTTGCAACTGCTTTCAACTGTCATTAAAAAAAAATAATGCAAATATTAAAAGCAAATTAATTAATTATTATTCTTGCATTGGTACGAGTTCGAATTGATACAAGTTTGCAGTGGTACGAGTTGGAAGTCGTACGAGTTATTTTCATCCAATTTTATGCAATATTTTTCTTTGAATTGATTGTGCTTAGAGCTTACCTTATTACACACATATTTCCTTTGTCTCTTACAGTTTTCAGAATGTACTCGACAGAAAGTGCGGTTACAAGGGGCTAAAAGCTTAAAATAATAAAACGAGATGAATGCCAAAAATACAGAAGGTCCAACAAATTACTCTGTCTGACACATTATTGTGTCAAGCATAATACAGTCTCCACACTCGGTCATACTAAAAAGCACCCGGGACCGCCCAGGGATTGGAAATAGTGCCCGGGTATATAATTGTTTTAAATAAAGTGTTATTTTAAAATTATGTTGTTAATTTTATATATTGTGCAAGCCATTTGCAGCCAAACATTGCCGCCCGGGACTCAAACACAACTTGAACAAATATTACTCATGTTTTGTTTTTATTTAAAATATATATCATACAGTAATATATTTTTAGATATTTTTCTTATGTTTAAATAAATTATTTCAAAATTATGTTCTTAATTTTATTTATCATACAAGCCATCCGGTCAAACATTGCCGCCCGGGACTCTAACACAAATTGAAAAAAATATTACATGTGTTTTAAATATTTAAAATAAATCAATAATTTTATTGTTATATTAAAAATTAAAATAATTAAAATACCTTGAATTAAATTTTCAAAATTTCACTAAATCCAATTACATTTTTGCTTAAAAATATATTTGCTGTAAATAATTTTGAGATTTTGTATGAAAAAAGTATAAATTTAATACAGTGTTACCTTGAGAAAAAGCTACAGTTTATTTATTAACAGTGTTAATAAACCAGCTGAGGGCTTTCCTTAAAGCAACGAGCATGGGGTAGTCTTGCTCCGTGCAGTGCACTCCATCCGAAGCCTCGTATTCCGCTCTATAAACCTTAACCGGTTTGAAAAAGTAAACAGAACTATGTTCAACAGCCTTCTGTTTCATAATTCCATTTACAATTTCTCGCTGGTTAGAATATTCATCAGAACTGCAATACCGAGGTTTCGATCGCTGAAGAACAGACATGAATACCACTGAAACTCCCCTTGTGAGGCAAACATCAATGAAAATATTCAAATCTGTTTCAAAAGCGATTTTGTCAAAATATTTTCAGTCGTTGCCTCCTATTTGACATATAACAACGCATGTTTTATAATGAACAAATACTTGAAATAGGCCGGCTTCAACTTCAACAGTCAACATTTTAACAGTGCCACCCGGATAGCCATGCATGTGAACCCTGACCTTTCCACGAGCATTGGAAGGGTTTTCCCATTGATGGGGTTTTCCTTCATCCTTGCACAAACGTCTCAAATTCGCAACATAGCTATGTCCGAGTACCAGGACGTTCAACATATTTGCGGATATGAAGAACTGAGTGCTCTTAATATGTCAAAACTAGTAAAATATATGAAATTATGTAAAAAGTAGCCCAAAATGTCCTGCTGAAACGGTATTAATATATAAAGTGAATGTTTTTCTAATAAATATAAAATGTAAAGCTGACTAAAATCTAATTTGTACAAATTAATTTGGCGATTTAAAGTCAATGACAACCAAAAGTCGTATGACAATTTGTTGTTGTTGATGTTTGTGGGTTTTTTACGTCCGTCTACCCTGCTCAGGTATTGCGGACAAGTATTTCTTCTTCTTGCTGGGTCTTCGCCCGCTACATATTTCCTGTGTTGGTGTTGGTGGTCTATCACCAATATCTATATCAGGTGTATACTCTGGAAAGCGATCGATGCGTGCTGGATCGTCCCGGTCAAATTTTTTCGGTGTTGGTAGCGAACCAGTATATGTGCATCTTGTCTGTGTCGATCGCTCCCTATTTTTTGTCAATACTGTTGGAATGTTGATGGCTTGGGCATCACTGTTGTGCTGGTCTGTTTGCATTGTTTCATCTGTAGAGGGGTTGATGTCGGCTGTCTGTGTTTGAACACAAGTTGTATTGTCTCCAACGGCTTCCCTTTTCGCCTTCCACTGGTCCATACGTTGGGCATTTCTTCTCCTGGTGGAAGGTGAGAGGTGCTTCTTTTTTTGGGCCTTGATCCACACCAGCTTGACCGATACAGCATTGGAATTAACTTGCAGGTCCCAAGTTAATTTCTTTCCATCTATCCCAGTGTGTTTGAGAAGTTGGACCAGTTCGACAGGTAAGTCCATTGTTGAATTGAGTTGATTTTTGCTCACTGTAGAGATGCATCTGCTAGCCAAGTCTAGATCTGCACAATTTGTTGTTTGAAATGCTTAGTTTATATATATAAAAATTTGAACAATCCAAGCCTATCATGTAATGATGTTAATTTTGTTTGTAAGCTCCCGGTGAGATGTGTTCAAAATATTTAAAAGTGTTAAGGTTATTGTTTAATATGTTCATAAATTAATTTTGATTAATTATATTTTAAAGTAAACCGTATTAACGAGGTAATCATAGATTAATGAAAGCGTAACATGGCACATGTAATTACCCGCTAATTAATTAAATTGGTGAGTGATGTTTATTCGATAATTATAAAATTTAAATAACTTGTAATGTCATAACCGAGGCACGTGTCGGTAATTCATTTGCTAATACACATACAGATTTGATACAAAACTAAAAACAACAAAGAAAAAGACAATGAATAAAATATAGCAAGTTATATATAATAGAATTGAAATAAATCTGATATTTACACCAAACTAGGGAATACTCCCGGGCGCTTTTTAGTACATAACTTGAACATTTACACTCACGGTAAGACTTCACGTAACATCATATTCCATTATGATTTCGACAAAAATTTGATTTAAACAATATTCCAATACGCCTGGCGTTTTTTCCAGTCTCCGGGCTATGACCCTCCACACTTGCTTTTAATATACACTTCTTCAACTTTCCCCTTTCAAAATGCTGCAATCTTATCATGCTTCACTCGGAGTAGCCCTCTATATTTATATTAAAGTTATAATATGATCAGGTTAGAACTCATCACAGCTTTTTGTCTCGCATATAACTGTTGGTGCCTAAAATGATATGGTTTTAACTACTTGCAGCATTGTGTGTTGACCATGGCAGGTGGTACTTACACATGGGAAACATGGAAGAGGATGTTCAACAACCGGGTCTTTGCTGTGCCAATTTTAAATGGCGACAATTTGTACATCATTGGTGGATGTGACCAAATGGGGAAACCTATCCCTGCATTTGAAATGTATGAAATAAAAAAGAGAAAATGGCACAACTTAGCTGAAATGCCTACTGCCAGAGCATCTTCAGCTGCTGCCATTATAGGAAATAAAATTGTTGTAATAGGTGGCGTTGGTGAAGGCCAGAATCCAGTGAATGCTGTGGAAATGTTTGATATTAAAACAAAGAAATGGGAAAAGAAGGAGCCATTGACAGAGGCATTACTTGGTTTATCCTGTGTTGTAAGAGGTAAGTCTACCATTGACAGAGGCATTACTTGGTTTATCCTTCTGGTGTAAGAGGTAAGTCTCTACCATTGACAGTGGCATTACTAGGTTTATCCTTCTGATGTAAGAGGTAAGTCTCTACCATTGACTGAGGCATTACTAGGTTTATCCTTCTGGTGTAAGAGGTAAGTCTCTACCATTGACAGAGGCATTACTTGGTTTATCCTTCTGATGTAAGAGGTAAGTCTCTAACATTGACAGAGGCATTACTAGGTTTATCCTTCTGGTGTAAGAGGTAAGTCTACCATTGACAGAGGCATTACTTGATTTATCCTTCTGGTATAAGAGGTAAGTCTCTACCATTGACATAGGCATTACTTGGTTTATCCTTCTGGTGTAAGAGGTAAGTCTACCATTGACAGAGGCATTACTTGGTTTATCCTTCTGGTGTAAGAGGTAAGTCTCTACCATTGACAGAGGCATTACTTGGTTTATCCTTCTGATGTAAGAGGTAAGTCTCTATCATTGACAGAGGCATTACTTGGTTTATCCTTCTGGTGTAAGAGGTAAGTCTACCATTGACAGAGGCATTACTTGGTTTATCCTTCTGGTGTAAGAGGTAAGTCTCTACCATTGACAGAGGCATTACTTGGTTTATCCTTCTGATGTAAGAGGTAAGTCTCTATCATTGACAGAGGCATTACTTGGTTTATCCTTCTGATGTAAGAGGTAAGTCTCTACCATTGACTGAGGCATTACTAGGTTTATCCTTCTGGTGTAAGAGGTAAGTCTCTACCATTGACTGAGGCATTACTAGGTTTATCCTTCTGGTGTAAGAGGTAAGTCTCTAACATTGACAGAGGCATTACTTGATTTATTCTTCTGGTGTAAGAGGTAAGTCTCTACCATTGACTGAGGCATTACTAGGTTTATCCTTCTGGTGTAAGAGGTAAGTCTCTAACATTGACAGAGACATTACTTGGTTTATCCTTCTGGTGTAAGAGGTAAGTGTCTACCATTGACAGAGGAATTACTTGGTTTATCCTGTGTTGTAAGACTTAAAGAAGTAAGTCTACCATTGACAGTGGCATTACTTGGTTTATCCTTCTGGTTTAAGAGGTAAGTGTCTACCATTGACAGAGGCATTACTTGGTTTATCCTGTGTTGTAAGACTTAAAGAGGTAAGTCTACCATTGACAGGGGCATTACTTGGTTTATCCTTCTGGTGTAAGAGGTATGTCTCTACCATTGACTGAGGCATTACTTGGTTTATCCTTCTGGTGTAAGAGGTATGTCTCTACCATTGACTGAGGCATTACTTGGTTTATCCTTCTGGTGTAAGAGGTATGTCTCTACCATTGACAGAGGCATTACTTGGTTTATCCTGTGTTGTAAGACTTAAAGAGGTAAGTCTACCATTGACAGGGGCATTACTTGGTTTATCCTTCTGGTGTAAGAGGTATGTCTCTACCATTGACTGAGGCATTACTTGGTTTATCCTTCTGGTGTAAGAGGTATGTCTCTACCATTGACAGAGGCATTACTAGGTTTATCCTGTGTTGTAAGACTTAAAGAAGTAAGTCTACCATTGACAGTGGCATTACTTGGTTTATCCTTCTGGAGTAAGAGGTAAGTCTCTACCATTGACTGAGGCATTACTTGGTTTATCCTTCTGGTGTAAGAGGTAAGTCTCTACCATTGACAGAGGCATTACTTGGTTTATCCTTCTGGTGTAAGAGGTAAGTCTCTACCATTGACTGAGGCATTACTAGGTTTATCCTTCTGGTGTAAGAGGTAAGTCTCTACCATTGACTGAGGCATTACTAGGTTTATCCTTCTGGTGTAAAAGGTTAGTCTACCATTGACAGAGGCATTACTTGGTTTATCTTTCTGGTTTAAGAGGTAAGTGTGTACCATTGACAGAGGCATTACTAGGTTTATCCTTCTGGTGTAAGAGGTAAGTCTCTACCATTGACTGAGGCATTACTAGGTTTATCCTTCTGATGTAAGAGGTAAGTCTCTACCATTGACAGAGGCATTACTAGGTTTATCCTTCTGGTGTAAGAGGTAAGTCTCTAACATTGACAGAGGCATTACTTGGTTTATCCTTCTGGTGTAAGAGGTAAGTCTCTACCATTGACTGAGGCATTACTAGGTTTATCCTTCTGATGTAAGAGGTAAGTCTCTACCATTGACTGAGGCATTACTAGGTTTATCCTTCTGGTGTAAGAGGTAAGTCTCTACCATTGACTGAGGCATTACTAGGTTTATCCTTCTGGTGTAAGAGGTAAATCTCTACCATTGACTGAGGCATTACTAGGTTTATCCTTCTGGTATAAGAGGTAAGTCTCTACCATTGACAGAGGCATTACTTGGTTTATCCTTCTGATGTAAGAGGTAAGTCTCTAACATTGACAGAAGCATTACTTGGTTTATCCTTCTGATGTAAGAGGTAAGTCTCTACCATTGACTGAGGCATTACTAGGTTTATCCTTCTGGTGTAAGAGGTAAGTCTCTACCATTGACTGAGGCATTACTAGGTTTATCCTTTTGGTGGAAGAGGTAAGTCTCTACCATTGACTGAGGCATTACTTGGTTTATCCTTCTGGTGTAAGAGGTAAGTCTCTACCATTGACTGAGGCATTACTAGGTTTATCCTTCTGGTGTAAGAGGTAAGTCTCTACCATTGACTGAGGCATTACTAGGTTTATCCTTCTGGTGGAAGAGGTAAGTCTCTACCATTGACTGAGGCATTACTAGGTTTATCCTTCTGGTGTAAGAGGTATGTCTCTACCATTGACTGAGGCATTACTTGGTTTATCCTTCTGGTGTAAGAGGTATGTCTCTACCATTGACAGAGGCATTACTTGGTTTATCCTGTGTTGTAAGACTTAAAGAAGTAAGTCTACCATTGACAGTGGCATTACTTGGTTTATCCTTCTGGAGTAAGAGGTAAGTCTCTACCATTGACTGAGGCATTACTTGGTTTATCCTTCTGGTGTAAGAGATAAGTCTCTACCATTGACAGAGGCATTACTTGGTTTATCCTTCTGGTGTAAGAGGTAAGTCTCTACCATTGACTGAGGCATTACTAGGTTTATCCTTCTGGTGTAAGAGGTAAGTCTCTACCATTGACTGAGGCATTACTAGGTTTATCCTTCTGGTGTAAAAGGTTAGTCTACCATTGACAGAGGCATTACTTGGTTTATCTTTCTGGTGTAAGAGGTAAGTGTGTACCATTGACAGAGGCATTACTAGGTTTATCCTTCTGGTGTAAGAGGTAAGTCTCTACCATTGACTGAGGCATTACTAGGTTTATCCTTCTGGTGTAAGAGGTAAGTCTCTACCATTGACTGAGGCATTACTAGGTTTATCCTTCTGATGTAAGAGGTAAGTCTCTACCATTGACAGAGGCATTACTAGGTTTATCCTTCTGGTGTAAGAGGTAAGTCTCTACCATTGACTGAGGCATTACTAGGTTTATCCTTCTGGTGTAAGAGGTAAATCTCTACCATTGACTGAGGCATTACTAGGTTTATCCTTCTGGTATAAGAGGTAAGTCTCTACCATTGACAGGCATTACTTGGTTTATCCTTCTGATGTAAGAGGTAAGTCTCTAACATTGACAGAAGCATTACTTGGTTTATCCTTCTGATGTAAGAGGTAAGTCTCTACCATTGACTGAGGCATTACTAGGTTTATCCTTCTGGTGTAAGAGGTAAGTCTCTACCATTGACTGAGGCATTACTAGGTTTATCCTTTTGGTGGAAGAGGTAAGTCTCTACCATTGACTGAGGCATTACTTGGTTTATCCTTCTGGTGTAAGAGGTAAGTCTCTACCATTGACTGAGGCATTACTAGGTTTATCCTTCTGGTGTAAGAGGTAAGTCTCTACCATTGACTGAGGCATTACTAGGTTTATCCTTCTGGTGGAAGAGGTAAGTCTCTACCATTGACTGAGGCATTACTAGGTTTATCCTTCTGGTGTAAGAGGTATGTCTCTACCATTGACTGAGGCATTACTTGGTTTATCCTTCTGGTGTAAGAGGTATGTCTCTACCATTGACAGAGGCATTACTTGGTTTATCCTGTGTTGTAAGACTTAAAGAAGTAAGTCTACCATTGACAGTGGCATTACTTGGTTTATCCTTCTGGAGTAAGAGGTAAGTCTATACCATTGACTGAGGCATTACTTGGTTTATCCTTCTGGTGTAAGAGGTAAGTCTCTACCATTGACAGAGGCATTACTTGGTTTATCCTTCTGGTGTAAGAGGTAAGTCTCTACCATTGACTGAGGCATTACTAGGTTTATCCTTCTGGTGTAAGAGGTAAGTCTCTACCATTGACTGAGGCATTACTAGGTTTATCCTTCTGGTGTAAAAGGTTAGTCTACCATTGACAGAGGCATTACTTGGTTTATCTTTCTGGTGTAAGAGGTAAGTGTGTACCATTGACAGAAGCATTACTAGGTTTATCCTTCTGGTGTAAGAGGTAAGTCTCTACCATTGACTGAGGCATTACTAGGTTTATCCTTCTGGTGTAAGAGGTAAGTCTCTACCATTGACTGAGGCATTACTAGGTTTATCCTTCTGATGTAAGAGGTAAGTCTCTACCATTGACAGAGGCATTACTAGGTTTATCCTTCTGGTGTAAGAGGTAAGTCTCTAACATTGACAGAGGCATTACTAGGTTTATCCTTCTGGTGTAAGAGGTAAGTCTCTACCATTGACTGAGGCATTACTAGGTTTATCCTTCTGGTGTAAGAGGTAAATCTCTACCATTGACTGAGGCATTACTAGGTTTATCCTTCTGGTATAAGAGGTAAGTCTCTACCATTGACAGAGGCATTACTTGGTTTATCCTTCTGATGTAAGAGGTAAGTCTCTAACATTGACAGAGGCATTGCTTGGTTTATTCTTCTGATGTAAGAGGTAAGTCTCTGCCATTGACTGAGGCATTACTAGGTTTATCCTTCTGGTGTAAGAGGTAAGTCTCTACCATTGACTGAGGCATTACTAGGTTTATCCTTCTGGTGGAAGAGGTATGTCTCTACCATTGACTGAGGCATTACTAGGTTTATCCTTCTGGTGTAAGAGGTAAGTCTCTACCATTGACTGAGGCATTACTAGGTTTATCCTTCTGGTGGAAGAGGTAAGTCTCTACCATTGACTGAGGCATTACTAGGTTTATCCTTCTGGTGTAAGAGGTAAGTCTCTACCATTGACTGAGGCATTACTTGGTTTATCCTTCTGGTGTAAGAGGTAAGTCTCTACCATTGACTGAGGCATTACTAGGTTTATCCTTCTGGTGTAAGAGGTAAGTCTCTACCATTGACTGAGACATTACTAGGTTTATCCTTCTGGTGGAAGAGGTAAGTCTCTACCATTGACTGAGGCATTACTAGGTTTATCCTTCTGGTGTAAGAGGTAAGTCTCTACCATTGACTGAGGCATTACTTGGTTTATCCTTCTGATGTAAGAGGTAAGTCTCTAACATTGACAGAGGCATTACTTGGTTTATTCTTCTGATGTAAGAGGTAAGTCTCTGCCATTGACTGAGGCATTACTAGGTTTATCCTTCTGGTGTAAGAGGTAAGTCTCTACCATTGACTGAGGCATTACTAGGTTTATCCTTCTGGTGGAAGAGGTAAGTCTCTACCATTGACTGAGGCATTACTTGGTTTATCCTTCTGGTGTAAGAGGTAAGTCTCTACCATTGACTGAGGCATTACTTGGTTTATCCTTCTGGTGTAAGAGGTAAGTCTCTACCATTGACTGAGGCATTACTAGGTTTATCCTTCTGGTGGAAGAGGTAAGTCTCTACCATTGACTGAGGCATTACTAGGTTTATCCTTCTGGTGTAAGAGGTAAGTCTCTACCATTGACTGAGGCATTACTTGGTTTATCCTTCTGGTGTAAGAGGTAAGTCTCTACCATTGACTGAGGCATTACTTGGTTTATCCTTCTGGTGTAAGAGGTAAGTCTCTACCATTGACTGAGGCATTACTAGGTTTATCCTTCTGGTGGAAGAGGTAAGTCTCTACCATTGACTGAGGCATTACTAGGTTTATCCTTCTGGTGTAAGAGGTAAGTCTCTACCATTGACTGAGGCATTACTTGGTTTATCCTTCTGGTGTAAGAGGTAAGTCTATACCATTGAATGAGGCATTACTAGGTTTATCCTTCTGGTGTAAGAGGTAAGTCTACCATTGACTGAGGCATTACTACGTTTATCCTTCTGGTGGAAGAGGTAAGTCTCTACCATTGACTGAGGCATTACTAGGTTTATCCTTCTGTTGTAAGAGGTAAGTCTCTACCATTGACTGAGGCATTACTTGGTTTATCCTTCTGGTGTAAGAGGTAAGTCTCTACCATTGACTGAGGCATTACTAGGTTTATCCTTCTGGTGTAAGAGGTAAGTCTCTACCATTGACTGAGGCATTACTAGGTTTATCTTTCTGGTGGAAGAGGTAAGTCTCTACCATTGACTGAGGCATTACTAGGTTTATCCTTCTGGTGGAAGAGGTAAGTCTCTACCATTGACTGAGGCATTACTTGGTTAAATCCTTCTGGTGTAAGAGGTAAGTCTCTACCATTGACTGAGGCATTACTAGGTTTATCCTTCTGGTATAAGAGGTAAGTCTCTACCATTGACAGAGCCTTTAGTTTTCATAAACTATAAATTTGATCGAACTCAAACTGAATATTAATACATAAAATATGTAGTCCTTTGATGGTCCCTTACAAACTTTTTTTTTAATTTTGTATCAATCGTAAATTCAAGATAGCTGTCACCACAAGACAAATTTCACATAGAACCGTATGAAAAAAATATTTAAAAATTATTCTTATCTGAAACCATTCAACTATTATACATTGCAATCACCTTGTCCGTCTGTCCATCCGTCCGTCCGTTCACACTTTCGTAACAGATATCTCAGCCTCTACTGGAAAAAATGATTTTATATTTGATATATGGCTTTGGCACGGTGACTTGTACCGTGTCTCCCCTTTCCAGGTTTACCGCACATCTACTTCCTGTTTACCGTGCGACTTACAAATGAATGAGTGGGTGTATTCTTAGCACGACGTAGCGTGCAACATCTTGTTTGAAATCAAATTTGACTGGAATGTGCATTGGATGGTCCCACACATTTCATTTTTCGGAAATCCAAGATGGCTACCAACACAGGACATAGTTTTAAGATAGGATCATATGGAAAAACGGGAAGAAAAAATTCTCAAACACTACAAAATAGATTGAATCGTAATACTAAATAGTAATTGAATAGTCATTGGATTGTCATTTGTTTTAACTATGGGAATATAAATTAAAAGCTTTAGAAAAAACTACAAACTTGCTTGAACCCAAACAGTTCATGAATAACCAAATGAGCCTCTATTTAGATTATGGTTACTTTGTTGTTGGCAGATTATTCACATATAACTGTTTTTGACAATGTATAATTATTTATTTATAGAAATTAGTTAACCCCTTTTACTTTTATTGCAGACAATAAAATTATAGTTTGTGGTGGTATGGGCTTAGATACCAACCCTAAAGATACACTATGTGCCTACGATATAGAAAGTAATACATGGAAAGGTTTAAAAGGAATGCCAACAGCTAGATATGCAACATCTGCCTTCTTAATCAATGAAAAACTCTATGTCTGTGGTAAGACACTTGTTGTAGTAGTTATTTTTACCGCAATTGGAAGTGTATATTACACAAATCTTAATCAGTGATAAACTGTATGTCTGTGGTAAGACACTTGTTGTAGTAGTTATTTTAATCGTAATTGAAAGTGTATATTACACAAATCTTAATCAGTGATAAACTCTACATCTCTGGTAAGACACTTGTTGTAGTGGTTATTATACCCCCGCTCCCCAAAGGGGGAGGGGGGTATACTTTTTTACCTCTGTCCATCTGTCTGTCCATCCGGCCAAGATATTTTTCGTCGCATTTTTCTCAATAACTGTTGATGGCAGAAATCTGATATTTGGTCATAATCTTCATATAGGTATGCAATATTGTGGGAAGCCGATTTTGTTGATTTTTATACACATTTAACATACATTTGTATATGCACATTTTTCTGAGCAACTCTTGATGACAGGAATCTGATATTTGGTCATAATCTTCATATAGGTATGCAATATTGTGGGAAGCGTTTTTGGACCCGTCAGATTTCTACTTCCTGTTTGCCGACTTAGTTGGTTTTTATACACATTGAACATATATGCACATTTTTCTCAGCAACTATTGATGGCAGAGATCTGATATTTGGTCACAAGCTTCATATAGGTACCCCATATCATGGGAGGCGTTTTTGGACCCATCAGATTCCTACTTCCTGTTTGCCGACTTTGTTGATTTTTATACACATTGAACATACATTTTGTATATGCCCATTTTTAGTCGCATTTTTCTCAGCAACTATTGATGGCAGAAATCTGATATTTGGTCACAAGCTTCATATAGGTACCCCATATCGTGGGAAGCGTTTTTTGACCCTTCAGATTCCTACTTCCTGTTTGCCGAAGAGCGGGGGTATCATAAGTGAGCATTAGCTCACAGTTCATCTTGTTTTAATCGTAATTGAAAGTGTATATTACTCAAATCTTAATCAGTGATCAACTCTACGTCTCTGGTAAGAAACTTGTTGTAGTAGTTATTATCCTCTCACCAACGAAGTTGCGAAGGGATATAGTAACGCTACCGTCTGTCCTTCCTTCCTTCCGTCCGTCACATCCTTGTGAACACTCTAGGATCAACATCCTTAAATGGATTTTGACCAAACTTGGTACATATTTAGTCCTTAAGAGAATCTGGAACCCTATTGATTTTCAAGGTCAAAGGTCAAGGTCACTGGGTCAAATTTTTACCGCATAACATCCTTGTGAACACTCTAGAATCAACATCCTTCAATGGATTTTGACCAAACTTGGTACATACATAGTCCTTAGGAGAGTCTGGAACCCTATTGATTTTAAAGGTCAAAGGTCAAGGGGTCAAATTTTTACCGCATAACATCCTTGTGAACACCCTAGAATCAACATCCTTTAATGGATTTTTACCAAACTTGGTACATACTTAGACCTTAAGAGAATCTGGAACCCTATTGATTTTCAAGGTCAAAGGTCACAGGGTCTAATTTTTAGGTGAGGGGATACGCCACGCTTTGCGTTGCCCTTGTTCTAATCGTAATTGAAAGTGTATATTACACAAATCTTAATCAGTGATAAACTCTACGTCTCTGGTAAGACACTTGTTGTAGTAGTTATTTTAATCGTAATTGAAAGTGTATATTACACGAATGTTAATCAGTGATAAGCTCTACGTCTCTGGTAAGACACTTGTTGTAGTAGTTATTTTAATCCTAATTGAAAGTGTATATTACTCAAATCTTAATCAGTGATAAACTCTACGTCTCTGGTACTGGTAAGACACTTGTAGTAGTTATTTTTACTGTAATTGGAAGTGTATATTACACATTAGTATATAATGTCATGCCTGCAATGGTTCTATTGTTAAGTAAGTAAGTAAGTAATGACTTTATTTCAAGAGGGTAGCATAGTTAGCAACAATAAGGTAATCTTCCCTGTGGCCCTCAAAACAATAATAATCAAATACAGCAAATACAATTTCAAACAATACATATATATTCACAACAAAATATCACAATCTGAGTATAATCAAGGATAAATCCTTGGTATAATGAATATAATCATTCGTTATTTTGTTTTGACATTAAATGATCTGTATATTTCTTTTTGAATAGATCTATATTTTGAATTAATTTTAAATTAGGAGGTAAAGAATTCCATAAAATAGTTCCGGAGTAGTAAAAAGTTTGTTTCATTAAATTAGAATTTGGTCTTGGAATGAAAAAAATTTCCTTTGCAGATGATCTTAATGAATAAACATTAGAATTTGTATTAAATTACACAAATAATCTGGAGCAGAATTATTTATACATTTATACATTAAAACACTTTTATGATATTCTAATCTATTTTGAATAGACACCCAACGAAGTTTTTTAAATAATTGAAGAGATGGTATATCATATTTTGCATTAAGAATAATTCTTGCTGCACGCTTTTGTAATTTACATAGTTTTTCAAGATTCAAATTTGTGGTTTCTCCCCATACAGTACAACAATAATCACAGTGATAGAATATATCCATTATAGTACATGATTAAGCCTTCAGTAGGTAAGTATGTTCTCAAACCACACATCAATCCGAACCTTGATGAAATCTTTGAAACAATATTATTAATTTGCTGACACCAAGACAAACAATTATCAATAGTAATTCCAAGTAATTTTTCATATTTTACATCATTCAATAAAACATCGTCATGAAAAATATTAAAATCAGACTCAAGATATTGTATCTTTCTAGATGAACCTATTATCATTGATTTTGATTTCATAGTATTTATAACCATATCATTACTAGTGCACCATTCCTGTACCTTTTCCATATCTTCATTCAACTTAACTGATTGTTTAAGATTTCGTATGTATAATACACACATCACCTGGTTAAATATTTTCTCAGTAACAAAGTTGGTATTGTACACAACTGACTACAATGCAGTTTTTTCTTGAAGAGTACATACATACTGTGTATCTTATAATCTGTTTTAGCATGAAGTGTAAATTTTAAAAGATTGATTATTGAGATTAGTAAAGTCATAAATATACAGTTACTTATATTATAACTAAACCTCTTTAAAACAGAACATTGATTTAACAAATATCAAATGTAGTCCCAATGTCTGAAAAGTACTGTCTAATTAGCTCACCTTGCCAAAGACAATGTGAGCTTTTGCCATCACTTGGCGTCCATCGTCCATTAACTTTTCACATTTTAATCTTCTCCTCTGAAACCCCCTCAGCCAAATGAACTGAAACTTGGTAGTAAGCATCTATGGAAGGTCCTTTATAAAGATTGCTCATTTTGTCCCGATCCATTAACAAACATGGCCGCCACAGGCAATTGTTGTTTCTGATTGGCCGATTTTTTTTAATCTTCTCCTCTGAAACTGCTTGGTCAAATGAACCGAAACTTGGTTGGAAGCATCTATGGAAGGTCCTCTATAAAGATTGCTCATTTCGTTCCAATCTGTTAACAAATATGGCCACCAAAGGCCATTCTTGTTTCTGATTGGTTGATTTCTAAAAATATCTTCTCCTCTGAAGCCACTTTGCCAAGTGAACCGAAACCTGGTAGGAAGCATCTTTGGAAGGTCCTCTATCAAGAATGCTCATTTAGTTCCGATCCATTAACAAACATGGCCACCAAAGGCAATTCTTGTTTCTGATTGGTTGATTTCTAAAAAATCTTCTTCCCTGAAACCACTATGCCACATGAATCGAAACTTGGTAGGAAGCATCCTTGGAAGGTCATCTATAAAGATTGCTCATTTAGTTCCGTTCCGTTAATAAACATGGCCACCACAGGTCATTCTTGTTTCTGATTGGTTGACTTCTAAATATCTTCTTCTCTGTAACTGCCTAGCCAAATGACCAAAACTTGGTGGGAAGCACCTACATTTATATGGGAGGTTCTGTATTAAGTTTCCTCAAAGCAGAATGAAAGGTGAGCGACACAGGCTCAGCCCACTGAGCTCTAGTTCAAACACCTGTCTATTCCAAACAAAGATGTTGTACGCAGGAGGATTGGTTTAGACAGGTTTCAGTGTATTTGAAAAAAAAAGTTGTCTTTTTGAAAACAAACTACCGTAATGAAAATGTAAATATTATAATTTCGTTATCGATTACAAGTATATTATACTGTGACATACCTGCCAACCTATGAATGCCAAAAATCAGGTTATGACCTGCATTGGACAAAAAAAGAGCATTTCATGATGCGTTTTTATGGTCTTCATTTGCCTTTTTTTTCAAAACAAATATAATATTTTTCTTTAATGTTGTCAATAATAATTATACATACATGTAAATATGCATGTGGAAGGTTTATAATAAATGTCTTGTTTATTATTTTTTCTAACACAAACCACTTGGTCCAACAGCAAGTACCGGTGTCACATGATATTTTGAACCCCATGGTATATTGACCCCAGGGTCAATTTTCATCCATGGTAAATTGAACACGCTCATTTCTAATCAAGAGACAGGCAGCAGGTTCGATATACCATGGGTAGGACTTTTGCACAAGTACAGCAGTTGATATATTCTCACAAATTTTGCATCAAAATATACGAATTGTCTATAATCTGAAAAATATTTAAATTCAAACTCGGAGGAACATTATCCAAAAAAAAAGGGATTTTGTATATTTGGAAGATAACACAATTTATATTTTTCATCTAATTTTTTTTCATTTTTAATGCATTTTTTTTCTTTATATTGATTGTTTAAACAGCTTCAGCAGATTTTTTCTATCAGTTATGGTTTTGGTGTCAAACCACTAATTCAACAATCAGAGCTTAGAACATATACAAAAGTAGTCCCTTTTAAAGAAAATAGTTCCTTTCGCTTTGTTGTATTGTGACAAATACTGAATGGAATGGAATAATTAATATTGATAATTGAAGTTGAATATATAAGGATTATTTTGAGCCCAAATTTGATGCATTTAGTTGTATTTTAATACCTCTATGGAGGATTTGATGCATGACCTATAAATATTGAATTTCCCGGGGATGACCGAGCTATTTTTTGAGTAGGTGTTTTCCATAGCCTGGCATTTCACTGCAAGACTTTAAACATCCCCTGATATTTTCACAGAACGTAGAGGAATCATGTACGTTTCAGAAAATATATGGTCTTGGAAAGGTTAAACTTAAGATAAAATGGCCAGACAGGCTCGAAAAAACACAAATTTAGTAGAAAATGTTAAAGAAATTAATTACCGGTAGTGGTATTACACCTTAATTGGAGCTAAAGATGATTGCAGTATTACTGATGCAGGAGAAATATCTATATCTCTGTATATGTGCTATGCACTGTTAGTTTGAGAAATAAAGATATAGAAAAGGAAGCCCTTGTCGACTTGTAGTGGTCTTATAATGACTCACCTTTGCATAGCCCTTTGTTCAAGGTTTGGTTAAGACAAGGTTCTATCTACTGTATTTTCCCTATTTGTCTATTATCTTATATTTATAATAACGGCAGTTTTGAAGATCGAGACAGATATTATCACTAGTATCTCAGCGAGTCCAATAGGACAAACTGTGATACTAGTGATAATGTCTGTCGATACCTTCAAAACTGACATTATTGTTTTTATTGGTCACGTCAGACTGACTGATATTTTTCTGCATGCGAGTTACAAACTGACCTCATATGTTTGTGGATCAAGATAAGTTCAGTGATCCAGACTTTATCAGCGGCACACATCAAAGGGAAAATGTCCAATTTGCCTATGATTTAAATTATTGTTATTCAGGAGGAAGACAGGGGAAATTACCAAATACAGCTTTAGAATGTTATGATTTTACTGAAGATAAATGGGAGAAGCTACCAGATATTCCTAGTAAAAGAGTTTTTGCTATGTACACAGCAACAGATAAATTGATATTTAGTCTTGGAGGACTCAAACAACCAGCTACAGATGGATTTTCAGACGCTTGTGAAGTGTTCGATACAGAAAAAAGTAAGTACAATGTACAGTGGAATTTGTGCAATCCGACACCTGAGTTACATCCTAGAAAAACTAAAATAAAACCCGAGTATTCCTGCATCCTGTACAATCCGATTCATTTCCCTAGTCCCTTGGTGTGTCAGATCAGACAGGCTTGACTCATTTCCCTAGTCCCTTGGTGTGTCAGATCAGGCAGGCTTGACTCATTTCCCTAGTCCCTTGGTGAGTCAGATCAGACAGGCTTGACTCATTTCCCTAGTCCCTTGGTGTGTCAGATCAGACAGGTTTGACTGTACATTTCCCTAGTCCCTTGGTGTGTCAGATCAGACAGGTTTGACTGTACATTTCCCTAGTCCCTTGGTGTGTCAGATAAGACAGGTTTGACTGTACATTTCCCTAGTCCCTTGGTGTGTCAGATCAGACATGTTTGACTGTACATTTCCCTAGTCCCTTGGTGTGTCAGATTAGACATGTTTGACTGTACATTTCCCTAGTCCTTTGGTGTGTCAGATTAGACATGTTTGACTGTACATTTCCCTAGTCCTTTGGTGTGTCAGATCAGACAGGTTTGACTGTACATTTCCCTAGTCCCTTGGTGTGTCAGATCAGACATGTTTGACTGTACATTTCCCTAGTCCCTTGGTGTGTCAGATCAGACATGTTTGACTGTACATTTCCCTAGTCCCTTGGTGTGTCAGATTAGACATGTTTGACTGTACATTTCCCTAGTCCTTTGGTGTGTCAGATTAGACATGTTTGACTGTACATTTCCCTAGTCCTTTGGTGTGTCAGATCAGACAGGTTTGACTGTACATTTCCCTAGCCCTAGTCCCTTGATGTGTCAGATCAGACAGGTTTGACTGTACATTTAAAAAAAAAATTGTACAATGAAATTTTTTTTTCATCAGATATTAATTGTTATGGATTTTCTGGTTCATTTAATTCACGAAATAAACTTATCATAAAAATTGTATTTATAGAACAGTAACATGTTTAAAATCACCAGTGAAACAAGCTTTATGGAGTTTAAGTATTTCAGATACAGGTAATATGTTGATCTCATTGTTTGAAAATCAGTACCTATCACCACTAAAGTTGTGAGTTCGAACCCTGCTCAGGCGAGGTGCACTCTATGCAACATTATGTGATAAAGTTTGTCAGTGACTTGCGACAGGTCGGTGGTTTCTCCGGGTACTCAGGTTTCCTCCGCCACGATATAACTGAAATATTGTTGAAAGTGGCATTAAACACCATAAACCTTAAACCACAAATCTTGTGCAACATTATTTATTTATTGCTTTACATTAATAGAGGAATGGAAAGTTGGTGTTAATATGCCTACAAAGAGAGCAGATTTTGCTGTGGGTGTTATAGGAGGAAAAGTAATATGTGCTGGAGGATTAGGTAAGTTGATTTTTATATTCTTCAAACCAATTTTGATTCAGATTTTCTAATTTAAAGCAATTTTACAGCCATGTTTGTGTTGTAGTGACCAGATTTAGTAGAAAACCATTTAGAGACAGTAAATAAACCCGTTTATGGGATTCCAACCCTCCCATCTTAAAAACTGGATCTCAAAAACAGCAATACATATATAAACATGTACCATTAAGTATTCACAGAAAAACAAATACAAGAAAACTTTGACATTAAGTGTCCCATTGTGATGTAAAATATTTTGACTTATTCTTTATGTCCCCTTTAACTAATTGCAATGAAAACATCCACCCATGGACCCATCCTGGTATCTCTTTTTACCTTCATCAATTGTTTGTATGGTTGTTCTCTTAATGAATATAATTGAAATATTGCTTATTAGATTTTGATTAACAATTAATTTTGAATATCTAATTATTTATTCGAGCCCTGTTCATGGCGAGGCATTGTCGATACAATGTTATGTGATAAAGTTTGTCAGAGACTTGCGGCAGGTCTGTGGTTTTCCCCGAGTACTCCGGTTTCCTCCAACAAAACTGACCGCCACAATATAACTGAAATATTGTTGAAAGTGGTGTTGAACACCATAAACCACAAACCATCTAATTATTTATATGTTGAAATTTGTAGTACAATTTTCCTAGTAACATTGAAGTATGATCTAAAATGTACTTTTTTTCAAACTATATAAAGACTAAAATGTAGGTGCTGGCTTAGGACTGGCACAAAAATGTAGTTCCTGGCTTAGGACTGGCACAAAAATGTAGGTCCTGGCTTAGGACTGGCACCAAAATGTGGCAGGGTTAAACTGGTTAGTTGGAATCCTAACCATCTTGAAATCCAGACAACCAGCAGCAAAAAACCCAAACAAATAAATAAAATCCTGCACTGATTCTCTCATAGTTATATAACGGAGGGCTGACCAAGCAGGTAGAATCTGTTTGTTTATAGAACATTACTCTTATGAAATAAATCACAATTTATACTTCTAATAAATTTAATATCAAAGAAATGAATGCATGTAATCTTTACAAGAGACCACAATATAAGTAAAATATATATCATCAAATGTAGAAATTAACAACAGTAACATTATATCTACAAGTCTAATTCAGAAAAAAATAACATCAAGATGAACCTGCTAGGTCATCAACTACAATCTACTTTGTATATCTTTAGCAAAGAAAATATGTTTCGAAGACTTAACCACCAGTTGCATATTAGTGTTGTGAATATACAGTCAAACCTGTATATATGAAGGCCACTCAAGGAACCTGAAAATGTTACCTTTATGAGCAATTACATTTTATATGCAGGTTAACATTATATGCATTATTCATTAATGGGGAAATGAGACTGCCCTTTATAGACAATGATTTGTTATATAGAGGTGCCCTTTATAGACAGTGATTTGTTATATAGAGGTGCCCTTTATAGACAGTGATTTGTTATATAGAGGTGCCCTTTTGACTGTAGTTGTATACCATATAAATCTGTTTCAATCAGTAAATGAGAAGTTATAAATCTGGGTCAGTGTTGCCATAGATGTTCATGGACAATAAACAACCCAATTGTGGTATTATTTCAGGAGGTCCTGGGAAGCCTTTAGAAATAGTAGAAGTGTATGACTGGGTAAATGATAATTGGACAAAAGTGAAAGATATGCCGACAACTCATTGTTCTTGTGCCTATATAATGAAGGATGATAAACTAGCTGTGATTGGTGGATTGTCTTCTACTGGACCTAGCTCGTGTACAGAAGCTCTTAATTTCAAACCAGACAGATGATTAGGCAACGATTTTTAGCTTCTAAATCAGCATTTCTGTTTTGGAGTTACAAAAACTACGAGCAGTTTTGTATGATTAAATCTTTTCCCATTTTGATTATTTTATGGTGACCCTTGTTGAATTAACCACATGCTGTTGTCTTGGGGGATAGACAGATTGTTCAAAATGCTGATCAAAATGAATGGTTGTCTCCCCTGATAAAAGCTGTGCCATATACAAGCAATTGTCAACCATTTTTTACATGTTATATTATTGTAATCGAAATCTATCACCCAGCAAATACAATGTATACACAATTGATTGTTATTATATAAGAAATAAAACATTATTTATTTTGTACACAAATTGTAGTAAACTTCAATCAATTAACCTTATTACAACATAAAATTCACTCTTAAGCAATTTAGACTATTCATGTACTTATATTTATGCAAAGTTTGTCAGTGACTTAAAGCAGGTCGGTGGTTTTCTCCGGGTACTCTGGTTTCCTCCACCAATAAAACTGACTGCCACGATATAACTGAAATATTGTTGAAAGTGGCATTAAACACCATAAGCCCAAACCCTTGTATTTTATGCACGTCCTCTAAATTCTCTACATTTTTTTTGTAGTATTATGATGACAATATTAAATAACAAAAACCCTCAATATTTGATTGGAATTAGTGCATCAATACTTTAAAGTGCATCAATACTTTAAAGTATCATTATTACCATTGTCATTGTAAAAGAAGCACTTTCTACCTCTATTTCTATATTCCACTTGCTCCAAGCAAAAGGATCGAGAATCTTCCTATTTATTTCAGAATTCACTTGTGTTTTTATCTGATTGTAAATGGGATTTCAATGTATCTTTTTCAAAAGATATAGAATGTGGGAGGGGGAAAACATTTATTTTTGTGTCAAAAATAATCTTTAATTTGCTTTTCTTTTAATGTCTGACTTACATTAAATAAAATACATTAGCATAAATGTAGACCAGGTTATGATGTTTAATGCCACTTTCAACAATATTTCATTTGTATCGTGGCAGTCAGTTTCATTGGTTGTGGAAACCGGAGTACACTGACAAACACTACGTGGGGGGGGGTATAGTGTATATCACATAATGTTGTATCGAGTACGCCACGCCTGAGTGGGGTTATAACTCACAATGTTAGTCGTGATAGGTACTGATTGCATATGTAGTTACAAATCCAACTACCATACGATCTTGACAGCCCCTAAAATATAAACTATCTTTATATGGTGGCATCATTTTATTTTTTAAAGTACCAGAATTATGGTGGAAGTAGTTTTGATAAGGGACATTTGACATTATTCAAATAAAGATTTTATGATTTCAACTGCCCAATATGATTGAAGCCATATATGTCAAATACACTACACTCTTAATTGACATCTTATACAAATCTTGTCTAACATTTTGTCAGGTTTTGTATTCTGCTTTACATTTCTTTTAACCGAATCAACTTGCGTGCAAGATTTTGTGCAGCAGCATTTTCATTGGTTAACATTCACTTGGATGTAACTAATATGTTCAACTAATTCAGGGGGCCGTCGTTGTCGTGATTGTATGGTAGCTGGATTTACAACTACCTGTGCAATCAGTGTCTATCACCACTAAGGTTGTGAGTTCGAACCCTGTTCATGGCAATGTGTACTCGATACAACATTATGTGATCAACTTTGTCAGTGACTTGCGACAGGCCTGTGGTTTTCTCCAGATTCTCCGATTTCCTCCACCAATAAAACTGACTGCTACGATATAACTGAAATATTGTTAAAAGTGACATTAAACACCATAAACGGTAAACCCAAACTCTCAACTTATTCAAGTTGTCTTAGATGTAAATGGAATGTAAGGTATTTTAACATATAATTTTAATCAGATTATTCAAATGGGCACATTTAATGCTCATACTATTTTTAATGTATTAGCCATATTTATTCCTATTTATTTATATATTGCATGCCATTATTTATAAAGATATTTAAAGTACATGTATTATATTATGTTTAACTTATAAGGCTACAATAAAACACCTGTGTATACTGGAATGCTATCTAAACTGAACGCTGGATAAACCAGAATCGTTTGTAAACTGAACCCTGGATAAACCAGAATCCTGTGAAAACTAAACTTCAGGTTTATTTCCAGTGTCTGAAATCTTTGTAAATTTAATTTGTTTATTAAGAACAAAAACAGTTGATCCCAAAGGTGTTCAGTTTGAATATGTGTCACTGAATAACATTGCAATGTTCAAGATATCTAATAAACTACTACTGAGATCTGTTTTGTTGGTTTGGTTTATGGTGTTTAACGCCACTTTCAACAATATTTCAGTTATACCGTGGTGGTCAGTTTTATTGATGGAGGAAACCAGAGTACCCAGATAAAACCACTGACCTGTCACAAATCACTGACAAACTTTATCCCATAATGTTGTTTCGCCTGAGTGAGATTCGAACTCACAATTTTATTAGTGATAGACACTGATTGCATAGGTAATCGTATATCCAACTACCATACGATTATGACCACGACTGCCCCTTGAGTATGTTTTTGTCCTAGTTAAATTCATTAACTGTAAGTTCAGTAGTAAAACATTGTGACATGTGTGTATGATTTTTTCATAAGTAACAAATATGCAATTTTAATGAATAAAACATTCATTTAATTAACCTATCACATTATTCTTTTTAATGTCTTTGAAGGTTCATTAACATACACATTTTTATGATATAAAGACATTGAGGTACAAAAAATAATACATTTTAAGAGTAATAATAATAATGTATACATTTTATATCACAATATCCACAAATTTTAAGATCAAGGGTAAAGATGAAAAAAGGCATCAATGTCCAAAATACCAAACATTCAAATTTTTATTAGTCTTGTCAGTTCAGTTTTTATTATTTATAAAACAGCTTGCTTTTCTACTTGTTTCTAAAGCTTGTATAAATAAATTATATATTTTTCGATAATTTATGTATATATACTCAGATTTATTGAGAAAAGGAGGATAGTTAAAGGGAAATAACCCACAAATCTGGTCCTATATTTCTTTTTCTTTAAAAAAAATACTTGTCCTAGACTCTGTTGTTTTGGGGGTTTTTTTCTCAGTATTTCTCCTTTCATACAATTCAAATGGTTACTCCTTATTGATATGATAAAGTAAAAAAATGTTTGTGTTTTCTGCCGCATATAAATTTTTATATATGCTGCATATATATTTTTTTATGTTTAAAAGTACTTTTTATTTCTACTATTTTCATACATGATATTTTGCAAGCATTTATATATAAATTTTGTATATTATTTATGTCATGAAATCATATAATCTTTTTAAAGACACAACATATAAAATAGAGAAGTAAAAAAACATATTTTGTGTAAAATTCTATTTTAATTATTTACTGCACGAAATGGTATCATTGATTTACAGTAAATCTAATTTTGACCAGAAAGTATAAATAGTATATCATTAATTTGTAGTGTACACCAAACTTAAAAAAGCTTTTCTTACTTACTTTAATATTTTCCCAAACTCTTTGTAGTCACGGTCAATGAACAGACAGACATGAACTATGAAATATACATGCATGTATGTTATACCTTTGTCACAGGTAATATTTATACATTGAAGAATTAAGTATATCTTTAACATGCACCAATTGTTTTGTACTTTTACAGAATTAAAACAATACTTGACCTAAATATTTAATTTAATTCATTTAATTTTAAAAAGGGTCAACTATGATTTAGATAGATATGTGTTATAGACCTTATTGGTGAGAAACTTCAACAAACTTGTTTAGAGTCAAGCCTGTATTAAAAGATCACCCTTGGAACAGAGAAAATGTGGTCTTTAAAGACAGTTCAATTAATAACAACATTTTCTATGACAGTACACAAAAAAGGTGACCTTTTAATACAGGTGACAGCTTGATAGGGGTTAGGATTATGGTGTTTAATGCCACTTTCAACAATATTTCATATATATCTTGGTGGTCAGTTTTACTTTGTGGAGGAGAATGGAGTACCCAGATAAAACCACTGACCTGTCACAAATCACTGACAAACTTTATCACATAATGTTGTTTCGCCTGAGTGAGATTCGAACTCACAATTTTATTAGTGATAGACACCGATTGCATAGGTAATCGTATATCCAACTACCATACGATTATGACCATGACTGCCCCTTGAGTATGTTTTTGTCCTAGTTAAATTCATTAACTGTAAGTTCAGTAGTAAAACATTGTGACATGTGTGTATGATTTTTTCATAAGTAACAAATATGCAATTTTAATGAATAAAACATTCATTTAATTAACCTATCACATTATTCTTTTTAATGTCTTTGAAGGTTCATTAACATACACATTTTTATGATATAAAGACATTGAGGTACAAAAAATAATACATTTTAAGAGTAATAATAATAATGTATACATTTTATATCACAATATCCACAAATTTTAAGATCAAGGGTAAAGATGAAAAAAGGCATCAATGTCCAAAATACCAAACATTCAAATTTTTATTAGTCTTGTCAGTTCAGTTTTTATTATTTATAAAACAGCTTGCTTTTCTACTTGTTTCTAAAGCTTGTATAAATAAATTATATATTTTTCGATAATTTATGTATATATACTCAGATTTATTGAGAAAAGGAGGATAGTTAAAGGGAAATAACCCACAAATCTGGTCCTATATTTCTTTTTCTTTAAAAAAAATACTTGTCCTAGACTCTGTTGTTTTGGGGTTTTTTTTCTCAGTATTTCTCCTTTCATACAATTCAAATGGTTACTCCTTATTGATATGATAAAGTAAAAAAATGTTTGTGTTTTCTGCCACATATAAATTTTTATATATGCTGCATATATATTTTTTTATGTTTAAAAGTACTTTTTATTTCTACTATTTTCATACATGATATTTTGCAAGCATTTATATATAAATTTTGTATATTATTTATGTCATGAAATCATATAATCTTTTTAAAGACACAACATATAAAATAGAGAAGTAAAAAAACATATTTTGTGTAAAATTCTATTTTAATTATTTACTGCACGAAATGGTATCATTGATTTACAGTAAATCTAATTTTGACCAGAAAGTATAAATAGTATATCATTAATTTGTAGTGTACACCAAACTTAAAAAAGCTTTTCTTACTTACTTTAATATTTTCCCAAACTCTTTGTAGTCACGGTCAATGAACAGACAGACATGAACTATGAAATATACATGCATGTATGTTATACCTTTGTCACAGGTAATATTTATACATTGAAGAATTAAGTATATCTTTAACATGCACCAATTGTTTTGTACTTTTACAGAATTAAAACAATACTTGACCTAAATATTTAATTTAATTCATTTAATTTTAAAAAGGGTCAACTATGATTTAGATAGATATGTGTTATAGACCTTATTGGTGAGAAACTTCAACAAACTTGTTTAGAGTCAAGCCTGTATTAAAAGATCACCCTTGGAACAGAGAAAATGTGGTCTTTAAAGACAGTTCAATTAATAACAACATTTTCTATGACAGTACACGAAAAAAGGTGACCTTTTAATACAGGTGACAGCTTGATAGGGGTTAGGATTATGGTGTTTAATGCCACTTTCAACAATATTTCATATATATCTTGGTGGTCAGTTTTACTTGGTGGAGGAGAATGGAGTACCCGGTGAAAACCACCGAGACTGCTTAATAGAGGTGACCACATGTGCAGGTTTGACTTGCTTGTTTCTGTCATTTTATAGGTGAAGGAAGATGGAAATATCTTTTTTGATATTTCCTATCCAGGTAGTTCTTTTTTTTTCTTTGTCATAAATCATGGATTAGTAGAAGACAGCTGTGGTACCTCATTATGTTTGTTGATTATTTCAGTTTCCTGAAGATCAACATCTGAAATAATTTTACATCATGATCCATAAAGATACATGTTAAACAACTTTCGATTTCATGCATGGACCAAACCGCATCGGTGGTGTAATGGTTAACATACTTGCCTCGAGTGCTGCAGATATTGAGTTCGAGTCCTGATCTGGTCAAACGAAAGACTATAAAATTGGTATTTGTTGCTTCTCTGCTATGCATGCAGCATTAAGTAGAAAGAACAAAGACTGGTTGGCTCAGAATCAGGAATTTCTGATAATGTGTCCAAGTGGGACGACATGTCTATCCGTGGACTGTTGTTTCAGTGAGCTAGCACTATAAATTTCTAACTAAGCGTGTTGGTCTAGTACAAAGCAGACCTCATCATCATTATGTCTTCCCTGGGGAGACATATTGTTTTTGTCCTGTCCGTCTGTCCGTTTGTCCGTCACACAGTTTGTCAGCGCAACTCCTCTGAAACTACGGAACAGAATTTCATGAAACTTGATAGGTAGTAAGGACACCATATGTGGTTGTGCATATTACCAGGAAATTTTGTGGGAGTTATGCCCCTTTGAACTTAAAATTTTCCCGAAATATACTTCTGAAGCAGCTTATCAGTGCAACTCCTCTGAAACTACTGAACAGAATTTCATGAAATTTGATAGGTAGCAAGGACACCATATGTAGTTGTGCATATTACCAGGAAATTTTGATCTCCTGAATTTTGTGGGAGTTATGCCCCTTTGAACTTAGAAATGTCCCGAAATTTACTACTGAAGCAGCTTGTCAGTGCAACTCCTCTGAAACTACTGAACAGAATTTCATGAAACTTGGTAAGTAGTAAGGACACCGTATGTAGTTGTGCATATTACCAGGAAATTTTGATCCCCTAAATTTTGTGGGAGTTATTTGCAAACACTAGTGTACTATCCCTTACTGAAACTTGCTATCTCCCTGAAAAAGTTTTTCATCACCAATCCATTGATTTTAGAAGAACAAAACTCCTTTAAAATCATTGGAACATAGGCTGAGCAATTTTCTGGAATGGGGAACTTTGCCAGGACAATATGGAATAGTACCTGTAACCCTTGCTTTAGCACTTTTGAGCAAATTTTTTTTGTGTTTCATGGATTAAAAACAGTTTTTTTTTTGTTATTCATTGAAGCTTAATTTTATTTGTTACCTAAATAGATTTTTTACCTTTGACTACAGTTTGTGGGACGGGGGGAGGGGGGGGGGGGAGACATACGTTTTTGCGGGCAAAAACAAACTAATTTCATTGTAAATTAACTTGTTCTCGCCATGATATTGCTGAAAAATTGCTGGGTTGGCGTTAGACAACAATCACTCACTCACTCATAGTAAATTTTATATTTAAAAATATGGTTTAAGTTTGTTAACAAAGAAGCAGATATTTTAAATCAAAGATATTTGGAAAAGATATATATGAAATTTTTCTTCTTCTTAGAAATTATAAACTTGATCGAACTGAAACTGTATATGAATGAAGTCGCTTTTACATTACATTTTTATGTATTTTTATAGAATCTGAAATTCTTGGGCGATTTTTGTTTATCGCCAAATTATCAATTTTGCAGCTATATCATGGTGAGAACAAGTTATATTCAATGAAATGATTATGATATCTGCTTTGTACCAGACCAACACGCTTAATTGGATTTTTATAGTGCTAGCTCACTGAAAAAACAGTCCGCAAATAGACATGTCGCTCCACTTGGACACATTCTGAGTCAACCCGTCTTTGCTCTTACTCCTTGGTCTTTGATTTGACCCGATCAGGGCTCAAACCCAAGATCTACAACACTTGAGGCGAGCTCACTAACCGGTGCGGTCAGGAAATCCTAGCTCACCACCAATGCAGGACAAAGTTTAACAAAGAACTCCGTAGGATTTTGTAGCTATAGAAACAACATATTTGAATGAACCCAAACTATACATGAATTATTATTATATGGTACTTTACAAAATTTCTATTTACTGTACAAGGGGCCGTCGTGGTCGTGATCTGAGTAGTTGGATTTATGACTATCTGTGCAATCAGTGCCTATCACCATTAAAGTTGTGAGTTTGAACCCCGTTCATGGCGAGGTGTACTCAATACAACATTATCAGTGACTTGCAACAGGTCGGTGGTTTTCTCCGGGTACTTCGGTTTCCTCCACCAATAAAACTGAGCGCCACGATATAACTGAAATATTGTTGAAAGTGGCGTTAAACACAATAAACCAACCCTATTTACTGTGTAAAATCAGTAAATCCAAGATGGCTACAGCCACAGGGTACAGTGCTTAACACAGTACCATTTGAGGGGGAAATCATCTCAGAAAAGACTGGACACTATACAAACAAACAAGGCTATAATGTTCCTTATAAGTATGTTCCTCTACAAAGTATATTTTTATATATGGATACAAGCAAAGGAAAAAGGTTTCAACAGGACTGGGTGAATAAATGTTAAAATATCTTCCCATGAACTACAAACCCGATTGAACCTAGACTATAAATAAATGATAATTGTCAATGTGTGTAATATAAACATCTTTTATAACCAGATACGTTTTAGAAGTTCAGGTGGGTCTCTGGTTTCTTGTATATGTTTTGTCTGGTTGATTGATAGTAGAACAAGAAGCTCCATTTAATACATGGAAATATGTTTTTATCTACGGTATGATACAGATCTATAGCAATATTCAACATCATATATTCACAAACATTTTATTTGAGAATATACATGAATAGTGAAACCTGGATAAACCGATATCCTGTGTAAACTAAACTTTAATAAAGGCACAATGTAGGAAATCTTTGATAACCAAACCCGTAGAAATCGAACACCTGTTTATTCCAAACACAAAATTTGGTCCAAAGGAGGTTCAGTATAGACAACTTTGACTGTATATAATAAGTTCAACATGAGCATGATTATAATAATTCCCACTGTCACAGTATGGGTACCTGTGCGGCGCAACTGACGTGTTTACGTAAAGTTTGTGGGCACGTTACCGTTTCCGATTATCGACTGTCAAAACCGGAAGGGTTCAATGTAAGTTTTTATGTTTATATGTGGTAGTAAACATTGCTAATGAAGAGAAAAAATTACAGACACCCGCTGATATAATACTTATCAGCACATCTTGATGCATACACATTTAACACTGAACACCTGCAAGGATACAGTCGAAAACTTACCAAAAACAACGAAAAGGAAAATTTGGATTATGAACGAAAGTCATACCACCTAACATCAATGCGCCGGAATAAAGTGTTGGTTCATTCTCTACCAGAGAGAAAACATGTTATTAGAGGGAGCTCGTTAGGATAAAGAAATCTGTTTATGTGTGTGTGTGTGTGTGTGTGTGTGTGTTAAACATGCACAAGCGAGACGAGTGTGGCCAGAGTTGGGAATTAAGATGTCTTTTTTGTTGTGTTCCAATTGATTCTAGCCTAAGAGCTGGGCTGTAGAACTATTAAGTTGTGTACCAATGAATGATTTAAGGATAACTGCAAAAAAATGTAGACTATGAATAGTTTCTGACGAGCTCAATGAGCCCATGCAATTCGGGGTTCCTGTGCTGCAAGCCCTCGAGAAAATTTTGAAATTTGATCAATTACAGGGAAAAACTCCATCGATTTTGTAGAAAATTTACCTCATTACAAAAAGTTGCTTCAGGACAGGGTCTCCTCAAGGATAAGGGGCCCTGAACCTTAAGCTTCATTAGTTTCATAGTGGATGTGACATAGGACATTTAAATATTAAAAGGCTACTCATCAACTGACCATTAAGGTGAGGGTCAATTGTTATTGATGTCCTTTTATATTCAAATGTCCTATATATGTCACACGGTACAATGAAATATACTTTGAAAGCACATGTCTGTTATTTTGTTTTGGTGGTTTGGCTCTTACACTATTTGTACTCTCTCCTTGCAGATTTTGACACTTCAGAAAAATATAATTAGAATAGAGACCTAATGGGTAACATTTTAACTAATGGACCAAAAAATTTGAAATTAATTGTCTGAGTTCGTATATCATATATTGATATAAATTTAGAAAAAAAATTGTTGATTTGAAAATTGGATTTTAAAGATTTGTTTTCTGAACATTTTTTTACCAGTCTTTTGTGTCTTCAAAAAATCCTTATCAATTTGTGTGGTATTTTTTTGTGGGGGTCATTTTATTTATTCCCTTTTACCTCTTGATTTATTGATAATTTTTGGCTTCCATGCTAAAAAAATGTTTGTAAAAAAAGTGGGATGGTAAAACATAGTCCCTCCCATTTTGAAAATGGGGGCATGTACCTCTTGTCTCCCGTCTTCTACGCTCATGGACTTGGTGACATAAGTCGATTCTCAGGTCATACCAGCTCTTAATATTTTTCCAAATAAATAAAAAGGGAAGGAAACAGTTTTCTTTAAAAAGGACCTTTTTGTATATGTTCTAAGTTCTGATTTGTTAATTAGTATTTCTATATCAAAAGGTCTATACTCGACAGCGTATTTGCCAGGTCTGCGCAAGGATTTGTATTATTGGATATTGTTTCTACTATACAAATCCTTGGTGTGCATTACCTTACCTCTGGATCTTTACAACCATTATTGGTCAACCACACATACGTGTGTGGAACAATTTTCCCATCACCATGCATGCGTTCCCGGTCCACCAGTATTTACATCCTTAGCTGAACTATGTACATTACATCTTTGCTTTCGCGATCTCATGCACAATATCTATATCTACACTTGTCACGTTATTGTCGTTGTTCTTTATTTACTGCCAGCAAATAGTTCTTTACTGTCACTCAGTTTACAATCACAGTATATAATATACAGCCGGCACTTGATCTGGTTTTGTATTCATGTCTATCTCCATCATTTATCATCCATTTTCCACTGTAGTTATTTGTTTTAAAAGCATCACTTGCATATTTAAAATTGTTAAAATGTATAAGGGATTCACTTCAATTTAAAAATACTGATAACAATTTTTTTTTAAATATTTGTGTCCTATTTACTTTTAAAATGAGTAATTAAAAGGTAAGAAGATGTGCTTATCTCTGTCAATAGTAATCGACTAAAAGAAAATATATTAAGAACTCATTACTGGGTTTTTGATACTAAAAATAGATATGTAAATAAAAATAATGTACTTTATCACTGGTTAAAAGATAAGATTAAGCATAACACAGGTAATAGGTAAAATTTAGCTAGAAAGGAATAAAATCTAAAAACATGTGCGCCTTTTGGATTACTCTACTGCCCCTTAACACTAGTTTCCAAAGATATAAAGTACCAGTTAAATCTGTTTTTGTTTTTTTTGTTGTTGTTTTTTTTTAAGAACAATTTAGAGGCACAGACAGGTACGTTGTGGATATTCCCACTGTCGACTGCTGTCTGCACCAGGTAGTTCTAAACATTGCAACATTGAGGATGACCCATGGATATGTAATCTGTGTAACAACTTTAATTTTTCAGAATCCTTTTTTGATACAAGCTTAGATCTCTCACATTCATTACATGAGAACAGTAAAGTAGATGAAGATATTTTTGATGAACTCAGGCAACTAAAGCGTAAACATCCCAAGAAATTTATATGTGTATACCTAAATATAAACAGTTTGAGATATAAATTCTGTCATATATGTGAATTATTAACATCAAATACAATTGATATGCTATTCTTGGCTGAAACCAAAATTGACGACCAATTCCCAGATGCACAATTTCAAGTAAACAATTATCACTTTTGGCGTGCTGATCGAACAGCGTACGGCGGAGGAATTGCTGCATCTGTGAGATCAGACTTACCATGTGACCGTAAGAAAATTCTTGAATTTAAAAATATAGAATCAATATGTATAGAAATATTAGTAGGTAATAAAAAATGGTTAATTTCAGGTGTCTACAGACCACAAACAATAAATGATAAAACTTTCAATGATGATTTTATTAAAACATGTGATAAAATTACAACAAAATATGATAATTTTATGTATATTGGTGATCTCAATTATGATTTTTTAGATGAGAAAAAATGTGCACCATTGGTAAGTGTTTGTGATATCTTAGACCTTACAAACCTGGTAAAAAGGCCAACATGTTTCACAAAGATAGCAGATCCTACTTTAAATGATGTTATATTAACTAATTCACCCAATAATTGTATGAATGTCTTAAATTTCAATTATGGTATTAGTGATGTCCACAACTTAATTTCTGTGCAAATAAAGGGTAATATAAATCCTGCTAAAAAGAGCTTTAAGACATACAGGAGTTTTAAAAACTTTTCTGAAGAAAATTTTGTAAATGATCTAATGAAATCTGATTTGGATAAAATTACTGAAATTGAAGATGTAGACGAAGCTTATAATAAATTTGAAGAAGTTATGGTCAATACTATTGATGAACATGCTCCTATGAAAAAAAGGAAATCAATATCACAGCCAGCCCCTTTTATGAATAAAACCCTGAGAAGTGCTGTTTATAAAAAACGGATGACACATAATGAATTTTTAAAAGATAAAAGTAACAAAAATTGGGAGGCATATCGAAAGCAAAGAAATTTAGTAACAAAATTAAAAAAGCAATCAATTAGAACATATTTCTATGAAAGATGTGTTGGCGGACCAAAATCTACTGACTTTTATCCAACAATTAAACCATTTGTAACTAATAAGGGTAGTAATATAACTAAAGATATTATCTTAGAAGACAATAATAAGATCATAAATGACCAACTTCAAGTAGCAAATAATTTTAATAATTTTTTCATAAATGTGGCAAAGGATATTGGTAATGATAATAATTTATCTGCCGAAGAACATCTAAGTATTAAAATTATAAAAGAAAATAAGAAAGAAATTCCTAAATTAATATTTCATGAAATTGAAAATGATTTTGTATCAAAGCAAATAAATAAAGCAAATTCAAAAAAAGCAACCGGACGTGATGGCATTTCGGCAAAACTTCTAAAATTTGCAAAACCAGCTATTGTTCAACCAATTACAAATTTAATAAATAAATCAATAAATAATTCCATTTTTCCAGAAAAATTAAAAGAAGCCCAAGTTGTACCACTATTCAAGAAAAATAACTCTTTAGATAAATGCAATTATAGACCTGTAAGTATCTTACCTACTATTTCAAAATTTTATGAAAGAGCAATATATGAGCAGACTGTGACCTTCTTTGACAAGGTGTTTCATCCTTCTCTGTCAGCATTCCGATCGGGTTATGGTTGCCAAACAGCTCTTCTAAAAATAATAGAAGATTGGAAAAAGGCCCTGGATGAAAATAAATTTGTAGCGGCCATCCTCATGGATTTGTCAAAAGCTTTTGACTGCCTTCCCCATAAACTGTTAATAAATAAACTAGATGCATACGGAGTAAGTGAATCTGCATTGAAACTGATAAAAAATTATCTCTCTAACAGAAAACAGTGTGTCAAAATCGGCAATATAACGAGCGAATGGGAAGACATATATAAAGGTGTACCTCAAGGTTCTATCTTAGGCCCTGTACTTTTTAATATATTTATAAATGATATATTTTATTTTATACAAGAAAGTTCCCTCTATAATTATGCAGATGATAGCACTTTGTCATATGAAGGCCACAATCTGGATCAATTAATCACAGTACTTGAAAGAGACAGCCTAACTTTAATAGACTGGTTTACTGAAAACCAAATGAAAGCAAATCCAGACAAATTTCAAGCGATAGCAATTGGAAAAAAATCTAAAAATGAAAATATCTCTTTTAATCTTAATGGTAATATAATAAAATGCGAAGATGAGGTAAAACTTTTGGGAGTCACAATAGATTTTGAACTAAATTTTAATACTCATATAGCAAATATCTGTAAAAAAGCCTCAAGACAACTGAACATTTTAAAAAGAATTGGTAAATACTTAACAAAACTTGGTAGACTTACAATATACTACTCTTATATTTTCTCGAACTTTAATTATTGCCCTGTAACATGGCACTTTTGCAGTGAACAAAATACAAATAAAATGGAAAAAATACAATTTAGAGCTCTGAAATTTATCTATGATGATACTGACAGCACATATGAAGAACTTTTAACAAAATCCAAATTACCCACTTTAAAAATCAGGCGAATTAGAACTATAGCCATTGAAACATTCAAAATTGTCAATAAAACCAGTCCTTTGTACTTACATGATTTAATTACAATTAAACAAAGTAAATATTCTTTTAGATACCAAAATACTGCTAGTATACCATCGACCAGAACAACTAGGTATGGTATTAAAACTTTTAAATATTTTGCTGCCAAAACATGGAATGAGCTACCAAACCACTTTAGACTGGAAAATTCTTTTAAACAATTCAAAAACTTGATTAATTCATGGGATGGTAGCTCATGCCACTGTAATGCTTGTAGATAGCTTTAAAGCATAATTTTATTTATTTATTTGTTTTGCTTATCTGTGATGCTTTTGAAATCTGTGCTTTGTCTTTAATTATAGTTACTTTTTAGGCTGCTTATTTTAATTTATTTACTTAGTGCTTGAAATTTTAAATTAATTAGTTTAAATTATTTTTTAATATAGATGTTTTAATTTTTGCTAGTATTTTTATGTACCTTGTATGTATGCATGTATGTTGTTTTTGTTATATGTATAGTCGATTTTAAAAGCTCTGTAGAGCTTGTGTTTTATGTATGTTGTGATATGTATCGACTCTAAATAAAACTTTATTTATTATTTATTTATTTAATTGAATTTAGTATAAATTGACTGACTGGTTTAGATTAAAGAGTATAAATATTTATGGTCCTCCCGACAGTCCCCCTCCCCCATTTGACTTTCATCTATTTGGCTATCAGCATTCTATATCTCTCAGTGTGGATTCTATAGAGCAGTCTTCTTGCGTGGAATTCCACTTCTGTTGTCGTCTTTATGTTTATCTTTAGGGACTGTACCATTTTGTGCACACAGTACTACTTTTACATATAAATTTTTCATTCGCGTTTGAACAACCTGTCGTTTATACTTTAATTAAAATAACAATAAGAAAATCTCATTCGAATTGTGACAATTCTCTTTCATTTGTTCTTAACGTCAGAAAGAAGTGTGGAAACCGTAAATGGTTAAAGGGAGATAATCTTTGTTTTACCGGAAGTAATTTTTGCCACGTTCGTATTGACATGCAAACCTGGTGTAGGTGGCAAATTTAAGTCAAATATATACTTGAAAAGCACTGCACATATTATTTCACTGTACAACCAAATCGTTCACAATGGTAAGTTGTTTTTAAAGAATGAATACACAGAAAATAAGAACTAGGTGAAGATTTAAAATGATATTGACATCAGAAGACGGAACCTAAACTCGTTGCGATTAGACAAAACCATGACTGAGACGGTAGCAGGTCAAATCGGCCCCAAACCAAATCGGCCCCTAGTCAAATCGGCCCCAAGTCAAATCGGCCCCAGTCAAAAAGTATTCAAAAAGAATGATCACGATTGAAGTTGACTCTCTTTTATAAACTAAAGAATTTCTCAATCTGAGTTGTTTTTCTTGGCTTGGTTATTTAGATGCCCTCTTTTTATTAAAAGGACAATAGAAAAAATCATCAAAGAATGTTTCTAATCTTAAGTGGGACGACCTCATCACCCGTCGACATCAATCCAAAGTCACCATGATATACCGAGTTATCCATCAACTGGTTGCAATACCATCAGCACCTTACCGTGCAGCTCAAACGGAAAACGCAAAGTCCATGTCTTATCAAGGATTATCGCAACGCGGAATTAACGAGAGGTCCGTGTGTATACGTGGACGGTCTGCGAAACAACATGGACATGACGGACAGAACGCGATGTCTTCACGAGTCCATCACGGATTGTAATTATTGAAATGTTCGTTCATAATGAATACTACACGTGATTGTACCTGCAATCGTTTATTCTTTGTCATCACAATGCTTCGTAATCTTAATATCCACATTGAGATTTATTTGTGCAGTTGATCATTTGATACCACTTTTTTTTAGAGATGGCATACATTTTATTTATAGGATATAGGAGCACGCATCTTGTTTTGCCTATTATGTAAACCCAACATTTCGATTGGTTTACATAGGTGTTATTTTTTCTCTCACGAGTTGATAATCACCTGTATTTTTTTTTATCTATGTACGGGTGTGTCTATTTTTATGTTGTGCACACATTGAACTCGGTCACTAAAAGGTCAAATATACAGTTACCTGAGGCTGAGGAATTGATTTAAAAACAAACCGAGAAGGATTGAAAAGAAAAAAAAAATTGATGTAAATGTTTATCTAAACGTGCTTTTTCATTTTCGTATTTGTATGTCGTTAATCACCTTGCAAGCCACTTGTCGTTTTACCTTTAACAAAAGTGGATACATATTTCCCTATGTAGACAGTGTGTACTACACACAGTTATCACGTGAATGAGAATCTAGAAAGGGTTCCACCTGTTGGTAATATATTATCGATCAAAGCTGCTTTTGGGGATCTTGAAACTTTTATAACAGGTGAACTTTAGTCACATGCCGAGTTGTCAGTAATTGAACATCCGATGACTTGGGGCTCGGCTTGGGTGATATAAAGGTTAATGAAATTTCAAAGTGTACAAAATAAATTGGTAAACAAAAATATTTTAAACATAACTTTATTTCATTACCTGATACCATAAGACAAGGAATGTAAGGTAGTTGAAAATATTGTAGTTTCTCATCTGCATCTAGCCTCATTAAAAATAAAATGAAATAAAAATTGGGCATTTATTAACACAGTTTTTATATAATTAGATCGATGAGAAACCAATCTAATTAAAATTAGCTCTATGCACTTGCACCCCTCTTTTTTTTGTCGCTGCGTGTACTTGCAATTTATTTGATATTTTATGCAGTCACCTTATGTTTTATTATGTTTATATGCCCCTTCGTGGGCCCTTTAATTTGGATCAATAAAATCTTGTATCTTGTATAGAATTTCTCTTCACAGTATGTGGCAGATCACCACCAAACACAAGGTAGTTCACTGACACTTTGTCATAGATAAACACTGTGATAGAGCAATAAAAACATTAAATTATACCCCAATAATTACCCATGTCACCCTGGTTTACATAGGTGTTATTTTTCTCTCTCACGAGTTGATAATCACCTGTATTTTTATCCATGTACGGGTGTGTCTATTTTTATATAGTGCACACATTGAACACGGCCACTAAAAGGTCAAATACACAGTTACCTGAGGCTGATGGTTGATTTAAAAACAAACCGAGAAGGATTGTGAATGAATCAATGACAGTATTTACGTCCTTGGTAGAATATTGCCATAAAAAAAACCAGCAATCTTTGTGTCTTTGAAATATATAATAGTATAAATGTACATGATTTATTTCTAAATCTTTGAGAGTATACTACACATGTATAATAGTATAAATGTACACACAGCATCTGAAAAAGAAATAGTAAGATGTGTTAGCTGAGAGTAATAATAAATGTTATCTGTCATAAGTCTGTTTATGACAATCAGTACATGATGATTATTTTCCTCCACACTCTCTAAGGAAGGAACCAACCATTTAACTAACTTTTGTATGTTTTATCCTCCCAAGCCATTTTTTTTCATGAAAAACAAATTAGATTTCTTTTCTTAACATGAACGTGGGTATTTTTATAATACTATGAATTAAGGGGTACCGCTATGAAAGTACTTTTCTTCGTTGGTATCAATTTTCGTTGTTTTGTTAAAAATTACAAGTTCGTGGATTCCTAAATTCGTGGATTTTGTGTTTGTACCAAAATAAAATTTGTTGATTTTATATTTTCAACATAACACGTTTCACTGGGTTTCAAAACTTTGAGAAAACTTCAATACATTAAGACGTAGAATTATGTAATCGGAAGTGGAACGTGGATATTAACGTGTTAATTTTCTCATTTTTTTTACATAGAATCATGGAACAAAATCAGCTTTTGAATTTCATAATTATAGATCAGTATTATTTTATCGAATTTGAAAATAAAATAAAAAAGCATCTGAAACTACTTTACGACCACGTACATTAGTAATTTCCATAAATATATATTGTTTTACAAATATTTAATCTCCATTTTATTTTCAATTTTTGTTTTTCACAACTAAAAAAAGAACAATAAAGTTTGTTTTTTCTCATTATTTTGATTCCAATGACAGATTGTACTTCATTACCCTAGTCTCGGATTGAAACCACTCGTAATTGTCTCACAAAATTAATCCCGACCCCGGGACAAATGTACAGTTAACTTATACTATTGAAGGGTGATATAATTTAAAAGAGAAATGTTTATACAGCACTTAAAAGTGTGTAACAGTTAGTGTATGGGTTGGAAGTAATTTTTTTACCGGAAGTTGTTAAAATCTTTTCACAGATAAACATTTCTGTCGTTTTTTACACATGCATTCAAAATCAAATCATTCACAAACATTTGCATGTGCATTATAACCCATTAAAAGGTATGCTCGTCATTAAATTGCTTTTCTACATTTCATACAGGTGTGTGTTACTGTTTAGTGTTGATTGACAGGCGAGGATAATCTCCACGTGGTGCTTACTCGAGCGTTAAGATACATATGTACTTTGTGTAATATCAAATAAGACAACACTGCACTTGAAATTAATGACAGAATATGACCTTTCTTTACGACCTTATCACTTCAAAGATAAGCATAATTTCTTATCAGATCCCACATGCAATAAAAATGACCACATTTGCATTTATTTTTTAAGGCAAACTTTATACGACCGAGATACTTTGTACACGTAGGTTTATAAAATGCATTTGCTCATTGTGCGCGATGGATCCGCGATGGTGATGAAAATGATAGAATTTGTCCACGATCATGGTCCGCGTTGAATCATCGCGACGGTCCGCGAACTGTCGATATTTTCCTTGAAAGATTCGCGGATATTGCGTTTTCCGTTTGGACTATAGGGTATTTACAACCAACCGGTGTAAGAACAAGAGGAAATGAAATAAGGTTCCTAGTACCATTCACAAGTGTCAACTCTTATAAGAACTCCTTCTTCCCGTCTACTCTGGAACAGTCTTCCATCAGATATCACAAGAATGCAATCCCTAGAGGCTTTCAAGGGAGGGATTGCTTCCAGCTTCCACTAGACCAGCCTCAGATGTTTTTAACCAGATTGTTTTATCCTGCACCTGTAAATTTTTGTAAATACACTAACCGACCCTCCCTCACGTGTACAGTACACTCCAAGTGTATCAACGATCATACTCTCAGGTCGGACATATTCCTCCCAAAATGTCCAACAAATTTGAGAGTCAACACTCTCTAAGTCTGACTATTTGGTCGGACATCGTGGTCGGACGTGAGAGTGGATATTTAAAGATTTTTTTTACATTTCTCGAGGTGAACATGTCAAACATTTTGTGATCGATACGTATTTGTAAGCGTACTTTCTTTCCGGTTTGTAGAATGTCCGGGTACGTAAATACCCTAGTGTATTTCTACCTTGCACCATATTCGCGCCAAGAAGGGTAGCTCAAAGGTCAATATATAACTGAAATATTGTTGAAAAGTGACGTTTAAACACCCATAGCCTCATATAAATTATTGCAATAAAATATCGATTAAGTAACGAAATCGATATAAATTATTTTCCAGTATATTTAGAATAAAAAGCTTGTTCTACACATTTACTGTGAGATGTATTGCAACCGCCATTTTCTACTACAATCACGTACGCATGCTCGTGTTTGATTGAAAAGCTATAGCTATATTTAGTTATTTGGTGATAATAATTTTATATTGTAAATCGATCCACCCTGTGAATTTTTTCAACAAGATACATTTTTTATAGTATATGTTTTATTATAAAATACAATATTGAACTGATTTTCGCTAACACTTCAATCATTGAATATTGATTTTTTCGGATGTTGAATATTTTATCCCCAGAATTGCACCCCCTGTTAGTATACTTTTATTGCTTTATTTAAAAAAAAATAACACCAAGAACTGAAGAACATCGATGATACGAGTCTTCTTATTCAGAAATAAACCTACAGCAAAATAAAGGTATACATTTTTTATACTTGTAAACAAAATCGTCATTTTTATCTAGATTTATCGTCCGAAAAATATGGTACTCCTCTACTATACTAATTTGGATTAGGTGATGGGAATTAAAAATAAAGATTAAACAAATGTATTTTATGATAATGATGGCTGATTAAAATAGTTTGTCATGCATTAGCTGTCAGTTGTAATATACAGGATGTAACCAATATACAGTAAGAGCCCCTACTGTGAAGCCATTCAATGAAAATAACAACCTGACCATATTGTTAAATAAGAATAAGAATTAGATAAGAAATTAAAATTTATGGAAGGCAAGGATTTATATAATTAACACATTAAGTCACATTTCATTTATTTAGCTTGGGTCAGTTATCAATTAAAAAGACAAAAATGGTTTTAAAAAAAATCTGTCTTAATAAGTATTTACCTAGAGAACGATATCATGACGTATAATAATTTCTCACCGTAAATGTATTTATTTTATTAAGATATTTATACACATATATAAGAAAAAAGATATAAATTTTTTTTTAAGTACAAATAAATTGGAAGACGGCTTGAAAATCGAAAACGCAAAATAGTTATCTATGTTTATAAGTCTTGGTAAAAGGAGTCTTGAGCAACGTTTTTTTTCCACACCTGTGATAGGTGTATTTGTATATCATGAATGCACGATGCGATGACATGCTGAGATGGGTGATGTTTTGACAGGTAAACTGTAAAAAAAACGTAGAATACACTAATCAAATATTATTTCACCATTATCAGGACTCCGCAGACTGCCAATTTTCTAGAAAAAAAACGGGATTTACGGATTTATGACCCATTCGCCATCAACAAAATAAAACTTAAATTTTACTAATATTAATCCAAATTTGCCTTTAAAGAAATGAATGTATAAATTAGAATTATTTACCTGGGTTCGTTCGCCCTACATTTGGCAAACACGTAAAAGAGCAAACGCACCCGATATCGTAAACCGGCAACTGTCTGCAGCAAGTGAAAGGATCTTGGCATCGATTGTCGCGAGTACATAGGGACATATTAATATTCACTTCTAGTGCATTTAAAACATGGGTACTGCATGTTAATACATTTTATTCATGGATATTTTTGTATATATCGCCCGTGACAGCCATTAACATATCTATACTTTCCGTACTGTATATCACTAATTTACTTCAGCTTTATTAAGATACGCATGTTTCTTTATGCACGAATTTATTGGTTAGCAGAATTTGGGGACGTTTCCTGTTTACAGTTTAACTATCTGAGAGTGGAGACTCACTCCGACCTGGGAGGATTTTGTCGGACAATTTTAAGAGTGAAGTCCGACAAAACTCTGTGTCCGACCTGAGAGTATGATCGTTGATACACTTGGAGGGATCTGTACATAGTCAATTGTGCGAAAATGTTCCAGAGGAATCATGCACACTAATGGAAGAAGAAGATCAACATAAAGATCATTATATAATTGCCGCCAATCACGTTTTATGTAAATTACTAATCACTTAATTATGCCATGAATTAATCATTAATTAATTTCTTTGATCCTTACAAAAGAATCCGCTCATCAATAAAATTTAAATTTTACATCTTTTAATCAAAATCATTAATTTATATTAATACATAATTTTTATTTATTTATTCTTTTTTTATTTTTATTTTTTGGGGTCGATTTGACTTTCGACTTGGGGCCGATTTGACTTGGGGCCGATTTGACTGGAAATCACTGAGACGAGTGAAACTGCCAGTCGGTGTAAAATAAGTCATCCCTGCCTTATTTTCCACAGGGGAGAAAGAAGAACTGTTCGTCAAGTATTTAGTAGTCGAATAACCTAGCAGAGTCTTGAAAGTGAACCAAGATTATGCCAAGAACTAAGAGTAAGAACAAAAGACCAGATCGATGTATTAAAAATTGGTACTGGGTCGTTTCGCCCCAGAAAGTGAGTCGATTCGCCCCACTTAATCGCTATTTTAGATGAAGTCTTTTTCGACAATTTTTTGGTAATTATTTATTTATTAGTTGTATACAAAAAAAAATAATTTAACATAAAAATAAAATAAAAATAATAGAAATATATGATAAACAACGGAGTTAACATCATCATGATGTTATATTATAATATTTAATAATTATTGGTCAATTATTACTAATTAAACTGCAAAAAAATAATAAAGAGAAATTAATAAAAAAATTGAAAGTGAAGCCATACATAATATTATTATTAAACACGTCAAGAAAGCATGTTAATTATGAGGAAGACAAAAATAAAGTATCAATACCCATGAACAAGCCTTACAACATCCAAAATACGAATATTTGCAATGGTATTTTCCATATTTCATTTTTTAAAGCACTATTAATAAATGAGGTGCTAAACGACTCGGGGCGAAACGACCCGGATTCTTAAAAATCCAGATAAAAGTATTAGTACATAAAAAGACCCCAGTCAATGTAATTTTACTATCCACATCTCTTCACTATCAATGCATATTATAAAGACTGACAGGAATGCAACATATATACTTAGATAATTCTTATTCCACTATTCCAGCACTTTTACCCCAAAGTGCGCGTTGCCTTTTGATTTCATGCATATTGTTTTACTAGAATATAACCAAAAAAATACTTATCTCTTGAACAAATGTTTACTTTCAGCCAATTTTCCTTTTTGAACATATTGTTTCCACTCAAAAAGATCTAGACAAAATACTATCACAACCTAAACATGGACAGGACAAAAGCAGGGTCAGTGAATGCTCGTAAAATTAAGCTGACATTACATTAGTACATCATTCTTCATATTATTTTTAATATTTATTATATTTTAGGTATCAGTAATAAACTCGATTGACACAGCTCATGAAGATATGATAGTAAGTACTGGGTACATGTAATTCAGTATTAGAAATTATCTCCAGTAGTCATTTTAAAATCTTATTAAATCATGCTATCATGGCAATAACTGTATATGAAAGTTGGATTAATTACCACCTAGTTATGCAATTACTGCCTTTCACCAATAAAGTTGTGAATTTAATTCCCACCCATTGTGAGGTGTCCTTGATACAATATTAAATATTCGATGAAGTTGGTCAGTGAGTTGCCACTTGCAGGGTTTTCAATAAGGACCAGCGATTTGTCACCAAAAAAAATTAAGAACAGAAAAAATAAAAATATCGGACTAAAAAGTTATTCTGGCTAAAGTAACAGCTACGAAATCGTAACCAATGCTTTGTTTGTGTGTCTTCTTTGAAGGCTGCGTTATATTGATCGGTTTTTTCGTAGCGAATAAGTAAAAAAAACGAGACATCCGAATGGAAATATTTGCGAAATCAATGAAGCGTTTTAATTTACATACCCCTGTAACAAATGTACAAGCGCAAATATGACATAGAAGAAGAAGAAAACGTGCAACATGAACACAAAAAAGCGATATGTGATTATTTTACAGGCCCTAAGAAAAGAAAAATAGGTACAGCACTCTCCTGAAGGAAAACCCAAAGTTCGTTTATCGTAGATTGTTGTGAGTCCGGCTATCTGCCAAGACTAAGTCATTAAATAAAGACTGTTTAAAGCAAAGTTTTGAAATAATTTGTCCGACGTTTACTACACGATTCAAATTTGATAACTATTTTTCTATCTTTTTGGACCTTTTATAGATTACTTTTCTGTATTGGTCTTTGCCTATTGTAACAGACTGTATGGTGACCTACAATATTTTTTTTGTCTTTCTTTAATGAATCACATTTATACTTGCTGCCAGCTATTATGATTAATATAAAATAGGAGAGCATGTCATAAAAAATTTCCTTCAAACAGCCTAATAAATACTCTCAGAATTCCCCAGAATGCAGGATTATGACTTTAGAATTTCAAAAAATTTCGAGGGGGCAAATCCCCCGCGGACTCCCCCCTCCCAAATTGCCCCTTCGGCACCCAATTACTTTCTCCTGTACAAAATAGCAATTCACCTGTTCAGTAAAAAGTTATTGATATCCCTGCACATGCCTGTCATTTTCTCTGCAATCCCTTGATGTATCTAAAATCGTGTTGAAAGTGACATTAAACTCCCATAATTCAAAATCTGTGGAAGCGTACAACCTTACTATAGACAAAGCACATACTATAACTAACACCATAATGCAAGATATATAGGGTCTAACACAGGCAGAGGTGCAAAACACCTTTCATGGTGCTTAACTCTTTTTCTCACCCCTTAATGTTTCTACTGTGTCAATTTTAGTTTACTTTGAGTAAATAATAGAGTGCTCTTCCTTGTTAGTAACTAATGTAAATTAAAAAAAATACCTCCCTTTGACCAAATTCTATGAAAAGTAGTTGCAAAATTTGTGTCAAATAAATTTGTATAGGTATGTATCACTGTTGTAGTAGGTTGCATTTAAGAATACTCTCTATATATTTGATTATGAAATGCATTTAGAATACTGCCAAGACACAGATTTATAGCAATAAATCAACAATTTACTTCAACAATGGAAAACAATTTTGCAGGAAAACGCCTTGTCTTAGCTTATCTTACACAGATTAACAGACTACTTTTTCCAAGGGGTGAGAAATATTTGCCTACATGTATAATATAAAACCAAAACATAGAAAACATACAGTGTATATGTATATACATGTATACACATTGTATCATTTGTAGTATACAATGCATACAGTAAAATAAGACTTGTATTCAATGGTCACTGTTAAGACGAAAAAAAGATGACTATAGGAAAAGTGACTGCTCATTCAAGATCGGCAGATCCTGATTGAGAGTTCTGTAATGATTCGTATATTGCCACTACCATATTTGTATTCATGACTTAATATGATTATTATATTTTACATTTCAGCATGATGCTCAATTAGATTACTATGGAACTAAGTTGGCAACATGTTCTTCTGACAAAACGATTAAAATATTTGATGTTAAAGATGGACAACAGACACTTATTAATGAATTACAAGGGTTAGTATCAGTAGCATTTTACATAAAGTTCTAAAACTTCCTAAGATGTTATTTGTATTAAAGAAAGTGTAAGGGAAATATAAAGTTACCAAAGAGATTTTAAATTGTGATTTATTATTTAACTAGTTGATGGAACAGGAAGGGAATGACAGTTCATTGTGATCTGACTGTATTTTATTTTCTCTAGCATTGACAGATATTGACTAGAAACAATTATATCCTATTTCTCTAGCATTGACAGATGTTGACTAGAAACAAGTATATCCTATTTCTCTAGCATTGACAGATATTGACTAGAAACAAGTATGTCCTATTTCTCTAGCATTGACAGATATTGACTAGAAACAAGTATGTCCTATTTCTCTAGCATTGACAGATATTGACTAGAAACAAGTATATCCTATTTCTCTAGCATTGACAGATATTGACTAGAAACAAGTATATCCTATTTCTCTAGCATTGACAGATATTGACTAGAAACAAGTATATCCTATTTCTCTAGCATTGACAGATATTGACTAGAAACAAGTATATCCTATTTCTCTAGCATTGACAGATATTGACTAGAAACAAGTATATCCCATTTCTCTAGCATTGACAGATATTGACTAGAAACAAGTATATCCTATTTCTCTAGCATTGACAGATATTGACTAGAAACAAGTATATCCTATTTCTCTAGCATTGACAGATATTGACTAGAAACAAGTATATCCTATTTCTCTAGCATTGACAGATATTGACTAGAAACAAGTATATCCTATTTCTCTAGCATCGACAGATATTGACTAGAAACAAGTATATCCTATTTCTCTAGCATCGACAGATATTGACTAGAAACAAGTATATCCTATTTCTCTAGCATCGACAGATATTGACTAGAAACAAGTATATCCTATTTTTCTAGCATTGACAGATATTGACTAGAAACAAGTATATCCTATTTCTCTAGCATCGACAGATATTGACTAGAAACAAGTATATCCTATTTCTCTAGCATCGACAGATATTGACTAGAAACAAGTATATCCTATTTCTCTAGCATCGACAGATATTGACTAGAAACAAGTATATCCTATTTCTCTAGCATCGACAGATATTGACTAGAAACAAGTATATCCTATTTCTCTAGCATCGACAGATATTGACTAGAAACAAGTATATCCTATTTCTCTAGCATCGACAGATATTGACTAGAAACAAGTATATCCTATTTCTCTAGCATCGACAGATATTGACTAGAAACAAGTATATCCTATTTCTCTAGCATCGACAGATATTGACTAGAAACAAGTATATCCTATTTCTCTAGCATTGACAGATATTGACTAGAAACAAGTATATCCTATTTCTCTAGCATTGACAGATATTGACTAGAAACAAGTATATCCTATTTCTCTAGCATTGACAGATATTGACTAGAAACAAGTATATCCTATTTCTCTAGCATCGCCAGATATTGACTAGAAACAAGTATATCCTATTTCTCTAGCATCGACAGATATTGACTAGAAACAAGTATATCCTATTTCTCTAGCATTGACAGATATTGACTAGAAACAAGTATATCCTATTTCTCTAGCATTGACAGATATTGACTAGAAACAAGTATATCCTATTTCAAAGTTTACACCCATATAATTTAACACTTTTATAAAATTTAATGTTTCAGTTGCATTTAATGATGTAGAAATTAATTAAATTAGCATTGTAAACATTAAAAAATGTTGTAGAAATTGATTAAATTAGCATTGTAAACATTAAAAAATGTTGTAGAAATTGATTAAATTAGCATTGTAAACATTAAAAAATGTTGTAGAAATTAATTAAATTAGCATTGTAAACATTAAAAAATGTTGTAGAAATTAATTAAATTAGCATTGTAAACATTAAAAAATGTTGTAGAAATTAATTAAATTAGCATTGTAAACATTAAAAAATGTTGTAGAAATTAATTAAATTAGCATTGTAAACATTTAAAAATGTTGTAGAAATTGATTAAATTAGCATTGTAAACATTAAAAAATGTTGTAGAAATTAATTAAATTAGCATTGTAAACATTAAAAAATGTTGTAGAAATTGATTAAATTAGCTTTGTAAATATGTTAAAAATGTCATAAATAATGTAATTCTTTCAGCCACGATGGACCTGTTTGGCAGCTAGCATGGGCGCATCCAATGTTTGGGAATTTAATAGCATCTTGTAGCTATGATAGGAAAGTTATTTTATGGAAAGAAACAAGTGGTACCTGGAGTAAATTGTACGAATATACAAATCATGACTCATCAGGTATAGACTCACCTATAAATCAGAAATTTGAGAATGAAGATATGTTTCCAAGGAGTGGTGTTGATCTAGCAAAAACATGACTGCCATATACAATTTTTGTTTCTGATTTTCAGAAACTTTCAAAATCTTTTCCTCAGAACTTTATAAGTCCATAGTACAAATGATGTATGTGAAACCCTCTACAGAGCTTCTTCATTTTGTCTTGATCTGAAAAAAACAATCCACTACATCCATGGACAATTTTGTATCTCATTGACTGAATCTTTAAAAAAAAAAAAAAAAAAACTTCTCATCCAAAACTATGTAGGTTCAAATGATTTGTGACGTAGTACAAATAGTGGGGGTTAGGGTTATGGTGTTTAACGCCACTTTCAACACTTTTTCAGTTATATCGTGGTGGTCAGTTTTATTGGTGGAGGAAATTGAAATACCCGGAGAAAACCACAAAACTGTCGCAATTGACTGACAAACTTTATCACATAATGTTGTATTGAGTACACATCGTCTGAGCGGGGTTCGAACTCACAACTTTAGTGGTGGTAGGCTCTGATTGCAAAGGTAGTTGTAAATCTAGCTACCATACTATCATGACTACGACAGCCCCTGCAAATAGTGTATGTGGTGTCCTCTTATAATCTTTTTCTAGTGGATAACCTTGTGACATTTGACAATTCTTGTCTGATTAACTACACACCTGCATGAACCCAAACAGTATTAATCAGGATAGCGATTCAGTGTCAGGTGATCCTCAAGTTACAAAAGTTTACATGGTTTTGCATTACATTTTAATTATTTTCAAGTCGATCTCACAACACAAATCTAGAATTTTCCAGTTGCCAAAATAATTTTTTTTAAAGCCTGACAAGTTTGAGATACCAGTCAGATTTTTCAGTTGTTAATTGCGACTAAATTAGATGTCACTTAGACCCCTGTTACCTCACTTTGTCTTGACCTATATTGCTCAAACCTTACCAGTGAATAACAGTCTGAGGGTCTGTATACTTTTTAATGATTTTTCACATTTGTTGTTCAAGAATTAACGTTACGGGACTTGCTCCAATGAAGGATAGTCTAATATGTTAAATACATACTCAAGTTTACTTTGACTGGTGTTTAATAAACTTTAGCACATTAATAATTGTAGTCTATTAACAATTTAAAACGTTTCGCTTTTGTTGTTGTTTTATACAGGCATATCAGAAGCATGTGACGCACGTAACTTAAATTGTTTTGTTTTTTTTAAACATATTTTATTCACAAACGTTTGAATGATATTGAGCAACAGGCTGTGCATATACAAGCTGTCTCTTAATTTGATGGACAAAGTGTTGCCTGTCAAAGTTCTGACAATTTTATACACATGTAGAATAGCATTATAATATGTAAATGGTTTTGTTTTTCAGTAAACTCAGTAATTTTTGCCCCACAAGAGTTTGGATTAGTTCTGGCCTGTGGAAGTTCTGATGGTTCTATATCAGTCATATCAAGTGCAGGTTAGTTAATTTTTATTTGTCACCTGTCAGATGTAAATTCATAAATTATGCCTGACCAAACATGCTTAAAGTGATCTAGTGAACGTAAGAATTTTGGAAGGTGTTTCAATTACTTATAAACTGCATCGGTGGTGTAAAGGTTAAAATGCTCGCCTCGACTGTGGTAGATTGTGGGTTCGAGCCCCAATCAGGTCATTACAAAGACTATGAAATTGACATTTGTTGCTTCTCTGCTAAGCACGCAGCATTAAGGAGAAACAGCAAAGCCTGGTTGGGTTAGAATCAGGATTATATGTCCAAGTGGGACGACATGTCTACCAGTGGACTGTTGTTTCAGTGAGCTAGCACTATAAAAATCCAACTAAGCGTATTGGTTTAGTACAAAGCGGACCTCATCATCTCATTGACAATTAATTTTTGTTAGCGTTGAGCAACAATCACTCACTCAATTACTTAAATTCCAGAGAAAACTTGTAGCTCATCTAAGTGAGTCCTGGACTCATCATTTGTGTTTGCAACTTGCAATGGTTTACAAAAAACAAAGAATACACTCGTGGAACTCATGACTTTTTGGTTGGGATTTTTCAAAATTTTATCCTACAATAATTTCTGTTATTCATTTGTTATTTTCCATCTTTTCCTGTAATTGAACCAATGATTAATATGTGTACTGTAACTTCAAACAATTTATCCATCTTCATAGTCATATTATTTCTGCAAATTGCTATAAAAAATGTTGATGACTCAATATTAAATGTCAAGGTTTCATTGAATTTAAATTCTATTGTTATGGTTGACATAAACTAATTTATTGTATATTTGATAGGTGACGGAACTTGGAAAGAAAAGAAAATAAATAATGCACACAGTGTAAGTAAAATAAATTAAAAGAAAGATTGAAGTATCTAAAGAATAGGTGAATATTTAATTGACGTGAGACATGTTTTAGTCTTTTCCCAAGTACATAGTTATAGAATTTTGCTAGAGATTGAATGATTGACGGTGTGTTTTTCTTCTATAAGTTTATTGAAGTAATAAATTAGATGATTGTACCTTTATATATAATAAACATAATAATAAATGTTGTATCAAATTTTTAGCATGTCATTTGAGATTAACCTTATTTCAATACATGTATCAGTGTTGGTATTTCTAAAGTTGTGAGTTCAAATCCCGTTCATTGTGAGATGTACTCAATACAATATTATGTGATAAAGTTTATCAGTAACTTGCGACAGGTCAGGCTAAAAAAAAAATATGTGTGTTTACGGTCACCTGACCGACCCTATTTTTCAGCCACCGACCCTAACCTTTTTTATCGGCAATTATTCAACCCTAATTTTTGCTAGCTATCAATTTTTACACAGAATTCGGATAAACATTTTTGTTGTTTAATCAGCAGCAATGTTTTATTTATTCAACCGCTAGCTTTTTGTCGAAATTGAGAGCAAAGAAGGTAGAAAAACTGTGTAACTCGTCATAAAACAGCTTCAACAAATGACGGCTGACCGTAAATTTCGAAAATGAAATATCGGATTCCGGAACCGGGAACGACTATTTCCGGTTTTGCCGATAGTTAAAAAAAAAGAATTAATGCCGACCGACCAACCCTAGATTTTTTTGACATGTGACAGTAAACACACATATATTATTTTTTTTGGCCTCAGTGGATTTCTCTGGTTTCCTCCACCAATAAAACTGACTGATACGATTTAACTGAAATATTGTTGAAAGTGGCATTAAGCACCACAACCTATATATATTGCAGTACCTAAGATATTCAAATTGATTGGTTTATCGATTATTGCTTAACGTCCAACGATCAGTGTTTCAGATATATTCTAGACGAAAACAAGTTCATCAGTCCACAAAGGCTATATAGAAATGAGGGAAGGAATGGGGCAACATTTGACTACCAATGAAAAGTATGGAAAGTTGGGTAGGGATTTTTGTAGCGGATACAATACACATACTCTTTTTCAAAATCTACAAAAGAGGTCTTTTGTGTGCAGCGAGTGTGGCACTCTCCAAGCTCGTTACCCACTATTATCCTCTGTCAGGCTTTCCATATTTATAGCCTGATAACCCCCATCCCATCGTGAGGGATCCCTTATCTCCCACCTGGTGATGTGCTGAGCAGCTCTGTTGGTTTGAGCCATGGAAACCTTATTCAGTACCCTGAATGATATTCAAAATTTGTTGAAAAGGTATTGAAAATTTGTTGAAATAGCATGTGAATAGTAAAATATAAATGAAATGGAATCTACATTATTTTATTGAAAAAAATATATCTATTATATACTATACATTTGAATGGGCTTGGAAAGATATGTGATATATATGATTACCGGTAACTATTTAAATTCTCTTTTTTTGTCTTCTTATAACAGATTGGTTGCAATGCCGTGAGTTTTGCACCTTATGTTAGTCCAGGTGCACTGCTAGATCCATATAACAAACAGACACCAGTAAAACGAATCGTCTCTGGAGGCTGTGATAACCTCGTTAAGATATGGAGGTATGTTGTTAAGATATGGAGGAAAGTTATAATTGTATTGTAACCTGGAATTTAAAAATAATACTGATAACTAAGCTTTTGTTTAGTCCCTTGTTGACATGCCCGGGACAAGTAAAGCTGCATTCGGAGAAGTGAAAATTATGAAAGAATTTGTTTGAATAAATCGAAATTTTATCTAGAATTGGCTTTCGGGCAAGTAGGTGAAAAATATTAAGGCAAAGACTGCTGGGTTATGCTGTTTTTATGCTAGTATTTCAGCTATTTTGGAATCAGTAAGAGTATGGCATGATTTTTTTTAAATATATTTAGAAATATGTTTTTAAAAGTACAGTCAAACCTGCTGTAACGGTCACCTTTGTATAACGGTCACCTGCTCATAGCGGTCACTTTCATGCTCTCCCGGTGTGTTTTACTATATATTTTAATTCGATATAGCGGTCACCTGTTCAATGTGGTCAGCGGTCATCATTTATTAGTAATTTTCAGCCTAAGACCTTTGTATAACGGTAAATTTATTTTTAAAAATAAAACCGGAAGTGACTTCGGAAGATCGGTATTTTTCTCAAATGTACTAAAAATTCTGAGGTGTTACAAGTGTTACAAAATATATTGATTAGTTTAATTAACTAAACAGAAATAAACAAACCCTATATACATTTTAATAGAAAATTACTTAAAGGACAGTTTATACCTGGGGGTTATTTGAGATTTTTATTCATCACAATCAAATTAGAAATTAACTTGCCAAAAATATGGAAAACATTGTATTCTGTTACTAGTGCATCATGTCAAAATCATCAACATTCTATGAAAGCTATGAAATAAGACAAAAAGGGGAAAGCAATGAATCTGTGTGATGGTGGAAAAGTTGCCGGTTGTGGTCGAGGAGATGGGTGATGGTCGTACCTAGATAATAAACATTCTTAAAAGAAAACGTGAGATTCTCTACGATTTTGAAAACAATGTTCCCAGTTCGAGAAAACGTCAACGTCGTGTTACTGGAAATTAAAGCATTAACAAATTATGCTGAGATTGGTTTCAGGATTTTGTTTATTAAATGTCTTTCTTTACTTATTTGTATGTTTTATTCAAATCATATCATATTGGGATAATTTCATTAACAATAAATGTAAACAAGAATAATTCTATTCTTACTAGAATTTATCAATAACTCGTAATCCGATTGGATATTGTCACTTATTCTACTTCATTCGAAAGGAATTTATAAATCAATATTTCCGTTTGCCGGACTACTTTTTTCTCTGGTATCCAATGTAAACAAATACGGTGGCAGCTAAGTCATCATAGATTTAAATGAATGAAAACACAATACCGGAACGATTTCAAATATTTCCTAAATAAAAACATGTTCAGTATAAATGAATAAAATAATAAATGAGTTTTATGTACCTTTTACCCATAAATTAATCCCAATCAAGAATTGTGGGAAGGTTCGTCTGCTACTCGACGATGGCTAAAATGGTGACATTTCACATAGAACTTCCTGAAAATCTTCAAGAAAATGACATCCTTTGCCTACTAGAAGTGTTGTAAAATGACATCCTCTGCAAAATGACATAGAGGGGTTTGACGAATTAATTTTTGAACATGAAACCAATCGGACAGAAAATCAAGGCATCCCAGAAAGAACATTCTTGGTGGATTATTTTTTCATATTCCTACGCTCTGACGCTACAATTGTTTGAGGCTCTCCTTGGGTATTTCTTTAATAGTATTTAGCGTCGAAAACAAAGACAATGTCCAAGAATAAGGATTAAACACTGTTTTTTATGAAATTATGTATGTATAAACTCCGGCAGCTCACTCACAAACTTTACATGAAGTCCTTCGGACTTTATTCAGTTTGTGAGTGAGCTGCCAGAGTTTATACATAGATAATTTCCTAAAAAACAGTGTTTAATCCTATAGTAATTTTAGGACAGGACGGGCCGTATTATGTGATTGGGTATGGCGGGCGAGCGTCTACACAGGTTTCCGCACAATAACTTTAGTTCTGTATATCAGATCTTTACCAAACTTGGCCACATGATTCCCCTGTGGAAGGGGAAGAACCCTATTTATTTTTGGGTCAAAGGTCAAGGTCACCGTTACTATAAATATAATTTTTGACAACAGGGACGTTTCCACATGATAACTTTAGTTCTGTAAATTGGATCTTTACCAAACTTGACCAGATGATTGCCCTGTGGAAGGGGAAGAACCCTATCTATTTTGGGGTCATTAGGTCAAGGACACCGTTACTATAAATATAATTGTTTACCGTTCGATAATTTATATAGACGGGCATGTTTTGTGATGCACACATTTCTTGTTATTGCATGTCTTTGTTAAATAAGGTCAAATTAAAATATTTCGTTGATTATATTTTTTAATTTTAAGCAATGAAATTCTCATTAAATAAGTACCAGTATTTTATTTCTCCAGTCTATATTTAAACAGATAAACTTTTTTTTTTTAATTTGGACATGAAAATAAACAAAGGTTAATTATAACATTGACATTGATAATACCTTTCCAATCTTTGTAGCTTCTCTGCAAAGCATGCAGCATTAAGGAGAAAGAACAAAGACTGATTGGCTCAGAATCAGGATAATGTGTCCAAGTGGGGCTACATGTCTATCCGCGAACAGTTGTTTCAGTAAGCTAGCACTATAAAAATCCAACTAAGCGTGTTGGTCTAGTACAAAGCGAACCTCAGCATCATCTCATTGAAATTTAACTTGTTCTCGCCATGATATGGCTGAGAAATTGCTGAGTTAAACAACAATCACTCAACCACTCACTGAATATTTATTTTCTATAGAGAAGAAGAAGGTGAATGGAAAGAAGAAAAGAAATTAGAAGGTCATAGTGACTGGGTCAGAGACGTAGCGTGGGCTCCATCAATAGGTTTACCTAGAAGTACAATAGCTAGTTGTTCACAGGTAAGTCATAGAGACTGGGTCAGAGATGTAGCGTGGGCTCCATCAATAGGTTTACCTAGAAGTACAATAGCTAGTTGTTCACAGGTAAGTCATAGTGACTGGGTCAGAGACGTAGCGTGGGCTCCATCAATAGGTTTACCTAGAAGTACAATAGCTAGTTGTTCACAGGTAAGTCATAGTGATTGGGTCAGAGACGTAGCATGGGCTCCATCAATAGGTTTACCTAGAAGTACAATAGCTAGTTGTTCACAGGTTAGTCATAGTGATTGGGTCAGAGACGTAGCGTGGGCTCCATCAATAGGTTTACCTAGAAGTACAATAGCTAGTTGTTCACAGGTAAGTCATAGTGATTGGGTCAGAGACGTAGCGTGGGCTCCATCAATAGGTTTACCTAGAAGTACAATAGCTAGTTGTTCACAGGTAAGTCATAGTGACTGGGTCAGAGACGTAGCGTGGGCTCCATCAATAGGTTTACCTAGAAGTACAATAGTTAGTTGTTCACAGGTAAGTCATAGTGACTGGGTCAGAGACGTAGCGTGGGCTCCATCAATAGGTTTACCTAGAAGTACAATAGCTAGTTGTTCACAGGTAAGTCATAGTGATTGGGTCAGAGACGTAGCGTGGGCTCCATCAATAGGTTTACCTAGAAGTACAATAGCTAGTTGTTCACAGGTAAGTCATAGTGACTGGGTCAGAGACGTAGCGTGGGCTCCATCAATAGGTTTACCTAGAAGTACAATAGCTAGTTGTTCACAGGTAAGTCATAGTGACTGGGTCAGAGACGTAGCGTGGGCTCCATCAATAGGTTTACCTAGAAGTACAATAGCTAGTTGTTCACAGGTAAGTCATAGTGATTGGGTCAGAGATGTAGCATGGGCTCCATCAATAGGTTTACCTAGAAGTACAATAGCTAGTTGTTCACAGGTAAGTCATAGTGATTGGGTCAGAGACGTAGCGTGGGCTCCATCAATAGGTTTACCTAGAAGTACAATAGCTAGTTGTTCACAGGTAAGTCATAGTGATTGGGTCAGAGACGTAGCGTGGGCTCCATCAATAGGTTTACCTAGAAGTACAATAGCTAGTTGTTCACAGGTAAGTCATAGTCACTGGGTCAGAGACGTAGCGTGGGCTCCATCAATAGGTTTACCTAGAAGTACAATAGCTAGTTGTTCACAGGTAAGTCATAGTGACTGGGTCAGAGACGTAGCGTGGGCTCCATCAATAGGTTTACCTAGAAGTACAATAGCTAGTTGTTCACAGGTAAGTCATAGTGACTGGGTCAGAGACGTAGCGTGGGCTCCATCAATAGGTTTACCTAGAAGTACAATAGCTAGTTGTTCACAGGTAAGTCATAGTGACTGGGTCAGAGACGTAGCATGGGCTCCATCAATAGGTTTATCTAGAAGTACAATAGCTAGTTGTTCACAGGTAAGTCATAGTGATTGGGTCAGAGATGTAGCATGGGCTCCATCAATAGGTTTACCTAGAAGTACAATAGCTAGTTGTTCACAGGTAAGTCATAGTGACTGGGTCAGAGACGTAGCGTGGGCTCCATCAATAGGTTTACCTAGAAGTACAATAGCTAGTTGTTCACAGGTAAGTCATAGTGACTGGGTCAGAGACGTAGCGTGGGCTCCATCAATAGGTTTACCTAGAAGTACAATAGCTAGTTGTTCACAGGTAAGTCATAGTGATTGGGTCAGAGACGTAGCGTGGGCTCCATCAATAGGTTTACCTAGAAGTACAATAGCTAGTTGTTCACAGGTAAGTCATAGTGACTGGGTCAGAGACGTAGCGTGGGCTCCATCAATAGGTTTACCTAGAAGTACAATAGCTAGTTGTTCACAGGTAAGTCATAGTGATTGGGTCAGAGACGTAGCATGGGCTCCATCAATAGGTTTACCTAGAAGTACAATAGCTAGTTGTTCACAGGTTAGTCATAGTGATTGGGTCAGAGACGTAGCGTGGGCTCCATCAATAGGTTTACCTAGAAGTACAATAGCTAGTTGTTCACAGGTAAGTCATAGTGATTGGGTCAGAGACGTAGCGTGGGCTCCATCAATAGGTTTACCTAGAAGTACAATAGCTAGTTGTTCACAGGTAAGTCATAGTCACTGGGTCAGAGACGTAGCGTGGGCTCCATCAATAGGTTTACCTAGAAGTACAATAGTTAGTTGTTCACAGGTAAGTCATAGTGACTGGGTCAGAGACGTAGCGTGGGCTCCATCAATAGGTTTACCTAGAAGTACAATAGCTAGTTGTTCACAGGTAAGTCATAGTGATTGGGTCAGAGACGTAGCGTGGGCTCCATCAATAGGTTTACCTAGAAGTACAATAGCTAGTTGTTCACAGGTAAGTCATAGTGACTGGGTCAGAGACGTAGCGTGGGCTCCATCAATAGGTTTACCTAGAAGTACAATAGCTAGTTGTTCACAGGTAAGTCATAGTGACTGGGTCAGAGACGTAGCGTGGGCTCCATCAATAGGTTTACCTAGAAGTACAATAGCTAGTTGTTCACAGGTAAGTCATAGTGATTGGGTCAGAGATGTAGCATGGGCTCCATCAATAGGTTTACCTAGAAGTACAATAGCTAGTTGTTCACAGGTAAGTCATAGTGATTGGGTCAGAGACGTAGCGTGGGCTCCATCAATAGGTTTACCTAGAAGTACAATAGCTAGTTGTTCACAGGTAAGTCATAGTGATTGGGTCAGAGACGTAGCGTGGGCTCCATCAATAGGTTTACCTAGAAGTACAATAGCTAGTTGTTCACAGGTAAGTCATAGTGACTGGGTCAGAGACGTAGCGTGGGCTCCATCAATAGGTTTACCTAGAAGTACAATAGCTAGTTGTTCACAGGTAAGTCATAGTGATTGGGTCAGAGACGTAGCATGGGCTCCATCAATAGGTTTACCTAGAAGTACAATAGCTAGTTGTTCACAGGTTAGTCATAGTGATTGGGTCAGAGACGTAGCGTGGGCTCCATCAATAGGTTTACCTAGAAGTACAATAGCTAGTTGTTCACAGGTAAGTCATAGTGATTGGGTCAGAGACGTAGCGTGGGCTCCATCAATAGGTTTACCTAGAAGTACAATAGCTAGTTGTTCACAGGTAAGTCATAGTCACTGGGTCAGAGACGTAGCGTGGGCTCCATCAATAGGTTTACCTAGAAGTACAATAGTTAGTTGTTCACAGGTAAGTCATAGTGACTGGGTCAGAGACGTAGCGTGGGCTCCATCAATAGGTTTACCTAGAAGTACAATAGCTAGTTGTTCACAGGTAAGTCATAGTGATTGGGTCAGAGATGTAGCATGGGCTCCATCAATAGGTTTACCTAGAAGTACAATAGCTAGTTGTTCACAGGTAAGTCATAGTGACTGGGTCAGAGACGTAGCGTGGGCTCCATCAATAGGTTTACCTAGAAGTACAATAGCTAGTTGTTCACAGGTAAGTCATAGTGACTGGGTCAGAGACGTAGCGTGGGCTCCATCAATAGGTTTACCTAGAAGTACAATAGCTAGTTGTTCACAGGTAAGTCATAGTGATTGGGTCAGAGACGTAGCGTGGGCTCCATCAATAGGTTTACCTAGAAGTACAATAGCTAGTTGTTCACAGGTAAGTCATAGTGACTGGGTCAGAGACGTAGCGTGGGCTCCATCAATAGGTTTACCTAGAAGTACAATAGCTAGTTGTTCACAGGTAAGTCATAGTGATTGGGTCAGAGACGTAGCATGGGCTCCATCAATAGGTTTACCTAGAAGTACAATAGCTAGTTGTTCACAGGTTAGTCATAGTGATTGGGTCAGAGACGTAGCGTGGGCTCCATCAATAGGTTTACCTAGAAGTACAATAGCTAGTTGTTCACAGGTAAGTCATAGTGATTGGGTCAGAGACGTAGCGTGGGCTCCATCAATAGGTTTACCTAGAAGTACAATAGCTAGTTGTTCACAGGTAAGTCATAGTGACTGGGTCAGAGACGTAGCGTGGGCTCCATCAATAGGTTTACCTAGAAGTACAATAGCTAGTTGTTCACAGGTAAGTCATAGTGATTGGGTCAGAGACGTAGCATGGGCTCCATCAATAGGTTTACCTAGAAGTACAATAGCTAGTTGTTCACAGGTTAGTCATAGTGATTGGGTCAGAGACGTAGCGTGGGCTCCATCAATAGGTTTACCTAGAAGTACAATAGCTAGTTGTTCACAGGTAAGTCATAGTGATTGGGTCAGAGACGTAGCGTGGGCTCCATCAATAGGTTTACCTAGAAGTACAATAGCTAGTTGTTCACAGGTAAGTCATAGTCACTGGGTCAGAGACGTAGCGTGGGCTCCATCAATAGGTTTACCTAGAAGTACAATAGTTAGTTGTTCACAGGTAAGTCATAGTGACTGGGTCAGAGACGTAGCGTGGGCTCCATCAATAGGTTTACCTAGAAGTACAATAGCTAGTTGTTCACAGGTAAGTCATAGTGATTGGGTCAGAGATGTAGCATGGGCTCCATCAATAGGTTTACCTAGAAGTACAATAGCTAGTTGTTCACAGGTAAGTCATAGTGACTGGGTCAGAGACGTAGCGTGGGCTCCATCAATAGGTTTACCTAGAAGTACAATAGCTAGTTGTTCACAGGTAAGTCATAGTGACTGGGTCAGAGACGTAGCGTGGGCTCCATCAATAGGTTTACCTAGAAGTACAATAGCTAGTTGTTCACAGGTAAGTCATAGTGATTGGGTCAGAGACGTAGCGTGGGCTCCATCAATAGGTTTACCTAGAAGTACAATAGCTAGTTGTTCACAGGTAAGTCATAGTGACTGGGTCAGAGACGTAGCGTGGGCTCCATCAATAGGTTTACCTAGAAGTACAATAGCTAGTTGTTCACAGGTAAGTCATAGTGATTGGGTCAGAGACGTAGCATGGGCTCCATCAATAGGTTTACCTAGAAGTACAATAGCTAGTTGTTCACAGGTTAGTCATAGTGATTGTGTCAGAGACGTAGCGTGGGCTCCATCAATAGGTTTACCTAGAAGTACAATAGCTAGTTGTTCACAGGTAAGTCATAGTGATTGGGTCAGAGACGTAGCGTGGGCTCCATCAATAGGTTTACCTAGAAGTACAATAGCTAGTTGTTCACAGGTAAGTCATAGTGACTGGGTCAGAGACGTAGCGTGGGCTCCATCAATAGGTTTACCTAGAAGTACAATAGCTAGTTGTTCACAGGTAAGTCATAGTCACTGGGTCAGAGACGTAGCGTGGGCTCCATCAATAGGTTTACCTAGAAGTACAATAGTTAGTTGTTCACAGGTAAGTCATAGTGACTGGGTCAGAGACGTAGCGTGGGCTCCATCAATAGGTTTACCTAGAAGTACAATAGCTAGTTGTTCACAGGTAAGTCATAGTGATTGGGTCAGAGATGTAGCATGGGCTCCATCAATAGGTTTACCTAGAAGTACAATAGCTAGTTGTTCACAGGTAAGTCATAGTGACTGGGTCAGAGACGTAGCGTGGGCTCCATCAATAGGTTTACCTAGAAGTACAATAGCTAGTTGTTCACAGGTAAGTCATAGTGACTGGGTCAGAGACGTAGCGTGGGCTCCATCAATAGGTTTACCTAGAAGTACAATAGCTAGTTGTTCACAGGTAAGTCATAGTGATTGGGTCAGAGACGTAGCGTGGGCTCCATCAATAGGTTTACCTAGAAGTACAATAGCTAGTTGTTCACAGGTAAGTCATAGTGACTGGGTCAGAGACGTAGCGTGGGCTCCATCAATAGGTTTACCTAGAAGTACAATAGCTAGTTGTTCACAGGTAAGTCATAGTGATTGGGTCAGAGACGTAGCATGGGCTCCATCAATAGGTTTACCTAGAAGTACAATAGCTAGTTGTTCACAGGTTAGTCATAGTGATTGGGTCAGAGACGTAGCGTGGGCTCCATCAATAGGTTTACCTAGAAGTACAATAGCTAGTTGTTCACAGGTAAGTCATAGTGATTGGGTCAGAGACGTAGCGTGGGCTCCATCAATAGGTTTACCTAGAAGTACAATAGCTAGTTGTTCACAGGTAAGTCATAGTCACTGGGTCAGAGACGTAGCGTGGGCTCCATCAATAGGTTTACCTAGAAGTACAATAGTTAGTTGTTCACAGGTAAGTCATAGTGACTGGGTCAGAGACGTAGCGTGGGCTCCATCAATAGGTTTACCTAGAAGTACAATAGCTAGTTGTTCACAGGTAAGTCATAGTGATTGGGTCAGAGACGTAGCGTGGGCTCCATCAATAGGTTTACCTAGAAGTACAATAGCTAGTTGTTCACAGGTAAGTCATAGTGACTGGGTCAGAGACGTAGCGTGGGCTCCATCAATAGGTTTACCTAGAAGTACAATAGCTAGTTGTTCACAGGTAAGTCATAGTGACTGGGTCAGAGACGTAGCGTGGGCTCCATCAATAGGTTTACCTAGAAGTACAATAGCTAGTTGTTCACAGGTAAGTCATAGTGATTGGGTCAGAGATGTAGCATGGGCTCCATCAATAGGTTTACCTAGAAGTACAATAGCTAGTTGTTCACAGGTAAGTCATAGTGATTGGGTCAGAGACGTAGCGTGGGCTCCATCAATAGGTTTACCTAGAAGTACAATAGCTAGTTGTTCACAGGTAAGTCATAGTGATTGGGTCAGAGACGTAGCGTGGGCTCCATCAATAGGTTTACCTAGAAGTACAATAGCTAGTTGTTCACAGGTAAGTCATAGTGACTGGGTCAGAGACGTAGCGTGGGCTCCATCAATAGGTTTACCTAGAAGTACAATAGCTAGTTGTTCACAGGTAAGTCATAGTGATTGGGTCAGAGACGTAGCATGGGCTCCATCAATAGGTTTACCTAGAAGTACAATAGCTAGTTGTTCACAGGTTAGTCATAGTGATTGGGTCAGAGACATAGCGTGGGCTCCATCAATAGGTTTACCTAGAAGTACAATAGCTAGTTGTTCACAGGTAAGTCATAGTGATTGGGTCAGAGACGTAGCGTGGGCTCCATCAATAGGTTTACCTAGAAGTACAATAGCTAGTTGTTCACAGGTAAGTCATAGTCACTGGGTCAGAGACGTAGCGTGGGCTCCATCAATAGGTTTACCTAGAAGTACAATAGTTAGTTGTTCACAGGTAAGTCATAGTGACTGGGTCAGAGACGTAGCGTGGGCTCCATCAATAGGTTTACCTAGAAGTACAATAGCTAGTTGTTCACAGGTAAGTCATAGTGATTGGGTCAGAGACGTAGCGTGGGCTCCATCAATAGGTTTACCTAGAAGTACAATAGCTAGTTGTTCACAGGTAAGTCATAGTGACTGGGTCAGAGACGTAGCGTGGGCTCCATCAATAGGTTTACCTAGAAGTACAATAGCTAGTTGTTCACAGGTAAGTCATAGTGACTGGGTCAGAGACGTAGCGTGGGCTCCATCAATAGGTTTACCTAGAAGTACAATAGCTAGTTGTTCACAGGTAAGTCATAGTGATTGGGTCAGAGATGTAGCATGGGCTCCATCAATAGGTTTACCTAGAAGTACAATAGCTAGTTGTTCACAGGTAAGTCATAGTGATTGGGTCAGAGACGTAGCGTGGGCTCCATCAATAGGTTTACCTAGAAGTACAATAGCTAGTTGTTCACAGGTAAGTCATAGTGATTGGGTCAGAGACGTAGCGTGGGCTCCATCAATAGGTTTACCTAGAAGTACAATAGCTAGTTGTTCACAGGTAAGTCATAGTGACTGGGTCAGAGACGTAGCGTGGGCTCCATCAATAGGTTTACCTAGAAGTACAATAGCTAGTTGTTCACAGGTAAGTCATAGTGACTGGGTCAGAGACGTAGCGTGGGCTCCATCAATAGGTTTACCTAGAAGTACAATAGCTAGTTGTTCACAGGTAAGTCATAGTGACTGGGTCAGAGACGTAGCGTGGGCTCCATCAATAGGTTTACCTAGAAGTACAATAGCTAGTTGTTCACAGGTAAGTCATAGTGATTGGGTCAGAGATGTAGCATGGGCTCCATCAATAGGTTTACCTAGAAGTACAATAGCTAGTTGTTCACAGGTAAGTCATAGTGACTGGGTCAGAGACGTAGCGTGGGCTCCATCAATAGGTTTACCTAGAAGTACAATAGCTAGTTGTTCACAGGTAAGTCATAGTGACTGGGTCAGAGACGTAGCGTGGGCTCCATCAATAGGTTTACCTAGAAGTACAATAGCTAGTTGTTCACAGGTAAGTCATAGTGATTGGGTCAGAGATGTAGCATGGGCTCCATCAATAGGTTTATCTAGAAGTACAATAGCTAGTTGTTCACAGGTAAGTCATAGTGATTGGGTCAGAGATGTAGCGTGGGCTCCATCAATAGGTTTACCTAGAAGTACAATAGCTAGTTGTTCACAGGTAAGTCATAGTGACTGGGTCAGAGACGTAGCATGGGCTCCATCAATAGGTTTACCTAGAAGTACAATAGCTAGTTGTTCACAGGTAAGTCATAGTGATTGGGTCAGAGATGTAGCGTGGGCTCCATCAGTAGGTTTACTTAGGAGTACAATAGCTAGTTGTTCACAGGTAAGTCATAGTGATTGGGTCAGAGATGTAGCATGGGCTCCTTCAATAGGTTTACCTAGAAGTACAATAACTAGTTGTTCACAGGTAAGTCAGTAAAAAAAATTAATGTTAGTATGTTTCAGCATTCACAGATGTAAGCTATCACGATGCCATATTCATAGCCATTATGAACTGTGATAATATTCAATACCTTTTATGTAAATATTTACACAGATGCTTTATGCGTCGAAAGTTGTTTTCTTGAAAATATTTTATTTATTTTATTATTATTTTTTTTATTTTTTTTTTACCTATAAGGATTCCTTCGCTTTAGATAGAATGAGTATTTCTTTTAGTAATTTTTAATATCACAAATGGTTATGAAATTTTTTAGTTGAAAATAGACTTTTAAAGAATATTTTAATTTAATTTTATATGGACATAGTGTCTCTTAAGTCAATTTATAGCAGGATATTGATTGTTTTTTATATGTAGATAGTGCTGTTTGTGTTTGTAATTTTAGTGTAATCTATATGAAAATAAATATGTTATTATATTATTATATTATCACTACAGACTTGATTATGAGTACAAAAACACAATAACATGGAGCAAAATTTTCCTGAAATACATATAACTCAAAGAAAGGTAATATGAACAAAATGTGATTGATGCATTACTATGTGAAGATAGAAGAAAACTCAGACGTCAAGAACAGCAGTTGCCATGAGGTCTTCAGTGAGGAGTATAACTCACTTGTTATGATAACCAGTACTTTAAATTTCTCAACATAAAATATATACTATATCTATATGTTAATTTTGTATTGTTTCAAAATAGTCTTGTTCATACAAGTATAATTTGCTTTCCAATTTTATCATTAAGTGACTTCTTTTGTAGGATTTTAGAGTAATAATATGGACAAATGATGGCAACAGCAATGATTGGTCATCGAAAGTTCTCCACAAATTTAACGATGTTGTTTGGCATCTAAGTTGGTCTATAACGGGAAATATATTGGCATGCTCAGGTGGAGATAATAAAGTATGTATTTATAGGGAGCTCAAATGACTTTACAAAGCAATATATCTGTCTTGTAAAAGAGTTGTTTGTCAATAATTTTTATACTCTTTTTCTACCTCACCTGGAACAATTGCCTGCGAGGTATTACAGTGGAACTTGTGCAAACTGACATCTGAGTTGTCTGACATCCTGTGACATCCGACAAAATTTATGGTCCCAAAGTATTTCTGTTAACTAAAATAAAACCCGAGTATTCCTACATCCTGTACAATCCGACACATTTCCCTGGTTCATTGGTGTTTTGGATTTGACAGGTTCCACTGTATCCCTTTTTGTCCTTCTTCGTCATAAGTTGTCTTAATCATCTTGTTGAAGATCACTGGGCAATAATCAACCAGTAGCAGTTTCTAACAATGATAACAAGTTCAGTGATAACAAACTCAGGTGAGCCGTTATGTATTAAAGGAGTTAATGGTTGGTGTGTTTGTCTGAAATGCAGGAATATAAACATAGATATCAAATTTAGTACACACAACGCATTTCTGGAATAACCTTCATCAGGTACGCTCAAAATTGAAAGACTGAAAAGCCAATAATTTAAAGTTTTGGAGCAATAAAACCAAAGGGCCTAAAGGATAAAAACTGGGGGATGAGGGTTTAAAGTTCCATTTCAATAGAAAGCAAAGACATGGTCAAATTAATACTGCTACAATAAGCCTGCAACATTAAGGTGAGAGCAGACACTATGACGAGAGTAAGATTAATGTCTCCGAGTTAAATGTTTAGGCACTGTCGTGATAATATGGTAGTTGGATTTACAACTACCTTTGCCATCAGTGCCTATCACCACTTAAGTTGCGAGTTTGAAACTGATAAAGTTTGTCTGCGACTTGCGACAGGTCGGTGGTTTTCTCTGGGTACTGCAGTTTCCTCCACCAATAAAACTGACTGCCATGATATAACTGAAATATTGTGGAAAGTGGCATTAAACACCATAAACCAAACCAATCAAATCAATTAGCTTATAAGTTTGCAAGCAATATTTGTAATATGTTGATTCATTTTAGGTGAGTTTATGGAAGGAAACATTAGAAGGACAATGGGTGTGTATCAGTGATGTCAATAAAGGTCAAGGTCAGGTTACAGAAAGGTCATCCAGTTGATTAGTTCTGTTAATAAGTGATTGTTAAACTTTGGATGGAGAAAATTACAAGTGGATTCTCATAGATATGTATGGTCATTATCAGTGCTTCATTAAGACAATTGGAGGACAGACCAAATTATTTTAAAGACGACAAGTGTTTGTTGGAGAAGTAAAACTGTTTATGACATATGTATTTATTTTAATTGTTTTGGAAGTTTTATGTCATAAGAAATGAGTTAATTTCCAAAAATTTGAGAACTGTAAAGTATTTCATTAAAACATTGGTTGTCTGATATAAATAAATTATGAAACATTAAAGTACCAGTGATCGGGGAAAGTCACACGTCATGCGCATTTGCAATTGAAATGGCGCATTAAATTGACTGTCTGACGCGCCATCGGGCGCACTGTTTTCTTATCGCAAGTCTTAGTCTTACTCCTACAGATGTTTTCTCCAACCATGGAGCACCACCGAAAGTTTTTCATTCGGAACTTTTCCACTAACGGGAATGATTAATTACCTAAAAACCGCAACTGCCGTATATCCCATGATTACGTAACCCTCAGTCCGCTTGTACTCCTGTTAGGGTTACGATTCGGTCCCATTTAACGTAATGAAGCAAATTAAAATTTTCGTTCCGTGAATATTTCAACTTTCTTTTTGCATATGTGTTCATAACTTATTATTCCCTACAATTTTTAAGTAATGGTGATACGAAATAAGTGTTACAATACCTGTTTCTACCTTCACGATCGATTTCGTATTCGAAAATTGTTTCTTGTCCGCCATGACACCTTACGTAGACTCTCGCGTTACTTGTAATGGGCGGCGCCTATCCATATATGGATCTGAATGCCAAATATGGAAAACTTTTACTACGATGTTTACAACTGACATTTCCAAATAAGGATATCTCCAAAATGAGGCAAGTGCACATGAAATATCAACTTGTAAACAAAATGTCGGACAGAAAGAAGATTTCATGCATTCAAATTTTCAGATGGATACAAGTCTACCATGATGCAGCGTTTACTCAACACCTCAAGCTATACCTAAATATATTTATCTTACCCCCCTGTTAATTTTTCCAACCACTTACAACGGAATTAGGACAAAAAAAACACCCGGTGTGAATCACTTCGGGCTGCTCCATTAGGTTAAATGGGACCGAATCGTAACCCTTATGGGAACACAAGTGGACTGAGGGTTATGTTATCGTATCTAATGGTTACATAATTTGTTGTTTATAAAAATTCCTGAAAATGGGTTAATTTTACAGTTAAAATATTTGAAAGGAGTTTTTATTAAATAATTTATAAAGATAATAAATATTTTTGTAGTATTTGCCCCGTGAAAAACGAATTTAGTAGCGTTTATTTCCCCTTTAATTTTATTTGGTTTTTACTGTATTTAGACTTAAATTATCGGCGATGTTGACCTGAAAAATGCCACCGAAGAAGCAAAGATTACTAAATCTGCTATCACCTGTATAGATCAGTATTACCAATTAATTATCATTATCAACCCATAAACTTCTGATTACTGTTGACATGTCTTGATGAAAATTCACCACAATTTGACAGTTTTCCGAGTGTATGTATGATGGTAACAGCATACAGCTTTGTACAACACACTGTGACTCACGACTATTCAGTATTGACATCTATTATGAAGTTTAACTGAAAGCAGACTAAAACACACTCAGAAAAACAAAAGGAAGTGCTAGAACATGAAAACACACTTTTTTCAACGAAAAATGCATGTAAAGGATGGCCCATTGGGTTTATGATATGGCCCATTAATTTTCTGAATGGCCCATTGAAATTTTGAGGAAGGGGCCATGGGCCCATTTAGTAAAAATCTGTCCCTATCACTGAAGTACATGTACATATATCATGAGATATTGCCATAATTTACATCAGCTTGAAGAAAGAGTGATCAGGTCCCGTTTACTCAATTTTATTTTTCTAGTTTGCTTAATAATGTACTTCTTCAGTGCTGAAAATAATCTAGCAGTATCTTAAATCAGTAGATTTCACCACACACAAGAGTACATACAACAAACTCTTGTCTTGAATTTGTTGTGAAATTAAGCTCACCCATGCTCTCATCTATGCCCAAGGTAGTTGAGGTACCTACGGTAATTTATTTTTGCAACAATTATAAAATTTATTTCTCGGAAAATTGTCATTGCCATTGTAGTTTTGTATTTAGTCCTTGCCAAAAAGAACACAATATAAAACATTTAAAGAGTCTTTCTGAATTAAAAAAAAACTAAACTTTTGAACAATTAGAATACAAAAACTAAAATGACCATGACAATTTTCTGTGAAATAACCGTCATGAATGTTTATTATAACTTCATGTAACTATGAGTGCAACAAATGTTTTTTCATTAAAGAAAGTTGTACGGAGAACTGCAATGTTTAGGAAAATGGACAGTATTTTCTATATATGTATATCATTTTTTTGATAAAATTTTATTGAATACAATTTTACCAATTGTTGGAAATTCAGTAACCTGGGCAAGACTTGGGTGAAATGTAAAATAAAATCTGGTTTCTTCAATTGTTATAGTTCTTCTTCACTCAAACTGGACAGATATTGCTATAAGGATACTTCATGAATTACTTTTTTTGTGCAATTTTGTATGCGTGCAGCAAAGAATTTTTTCCTTTCTATAAATGTTTGAAATTATAGTAAATTGTAAGTTATTGTCAATAAAATTGTACATAAAGTAGTCTTATTATTGTATTCATGTATGTTGTGACCCCAGTTATTCTACCCTTGTGTATTCCATTGGTACATGTAAGATATTGAAAAAGGGCAGGAATATTTTTAAAATATATAAAACCTTCAGAATAAAAACATAGATATCTAATTTAGTGCACACAACCTATTTCTGGAATAACCTTCATCAGGTGATGCTCAAAGTCAAAAGATTGGAAAGCCAAATCATTTAAAATTTCAGGAGCAAGTAAACCAAAGGGTCTATAAACAGGATAGACAAAATCTGCTACAGTCACCTGTGCCTGAGGGAGGAGAGTGTGTGTTTTAATCTGGATGGTCAAAAAAAAAAAGTTTTATTCTAATCAATCTAATATGACCATCATAGCAGATTCTGATTTGCACAAATCCTCTCATAAATTATTAGGCTATGTGAAATGAAAATTTCTAGTAGGTCCATATTGTGGTCAGGAAGGTGGTGCATACATGTATATTGATTATGATGAAACTGCATATTAAACACTTATTTTGATAATCAATATAAAAAAAAAAAAGTTCCCAGTTGGAAATTTTATGCCGTTAATGTCACAAACAAAACAACCTACACCAATAAATAAAGTCAAATTTTACTGTATTTACCATTCTAAATATAAATTATTGACCATTTGAAGAGTATTGACTGGTCTTTTTAACCTTTAAACCCACAGACAATATATACTCGTCAATAAAAACATAGATATCAAATTTACTGCTCACAGCACATTTCTGGAATAACCTTCATAAGGTACACTCCAAGTCCAAATAATATAATAGTCTTTGGGAACAAGATAACCAAAGGACTCAAACAGGAGAGACAAAATCAGCTAAGGTCACTTATGTCTGAGGGAGGAGCACCTTAGTTTAAATACTAATTACATCATTTAGGTACCGTAAATTTTGATAAAAAATATATCTAATAAACCATGTCAGTGTCGAAGCACTGACTACCAGGTACCATGCGGATGATACCCTTGGCAACTAATAGTCCACCAGCAGAGGTATCGACCCAGTGATTTCCAGACATTAATGCAAGGCACTTTGTTATATTTGTTCAGGCTTTTCATCACCAATTAGTCTTGCATCATATAGCCAGGAAAAAATGATGCTAGATGAAAGTATGTTCAAGGTGATCATGTGCGTCGTATAAGTTATGCAGCACCAGGCAGCATGAAATGAGAGAATGACAATCGATGGTGACATTGCAATACTATGTTTAAACTTGAATGCAAATTTACTTGGGCAGCAGTATAAAAATAAAGAAGATAAAAACTGACGATATTTAATGACTCGAGAGTGGCATTTTTGAAGTACAAACTACATATAGTCTTCAATTTCACAACAGCATCTCGACAAGGTAAAAATGAACATGTGTATGTTAAAAGCAAGGTTTGACACAATGATGTGTTGGACATAGTAATATGCTGGAAACAGTAATTTGTTGGACCAACTGTATTTCAGGTATTTATCTTTCAAGTTTGGTGCCAATTGACCCAGTGGTTTCAGAGAAGAAGATTAAAATGTAAAAGTTTACAGATGAGGACAGACACCAAGTGATGGCAATACCTCACATGATCCTTTTGGTCAGCTGAGCTAAAAAAGCTTTTAAAGGATTATAAAAGAAGCATTGTAGCTAAGTTTCATTTCAAAAGGTTCAGCAAATCCAGAATACTTAGAACGGATATGTTCCACTTGTCGTAAACACTTCCGGTCCTTTGCTCATTCAGGACAGGTTTGTAACTAGATTAAAGCGACAGGTGTCACTAGTTTTCAGTGAGGTTCCTGTTACTCGATCTTTAGTTTTATGTGTACGTTTTGCATATTTTTGTTTGTCCTTTTTAGTTCACCTGGACCAAAGGTCCATGTGAACTATTGCCATCACTTGGCGTCCGTCGTCTGTCGTCTGTAAACTTTACACATTTCAAGCTTCTTCTCCGAAACCACTGGGCCGATTGGAACCAAACTTAGCAGGAATGTTCCTTGGATGGTCCTCTACAAAGTTACTGTTTTTCGTTCCAGTCGGATATTCAATATGGCTGCCAGGGCCAATAATATGCTCTGATTGGCTGAAATTTCAAAGATCTTTTCTCTGAAACTAATGAACTGACTGAACCCAAACTGTAAATGAATGATCATTGGAATGTCCTTTACCAAATTTCTGTTTTTTATGCCGATCGGAAATCCAAAATGGCCGCCATCGCAGGACATAGATTAACATTGGACCCTATGGGAAAATGTTCAAATGCCTTCTTCTCAGAAACTACAAATATGATTAAAGCCAAACTGTACATGAATGTTCATTGGACGGTCCTCTACAATCTCAAGGTTTTTTGTTCCGATATGAAATTCAAAATGGCGGCTACGGCAGGACTTAGTTTAACATTGGACCCTATGGGAAAAATGTTTCAAAATGCTTCTTCTCTGAAACCACTTGGACAGTTGAAACCAAACTGCCCAGGAATGATCATTGGAAGGTCCTCTACAAACTTTATGTTTTTTATGTCGATCGGAAATCCAAGATGGCCGCCACCGCAATACATAGATTAACATTGGACCCTATGGGAAAATGTTCAAATGCCTTCTTCTCAGAAACTACAAATATTATTAAAGCCAAACTGTACATGAATGTTCATTGGATGGTCCTCTACAAACTTTACGTTTTTTGTTCCGATATGAAATTCAAAATGGCGGCTACGGCAGGAATTAGTTTAACATTGGACCCTATGGGGAAAATGTTTCAAAACGCTTCTTCTCTGAAACCACTAGGACAGTTGAAACCAAACTGCCCAGGAATGATCATTGGAAGGTCCTCTACAAGGTGTGTGTTTTTTATGCCGATCGGAAATCCAAGATGGCCGCCATCGCAGAACATAGATTAACATTGGACCCTATGGGAAAATGTTCAAATGCCTTCTTCTCAGAAACTACAAATATGATTAAAGCCAAACTGTACATGAATGTTCATTGGACGGTCCTCTACAATCTCAAGGTTTTTTGTTCCGATATGAAATTCAAAATGGCGGCTACGGCAGGACTTAGTTTAACATTGGACCCTATGGGAAAAATGTTTCAAAATGCTTCTTCTCTGAAACCACTAGGACAGTTGAAACCAAACTGCCCAGGAATGATCATTGGAAGGTCCTCTACAAATTTTATGTTTTTTATGCCGATCGGAAATCCAAAATGGCCGCCACCGCAGGACATAGATTAACATTGGACCCTATGGGAAAATATTCAAATGCCTTCTTCTCAGAAACTACAAATATTATTAAAGCCAAACTGTACATGAATGTTCATTAGATGGTCCTCTACAAACTTTACGTTTTTTGTTCCGATATGAAATTCAAAATGGCGGCTACGGCAGGAATTAGTTTAACATTGGACCCTATGGGGAAAATGTTTCAAAACGCTTCTTCTCTGAAACCACTAGGACAGTTGAAACCAAACTGCCCAGGAATGATCATTGGAAGGTCCTCTACAAGGTGTGTGTTTTTTATGCCGATCGAAATCCAAGATGGCCGCCACCGCAATACATAGATTAACATTGGACCCTATGGGAAAATGTTCAAATGCCTTCTTCTCAGAAACTACAAATATGATTAAAGCCAAACTGTACACGAATGTTCATTGGATGGTCCTCTACAAACTTTACGTTTTTTGTTCTGATATGAAATTCAAAATGGCGGCTACGGCAGGACTTGTTTACCATTGGACCCTATGGGAAAAAATGTTTCAAAACGCTTCTTCTCTGAAACCACTAGGACAATTGAAACCAAACTGCCCAGGAATGATCATTGGAAGGTCCTCTACAAATTTATGTTTTTTATGTCGATCGGAAATCCAAGATGGCCGCCACCGCAATACATAGATTAACATTGGACCCTTTGGGAAAATGTTCAAATGCCTTCTTCTCAGAAACTACAAATATTATTAAAGCCAAACTGTACAAGAATGTTCATTGGATGGTCCTCTACAACTACAAACTTTACGTTTTTTGTTCCGATATGAAATTCAAAATGGCGGCTACGGCAGGACTTAGTTTAACATTGGACCCTATGGGGAAAATGTTTCAAAACGCTTCTCCTCTGAAACCACTTGGACAATTGAAACCAAACTGCCCAGGAATGATCATTGGAATGTCCTCTACAAATTTTATGTTTTTTATGTCGATCGGAAATCCAAGATGGCCGCCACCGCAATACATAGATTAACATTGGACCCTATGGGAAAATGTTCAAATGCCTTCTTCTCAGAAACTACAAATATTATTAAAGCCAAACTGTACATGAATGTTCATTGGATGGTCCTCTACAAACTTTACGTTTTTTGTTCCGATATGAAATTCAAAATGGCGGCTACGGCAGGACTTAGTTTAACATTGGACCCTATGTGGAAAATGTTTCAAAACGCTTCTTCTCTGAAACCACTAGGACAGTTGAAACCAAACTGCTCAGGAATGATCATTGGAAGGTCCTCTACAAATTTTATGTTTTTTATGTCGATCGGAAATCCAAGATGGCCGCCACCGCAATACATAGATTAACATTGGACCCTATGGGAAAATGTTCAAATGCCTTCTTCTCAGAAACTACAAATATTATTAAAGCCAAACTGTACATGAATGTTCATTGGATGGTCCTCTACAAACTTTACGTTTTTTATTCCGATATGAAATTCAAAATGGCGGCTACGGCAGGACCTAGTTTAACATTGGACCCTATGGGGAAAATGTTTCAAAACGCTTCTTCTCTGAAACCACTAGGACAGTTGAAACCAAACTGCCCAGGAATGATCATTGGAAGGTCCTCTACAAATTTTATGTTTTTTATGTCGATCGGAAATCCAAGATGGCCACCACCGCAATACATAGATTAACATTGGACCCTATGGGAAAATGTTCAAATGCCTTCTTCTCAGAAACTACAAATATTATTAAAGCCAAACTGTACATGAATGTTCATTGGATGGTCCTCTACAAACTTTACGTTTTTTGTTCCGATATGAAATTCAAAATGGCGGCTACGGCAGGACTTAGTTTAACATTGGACCCTATAGGAAAAATGTTTCAAAACGCTTCTTCTCTGAAACCACTTGGACAATTGAAACCAAACTGCCCAGGAATAGTCATTGGAAGGTCCTCTACAAAGTGTATGTTTTGTTTATGCCGATCGAAAATTCAAGATGGCCGCCACCGCATGACATAGATTAACATTGGACCCTATGGGAAAATGTTCAAATGCCTTCTTCTCAGAAACTACAAATATTATTAAAGCCAAACTGTACATGAATGTTCATTGGATGGTCCTCTACAAACTTTACGTTTTTTGTTCCGGTATGAAATTCAAAGTGGCAGCTACGGCAGGACTTAGTTTAACATTGGACCCTATGGGGAAAATGTTTCAAAGCGCTTCTTCTCTGAAACCACTTGGACAATTGAAACCAAACTGCCCAGGAATGATCATTGGAAGGTTCTCTACAAATTTTTGTTTTTTATGTCGATCGGAAATCCAAGATGGCCGCCACCGCAATACATAGATCAACATTGGACCCTATGGGAAAATATTCAAATGCCTTCTTCTCAGAAACTACAAATATTATTAAAGCCAAACTGTACATGAATGTTCATTGGATGGTCCTCTACAAACTTTACGTTTTTTGTTCCGATATGAAATTCAAAATGGCGGCTACGGCAGGACTTAGTTTAACATTGGACCCTATGTGGAAAATGTTTCAAAACGCTTCTTCTCTGAAACCACTAAGACAGTTGAAACCAAACTGCCCAGGAATGATCATTGGAAGGTCCTCTACAAATTTTATGTTTTTTATGCCGATCGGAAATCCAAGATGGCCGCCACCGCAATACATAGATTAACATTGGACCCTATGGGAAAATGTTCAAATGCCTTCTTCTCAGAAACTACAAATATTATTAAAGCCAAACTGTACATGAATGTTCATTGGATGGTCCTCTACAAACTTTACGTTTTTTGTTCCGATATGAAATTCAAAATGGCGGCTACGGCAGGACTTAGTTTAACATTGGACCCTATGGGAAAAATGTTTCAAAACGCTTCTTCTCTGAAACCACTTGGACAATTGAAACCAAACTGCCCAGGAATAGTCATTGGAAGGTCCTCTACAAAGTTTATGTTTTGTTTATGCCGATCGAAAATTCAAGATGGCCGCCACCGCAGGACATAGATTAACATTGGACCCTATGGGAAAATATTCAAATGCCTTCTTCTCAGAAACTACAAATATGATTAAAGCCAAACTGTACATGAATGTTCATTAGATGGTCCTCTACAAACTTTACGTTTTTTGTTCCGGTATGAAATTCAAAATGGCGGCTACGGCAGGACCTAGTTTAACATTGGACCCTATGGGGAAAATGTTTCAAAACGCTTCTTCTCTGAAACCACTTGGGTAATTGAAACCAAATTGCCCAGGAATGAGCATTGGAAGGTCCTCTACAAGGTGTGTGTTTTTTATGCCGATCGGATATCCAAGATGGCCACCACCGCAGGACATAGATTAGCATTGGACCCTATGGGAAAATGTTCAAATGCCTTCTTCTCAGAAACTACAAATATGATTAAAGCCAAACTGTACATGAATGTTCATTGGATGGTCCTCTACAAACTTTACGTTTTTTGTTCTGATATGAAATTCAAAATGGCGGCTACGGCAGGACTTGTTTACCATTGGACCCTATGGGAAAAATGTTTCAAAACGCTTCTTCTCTGAAACCACTAGGACAATTGAAACCAAACTGCCCAGGAATGATCATTGGAAGGTCCTCTACAAATTTATGTTTTTTATGTCGATCGGAAATCCAAGATGGCCGCCACCGCAATACATAGATTAACATTGGACCCTATGGGAAAATGTTCAAATGCCTTCTTCTCAGAAACTACAAATATTATTAAAGCCAAACTGTACATGAATGTTCATTGGATGGTCCTCTACAAACTTTACGTTTTTTGTTCCGATATGAAATTCAAAATGGCGGCTACGGCAGGACTTAGTTTAACATTGGACCCTATGGGAAAAATGTTTCAAAACGCTTCTTCTCTGAAACCACTTGGATAATTGAAACCAAACTGCCCAGGAATGATCATTGGAAGGTCCTCTACAAGGTTTGTGTTTTTTATGCCGATCGGAAATCCAAGATGGCCGCCACCGCAATACATAGATTAACATTGGACCCTATGGGAAAATGTTCAAATGCCTTCTTCTCAGAAACTACAAATATTATTAAAGCCAAACTGTACATGAATGTTCATTGGATGGTCCTCTACAAACTTTACGTTTTTTATTCCGATATGAAATTCAAAATGGCGGCTACGGCAGGACCTAGTTTAACATTGGACCCTATGGGGAAAATGTTTCAAAACGCTTCTTCTCTGAAACCACTAGAACAGTTGAAACCAAACTGCCCAGGAATGATCATTGGAAGGTCCTCTACAAATTTTATGTTTTTTATGTCGATCGGAAATCCAAGATGGCGACCACCGCAATACATAGATTAACATTGGACCCTATGGGAAAATGTTCAAATGCCTTCTTCTCAGAAACTACAAATATTATTAAAGCCAAACTGTACATGAATGTTCATTGGATGGTCCTCTACAAACTTTACGTTTTTTATTCCGATATGAAATTCAAAATGGCGGCTACGGCAGGACCTAGTTTAACATTGGACCCTATGGGGAAAATGTTTCAAAACGCTTCTTCTCTGAAACCACTAGAACAGTTGAAACCAAACTGCCCAGGAATGATCATTGGAAGGTCCTCTACAAAGTTTATGTTTTTTATGTCGATCGGAAATCCAAGATGGCGACCACCGCAATACATAGATTAACATTGGACCCTATGGGAAAATGTTCAAATGCCTTCTTCTCAGAAACTACAAATATTATTAAAGCCAAACTGTACATGAATGTTCATTGGATGGTCCTCTACAAACTTTACGTTTTTTATTCCGATATGAAATTCAAAATGGCGGCTACGGCAGGACCTAGTTTAACATTGGACCCTATGGGGAAAATGTTTCAAAACGCTTCTTCTCTGAAACCACTAGGACAGTTGAAACCCAACTTCCCAGGAATGATCATTGGAAGGTCCTCTACAAATTTTATGTTTTTTATGCCGATCGGAAATCCAAGATGGCCGCCACCGCAATACATAGATTAACATTGGACCCTTTGGGAAAATGTTCAAATGCCTTCTTCTCAGAAACTACAAATATTATTAAAGCCAAACTGTACATGAATGTTCATTGGATGGTCCTCTACAAACTTTACGTTTTTTGTTCCGATATGAAATTCAAAATGGCGGCTACGGCAGGACTTAGTTTAACATTGGACCCTATGGGAAAAATGTTTCAAAACGCTTCTTCTCTGAAACCACTAGGACAGTTGAAACCAAACTGCCCAGGAATGATCAGTGGAAGGTCCTCTACAAATTATATGTTTTTTATGCCGATCGGAAATCCAAGATGGCCGCCACCGCAATACATAGATTAACATTGGACCCTATGGGAAAATGTTCAAATGCCTTCTTCTCAGAAACTACAAATATTATTAAAGCCAAACTGTACATGAATGTTCATTGGATTGTCCTCTACAAACTTTACGTTTTTTGTTCCGATATGAAATTCAAAATGGCGGCTATGGCAGGACTTAGTTTAACATTGGACCCTATGGGAAAAATGTTTCAAAACGCTTCTTCTCTGAAACCACTTGGACAATTGAAACCAAACTGCCCAGGAATGATCATTGGAAGGTCCTCTACAAAGTTTACGTTTTTTGAATGCCGTTTGAAAATTCAAGATGGCCGCCACCGCAGGACATAGATTAACATTGGACCCTATGGGAAAATATTAAAATGCCTTCTTCTCAGAAACTACAAATATGATTAAAGCCAAACTGTACATGAATGTTCATTAGATGGTCCTCTACAAACTTTACGTTTTTTGTTCCGGTATGAAATTCAAAATGGCGGTTACGGCAGGACTTAGTTTAACATTGGACCCTATGGGAAAAATGTTTCAAAACGCTTCTTCTCTGAAACCACTAAGACAATTGAAACCAAACTGCCCAGGAATGATCATTGGAAGGTCCTCTACAAATTTTATGTTTTTTATGTCGATCGGAAATCCAAGATGGCCGCCACCGCTATACATAGATTAACATTGGACCCTATGGGAAAATGTTCAAATGCCTTCTTCTCAGAAACTACAAATATTATTAAAGCCAAACTGTACATGAATGTTCATTGGATGGTCCTCTACAAACTTTACGTTTTTTGTTCCGATATGAAATTCAAAATGGCGGCTACGGCAGGACTTAGTTTAACATTGGACCCTATGGGAAAAATGTTTCAAAACGCTTCTTCTCTGAAACCACTTGGATAATTGAAACCAAACTGCCCAGGAATGATCATTGGAAGGTCCTCTACAAGGTTTGTGTTTTTTATGCCGATCGGAAATCCAAGATGGCCACCACCGCAATACATAGATTAACATTGGACCCTATGGGAAAATGTTCAAATGCCTTCTTCTCAGAAACTACAAATATTATTAAAACCAAACTGTACATGAATGTTCATTGGATGGTCCTCTACAAACTTTACGTTTTTTATTCCGATATGAAATTCAAAATGGCGGCTACGGCAGGACCTAGTTTAACATTGGACCCTATGGGGAAAATGTTTCAAAACGCTTCTTCTCTGAAACCACTAGGACAGTTGAAACCCAACTTCCCAGGAATGATCATTGGAAGGTCCTCTACAAATTTTATGTTTTTTATGCCGATCGGAAATCCAAGATAGCCGCCACCGCAATACATAGATTAACATTGGACCCTATGGGAAAATGTTCAAATGCCTTCTTCTCAGAAACTACAAATATTATTAAAGCCAAACTGTACATGAATGTTCATTGGATGGTCCTCTACAAACTTTACGTTTTTTGTTCCGATATGAAATTCAAAATGGCGGCTACGGCAAGACTTAGTTTAACATTGGACCCTATGGGAAAAATGTTTCAAAACGCTTCTTCTCTGAAACCACTTGGACAATTGAAACCAAACTGCCCAGGAATAGTCATTGGAAGGTCCTCTACAAAGTTTATGTTTTGTTTATGCCGATCGAAAATTCAAGATGGCCGCCACCGCAGGACATAGATTAACATTGGACCCTATGGGAAAATGTTCAAATGCCTTCTTCTCAGAAACTACAAATATGATTAAAGCCAAACTGTACATGAATGTTCATTAGATGGTCCTCTACAAACTTTACGTTTTTTGTTCCGGTATGAAATTCAAAATGGCGGCTACGGCAGGACTTAGTTTAACATTGGACCCTATGGGGGAAAATGTTTCAAAACGCTTCTTCTCTGAAACCACTTTGGTAATTGAAACCAAACTGCCCAGGAATGAGCATTGGAAGGTCCTCTACAAGGTGTGTGTTTTTTATGCCGATCGGATATCCAAGATGGCCACCACCGCAGGACATAGATTAGCATTGGACCCTATGGGAAAATGTTCAAATGCCTTCTTCTCAGAAACTACAAATATTATTAAAGCCAAACTGTACATGAATGTCCATTGGATGGTCCTCTACAAACTTTACGTTTTTTGTTCCGGTATGAAATTCAAAGTGGCAGCTACGGCAGGACTTAGTTTAACATTGGACCCTATGGGGAAAATGTTTCAAAGCGCTTCTTCTCTGAAACCACTTGGACAATTGAAACCAAACTGCCCAGGAATGATCATTGGAAGGTCCTCTACAAATTTTATGTTTTTTATGTCGATCGGAAATCCAAGATGGCCGCCACCACTATACATAGATTAACATTGGACCCTATGGGAAAATGTTCAAATGCCTTCTTATCAGAAATTACAAATATTATTAAAGCCAAACTGTACACGAATGTTCATTGGATGGTCCTCTACAAACTTTACGTTTTTTGTTCTGATATGAAATTCAAAATGGCGGCTACGGCAGGACTTGTTTACCATTGGACCCTATGGGAAAAATGTTTCAAAACGCTTCTTCTCTGAAACCACTAGGACAGTTGAAACCAAACTGCCCAGGAATGATCATTGGAAGGTCCTCTACAAATTTATGTTTTTTATGTCGATCGGAAATCCAAGATGGCCGCCACCGCAATACATAGATTAACATTGGACCCTATGGGAAAATGTTCAAATGCCTTCTTCTCAGAAACTACAAATATTATTAAAGCCAAACTGTACAAGAATGTTCATTGGATGGTCCTCTACAACTACAAACTTTACGTTTTTTGTTCCGATATGAAATTCAAAATGGCGGCTACGGCAGGACTTAGTTTAACATTGGACCCTATGGGAAAAATGTTTCAAAACGCTTCTTCTCTGAAACCACTAGGACAGTTGAAACCAAACTGCCCAGGAATGATCATTGGAAGGTCCTCTACAAAGTTTATGTTTTTTATGTCGATCGGAAATCCAAGATGGCCACCACCGCAATACATAGATTAACATTGGACCCTATGGGAAAATGTTCAAATGCCTTCTTCTCAGAAACTACAAATATTATTAAAGCCAAACTGTACATGAATGTTCATTGGATGGTCCTCTACAAACTTTACGTTTTTTATTCCGATATGAAATTCAAAATGGCGGCTACGGCAGGACCTAGTTTAACATTGGACCCTATGGGGAAAATGTTTCAAAACGCTTCTTCTCTGAAACCACTAGGACAGTTGAAACCCAACTTCCCAGGAATGATCATTGGAAGGTTCTCTACAAATTTTATGTTTTTTATGCCGATCGGAAATCCAAGATGGCCGCCACCGCAATACATAGATTAACATTGGACCCTATGGGAAAATGTTCAAATGCCTTCTTCTCAGAAACTACAAATATTATTAAAGCCAAACTTTACCTGAATGTTCATTGGATGGTCCTCTACAAACTTTACGTTTTTTGTTCCGATATGAAATTCAAAATGGCGGCTACGGCAGGACCTAGTTTAACATTGGACCCTATGGGAAAAATGTTTCAAAACGCTTCTTCTCTGAAACCACTTGGACAATTGAAACCAAACTGCCCAGGAATGATCATTGGAAGGTCCTCTACAAAGTTTATGTTTTGTTTATGCCGATCGAAAATTCAAGATGGCCGCCACTGCAGGACATAGATTAACATTGGACCCTATGGGAAAATATTCAAATGCCTTCTTCTCAGAAACTACAAATATGATTAAAGCCAAACTGTACATGAATGTTCATTAGATGGTCCTCTACAAACTTTACATTTTTTGTTCCGGTATGAAATTCAAAATGGCGGCTACGGCAGGACCTAGTTTAACATTGGACCCTATGGGGAAAAATGTTTCAAAACGCTTCTTCTCTGAAACCACTTGGACAGTTGAAACCAAACTGCCCAGGAATGAGCATTGGAAGGTCCTCTACAAGGTGTGTGTTTTTATGTCGATCGAAATCCAAGATGGCCGCCACCGCAGGACATAGATTAACATTGGACCCTATGGGAAAATGTTCAAATGCCTTCTTCTCAGAAACTACAAATATGATTAAAGCCAAACTGTACATGAATGTTCATTGGATGGTCCTCTACAAATTTACGTTTTTTGTTCTGATATGAAATTCAAAATGGCGGCTACGGCAGGACTTGTTTACCATTGGACCCTATGGGAAAAATGTTTCAAAACGCTTCTTCTCTGAAACCACTAGGACAATTGAAACCAAACTGCCCAGGAATGATCATTGGAAGGTCCTCTACAAATTTTATGTTTTTTATGCCGATCGGAAATCCAAGATGGCCGCCACCGCAATACATAGATTAACATTGGACCCTATGGGAAAATGTTCAAATGCCTTCTTCTCAGAAACTACAAATATTATTAAAGCCAAACTGTACATGAATGTTCATTGGATGGTCCTCTACAAACTTTACGTTTTTTGTTCCGATATGAAATTCAAAATGGCGGCTACGGCAGGACTTAGTTTAACATTGGACCCTATGGGAAAAATGTTTCAAAACGCTTCTTCTCTGAAACCACTAGGACAGTTGAAACCAAACTGCCCAGGAATGATCAGTGGAAGGTCCTCTACAAATTTTATGTTTTTTATGCCGATCGGAAATCCAAGATGGCCGCCACCGCAATACATAGATTAACATTGGACCCTATGGGAAAATGTTCAAATGCCTTCTTCTCAGAAACTACAAATATTATTAAAGCCAAACTGTACATGAATGTTCATTGGATGGTCCTCTACAAACTTTACGTTTTTTGTTCCGATATGAAATTCAAAATGGCGGCTACGGCAGAACTTAGTTTAACATTGGACCCTATGGGAAAAATGTTTCAAAACGCTTCTTCTCTGAAACCACTTGGACAATTGAAACCAAACTGCCCAGGAATAGTCATTGGAAGGTCCTCTACAAAGTTTATGTTTTGTTTATGCCGATCGAAAATTCAAGATGGCCGCCACCGCAGGACATAGATTAACATTGGACCCTATGGGAAAATATTCAAATGCCTTCTTCTCAGAAACTACAAATATGATTAAAGCCAAACTGTACATGAATGTTCATTAGATGGTCCTCTACAAACTTTACATTTTTTGTTCCGGTATGAAATTCAAAATGGCGGCTACGGCAGGACCTAGTTTAACATTGGACCCTATGGGAAAAAATGTTTCAAAACGCTTCTTCTCTGAAACCACTTGGACAGTTGAAACCAAACTGCCCAGGAATGAGCATTGGAAGGTCCTCTACAAGGTGTGTGTTTTTATGTCGATCGAAATCCAAGATGGCCGCCACCGCAGGACATAGATTAACATTGGACCCTATGGGAAAATGTTCAAATGCCTTCTTCTCAGAAACTACAAATATGATTAAAGCCAAACTGTACATGAATGTTCATTGGATGGTCCTCTACAAATTTACGTTTTTTGTTCTGATATTAAATTCAAAATGGCGGCTACGGCAGGACTTGTTTACCATTGGACCCTATGGGGAAAATGTTTCAAAACGCTTCTTCTCTGAAACCACTAGGACAATTGAAACCAAACTGCCCAGGAATGATCATTGGAAGGTCCTCTACAAATTTTATGTTTTTTATGCCGATCGGAAATCCAAGATGGCCGCCACCGCAATACATAGATTAACATTGGACCCTATGGGAAAATGTTCAAATGCCTTCTTCTCAGAAACTACAAATATTATTAAAGCCAAACTGTACATGAATGTTCATTGGATGGTCCTCTACAAACTTTACGTTTTTTGTTCCGATATGAAATTCAAAATGGCGGCTACGGCAGGACTTAGTTTAACATTGGACCCTATGGGAAAAATGTTTCAAAACGCTTCTTCTCTGAAACCACTTGGACAATTGAAACCAAACTGCCCAGGAATGATCATTGGAAGGTCCTCTACAAAGTTTACGTTTTTTTAATGCCGTTCGAAAATTCAAGATGGCCGCCACCGCAGGACATAGATTAACATTGGACCCTATGGGAAAATATTAAAATGCCTTCTTCTCAGAAACTACAAATATGATTAAAGCCAAACTGTACATGAATGTTCATTAGATGGTCCTCTACAAACTTTACGTTTTTTGTTCTGGTATGAAATTCAAAATGGCGGCTACGGCAGGACCTAGTTTAACATTGGACCCTATGGGGAAAATGTTTCAAAACGCTTCTTCTCTGAAACCACTTGGACAATCGAAACCAAACTGCCCAGGAATGATCATTGGAAGGTCCTCTACAAATTTTATGTTTTTTATGTCGATCGGAAATCCAAGATGGCCACCACCGCAGGACATAGATTAGCATTGGACCCTATGGGAAAATGTTCAAATGCCTTCTTCTCAGAAACTACAAATATGATTAAAGCCAAACTGTACATGAATGTTCATTGGATGGTCCTCTACAAACTTTACGTTTTTTTTCTGATATGAAATTCAAAATGGCGGCTACGGCAGGACTTGTTTAACATTGGACCCTATGGGAAAAATGTTTCAAAACGCTTCTTCTCTGAAACCAAACTGCCCAGGAATGATCATTGGAAGGTCCTCTGATTTTTATGCCGATCGGAAATCCAAGATGGCTGCCACCACAGGTCATAGTATTAACACAGGACCATGTCGGGAAAATACAGAAATATCTTCTTCTCTGAAGCTATTGCACTGATTGAACCTAAACTGTGCATCAATCATTGGAAGGTCCTTTACAAACTTTGTGTTTTTTATGTTGATCGTAATTCCAAGATGACTACCACTGCAGAACATAGTTTTTACATAGGACCAATTGGTTTTTTTTATAACCAGGTGAACGATACAGGCTCTTGAGAGCCTCTGGTTCTTTTAGCCATTGTGTTTGTTGTCTGTCCTTCGATTTACTGATTCTGATTACCCCTTTGGTATCTTCAAACTCTTCTTCCACTTGGTCCAATGTGAAACAATCCTGGGTGGGAGGTATTCTATGTTGGATCAGAACAAAATAAAGTATCTTTTTGGAGGACCATATGATGACAATTCTACAAAATCGCAGTTCAATCAGCCTGGAGGTTTTAGAGAAAAAGAGTTTCATATATCATTACTGTCAAGTTTTATTTTTAAGGGTTTCAGAAGAGATATGAGTGAGAGTGATTGTTGTTTAATGCCAACTCAGCAATATTTCAGCTATATGATGGCGAAAACAAGTTAATTTTCAATAATATGATGATGAGGTCCGCTTTGTACTAGACCAACATGCTGAGTTGGATTTTTATAGTGCTAGCTCACTGAAATAACAGTCTGTGTATAGACACGTCACCCCACTCGGATACATTATCCTGATTCCGACCCAACCAGTCTTTGCTCTTTCTCCTTAATGCCACGTGCTTAGCAGAGAAGCAACAAATACCAATTTAGTAGTCTCTGGTTTGACCCGATCAGGGCTTTAACACACGATCTACTGCACTCGAGACGAGCACGCTAACCATTACACCACTGATGCGGTTCAGAAGAGTTATAAATGTGAAGTGTGAATGACACTTCAGATGCGAAGCGATGGCAACAGCTCATATGGCCAGGCAGATATCAACAAGTCAACGCTCAATAGCTTGCAGCGATTCTAATTAGGTTATAAGTTGTGCATAGTCCACAAGGGTGTTATATGGCCAAGAAAACTGCAACATTTAAACATAATGGGATAATAATTAAACAACATTTAATATAATGAAAACAATAATGCCTAGTATTAAATCTTAATATAGCTATAAAGGTTCACAATATAAATGTTTATTCTCAAGTACATGTATAGGCTAGATATTATTCTTATGAAAATATTTCCTTAAAATGAGTGCTGCATATTTAGTTTTTTTTTCATGAAAATAATAAGAACTACATAAATTACAATAAATTCTAAAATACTAAAATTAAACTTTTTAATTAACGAGAGGGTCCGTGCCCTGAATGTCATTCGTGAGATACAAAAATGTATCACAGAAGACTTTATATTTAGCTTCAGAACTTGAAAGCAATGGATTCATTAATATTAGATTATCAGTGGAATATTTAATTATCAGTGATACTTTCAATATTGATGAATATATATCATTTATATAGTGACCAAAATTTATTGGTAGTAAATTTTCAAGAATACTAAATCAAGTGATTCTGAAAGTTTCATATGAATAAAAAATAATTCTAGTTTACAAGGATTTTAAATATTTAAAAAAAAAATTTAAATTTTTTTAAATTTAACACTTTAAAATTAAATGAATCAGTGTTTTGGAATGAAATAAAATAATTTTGAGAAATACAAACAGATGCATTCTAGAGAGCATGTACCATTTCACTTTCTTTTATTTCAATCATCCATTAAATACATGTACAAGCAATGAGGATCTGTTAGGGTTATCTTAAAAACATTGAATATGCATGTAGAATTATTTATAAAATTAATATAAAAAAAAAACCAATAAATTCTTTTGTTTTTTTCATGTACATATGATTCTTATATGTATACACATACCTTACTTTCAACTTTTATTTAATTTTGGCAAGTAAACATTATACCTTCATATCTTTTTATTTGCTTTGTTTCTGCATGCATAAACATATCAAGTGTACCCTAACATACCCCAATCACATCTCATTCGTGTTCTAATTTTAGAAATTATTTTTTTCCAGCAAAGAAAGAATTAAAATATAATATCAATATTACAACATATCAATACAATGTATTACACTTATCAACAATAACAATATATACATGTTTTAACAACAAAGAGCACTATGTAAATATGCAATAATTTAAACTAGAGGTTCCCAGGAGCCTGTATAGCTCACCTGGGTATAATAACATCAGTCAATAAAACTTGATAACTTCGGTCAAAAAATAACAAATGTAGCCCTTGTCATTGCAGACTCCCTGTCCAAAGAAATTTGCCCCCTTTAATGTAAGTTATCAACATTGCTGTAAAAAAACATAAATGTCAATGATTCTCAAAATTTAGCTTTTGCTACTTCACATTTTGTAATAGAGTTGCTTCCCTTTGATTATTTGAGTAACCAAAACCAGTGAAAGTCAACAAAAAATGCATTTCAAGAGGAATAACTCTTCACACAGTTGTTGCACATTTTCAACTGTGGGAACTTTTTTGTAGATCTTGACATGCTGAACATTTTTGCAGTTTAAACTTTCCCTCTATCTCTAATAGTTTTTGAGATATAAGATGAAAGTATTAAAATTTAGAACATTTGATGAAAAAAAGGGCAATACATGTAACTCCAAAATTGGTAATGGGATTTACTTTAAAATTGCAGGGTAGGTAGATCTTCACATGCTGAACATGTTTGCAGTTTAAACTTAACATCTATCTCTTATAGTTTTTGAAATAAAGGACGAAAAGTATTAAAATTTTGATGAAAAAAGGGCAATAACTCCAAGATGGGTAATCAGAACTTCTTCAAATTTGCAGGGTAGTTAGATCTTGCTGTGCTGATCATTTTTACCCTGTCAGATTTCTGATATTATTAACAGTTTGAGTTATACCCAAAAACCTGCAATTTTACCATATGTTCTATTTTTAGTAACAGCAGCCATGTTGATTGGTGCACGGCATCACCAGACACAATTTTGAAACTAGACACCCTAGTGATGATTCAGACCAAGTTTGATTTCAATTGGTCTAGTAGTTTCAGAGGAGAAGATCTTTGAAAAGGTTTACGACATACGACGACGACGGACGCCAAGTGATGGCAATAGGTCACAATAGGTGAGCTAATAAAAAAACTGGTTTTGTCTTACTATTAGACGATAGAGACACAGAACTATTCCAATGATATCAACTTTACTGGTTTTAGACAATACTGGTACGATACGATTCAAATGATATCAACTTAACTGGTTTGCTAGATAATTTTCTTTGGGATATACTGGCACAGAACGATTCAAATGATATCCACTTTACTGGTTGGTTTGCCTTATTTTTAGAAGACACCTGCACTGACACAGAACCATGTCAACTTTACTTTAATTTTATTTTTAAAAGATCTAAAAATTGGTCTGTTGCAAAAGACGTGTGTTGCCTACTATATTCAAGTTGAATACATCTTCCAACCTACTGTAGCTCTAGAGTCAGTGTTCGAAAAGAGTCTGATCCCAATTTTAAAAACTTAAATCTGGAGAATAAAAATCACAATTGCCATGTATTAGCGATTAATGCACATACTCAGGAATATGCATACATGACAGTCATACCAAACAAGGCAACATAAAAAGTAAAAGCTGCCGATTTATTTTTGCATCCGATTTAACTTTTAAGTCATGAATTTTAAATTGGTGGTTTAACATTCTCCCTGTATTCAGATAACACTACTAGGATTTCAAATTCTTCAATAAATTTTATGTCGGAAACTAAGTACAATGTACACCATAATTATCTTCTTTGTAAATATGCAAAATGTACACTGTAAAAAGAACATAAATAAAGCCTATTTAAGTGCATTCTGCACCTAAATTAATTAACAACAATTGTAAATATTTCCATTAAAAAAAAAGCAATCATAATTCAAAATCATGTCACCTTATTTGCCAATACATCAATGGTCTACGCAAAGATGTTTTAAAATGAAAAATTATGTAAATAATAAGCACTAAAGAAAATAGCAATTTTTTTAACACACAGAATTTTTTTTTTAAATGATCAGAAACAAATTACTTCATTTGACCTGTGTTTCCCCTTATTAATCTTTACTAATCTAATTATTTTTTAAGATATTTACTGTACTTCACAAGAAACAGGGTTTTGCTTACAGAGCATGACACAACCATTTTTTAGTGAAAAGAGCATCAATATAAAGATATGCTTGTTACTGAATTCAGTGGATACAAATACATTTATTCTACGATTTGGGATTGTGATCTTAAAATACATCTCTTTTTAGATTGAAATTCTTAGTCAACACTTTTTGCAAATTTTGTGAATTTTTTTTCTCTTGTTTCATAGATCAATTCTACAATTTGGGATTGTGATCTTAAAAATCATTTACATCACTTTTAAAAATATTTCTTTTAGTTAACACTTCAATCAACCTTGATTGGTCCATTGTTTAAGAAACAGATGGGAAGCAATAACTATCATTTTTGAATTTGGCCTGTGATTTGATTTTTGACAATTTGATATCAAAATATTATGAAAATTTGTCTAGAAAGTGCTATATAGTATATATATATATGAGCAAAGAAACTTATTGTAAATAGCTGATGAACGATGGATGATACTTGAATAACATTATTGGCAAACAATCAAGTTTTAATTTCATCAAATGAAAAGTTTTAGTGACTCTAAACCTGTCAAAAAACATGTACAGTACATGTAGGTTGCTCTTTTAAAAAACATGTACAGTAGGTTGCTCTTTTAAAAAACATGTACAGTAGGTTGCTCTTTTAAAAAACATGTACAGTAAATTGCTCTTTAAAAAAAAAATGACAAATGAAGCACATTTACATTCAGCCTTTCTGAAAGCATATACATACATGTACATTTGAAATAAATAAATAAAAACAAGTTTTTACTTTCCTAGAAGCCCTGTTCCTTTGAACCCTGATTCTGGTCCAGAAGATACTTGAATCATATCTTGTAAGACCAAGAGATCTTCAGCTGGTTCATCAGCTTGCAACATTATGATTGACCCTGGTGCCACCTTTAAGCTGCCTAATGTTGCAGAGTCATCAGATAAAGCATATCCATTCATTTGTAAAGTTTGATCATACGGTGGAACAGCAAACAGTTTCATTAATTGTAGTTTAAAATCCTTCAATGTTTGTGACGACTTCACTTTCACCTCTTTTTCACCACGAACTTTTCTATGACGTTGACTTTTCCTTGTTCCATTTTCAGTTTTTAAAACTTTTTCTGGGGGTTCTTCAAAAGCTTCACTACTACCCCTCTTTTTTGTTGTAGTATGCTGGTTAAAATCTGGATCAAAATCCTTAGAATTTTCTGAATCATTAATATTTAGCGAACTTGTCCCTCCTGTCGATTTCTGTGTTTGCTTTGGAATCTTCCGAACAAATATGGTGGCTTCATCATAATCAAATTTTGCATTTTCCTCCTGATTAAGACGACTGGCTACACATTCGTGACATACGTGGGGCAAGGTGACGATGCCCACGTCTCTATCGCCAACTTCGTAACTTACGATGCTAATCTCATAATCTATGTTAAACATCTGACTAATCCTGTCCCATTCTTGACTCCAAGTGTAAACAAAATTATCATTTGTAAATAATTCCAATTGTCCTTCATTGTGTGGATACAAGTATCCTCCATGCTCACAAACAAGTATGGAATTTCCAATATTTTGGATTGGTGGATTTTTAAGTGGATCTTTGATAAATTTTCTCCATTCCTCTAAAAACGGCCTATTTAATACAAATACTTCTAAAGGTTTTTTCAAGGTTATTGGTCTCTTTCTGTCATTTAGAAGATCACCAAGAGCCGTTTTCTGTTCATGAGCTACCTTTCTCAAGTACTCTTTTGTCTGCTGCTCATTTCTCATATCTTCATTGCATTGTTCACAGACATGGTCATCTTTGGCAAATTCTGGACAACTTGGAAAATATTCTTTTAACCTTTGCCACACTTCAATAGGGACTAATTTACGACATGTTATGTCGGGATCGAGTCTTTTATGATCTTCACAAAGAATGTCCTCATTAAACTTAAAGCTTTCCTCTTCCTTAGAACTCCCATCTTGATTTTTTTCCTCTTCCCTAGAACTCCCATCTTTATTTGTTTCCTCTTCCCTAGAACTCCCATCTTTATTTTTTTCAACACTCTCTTTTTCAATTATAGAGTCATCTTTCACCAATGAGTTCTCTTTATCCTCTTTTATGCCATTTTCTACAAGTGGTTCAACGTCTGTAGAATCTCTCTTTTCATCTTCATTTTCTCCTAATTGCTCTAAAACCATCTTTTTCCAAGATCTAAATGAGGCTTTTCCTACCCAATAACACGGACCAGATATAATGTTCGTCTTTGTCATGCTGCTGAACAACTTGTCATCGTCAGTCATTTTTATCTTTGTCCTAATGACATGACACTGCTGCTGAACACACAACAAGCACAGGCTATCACCACCAATCAGACGCAGTCCTCCTTCATAAAGATTACACAAACTTTCACTTCCGAGTAGGTTTACAAACTTTAACTTCACAGCTGTGGCTGGTGACAATTTATCATGTTTGCATAAGAACGATTTATTGTCGACAGGTTGCGCTTTCGCAGGATCAGTCAACCATGAACTCAGCCATTTCTGACTGATCCATTCCCCTTCATTGACCTCCAGTTTTTCAAACGACAGTTTCTGATATGTGTCCTTTATTTCTTCCTGCTTTTCTTTCCCACTTTCAATATTCTGATCTCTTATCAACATCAATTCCGACACCCAATTTTCAAATGTTTCATTGTCCTTGATAACGTAATCCAGAACATGTACCGGTAAAAGTTTTTGTGCCTCAGCTTTAAAGTCGTTATCAAAATGATTTTCTTCATTCAATGTATAAACCAACATATAGGCATTTCTTGACGAATGATATCCTTTTGGACATCTACCTTTCTGCTTAGCACCTGTCTCTTCAGGGTCATCTTCTGTTCCTAGCTGAAGTTTATTCCCTTTCATTTTCTCTATATCCTCATCATTAAACTTGTACCAGTTTTTACTATTTATATCTTTGATATGTGCAATATAATGTCCACTGTAGGCAGTTGGCCCACGATGTATTAATACAGCAGTAAGACCATATGTCACAGAATTTTCTGTTGTAGGCATTTCTCCTGAACTGCAAGAATCAGGAATTTCGGTATTTCCAGTCGTATTATTATGAGACAAATATTGGGTCATATCTATGGTTTCAGGAAACTGGATAAAACTATTAAGTTTCTTTTTCATTCCAGTTTTCTTATCAAATACAAATCTCAAAAGCTGTAAATTAAGGACAGGTGGCAGATTTTTTAAATGAATTTTACGAGCTGCATTTTGTTTGCTAGAACAAGAAGAACACATATACTGGTTATCTCCCTCTAATTTCTCTTCCTGAAGAAAATCTTTTAAAGACTCTTCTAATGTTTTATGACCTTTGATACTTAAATCTAACTCATAAAAAGTTGAGGGTCTTTCAGACTTTGTACCACATTTATTGCACGTTGTAACATATGCATACTCTCCACGGAACTGATTCTGAATAATGTTTCGAACCCATTGGTCCCGCTGACGAGATAAGGCATCTTCCAACAATGTCAAAAAGAGATTAGAGAATTCCTGAGCATCCTGTTGTTGACCGGCATCTAAGCCTAAATGTGTTATAAAGTCCTTGGGGTCCAAATACTTTCTCTCCGATAACGCTAATAACGCAAAAAGAGTTTGAAGATGACCACCAATAGAAGTAGGGGACCATTCTGTCGTCACATCTCTTGTAATATGCTCATCTGGTTCTCGAAATTTATAAAGAGCATTTCGAATAGCAGGGTTATGAAACCATAACTGCAGAAATGTGTTGACATAACAGGTTGCGCCAAGATTTTTGAGTCCAACAAACATGTCATCGTCCCGTCTTTCGTAGTTTGGATCTTCAATTTGATGCCAGTTGTCGTCATCAATTTTTCCAAACCATACCCTTTCTCCAATGGAATTCAGACACAGTGGATTTCCTTTGCAGTTACGTTTACATGCTCCTATTGCACAGGGTTTTAAGTTTAATCTGTAGGCTGTTCTAACATGATCAAGTGTGACATCTTTTGGATCTGTTGTTTCTGCCCATTGCCATGCCGCTTTATCAAGCTGCAACTTTGGAGGCATTCCGTAAACACACCTGAAAGGATAAATAATTATTAAATAAACTTAACATGACTAACAACATTTTACATTTCATAAATTTCTAAATACACTTCAGTTTGTGCTGTCTTTATTTTTTAGCTTAAAAGTGTGAGCTTGTCTTTTCACAATCATGTACATTGTATTTTCATAGCAAATGAGTGATCAGAGCTCCAGATAATTTTCAAGTGCAAGGAGAATTTAGTCCTCATTTTTTATGTGGAGTAGTACAGCTTGTTTTCTGTTACTTTTTTGTACACCTGTCTTTAGAAAATGTTTGTGTAAATGTTATTTTTGACATTTTTCAGTAGTATTAAATTTGCATGCATCTATGTTTTACAGGCATTGCAATTTGGTGTCACATTTCATGATAACAACTGGTCATAATATCAATGAATATGATATAAACATATTGTGTGTCTGTCATGTCTCCTCTTCTGACTCGCCTCATTCATTTCACCCGCTGATTATTATATATGGTTGACGATTTTCTTTACAATATATTCAACAGAAACTGATGTAGCATTAAATGTATTAGATTGGAATTATCCTGTGCATATTTTCACATCCTTTTCAACATGTCATTTTCTTCTGTAAATATCGACTAGAGTTATCTTTTTAAGCTCAAGTTTTTTCTTGATTCTTGGGTAAATATAAACCCATCAGATAATGATATGGATATAAATGAATTAATAGTTAATCATGAGTGACATTACAGCTGAAATCAGATTTTCTCTATATCAGATAGGCATAGAATTCCTTTAGGGAACATTTCTGGAAAATCTGAAGGCTTCACTTGCAATTTTTCTAGAAAAGAAGTTGAAAAGTCACAGCCAATCAGAGGCAAGGGCAGCCATCTTGGGATTTTTAATCACTTCAAAAAGAAACAACACTTCTTCCGGATGCCTATAGGAACATTTGTGATTAAGTTTGGTGTGAATGCTGTGGTTCTGAAGAAGAACTTGAAAATGTGAAACGCTTACCACATACGGATGGACGCATAGACAGAGAGACGTATGAAGGACACTTTTCTATTTGAAAGCTCTACTGAGCTCTGATTCATGTGAGCTAACAAACAATGATTCACAAAACACTACATTTGTACATAGAAAATAAAAAATTGAGCAAAACAGTCTTCGAAATTAGACTTTCGAATGTACTGGCCCGAAAACTTCAAAATTAGAATATTTATATAGATTCTATTGAAAAATTTGGGCAAAAGTCACTGGTTCGAATCAATTTTCACTGGCCGTGGGCCACCGGGCCACTGCTAAAGTCAATGACTGGCAAAATGAATAAAGGAATACAAACAAAGAAAATAATCAATCAAAACAGGATGAAAAATAATAATTATATGTATACTTCCAAATACATTTTGTACATGAAATTTCAAAATTTTGATCCCCTTTTCACAAACTAAAATAGATTACTTTATTCATAGAAGTAGCTTTTCACAAAAAAAAGAAAAAAGAAAAAAAGAAAGCATTATAATTGAATGAAAAACATGCAATTTTAGAAAATTTGCACTTTTTGGATCACATACTACTAGAAGCTATCAACACAATCAACTCAAGAAAAGACAAATCAAAATTGGATGAAAAATTATAAATTCTATACACCTTTTCAAATATGCAGAATTTTTTACTTTTAGCCCTTTTCGAAATAAAATTACAAATTCTCATAAAAACCAATTAAGATGAATATTTTGCACACACACAAAAAAAACCCAATAAAATTGGAGAGAAAAAAAAATAAAAAGTTCAAATATTTTATTTCCCTCTTTTTGGTCCCTTTTATATATCTCAAAACTTTTAAATGTAAATCAACATATTAAAATATAAATGTTTTATATTTTATCAAAAACTTTACAGACAAGTAAACTGATTGAGAAATAAAGAAATTGCTAAAATTAATAAACTATAGCCTGTAATAGTTTTACATCTGGTAGTAAATATTATTATGGCCGATTAGCAATGGAGCTGCGCTTTAATCAGCGGCATGACAAAAGTTGCTTGTGTCGATATATGGTTGTCTGCAATCCAATAAATGATGTAGCGGGAAAAAACATTAGGTACTGTAGGTCTATGTTCAAAAATACCATAGTTCCCAAGTTGTTCTGGTGCCAATTGAAAGTTGGTCGTTCTGTCCCCATATTAAAAAAAAATATGCAAAAAGGATCAACATTACTGATGTAAATAATATATTTTTGAAAAGTATACTATGATCATGAATTACATTTTTTAATCAACCTTTTTCAAGGATTTTGATTAGTAAAAACTTAATTCCATGTAATAAAAACTTAATTGGTGGCAATCATTTGATATCGATCTGTCAATAATTTAGAAAATTATTTGATGATGATGTTCTTTTGTCTTTAAATCTGTTTTAATATCAAATGAGGATATATTATTACCCTAGTTAAGAAAAACAACACTCAAGTGTGATTCATGTTGCAAAGGACATAATTTTTGTGGAACAGACAGGTTTATATCAATTTTGATTTCTTTGTAAAAAAATATATGTCTACTATTTTACTATATGTTAACAGAAAAACCGTAATAAACAATTAATATTTTTATTTAATTAGAATTCTTATTACATTTATATTATTTCTAAATACAATAAAATACTTAAAATTTATTCAGAATAATGAACAAAAGGAATTAATACTAATAGATGTGCAAGCAAGAGAGATAATGGAACATCACCAACTTATCAGTGTCTATCTAGTACATGTTAAACTCCCCTGGTTTTATGCATGATTAACAGAAATTTTGGGAACAAAAAAATAGTTACATGTTCATTTAGTGTCCATAGTGTTATATAGACATTGTATTTTGATCTAAACGAAAGTCTTATGACGCTATGACTAGCATGTATACCGCTCGCTTCTAAAGTCGCACCTGCTCTTAATATACGTTGATCTACAATAAATTATATAAAAAAAAACATCATGTTTTGTGGTGCTATTCAGTATTCGTGGTTTTTGAAATCTAAAGCAATTTGAAATGAATGAAATTGTCGACAGATTTCGGTTATAAGACAATAAACAAAACAAATGTTGTTTGTCTTAACATACTTTGGGCAAATTAAGTCATTTCAAAAGGTACAAATATGACAGAAATTTGCTTCCCGCCTCTGATTTAGATTCAATGGTTAAGTCCCTTAAACGTCTTCCGGTTATAGACGTTTGTCAAAGGCTGTACTTACTTATTATACATATAAACGCCGGAATCGCATGTACAAAATAGGGATTTTTTTATTCTACGGTATATGATAAGCAATCCGTTTCACCAGGCTGTATGACATAATTTGGATCTAAATGACATTCTTAATATATCACATGTTAAAGAAACAATATGAACATGTGAGTAATAGTTATCTACAATAGAAAAGGTTTCAAAAAATTATACTGTAAAAATATCGTATACATAAATTTGACTGCAAAGATCTAATAACACAAATATTAAATAAATAGAATATGTAGAGCCTGGGGAGTAATGTGACATTACTCACAGGTATCACTGACATCTTAACAAAAACCAATCCAGATAAACATTCTGTGGTGGAAAGATAACAAGTTGACTGCATTCAGAGGTTTAAATTAATTGAAATTTACAACTACAATTTAGTGTATTATTACTCTATGATGATAACTTATATAGTAGGACTATACTGTATATTAGATACCAAAACTTCACAAGAATCTATATAAAGAATCTCAGTATATTGCGGTCTTAATTGTTAAACAAAAGAACTGTCTAGTACTATGACAGTGACTAAGAGTTTGTCTGCAGCACAGGGACTTGGGTCCAGGATTTTTTATTTTTTTTTATTTTATTATTTTTTTTACTGAAAATAAGTTATCTAATCTAGAGTGTATGTTTAATTTTAGAGCCCCCTGGCATGTTTTATTACTATTTTAGGACATATTGACATTTTCCAAAAAAATTCTATATTACCATCTAATAGAAATTTTTTGGAAAATGTCAATATGGCCTAAAATAGTATTCTAACATGGCGTGCTACTTTCGCTTTGAAAACAATAGAGGGCTCTAAATAGCACAGAACACCCTACTACATGCGCAGAAGGCATATCTAATCGACAGTGTATTTTGCATATTTGTACTTTATGTATGTTAAATTAAAAGAATAAAAATAATAAATATATACAAAAAAAATCAGATGAAACTAATTTTTAATCGTTATCAATTTTGATAACGTTTCTGTAGATCTATATTCTTGTAAATAATAGCGAGAGTAATTGGAACAGCTTCTGTAGCGTTATATATTCTTGTCGGTTAAAAGCTCAACAGAGCTTATGTTTGTATGTTGTTTTAACCATGCCGACTCTAGATAAAACTTATTTATTTATTTATTGTAAATAAAAGCGGGGGGTAATTGGAACAGCGCCCAAAAATAATCCCTGTCTAGGTACGCTTGAATACATAAAATTATCGTAAATGCCCTGTTAGAATCGAAATAATTATCGGGCTCATGATCAGATGCTTATTTTAACATGGGTAGGCATTATACTTGTCAAGATTTTACACCTCGCTTCCGCTCGGTGTAAAATAATGACAAATATAATGCCTACCCATGTTAAAATAAGCATAGAGCCGGGCATCCGAGAATTATTTCTTAAATAAAACATGCCAGCGGGCTCTAAAATTAAACATACACTCTAAATAACTTATTTTAAACATTTTTTTAATTATAAAAAAAAGATCCTGGACCCAAGTCACAGGCACTTGTTTCATTCAAAAAAATATATGCCCCCTCCTCTTCCTTACTTCAAGGTAAACATCTACCCTTTTCCCCTTCCCCACTTCGCCTCAATATTTTTTGTGATCCTTTCGCTGACCCAATTATATCGTTACACTCCCGAGATATTTCTCTTTTTGACTGCCACATTTAAATATATCTACCGGGCCCCCATCAGACAAATTGGACAAGAATAGTCAGCGAATGTGGCTTATTAAAAATTTCAGTCAATGAAACGGATACGACCACTTCCGGTTTGCGCTGGATTTTTCATATGCATTCGGAATTCTCTAGACCGGCCATGTGTAACAATGCCACATGATCATCTCCTCTCAAATGTAAAGTAAGCCTTTAAAATACAGATAATTGTTCCGATGCAGATTATAAAAATATGTTCAACTCCAAATTACTGACATTTGATTTTTAAAGCACCTTTTTTTTAATTTTCTAAATCAATTTAAACCGGACCGGAAGTGGTTGTATCCGTTTCATTGAAAGGCATTTTTAATAAGCCACATTCACTGACTATTCTTGTCCAATTTGTCTGAGGGGGGCCCGGTAGATATATTTAAATGTGGCAGGCGAAAAGAGAAATATCTCGGGAGTGTAACGATATAATTGGGTCAGCGAAAGGATCACAAATAAGCGAAAAATATTGAGGCGAAGTGGGGAAGGGGAAAAGGGCAGATGTTTACCTTGAAGTAAGGAAGAGGAGGGGGCATATATTTTTTGAATGTAACAAGTGTCTGTGACCCAAGTGCCTGTGGTCTGCAGCTAAAGAAGGACTGCAATCATATTGTAATTCACGTTGTGTAAAATCAATCTGGATGGGTTTTTTTTTTATTACTCCCAGCATCAATCAAATGCGGATAACAACAAATTTTAAAGACTTGAAAATTTCAAATATTCTAGTTTTTTGGGGTTTCCAATCACCTATAAAAAAAAACTTTTGTTAAGGACCGTACAAAGTACATCAATACCAAGTTTGTTGTGAAATGGTTTATATATTCAGATAAGAATAATTTAAACACATGTATTCCACAATTGTCCCCTATGTTAATTTGTCCGGAGGTTGCGGATATTTTATATTTCTCATCGACACAAAAATCTCAAAATTTTGTCATGGAATATCCCCAACGGTTCACAGGTTCCATCAACTTCTATTTTCTGAGATTTTTAAAAATATACAAATGTTCTGTTCCTTCCTCTTCAAAGCCATGCATTCTCATATAAGTTATAATTTTCACTTTATTAGTGCCTCAGAAATCTTTCCCAAAGACCTTTATACTATTTATCGTAAAGACAGAACAGGTCGAAAAAGGGGGGGGGGGGGGTGTACTCTTGGCAATCTCAACTGACATCTTATCATCAGAACAACCTGAGTTGGACACTGATTGCGAAATCATCTGGGCAAAAGTAGATATAATAGGTGTAAATTCCATCTACATCGGGGCATACTATAAACCCCAAGAAAATGACATTGAAAGTATAAATGAATTGAGTAGATCACTACAGAGAATACCTAAACAGTCATACTTGGTTACTTGGTGATTTCAATCTCCCAAAATATGACTGGGTAAAACAAGAATTTAAACCAAACTGTAATTTCATAAACACCTACAACAACTTTTCTGACATCATGAATGATCATAATCTTGAACAGGTTGTGCACATACCAACAAGACAGGAAAATACACTATACCTGTTTTATATAAATCAACCATCATTAGTGCAGAACACAAAAACACTTCCTGCATTGGGAACATCAGACCATGATATCGTCTTTCATGAAATGAATATAACAATTGGCAGAAAGCATAAAACACCAAGAACAATAAATAAGTATAAAAAAGCAGACTGGGACAAAATACGTACAGAACTAAAAACATTTCAAGAACATTATTTCTGTAAACAAACTATACACACTACCGCAGAAGAAAAATGGCTACTTATCAAAACCAAAATCCAAGAAATAATTGATAAACATGTGCCATCAAAGACACTAAGACAAAAACAAGATATCCCATGGCTAACACCAGAAATTAAGAGACTCATCAGAAAAAGGGACAGAATATACAAGAAACTAAAATCCACAAGAGTAGAAGAAAGACCAAATATTATCAAAAAACACAGATCTGCAAAACATTTAGTACAACAAAAGCTCAGAAAATCTTACTGGAATTATATAGAAAACATAATAATAGAAGACAGTAAAGTAGCAGAAAGCAAACACAGCAAAAAACTTTGGTCATTCATAAAAAAACAAAAAAGTGAAAACATAGATGTTTCGCCATTGAAGGTAAACGGAATAACAAAAACAAACCCTATAGACCAAGCTGAAGCACTAAACAATCAGTTTCATTCAGCATTTACAACACCCAAACCATTAAAACTATCACACATTTGTGAGCTAAACAAGCTAAAATCACAAGATCACAAATTTCAAATGCATGACATCATTATTACTCCAGAAGGAACATCAAAATTATTAAAGAATCTAAATCCAACCAAAGCAATCGGTCCAGACAAGATTTCACCCCACGTTCTAAAAGAAGTACATGACGAAATTTCCCCTATGATATCGGACTTGTTTCAGTCATCAGTCAACACAGGCACCGTACCCACTGATTGGAGAGAGGCAATAGTTACACCCGTATTTAAAAAGGGAGCAAAATCAAAACCAGAAAATTACAGACCAATCTCCCTCACATGCATTCTCAGTAAAGTATTAGAACATATAATTGTTTCCTCCATAATGAACCACCTAGACAATCATAATTTATTATATCCACTTCAGCACGGTTTCAGATCAAAACTCAATTGTGAAACACAATTACTAACATTCACCCAAGAAATTTTTGATAGCATGGCTAGTGGTAAACAAACAGATGTAGCCGTTATGGATTTTTCCAAAGCCTTCGATAAGGTGGACCATCAAAGACTAATCCTCAAATTAAAACGTATGGGTATAAACAACAAAACATCAAACTGGATAGGGGCATGGTTATCACACAGATTTCAAAGGGTGGTAGTAGATGGCCACACATCAAATAGTTGTCCTGTATTGTCAGGAATCCCCCAAGGCTCTGTCCTTGGTCCATGTCTTTTCCTTATATACATAAATGACATGCCAGACACCCTTAAAAATAATGTTCGCCTCTTTGCAGATGACACAATAGTTTATCTTACAATATCAGCATTAACAGATTGTCACACACTCCAATCAGACCTACACAAACTCGAAAAGTGGGAAGAAGAATGGCTTATGTCATTTAACCCAGACAAATGTGAAATCATCCACATCTCCAGAAAACAAAAAACGATCATCTTCCAATATACACTACACAACCAGGTACTCAAGTCAACAAACAAAGCAAAATACCTAGGTGTCACTATTACTAATGACCTAACTTGGAATCACCATATAAATAATATCATAAATAAAGCAAATGCATGTTTGAGATTTATAAAAACAAATGTAAAAACAAACAGCATAAAAACTAAAGAACTAGCTTATAAAACATGTCAGACCAAAAGTAGAATATTGTAGTGTAGTCTGGGACCCCTGGCAGAAACAACAAATTAATAAAAATTGAAATGATACAAAGAAGAGCAGCCAGGTACACATTAAATCAGTACAGTTATCATAGTAGTGTAAGTGCCATGCTACAACACCTTTGCTGGCCTACCCTCCAACAAAGAAGAAATCTAGCATCAGTCACCATGCTATACAAATTACAACACCAATTAGTTTCCATCTCAAATTCACACTACCTAGTTCCATCAAGAGATCACAAATTCATACAGCCATTCTCTCCCACAAATTATCATTTATACTCATTTTTCCCTAGAACAATCAGGTTGTGGAATTCACTACCAAACCAGGTAGCTAGTAGCCCAGACTTGGATGCTTTCAAGTCTGGTGCCCAATCATTCCTCTATTGTTTTTATCCTATAAAAAAAAAATGAAAGTAAAAAAAAATGTTTATTCATAAATGTATATATGTTATTCAAATTTTAGTTTCCCTAGCATGCCTTCTAAAAAGTCTTCAACACATTGAAGTTTAGAAGTATCCTGTAGATGTAGATGTGACGCAAAGAGAACTAGGAGAAATTCTCCCATAGTAATCGGGGCAGGAATACAACTCTTATCAAGTCCCATTTTAGCTCTTACAGAATTTTCACACACAGCAAGCTTAGCCAAAATTAATTTAAACACTTGAAAGATACAGATTCGATGTAAACAAACATGGACAGTTTCACGTGGAGACAATTTTGTGTGAATGATCTTCAAGAAATTGTGATATCATGTTTGAAGACACACAATATATCATTTTCATCTCTAGTTCTTTGTAAAAGAAACAGAGATTTGAAAGATGGAGACATGATTGTGCCTAAAGGCCTTGCTCATCCTCTTTCAGATCAGGTGAACATATCGTAAAATTCATGATATGATTGATTTATTTGTCACATAGCACCTGAGACTTGAACTGCGAATGAATTATATTGGTACACTAAAGTTCGTTTAGTACAATTTTGTAGAAGGAGCTCATGACAATGGTGAACATTCCATTGGAGGGGGTAGACATAAAAAATAGATACGATAACGTAACCCTCATTGCGCTTGTGCTCCAGTTAGGGTTACGAATCGGTCCCATTCAACGTATGGGAGCAAATTAAAATTTTCGTTAAGTGAATATTTCAACTTTCTCTTTGCATATCTGGTCATAACTTATTATTCCCTACCATTTTTAAGTAATGGCCATACGAAATAAGTGTTACAATACCTGTTTCTACCTTCACGATCGATTTAGTATTCGAAAATTGTTTCTTGTCTGCCATGGCACCTTACGTATACTCTCGTGATGGGCGGAGCCTATCCATATATGGATCTGAATGCCAAATATGAACAACTTTACTACGAATAGTACGATGTGTTTTACTACGATTGATCCAAATAAGGATATCTCCAAAACGAGGCAAGTGCACGTGAAATAGCAACTTGTAAACAAAATGTCGGACAGAAAGAAGATTTCATGCATTCAAATTTTCAGATGGATTGATGCAGCGTTTACATAACACCTCAAGATTTACCTAAATATATTTATCTTTCACCCCGTTAATTTTTCCAACCACTTCCAACGGAATTAGGACAAAAAACGCCCGGTGTGAATCACTCCGGGCGCTGCTCCCATACGTTGAATGGGACCGATTTGTAACCCTCGCTGGGAGCAAAAGCGGACTGAGGGTTACGTTATCATATCTAATCAAAGAAGGGATATGTAAGAAAAGAGTCTGGTGGGAAATGAAGTTTTATAGTCAACTCGTACCAAAGTCAACTTGTACCAATGTAAACTCGTACCACAATAAACTTGTACCACTGTAAACTCGTACTAACATCGTAATTATATTGAACATATCCCATATTTCCACACTTTCTGTGATGCCATCTTGAACAAATATCACATTCTACCGCCTCTTGATAGGGTCTTACAGGAGCGTGGCACCATATACAACTGTTGTCGCTCATTATGGTTATGAAGCACACCACCAATGAATGACATTTTATAACAAGGGTTAGCTTGTGTGTTGAGCACAACAAATTCCAAGCTGTCACATTAAAATCAAACTCAAAATCCAATCATCTCATTAAATAGATAATTAGTTAATTTGATTATAGTTCAAAGAGGACTTAAGAAAACATGATCACCTAATTAAATAATAATATAAAGATCAAAAGAAATCAATTAATCATAATTATTTTGAAACTGCTTTCAACTGTCATTAAAAAAAAATAATGCAAATATTAAAAGCCAATTAATTAATTATTATTAAACTTTGTTTGCATTGGTACGAGTTCGAATTGGTACGAGTTTGCAGTGGTACGAGTTGACGATGATACGAGTTTGCAAATTTTGGTACGAGTTGACAGTGGTACGAGTTACCGTAACTAGTTACCTAAATGAAAACATATCCCCATGGAACCAATATTGCCATGCCTTAGGATGCTTTTGTCTCTGCATTTTGCCTTTGTCAGAATATAGAATTAGTACAAATGCACAGAATAAAATATTGATTATGTTTACATATTTGAGTCCTGAAACAGTTCAGTTGATACATGAAACAGTAACGCTAATAAAAATGAATGCATGTCAAAATGCCCCCACTACCAAAACGCACCAACTTTTTCCCCAAAATAAATCATTGTTTGACCAAAACGACTCCCTATCTATTATTTTATTTTGATGATTCAAATGTTTTTAAATGTCTTCCCGTGATTGATTTTGTTGGAATATTTTTTTTGCACTTAAGTCGTGAAAAGAACATAAATATATTTCGTTTTTGTTTTATTATATTTTTATTAATCTATTTATTAAAATTATAAATTGCAAATCTCATTTATTAATGATGATTGGATTTAATTAAATTTATTAAGAAAAAAGTTACACAATATACACATGTATCTTTCCGGTATTAATATACACCACAAATATTCGAATATGATAATTTAAGCATTTTATTGTCACAAAAAAAATCAAGACAAATGGATAAGTCAAAGTGGTAAACTAACAGGACAAAGCATATATTGTCTAGTCAGTTTTATATACTTATCTTTTTAAACACAATTACCGGAAAGTATATATACAAGTTCGTCTGATATAAGATATACATGTATATTTTACTAGAGAAATCTTGAGTTTCAAGATACTTTTAGAATAATATCTCAAATTATATCATCGTTTTAGTAGAAAAAAATCTTTATTAAACAATATATTTTGGGGGCTTTTTGGAGAGAAAAAACGTGCTGTATTGGCCAAAAAAATTGGGAATTATTTTGGTAAAATAATTGTTTTTCTGAAAAAAATGTGGGGTCCTTTTGATAAAAAAAACCAAAAGAAACTATGATTTCATCACATTATTACTTTTGGATGTAAATATCTTTTTTATATTTTTAGACAAAACAGGCCTTGAAAGATGAACTTATGCAGCGATTAACAGAATTTAAATGGAAATGTTCAAGAGTTACTTCCCCTTCATATTGCTTATTAGCATTTCATTTTCACAAAGGAACAATGTATAGTCATACCTTAACAGAATTATGGACTAGTGATGTCTTGTCAAGGAAAAGTAAATGTAAACACAAGAGACGAGTATGGATGAATATTGGGTTCCAGGACTCTGATACACCATCGACAGAAGATTTGAGGAGCGTTATTTTGTTGCAACATATAATTAATTTATTAAGCTGTAATGGGTAATTAGATTTAAAGATAATAAAATTTTCAAATGTCTAAAATATCAAATTGAGTTCAGAACATAAACACAGATTTCACAGTAACATACAATACATGTATATTATGAACCATAAATATGTTTAGTGAGTTATTGTTGTTTAATCAATTCATCAATTTTTCACCTATATCATGGCAAGAACAAGTTAATTTTCAATGAGATGATGATGAGGTCTGCTTTGTACTAAACCACCACGCTTAGTTGGTTTTTTATACTGCTAGCTCACTGATAGACATGTCGCCCCACTCGGGACACATTATCCTGATTCCGAGCCAACCAGTCTTTGCTTTTTCTCCTTAATGCTGCATGCTTAGCGGAGAAGCAACAAATACAAATTTTATAGTCTTTGGTTTTACCCGATCAGGGCTCGAATCCGCAAACTACCGCACTCGAGGTGAGCACGCTAACCATTACACCTACCGATGCAGTTATAAGTATGTTTAAGCTGTAGATCTAATTTACATATTTTCCATAAAACATAAATCATGTTTTAAGGTAAAAAAGTTTAAATCCAGACCAGGACAATATTAACTGCCCTCTTGTACCACAGACGCCGGTAACAATCGTCACACGAAATGACCCAACCCCCTATATACGGGGGATTGGGTCATTTCGTGCATTGATTGTTACCCACAGGGGCCGATAACAATCATTGCACAAAATGACGCAAACCCGGTAACAATCACTGCACAAAATGACCCAAACCCTATATAAGCTTAATTCATTTCATGTGATGATTGTTAACGGCCCCAATGTCTTGTACATTTAACATCAGTTGGTCACTTGTCCAACAGAACTAGAGATAAAATAAAAGTATTGCTTATATATGAACAAATGTTTGTTTGCATATATTATGGGGAAATCTCTTCCACTTTCTATAAAGACCAAAAAAAAACCAACCTTCTAAATGAATTTCAGTTGTAGTCATTTTTTCTATCCATGTCAAGTAAACTTACAACCTTTTTAACTTCAATTAAACAGCTTTGGCTAAGCTACTTGAGAATTTATCAATTACATTGAATCTTTTTCAGTTATGATGTATCATTTATACCTGTATCAATGTCAGTAGAAAGAAGAATGTTAGTAAAGAAGATTGGACTGGATCCCTGTCAGATTTGTTCTGATAAAGATTTACCAGTTCAGTCATTTTCCGAAATAGTTGATAAACACAGCTTACAAAAATGTCGATATCTTGTATACAGAGTTATCCCAGTAAAATGTGAAAGTGGAAAAGATGAAAATGATATAGTACAGAAGAGTGAAGCAAAACGAAACTCTGAATCAGCCGATTGTGATACGTCACATCAAAGTATTACAGAAATACACAAATGTTTAGGCTGGATCGAGGAGAAGAGAGTTTTAGTAAAAGGACCTTGTGATGACGATGTTGCTGTAGATTTAGATTTATTTATGGAAGAATCAAATATCAAGATTGGAAAAGGAAATTATGAAAAAAGTATACAAAAAGTGTTTCCATCTGGTAAGTTTTGATATATAAAGTCTTTCTAAGTAAGTATACAAAGTGGTTATGATCATGATAATATTGAACATTTATTTAATAGAATGATTCAACTTTTGAGTATTAAAAATAACCTATTAATTGTCATGATTATTTTTGCAAAGGGAAATGTTACATGATTTAAGTGAGTGAATGATTGTTGTTTAACACCAACTCAGTAATTTTTCAGCTATATTATGGTGAGAACAAGTTAATTTTCAATGAGATGATGATGAGGTCCGCTTTATACTAGACCAACACTCTTAGTTGGATTATTATAGTGCTAGCTCCTTGAAACAACAGTCCGCAGATAGATATGTCGTCCCACTTGGACACATTAACCTGATTCCGAGCCAACCAGTCTTAGCTCTTTCTTCCTAATGCTGCATGCTTAGCTGGAAAAAATACCAATTTTATAGTCTTTGGTTTGACCCTTACAGGGCTTGAACCCACAATTTGGGACACAGAAAAAGTGGTCCTTTTAGACAGGTGATCTCTGAAAAGAGGTTCAATTCATGTGAAATTTTCTATAACAGGACATGAAATATGTGACCTTTTAATACAGATGACTGCTTAATAGAGGTGACCTCCTGGGCAGGCTTGACTGTATGTATGTGGTGTAATGTCATTTTGAGGTTAAATTGGATACAGTCAAACCTGCCCAGGAGGTCACCTCTATTAAGCAGTCATCTGTATTAAATGGTCACATTTTTCATGTCCTGTCATAGATACTGCTAAAGTTGCATTAAACACCAACCAATCAGTCAATCAATCAATCAAAATGACATTAATATCTGCTTTGATTGCCCTGTGCCTATGGTTTTCTACCTGCTGATTTTTACCAGATACATGTTGTTTTTTCTTTCATAAATGGAACACTTTCATGATATATATTTTTCTGATATCTTATATTGTATTTTTAGTATCCATTAGAGACGGCCCTTGTACTGACATTATAAAAGAAGTCTTAAACCTTCAGAATTCCTTGGAACAGGTAAACACACACATCTTTTTGAGATCTCTTACTGGAAACAAAGACATTTAACAAGAGCAGTGATCAGTTCTTTATGTCATTGATTTCTACCTAGATTTTTATTATTTTTTAATAAATATTTAGATAAGGTTTGTCAAGCTCACAGACAATATTACAGAATATACATGTAGTTAGATATTAACCCGTGTGGTAATACGATATGACTTCCTAACTAATATTTAGAATGATTCAACAAAGTCGTCTATGGTAGATTGTTTAGTGTTTACACTGTATGATTTTCTATCAGACTCTTTTACCATTTTAATATGCATTTTGTTTGGAAAATTATATCATTTGTGTTTACACGTCATGATTTATGTCTCTTTGTCCAAAGTTTGATGAAATTAGAGAATTAACTTATTTTAAAACGATGTTTCACACCACAAACAACGTCTGATTTTCCTGTATACACGGCATGATTTTTGTCAAAAGTGACATCTCAGGTAAATATTGGATGGAAAATTGTGCCATGTAAATATACCTACAATGACATAATATGTATCTTTCATTTGTTAGAAATGGCTAGTTTGATGTGTTCATAATACAGGAGTGAGACCAATGGGAAATATACGTTTGAAAATTTCATATTTTATACGATGGAAGATTTTGAATATTTTAGAGGTTGTTCTTAGCATAATTTAGCTGATCGAGGTTTGGTTGGTTTGGGATGTGTAGTCACAAATATTTTTAGCTCATCAGAGCCAAAAGGCTCAATACCCATCACTTGGCATCCAGAATCTGTTCACTTTTCACATTTTGAACGTCTTCTCAAGAATAACTGGGTCAAATTGGACCAAACTGAGATGTGATACTCCTTTTGTGTCTGGTGACCTTGTCCTACATCCAAGATGGCTGCCATGGCTTCTGATTGGTTGAAAAATTGGAAATCTTTGAAAATCTTCTTCAAAACTACTGGATGGAATGAAACCAAATTTGTTCCAAATACTCTGTGGAACCCTTTCAAAATTGTTTTTGTTGACCTTGTCAATTATCCAAGATAGCCGCCATGGCTGAATATGTAACTTTGGGTTTTCCAGCATTATCTTAAGTTTCTGACATCTGATTTCACCACAAATGGTAATTACATGTACATTTAGATTGATGAAATACAGGTCTAGTCTGTTCTCGTGATTTCCTGTCAAAAGACAACGTTTTGCCTAACATTTCTAGTGAGCAACCACAGACTCTCTGTAAATTATTATTTAAATGTTTGGGTTTGGGTTTGGTGATTTGTTGTTCAGTGCCAAGTGAGTAAGTTTTCAGAAATATCATGGTGAAAACAAGTTACATTTAGACGAGATGGTGATGATGTCCACTTTGTACCAGACCAACATCCTTACTGGTAGCTCATTGAAACGACAGGTAGACATGTCACTCTGCTCTCAAACTTTTACAGCATTCCATGCCAGCCAGTCTATCCTTCTTATTACATTTGTACTTACTACATAAACAAAATTCATTGGTTTATGTATCATTAAATATTCATAAGTTGTTAAAACAACAAACCTCTTGTTTTCAGACAGCTGGTGAAAGTGGTGTCGTTTTACATTTAAATTCAGAGAAAAGATTCTATCATCAACAGCAGGTTGACCTGTTATGGAAAGCATTATTTGGAGAGCAAAATATTCAGCAGGTAATTCATTCTGTGATCAAAAGTGAACATAATAATATATCTCTATGAAAATCAGAAAATTGTCAATTTTAGTTTAGTAGAAAAAGATAATCACTCTATTTTTTTAGATATCTATAATCAAATCAAAGTTTGTGTGGAAAATGAACAGTGATTTCTCACACTAGATACTGCACATTAATTAATGAATTTAAAAAAAGGGAGATTATCCATGAAAATAAAAATTTACAAGAAAATGTGCTTTAATTTTGTGTATTTTTGAGCTATAGATAAATTGTGACTTGTACATAATTTCTGTTAAGATACATATAACTTTCTCGTTTAATGGAATGCCTACAAATTCTTCAAACAAAGTTTTATTAGTGAGAAAAAATTGGAGTATTTGATTTCAAATCTGTTGGTTAAATGTTGAAAGCCAAACATGGACTTGTGCCAGAATGTTATGGACAAGCAGCTTTATGATACTTGCTTAAAACAGTGATAAACATTGATTGGGAATGATGCAAGTAAACACAGCAAAATTGAAACACTGACATTAGTTTTTAACTTCAGCAAGATAATGCAACTGGTTGATTTAGATAGATTTATGATGTTTAATGCCACTTTCAACAATATTTCAGTTATATCGTGGCAGTCAGTTTTATTGATGGAGGAAACCGGAGTACCTGGAGAAAACCACAGACCTGTCGCAAAATTTATCACATAATGTTGTGTCGAGTACACCTCCCCATGAACAGGGTTCAAATTCACAACGTTTGTGGTGATAGGCACTGATTGCACAGGTAGTTGGAAATCCAACTACTATGCGATCTCGGCCATGATGGCCCCCATGCAACTGATTGAAGTTGAACAGGCTAAAACAAATGGTAATTTTTAAAGTAATTCATGTGTTTTTAGTAATAGTTATTAAGGTTACTTCTGTTTTACAGGTTCACTTAAACTATAATTTGGTTACCAGTAGACAGGGAACCAGTGTTCAGAAGGTAGTGGATGCTGACGAATTTATAAGGTTGGTTTTCAATTTGGCATGACTTGATTTTTGATGTCCTATTTATCCAGTTATCCTGGTATATAAGTACATGTAATACTGTACATCCAGAACCATTATTCATAATAGAATGCTTTGTGTTTAAATTTTTGTTATCTTCTGGAATAGCATCCAGATGCTTATGCTAAATGTCAGCATTAGGATGTTGTATGGAAATACAAAGTGAATAAATCCATCACTTTTTGGGACCGTCGTGGTTGTGATCGTATGGTAGTTGGATTTATAACTACCTATGCAATCAGTGTCTATCACCACTAACATTGTGAGTTTGAACCCCGCACAGGCGAGATGAACTCGATACAAAGTTATGTGATAGTTTTTCAGTGACTTGCGACAGGTCAGTGGTTTTCCCCGGGTTTCCTCCACCAATAAAATTGACCGCCACGATGTAACTGAAATATTGTTGAAAGTGGTGTTAAGCACCATAAAATAAGCCTTCACTTTTCAGGCCATAAATAGGTTGAATACTTATTGTTGCCATTCCATATATTTAGACAGATATTTGACCCCTGGTTTTTAGTGTATTTCTCAATCTTTAGTTTTCTGTGTAGAATTTGTCTTTTTGTCCTTGTCTTTTTGTAATGTCTGTCCTTCTTTGATTTGCTGCTCCAATTTCTTATCTTCAAACTTTTCTTTCAGCATAAGATTTCAACAGATGAAAGATGCAGCTATCATGAAATATGGAGACAAAGTGAAAGGTTTGTATGTATGTTGTGGAATTCTAAATAATTTTTTTAGCTGTACAAAAACAGTTCGTCAGTAGACATAACAAATAATTATGCACATACAGATACACATGCTTTAGTGACCACCTCTATTTAAGCAATAATTATGTGACCTTAATTCTAAATTTCCTTCACAGTGCATTTCATATTAACTAACCTGTATTTAGCGACTACCTGTCTTATGTGACCCTATTTCAATATTTCCTCCAAAAGATCAAATAAGTATCCCTTTATGTTTAACCAAGGAACATTCATTGCAGTCCATAAAATTTCAAGATTTCAGGTATCTACACTTGCATAATACACCTGTACATTTAAGAGGGAATTGTTATTAAATTTGTTTTCAGGCTCTAATTGGGAAGATACAATTTACAATCTGACAGTTGCCAGTTTGAAGTTTGAATTTCTAATGACAAACCACAGAAACATGGTAAGATTAACAAAAGTTACTGAAAATAAAAGAAAAACTTGCATTTTAATTTTAAGTTTAAGAAAAAAAACGAAGTTTCAACTTTAGTTGAAATTTCAGTAGTCTAGTTTTGATACTAAAACAAGCAAGTTTCTGAAAAATTTGAACATGCTAAATGTGAATTAGATTCAACAAAGTTTTATCAAGCTGAATCTGCGATGTATTGGTGATTAAATTCCTGCTCAGTTCTTACCAAGATTAACGAAAGAAGTCACTCATGTATGTACAAGCTGTTCAGCCATTAGAGTTTAGAAAAAGAACTCATGGGCTTGAGAGTCAGAAAGTTTAATCACATGCTTATCTGCAATTTAAAGTTTATAGTGCTACACACAAGCGTACCACACACCAAAGAATTTAATATGCTGAAAAAGACATTAAACCTTAAATGTACAATTAAAATTATTTGTAGTATGTTGTTGTTTGTTTGATGGTGTTTAATGCCACTTGCAACAATATTTCAGTTATATCGTGGTGGTCAGTTTTATTGGTGGAGGAGACCAGAGAACCCGGAGAAAACCACCGACCTGTTGCAAGTCACTGACAAACATTATCACATAATGTTGTACACCTCACCCTGACTGAGATTCGAACTCACAACATCAGTGATGATAGGCACTGATTGTTTAGGTAGTTGTAAATCCAACTACCATACGATCACAACTGCCCCTTATTTGTAGTATGTGATCAATGATTACTCTTTTCTGTCTTTAATTCATTTTCCCATTTCATATTCTTCACAGGTCAAGTTAGATTTATCCCAAGGCCAAGAGTTTGGAGGGGGTGTAGATAACAGGGCTGGGGCATTTGTGATGTATAATTGTGCAAGGTTGTCAACACTCTTCAAACATTTTGAAGACAATGTTTCAAAAGGTATGTAAAGTAAAATATACTGATACTGCTAGCTTCCCTGGTAAATAGATGGTTTGGTTTTGGTTTATGGTGTTTAATGCCACTTTCAACAATATTTCAATTATATCGGGGCGGTCAGTTTATTGGTGGAGGAAACCAGAGAAAACCACCGACCTGTCGCAAGTCACTGACAAACCTTTATCACATAATGTTGTATCAAGTACACCTCACCTGAGCGGGGTTCGAACTCACAATATTAGTGGTGATAGACATTGATTGCACAGGTAGCTGTAAATCCAACTACCATACGATCATGGCCCTGGTACAATAGATGCTGTTACTATATATAATTGTTCTTTCCTATTTGTCTGCTGTCTCTGCTTATTATTATTACTAAGCTTCTATTATGTTCATTGGGTCAGGGGTGTGTAATTGTCGTGCATGACTCGTCAGACTCATGCAAAGAACCTGTCAAACAAGTATATTTTACAGTTGTCTCCCCTCACATTATTGACCATCACTGATTATTTTCCTCACATCATTCCACAAATTATCCTGTTTAATTACATCTGTTTAAAAATGGCTGCCACTGGACAAATATTTTATTTCTAACCTAAGTGTTTCAATGAAGAATAAATAATCTATTCGAAATTGTATTATGCATTTAAGTTTTATATTATAGATATAAAACTGTAAATAAGCAGCTTGAAAGTATTGATACAGTAGTTTATAGTTTGAAGAGATTATATATATATATAATTTATTATTATAGTGCAATCTGATATGTACAAATAATACCATATATGTGTTTAGTTTTATACACAGCCAGCCTCCATAGGCTTACGAAGCAGTTTTCAAATAATTTTGAAAGTCTAAAAGATTGTATAAGTTTCTATTATCTGACAATGTTTTACAATTGGTAATTTCACTTTCAATTTCATCTGCTTAATGTCTGTGTTCGAATATTAAAAATTTGGATAATAAATCTGGCAACGGGTTTAACACTGGTATTTAGAAGAAGTTTAAGTTTATCTGAGTCAGACATATGTGTAAGATCACAATTATTTTGAAGTTGATAGTCAGTTAGCATCTTATTGCGCTGCGTCGAATAGACAGGGCAGTGCAACAGAAAATGTATCTCATCCTCCACCGATTGTGACATACATACTTTACAAAAGCGTCTATCAGCAGGTGTTCCCCGGTATCGCCCAGTTTCAATATGCAAAGGAAACACACCACATCTTAAGCGTGCAATCACTGATCTTTCTTGTCGAGAAATGTTTGTTTTCAAATAGGGTTGAACTGAGTATATAGTGTTCAGAGTTTTGTAGATTATATGTTCAATGTTTTAAGAGACTTGCAGGAAATGGTTTGTTTTTGCAACATTTTTCACAAATGTGATACCAAAAAAGGGTCATGTGAATATCACATAGTATTTCACATCATATATACCTGTCATACATGTATAATGATGTCAGAATTAAGACTTCTCCCTTTGTCACCATTTATTAAAAGTGTAGTCATGAGGTATTTTACTAGAATAAATACTTATAATATTAATCTACTTGTTTTAAAATCAAATGACTGTAACTCGATTTAAGATTTATGTTACTGTAATGTTAATATTGCATGCAAATTTTAACTTGATATGTTTTTGATTGTTACAGGTGTGTACCCCCCATTACCAGATATTAGTAATGTTAATTTTAACTTGATATGTTTTTGATTGTTACAGGTGTGTACCCCCCATTACCAGATATCAGTAATGTTAATTTTAACTTGATATGTTTTTGATTGTTACAGGTGTGTACCCCCCATTACCAGATATTAGTAATGTTAATTTTAACTTGATATGTTTTTGATTGTTACAGGTGTGTACCCCCCATTACCATATTTGAGTAATGTTAATTTTAACTTGATATGTTTTTGATTGTTACAGGTGTGTACCCCCCATTACCAGATATCAGTAATGTTAATTTTAACTTGATATGTTTTTGATTGTTACAGGTGTGTACCCCCCATTACCAGATATTAGTAATGTTAATTTTAACTTGATATGTTTTTGATTGTTACAGGTGTGTACCCCCCCATTACCATATTTGAGTAATGTTAATTTTAACTTGATATGTTTTTGATTGTTACAGGTGTGTACCCCCCATTACCAGATATCAGTAATGTTAATTTTAACTTGATATGTTTTTGATTGTTACAGGTGTGTACCCCCCATTACCAGATATCAGTAATGTTAATTTTAACTTGATATGTTTTTGATTGTTACAGGTGTGTACCCCCCATTACCAGATATCAGTAATGTTAATTTTAACTTGATATGTTTTTGATTGTTACTGGTGTGTACCCCCCATTACCAGATATCAGTAATGTTAATTTTAACTTGATATGTTTTTGATTGTTACAGGTGTGTACCCCCCATTACCAGATATTAGTAATGTTAATTTTAACTTGATATGTTTTTGATTGTTACAGGTGTGTACCCCCCATTACCATATTTGAGTAATGTTAATTTTAACTTGATATGTTTTTGATTGTTACAGGTGTGTACCCCCCATTACCAGATATCAGTAATGTTAATTTTAACTTGATATGTTTTTGATTGTTACAGGTGTGTACCCCCCATTACCAGATATTAGTAATGTTAATTTTAACTTGATATGTTTTTGATTGTTACAGGTGTGTACCCCCCCATTACCATATTTGAGTAATGTTAATTTTAACTTGATATGTTTTTGATTGTTACAGGTGTGTACCCCCCATTACCAGATATCAGTAATGTTAATTTTAACTTGATATGTTTTTGATTGTTACAGGTGTGTACCCCCCATTACCAGATATCAGTAATGTTAATTTTAACTTGATATGTTTTTGATTGTTACAAGTGTGTACCCCCCATTACCAGATATCAGTAATGTTAATTTTAACTTGATATGTTTTTGATTGTTACAGGTGTGTACCCCCCATTACCAGATATTAGTAATGTTAATTTTAACTTGATATGTTTTTGATTGTTACAGGTGTGTACCCCCCATTACCAGATATTAGTAATGTTAATTTTTCAACTTTAAGAGAAGAGGTAAGATTTGTTTGTTTGTTTCTTCGATGTTTAAGTCATATTTTATTTAATGTAATCTATAGCAAGATGGGAATTTCATTTGTGTCCCTTTTGACTTGGAATATATTAACATCTTTCGTCGCGTAAAAGAAAGAAAAAAGGAATGAACACACATATAAATCGGATTTATGTAGGCAGCCAGTATGATTGTTGGAAAAAGCTGAAAGTTACTTTCAGACTTAAGTCACATACTCTGAAGCTGAATTCATACCATTATTGTTGATGATCAGTCATTTAGTAGATTGTTTTATGTAATCAGAATTTTCTTTTATCACATTTCAACTTTACTAAACGTTGTGAGTTCGAACCCCACTCAGGCGAGGTGTACTCGATACAACATTATGTGATATGAAGTTTGTCAGTGACTTGCGACAGGTCAGTGGTTTTCTCTGGGTACTCCAGTTTCCTCCACCAATAAAACTGACCGCCATGATATAACTGAAATATTGTTACAAGTGGCGTTAAACACCATAAACTAACCAACCAACCTCATTTCAACTTTAAATAATGCCAATTCTTTGAAATACAAATATTATTAATGACAGAACTAGAAATTCACCTACAACAGTGCTAGTCAGCGTCTAAATGACTTTAGTTGACAACTGGCACGATTTTAACTTTGGCAAACATTAGCATTGGCAAGTGATGCATGATTAATTAGCTTCAACTGCTTGGTATGCTAGTATTATCAGGGAATTATGTACATAACTGGAAGTTTTGAGAAATGACATAATTATTACTTGCCTGAATTATTTCCAAAGGAACAAAAATGAGCTTTAATATCTCTATAAAGACCAGAAAGATGTTTAGGAACTTTTATTTGTAGTATAAAATGATAAAAAAATTCTTAATTATTGCATGGTGTAAAAAATCTTAATTGATAGCATTGTTTGCCAAAAACATTTATGAGATTTGGGAAGCATTCATTTCATTGGTCATATTTCTGTGGTAATTATTGTCTACAATCAAAATAGGTCATGTGATTAGATCTCTTCATAAAGAGGCTGCTTATTATCCCCTCGCCAACGAAGTTGCGAAGGGATATAGTAACGCTACCGTCCATCCTTCCGTCCGTCCGTCACATCCTTGTGAATACTCTAGGATCAACATCCTTCAATGGATTTTGACCAAACTTGGTACATATTTAGTCCTTAGGAGAGTCTGGAACCCTATTGATTTTCAAGGTCAAAGGTCAAGGTCACTGGGTAAATTTGTTTTACCGTGTAACATCCTTGTGAACACTCTAGAATCAACATCCTTCAATGGATTTTGACCAAACTTGGTACATACTTAGTCCTTAAGAGAATCTGGAACCCTATTGATTTTCCAGGTCAAAGGTCAATGTCACCGGGTCAAATATTTACCGCGTAACATCCTTGTGAACACTCTAGAACAGTGTTCTCTCTAGCCCGTTTTTACAGGGTGCAGCGCCCGCCCTTGTCCGAGTGACGCCCTGCCCTTTTTCTCTATTTGTAGCAGCGCCCTGCCCTTTGTGACTAGCGTGGATGTCTTTTTCCATACCTGTTACTAGTTCATAATAATAGATTTTTTCATATTAGATGCATCAAGTCACGATTAGCGTTATCTGTGTAAGACCGCCATTTTTTTTACAGGTAAGTTGTTCACGTGATGATTTATTATTGTTGTTTTGGTTTATTTGGGTTTATTTCTTATTTATATTAAATATTTAAAATTGCTTACTATAGAAAATACCGTTTTAATCTTTCAATTTTATAAATAAATAATCGTGATTTTGAAAATTATTGAATTCTGAAGTACTGGTTCCCAGCATATATTTCTGTCAACATTCGATTAACGCGCGGTAACAGATCAAGGTAAACACATGCTGATTGTGTGATTATGCTATTTATAGCTTTCGGCGATTGATTGAAGTTGAATTTTAACTTTTTGTCAGGAAATTTCATTCTTCTAATCATAATGATTAATTCTAATTACGATGACAATTAAGATAACAATAGCTGTTGAAAGAAAGTAAAAAACTCGATCATATAATATAATTTTTTTTTTTTTTAATAATTTCACCCACAAAGGACGGAAATATTTAAGGGATATTAAAGCTCGTTTTAACATATATTTTTTCAGCTCGTGACGAAGGTTGTTTCTTTTCAATTTAATTGTAAAAACAATCCAAAAATAAAGTGTCCCTTTTCAGCCAAAGTTTACGCTTAAAAGTGCCCTTTTCAGAAGTAGCGCCCTGCCCTTTTGAAATCCTAGCTAGAACACTGTAGAATCAACATCCTTCAATGGATTTTGACCAAGCTTGGTACATACTTAGTCCTTACGAGAGTCTGGAACCCTACTGATTTTCAAGGTCAAAGGTCAAGGTCGCCGGGTCAAATTTTTACCACATAACATCCTTGTGAACACTCTAGAATCAAGATCCTTCAATGGATTTTGACCAAACTTGGTACATACATAGTCCTTATGAGAGTCTGGAACCCTATTGATTTTCAAGGTCAAAGGTCAATGTCATCGGGTCAAATTTTTAGTGCGTAACATCCTTGTGAACACTCTAGAATCAACATCCTTCAATGGATTTTGACCAATCTCGGTACATACTTAGACCTTAAGAGAATCTGGAACCCTTTTGATTTTCAAGGTCAAAGGTCAAGATCACAGAGTCTAATTTTTAGGCGAGGGGATAAGCCACGCTTTGCGTTGCCCTTGTTATACAATGAAACTTGTCTAAAGCGGACCACGAATAAACCAAAATCCTTTATAAACCGAACCTTAAGTAAAGTCCCAGTGTAGGAAATCTTTATTAATTTAACCTGTATAAACCGAACACAAAATTTGGTCCCAATTAGGTTCGATTTAGACAGGTTTCAATGTACTCATTTTATCAAGCGGTGTGCTTTTCGCTTCCTTCAAATGTTTTAGTTCTTTATGAGGTAGGGTTAACTTATGGTGTTTAATGCCACTTAGTTCTTTATGAGAGTAGTACTTTTATCTACATTCTCCAATTGAATATTAACAATCTTTATTTTTTTTGTATATTTTCAGGATGAGTGGGAATTATTTTATAATTATATATTTGTCTATCCTGACCTGATTGTAGAAACTACAGAACAGTTTCTTCCTGAAAATACTATTATTTCTAAAATTCAAACTCATAAGGTAAATTATGACACATACTTTTGAACCACTTTATTATGGGTCATCATAATGATATTGAGGACTTGGATGAAACTGATACAATGATTTATCAATTCATGGTTTGTTTTATGGTGCTTAATGCCACTTTCAACAATATTTCAGCTATATCATGGCAGTCAGCTTTATTGATGGAGGAAACCAAAGTACCCACAGAAAACCACCGACCTGTCGCAAGTCACTGACAAAATTTATCACATAATGTTGTGTCAAGTACAAGTCGCCTGAGCGTGATTCAAACTCACGACTTCAGTGGTGATAGGCACTGATTGCACAGGTAGTTTTAAATCCAACTACCATATGATCACGACCACGACCACGACAGCCCCTTATCAATTCATGAGAATGAGATTCATGACAATATCTGGATCTGGTGATTTGGATTTCCATTACCGAACCTCCTTTCTTGTAATAGACCATTTGCACATTTCCAACTTGATTCTAAAATTATATGTCCGTTGTTGTCTGTCTGTCCTTCATATGTCATAAACCCTCCATTCAAGATGGCTGCTGTTACTAAAAATAGAAACTTCTTTCATTGTCTATTGCTACTTTATTGTAAGTCAAAATGAGGTCAAATTAAACTGTAGCTGCATGACAATAAATAGATCAACATTTCTTCCTTTTTTTCTGTGAAATTGTTCTTTCAGCCAATTTATACAGATAGACAAAAAAAATCACATTAAAATCTTCTGCTTAGAAACTTGAGCTTAAATGATCTTTTGTTGGTCCACTTTCTGAATAATGTGTGACACCCCCATTTTCTATTAACTTTAGAAATGAAATTGAAAACCAGTTGAGCGATTACAGGCTCCTGAGGGCCTCTTATTTACAAAGATGTCAAATAGGATAAGAACATATGTTTCTTTCCTTTTCGGACAATCTGTGTTTGCCACTTAACAAAGTTTTCCAAACTGACTACATGTATTTGGTCTAGTGAATAATTTTCATATTCATAACCACTTGAACACTGTTAATACAGATTTACCACAGCTCGGGTCAGTCAAATTATTTAACCTTTGATTAGATTTGTTATGTTGTTAACCTTTGATTAGTTTTGTTATGTTGTAGTTAACATTCTTTATTACATAGGAAGGGGAATGGGGGTATCATGCAAAGCAATTCACGATAGATATTTCCTAAAAATACCGGCAACGATAAATTAAATTTTCTTTTAATTTTACGCTAACGGTAACTTGAAAAGCCAGATATAGCAAATCATAACAACAATTTCAGTTCCATATGATGTTAACTCTTAGTGAAAAAAATGGCATTTGACAGTAAAGGTAATAATACGGTATGAATTACCTTTACCGTAGAAATGTACAAGGCTTTTAAGGCTGATAACATTTTTAACTTATTTAAGCAAGTATGTACATTTGTAATTACATTGGAACCTGTCTAATCGGACACACCAAGGGACCAAGAAAATGTGTCGGATTGTACAGAATGTCGGAATACTCAGGTTTTATTTTAGATAACAGAAATACTTTGGGACCATAAATTTTTGTCGGATGTCACAGGATGTTGAAAAAAAATCAGGTGTTGGATTGCACTGTATTATTAAAATGGTTAGAAAGTTTTCAAATTCAGTCTTTGAATTTTATTATTTTAGGTGTGTAACTTCCTGATTGGTTTAAGTAGACATCTAAGTTCCTACTACAGCAGAACACATGTTTTAGGTGTAAGTATTTTTTTTTTATACACTCAAAAGTAAAATTTGAATATAAAAATACATCTCGTACACTTTTTCCATCTCTTTGTGTATGTACTATTGAAAGGTAGGTAGGTGGTAGCAGGGGTTTCAAAGTGGGCCGGTACCCGGTACTTTTACCCGTCTGAGATCGTGTATAGTACCGGCAGAAATTACTGAACCCCCCCCCAAAATTAGCGGTGGTCAAAACCACAAATACGATTGGCTTGTGGAATATTTTTCATAAAAAATGAATGATCACGTCAATTGCTGAATTCTCGCATTCAAATCGAAAAACTGCGTTCAGCCACGACCAAGTTGACGGGATATTCCCTGTTTTAAAAATAACTTTACCTTAGAATCGTAAATAGTAGTTTGCGCATGCGGTAAATAGATATGTTTTCGCCCCAATATCTTTTCATCCTTGTGTAAAACTCTGACCGGAACAAAGCTGACATCATTTCAAAATAAAAAATAACCGATTACAAATTATGTTCAAACACAAACTAGTGTAATCTTCAGTAATATAAGTATGATCATTTATGTATTATGAATATATGACTACACAATATTTTGTGCGATTTTTTTTTATCCATTTAAAACCCAGGGTCGAATCATTTTGGGGCGTACTGTCTTGTTGCTTAACTCCATCCATATTGTTTAACTTCCGGTATAAAAAAATAAAAACCTACATGGCTAATTTATTTACATATTTTTCTTGACGTGGCCCTACCGCGGTTGTTCACAGAAATGAAAGTGTGCTGAAAAGCATTCAATCGTAACTACCCGGCCATTTTCGCTACCCTGCAAATAACCTCGTATACATTAGGCGTATAAATTGCACTACTTTTCACATGTCAGTTACATGATAGTTTGATAAAGTTATATTTTAAACAATTTTCTATATTTCAATTAAAGTTTTAATTAGTTTTGCATGATTAGATTTTACTTAGTATGTCTTCCATATTGGATTTTCGTGGACTATATTTTTGTGCGGCTTAACTTAACTTAACTTCCGGCAAACAATTTAAGAAGAATTTCTACTATGTACGTACGAGGTTATTTGCAGGGTAGCGAGAATGGCCGAGTAGTTACGATTGGAAAAGCATTTTTAAAAGGGGGTACGAGGAGATAAGGGATAGAAAATTACTAGGAATCTTGAAAAAGGACCGGACATGGCTCAAATACGAATTACATTGTAATGTCAAAACGCCGGCCCCACTTTTTTTCCAAAATAATTTAACTTTTGTGATTCAAATGTTAATAAATGTCTTCCCGCGAATCGTTTTTGATCGAACATTTTTTTTTTGCACTTAAGTCGTGAAAGTAACAATATATATTGTTTTTGTTTAATTATATTTGTATTGATCTATTTATTAAAATTATAAATTTTATTAATGATGACTGCAAATTAAATTTATGTTACATTAATTATGACACTTATATATCTTGATCCGTGCCAATGGTCTTTGATGAGTTTAATTACTTGTAATAAAGTAAAAAAACACACAAGCCAAGGTATTGTGAAAAAGAAAAGGACAAAATTAAGCCAACAAAAGAATTTTGAGAAGTTTAAGCTTTGATAACAATGGCTTGGTCAAGCCTAGCTGCGGAACCATAGCTCTTTATGGTCCCTTTTTTTAAGATATGGCGGACTATCCATGAATAATCTTGGCTGAAGTCTGTAAACTGAAATATTCAATAAAGAAATTGGGGGGGGGGGGGGGGGGGGGATCCATTATGCATGGTCTTGGTGAAATCTGAACTCTAAAGAGAAAGTTAATGGGATTTTTCTTTCAAAAACACTTAATGTTTTGCAGTCACTGAAGTACATTTTTTGGTCCAAAAAATGCTAGATTTCAGGAGCTTCCGTTGACCCCTGGACCCCTTACAGCCCTCAGGTGGGCTCCAGACCCTCGGCCTAATTTTTTAGGTACCTCCTAAAATTTAAGAAGTACCTCCTGTTATATAAAACTTTGAAACCCCTGTGGTAGGGTTATGGTGTTTAATGCCACTTTCAACAATAGTTAAGTTATATCGTGGCGGTCAGTTTTATTGGTGGAGGAAACCGGAGTACCAGAGAAAACCACCGCCCTGCCACAAGTCACTGACAAGCTTTAGTATTGAAAATCTTATACATTAAATTTTTTAAAATTTGTATCAGATTGATTTTCAAGCGATTAATTTCATGATTTTAGTACTCAGGCAAAAATGCTCCATTTCTAGATATAATAATTTCTTATAGTCATAGCTTTTACCATTCTATGAAAAAAAAAGTTTAAACAGTGATAGTCAACAATTCCACCAATATCAACAAAACAGGCACCTCTCACCTCAACTCACTGAACATATGATGTTGAAAATCCAGGAACTGGCTTGGGACAGGCACAAAAATGTGGTGGGGTTAAACTGGCCACGGGGATCCCTACCATCCTCTAGAAAATTGAATTTCCAATGGCAAAATATATATGAAAATATATGGGTCTTGGACAAAAGCTCCCCGGACAAAAGCCCCCCGACAAAAAGCCCCCCAATAATGAAAAGTACTAGTTATTTATATATTGGTATCTTTGCACACATTTTGGACTTATTGTACCGCTATTTATGGGTTAACATTACTTTTGAATACTATTTTTCATAATAAGTTATTATTGGAACTTGAAGATATCATAAACAATTGAAATATTTGTTTAAGAATTATAATAACCCTCATCAAAGAAAGTAAAAATAAAATTTGTTTTATCTTAAAAAAATCATTATAGTAAAAAGGATGAGAAAATAACCCACTCATTACTTTTAATAACTTCAAAGATTATAAACGTAATCATCAATTGTTTATCAATAAACAAAATTTCTAATTAACTTTACCTGATTTAATTCCAATTCAAACAAATAAGCAGTGATAAATGAACATAATAATGAACGAAATGTGAAAAATAGATGTTTTTAAAGTATTTTATTTTTTTAGTGTTAATTCCCCCACTCCTCTTTTTTTAATAGGGATGAGTTTTGATCTTTAAGATATCTTTAATATCACCATCAATATAAAAAAATGTAATAAGATTGTATGATTATTTCATTATGGGGGTTTTTTGTCAGGAGACTTTTGTCCTAGGGGGGCTTTTGTCCTGTTCCCAAATATATAGTAATGTGACCCCAGAAAATGTTAAAAATTCTTCAAGGCATTTGGACATTCTAACATTATTCTACAGTATTGAGTTTTCCTTAGAAAATAATATAAGTTTTTCTGCCTCTTAAATGTGTAAAGATTTCATGCTATTAAATCTCATTTGTGATCAAGATCAAGATTAAATGAGGTGCCGTCGTGGTCGTTATCGTATGGTAGTTGGATGTACAACTACCTGTGTAATCAATGCCTATCACCACGAAAGTTAAGAGTTTGAACCCCCTTCATGGCGAGGTGTACTCGATACAACATTATGTAATAAAGTTTGTCAGTGACTTGCTACAGATCGGTGGGTGTTTTCTGAGTACTCTGGTTTGCTCCACCAATAAAACTGACCACCACGATATAACTGAAATAGTGTTGAAAGTGGCATTAAACTCCATAAATCAAACCAAGCCAAGATTAAATGAAAACCAGAAACTTTGATAACACCATATTTCACAGACCAAAGCTTTTTATGACTTTAGATACCATTGTAAAACATTGGATGATTGAATATACCAGTAGGTGGATCAAGGAGTAAAATGTCTGACATCATGTGAAAGTTAAAAGCAACCAACCATTTGTTAGAATCATAATAACAAGTTTGTGTTTGGAATAAAGAAAGCAAGTTTACCTTTAATAAAACTTAATAAAATTATTTTTAGAACTGCCATGTACAATCAATGATTGATAATATTAGCTTTAATAACACTGGTACATGTGATTCTTATATTTCCTGCACACACGTGTCAAGTATTTACATATGTGTTTCTTTTAATATAAGAAAATCCTGCTCATGGCGAGGTGTACTTGATACAATATTATGTGAGTGACTTGCGACGGGTCGGTGGTTTTCTCAGTTTCCTCCATCCATAAAACTGACCACCACGATATAACTGAAATATTGTTGAAAGTGGCATTAAGCACAATAACCCTAACTCTGATATAAGAAAAATATATAGTATTGTATTTCCTTACTCTTCCAAAGTTATCAACTTGTTAATTTGTGAATGAAAGTTTTATTTTTGTCTATGATTGAGACAGATATTTACTGATTTTTTGCATTTTTAATCATTTTGATTTCAGGAGAACAGAACACATCTATTGCCAACCATGTATGCCAGACTATATTTGTTGAAGATCATCCATAAAATGATGTGCCATGGACTCCATCAAATGGGAATTGTACCTCTAAGCCAACTGTAGATATCTATGGAATGATGTGTCATGGACTCAATCAAATGGGAATTGTACCTCTAAGCCAACTGTAGATATCTATGGAATGATGTGTCATGGACTCCATCAAATGGGAATTGTACCTCTAAGCCAACTGTAGATATCTATGGAATGATGTGTCATGTACTCAATCAAATGGGAATTGTACCTCTAAAACCAACTGTAGATATCTATGGAATGATGTGTCATGGACTCAATCAAATGGGAATTGTACCTCTAAGCCAACTATAGATTCCTATAATTTCCTGTGTCAAAACCAAAGCCGTCTCGTGATTTACTGGTGAAATTTTAACAATGTATCTTTCTCCTCTATGGCGAGATCTCCTCCATGCAGATTGTTTTAATTAGTTTTTACATAGTACTAGTATGTAATATTATACAATGGATGACTTTCGATGAGGTGAATACAAGGATTGATCAATCCTTGTATTCACCGAAATTGAAAGTCATTAACTGTTTTCTTATATGACATTAAATCAAATTTGAATTAACACCAAACAGCGTCGACTTTGTTCCCCAGATACCCCTGTCTGCCATTATTAATTTAATTGTGTACCGAAAGTAATTAGTAAGAACGCATCTGATTAGTCGATGACAAAGCTTCACCCGATGATGATTGGCTACTACTTTTAAGATAATTGGGAAACACCATTTCTATTTTAAGGTGTCTGGAGGAGCTTTGATTATTATGTTCACCTCTCGAGACTTTTTGCACATTGAATATAACGTTTTATCAAGGAATGTTACTAGGGACGTCAGCCAATCAGAAAAGACATTATCTGAAGTCATATAATAAAAAAAGACATCAGCCATTTTGCAAACTCATGCATGGCGTACTACTGTATGTTGCTACGGGCATTTCCCCCGCATGGGTAGCTATTTCCCCCACATGGGTAGCTAACACTAAAATGAAATAAAAAGTATGCAATGCCTGATAGTCAGCTTGTTCAAATTCATTTCAAATTTCTCTTCTATGATTGCCCAAGGATTTCCTGAGAAATATTGTAGGTAATACATGTGTTTTCTGAAATGCCAATGGAGATCTGTATGTTGTAAGATCACTCATTACTTTATAATTTTCATAAAGTAATGAGTTTTAATCCTGTTCATGGCGGAGTGTACTTGATACAACATTATGTGATAAAGTTTGTCAGTGACTTGTGGCAGGTTTGTAAATAAAAAATAAAATAATATGTACATGTATTGGTATTTCATTGACCACAAGTTTCAGTAATCTATGGCTAATATCATCTGGTCTAGTGGCTAATATTTCAATAATGTCAGCTATTTCGTGGATATCAATTTCAATGTAGTTTTGTATAGTAATCTATCTGTCAAAGTCACGAAATTCGTGAATGTCATGTCTAATTTTGAAATGGAACGAAATTAGTAGTTGTTTAAAGTTATCATCAAAAACTATTTCATAAAGGCTTCATTGTCAATTTCATTAAACAATGGTGGTAGTTGATACCTTCCTCCTGATGATTAGCAACAGACGGACCTACATAACTGCAAAGAACAGAGAAATAAGATTAACAATATGAAGAAATTGCAAAGGAAAACTTTTGAGAGTTTTCAGAGAATTTTATGGAAGCACCTAACTAATGATATATTCCGTAGCTTGTCTTGCAATCTGATAATATGTCGTATGTTGGAGGTAAACCGTGGTTTGTTGTTTTGTTCTAATTGTCACAAATTTATTTTTGGTATACAAATCAGTAAATAAACTACATATTTTCATCAGGAGTTGTAACAACTCTTGGAACAAGGTATGCAAATCACATGAGTGCAATATACACAGTACCGTCTTAACGCATGGGCGTGCTGGGTAGTTGCCCGATGGCCCCATGCTAATCTACGTATGTTGTGTATGGCATATCTTTTAATGTTTAAATACTGAATTTGTTGGAAGTACCAATACAATATTCGATATAAAAAATGTATGTTTAATTTACAGTTTTATTCATGTGAGTGGTTGTGTAGGTATGGGCCCCAGGGCACTGCTTTGCACGGTCGCCTATGATGCTGTTAAGACGGCCCTGAATATACAGATCTTTTTATCAATATACAACAGCATTTTTATACCATCAGAACAACGAGGACTTCGATCCTCGAAGGATGAGTGGAAAGTATTGGAGGTGATTTGCGGTGAGTTACTGATGATGCTATGTTTTAGCTCGGCAATTATTACTCAGTTTATTGAGTAAACTTAAGTTACAACTTTATTCAGAAATGTCAACTCTTGTTGGTTCTGCAGCAAAGAAGAAGCTTGGCTGACATACGTCGGTCACCTGACAGAAATCATTGTAACCATCAATTATTCATGTTTTTTTTTTAAATATTTCAAAATGATAAGTTCCGACACCTTTTTCTACTGCAAAATCACAAGATTTTTTTTAAGAACAGGATTTCCTTGCAAATTAAATTGAAAGAAGAGGAATGGGTTGCAAATACCTGTGGGTTATCTACGGTAATGGATGCCATTACTATTAGCATAGATTTCAAATGGCCAAAAAAAGGATCAGTTGAAATTGTTCTAAAAGATTTAGAATGCAAATTGAAAACCTCCCACCTCATATAATTGAACACACAAGTGTGTAGAGGGACCGCCGTGATCGTATGGTAGTTAGATTTGCAACTACCTATGCAATCGGTGTCTCACCACTAACGTTGTGAGTTCGAAATACGCTCAGGCGTACTTGATACAACATTATGTGATAAAGTATGTCAGTGTCTTGTCGGTGGTTTTCTCCACCAATAAGACTGACAGCCACGATATAACTGAAATATTATTGAAAGTGGCGTTAAATACCACAACCCTTACACTGTGGTGCATTTATGAAAGTTATGTATTTCAACACAGTCGGCATTCTCTTCTAGTCGACTTGTTCTTTCATTCATATGAGGCATACTTCATATAGTGGGAACCGCGTGGTGTAATGGTAAGCGTGGTCGCCTAGAGTGGGTTCGAGCCTCGGTCTGGTCAAACCAAAGACTATAAAATTGGTATTTGTTGCTTCTCCGTTAAGCCTGCAGCATTAAGGAGAAAGAGCAAAGACTAGTTGCCTCGGAATCAAAATAATGTGTCCGAGTGGGGCGATATGTCTACCCACAGACTGTTGTTTCAGTGAGTTAGCACTATAAAAATCCAATTCAGCGTGTTGGTCTACTGCAAAGCGGACATAATTATCATCGAATGTAACTTGTTCTCGCCATGATATAGCTAACAAAAATGCTCATTTGGCGTTAAACAACAACCACGCACTCGCTCATACAGGCTTCTCAACAGAACGAAAATAAGCTCGTCTGATTCTTTAATTTCAAGTTCCGCTATATAGATGCCCTTTCACTAAATAATTATAAGTTTGATGATTAAATTGGTCGCATCAGTGGTTCCTAAATGTTAATTTGAAGTCTTCACCTCAGAAGTTTTAAGGTCACCACCATGGCTTGGTTAACCTTTGCAAATGACCACGGACATGTTCATTTCCTCATTCATGACTTATCGGGTTCGTAATAAGAATAACACGACGGGTGCTACTAGTTAGGCAGGAACTGTTTACAATTGTTGTGATGTCCGTTGCGATTTCCACATGAACCATGTACCGTATATAATTATGAAAGGAATTTTTAAACAGCGATTGTCAACAATTCCAACAATATTAACTCACTAAGCACAAAGATCACGACATATAACATTGTAAATCCGTGTCGTGGATTAGGACAGGCACACAAATGTGGCAGTACAAACCAGTTAATATGATCCCAACTCTCCCCTTCAGCTGCAATACATACATAAACAAACGAGAAAGAAAACCTACACAATATTCGCTCCTACTCAAAAAGACGCACCCGGTCTTCACCTGAGTACTCGTGCGGAAAAACAAGTCCGTTATATCCAATACAGGGCGCTTCTTTTGTTTCAATAGTACTGTATATTAAACATACAACTGATATTAAACTTACTGATCTCAGTGTTCAGCTAAGCAATTCATTGCCTTCTGCATACATGACAGCATCCTTCCAACTACTAGTACATTTGTATTTAGAACTGTTTTAAAGGTTAAGTATTTAGAACTGTTTGAAAGGTTAAGTATTTAGAACTGTTTTAAAGGTTAAGTATTTAGAACTGTTTTAAAGGTTAAGTATTTAGAACTGTTTTAAAGGTTAAGTATTTAGAACTGTTTTAAAGGTTAAGTATTTAGAACTGTTTTAAAGGTTAAGGATTGGTTATTGTTGCATCGGTTTCATGTTCTTCTTTACCAAACCAAAGACTATAAAAATGTGTATTTGGTATTTGTTGCTTCTCCGCTAATCACGCAGCATTAAGGAGAAAGAGCAAATACCAAATATGGTTGGATCGGAATGAGGAAAATGTGTCTGAGTGGAACGACATGTCCATCTGCGAACTGTTTTGGCTAGCTAGCACTATAAAAATCCAACTAAGTGTGTTGGTCTAGTACAAAACACGTTATCATCTCAACAAAAAAGTAGCATGTTCTAGTCAATAGTAATGATATACATAGTTAAAATATTGCTCACATTGTGTCTAGTACAAAGCGGACCTCATCATCATCACATTAAAAATAAACTGTTGTAAATTAAATTAATTGTTATTGCCTTGATATAGTTTAAACAACAATTACTCGCTCTTCTTTATATACATTGGAAAAAAAAGTTCGAATTTCAGCTTTTTCCTTGTTGTGGACCTAGTTATTATCTGTTCTTGTAGAAGTATCGTGGTTTTGGTCTGTGAGAAGTTCATCTACTAGTATTCCTTTTCTGATGTTTGATTTCGCTGAAGGCCGCAGTAGTTTCCTTTACCATAGTACATTCTTTGCACTATTTATTTTCAATGTCGTCTATAGACCATTTGAATGCTATAGACCACATAAACAAAATAATTAAAAATCCACTTTAATGTTTTCTTTTCTTTTTTCTTCACATATATATTTTATATGTTTCTACGAACTCTGACAGTAACTTTTAGAATTTTTCATCCATAGATAAAAAAAAAAAGAAGAAAGTTGCCCATTAGGTGTCTATGTTAAATATTTGTTTTTATATGTGTAATTTCTAGGGGAATGAAAGAACAGCCTAAAACTGCAAACAAACATAAGAACATGTGCTCCCCATGCAAATATACTATTGGCATGTGACTTGTCATTTAAATATCAAAGAAGATGACATGTAAAGGATGATTGGAAATAACAATGGAAAATAGCCTTGTGAAATCAAGGTGAACTTTAAATACCAACAGTGTCTCTTGTTTGAATAAAAAGCATACAAGTCAAGCTCTATGCATTCTTCAATATATATTTAAACTAGAAAATGTGTCCATGAGAATTAAAGATCAAGTGACAATGACATTGATACATGTGTTTTGAATTAAATAGACAACTCTATTCGTGCAAGCCCATTTGATATTTAAATGGTCAGTCATATGATATATAGAAATTTGCATGTCAAGCACATGTTTTTATTTTTGTTTACAGTATGAGAGCTGTTCTTTAAAGCATGTTTACTCCACTGGAAATTACACATATAAGTGCAAATATTTAACATAGACACCTAATAAGCAACTTTTTTTTTATCTATTGATGAAAAATTCTGAAAGTTACTGTCAGAGTTCGTAGACACATTTGAAATATATATTTGAAGAAAAAAGAAGAGAAAAAATTAAAATGAATTTGTAATTAATTTTGTTTAGGTGGTCAAAGCATTCAAATGGACTATAACAGTTCTGTTGAAATTACATCATACAGTGATCCCTTTTTCCATAATGAACTTTTGAAGTACGTTTGTATTCTAAGTAGATTGTCATATTTTCAAAGTCTTTTCTGAATATAAGGTCTTAAATAAGTGTTACATATGTTACTAAGTTTGGTTTTGGTTTTTCACGTGTTAATACACTTATCTACTACTATTTTGTGAAGGTTCATATTCAGTTTTGGGTCATTTATGTATATGCTATACTGTGTCAATCGGATATGTGATTGTCTGTAATATGAACAAAAATATGTATTCCCTTGTTGCTGATGGCACTGTGTCCGTCATCGGTAGAGATTATTGATAATTGTAGATAGGCCTATCTTAGATTGGTGGAAACAATGCAAAATGTAGTTCAAGTATGAATGTCTCCCACTTGATGTCACCTTGTGCATAGCTTCCAGACAAAAATTCTGAACAAACCAAATATTTTTTTAAAGGTTAGGCATACAATCTATTAAAGTTCCCACTTAATTTCCCTAAAATCCAATTAACTAAACTTGAAACGTTAATTTTTGTAATGAAATGAAAAATAAAAAATGCCACACTGTCGACTATTGGAAATGTTCGGAGTCTCTTTTTTTCTCATAAGACTAAGGTAAACACGTGTTAAGAAGATATCCACATACAGGAACCTAACACGTATTTAAATGTTAATTCATTTTTTGAAAGGAGTGATAATTAATCGATTCATTTTTCGCGGCAAAACAACTTATTTTTTAAATCCGGAAGTGCTTTCAAACTGCCATCTATTGGGAATATGTCGGCTGGGTTTTCAGCATCATAACAAACCCGGCTTTTTCTGTTGTGGTTCGTCTTTCAACATTCCTTTATCATTATATAATTAATACTGTGTGGAAAATGCAAAAGATGTGATGGTCAATGCAATCAAAATAAACCTGTTAACACCCACGTTTAACTTGACATCCATGTGTTGAATCTCAGACATGTCTCCCCCCTTTTCTCGACATTATTTTCTGGTACATTTTTATAAATGCATCAAATAGTTGACCTCAAATACAATCAGCATAAATAACACAATGCTATCCAGTACTTAACATTACACACACACTTGCTCTTGAACTGCAAAATGTGGTGAAAAACTCAATATTTTGGTATATTCTGATTGTGCAGTCATGACTGTAGTCTACTGGTCAGCGAGTAGTTCTCACCAACTTTCTCGTTGAGCACGAGGGCTCGCAAATTTTTGGAGCGATTTTTTTCACCGTCATTAAAGGATGCCCTTCGTATAAATTTTTATCAAATTTGATCGTGAAATATCATTAAAATGGGGTAAAAACCCTACTGTACCCCACATTTTGTCATCATATCAACGGGTACAGGACGTTTCGTTATGAAGATGTTTCGGCCATGGTTTTATTTATGTGTTATTTATAACAATATTATGCACTAATAATCATATTGAATACAAAAATAAATAAAAAATTGAGAAAAACAATATAGTTTAGCAAATATTATCACTATTCTTCTTTTCCCAATCGCGGCGAGGTGCAGGTCCACATGAGAAGAAATCAAAATCTACGTTTTACATAGTCATATAAATCTAGATTTAATAACATTTAAAAAAATAATTATTTAGCAAAAATTACCATTGTTCTTCTTTTCCCAATCGCTGCCATTTGCAGATTGACACGAAGAAAAGAAGTCATAATCAACGATTTACTTAGTTTTGAGTGTTACCTGTATGAAAATCTGGAATTAATCATCATTTTCTGTACTTTATTACAAAAAACAAATATTTAAAACGATATATTTTAGCAAATATTATCATTGTTCTTCTTTTCCCAATTACGGCGATTGAGAGAAGAAGAATAATGGGGCCCTGATTTGGTTAATAAACTTAATTCTATTTGTATATAATAATTTTTTTTATATTAATCATGAAATTTCGGAATATTAATTTTTTAAACCATTTTATGATTAATGGTCATTATAAACTATTTGTTTGGATGCAATATAAACTAGATATTGTAGATCAACTTGTTAATTGTAAGACAATAAAATGTAATTATGACTATGTTCATTACTTCATGATAATTAGCAATTATTTATTCTTTGATCTGACTATCTCCTGCATAAAAAAATTAAAATATTCATAAATTTGTCACAAGAGTAATCAAAATGATAAATTTTATAACTATTATAAACGGGAGGGTTTAAAACCGGGACAGGTATTTTTCAGTAGTTTATAAGTATAACTTTTGAACGGAATGAGATATTTTCATGATGTCAATTCCATAATAAAGAAGAGATCAAAGGCTTTAATTTGATATTACATTTTTTTTTTTTAATATTGACATTTGATACCCTAAATCGTGGCAGGACGGTATCTTTCAATCGCGGAAATGATGATAATTTGTATCAAAATAGTTGTTTTGATCAGGTATAACTCTTTTAAATCAAATGTCTGTCAAATAAATGTTTATTATTTTTGGATAAATACTTTTTGAGAAATCGTCGAAGGACAGTGGACACTTCAGCTTCAAAATCGGACATTCAGTATTAAACTAAAGAAAGCTTTATAGTTTTCATATTATATTGAACTGATTTCATGATTGTAAGCGACCCGACCGAGATCGTTTGATATTGTCCGTAAAAACTGACTATTTTGTTGAAAATTCATGAAAAAATAACGATAGAGGACCTAATAAATCATTAATTATTCATAAAACATATAATATGCATTTTAAAACGCCAATATGATATGCGTATGTGTAATTATCACGATTACTATAAAAAAATAATTCCACTAAGAATCGATACTAGAAAGTACAGACTACGACACTCGTTTTTTTCATCCATACTTACGAAAATAACAAAGACTATGGCCAAAATGGTTTGTGGAAGAAACGTACTATGGCCGAACCGGAGTGTGGACAAAACATCTCGAAAGCATATCAACAGGGGGTCACGTGTGTCGGTACTCTTAAAATAGAAAAATCAAATGGTATGATCATCAGAGAATCTAGTGATATCATATTTCCAATTTATCTCTTCAAATCTTTAAGATATAATTAATTACTAACAAGAGTTACACTTTGCCTTATTACTCATCCCAACACTCTAGAATACTCACGATTGCAGAATAGAAATAAATTCCATGTGAATGCAAATGGCTGCACACTGTTTACATCATCAATTACCTGATGAATATTTTTCAGAATTTTCTACAAACTAACACAAAATAGGTAAACTTTTTAAGAAAGGGTTTTAATATTCTAAAATGTTTTTATTTCCATATTATGCTTTAGCTTCACAAAAAACAACATTTCCGAAAGTTGGCGAGAATTGCTTCTGTTGCGGCCATTTCTGTTAAAAAATGCAACATCATTATAAAGGATCCCCGATCAGCGTACGCTTTCCTGTATGAAAATTTATTTAGTATGTAAGTTGTTATGGGTCATACAAAATAATAATGGGTTGTAGCAAACGTTTCTTGGCTGCTTCTTAAAAATATTGGATAAAAAAGGTAAAAAAATGGCGAGAACTACTCGCTGACCAGTACAGTTATTAGATATTCTACGTTACTTGAAATTCATAGCAAATTACTGCTTTCAAAACTATTAAGCTATTTTGAGTAGAAGAGAAGCTAAACTAAATTTAGAGCTCAGGGGTTGAATCTCATGAAGATCTGTAGACGTTCACATTGGGTATTAGCTGCACCCAATTTTTATAAGTTTATTAAATTCTTTAAACATCTTTTGCATTAAATGGTAAAATTTTCATAAGAAATAAAAAGCGGGAAATATAAAACGTGTATCTTTTTAATAATTATTTTCTTTGGCAATACACTATGGTTTTGGTTTAAGGTGCCTAACACCACTTTCAACAATATTTCAGTTATATCGTTGCGGTCAGTTTTTTGGTGGAGGAAACTGGAGTACCAGGAGAAAACCACCGACCTGACGCAAGTCACTGACAAACTTTATCACATAATGTTGTATCGAATACACCTCACCCTGAACGAGGTTTGATCTCACAACTTTAGTGGTAATAGGCACTGATTGCACAGGTAGTTGTAAATCCAACTACCAAATGATCACGACAGCCCTGTGATACACTATGCGACTATCAATGCCCCAGTTGAGGTCATGTAAGGTGTATTTATATACATTTAAATTAAGAAAATAATTTGTTATTAGATATCCAATGACAATGTACATATTGATTCAAAATTAAAAGGAATATATAAAGTAAAGATTTTAGAATAGTAATGTATGAACTATTTTTGATCAATACTGCTTGCTTTAAATCCTAAATATTGTATATTTACGGTATACTTTCTTTATAGATGGATAATCACATTTATTGTTAAAAAGTTCACAGTACTCCGCAATGGAACAACATACAGAGAACCAAGAGGTTGTTATATATAAAAAGTAAAATATTACACTGATTTTTGTTTCTAATACCACTATGTTTTATTGTCAAGATAAAAAAAAAAGCCAAAATTGTACAGAATTTGCTTGGAGTGAGTGAATGATTGTTGTTTAATGCCAACTCAGCAAATTTTTTAGATTTTAGCTACAAGTTAATTCTCAATGAGATGATGATGAGATCTGCTTTGTACTAGACTAACACTCTTAGTTGGATTTTTATAGTGCTAGCTCACTGAAACAACAGTCCACGGATAGACATGTCGCCCCCACTTGGACACATTATCTTCAATCCGAGCCTATCGGTCTTTGCTCTTACTCCTTAATGCTGTGTGCTTAGCGGAGAAGCAACAAATACCAATTTTATAGTCTTTGGTATGACCGGACCGGGGCTCAAACCCACAATATACCGCTCTCGAGGCGAGCATGTTAATCATTACACCACCGATGGGGTTCAATATTTGTTGGCAAAAGAACATAATTACATTTATTTGAAGGCCTGTGTGGCTCAATGAGTTAGGTAGTTGGATTACCTAACAACTCATACAAGCCTATCACCAATACGCCGTGGGTTCGCGCCGGCTTTGTAAATCACAAAAAAGAGTGCACTCGACTCACAGCCGCAAGTGATAAAGTTTACCAGTTGCTTGCCCATGGTCGGTGATTCTCTCCGGGTACTCCGGCTTCTTCCACCACTAAAACTGGTCGCCAGGATATAGCTGAAATATTGCTGAAAGTGGCATTAAACACCATAAATCAATCAGTCAGTCATACATTTATTTGTTAACTTTGTTTACTGTCAATTTACTTTAAATTTTATGTTGCAAATTGAGATATTACAATGTACTTAACTTCTGTCAAATTTAAAACATTTTTCTGTAATGAATTTAGGAGATTGGTAAAGGGTATGTACAAGAACCTAAGAATGTGATATGAAAAAAACAAAACATGAAGAAGGGGGAATTATTTTCCTGAAGGACGAAGATTAAATAAAAAGTTATTAATTCTGATATCAATATGTTATAATATAGTTTTATATAGTTTTGGTGATTTTTTTTTGGTCTAGATATTTTTTACAAGAAGTACATTAAAAACATAAATTAACACTAATTATCTAGTTTTAAAGTAAAAAGTTCATCCATTCTCTTTTATTTTCATAAAATATATGCCCCTATTTATATGTTGTTAGGTGACCTCTTACTACGTACGTGCGAAGTCTGTTGTTTTGCAGCCCATGCAGTCGTAGGAGAATTTTAACTGATTCTGGTAGAAAAAGAAACGGGCAAGAAGTTTTGGCGAATTATAATTAAACAAGAATTAACATAGGCCACCAACATGACCGTTGGATGGAATTAAAGGAAGCGTTGAAAGTTCAAACTTATGCTAAAGTGCCATTGTGCATGTAGTTCGGAAATTGGGATATGCATAGTTAATGATGCTGGGAGAGAAGCCGCACACAAACAATCAAAATACATGTTTATTGGTTGAATCTCAAAAATTGACGTTTTATACTCATGTTTTGAAGCTGTATATTAACTTTCAATGCAAAAAATAAACTCAAGAAAATTATCAAGCTTACAGGCACTATCCCTTTAACATAGAATAGAAAAAGATAAAAATTTAACAGGAAATGAAATATGGCTAACACACTGCTCGAAAATAATCCTGTGCCAAACTCAAGGAGGGGAGTTATTATGAACTTTGTTTTTGTTTCACGATGGAAAACGATGTTGCCTTGCATTACCGTAATTTACATAATATTATATTGTTAAGCTGAAAATTTTACGCTGCAATAATTTAGATGGATTCAGAAACAAGTTCTGAAGCTTATGGCACAGTATTTCTCAATAGATGGAGCTTTAATCAAATGCACATGTATAGCAATGATGTTCTTTCATGTTATTAGTAAATAAAGGTAAAATGTGAGGATTTAAAATGTCAAGGTACTTTTACTTTTGACAATTTAATATTTTTAGGATTTGAATGAACCGGTTCCAGAAATAGACATTTCAGAGGTATGTTGATACATTTATAAAAAAAAAAAAAAAAAAATAGAATTGCAACGAAATTGTGGTTAGCAGACAGATTATGGTTTGGTGAATTCTGGGTGGGCAGGCAGTGTCTGTACAATGTATAGGAAATTGTTATTATTCCCTATCATGTTAAAACTAAATTTATATACCATATAACCAGTAATTTCTGCAGCAATCTAATTTCTGCTGTATTCTGCGGTCAACTCTGGACCGCAGAATATTATGTAAAATAAATTTTGAATGTCCCGTACAGGGCTCACCACACATAGTAAAAACAGGGTGACCTTACTTCTCTCTCAGTTGACTTAAGGGCGAAGTGAGGGAAAATCTGGGAGACTTCCGAAAATTGATCAAAATTTTAACGTTTCTTTCCCCACTACGTGCTGCACAATGATCTTAAAAAAGATGCAATTAACGTGTTTGGAATAAAATATTGAACATCAAACCCTGTATGGGTCATATTTCAGGAACATGGGAGCTTCTTTTACGTGAATATTGAAGAAAATTATTGGTGAGAAAAATACTGACTTGAAAAGACTAAAACTTCGCCTTTTGACAGAAATTGGGCGATTTCATTAAAACCAAGGCGAAAAAGTCGCCCTGGTTTGGTGAGCCCTGCCGTACAAAAAACCTTTTCAAACTCCTCCGTAAGTGACAAATATTTAATTAATCGTAATTACTATATCCAGAATTAAAATGTTATTTAGCTGTGGCATGATGATTTTTACCTGTTAATTACAATTAATCCAGATAATGAAATATGATTGTACAAAGCTGACACCAACAATAATTGAAACAATCACATGATTAAATGTTTACAATCATAATACAGTTTATTAAAGCAATATTTAAAATTGTTATTTCATAAATTAACATTAGTTGTTGGTTTTTTTTTATTGTTGTAGTAGCTTCAATTGAATAGTATCAAGCTGCGTGATCTCAGGATTCATCTAAAAACCAAACAAATAGAAATGTACTGGTAGTAGAATTCCGGTTAACCCAAGTTTTTATGTCTACATTATACTAAAAGAATTGAATATAATTGCTTCTAATCCTAATTCTTTTTAAAAAATTGTTATATGATAAAGTATGAAAATTTGACATTAAGAATATATATCCGAAATATATCAAAGATTATACCGATATCGATCCAACTGTTGACTTCGTATTTCCTGTCAACAAAATAGATTTCGAAAACAGTGAAAAAATAGTTTCTTAAGACAAATTTGAAATTAACCAAATGCGTATTCAGAAGCTGTAACTTTTGAAAACTTTCTAAAGAACTAAATATGTTTTTACTTCTAATGTGCACCAGTTGTTTATCGTAACATCGCTTCAGTTGTTGCTTCCTGTAATACAAACCATTTTTTTTCGGTGCCAAGATTTTCAATCCGCAGAAAAACAAATCCGCAAAAATTAAATGTCTTCTTTTTAGACCAAAATCGCAGAGATTTCACACCGCAGAAATTACCAATTATACGGTAAGTTATATATGGATTTGAAGATGTAAGTAAAAAAGTATGAAAATGTTGTTATTAGCACACTAATAAACTAGTTCCTCAGCAGATTCAAACCAAATTTAGATACTTGTCAGTTGTGTATTAAGTTTCCTCAAAGCAGAATGAAAGGTGAGCGACACAGGCTCGGCCCACTGAGCCTCTAGTTTTAAATATTTTTTGTGACATTTAGGGAAAATGTAATTGTAACGTTCATAATTGAATTGTTTTTGGACGAAATTTAATTTGTATTGTTTAGTATGACATTGAGTTGGAACAAAGTTATGAAATTTTGCCTATATAGATATGAACTTTGACCTCCACTAACATTAATGATGTCACACATGTACAATCCTTCACTGGTTATAGAAAAGGTTTTCGGCTTGATCAAAGTTTAATTTAATTTCTATGACTTGTACAGTACAGTCAGAGACATAGCGTGATATATCACTGTGATAGACGTATCGGTCATCTTGGTGATATGGAAATATCTTTTGCTCTGTTTAATATATCTCCAAAATTTCTATTTTTATTAAGAGTGTTACCAGCTATCACCCAAAAATGTATCAGAAAGTAAGGAAATAGATTAAACATAGCAAAAGATAAAGCAGTATCACTAATGAGAGTGATACGTCTATCATGTCTCTGACTGTGCTGTATAAAACAACTGATTTACCCATTTAGACATGTCAAATTGAAACATGAAACACATATTTACCTGTGATGTAAGTTTTATGAAGATCAAGTACATTTTATATTTAATGTTTCAGGATTTGAAAACCATGGTTGAACCAGCTACTAATCAGCAGACAGATGAAGAACTGTCCACCAATCAGACGACAGATGATGAACTGCCAACCAATCAGACGACAGATGATGAACTACCAACCAATCAACACACAGAAGATGGACCATATGCAAATTTGTTGACTGAGAAGGGAGGAGCAACAAGTTTACAGACTGAAGATGGACCAACTACATGTCTGAGTGAGACAGATCAAAATGTTTCAACAGATTCTAGTCTTCCTGGCATTAAGGTATTTTGGTATAATAAAATTCAAAGTCAATTTTCTTATTGAAAGTATTAAAACCAGTACTTCATCTGTGGCTAGTGTGTCTCTGGATTGTCCATTGTTTCTTTGTCCCCTTGGTTTTCTCCAATGTTTATTTAGGTAAACAAAATTATGTTGATTTGATTTTATATACAAAAATAAATCATTTCCATACATGATAATGAAAAATGGGACTGGGATGCTTTTAGCAAACAAAAGCTACCATATTCTGGGTATTTTAGGGGATAAATGTTTGCTGGTGTTTTGTGGTTGATTGTATTTTAAGATATGTCATTTATCATGTCTGTTATTACATATACAGATGCTAGAAACAGAGAATAAAGTATATAAAGGAAGACCAAGAGGAAGACCAAGGAAATCTGAATCTCCTAAAAAACTGGTAATACTTTTCTATACATAATTCATAAATATATTTGACTATTCTATATTTACACACACAAGTATTTGTTTCTATTCTTGGTTTTTTCATCAGTGATAATTTTGAAGCAAAATTTTCTTTTCATCTTCAACTTTTCAAACGGTGTTCTACTGCCTTGGCTGTCATTTAAAAGAAGTACCAAATCCTAGAAAAGCTAAGTGTATAAAAGAAAAGGGCAGAAATCAAAGCACTGTTACTACCAAGATATAAAATGAGCTTGTTATGCCCTTGTAACTATTAGAAGGAAGCATATTGTTATACCTCTGTCGATCCATCCATCCGTCACAAAAATTTGTATTCGCAACTACACCTACATTGTAAGCTTTGCATGCTTTCTTATTTACCATATGAACATTTGCATATTGTTCTGGCAATTTGATAGGACTATTTTTGGGGAACAGGACAAAAGCCCCCTGACAAAAAGCCCCCCCAATAATGATGAAAAGTAAAATGTTTTTTTTTTTATACATTTTTTTTATATTGATGGTGATATTAGATATATTAAAGTATAAAGGAAAAAAATATAAAAATTAATTAAAAAAACTTAATACTTATAGAAAAAAAATTTCTTCACATTTTGTTTATTATTATTAACATTTATATTTATTAAGTGTAAATTACAAAAGAAAAACTGATAATTTTTTTAATTATCTTTATCACATAATGTTGTACACATCTCCCTGATCGAGGTTCATACTCAGATCAGTGATGATATGCAATGGTTGCATAGGCAGTTGTGCAAAGACACAAAGATATAAATATTTTTACAATATACAGACACAAGGAATTAAAATACAGAGGTACAAAAAATCTTGAATCATGTTAGAAAACACAAAGAAAATTTTACAAATCCAAACAGTTGAACAATGACACAGAAAAAAAAAGAAATGTATTGACTTTAATTATGAATAATTCAAATATTAACTTTAATTTATAAACAAATTATCTTTTTTTTTTTGTAGTTTACACTCAATAAATATAAATATTAATAATAATAAACAAAATGTGAAGAAATGTTTTTCTATAAGTATTAACAAAATTTAAATTAATTTTTATTTTTTTTTCCTTTATACTTTAATATATCTAATATCATTATCAATATAAAAAAATGTATAACAAAAAAACATTAACTTTTACTTTTCATCATTATTGGAGGGCTTTTGTCCTAGACCCCTATTTTTGATGGAGTTATTGCCCTTTTGACATAGAATATTTGTATGCACAACACCTCATACATTTAAAATGGAATTTACTCCAAACTTTGCTTGCTTGCTTATTACAATATGTGGAGATTTGCACATCATTGAGACATTTCGATCGGACCATTTTTGAAGGAGTTTTTGCCCTTTTTGAAAATGTGTGGGATGTACACATCTTTTCCTAGACACATAATACACATATTTTTAAGTTACTAGTAAAAACAAAAACAGATGACAAATGTATTTCATGGAAGACTCGCATCTGAGTTTGACTTATTCATCAAAAAGTTTGTATGTACAACTTCTCTTACATTTTAAATGGGATTTACAAGATATCTTTTAAAAAAGATGAAAGTATGTGAGGATAGACGTATGTTATTGTGTCAAAAATAACCTGTAATTTCTAATTATTTTTTTTTGTAGAATGAAGCACAACTATCAGAAATAGATGGTAAAACAGATTTCATGTTAGTTACACCAGTATGTATTTTTAATATGAGTTTTTACTATAATTTTATTAATATTATTATGTCTCCCCTTCGAACGAAGGGAGACATATTGTTTTAGTCTTGATTTTTTCTTTCGCTTCTTCTTCTTTTTCTGCTTCTTCTCAGCGAAGCTTGTCCTTCCAGATAGATCAATGATATTTGGTATGTGGGTGCATGACCATAAGGCGGTGTGTCGCGTACCATAATGACCTTCGTGGGACTTTGACCTCAAGGTCAAATAATTGTTTTTTAAATAGTATTTTCTTGTCCAGGCCATAACATGTTTGTCTTTTGGGATAGGTCAATTATATTTAGTATGTGGGTGCATGACCATAAGGCGGTGTGTCGCATACCGTAATGACCTTTGTGTGACCTTGACCTTTGACCTCAAGGTCAAATAATTGTTTTTTGAATAGTATTTTCTTGTCCGGGCCATAACATTTTTGTCTTTCGAGATAGGTCAATGATATTTGGTATGTGGGTGCATGACCATAAGGTGGTGTGTCGCATACCGTAATGACCTTCATGGGACCTTGACCGTTGACCTCAAGGTCAAATAATTGTTTTTTAAATAGTATTTTCTTGCCCAAGCCATAACATTTTTGTCTTTCGAGATAGGTTGTTGTACAGATGGCCGCATTAAGGGGAGACATAAGTTTTAGGTATCTAAAACAGTTCATCCGAGTTTATTCATTGCTTTCTTTGGGTACCCAGGTTTATCCATATCAATATTTTATGAAAATGAAATGTGTCAGTAGAGCAAAATGCTGTTTTTAGTATTTAATAATGGTGAATCCCATTTACGATGGGTCTCTCACCTTAAGTGTGAAGGTTCCTAATCGCTGTGGATTTCACGGGTCAAATCTAGATATCCCTTGACCTCATTTTCATATTCTACTGACTTCAAATTTTTGTCAAGTTTTTGTAATAAGGTCAGTTCGTACATTATCATACATCCTAGGCTTGTGTTACTTTGTCCATACTTTGATCATGGAGAGTTCATGTTAACCAGGCATGTGTCACGTGAACTTGACCTCATTTTCATGGTCTAATGACTTTGTTAAAGTTACATAAAGTCAGTTTCTCCATTGCCGTACATCAGAGGTTCACCATATTTGGTCCACACATTGATCATGATGGGTACATGTCATCCGGGCATGTGTCACCTTCTTCAACTCATTTTCATTAAGTTTTCCTGATTTTTCTTCTTTACCATACACCTTAGCTTCACTATATTGGTCCACACATCAATCATTGAGGGTAAATGTCAGCCTTGGCCTCATTCTTATGGTCTTTTGACTTTGTTGAATTTGCATCAAGTTTTTGCACTTGTTTCATATTCTTCATTGCCATACAATCTTTGTTCACCATATTTGGTCAACACATTGATGATAGAGGGTACATACTCATATTTATCAATATGTCACCTTAGCTTGATTTCAAGGGCCTGGCTTCTTCTACCACTAAAACTGGTCGCCATGATATAGCTGAAATATTGCTGAAAGTGGCGTTAAAACACCAAAAATAAAAAATCAATCATTAGCTTGATTTCAGTTTCAAGGCACTTTGACTTTGTTTACAATAAAAGAAATCTACACAAATGATATGTATGGGACAGGAGAGACATCGATCTGTATCCGGAGAAACACAACAACCTGCCGTAAGTCACTGACAAACTTTATCACATAATGTTGTATCAGGTACACCTCACCTGAGCGGCATTCAAACTCACAACGTTAGTAGTGATATATACCGATTGAATAGGTAGTTGTAAAGCCAACTACCATACGATTAGGATCACAACAGCCCCTGTGTCCACACTTGTTAATTTAGTGTTTTAACTAGCATGGTCAACACAATATATTTGTCTACATGGTTTCAGCTTTCTGATACAATGTGTTGATGTAAATTAGAATTCTATAACTGAACATACAGTAAAACCTGTGTAAACCGGCCACCATTGGGACCAAGTTTCACGGCCGGTATTGATAGTGGGCCGGTTTATTCAGTGTCTACTCTCTGACTACCGTATAAGTGGTTTTTTTCACGGGAGCCAAATTTCACGATTTTCTTCCAAATTGGTGGATTTTTTTTAGCGGTACTTAATTTTTGCGATCCTGAGTTTTAACAAAATCAAATTTTAGTGGATAGACCATTATATTAGAATTACATTCAGATTGTCTGAATTGCTTAACTAACAATTCAAAATAGGAATTGGTTTGAAATAATTGAGTATCGTAATTTCTTATGCATAATGCACAGGTTTTTGTCCAGATTCTTTATTTTGCAGGAGGGTGCACATTTACTACTGTCTAATATTTTCGTATTTCTTTACTTGTTTGGACACTATTCCACAAAATCATTAAATGCGTATAATACTTTTTAATTATTCAGAGAATTACATTTATTGTAATACTCTCTACAATCCGTCAAAATTCAGTATGGACAATGCATGGACGAGTAAACCGACCTGCGCAAACATGACCTTGGAAATTCCCACTTCAAACAAACATCGTACGTCAGACGCTTTTTAATAGTGATGATTTATTTTATTAAGCGAAGGACGCTTTTTAATAGTGATGATTTATTTACTGTCCCTGCATGAAATTATGTTTTATTTTATTTTTGTTCACAATTACATCTGGATATTAGATAAAGCATTTAATATCGATTTTTGTTTGTTTAATTTCGTACACGTATTATTGTTTATTATTTCTTAGTCCACTCATTGAACTCGGGAGGTGTGCGTGTTAAACATGATTTGATTGGATGTTTGTACATGTTCAGTGTGACATGGTCAATTGCTATCGCCCGATTGGTTTTTTCATCGTGACGTACGATGTTTGTTTGAAGTGGGAATTTCCATGGTCATACATGTATGCGCAGGTCGGTTTACTCGTCCATGCATTGTCCATACTGAATTTTGACGGATTGTAGTGGAGTTGTGTTTTGAACCAGTAAACGTTGATACGAAAATAAACTAAAAAAAAGTGTGACTATATTTAACCGTGCGTAAAATAATCAATATAAATAATGCTGTTGATAAGATTGAATGTGTGTATGTATGAAAGGTGTCATAATTACTTAGTGTATAATTAGACTGCCAGACTGTGTTTACTCAAGCTTTTAATGATTGAAATTAAAAGAAAATGGGAATCAAATGTATTTGTCATTTTTTATGTCAAGTCTGGAAGTTTGATTACTCCCAGCTGTGAAGACTATAAAGTATAATCCGATTAACAATAAATTATCTCAAGTTATGATTGTATGGCTTGGATGCTAGTTCATCACTTAAATAATAAGGCATTGTTTGTTGTTCATTTATGATCATTGTCAACATATGCATTGTTTTCGGGAAGGATTCCCCCATGGCCATGTTGGATATTTTAAAAGCGTCCCGGCGAAAAAAAACCACTTATAAGTTATACGGGGTATTTCATCTTGATTAAGCTTTCGCTTTTTAGGTGTTGATTCCATGTTTGTTTAACATTTAATGAACATTTAAACATTAACCACATGAGTTACCAGTGATCACTAATTACAGGTGTGCTAATATACACACTTCGATAAACACCTTCAATACGTTTCCCCTTACTACCGATCGATATTCACATATATGTAAACACACGCTTGATTGATCTGATCATAACTGGTTTACCGAGATAAATTATAACAGCAATTAGTGTATTGGGACCGCAAGTCAAGGCCGGAATTCGGAATGTGCAGTGTCCGGTTTATTCAATGATTTTTAACAAAGATTATTAAGGAAAAAACTGGGGACTTGAAATTTAGATCGGAATGGACAGTATTCCGGTTTACTCAGGGTCCGGTTTCATCAGGTTTCACTGTATATGTAACACATTTATTTCTTTGACTTTTCAGTCATTGAAGAGAAGAAGAGGCAGACCTCCAAACCCATTAAAGTCACCAGTAAGTATGTTTATTGTGCAGACAAATTCCTGTATATTTCCTAAATATTCAAAAGGAAAATTAAGAGTTGCTTAAAAAAAAGCATACAATTTGATTCAATTAATTATATCCAATTTTATATATAACAATTTCATTTGGATTTGATGGAGTAGATAAACGAGAGCACGCAAGTAAAGGGAGGTTGGTTGGTTGTATGGTGTTTCACGCCACTTTCAACAATATTTCAGTTATATCGTGGCAGTAAGTTTTATTTGCGGAGGAAACCAGAGTACCCTGAGAAAACCACCGACCTGTCGCAAGTCACTGATAAACTTTATCACGTAATGTTGTACACCTCGACTTTCGAGATTCGAACTCACAACATCAGTGGTGACAGGCACCAATTGCATAGGTAGTTGTAAATCCAACTACCATATGATCACCCCCATGACAGCCCCTCCCAAGTAAGGGGACAATCCAGACAAAGAAAACAACTCTTACAAAAACAAGGAGTGTTTGTGAGGTCCTGTACAAAGATTCTCTCATTTAGTCTTTTTTTTTCTGCTAGTATTTGGGAATTCTTGTACCGGTAACTTGTATTTACGCAAAATAGTATGTGAATAATCAGGTGAGTATGTCAGGCTCAGATGAGACTATGATTTGTGATGTTGAATATCTGAATAGTGACAGTTTCTTCAATTGAGCAAATTGAAGGAAACTTATAATTAGCAATGAGTTACAGCTGGTTCATCAACCACATAACATGGTCATTTTTTGTGTTGCCATGTTCAGTTTGCTATGCTTTTTTGCTGACATGTTGTAGTCTTGTTACACTTTACATTTTGTAAGGGGCAGTCGTGGTCGTGGTAGTTGGATTTGCAACTACCTGTGCAATCGGTGCCTATCCCCACTAACGTTGTGAGTTTGAACCCCATTCATGGCGAGGTGTACTCGATACAACATTATGTGATAAAGTTTGTCAGTGACTTGTGACAAGTCGGTGGTTTTCTCCAGGTTTTCCGGTTTCCTCCACCAATAATACTGACTGCTAAGATATTACTGAAATATTGTTGAAAGTGGCATTAAACACCATAACCATAACTCATGTATTTAAATTCCTGGTAATTATAACATTTTTTTTGTATAGAAAATACCAAGTGACCGAGGTCCTGGAAGACCCAGAATAAATCCACCCAAGGTAAGAGCTTAATTTCTGAAGAACACTCGACACCCTTATATATCATTAAAAACATTATATTAGAATTTCTTTCCTTTCCATTAACAATTTGCCTTCTAAAACATAATTTTCATACACATAACTAATATTTTATTGTCACAAATAACGTCTTGTTGCTTTGCTAATGAGTTCAGCAGTCAATATTAATTTAGCACATGAAATGTATGTCGGTGATCTATAGCAAAAAATAATCTTTTTCTTTTAGATAGGAGGGTTTGGTAGACCAATGGATATGGTAAGAATTAATTTAGAGTGCATGGTATATATTTACATGTACAATGTACAGTTAAGCCTGTGCTAAGAGATCACATTTGGGGCAAAGAAAAAGTGGCCTCCTAAAACAGGTGAACTCTTAATGGAGGTTAAATTCATATGAAATTTCCTATGATAGGACAAGAAAAATATGACCTCTTAATACTGGTGACCGCATGGGCAGGTTTGACTGTATATACAAAATATCAAGCCCCTTTTCCAAGTGTAAATTTTTATTGATAATTTGGACATTTTTCCCTCGATCTAACACGAACTGACTTTATTTACCTAAATGACATTCTGTTGGTTTTCGGTAAAAACAACACTTTTATTTTTAAATTCACACAGGGGCAACCCAAGTGGGTTTATTGATAAAACTGTGGTGTCATTTGCCGAAAACCAACAGAATGCTATTAGGCAAAAAGTTTGTAACCCAGCTGCGAATTACAGTCATTTTATATAAAAAGTGAAAACTATGTCTAAATGACGAATAGACTGCAAAGTTTCCCTTACACATTGTTGAACCCCACTAAAATCCCTGTTAGTTTGTACGATTTTGATTTTGGTGAATGACTCATATTTGAAAATAATGTCGCAGGTTTATTGTTTTAAAACGGAGAGTGTGCCTACTATTGTAGTTAAAACCACAAAAAGCTCATTTTGGACATGAATTGTATACATTTTGTTTTCTACCGACAAGAGGAAAGTTTTGTGGTGAAATTTTCAATCATAAATATTATTTATGATTTTGTTTTATTTTCAATGGAAGCAAAGATACATGTCAAAGAAATTTTGATGTATGTAATTTGCCAAGTTAAAGTTTGATCCACTTCTTTGTTCAAAAAGTGTCTGGGTCGAGATACAGCACCGCTCTTTTTGCACCCACTATATATTTTTTCCCAATTTATTTTTATGTCCCATTGGTTGAGTAGAGTAGAGTTAAGTAGCAACAGATTAATTTTGCAGTACATACACAACACTTTCAACAGAGATTTTCACCATACAATGGTACAAGATACTGAAAATTTATCGGTCAATGTGACGTCAAGCACATTATGACATTACCAATAAAAACAATAACCTCCATTTTGAAGGTCTCCACAAACATTATCACCAGTATTGCAGCTCGTTCTAATGGACTTGCTGCGATACAAGCGATAATGTCTGTCACGACCTTCAAGGCTGCCGTTATTCTATATATTTGGAGAGAAATTGCTACCATATGATCACGACCACTACGGCCCCTAAAATTGAATTGTAAATTTAGATTGAAACAGCTTAAAGTATATACAGTTAAATCTGTTTAATCTATGCCTTGAGTAAACCAGAATTCTGTCTAGGCTGCACATCAAATTTATTCTGAGCATCTGACGACTGTTGAAAAATTTACCTGGCTAATCTGATCACCCTTCGATTGCAAGAAAAAAAAGGGGAAGTGGTCCCAAAGGTGTATGGTTTAGACAGGTTTCTATTATTTATAGATTGCACTTCCAATGTTTATACAGATTTTAATCAAAAACACATGCCTATTCTAACACGAAAGTAAATGGATCCACTAATGTTGAATTTACTCAAGTTGTATCAGGCACTCGATAATTATCCCCTCGTCAACGAAGTTGCGAAGGGATATAGAAACGCTACCATCCGTTCGTCCTTCCTTCCGTCCGTCCTTCCGTAACATCCTTGTGACCACTCTAGAATCAATATCCTTCAATGGATTTTGACCAAACTTGGTACATACTTAGTCCTTAGGAGAGTCTGGAACCCTATTGATTTTCAAGGTCAAAGGTCAAGGTCACCAGGTCAAATTTTTACCACGTAACATCCTTGTGAACACTCTAGAATCAACATCCTTCAATGGATTTTGACCAAACTTGGTACATACTTAGTACTTAGGAGAGTCTGGAACCCTATTGATATTCAAGGTCAAAGGTCAAGGTCACAGGGTCTAATTTTTACCCTGTAACATCCTTGTGAACACTAAAAAAAAGGTGTGTTATACAGCAACAACTATTCAGGGTAATTAGTGTTTTAAAGATAAAAGGACAATTAATAATTTACCTGTTGCTTGTCACCATATGCCTTGTTTTCCGGAAGGATGTTTCCCCTCTTTATTATCCCCTCGCTAACGAAGTTGCGAAGGGATATAGAAACGCTACCGTCCTTCCGTAACATCCTTGTGAACACTAGAATCAATATCCTTCAATGGATTTTGACCAAAGTTGGTACATACTTAGTCCTTAAGAGAATCTGGAACCCTATTGATTTTCAAGGTCAAAGGTCAAGGTCACCAGGTCAAATTTTTAGGCGAGGGGATACGCCACGCTTTGCGTTGCCCTTGATTTTTGTTACATTCAGATTTCTCAATCGTTATACATGTAATGCCAAATGCTTTATGTATTAGTGGTATAACATATTCACTACAGGATGGGCCAATGTTAATGTAATCATGTGGTTTGATTAACACCTATTTACGTTTGAGTTCAGTGCCATTGACCTCTAATTTACAATTTGCTGTGCAATCAGTGCCAATCACCACTAAAGTTGTGAGTTTGAACCCTGTTCGTGGCGAGGTGTACTCTATATAACATTATGTGATAAAGTTTTTATCAGTGACTTGCAACAGGTCTTTGATTTTCTCCTGGTACTCTGATTTCCTCCACCAATTAAACTGACCACCACGAAATAACTGAAATATTGTTGAAAGTGGCATTAAAGACCATAAACCAAACCAACCAGTGATGCAAATTTAATGGAACACGTTTTTCGGTTACTAGTAGCAGGATAGTAATTTTGTTCAACCAATAATTGAGTGAATGAGTGATTGTTGTTTAACACCAATTCAGCAATTTTTCAGCTATATCATGGCAAGAGCAAGTTAATTGTCAATGAAATGATGATGAGGTCCGCTTTATTCTAGACCAACACGCTGAGTTGGATTTTTATAGTGTTAACTCACTGAAACAACAGTCTGTGGGTAGACATGTCGCTCCACTCGGACACATTATCCTGATTCCGAGCCAACAAGTCTTTGCTCTTTCTCCTTAATGCTGCGTGCTTAGCGGAGAAGCAACAAATACCAATTTAAAAGTCTTTGGTTTGACCCGACCAGGGCTCGAACCCACGATCTACCGCACTCGAGGTGAGCACACTAACCATTACGCCACCGATGCGATTACCGATAATTGACCCCCAAGCTGAAGCTGAAATATTATTGAAAAATGCGGCATTAAACTAGCCATAAACTAAAATATTATTGTTACCAAATAGAGACTGAAAAGCATTATACTATTTTGGGGTATTCCTTGTACTTGTATCTATCTAAGAATATTTTGCTTTTATTTTCAAGACTAAGACATTACAAATTAGACTAATCAAATGTAATACGAGGGATGGCAAAAGGAGAGGCAGGCCTCCTGGTGCTAAAAACAGGATAAAAGTAGAGAGTATGAAGGATGGCAAAAGAAGAGGCAGACCTCCAGGTGCTAAAAACAGGATAAATATAGAGAGTATGAGGGATGGCAAAGGGAGAGGCAGGCCTCCAGGTGCTAAAAACAGGTTAAAAATTGAGAAGCCAACCAAGGGTGATGAAGAAAATGTTGCTAAAAAACCAAGAGGTAGACCACCAAAAACAGAAAACGGTACAAGCAACACGTCTATGAGTTATCAAGACTTTGTCAGACAAGTTAATGCTGAATTATTGGCTATTAATGGCACCGACGAGAGTACGAAAGATGACATTATTCAGAATGAAAAAACATCTGAAATGGATTTTACTGATAATGAAATGGACACCAGTGTATATAAGAAACGAGGTAGACCGCCTGGTGCAAAGAACAAACAGCATAAAAGTACAAACGAAGCAAGTTCTGTATCTCCATCTCCACAACGTAAACCAGGCAGACCTCCTGGGTCAAAGGATACTAAACCTAGAAAATCAAGAGATTCAGTGGGATTGTTAGACGATGAGATTATGATTAATATTGAGCAGAGTACTCCAGGAAGTCCAAAGAAAAAACACAGAGGTCCAGGGAGACCAAAGAAAGAACACAGCGGTCCTGGAAGACCTAGAAAAGAATATAAAGATATGGATAACCCATATAAGATGATAAAAAGACCAGGAAGGCCAAAAAAAGAACAACAGGATCCTGACAGTCCAATAAAAGCAACCAAGAGTCCAGGAAGGCCAAAGAAACAACAGGATCCGGACAGTCCAGTAAAACCAACCAATAGACCAGGAAGACCAAAGAAACAACAGGATCTGGACAGTCCAGTAAAAGCAACCAAGAAACCAGGAAGGCCAATGAAAAGAGAGCAGGATACTGACGACCCAATAAAAGCGAACAAGAGACCAGGAAGACCAAAGAAAAAACAGCAGGATATTGACGGCCCAATAAAAGCAAACAAGAGTCCAGGAAGGCCAAAAAAAGAATATACTGGTCCAGAACAAGCCACAAAACCATTGCAGGTAAGTCTTTTAGAATTATTTGTAACACTTCTTTGCTGATATTTTATAATACAAGTGACACAATTAATTGGAATTCAGAGAAAACATCAGCTTCAATATCTGTCCTTAAAATAATTTCTAACATTTAGACACAGTAATGGCTAAAAGTGATATTTATTTTCTATATATTAAAACACTGTTACGATTAATTTATGTTACACTTATTATTTACTGTAGGAAGTAGAAAATGAAAAACAAAATCATGTATGCAAATATGTAGACAATTATTCTTATTAAAAGAAAATTTGATCAGTGATGGTCAACAGTGCCACCAATATCAACAAAAGGAACAATCATTGAACATAAAAAGGGATATGACATTTGAAATCCAGGTCCTGTCTTGAGACAGGCACATAGATGTGGTGGGATTAAACAGATTAAAGGGATTCCAACCTCTTGATAATTGGATCTTCAACGACAATACAGATAGAAACAAACAATATACTTGCACTTGGTTATTCTGGCTTCAATGGACACATGCTAACAATTGCCAAGATCGACAAGAATGTAATCGGCAATTATCTTGACACCGACTAATATATTTATGGTGAAGAAAAAACGAGCTACGGCACACAGCTAATATTTCAACTGAAAGATCAGAAAATATGGTTGGTTGGTTGGGTTATGGTGTTAAACGCCACTTTCAACAATGTTTCAATTATATTGTGGTGGTCAGTTTTTTGGTGGAGGAAACAGGAGTACCTGAAGAAAACCACCGACCTGCCGCAAGTCGCTGACAAACTTGATCACATTAGGTTGTATCGAGTACACCTCAACATGAACCGGGTTCGAACTCACAACTTTAGTAGTGATAGGCAGTTTCAAAAATATTATATTTTTATATTCTCAAACAAGTTTACAAACAATAACGTATCATACAATTGTATTTAATACAGATTAAATTGTCTTGAAAAAAATGAATGACACAATGAAATCACATTGGGATCTCCAATGGTTTTTCAATGAAAATATATATTGTTATTTTTATCAACAACATCAACAACAAAAAAGCATATTTACCCATTAAAACTTAAAAATATAAAATGAAGATTGCAAAATAATTTTGCAATATTACTGTTCATATATATATGTATATAGATAACTATGTAGCTTTTTGATTTTTTATGAACGCTTTCTCTTTAGGAATGCTAAATTTCTATTTTTCTACTGATGAAATCGTATTCTGCAAAATATTTGTGATGCGCACCAAACTATTTTCAAGAAATGCACAGCCTGAAATAAACTGGTACCAGTTCTTGTTTCTTTCCAAAAATTTGACTGAAAACATTTTGGAATTTTACAATCAGTTCAATTAGCATATGTCGTCTTTCTCTCCAAAACATTTCCACATTTAAATCTTCTCTGAAACACTAAACCTGTTGAACCGATACTTTACAGTAATGATTTATTGATAATCGTTTTAAAGAATTCCTCATTATACCCCCGCTCCCCGAAGGGGGAGGGGGGTATACTGTTTTACCTCTGTCCGTCTGTCCTTCCATCCGTCCAAGATATTTTTCGTCACATTTTTCTCAGTAACTGTTGATGACAGAAATCTGATATTTGGTCACAAGTGTCATATAGGTATACCATATTGTGGGTAGCGTTTTTGGATCCGGCAGATTCCTACTTCCTGTTTGCCGACTTAGTTGGTTTTTATACACATTGAACATATATGCACATTTTTCGTCACATTTTTCTCAGCAACTATTGATGGCAGAGATCTGATATTTGGTCACAAGCTTCATATAGGTACCCCATATCGTGGGAAGCATTTTTGGACCCATCAGATTCCTACTTCCTGTTTGCCGACTTTGTTGATTTTTATACACATTGAACATATATGCTCATTTTTCTCAGCAACTATTGATGGCAGAAATCTGATATTTGGTCACAAGCTTCATATAGGTACCCCATATCGTGGGAAGCATTTTTGGACCCATCAGATTCCTACTTCCTGTTTGCCGAAGAGCGGGGGTATCATAAGTGAGCATTAGCTCACAGTTCATCTTGTTTTGTTCTGATCCGACATCCAATATCAATATGGTTGCAACAGGACATAGCAGTTTCCCATAGCGAATTTCTTTACCTAAGAATCCAGAGGACCATTTGAACTGACACCTTGCATGAATGATGTATGTCACTATGTGTAGTCCTCAAAAATACATTCCCCATTTCATTTTGATTTGACATCCAATATGGCTGTCAGGTGACAAAGCAGTTTCTGATTGGCTGAAATTTGGCTAAAAAACTTTATCTTTGGAAACCACTGGTCGTTAGAAATGAAACTTTGCAGGAATGATCTATGGATGGTTCTAAAAAAATATTCCTTATTTCGTTCCAATCCAGCATCCAATATGGCCACCATAGGATATAGTAATTTCTGATGAGCTGAAATATGACAAAATCTTTTATTGTTATTTGAAAGTATAAATCAATTTCCATTTAGAATTATTGAATTTGTTGTATTATTCACAAAATATTATATTCATTGCTATGAATAGTCCAATAGTTTTCCAACCCTTAAAGTTTTAAAAGCAAATTTAAAAGTAGGGGAAAGGTAGAAAGGTCTACTGTTGTGATGAATTGAGAAAATAGGATAAATAGGTAAGATGTGTGGGATTATTTTAATTTAGATAGGTATGTTTATGTTAAACTTGTGAACTTATGTGTTCGAACCCTGTTCATGGCAATGTGTACTCGATACAACATTATGTGATGAAGTTTGTCAGTCACTTTCAGCAGGTCAGTGTTTTTAGCTCACCTGGCCTTTAGGCCATGTGAGCTATTGTCATCACTTTTCGTCCGTCGTTTCACATTTTAATCTTCTCCTCAGAAACCACTGGGCCAATTGCAACCAAACTTTGGTGGAATGGTCCTTGGATGGCCCCCTTCCAAAATTGTGTCCGGTGATCCCGACTTCCAACCAAGATGGCCGCCAAGCTAAAAATAGAAAAAAGGGGGGATGAAATTTTAATTGTCCATTGCTGCTTTAGTGTAAGTCAAAATGAGCTCAAATTTTAACTGCAGCTACATGGCAAGGAGTAGTTTAACATATATTCCGGGTTTTTCTGTGAAATTTTTCTTTCAGCCGATATATACCGATTATGCAAATTAGGCATATTTTGATAAAAGATCACATTTAAATCTTCTCCCCTGAAACCGCTGAACCAAATTAAACCAAACCTGGCAGGGATGGTCCCTGGGTGGGTCCCTTTCAAAATTGTGTCCGACAGCCCCTCCCTCCATTAAAGATGGCCGCTGCTACTAAATATAGAAATTTCTTCAAATGGCCAAAACTGCTCTATTTTAAGCCAGAATGTGCCCAAATTTGAACTGTATAAGCATAATGATGAGCTTTTTAACATGTATTACAGGATTTTTTATGAACTTTGAACTTTTGCCGATTTTGACCGATTATGCAAATTAGAAAAAGGGGGGATGAAATTAAAAAAAATCTTCTCCTCTGAAACTACTGAGCCAATCTCAACCAAACTTTGCTGAAATGATTCTTGGATGGCCCCCTTCCAAAATTGTGTCCGGTGATCCCAACTTCCAACCAAGATGGCCGCCAAGCTCAAAATAGAAAAAAGGGGGGATGAAATTTTAATTGTCCATTGCTGCTTTAGTGTAAGTCAAAATGAGCTCAAATTTAACTGCAGCTACATGGCAAGGAATAGTTTAACATATATTCCGGGTTTTTTTGTGAAATTTTTCTTTCAGCCGATATATACCGATTATGCAAATTAGGCATATTTTGATAAAAGATCACATTTAAATCTTTTCCTCTGAAACCGCTGAACCAAATTAAACCAAACCTGGCAGGGATGGTCCCTGGGTGGGTCCCTCTCAAAATTGTGTCCGTCAGCGCCGTCCTGTATCCAAGATGGCCACCATTACTAAAAATAGAAATTTCTTCAAATGGCCAAAACTGCTCTATTTTAAGCCAGAATGTGCCCAAATTTGAACTGTATAAGCATAATGATGAGCTTTTTAGTATTTATTACAGGATTTTTTATGAACTTTGAACTTTTGCCGATTTTGACCGATTATGCAAATTAGAAAAAAGGGGGGATGAAATTAAAAAAAAATCTTCTCCTCGGAAACTACTGAGCCAATCTCAACCAAACTTTGCTGAAATGATTCTTGGATGGCCCCCTTCCAAAATTGTGACCGTTGATCTCGACTTCCAACCAAGATGGCCGCCAAGCTCAAAATAGAAAAAAGGGGGGATGAAATTTTAATTGTCCATTGCTGTTTTTGTGTAAGTAAAAATGAGCTCAAATTTTAACTGCAGCTACATGGCAAGAAGTAGTTTAACATATATTCTGGGTTTTTCTGTGAAATTTTTCTTTCAGCCGATATATACCGATTATGCAAATTAGGCATATTTTGATAAAAGATCGCATTTAAATCTTCTCCTCTGAAACCGCTGAACCAAATTAAACCAAACCTGGCAGGGATGGTCCCTGGGTGGTTCCCTTTCAAAATTGTGTCCGACAGCCCCGCCCTCCATTCAAGATGGCTGCTGTTACTAAAAATAAAAATTTGTTCAATTGTCCATTGCTGCTTTAGTATAAGTCAAAATGAGCTCAAATTTTAACTGCAGCTACATGGCAAGGAGTAGTTTAGCATATGTTCTGTGTTTTTTTTGAAATTTTTCTTTCAGCCGATTTATACCGATTATGCAAATTAGGCATATTTTGATAAAAGATCAAATTTAAATCTTCTCCTCTGAAACCGCTGAACCAAATTAAACCAAACCTGGCAGGAATGGTCCCTGGGTGGGTCCCTCTCAAAATTGTGTCCGTCAGCGCCGTCCTGTATCCAAGATGACCACCGTTACTAAAAACAGAAATTTCTTCAAATGGCCAAAATTGCTCTATTTTAAGCCAGAATGTGCCCAAATTTGAACTGTATAAGCATAATGATGAGCTTTTTAGCATGTATTACAGGACTTTTTATGAACTTTGAACTTTTGCCGATTTTGACCGATTATGCAAATTAGAAAAAAGGGGGGATGAAATGAAAAAAAAAACCTCCTCTGAAACTACTGGCTAATCTCAACCAAACTTTGCTGAAATGATTCTTGGGTGGTCCTTCTAAAATTGTGTCTGGTGGTCCCGCTCTCTGACCAAGATGGCTGCACAGCTGTACTTAGTTTAACATAGGACCCTATGGGAAATTCACATAAAAACCAACTTGTCTGGAACCAGTTGCTCAATTAAAACCAAACTTTGATGGAATAGTCATTGGATGGTCCTCTTCCAAAATTGTGTCAGGCAGTTGCGCTCTCCCTCCAAGATGGCAACCACAGTGCCGTTGCGTTGTTATTGAAAGCAGCTTTGATCCAGGTGAGCGATTACAGGCTCCTGGGAGCCTCTGGTTTTCAGGGTACTCTGGTTTCCTCCACCAATAAAGCTGATCACCACGATATAACTTAAATATTGTTGAAAGTGGCATTAAACACCAAAACCCTAACCCTAACCCATAACTTGATATACATTTCATATTCTGTCTCAAATAAAAGCATTTATTTCATAATGGAAATTTATTGATAACACATGTATAGTGTTTTGTTGTTTCAAACAATACATGTACAATTTTACGTACAATAATGTAATTTTAAAAATTTTACATGCAACAGATTATACAAATTGTTTGTATGTATTGTATGTAAATTTCGAAAATTTTAAAATTACAAGATTTTGAAAGAAATTATTTGAGCATAAACATTGAAGCAAGTTTTATTTTTGTAAATCCAAACATGCATTATATAAATATACATGTCACTAAAATTATATATAAAATCATAATATTTATATAATGGGTTCCAAAATTTGTTTCAGGATGTTTTGTCTCCATCTCCAAACAGAGATTCTCTGTCAGGAAAGAAAAGGGGTAGACCTAAAGGAGCAAAAGGTAGAATCAAAACCAATGATACATCTTCTTTGGATGAAAATAGATTGTCAAGACATTGTAAGGGAGAGATTAGTTACATGGAATCAATGGAAGAAATCATTGAAGTCGTTTTTGACAGTGACACTGAAAGTGTTGAAGAAGAAATACCAATAAAACGGAGTGCAGGTAGACCACTGAAGCGAAAAAGAGGACGTCCTTCTCTATCAGAATCAATAAAAAGAAAGAAGGTATGTCTATTGTTATTTTAAATTACTAGACTAACTAGTAATTGACTGATCCATATATGAAGCAAATTTGTATGGACTAGCCATTTTAAATTTTGTCGTTATATGACATCAGACAGGGCTCTACAATGTGACCAAAACAAACACTCGCATTTGCGAGTTACTTTTGTAAAATGCGAGTAAAAATTCCGTATTGATAGTCAGATGGCAAGTTGATATTTCCGGAACATTTTCATTTCCTCACCGATATTTTTTTCAATTTATATTCCGACTTTGATTTTCCGGTCTTTTAAACCACGCAATTGACTTGGACATAAAAGTTTTAAATCACATACTTTTAATGCTTGCAAGTGACCTCGATTAGCAAAAAAACAAAACCTTCTCACAAAATTTTTCGATAAAAATAAACTGGTTAAATCAACTGATTACAAAACTCCCCTGCCTGATTCAACTCTGACGGAAGCATAAGCCAAAATACTGATGAAGGTTTGGGTTCTGAAGCTGAAAAGCATAAAAAGCGTCTCGAAGTCGGAGTTTTCGTGGCTCATTGCAATTGATTGTTGATTCCAATAACTACGTTATGTATTGTTATGTTTGCAGAAAGGCAGGCCCAGATATTGCTGGCAAAACTGAATTTGTCACTGGAAAAATGCTTTATGTAAAAGTCTTGTTTATCAAAATAAAACTTAGTCTGAAACATGAAAAATGTTTCAATGTGGTATCAGAAAAAAACCATTCCTCTATTAAGTATCTTCTGCCTCATTCAGAGCATTAATAATTATGTACAAATAAATACATATTGGAGATATATAGTACGAACTATGGCAAGTAACATTCTTTTGTTGGCGAGTAAAATTGTTTTCCTTACTAGCCAGGGACTAGTGGGTGCTGGTATGAATTGTAGAGCCCTGTCAGATATAATTATTTATTATTTATAGCACAGCTATCTGAGAGAACAAATCGTTGCCAATATAACCAACCCACTTCATAACTTGTGAGTTGGGTACTAGACATTGATGGTAACTCATGTCTGATCATGCTCAGATACTTTTCATGCACCACCTGTGGGTCAACTGATGGAGAAATCATAAATTATTCAATAGACATTTTAAAACATTTTGATCAGTCTTGACCTACTGTTCTACAGCCAATCAAATCACAGCTTTTAGACATTTTAAAACATTTTAATCAGTCCCGACCTACTGTTCTACAGCCAATCAAATCACATCTTTTAGACATTTTAAAACATTTTGATCAGTCCCGATCTACTGTTCTACAGCTAATCAAATCACAGCTTTTAGACATTTTAAAACATTTTAATCAGTCCCGACCTACTGTTCTACAGCCAATCAAATCACATCTTTTAGACATTTTAAAACATTTTGATCAGCCCCGACCTACTGTTCTACAGCCAATCAAATCCCACCTTTTAGACATTTTAAAACATTTTAATCAGTCCCGACCTACTGTTTTACATCCAATCAAATCACAGCTTTTAGACATTTTAAAACATTTTAATCAGGCCCGACCTACTGTTCTACAGCCAATCAAATCACATCTTTTAGACATTTTAAAACATTTTGATCAGTCCCAACCTACTGTTCTACAGCCAATTAAATCACATCTTTTAGACATTTTAAAACATTTTGATCAGTCCTGACCTACTGTTTTACAGCCAATCAAATCCCACCTTTTAGAAATTTTAAAACATTTTAATCAGGCCCGACCTACTGTTCTACATCCAATCAAATCACAGCTTTTAGACATTTTAAAACATTTTAATCAGGCCCGACCTACTGTTCTACATCCAATCAAATCACAGCTTTTAGACATTTTAAAACATTTTGATCAGGCCCGACCTACTGTTCTACAGCCAATCAAATCACAGCTTTTAGACATTTTAAAACATTTTGATCAGTCCTGACCTACTGTTTTACATCCAATCAAATCACAGCTTTTAGACATTTTAAAACATTTTGATCAGTCCTGACCTACTTTTTTACATCCAATCAAATCACAGCTTATGAAAAGAAAAGGATTGCCTTGCAAATTAAAATGACAAGAGGAGATGAACTGGTTGAAATTACCATGAGTTATCTACTATATTAATTCTATATGGACTAGTAAGATTGTATCTTTAATATGTTCAATATGTCTAATAGGAAAATTTGAGTGATGCTATGGAAATGACTAAATGCAGATTTGTAAAAATGTGTAAATATCTATTTATTGTATTATTTCTTCCACAATAATGAATATGATCATTGAATGATTTAAGAATGGCATTCAGTATTTTCTCCTATTACAATGTATGTTTTTTTATTTACCATAAAAAAATCTTAAATCCCATGATCTTGTTTGCCTTCAATGGTAACCAATGAGTACAAAATGCATAATACTTCATTTCTTGTCCATGTTGGTCTGAAGATTTCCTGAGCCAACAGGTGAGTATTATATTCGTCAGATGATTGTTTTAGAAAAATAATGTTAGTATTATCCATAACTAATTTTAGTTTTACATTTATATATTTTTGTAGACTGATGGCGACTCTCCAAGAAAGGTTGGAAGACCTAGAAAGGATAATGTGTTAAAAGAACGTAGTTGTAAATCACACATTGACTATGTTGCTATGGCTGAAGGTAAAGATATTGAAGAATCCTCTGAGCAGGATGATAGTAATGATAGTTCAGAGGTTGCAGCAGCAGTTAATGTCACTTTGGTTAAGAACTCTTCAGATTCTAAGCAGAAGCGAGGAAAAGGTCGTCCAAAAAAATCTCCTGCCACTTCTAATGAATTTTCAACAGATGATTCAGTTAACGAAAGCATTTTCAGTGGTGATAAACAAATTACAAAAGTGACAAAAAAGGGGAAGAGGGGTCGCCCTAAAAAAGACACTTGGAGTTCTAATATGTTGGAAATTGAAACCTCAGTTCATAAAGTGAAGGAAGTAGTAAAATTGGTAGAGAAAAAATCAGTTGGACGACCTAAAAAATATGTAAAGAATTCTGACTTAATGTCGGTGACTTCCAGCAATGACCCAAAAAATGTTATCACAAACAAAAATAATATTAGGAGACCAGGAAGACCTAAGAAAAGTGTTGCGATTGCTATTTTTACAAGTGATGATGATTCACAAAATGAAGGCTTGATTAATGATGGAGAGCAATCTGTAACAGTTCTTTTTAAAAAACGCCCAGGACGACCTAAAAAAATTGTGCATAGTAATGATTTAACTAGTGAAAGCGATAACAGGTCAACAGAAAATTCTTCTATGGGGTTGAAGGAATCACAGAGGAAAAATGAAAAACGTAGACCCGGAAGACCCAAAAGAGTAAATCCAGCATTAGAAACGACTGTTACCTCTATAGAGGGGAATTCTGCTGATACTTCTGGGATCAGTAGTATTACAGTGGAAGGATGGGAAGGATTTTCTTCAAACAATATTAAGAGAAGAGGCAGACCAAAGAAAATAAAAAAAATAATAAATCATGATAAAGCAGCTAATATTGTACATTTAAATGGTATAGAATCAGATAGTGTGTCTAGTATAGAAAAAACAATGGTTTTATCACCAGAGGTATGTATATTTATTGATGGTTTGGTGGGTTGGTTGGTTTATGGTGTTTAACACTATTTCAGTTATACCTTGGCAGTCAGTTTTTATTGGTGGAGGAAACCGGAGGACCCAGAGAAAACCACAGATCTGTCGCAAGTCACTGACAAACTTCATCACATAATGGTGTATGGCCTGACTGTAATTCGAACTCACAACATCAGTGGTGATGAGCACTGATTGCATAGGTAGTTGTAAATCCAACTACCATACGATCACGACCATGACTGCCCCTTATATATGTGTTGAAAATAAAAACTAAATAAGTTGACAATAAACCAACTACAACAATACCTGTACTACTCCTGTTAAATCCCAAATATCTAAATATAGAATTCATGTTGCTTTTTTGCTTACAGTGGAGTGTAAATCCACAAATAATGTAACAGGTAACCATATTCCACAAATAGTGTAACTGTGAGTCATAATCCACAAATATTATAATGGTGATCCACAAATGATATTGCAGTTAAACCACAATCCACAATTAATGTAACAGTGGACCATAATCCACAAATATTGTAACAGTTGAGCATAATCCACAAATATTGTAAAAGTGGACCATAATCCACAAATAATGTCATAGTTCAGCATAATCCACAAATAATGTAACTGGACCATAATCCACAAATAATGTCACAGTTGACTATAATCCACAATTAATGTAACTGTGAACCATAATCCACAAATAATGTAACTAGATCATAATCCACAAATAATGTCATAGTTCAGCATTATGCACAAATAATGTAACTTGACCATAAATCGCAAATAATGTCACTGTAGGCCATAATCCACAAATATTGTAACAGTGGACCATAATCCACAAATAATGTAATGGTGAACCATAATCCACAATTAATGTAACTGTGGACCATAATCTACAAATAATATAACTGGACCATAATCCACAATTAATGTAAATGTGGACTATAATCCACAAATAATGTAACTGAAACATAATCCAAAAATAAAGTAACAGTTGACCATAATCCACAAATAATGTAACTGAACCATAATCCACAAATATTGTAGCAGTTGACCATAATCCACAAATAATGTAACTGAACCATAATCCACAATTAATGTAAATGTGGACTATAATCCACAAATAATGTAACTGAACCATAATCCAAAAATAAAGTAACAGTTGACCATGATCCACAAATAATGTAACTGTGGACAATAATCCACAAATAATGTAACTGTGGACCATAATCCACAAATAATGTAACTGAACCATAATCCACAATTAATGTAAATGTGGACCATAATCCACAAATAATGTAAATGTGAACCATAATCCACAAATAATGTAACTGGATCATAATCCACAAATAATGTAACTGAACCATAATCCACAATTAATGTAAATGTGGACCATTATCCACAAATAATGTAAATGTGAACCATAATCCACAAATAATGTAAATGTGAACCATAATCCACAATTAATGTAAATGTGGACCATAATCCACAAATAATGTAGTAGTCTTAAGACTTATTATGAGAAAAAATAGATAAAAATCATGAACAGTTTTGTCTCCAGGTCAATCATTAATATTACTGATGGCTTGGATAAGTTACAACATTAAGTAGTATACATTTTCCCTTTAATCTTTGCACACGATAATATCTATTATAAAGCGACTAGCGTGATATGAACATAATATCACTGTTTTTAATGTGACGCTATAATGATATCATCTCATCAAATCTTCGATAAACATACTATCATTGATAAGTTTTGCTCAAAATGGATTTTTCATCGCATCTCTTATCTCAGGCTGTGCCTTCGATGCGAGATTGCTCGGATGAGAAATCCATTCTCGCAAAACAAACTTAACAATATTAGTTATATAGGCTTTAGACAGGTAATATGGGCTCATATAACCTGTCTGTGTTTTATATTTCCTGAGCCGAAGGCGAGGGAAATATACAACTCAGGCAGGTTATATGAGCCCGTATTACCTGTCTAAAGCCTAAATAACGAATTTGTCATACTGCAATACCATGGGTCCATATTACCTGTGTAAAGTCTAAATAAAGAACATGACTACTATACATGTATTGTCTCATGAACATTTAACCCCAGATATGACTTTGCTTTAAAGAAGAAATTAATTCTTCAACATATTTAATAAACAACTTAACAATTTTAACAGAAAAATAACAAATGATTTAGAATTGCCGCAATATCGGCGTCACAGTGACAGGCGAACCTGGGGATCGCCATCTTGATTACGTATGATTTCAAAATGAGTTATCTTTCTTGGCACGTGCTTTCATATTACCGGCTAGTGCCGTATAATATGGATTAGTAAAATCGAGTAAATAACCAATCGGATCACTTAGATTTTCTATTGCAGTATGACAATAGTATATATATACTGATAATACAATATTATGGAAACTATTTATTTAATATTAGTTTTATCTTTGTTTTTAAGTCAGAGATAGCTTCAAAAAATTTTGACAACAATGTCGGAAATAGTGGTGATCAACTGGTGTCTATACCCAGTACATCAATACCAGACAATTCATCACAAATGTTAGTGGATGCAGATATTGTAAATAGTTCAAACCATAATGCTTCAGAGGAACCCATTTTAAATTCTTCACAAGATAAGACATCTCAACCAATGGAAGATGTGGACATAGGCAAGTCTTCAGAGAATGTGACAGCAGAAATAGATATACATTATGTACCACAAACCAATGTAAGTGCAGAAAGCTCAAATCTAAAACAAGGGGGAGGGGAAATCAAATGTACAAAGATATGATGTTGATATTTGACTTTGTATAACTAATCAAATTGATCATGATTATCCCAAATAAGTTACTATTTAGTAAAAAAAAAAAAAAAAAATGGCATTTTTTTAAAAGCACCAGAATTGACACAGTGTATTTGCTAATTTAGTCCAAAATTGGTTGAAATACAAAAAGTAGTTCATGGTTAGTTTCCTTACTAAAATTATATAAGCTGATGTTTTTGAAAATAGACATTTCTTAAATGTTCAAATTTGGTAAAATTTCGACCATTTTGGTAGCTACACCATAGTGAGTCTATCTGGACAAGATTATGTGTTGTATTCTCATAACTGGATAAAGATTAAGCTAAATTTGAAATATAATAGTAGAAAATTATATTGTTAAAGAGTGCATTTACATTGTATTTCCTTGTATATAAAATGTTCAATGGGTTCTTTTTGAGCTATTATGATCATTTTGAATCTTCTTTCATTTGTGGGGCCATCGTGGCCGTGATCGTATGGTAGTTGGATTTACAACCACCTGTGCAATCAGTGCCTATCAATCCTAAAGTTGTGAGTTCGAACCCGTTCATGGTGAGGTGTACTCGATACAACGTTTTGTGATAAAGTTTGTCAGTGACTTGCGACAGGTCAGTGGTTTTCTCTGGGTACTCCGTTTTCCTCCACCAATAAAACTGACCGCCACTATATAACTGAAATATTGTTGAAAGTGGCATTAAACATCATAAACTAAACTAAAGTCTTTCATTTGTTACTTTAAAGTTTACACATTTCAATGTTTTTATGTCATTTATTTACATGTATCTTGACAAGAATATCAACAGATTATATTTTGTTTTTATTTATTTTCCAGATGTCTATTTCATAGCTGAAATGAAAATTGACAAAAGCATAGTAGCATGGCAGCTTAATAAAAGGGGGACAAGAACACAGGAGATATAATACTTCTACTTACAAAGAAAAACAATATGTATTCAATCAGATCTTTCTAATTTCAAAATCATGTAAAGCTATCAGTGTGGGGAAACCACCGCTCGCCAACTCGCCAAATGCGAGTGTAAAATGATTTTGGCGAGTATTTCAGTCCAAGTACTAGCCTTTCTGGCGAGTTGGCATGTCTGGGCGAAATACGATAATTTACCACTCGCCAGTTGATGAAGCAAAATAAATAGGCCGAAATTGATTGAATGGATTGATTGAGCGTGATTCACTTACGTGTTCCGATAAAATAGTACCGAAACATAAGTTTTTATTCAAATTGTCACTCATTTTTTGTTGCGGTCGACATCACTGTTTTTATGGAAACACTAAAAACTTGTGCGCTTGTCCCGATCTTGGTTGTTATTTTCTTATTGTTTCTGATTAGAAATCATGAATGAGATACCTATGAAATACCGTTAAAAACAGATGCTTTGTTATTTTAAACATGCTACCATTTCGTAGTCAAAATTTAGCTGAAGTTGGTAATTATTTACTGAAATAATCGTACATCTTTGATTGAAAATGGTATGCTTATTTTGTTAATATATTTTTGTATCCTAAAAGTTCTAAATGTTGACCTTGGCGGCAAATTTGAATTAGGAATGAAACTAAATCTAACATGAAATTTTTTTAAAGTAATTTTAAGCCAAAAGGAAAACCTTCACCTGAAAAAGATGTTAACCCAAAGACAGTGAGAAAATTTATCTCTAAATGGAAAATAGAAGAAAGTAGTTGATGCATGATGAGAATAAGGGAATGTGGTGTTCCTTATGTGCTGAGCATATGAGGAAAATTGGACACTTAGTGTCATGGAAAATATGTCATGACATGAGGGATCTCTCACCATAGTTGGCTAGTGAAATTTAATTTTGGCGAGTAGATTTCAATAGTTACTAGCCAGATTGGCGAGTAACTTTAAAAAATGGTTTCCCACACTGTGATATGGTAATCATCTCTCTATTGTGTAAGGAAAAGTTTTGAAGGAACCCCTTGTCTTAAAAATATAGTCCAACCTGGCTTATGTAACCTTCCAAGGGAACAGTGAAATATAGTCGCATAAGACAAGTGGTAACTTAATACAGGTTTAATTGATAGGGGGTTATGATGTTTAATGCCACTTTCAACAATATTTCAGTTATATCGTGGCAGTCAGTTTTATTGGTGGAGGAAACTGAAGTACCCTCAGAAATGTGTATGAAGTGAAATAAAAATTGAGGTCACATACTAGAAGTTATTGCTTAATAGAGGTTGTCACTAAAGAAGGTTTGACGGTATATAAATCAATTGATAGATAACTTAAATATTTACAGATAAAATACATATCTTGATGGTTAAATATGATATTTCTTGCTATTTTTCATTGGGTACCCGGGATCCTTGGCTCATTCGGCCGCGATCACGCCTGTAAGCATGATTAAATATCTACAGCGAATGGCCGATCCCGCCTGTAGTCGTGGTTTGTTTACTTTATTCAATGGCCGATCACGCCTGTAGTCGTGACGAAAGTAGGTTGTAAAACCTTCTCCGATTGGTCAAATAAAGGGGGATTCCATGATTCTTTCAATATTAGCCAATAGAAAAATAGTTTACATTTCCTTTTTCCTTTGTTAAAGTATTCAGAAGTCAAAGGTTATTAAATTACATCGATTTTACTAAACGTGTTTCATTCATAAAAATTTGTAAACAATGGTGGACATTAGAGGTCTTTGGTGATGATGATCGTGAAAATTAAGAGTTTCTAGGCTTCAATCTCGACAATATTGAGGAAGCAGAGGAAAGATATATTAGGCAATTAGATGTGCTGCCACAGGCAATTCTTGTTTCTGATTGGTCAATTTCTAAAAAATCTTCTACTCTGAAACAACTTTGCCAAATGAACCGAAACTTGGTAGGAAGCATCTATGGAAGGTCCTCTATAGGAATTGCTCATTTCGTTTTGATCCGTTAACAAACATGGCCACTATAGGCAATTCTTGTTTCTTATTGGTCGATTTCTAAAACAGCTTTTCCTCTGAAACCGCTTGGCCAAATGATATGAAACTTGGTAGGAAGCATCTATGGAAGGTCCTCTATAGAGATTGCTCATTTCGTTTTGATCCATTAACAAACATGGCCACCACAGGCAATTCTTGTTTCAGATTGGTTGATTTCTAAAAATCTTCTTCTCTGAAACTGCTTTGCCAAATGAACCGAAATTTGATGGGAAGCACCTATGGAAGGTTTTGTATTAAGTTTCCTCAAAGCAGAATGAAAGGTTAGCGACACAGGCTCAGCCTCTAGTTTAGAAATATTGTATCTCTTTTCGAGAAGTAGATAATTGGAGGGTTTTATTTGGGAAAGAATTTGTTTCTATATACAATGTATAGTAACCGTTACAGATCTTGTTACATTTTATTGTTGTTTTTTATTTATTGCATTTTATCATTAGTTTAAATTGTTGTATGTTAATCAAGTTTTATTTAAATAATATAGTTTAGATATAGTAGAATTGTACAGTCGATTTGTTCTTTTCTTCATTTATACATGTTAAATTTACATAATTACATTGTATGCATGTTAAATTTACATTACTTTGTTGTATACATGTTAAATTTACATTACTTCATTGTATACATGTACATGTTAAATTTACATTACTTCATTGTATACATGTTAAATTTTAATACATTATTTCATTGTATACATCAGACATGATTTTTTTCCGCTTTTCAGCGGAATTCTGCTTTTGAGATCGGCAATATCTAATTTTTTGTCGTCAGTTCCGTTTTTTCAGATCTGCCAAAAACCGAATTTTTTCGGGTCCGTTCCGATCGTTTCTGAACTTAGAAACAGCAAAATTTTGTTACAACGAGTGATTTGATTGGTCCAATATTTCATATCATCCAATGACAAGTTTTGTTACAGTATCAACCACAATCGTGTCTGGTTTTATTTCGACATGTGAGAATGTCTTCTCGTGTAGTTGTAGACCGTGATTTTAATACCAAGACATTAGACAAAGGATTAAAGAGCGTCTGGAAGTGGGAATGGTTGGAAAAAAAAGTTAGGGAAGAATTAATTGACAGATTTATACGGAAGATCAAGACAAGGGGCCATGCTTATTGTGAACTTTGCAATAAAAACATAAACTATGCCGGCCGCAGGTATATATTTTTGTAGTTATATTTTGAACAACTGTAAAAACAATTTTATAATGAAGATTTTAATGGTATTTACTTTAGTGAATAAAGAACAGAGAATGGATGTAAAAGTTTAATCGAATCCAAAATTATCAAAATATTCTAACTTTGTAACAGGTGGGTAATTTTATCATATCTGATCAAATAGGCACAGAAGGAGTCAAAAGTTATTTTTTGGTCACATTGTTAATTTTTTTAAATGTGAGCTTACTGTGAATTTCAGTAAAAGATGTCTCTTGTCCACACTGTTTTTTCCTTAAATTCATGATATAAATATAGTATTTTCTAGCTTTCAACCTAAGTGCCAGGAGACTGCCAGAATGCAGGATTTTGCACCATTTACCCCAGAGCTTCTTCGGGCCTTGAGTGAAGCGAATCTGTTTTCTTTCATGAAATAAATTTCAGTTTTTTTTTTCCAACTAGCAAAATCATGTCTGATACATGTTACATTACTTCATTGTATACATGTTAAATTTACATTACTTCATTGTATACATGTTAAATTTACATTACTTCATTGTATACATGTTAAATTTGCACTACTTCATTGTATACATGTACATGTTAAATTTACATTACTTCATTGTATGCATGTTAAATTTACATTACTTCATTGTGTACATGTTAAATTTACACTACTTCATTGTATGCATGTTAAATTTACACTACTTCATTGTATGCATGTTAAATTTACATTACTTCATTGTATGCATGTTAAATTTACATTACTTCATTGTATACATGTACATGTTAAATTTACATTACTTCATTGTATGCATGTTAAATTTACATTATTACATTGTATACCAGTCTTCACACTTAACTTTTTACAAGTTCAAATATTTACAGGCTCACCATCAATTCTACAGGCCCGAATTTGAAAACTGCATTAATGACCATTAGTTCAAACCACCAAAACTCAAAACATGATGATGTACCAAATATTATGTGGACATGTCAATTATGCATTAGGGAAGACCAGAATGCAAGTAAAAAAACAAAGACACTTTATTTTGGATCCATGTTTATATTAATATCTTGAAAATTCTAAAATCATGATATTGTCAATAGCATCCTCAGTATATTCCATATCATCATCACTGTCCTCCTCATCATCATCATCATCATCACAACCAATATTGTTATAAGACTCTTGTAGCAAAAACTTATGGTGTCATCTTGCGTGTGAAATATAATTTGGTGATAATTTTTAATTTTCTTCTTTTTTAAATATCACTGCTTTGAATTAATACCACACAAAATGTGAAGCGTCATATTTGTGTAGCCTTCAGCAGAAGAAATATGTCTATGCCAATTTGCTCAATGGTCCAACTATATATAGATAGTTAGGGAATGCAAATATAGCACGAACATATATTGACACTGACAGTCATAAACTGAAGCAAGTAAAGGCTGTAATTATTATTTGTCAGACCTCATATCATAGTGCAACAATGGAGCAAAACTACTGTAGTTCAAAGTCTATTTTTTAATTGCAGAGGTATTAACGTTGACACAGGTCTGTCAGCATATAAACACTTCTATAAATAGATGGGCAATTTGAAATAAAAATGCTGATCGGATTTGGAATCGGATCAATAAAAATCTCACTTCAACGAATTTTGAATGAACAACCTTCGCAGATATGAACATATTATATATGAGAACTCAGATTTTATGTCACAGGATCGAGAAAAAATAAATCAAAAGTTTGTTTGGTTAAAAGTAGCTTCGATCAATATTTCCCGTAGCACAGTGCCTGATTGCACCCCCTTCTCGTGGTGCCATTTTTATTTGATATTGAACGAAATTAAAGTTTCTTTAAACCGAAATGGATTACTTTTCAAGAAAGTCACTTTCAAAATACTTAATGAATACCATAGATTTCGATAAACACGATGTCGACATTTTCATAAATGGCACGTGGCAAAAATATGCAGGCAACATAGAGTGACTCTTCAAAATTACAAGGCTACTTGAACTTCGCTTTTGACCAACGAGAAATCGAAGTCAACCTTCACAAAGCAACTTCTTCATCCTCTAACGTGAGGCCTGCTTCTCGTCCTTTTTAGCTCACCTGGCCTAGGCCATGTGAGCTATTGTCATCACTTTTCGTCCGTCGTCCGTCATCTGTCCGTCAACATTTCACATTTTAATCTTCTCCTCAGAAACCACTGGGCCAATTGCAACCAAACTTTGATGGAATGGTCCTTGGATGGCCCCCTTCCAAAATTGTGTCCGGTGATCCCGACTTCCAACCAAGATGGCCGCCAAGCTAAAAATAGAAAAAAGGGGGGGATGAAATTTGAAAAAAATCTTCTCCTCTTAAACTATTGAGCCAATCTCAACCTAATTTTGCTGAAATGATCCTTGGGTGGTCCCCTTCCAAAATTGTGTCCGGCATTTCATACCTCCGACCAAGATGGCTGCCACAGCCAAACTTAATTTAACATAGAACCTTATGGGAAATTCCCATAAAAATCTTCTTGTCTGAAACCATTTGCTCAATAAGAACTAAATGTTGATGAAATAGTTATTGGATGGTTCTCTTCCAAAAATACGTCAGGCAGTTCAGCCCTTCGACCAAGATGGCCCAGACAGCCGAACTTAGCTTAACATAGGACCCTATGGGAAATTCACATAAAAATCTTCTCCTCAGAAACCACTGGGCCAATTGCAACCAAACTTTGGTGGAATAGTCCTTGGATGGCCCCCTTCCAAAATTGTGTCTGGTGATCCCAACTTCCAACCAAGATGGCCACCAAGCTAGAAATAGAAAAAAGGGGGGATGAAAATTTTTTAAAATCTTCTCCTCTGAAACTACTGAGCCAATCTCAACCAAACTTTGCTGAAATGATCCTTGGGTGGTCCCCTTCCAAAAGTATGTTTGGCATTTCAGACCTCCGACCAAGATGGCCGCCACAGCCGAACTTAATTTAACATAGGACCCTATGGGAAATTCCCATAAAAATCTTCTTGTTTGAAACCATTTGCTCAATAAGAACTAAATGTTGATGAAATAGTCATTGGATGGTTCTCTTCCAAAAATATGTCAGGCGGTTCGGCCCTTCGACCAAGATGGCCCCCACAGCCAAACTTAGTTTAACAGAGGAACCTATGGGAAATTTACATAAAAATCTTCTTGTCTGGAACCAGTTGCTCAATTGGAACCAAACTTTGATAAAATAGTCATTGGATGGTCCTCTTCCAAAATTGTGTCTGGTGGTCCCGCCCTCTGACCAAAATGGCTGCACAGCTGAACTTAGTTTAACATAGGACCCTATGGGAAATTCACATAAAAACCATCTTGTCTGGAACCAGTAGCTCAATTAGAACCAAACTTGGATGGAATAGTCATTGGATGGTCCTCTTCCAAAATTGTGTCCGGCAGTCGCGCTCTCCCACCAAGATGGCCACCACAGTGCAGTTGCGTTGTTATTGAAAGCAGCTTTGATCCAGGTGAGCGATTACAGGCTCCTGGGAGCCTCTGGTTTAAAACCTACATGATGGTAAAAATATCAACCAACCAAATTGCAAAAAAACAGACACACCTAAATCTATTTCGAACATCGGAAAATCTTAAAAGGACTTGTTTGCCTACCCATATTTTGCACTGCCTCTGCAGCAACTGAAAACGGATAATAATAAGCTAAATATCTACACACAATATCTTATGAAATCAACTTTTGAAACTATATGACTTTTTTTTTCACAGGCCTGTCAGGCTTGTGGAACTACTTATTTTATACGCCCATGTATAATTTTACGCGCATCGGGTTCCGGACTACCGCTTAATTTTGAAGACTGGTATACATGTTGAATTTACATTACTTCATTGTATACATGTTAAATTTACATTACCGGTACTTCATTGTATGCATGTTAAATTTACACTACTTTATTGTATACATGTACATGTTAAATTTACATTATTACATTATATATATGTTAAATGTACATTACTTCATTGTATGCATGTTAAATTTACATTATTACATTGTATGCATGTTAAATGTACATTCATTGTATACATGTTAAATTACATTATTACATTGTATACATGTTAAATTTACATTACTTCACTGTATACATATACATGTTAAATTAACATGACTTCACTGTATACATGTAAAATTTACATTATTACATTGTATACATGTTAAATTTACATTGGTTCATTGTATGCATATTAGATTTAAATTACATCAAAACCATTATGAAATTTAAAATTAGTTCAGATCTGTAATAATAATTGTATATTAAGCTTAGCTTTGATGTTGATATTGGAGATTGAAATATACAGCTTTTTGCATTTTGTTTTATATTAATCTTAACTTTTATATACTGCAATTAAGTGGTATAGAAATTATTTGTTTCTTGGTTCTGTTTTCTCAAACAAAAAGTGTTAATAAAAAAAACTACTCGACAAGAAAATTAATTCTGCTGAGTGGAAGATTTTCTACTTTTGTCAATTTTGTGTTGGAAATAGATAAATGCGAAGAAATTTGCTGTTGTATTTGAAATTTGTTTCAGTCCTGTCAAATTTGCAAAATTTTGTATTATCAGCCAAACATGTTTGTGGAAGATATATGGCTGTAACACAATTTCTTCAATTTCATATTAAAATTTGATTATATCGCTTTCAACAGTTTTCTGTGAAATTTGTAGTTTGGGAGATTTGCACTCATTATACACATTAGAATTATGTGACGATTTTTTTTTATATCAAATTATTTTCTTCTGAACCATTTAAAGCTAAATTGGTGAGATTTTCATTGAATGAGATCCTCTCAAAATTTAGTCCAGAAGACCTTACCTCCATCCCTGATGTCTGCACTGTTGTTTGTTGTTTTTGTTCTTTTTTGTAAATGTGAATATTCTTCATTTAATGTAAGAATATACAGAAGCTATAGGTACATGATAACAATCCATTTCTATACAAGAATCTGCATTATTTTGTCTGAATTAGGTCTAATTACAATTTATTTGCATAATAATGGTACAAATTGCATGATTTTAATATTTTTATACTTTGAATTTCATTAAACAATGTCAACAATTACAGTATCATTGGGGTCTCTGGTTTTTTGTCTATTATAGTAATTCTGATATTTTTTTCTATTAATATATTTTTCCATTTTTGACATTTGTTTAATTTCTGATTTAAATTAAAATGTCTTGTATAACTTTTTTTTTTATTAAATAGTTTGTTATAGAATATTAAAGCTATAATATTTAGCTATCATTTGTTATTGAAACTGACTTCATTATAGCATTATGTGTGTAAGTAGTGCAATGGGATCGTAAAATAGCATTCAATTTTACAGTTTTATGGACTGTAAATAAATTAATTCATATGTATAAATTTTCATTATTTTGACACCAGAGCTGCAGCTTGAATATTTATATTATTTTTGTTTGTTTTTTTTTTTATCTCAGCTGACCCAAGGTCATGAGAGACTGCCGTTGTGGTGCATTTTTATCCATTGTTGTTAGCTTTTCTCATTTCAATCTTCTCTTCAGAAACGACAATCTAATAAAATGGCCAAAAAACTTCTACATTTTAAACTGGAATTTACTGAACTTTGAACTGTATTTACATGATAATTAGTTTTTTTCTGGGTTTCTCTGTGAAATGTGTAGTTTGGTCATTTTTGCCAGTTATCATCATATTGGGCATATTTTCCCTAAAAATTATTTGAAAATATTCTTCTGAATCAACTTTAGGAATTATACGGTTGTTTTTGTTTTTATTATTTTATAGTGCAATATTTTTCATATGGAATACACAAGTAATAATTTTAGATTAAGATATGCAGTGTTTTTTTAAGATGTTCTGTACAATATTTTAATGATGACAAGTTCCATAACTGAGCAAATTTTAGGGAAATTGTTACCCATTTGAGTGAGTGCAGTCTCCATGGGACCTCTGGTTTAAATATTCATATTTTAATATGTGTTCATTTGACACATTATCTCCACTTCTCCTTTTTAGCTCAACTGAGTAAAAGGGTCATGTGTGCTTTTACCATAAGTTTACGTCTGTCATCTGTAATTTTTTTTTACATTTCAATCTTCTCTCCAGAAACTACAAGTCCAAAATCTTCTCCTCTTAAAGTATAAACTAAAATGATTTTTTGCTGATATTTGTGAGGTCCCCTACAAGGATTCCTCATTTATTCTTGATCTGGAAAAAAAACATGGCCTAATCCTTTTTCATATTTTGAAATCTTCTCTTCTAAAGCTACCTGATTGCTTAAAACTTAAAAGATCTTCTTCTCCAACACTCTTAAGTCCACGTGATCTGTTACATGTTACATATCATGTATGTGACGTCCTCTAAGATTCCTCATTTAATCTCTTTATGTAGAAAATTTTAAAAATGTTCGTCTCAGAAATTACAGACTTGCTTGAACGGAAACAGTGCATGAATAAGTAGGTGAGCAGTTCAGGCTCAGGTAAACATTTAGATTAAATGACCTGCATGTCATTTTTTCCCTCATATTTTACCAAAAGTGATGCTCACAAAATTGGATTTTGTTTTTATCACGATATATTTTAGATGTTTGTAGAAACTGAATTTTTTTTCCAGTATGTTAGGGACTGTCTTGGCCTTGATCGTATGGTAGTAAGATTTACATCTACCCATACAATCAGTACCTATCACAGCTAATGTTATGGGTTTGATCCCATCTATGATTAGGTGCACTTGATGCAACTTTATGTGATAATGTTTGTCAGTGGCTTGATGATACAGGTCTGTTATTTTCTCCGGGCACTGCAGATTCTGCCATGATATAACTGTTGAAATTGGTGTTAAACACACAATAATTTGACCAGTACAGTATTCCTTCTTTTTACAGAAAACAATGTCTTATATGAAATCATTTGAACTTGTGTTAAAAAAATGTACCTTGTAATGTTGCCACTGTAAGAACAGATGGCATACAGTCTGTAGATTTGTTTATACCGGTATGTGTATATGCTAAAAATGTCATTGTCAGTTAAACTGTTCTACATCATGCATGTCTAAAAAAGGATGTTGTCGCCTATATATTTTTTTTAATATTGTTTTTCAATGTTGAGCATTTGTTTAAATAGGGAGGAAGCATCTTGTCCAATGAATACTGTTGACATACTTCCTTCTGTAAATGAGAGGCCATCGTTGCCATGATCATATGGTCGTTGGATTTACAACTATCTGTACAATCAGTGTCTGTCACCACTAAAGTTGTGAGTTCGAACCCCGCTCAGACGAGGTGTAATCGATACAACATTATGTGATAATGTTTGTCAGTGACTTGCGACAGCTCGGTGGTTTTCCCCAGGTATTCCGCTTTCCTCACCAATTAAACTGACCGCCACGATATAACTGAACTATTGTTGAAAGTGGCGTTAAACACCATAATCTAAAGCAAAAAACCTTCTGTAAATGTTCAACCATAACATTTGAACATGTCAAAGTGTTCATTGACAATTTACTTAAGACAGCATTTAAAACTTTTGTGTTCATTTTTTTTTCGACAATTTGTGAGTGCAATAAATTATACATGCATTATAATGATTTTTCCATTGTTGTATTATTTTCTTATTGGACAATATGGTTGAAAAAAGTATATATTATGAGATAATTCAAGCAAAATCATGTGATGTCCCTCTACCATTTTTTAACAAGAAATGCCACAATTGAGTTCTAGTCAAGGCAGAATTGTAAAGGTGTTAGAATTAATTAAGTTCAGTTGTGATTGTTTTGAGTAATAGTTGATGATGAAGAAAATGTCTGTTTAGGTGGTGAAGAAATAGTTCTGTGTTTACTATTGCTAAACTTCCACTCGTAATTATTATGTTTTGAGGGCTGCCGTGGTCTTGATCGTATGGTAGTTGGATTTACAACTACGGTACCAATCACCACTAAAGTTGTGAGTTCGAATCCCGCTCAGGCGAGGTGTACTTGATGCAACATTATGTGATAAATTTTGTCAGTGACTTGCAGCAGGTCTGTGGTTTTCTCCAGGCATTCCAGTTTCCTGCATCTATAAAAACTGAATTATTGTTGAAGGTGACGTTAAACATCATAAACCTAACACTAACTAGTCTTATATTGTTAAGTATTGAATCAAATATGTTGTTTATTCACCCAAGAAACTATGAAATAATTTGTCTGAATTTGTTGTCACAAATACTAGTATACATAGAAATGCTGTTGTCACAAATACTAGTATACATTGAAATGCTGATAACTAAGGATGTCTTGCAATTTAAATTTATATAAACATAAAAAAAACCATCATATTATATACCTTCACTTTAAATTTCAGCCATTATAAATATTTCTGTGTTGTACTGCCTAGAATAGGACAATGTGAACATTGTATTTTTAACTGTAACAGTCTTGTCTTATTTCTAATATTTCATGGAAAAAAAACCCAGCCCAATTTGATTTCAGGATATACAATTTTTCTGTATGTATAATATATGTATTTTTTCCTAGTTAAAATTTATAGATCATCCATGGTATTTAAACGTCACCATATAGCTGAAATACTGCTAGAGTTGGCATTAAACACCTATCAATCCATGGTATTTGTTGTATTTCAAAATTGTCATTAATCGTAGCATACTCTTTGTTGTGTTGCTGTCATAAATGGTTGTCAAAAACTGTTGACTTGTTCTCTTTGGCCAAACCAATAAACAAGAAAAGTAATGCCTTTATGTCAGAAACGCCATGTGAACTTTTACCATCACTTGGCGTCCATTGTAGTCGTTAACTATTTCACATTTTAATATTCTTCTATAGCAAGGAAGAAGAGTTTGAAGATACCAAATGAGTAAACAGAATCTGTAAATCAAAGAACAGACAACACAATGACCATAAGTACAAGAGGATAAACAACGATCTACAAAACATACATATAAAACTAAATATCGAGTAACACGAACCTCACTAAAAACTGAACTCAGGTGCTCAGGAAGGGTAAGCCGTTCCTGCTCCACTAGTGGCACCCGTCGTGTTAATCTAGTTTCAAATCCGGTATAATACTTGGCCAGATGGAGCCACACTTTGAGAAGAGGGGCAATCTGATCTGTCACTTGCTCCCGCTTTACTGATATGTCGTGGCATAGGAGATCTGATGAAACTCCATTGAAGGTCACATGCAAGTGACCCTATGTATCATCCAATAAAAATGGTGATTACGAGACCATGAAAGTGTTACTTAACTGCTTTGCATGCTATGAGCAATCTGATTGGCTGAAAAACATTTATCATTTCATTATATATTCATGACATAATGTCTCTCACATGTCACCTGTAATGGGGTTTCCTCAAATCTCCCATGCCACAACATATCAGTAATGGGAAGCAAGCGAGTGATAAAAACATAGATATCAAATTTAGTCACAGGACGAGTTTCTGCAATAACTATCAGGTACGCCCATAATCAAAAGATTGGAAAGTCTTTGAGAGCAAGTATATATCCAAGGTCACATATTCTGTTTTAATTAGATTGAGAAGAGGAGATTCAGGTTTTTACAAAATGATTCAATTCAATTCAAAGTTTTATTTAAAGTCGATACATATAGCATACATATAACACAAGCTCTAATGAGCTTTTAAAATCGACTGATGATAATGATGATGATATTCTATTGAAAGAGGGAGCTAAAAGACAAAATATAAGTATATCTTTTGTATCTAGCTCACCTGACCCAACATATCATGCGAGTAATTGTCATCACTTTGTGTCCATCGTCTGTAAACTTTTCAATATATTTCTTACAAAATACTGGCCCAATTGGAACAAAATTTGGTATAAATTATGCTCTCTGATGTTTGGATTTAATTTTAAAAATCCACGAAACTGCATGTGTGATGGAATTGTTCCTTGGTGGGAATGTTGCTTATATAGCCATCTTTAAAAGTTTTAAGTGTTTTTGTTGTCAAATTGAAATCCACGATGGACGTCCTGCGTTAACATAGGACCTTATATATGGCAAAATGAATACATTTGTATATAGTTTTCTCAGAAACTATAAATTTGATTGAATACAAACTGTATATGAATATTCTTTGGTTAGTCCCTTTCAACAATTTTTTATGTGTCAGAATTCAGGATGGGCAACACCATTGGACAAATTTAATTGTACCCAAACTTTACATGAATAATCGTTTGATGGTCCCATGGAGAGTTTTATTTTTTGTATCCATCGAAAATCAAAGTTGTTTTAACATGTTCCTTAGTTAGCAACTGTAATGAAAGTGTGAAAAAGTATCAAGTATGAAGAGATTAGTGAGAAAATGTGATGATCTTAGTTCAAATGTAAGCAAAACACAACAATCTAAGATCCAATAAACTCCAACAAAAAAACCATGTTGTATGTATGGTACTCTTAAGAAATAGCTAAATTCATATAGAATATTGTAATTCAGTTGGTATCAAAATCCTTCAGAGAGTTTTAGTGGATTTTTCTGATAGAACTTAACTAGGGTTATTTCCCTTGGACTGAAAAGATATATCAAAATCTAATATTACCAGGTAGGCAGGTCTTGTATATTTACATATGCAAGAGCAATGATTATGGCCTGTGACTGGGGGTCATGCTCTCAGTCTGCAATGAGCAGTGCATAGTTGGTAGAATTTTCTATCTAACATTACTGTTAATATTTTTGTTTTAGTTTCTCAAAACGTTGACTTTGGTTTCTTTATTAAATCTTTAAGAATTGTTGAAAAGAATGTAAATATGAGTAGGATTGTATATAATTGAGACACCCGATTGGTCGTTCTTTGATATTATGATTCCATTTTCCTTTAGAATTTCACTGCATAATGGAACCAAATGACGCCAAAACCATCTAATTATTATATCTGACATGGCTATCATACATTGGTTTACATGTGGGTCTTTCCTCGTCGTTTGTAAGCCCATTTCCTTCATGTGGGTCTTTACTCGTCGTTTGTAAGCCCATTTCCTTCATGTGGGTCTTTCCTCGTCGTTTGTAAGCCCGTTTCCTTCATGTGGGTCTTTCCTCGTCGTTTGTAAGCCCATTTCCTTCATGTGGGTCTTTCCTCGTCGTTTGTAAGCCCATTTCCTTCATGTGGGTCTTTCCTCGTCGTTTGTAAGCCCATTTCCTTTTTCAAGAATTTTATTTCGTTGATACATATCAAACAGTTTCAATAAAAATTTAGATATCAAATTTAGTGCGCACGACGCCGCGTTTCTGGAATAACCGGCCGGTTACCTTCACAACCTAAAATATTTGAAAATCAAGTAATTTAAAAGTATTCAGTACCAAGAAAACCAACGGGCACAAGCAAGATAGCCAATAAAACAACATGTGAATAGTAAAAAAATATATATTAACTTAGTTAAATAACATAGTTAATTATAAAACGTCGATTCACAACATAATGTACACAATTAAGATGTTAATCTCTCGTGTCAACTGGTCAAACATGCATTTTCTTCCTTAAGGTATCTTCAAATTTTAATTTATGGTTGTCTTGGTTGTAAATCAGCTAGTTAAGGATTTATTATGTCAACAAGTGTGACATGCTATTGAAATATAAATCAAATAATGACCCAATGGGGGCAATACTAACATTTGACTATAATTGTTATATTTGTTATATATTTTATTTAATTTGCAAAATTGCAATAATTACCTATTACAAGTTGGTAGATTCTGTGTTTGAATACAAGTATAGTATAATGTTGTCAACTCTTTCTTGTGTCTTGTGATAAGAAATATGGATGATTTGTTGCTTACTCTAAAACGTGAGATGGTAAGTGCTATGCTTATTCATTCATATATAAGATAAATAACCTTCACTCTCTCTTGAAAATAAATTATGAAGAGAAAGTTTCAACAGAGATGGTCATCAATATCAACAAAACGAACAATCACCTCTCATCTTAACTGGACTCAAGGAACACAAAAAAGACCATGACATAATTATGACGTTTGAAATCTAGGTACTGGCTAGGGACAGATACAAAAAATGTGGCGGGGTTAAACGGGTTAATGGGACCCCTATTCTCTTGATAACTGAATGTATTTTTCTATAAATATCCATGAACCAAAATTTACCATTTCTTTCATCCAAATATGTCATGAAGATCATTAATATATAATAATAATAATAATAATAATAATAATAATAATAATAATAATAATAATGGAATCCAACTACGCCTTGTCTCGCACCCCTTCAAATAGAACATACTCGGAACATTTTAATTGGATTTTACACAGGTTTCAATATTTTTATACAAGAAAAAAACATGCTCAGATCCCATTTCCGTATTAAATAACTGTCCCAAGGTCAATAATTTAATTCATATGGTCACACCGGTCAACAATGGCCTTTTCACTACCGCCTCTGTAATATGATTAGACGTGCAGTGTAGCGTTATCTCGTTTGGATTCTTCTAAACAGGTACAGGGTATAGCTCTACGGGTCAAAGGCGTCATCTCCATTATTATAAAACCAGTGTGTCAAATTCATGTCTCCTATTATGTATCCCACTTTACTGCCCACTGTCCATTTAGTCATTAGTCATAATTCCTTAATTTAAAAAAAGAATACAATTGTATAAAATATAGTAAATCATCTGAGTATATTGTCCGTGTCTTGTAGGATTTTTATCTCTTTAACTTTAATAACAAACAGATAGATATAGTATATTGTATATTAAAGATTAACTGACGGTCGAATTATTATATATTTGTTATGATTCATTTATAATTATTTCTTAAACATCCAATATAAACAATGACAATTAACTTTATGTTCTTGTGTAATAATCCTATGTGAACAAGGCCATCCTTAATAAAATACTGGTTTGATGTACATGTACCTCGCTTAACAACTTTTTAAGTGGTTTCTTAGGTAACCATTTTTAATATACGAGAACAAATTATTTTAGGCATGTATGCAAAAAAAAAGGGATACTATTCCTGTCGCATGAAAAAACATAATATTTCCATATAATAGTGAATCGGCTACTACTAGTGAATGCCCCCCCCCCCCCCCCCCCCCCCCCGAATAAAATAGAGACTGAGGCAGTTAGTCTTAGTTTATATAATAATTATATTTTTTAGGAACTATATATAGCTATATTTCAATAGTTGTGGTTTTACTTTTTAGTGGTGATCCTTTAAGAGGTATGGATTAGCATCATAAAGAACCGATTTAACTGCGCCACTTGTATTAAGATATGTTCCAACCTAAATATTGGGCTCACACATGGTTTTCCGTCTTTCAGGTTTTTGTGTGTTTGTCTAAATTGTCAGGATTTTATTTTGTTGTCAGTTATAATTTGTTCTATGTTAGACTTACATGGTTTTTTCTTTCAATATTTTCATGCTTGTGAACTGTAAATTTCAGAGAGTTTACTTAAAGCAAATATTCTGATAGATTAATATTCAAATTTTAAATTGTCGTTTAAATTCAACAGAAATAATCGTTTACCGCGTTTTATTCTAAAATATAATTTGTCTAAATCAATATTATTGTAATTTATGTTTTCTTATTTTAATTGATTTATAATTATTGGCTTTTAGTCGAATTTCATCAATTAGTTATTTCTGGTTTAGAAGCAGACGACACTCAAGTAACGTAGAGTATAGGCGGGTTAGGATATGGTGTTTAACGCCACTTTCAACAAGATTTCAGTTATATCGTGGCTGTCAGTTTTATTGGCGGAGAAAACCACCGACCTTTCGCAAGTAACTGACCAACTTTATTACATAATGTTGTATCGAGTACACCTCGCCATGTGCGGGATTCGAACTGGCAACATTAGTAGTGATAGGCACTGATTGCATAGGCAATTGTAAATCTAACTACCATACGATCACGACCACGACGATCCCTACATTGAGTATAAGATTAGGGGAAATAATTCACTGTAATCCAATTTCTTTTCATATAAAATATCTTACGTTCCTTACTAATAAGTTAAGGATATAATGATGACGAGTAATGGGCAAAAGAAAGTGTTCCCACGAAATCCTCCTATAATTAATAACTCTGACTTTTCCTGTGTAAATCAACATTCGATGGTTTATCCCTAAACATGCCACCTGTATTACAAATCATGCTAGTACAATTGGAATGCGTATCTTTAAAAATCTGGAATATCCAATACACTAATAATTCAAAATCCATTTATTACTTTGACTTGACAAGTGGACAATGATTAAATACGAATCGTCCTTTCATTTTTATTAGAGGATATAGATATGGCGTTTTGTGTCAGTTTTCATATTTGTATTCACACACATTATTAGACTTCAAAAGTGAGAATATTCAAAAGAAAATGATAGGTTATAGGTTTAAAATCACTTAAATTTAGATAAGTACAACCTGCATATCACTGGAGGTAAGATACCGGTAGATTGTCCCCCGGGGTTAATTAGGTGCTGGAGCTCAAATGACTTCACTTTGTACAGTTATGTTTCCTCTGGGGATAGTTAGGTGCTGGAACTTAAATTACATGTACTTCACTTTGTAGTAACAATCATGTTGACAATTTAATGTGTGCCATTGGGGGTTGATATTATAATACGTTATCCCCCGGGGTTAATTAGGTGCTGGGGCTAGAATTTCTTCACTTTGTAGTGACAGTCATGTTGACTTTTGAATGTTTGCCATTAGGGGTTGATATTATAACACAAAGTCAGTATATCGCAAAAAGATCAGCTTTGAGGGGGTCTGTTGTCATTCGTAAAATCAAAGGAAGTAAACTGTATTAATTCAATTTGCAACCCCCGTGTACTAACAATAGCCTTTAAAACACATGGTGCTCTTTAAATATTTAATAACAAACAAAGGACAGTTGTTCGTGTTGTAAGTGTATTTAACTGTTGTTTAAACTTAAGGAGACGAGATAGAAATGTTAGAAAGTAGAGTTGCTTTGCGCTTCTAAAAGAATGAGACTAAATCTCACATCGCTGACACATTAAATTAACGAAGACATTTTACTTATATAACCTTTGTTGCACTACGTTCTACTCAGAGAACGGGACAACATATCTCACACTCGCAGAGGATCCCCGAGTTTCAATGCACTCTAATCTATTACAGTATGGGTGTTCTCTTTTTGTTAAAATGATCACAAGCGGCGTTTTCATCCACAATGGTCTTATTTCGAACAATTTGATATTTATCCTTGGAATACTCACATGGATGTTATATTATATTTACTTACAACAACTCTTTTGTTTCAACTAAATGACGCAATTGCAAAAACGTAACAAATGATTCCACTCTTACCAGGTGTTGCTCATTTATATGATAGTTATGATGCGATGCAATGCAGGTGGTAATGAGAAGAGTCATGTATAATCGTTTTGTTGTTCCAGTTTCCTTATTTTAATGTAGTTCCATTTTGTTTTATCCACTTTTGGAATTGCCAATTTCATGTCGAGTTCTCAGGTAAGATTCGGAAACTAATATGTAATCATGTCATGCATTTATGTGTGATTAAATATGTTGTTGATATACACTTTACATCATTCAAATATCTAAATTAAGATCAAACTTATAACTAGTATACAAGCAACATTTGTTGAAAAGTATGTCAGCTATATTGATGACGAGAACGAACACGTATACAAGTAAAAGTGCGAGGTAATGAATATGGTTTGAAATGTTTGCCTTGCAACAGGCCACCAACGACTACTCATAACAAATTGTTGCTGGCATGCAAGATGTCTTTTACGATCTAGGAGCGTGAGTTTACATGTACAAATGTAGCGCTGTATGTAAGAAATAAAAACGTATATACATTGTATCACATTCTGTGCGCATGACGCGTTTCTGGAATAATCTTCATCAGATACATTCAAAGGCAAAATATTTGAAAGCCAATTAATTTATAAGTCTTTGGGGACTGGAAGACCTATAAAAAATATCTTTCTTGATTATTTACTCTGTCCTTATAGAGTAGAGACTACTGATGAGATCGTTCACCCCAAACGCGTCCAGTCATATATACAGTATACATAAAGTGCTCTGGTTGTACGATTTTGGTACTGAGTACGAAAGTCCTACGTAATGTCTGATCTGGCATCAGTTTTGATGGCAAGTTTCTTAAGACCAGGTACGATCTTACAGTTGCATATATTCATAACGCTGTCAGCCGGTATTTTGTTGAAATGTCTACCATAAAATATATGTTCTGTTTTCATCGTGTTGGATTATAATACTTGGTGACTTAGTAATTAAACTGTAACATTAATTATTATGAAAATCTTCGGAAATATAATTATCACAACACGATTTAGTATCTGCAGTGTGTACATACGGCACTAGCAGTAACCGCCATAGACTGCTAAAGCTAGGAACGCGTCGTGCGCAATAAATTTGATATCTACGTTTTTATTAGTTATATAATAAAAAGGTAGTGCGCACGACGCGTATCTGGAATAACCATCGTCAGGTAGGCTCAAAGTCGAAAGGTTGGAAAGACAAATAATTGCAAAAGTTTTGGGAGCAAATAAACCAAAGGGCCTAAACAGGATAGCCAAAATCTTCTAAGACCACAATATAAACAAGACTGCTAAAGTATATAGCCAATACACAATTAAGTTTGCTCTTTGTAATTTAGTCTTGATAATTAAAAGGCTTTGATTGATATGGTTGTTCATTTTCGGGTCATCTGATTTTACACGGTTCTACTGGCTGAGGTCAAACACCTGTAAATATTGATGTTATCTCTGTCACCCACCTCGCGTGATGTTGTCATTCAATGGCCATCTCGCTGTATTAGGTTACTGTAATTTCTCTCTGTAATTCTCAACTTAATGTAGTTTTTGCTCGTAAATTATTTCACATGAGCTAGGTAAATATTGTGATAAATGAGACACAATTGTTCATGACCATATTCCCAGAACAGTAGGAAATACACACTGGTTTTAAGGGGGTATTTGCCTATCTTATTTACAGACCGTAATTTTGATCAACTTAAAATTATAATGCAACAATCTGTGAAATGTAATATCACGAGCAACAAAGAAATGAGGGTCGTATCAGGGTTTTCAATTTCATTTTTTTTAATGAAAAATGTTAAATGCTAGCAACCGAAATTTTGCGGTCTTACAAAAGGTGATTCACGATTTTGCTTTTAGAGACTGTATATGTTTGTTTGTTTGTTTATTTATTTGTTTGATGGTGTTTAACGCCACTTTCAACGATATTTCAGTTATATCGTGGCGGGGCAGTTTTATTGGTGGAGGAAACCGAAGGACATGGAGTAAACCACCGACATGTCGCAAGTCACTGACAAACTAGAGATTGAAATATGAAGATTGATTTCTCTCTTATCTTTTCTCTTCACTTCACTAGCTTCTTTATATATATAAATAAAGGATTTGGTCTTTTTCGACTGTTTACATGTTTTCTTTATGGAAAGTAGGTTTTTGTGGGAGCACCACATTGATAAATGTTGACCCCACTTCGCATATGAACTTTATATTTGATAAATCAAATAAATTATTATTAATGAATGAAATTAGGACCTTTTTCTGAACAACGACACCATTGACACAAAAAGAACAAATCCCTGATAAAATGAATCCAAGGATACCTTTAGAGAAAGCCTTATATAAATATATCTGTAAGAGTTCAACATTGTATCTAGTCGACGCGTCTCCCAAGAAATTAACACAAGAACTTATCGTTTATTGGGTGCAACAAAAATTTGAAAACTTATAAAATAACACCCGATTTAAACCAGACATTCATGAATGTATTTTGTAATGATGATACATTTTGTACAATGCAATAAATGATTTCAGGGAACAAATGAAATATATTTGCTTCCGTAATAACATACATGTATTTGTTTTTGTATAAATCTGTAGAATTTGTCGTATGGTGTTTACTTTAGGATTCCTTTGTAACATATGCTACGGACCACACACTAGATTAATTCGACATCGGTGTTCAAGTAATTCATTTATTAATAGAACCTGCAGCAGGAATATGCTCAATATGAATGGTAAACCGAAGAAGAAGAAAAAAACGTTTTACACAGTAAACAAGCTCAAAATGTTTTTGAAATGTCATATAGTCACGATATGGAATTCGATGAAAATATAATTATCAATAAATATGTTGTATCTACTTGACAGAATGATTTATTGAATTTATCGAACAGAACACGGAGACAAAATGGTTTAAGGACCTTTTTACCTATTTACAAAACTCTCCTCAACGTAAAGTGAAAAACAAACACCAAAGGCTAAATGACGAACACCTCTTTGTCAGAATACCACTGATAGCTTTCTCATCATTTGTCTACTTTTATGTACATAAAATTGACAGTTTTATGCATCAGTAATTGAGTAAGTATGTGTCACTGTGTAATATTCTGTCACTAGTACACATGTAAAAATAATTATTGACCCCTATAGTGGACTGATATAGATTCCCTATAATAGTTGTATTGTTTTCCTTCTATTTGCTAATAAACCGGACACGCAATATGTTATTGGTACATTGTGTTAGTTTTGCCTCATCATCTAAGTGTTTGGTATTTGGTTACACTGAAATGTTTGCATAGTCTCAGTTTTCATAATATTTGCATATTTTATCTTGCAACCGGAGTTTTAATACAATACATCCTTGTTTGGTTCAGTTTTGTGACTTCAGACGTCTTTGTTTTACAAACATTTCAAGAGCGATGACTCTGTCTCATATTCAACAAAGAAACTGACAAAAAACGAAAATGTTCGTGATTAAATTAATTTTAAAATATATATTAAACGATTTTTAATATCCGATTTAATTCCTTATATGGAAAATGGTTTGTTGATGGTCAAATAGAGGTAGAAATATATAATACACATTCCGGTTAAGACAAAAACGAATCAAACGGGCATTTACACCGCAAAAATAATGAAATTTGATGAAAAAATAAAAACAAAAACAAAAAACAATCATTGTCTCAAATTAAGCCATGCATGGTCCAGTGTGACTTTAATATCATTATATATACAGAGACAACATTCCTCATACAAATGTTTATTTCAGAACATTATGCTTTGTAATACATAATTAAGTAGATAATTATGTTTATTAGTTTCATATGACACTTTGTTGTCTAATATTATAATTTCTTGTCAAGAAATTAATTTTCTAAAGAAACAGGTGTTGGTTTCATGAAGAATTCATGGATACCGTGCCACTTTCCCTCATTATTCATAACCCACATAAAAACCGTGGTTAATATTATTTTTCTACAGATAGCTTATCTTGTTTATATTATTATTTTGACAAATGAGTTCATAGACATGGTACAGACGGTGAACATTTTAAAGTTCAAACGCAGCACGGTGTTACAGATGAATGCAAGTTAAGCTTAGGTTAAGGAAATGTTGATTATCTGAAATACAATTATAAGGCTGAAATATCAACCGAAAAACTCCAGATAAATTGAAATCCGGAATTCTATGGCAAGATGGTACTGAAAAAAAAACCTATTCTGTTCTCAACTAGATGGTACTAAAAAACAAGAATCCGGCTTCCTTCTATGTGATACGAAGCTATATTGGAGTTGGCTATACCCACTAGATTGTACTAAAGTATGGAATTCTGCTCCACACAAGACTTCACTGAACCAACTTTGTTCCATGTTTCCACTATAATAGATGATATAAAAACTGCACTCCTCTCTAGATATAGTGTCAACCTACAAGATGACACTGAACAAATTAACGGAATATATACATTTCTCTTTTTTACATTAGAATTTAAACAGCGACGATCTATATTTTGTATGAACTAGAAACGCTGTATACCGGTATTCAATCGTCTTATACTAAGCAAAATCTCAGAACATTATAACCGCATCGGTGGTACAGTGGTTAGCGTGCTCTATCTCCCCAAATGTGGTAGATCGTGTTCGATTCCGGTCGGGTCAAACAAAAGACTATACAATTGGTATTTGTTGCTTCTTCGCCAAGTATACAGCAGCAAGGAGTAAGAGCAAAGAGTGGAGCGACATGTCTTTTCGCTGACTGTAATTTCAGTGAACTGTGGCATATTAAAAATCCAACTGAGCGTGTCAATTTGGTATAGTACAAAGCAGACATCATCTCATTGAATGCAACTTGTAACTTGTTCTCGCCATGATATTGTTGAGAAAAAACTGCTCATTTGACGTTAAACAACAATCACTCGCTCATTACATTATACATACATTTTAATGAACAAGATAAAGATATTCAGTTCTAGATTACTAGATTAACACGACGGGTGTCACTGGTGGAGCAGGAACTGCTTACCATTCCGAAGCACCTGAGTTCACTCCCAGTTTTCAGTGGGGTTCGTGTTACTCGATCTTTAGTTTTTTGTATATTTTGTAGATTGTTGTTCGTCTTTTTGTACTTTTTCTTTTGGCCATTGTGTTGTCTGTTCTTCCATTTACGGATTCTGGTTACCCCTTTGGTATCTTCAAACTCTTCATACAACCACGTGTACATCCACTGTATTCCCAGTCGATCAAACAATCACAATCACCGGAGGTAGCTGTTAAAACATAAACAAAAACTATTAAGCACAACTTTCAAGGTGTCTTTAACACTTTGTGTAGCAAGTCCTTGTTATGCCAATATGTATTTCCACTTTGTGATTCTAGACTTGTATTTGTTCCGCTTGTCAATCTATATTCATGGCATAATGAACACCGGATCCATAAACAAATAAAAATAATGTCAATCCTTTGTAACTATATCCATATAAAGTACATGTACACAAAAATAAATATTATATAATATCTCTAAATCACAAATTGGTCCACTTTTATCATCTAAAGTATCTTTATTTTTAGTATTTTATCAATTTAATCCAATACAAATTCAATATGCATTTCTGGTTTTAATTAAACGAAGTACGTCAATGCATGGCTTTTTTTTTCAAGTACTTTTGGAATAAAACGAATAATTCATCAATCTAAATAACACAATTGCTTTCAATTTCCAATCAGATGTAATTGATTGTACCCAAAGAAATTAGAAATAAAACTTGATGGGTCAAGAACGGAGTTTTCTGTCCAAAGAACGATTCATTAATGTCGATAAAATTGTATTTTTGAGAAATTTATTGGTAAGTGAACACATGCCTGGCTACGGATATCACTAAACAATATAAATCGTTCTCTTTTACCAATGCACGTAACCACATCGGTGGTGTAATGGTTAGTGTGATCGCCTCGAGTGTGGTAGGTCGTGGGTCCGAGCCCCGATCGCGTCAAACCAAAAACCAAACAACGTGAAATTAGGGGGCCGGGTTAGATTCTTTCATTTTATACGAGTAAAGAAACAAGTCAACCGAAAGAGGAGCACGGTTGTTATCCATAGGAATGCCAATTGTTGAAAAACACGTCCACCATAACACATAATTTATGTTGTCAATTAAAAATTATAGTATTTTAACACAGATATTACTTGTAGTTGTGACGATAATAATTTTATAAACAATAAAGTAGTATTTAGGGTAATAAGAAGGGTGGGATTGGAACATGGATGGATATTTTGATTTCCGCAAGTAAAAGGCACGTGGTAAAAGGGCGGGAACGTAGATAAGATCCCTAAAACTATACATTAAGTCACTTGTTTATGCAAGTGATAATGGGTGAGATAATAGGCGTTAAAAGTTTTATCATTTTCATATCGTTAACCACCCTTTCATTTGCTTGTGCGTCTACAATTCTATCATAGTTTGTATATGACACGGTTTGCTTATGTCAAATCTACTTGTCCAACGACCGTCCATGTCTTGAAACTGTCTTTGAACGAGGCTGTTTTTGTTACAAATTTATTGTATTAGGAATTACAATGAATTCACACTGATAAACGAGTACACGTAGACCATTGAAACAGAAAAAGAATTTCATTCAAAACATTTTCTGTGGTATATATTCATGCAAAATAATATGAAACACATGTCCTTGGAAATGAACAAGGATTAATTTGTTTATATGTTCCCTTAGGCTGCTGAATCACGCGGGAAAACCGAATACAACCACAAATTTCTTATTATAGGTCACTTTACAACACATTTATTACCCCACATTTCACTTAGCATTAATCTTATATCCTAATCGAAATTAGGACTTCTAAATATTTCCTTTATAAAACAAAAACTTACATGAATTATTGTAATATTGCATCGAAAAATTTCACAAATTCTTGCAAGTTTCAAGATATCAAGTTTAAAAGATTACAAATCCCATCATAAAATTGAATAACAGTCTTTAAGGATACGATAAGGATTTCACAAGCTTCGTGTGGGTTCAAACATTAGTATAATGACCTATAATCACAGGCACTAGATACTATATATATCCATAACAATTCCATAGTCAATGATAAGAAAATAGAGTCTTGTGCTCTTTTTATGTTACACAAGACAGTATTTTTCTTACCATTGAAACCGCTTCGGTGGTATAATGGTTAGCGCGCTCCCTCGAGTACGGTAGATCGTGCGTTCACGTCCCGGTCGGGTCAAACCAAAGACCATAGAATTGGTATTTGTTGCTTCTCTGCTGAGAACGCAGCATTAAGGAGAAAGGGCAAGGACTGGTTGTCTCGGAATTAGGATAATATGTCAGAGTGAAGCGACATGTCTACACACGGAATGTTGTTTCAGTGAGCTAGCATTATAAAAAGCCAACTAAGCGTGTTAGTCTATCACAAAATGGACATCATTATAATCTCATCGAATCTAACTTGTTCTCGCCATGAAATATAGTTGCAAAATTGCTAATTTGGTGTTAAACAACAATCAGTGACTCACTCTCACCATTGACCGTATGATTGATTTGTATTGCTATAATGTCTAGTTCCTATGCAATAATGTAATTGTGTTATTTTATAATTAACATCCTGGTCCAGAATAAGTTTAGTAGTATGATGCAAAGTTGGAGTGACCAGAACCGTCAAATTAAAGTTTTACTGCGATTTGACGACGAGTGCCACATGTGGAGCAGAGACTGTTTACCCTTCCGGAGCACCTGAGTTCACCCCCGGTTTTAGTGGGGCTCGTGTTGCTCGATCTTTAATTTTATGTATATGTTTTGTAGATCGTTGTTTGTCCTTTTTCTTTTGGTTATTGTATTGTCTGTCAATCTTCAACTTACGGCTTCTGATTACCACTTTGATATCTTCAAACATTTTTTTAATAAATATTATTTGACATTCAATATGTATAAATGTGCTTCGGTTTGAATAAATATAATTTGACATTCATTATGTGTGCTTCGACTTGAATAAATATAATTTGACATTCATTATGTGTGCTTCGAGTTGAATAAATATAATTTGACATTCACTATGTGTGCTTCGATTTTAGTAAATAAAATTTGACATTCACTATATGTGCTGCGATTTCATCGAATAAAATAATTTTGACATTCACTGTCTATATGTGCTTCGATTTGAATAAATATAATTTGACATTCACTATATTTTTACTACGATCAATATGATTATTTAATATAGTATCGACTTTATTAATTTTTTCTTTTTCATTCTGTGTCCCCCCCCCAAAAAAAATTGGTTTTACAAATTCAGTCAAAACTGTGATGTGTGACATCGTGATACATCATCATTTTGGTGTCACATGTAATATTACATATTACTATTTTTACCTTAAATGACAGGTGACGTATCAATATTTATACAGCTTAGAAAACAAAATAAGGGTGAAATTGGTTTAAATCCCCCATTATGTCCTTCAACGGCACTATCTTGACCGTAATCAGAATTAGTTCGTATCTGGGATTGGGTTTTTATCCGTGCCACAAGATAACATTTTCATTTAGAGAAAGTTCTAAGCAACGCCAGTTTAATGCTACTATATAGGTATTTCATTATAATTTATTACTTACATACTAATGTAAACTTCATATTATTAATGGTATATAGTTCAGCATCAAACTTAGAGACCTCCATGATCATAACAGGGGGAAGGGGTGGGAGGGGTATTTATATCAAAATATTGATTGAATAATCTGATAATCGCCTCATCGTTTAATGTAAAAAAAACAAAAAACAAAAAGACATATGCTTGTTTAGACAGGAAATTTGATCAATGGTAGAAGCATTATATTTCTGACGATGCTAATTAAATAAATTGATTGGAAATTAGATTAGAAGAAGGTAATGATATTAATAATTAATTAATCTAATCCGCTTAACTCATATCTTTGATCAATTTCTAATTTTATCATCAAAGAAATCTTTGAACAAAAGAATCAATTCAGTTTTTAATTATTGTTGTTTTAAGTTTTTCCCTCGAGACATTTTGCAATTAATATCCCAGAAATTGACGTGGTACTAGCTTAATTTAAAATATATGTTCTTGTGTGAAATATTAGAAAAATTTTGCTTCTAATTTTATTTATCTTTCACCGACTTGATGAAATCAACATTGAGGACCTGTTCATTGCGTTTTTCTTAAATAAATATTGTTCTTTGAATTAAAAGAATTAAAGTAAACAGCCCAAGGAAACTACAATGAAAATATGTATAGATTTACTTAACCTGTTCAGAACAGGTGAACTGGAATGAAATAAAGAAAAAAGGGTTTAAAGTAAGAAATTAGCCTAAGTTTGTCTGTCATTAGTGATATAATTAGACTTCATTGTTAGGTCTATATCGTTTATTCCGTGAGAAATTGTATTTTTATATGTTTTAATTGTTATTGATGCACATTTTAAAGTTTATCTTGAAGATCAAGTCTTTTTGTCGAGGTTTTGTGCTAATGTTTCGGTTCGACGCCAACGATTGTCGATCAGATTTGATTGTGTCACCTAAAGTAGACCAATGAAATTATCCGTTCCAAACTTGGCCAGGTAAAAAAAAATCTCAGGTGTAAAGCAGTAGGAGCTGTACTGAATCTATCACTGAAAATTATTTATCGTAGGAATATCTAAACATTTGTGTTATTTAAATATTTAATGGATATGTGTCGGAAAGTACAATTTCTACGAAAAAAGTGAGTATATATAATATATTTATATGTATTTTTCAAATTATGAAAAATAATGTTAATAAAGTTTTATATAATTAATGTACGAATTTATCATGGATTTTGCATAATAATATAAAATAAGAATAGTTGATAATTTCTTAAATGTGTAGAAAAAGTAATATTATTATCATTATAGATTCAAGATTCAAATATTTTATTATATTTTTTTGGGGAAAAAAATAATTAATAGTAAAGTACGGCCGCACGGGAAAAACAACAAATACAAAAGATATTGTCTTTTTTTATCTGATTTATCGCTCGAGATTCCCGAATTATATTTATTACCGAAAACGATATGTCTTTCTTGTTATATATTTTTCCGTGAATCTGATTTCCAAAAGTAAACAATGAAATTTGTTGACAAATTAAAATATGAATTAAAATTAATTTAATAAAACTAACAAAGATGTTGAAAGGGGTGATATCGGAAGAGATATATAAAACAATTATACCGAGGCATGTAACTATGGATGGGGTAGACCTATTTGATATTAGTTGAACCCGAAAAGGTAAATGACCACTTTATTGAAAAGCATAAATAATTTAAACGGTCATCCTGCCAATGATAAGATCAGGGTAGCGGGTGAATTAGTCTGGCGTTGTCAGTTCATGTTACTATACCATGTATCAGATTTATATATACTGTCTTTTAACAGATAAAAACTATTAAACTGGGAGGGAAGATTGTAGGTGTTATATGGCCTTGTACAACTAGTGATTCAGGACTCGCAGATTGGTTAAAAGGGAAAAACAATTAATTTTTACAAATGATCACAACGATTTAAAAAAAAAAATGTTATGGGCAATTCAATTCTAGAATACTAAAAACCCCCAGTCTGAAACTTTAGACATTAGAATGACCCCTCCCTCTACACTATACAACATATATAAACTTTCAAAGCAAATATCACCATATAAAAGAAAAAGTTAAAATATGCTACATGTATTTATCTTTTATACAAGTAAAACTACTTTCTGTTTTGATGGAAAAGTAATTTCACGTAAAAAATTGTTTCATTCAAACAAAATGATACAGACATGCTGATAATTATCATAAACTGTTGGTCTTTTAATTACAGACTTGTTTTCCGTGGAATCGGAAATTTTTAGCCGATTTATTTAATTGGAAATCATCTATGCCGATTCAAGTACTGTACACACAAAGCAGCAATGACGGTCTTTATTTTTGTCTCTCTTCAATTAACTTTGTTCATGAAATTGATCTATTTACTCCAAGGCGAGATCATTAATTTGTTTTGTATTCTAAATCAGGAAATCCTAACAAGTATGGTGGAAATTCCGATTATCGATGCAAAATATGATAATGGTATCATGAAATAGGTCCAGTCAATATGTCGTCTGCAGCACATGAAACAAAGGCATATCAGTTTCATTTCAACATAATATGATAGATAAACTCCACTGAATGCCCCCTATTGTTGATACTTTGTGTGTCATGTTGCACAGTACAAGAATTATTTATAATTTATAATTTTGGCATAGCTTAAGATAAAACATCGGTATGTTGTTAACTGCTCTTTTATTATGCAAATGTTGTTTGTGCTGGACACATGATACATATAGTCATATACGGAATGTTAGGTTTAGCTTTGTTCTTATTTTAGAAGATTACATAACCTGGGTTTTTTCCAGAGTAACGGGATATCTCCATGATATCATGTTTTATTTGTGTCATTTAGTTCTTTAATATTATATTAGGAATAATATAACATATTATCACTGTTTTTAACAAGGGGTCGTCCAGATCATATGGTAGTTATTTGCAACTACCTATGCAATCTGTGCCTATCACCGCTAAAGTTGTGAGTTCGAATCCCGCTCATGGCGAGGTATACTCGATACAATATTATGTGATAAAGTTTGTCAGTGACTTGAGACAGGTCGGTGGTTTTCTCCGGGTATTCCGGTTTCCTCCATCAATAAAACTGACCACCATGATATAACTGAAATATTTTTGAAAGTGGCGCTAAACACCATAACCCGCTACTGTATTTAACTGGCACTTATATTACAACTGATTGTTTATTTCGGTATTATTTGATACCTAATCAGCTGGATTTCTTTTGGAATAGACTATCATTCAAGAAAGCCTCCGATACATACCATTGTACTAACTTTTGACAATTATACGTCAGTTTTAATGGTCGATATTACAAAAGCTGTAACCCAACAGGATAACAAAGTGTTAATTATCTATATATCTCTATTTAAGTTCACCAGGTGTGAAAAATAATATATGATAAATTTGTTAGAAAACTGTGGGATTCACTTCCTCGGCTTTAGATCATGTGAAATGTATGGTGTCATCGACAAAAACCACACATCTTACCCACGATCCATTATTATACAACAAAAGATGTTTTTAAATGACGAAGGACAAACATCAAAATACAAAGATTTTTAGATTATATTTTTATTTATCATACATATGGATTCTAAGAATACAAGATAAAAGAGGATGGGACTTATCTATAATTGACAGAGTAATCGTCTTAATACATTTGTACTTATAATTTCCCAAAGTATTTAAGACCGCAAACAATATACATTTTTTCCCAAGAAAGTGATAAATTAATGTTTTTCCCAAGAAAACGACATAATGTATATATGTCTGTAATCCGCTAATTAAATTTGTTGTGAAAAAAAAAGTTATTAAAATTTAATAAGGGGAACAATCATCGCCTTGGAGGGTTGAAATACACAGATCAGAAAAAAACAAATGTTTACCAACATTCAGATTTAGTTTATATTTCATGTTCCATCCCAATAGGTTGATTGATTGGTTGATTGATGATGTTTAACGCCACTTTCAACAATATTTCAGTTATATCGTGGCGACCAGTTTTATTGGTGGAGGAAACCAGAGAACCCGGAGAAAACCTAAGATGTTACATCTTACATTTTTACACTACACATTACATTTTTTCACTACACATTACATTTTTTCACTACACATTACATTTTGACACTACACATTACATTTATTCACTACACATTACATTTTTTCACTACACATTACATTTTTACACTACACATTACATTTTTTCACTACACATTACATTTTTTCACTACACATTACATTTTTTCACTACACATTACATTTTTTCACTACACATTACATTTTTACACTACACATTACATTTTTACACTACACATTACATTTTTACACTACACATTACATTTTTTCACTACACATTACATTTTTTCACTACACATTAAATTTTCTGGTTAAACGTGCGAAGTTCGTCGTAACAAATCTCCATTTATACCGAAAATAATTATATGTTACAGTCGGCTGATGAAAAGGGAAAAACCTATAAATAATGATTGTTAGGATAACATGGTATAATATATCTGTCTTTTCTTCCCATCTTTGATCACTTGAAGGTGTTGAATCCTTGAATTAATCTTACCCTGAATAATAGGTTAAATCTTACGAGAGTGTCGTTTCATTTCAAAGAGTTGTCCAAAGGCCATTTTTCAACGTCACACTTCATAAAATGCAAATTAGTTGTATAATTTAGGTGAAGTAAATTACATTAAATGTATTAAATATTCATAAACGCTTAATTCAAGATTTAATAGTCACAAAATATCTTCAAAGCTAATTTGACTGTATTGGATTATATAAAAACCAATGTAGGGCCTTTGACTAGTACAATTTCTTAGATCAACCAATATGATTACCATATATCGACAAATCTATGTACAATGAACCACACCACTATACAATGTTAGAATGAATCCAAAACGGGATATAAAAACTATTGAAAATATATGATCAAAACAATTTAAAAAAGTTCTGACACTTGTTTTGCTCTTTCAAAAACTCGTGGGTGTTTTCGTTATTTACTGCTTTTGTTTGATTGATTGATTGATTGATTGGTGTTTAACGCCAACCTTAGCAGTATTTCAGCTTATCGTGACGTGAACAAATGTTACTTTTGAATGGTATTCTCCCAATATATTATGTGTTCTAAAGTGACGGATTCTTCTGTCATTTTTATTTAAATGGTATTGCATTCGCTACCTGTTTTTGTTTAGTATTATTTTTTCTGTTGTTTGTTGCTTTGAGAGTGAATATTTAAACTCTCATTTGATTTTTTTCCCAGTATGTTTAGTCTCACACTCGTTTAAATTTTAAATATGTTTATTTTAATACTTATATATTTCATTTTTTTTTGTACAGAATGACCTTCGGGACAAGAGTGCAGCGTTGACCAATCAGATGTGGTTATTGTATATAACATTTGAGGATTTTATATGTTTATCATACCCTGGACAATCTGAAACTATATTATCAACTCGGCTGGATATAAACAATTACCTCAAGACACACAATATCACAACAAAACGGGATAAATACAAAAATCTACCGTGTGATAATTCAGATAAAGCAACCAAAGAAACGTGTGAAGTCGATTGTCAGAAACTAAATCTTCACAATGAGCATCACGAAATAAACGAGTTACAACTTAATTTTAGAGAGGTTATCAGTGCTCATCGATTTGCCAGAAAACGTCGTCTCGGTAAAGTTGTTCCGAACAATACGTCATTTGACGGTAGAATAGATAAGCTGTGTAGTGTTAAAGATTTAGTCGTTATCGACACGGCTTGTCTTGATATGCCGTATAGAAGTAGAGATAGGATGCATGAACGTAGAAAGAAGGATTTAAGATATAATGTCACATTGACAAAGGATTATGGGTTTGGGGATTCATGGAGGACCCGTCAATCTAGAGATATAAATACAAATTCTCGTATAACTGATCAATTAGTGAACCTTACTGGCCCAGAGCAAAACCCGAAGAACAAAAATCTTTTGCACAATAGAGGATGTCAGCTTGATAATCCGCAATTTAAATTAACAAATAGGTGTTTAAATCGTGAGGCGGATCACAGTGTGGGTATACAGTTGGGATTAAGTCCTCGTAATGCTTATCCTCAGGAGGAGATCCATAATAATCATTTAAATATAGCCAGTTCTAATAATAATACGACACATTTACAAAATCAAACAAACGAACAGGATCGCCGAAATAATATTCTTAACATTTCTGCTTTCAATCCAGGAGATTCAAAAAGTGCAAGATTTCGTTTAAAATTGGACCTAGCAAATCCGACGCCATTAAGAAGTCCGAGGAGATCTTATTCTAGAGAACAAGACGTCGGTGCAACAGGGAATGATCTCACTCGTTCTGTTTCGTTTGACAATGTGCTAACACCAGAATCAGAAATGCCTTCAAAGCCGCTTTCTTGTGAATCTTCGCCAGTGACAATATCCAGTGGATACGAAAGCGACTCTTTGCCTACAAACGAGGCTGACATAGACAATATATTTGTTCAGGGCAAGAAAAAGGAAAATAAAAAGCCAGTTCCGCCTGTGGAATTACCGATAGACTATTTTTCAATGTCGGACAGTCATCCTTCGCCACACGGACAAGCAATTTGTACAGGTGCAGTTGTTACTCGTAAGCCAGCGACTATTATACAAAGTGAATCGAGTGAACAATTACAACAAAGTAAATTGATTTCTAAGGAGACTAGACCACCGGTGCAGACATGTAAAGAGCAGGACAATCAAACTCCTGCTAGGGGCTTCTCCCCCGCACAAATAAACAATTACCAACTGACAAAAGTCGCGCGTTCAATGTTTGAGATTATACATGATTTGCATGCAGAAAAAGAGCAGGAAAACAAAGCAAAATCTCGGAAACCAAAGCGCCTTGTTCAATGGCGGAAAGATAGAACAGATGTGTTACGAAAACCTGCCAATAACAATGAAAATATTGCAAACACAAATGTTAGTCAACAAGAAAATTGTGAACAAAGTCGAGGAAACACACAACCTGCTCTTTTGTCATCACAAGGGAAAATATCCGTTAGATGTTTGAGGCGCCCTCTGGGGAGTGATCCGACATTTCATAACAGACAATTTCTACCTCATAGTTCGGAATTTGATAAACATATGGATGTACAAGGTGAATGTCGACAGGAGTTTGTTATTTCAAACAATGCTCAATATCCAGAATTTTCGAGACAATTCAGTGAACCCGAAATAAGACAATGTGATATGCCAACGAACAATTTTCATATGAATCATTCATTTGATTCCAGGGATATGCGACATCAAATCATGTTCAATGGTTGTGCTCCGTATGCAACCACAAAACTACCAGGATGTTCTCCATATGCCACAGCTAGATTACCCGGTTGTCAAACTCCCCGACGGGACGAAAAAGATGATCATGTCTACGAAACTATTCCAGGTGACGATTTATTGCAATATGAAGAAATTTTAAGAATGAGATTGAACGGGATGCTTCCCCATAGATACCACCCACCAGCTCTTCCCGCCAGAAATATAAATGACAGGAAAATATCCGATTCCACTAGAAAAGATTTTAATGGCAAATGTCGTATGCAACAACAAAACCTACCGTCAAATCCCTCATCGCAGCATAACCAAGAAATGAACTGTAAAATATTTTCTACCTCAATCGAACACAAACAACAACTTAAACCAAGATCCATGTCATATGACCCTTCGGATTCCTCAACAACTGTTCCGAAGGAGTTTTTCTCAAAGTGGTCGGCTGCTGACTTGTTGAACTATATTGACGGAATTCGACAACCTCCACCAAAAAGAAGAGAAAATTTTTACTTTTTGTTGGACAGTAAACAAAAAAGGGCATGTTTTTCGGAGTCGTTAGAAATTGAAAATAAAATAAAAGGCATGGGAATAAATTTGGACGAAAGTAGTCGTTCCCGTCTTGATGAAGATGGCTACACTACGATGGACAGCGAACCACTAGATATGCCACCGTTTTGTGGTGGCTTACAAAATATGCAATCCACTTATGTGTGACACTATTTAAAAAGTGCAATTTATGAATTTAGCATGAAAGTGTTCTTGCATAAACGTAAAATTTTCGTTAATAACTTAAAAACTTTATTTAGGATATAAGGTACACAATTTGATCTCAGAAGTGTTTGTTAAAGTGGATACTCTAGTGGACTATAAACGTGCTTAAAGACTGTGATCTTTGTTATTTGTTGTTCATGTGGTTGTGATATTGTAAAAGAGAGGTGTGGAATATTTAATAATTGTATATTGAATATACAAATATAAAATATGAAATGAAATAATGTCTAGTTTTATTTAAATATCATTTTGATTTCATAAACAAGTTTCAACATGTAGAAGGCTGGAGTACAACATGTACATTAAAACACAAAAGTAAAGATTCAAATGAAATTAGGTGGGTGAAAATGTTGGAGGAAGAGTCTTCTACAAAACATGTACATGTTTTTAGGTGTACTGATTATTCCTTTTAGCTTACCAATAGACCCCCTCCCCCTTATCACTATCTGAAGTCGAAGTTGACAATTTACAGTTGTAATCTTTTTTACCCACAACATATTCATATCTATAGCTTTCTGACGATACAAAACAACTATTCTTGTCATGCAGTCACTGTCCTAATTGTTGTAATCCCCCCTCTTCTCAGTCCAATTCATTACACAAGTTTTTCCATTGGGACCTACTGGAGAAAATACATTTCTACAACTAAAATTAAAATAACTACATGTATGTAACACACCATACTATAAATGTAACTGAGAAGTTCCTCCAATTATATAATTTGTATATAATTATGTAATACGAGAAGATGGTGACAGTTGGACAATTGTATTTCTTCAATTTCCCTAATAAATGTATTGTGGAAGATTAAAATTAAATGGAGATAAACCGTATGATTACAATAATTTCTCCAATTTTTAAGGTGGAACCTCGATATATTTGTTATTTGAGAAATGATTGTAATTGTACGGTTTATCTCCATCATGCATGAATATGTACCTTTAGATTGGTTTGTCTTGCTCAAACAAATATCATTAGTTTGGTTTGGCTGTAAGCTTACCTGCCCCAGACATAGGTTTGGTTGTAGCATTATCTCCTGCAGACATAGATAGCCTTTGCTGGGATTGCCTGTATGTTTATCTCCTGCAGACATATATAGCCTTTGCTGGAATTGTCCTGCAGACATACCGTAGATAGCCTTTGCTGGGATTGCCTGTAGGTTTATCTCCTACAGACATAAATAGCCTTTGCTGGAATTGTCCTGCAGACATAGATAGCCTTTGCTGGGATTGTCTGTAGGTTTATCTCCTGCAGACATAGATAGCCTTTGCTGGGATTGCCTGTAGGTTCATCTCCTGCAGACATAGATAGCATTTGCTGGGATTGCCTGTAGGTTTATTTTCCTCGGACATATATAGCCTTTGATGAGATTGCCTGTAGATTTATCTCCTGCAGACATAGATAGCCTTTGCTGGGATTGCCTGTAGGTTTATCTTCTGCAGACATAGATAGCCTTTGCTGGGATTGCCTGTAGGTTTATCTTCCTCGGACATAGATTGCATTAGCTGTTTGGCTGTAGGTTTATCTTCCTCGGACATAGATTGCATTAGCTGTTTGGCTGTAGGGTTATCTCCATTAAATATAGAACCTTTGCTGGGCATGACTGTTGGTTTATCTCCATCAGCCAGATATAGCCTTGGTTGGGTATGGCTGTATGTTTATCTTCCGATGACATAGATAGCCTTAGCTAGGTTTGGCTGTAGGTTTCTCTCCCCCAGACATAAATAGTCTTAGCTTGGTTTAGCTGTAGGATTACCTGCCCCAGACATAGATAGCTTAAGCTAGGTTTGGCTGTAGGTTTATCTCTCTCAGACATAAATAGCATTATCTGGGCTTTCTCTAGGTTTATCTCCTTCAGAGATACATAGCATTAGCTGGGATTTCTCTAGGTTTATCTCATTCAGAGATATATAGCCTCAGCTGAGTTTGGCTGTAGCTTTATCTTCCTCGGACATAGATAGCCATGTGGCATGCACATATATTTTATTATGTAGAAATAATCTAAATCGCACACATGCAAGGCACTTTGTAGTGATTAAAAAGGCAAACAAATGAAACATTCTGACTCATGAAATTTAAGCGCAGGCCACATTATTTTGATGCACCAACATAAACAAAATTAATTACAAGTACATGTGTTTACAATGATAAACCGAATTTGAGGTATTGAAAGCATTGCGAATGGAGTAGCTATATAAAATGCTGCTTTGTATATGTTCTCTCCAAACACATGAAAACTATAGCTATATTTGATATTTCTGAACATAGGTATAAGCTAATAAAACGATGATTCCAATATTTAATACTAAGACCGTCACTGGAAAAGGTGTTCATGGTCGTTAACGAATTCATTGATCACTATGGGTAATCTCAAAGACTCAGGTTGTCCCAAACATGTTTTTATTTTTTTGTGTCATCATCTTTTATTCCGAGTTATACAATTGGAATTTGCTGTTTAGCACGTTCAGCATTAAGGAGTAAGAACAAAGCCCCGAGTCCGTATAATGTTTCATAATGGAGGTAATGTTTTCATGTGGACTGTACTATTCATTATATAGAAGGAATTCCGGTATTTGTGTTGTTCGATTTTGAGTTGCTTTGATTTTAATTGTGTTTTTTGTTGGTTTAACCTGAATCGTGCTTCTAATTTCTAAGTTGCTTTAAGGTGTTAAAAAAGGGGGAGTGCATGGAGTTTGTTGTCTATTAACTATCACCATATAAAAGATTCGTGGAATATGTGATGGGAATAAAAGAAAGTCTGTACATACGAACAACGGGGTTGAACTCATTATGATCGGTAATTTGACTTTAATCAAAGGATAGGGTCCTAAATGAACCTGAAATCCTCTTAAAACATCAACCTTGCACCCTTACTTCATAATGGAAGGGCAAGCTTGCAGCTCTCAGGCACTGTTTAATCCCTAGATCTTTAATCACCAGCAGTTCTTTGCTTTTCCCACAGGACAAGAATTATGAAACCGTGAAAAAGTCACAAGGATTATTTTGAAAGTAGTTTAAAACCTCATTTAATTAGAAATACGCGTATAATCTCTAACCGTTTTGTGACTTTGTTCTACAGTGGATAAAACATTATCACGTGTACAAACTTAAGTACAGCTTAACGTTGATGAATTGCATATTGCAAGTAAAACCAAAATCACAGGAAAATGCGGTTCATTTTTTGGGGTTATTTATACTTGAACTAATATATTGACGTAAAATTCAGTGTTATTTTGTGGTCAAAATGTAAACCACCTTTGGATTTTCTCCCACTTCATGTACACGTAGATCCTTCTTGCGATTTAAATATAGATAACTACCACAAAATCCTGTTTAATGGTATATACATGGCTGATTATAAAAATAAAATCAAATATGGCAGCTCTACGTTTTAATAAATATAATGTTAATGTTAGAGAAAACCGAAAGGGACAATCGAGAATTGACAACCCAGAGAAACAAGCAATACTGGACACAAGACACAGAACAAAGCCAAAAAATGCACAACATAGAAGGGGCAATCAAGAATGAACAATTCCGAGACACGAGCAACAATGGACACAAGACACAAAACAAAGACAAAAAACAAAACAAAACACAAGATAGAAGGGGCAATCAAGATTTAACAATTCAGAGAAACAGGCAACATTAGCATAAAACACTGAACAAAGACAAACAAAGCAAAAACACAACACAGGAAACTAAAAAGATAAAGTATACGTTTTAGGACGTGTCAGGATGGGTTAGATAGAGGGGGTAGTGTTATGGTGTTAAACGCTACTTTGAACAATATTTCAACTATATCGCGTCGGTCAGTTTTATTGGTGGAGGAAACCGGGGTGCGGAAAAAACCATCAACCTACAGAAGTCACTCTCAAACTTTATCACATAATGTTACATCGAGTACACCTCACCATGAGCTTCACGAACAACTGATCTGGAAAATAACCATGTGTCGGGATGGTTTATGTAGAAGTACATGTATAACAACATGACATTAGAAAAATATTGTGGATTAGTGGTTATATAAATGTTAAAGCGACAACACCATACCTGATCTAGCACCGCATTTGTGGTCAGCAAGAAGTACTTCTTTTGAATTAACATATAACCTACTTAAACTAGGAGATCTAAGGTTGAAATAAAAAGACCATTCTAAAAACCTAACATTGACATGTTGTCCTTGTGGGGGGGGGGGTTGACAGAGATAACATTATAACACACGAATCTGAAATCTCGCTGAAAATTTCAGTTGTAACGTAAAGGCACATTCCATGCCAAGATATTTACTGAAGGCAAAGAAAGAACAATCAGATTTGTTTTCCAGATACTCTTTTTACTCGTTAAAATGATAACATCATTTCATAAAACACATCATGACAGCAAAATTGTGTAACAGGATGTGAACATCAATTAGCCTCATATTAAACGATGTTGTGTTTTTTTCTGCAAAAAAAAAAAAAAAACATAAAAAAAACTCCAACATGGTTAAAATGGTAGAGCATCAATATTGCATTGTAATATGGAAAATAAGGAAGATGAATCGAGTCCGAAGTGATATGGATAGTCAACATGACAATGTTACTATAGGAAATACAGAGCACAATAACTGACATCAGAAAGTCAATTTAGTGTTCCGACTTTGGCATACACAGACATGTAGCATTGTCCTCGGTGAAATACCCAAAACTTCCACGCCGTTCAATATCGACTGATTGTGGAGGGTCGTTGGTGACAATCCAGAGACACAAGCAACATTGGGTACAAGACACAAACAAAACAAAACATAACACAGAAGGGACAATCAAGAATGGATAACCAGAGACACAAGCAACATTGGACAGAAGACACGGGTAAACAAAATAAAAAAAAAACAAAAAACAAAAAAAACACAGAAAACTAAAAAGATTAAGTATACGTTTTAGGACGAAGAATATATTGTACAATTATTAATGCTCAAGATGGTTGTTTGCAAACATCGAAAGAAACGCAGTTTTTATGCTACTGTGAAAGTGAGTAAATTATAAATTTGAAGATACATGTAGGTGTTTTTTTAAACAAATTTCACACCAAAATCTTTTCCCACGATAGAGTTTTACAAAAGGATTATTAAACAATCAAAACTTTCTATGTTTACTAATTATCCTTTAATCTTATTTTTGTGAAAAGCTCAAAGAGTTGCAATATGTCATAATTCAGTATACTGTGTCTAAAACTTAGAGATTTAAAGACGCCTATCCGATTAGGAACCCCTTGCTAATAAGTCGTTGTTTAATCCCCCCTCTAATCCAATTCTAAATTTGAGGATAACTTGTTACCGAAGCTTATTATTTTGTCAAGTATGTATTTATTTTAAAGTTGTTATAAACTACTAAGGAAAACAAATATAAAGCAATAACACAGCTGTTCCTTAACCTCAGTTTCAGGTGGATTTTTGTTAGCTGTTCTATCAGGTGGATTTTTTAATGTCCACTTACATCCACATACTTTCTTTTCTAATTAAGCATGTTGTTTTTATTTGGGCTCATTCTTTCCATAATATAAAAAAACCAGAAGCAGTGGATATTCTTTTAAAGCACATGCAAAACTTTTCTTAAAACTTCAAGCGAATATTTCAATCAGATTGCTGTAAAATTAAATAAATAATGCATCTCGTATGAAATTTATTGGAAGATTTTTGTCTTAAGGGAAGCAGGAGCTGTTTGTGCTTCACCAACGCCTCGGTTCACCTCCTGGTTTTTTTTGGTGGTGGGGTCCGTTTTGCTGATCTTTCTTAGTTTTCTATGCTGTGTTGCGTTTTTTTGTTTTGTTGGTCTTCGTTGTGTTGTGTGTTGTGCCCAAAGTTATCGGATTAGCCATTTTTGATTTCCCCTTCGATATTCTCTGGCGCGTTTATTTGACATTTTCTGAAATACCTTGATAAAATGCATTTTTTTCTGTGTGGAATATTAATAATAATAACTAATGAATCAGATGTCATCAATACAATATACGTTGGTGACTTTATAAACAAGTTTTTTTTGGTACTGTATGAGTATTTCTATTGTAATACAAACAAATAAATAAACAAACAAACAATGTATAAAGAGGATTGAAGTTTTTATTCTTTTAACATAAATTAAACCAAAAACAAAAAGATGTAATATTATGTCAAATTACATTCAATGTTTCACACGAATGTATACAAATACATAATCACCCAGCTGACTAAATCAAAAAACGTAACACAATATAAAACGAGTGGGCTGTGTTACGGGTACCTGTATGATAATTACGTTTCATTGTTTACATGATTAATAATTTAAATCTAGTTCAAGATGTTATATTTAATACGTAAATTAGTCAGCTAAAATTGTTTCACATACTGTTTGATTTTTGGATTATATGTAATGTGCTTGAAGGTTCTATCAGCTTAACGAGGTTTTCGTGTAGATTTTTTTTTATTAATATTTAAAGAAAATATAATATTGTTTGATTTAGCGCAGGAATTTTTGAGTAATATGTATCACGATCTAGATACACATTCCAATGAAATGCTAACATACATACGAACACAGTAACACCACGCAATTGTCATTTTATTTGGTTATTTCGAAATATTTTTTAGTGTCCGAGACAAAACACACAACCTCTATTAGTGATGAAAACCGGACATTCTCATTGTTTTCAAGATTTGATAACAACGTTATATATCAGTTTTCAGACAGAACTGGCACCAGTATTTTACATAAACTCTGGCGAATGATCAACATAGCTTTTGTATCTGCAAGAGTTGTATCAATACCAGTAGCGGTCACACAAAATACTAAACCAGGTCGAATACCAGTACCGGTCACAGCATACTGAAACAGGTCCACTACAACAACTTTCACCCTTCTTTTTATAGTTTAAAAACACTATCATATACAGCAGAATTTCATTATTTCCAATTCAGATAAGTCATATCAAATGACAACCCGAGATAAACATGGTTAACGTTAATATAACACAAGATAGGCCAACTCGAATAGTCGACTAATTCGAGATAAAATATTTGGTCCTATCGAGTACTGATTTCGGAACATGGTTCGACTAAGCATGATTTTAACCCAATTGGACTATGGTTAACCAAAACAGGGCGGCCAATAAATATAAGTTCCAGTCAAACACAGTTTATATCAATGGTTCTAAGACCAAAACTTGATGGTCTATAATAATTCTAAATTCGATGTTTGCTTTTTTACTAACATTCCTCAACAATATTTCTAAAAGCATCCCACATTTATCTTGTCGCATTGCATGAGTTACTTTATATAGCATATTGTGTAGTTTTAACGAAGATCGTATTTCTCTTCAGCAATTGTCAAGCTACTTAAACATCTTGTTACATACAGGAACATTCTTTCTCGTACTTCGTGGAGATAGAAGACTCATCCATCCAAACAAAAACTACTTTAAACTCAATTGTTAAGAAAAAGGATTAAATTTTGCAATGATTCCGAGATAATTTTTATCTCCGTCATGGTTGCGGTGTTACAAATGACCCTGGGATTTTCAAATTTCTAAAAAAAAATTGTTACAAAGCTATCGGTTGCCATCTTAAGCTTATGTTTGTCTAACCTGTTCAATAAATAGTTTGACAGAACAAAGAATACTCGTGACCCATCCATGCAAATCTTCCCTCTATTGGTTAACAAGATACCAAAATTAAACAATTTGTATTATAATATAGCCCCCAAGGAACTAGTAGCTTTCTTCATTAAAGGTTTAAGTAAGTAATCAAACTTGTCCATCTATATACCTTGAGATGGGGTTATAGGTTAAATAAGATTAAACATACCAAGATAAGTCATTTGAAAATATTTTGATAAAGTGGTTTATATAATATGAAAAGAAAGATCAAATCTTACATATAAAGATTTACCTAGATAACATAAATAGATCACTACAATACACATGTATATTAATTTTCATAATGGATCATACAGACCAAAGCTTTCTTGTACATGTCTATCTCATATGTAAACACATGCCAGACCATGTAACAACATAAACTACATGACTTCAAATTGTATAATCTTCCTGATGGTCTTTGTAAATCTATGATGGATATTTTGGGCTTTTTAAGGATAACTTTGTACAATAAGAAAATGTCCTTAGACTTTAAACTGTAAGTATTTCAGGGCTAAGACTATGGAGTTTAACACCATTTTCAACAATATTTCAGTTATATGGTGGCCATCAGGAAACCACTGACCTGCCACAAGTCACTGACAAAATTTATCACATGATGCAAGTCTTCCAGGGTTTAGGTCTGACAAAAATATTTATAGAAAACAAAGGCTTTACAAATTTAAGAGTTTAACCCCAGCTTTCCTTTCTTTCTATTTACCCCAGGCTTTCATTTCTTTTTAAATTGAAACCTAATTTCACATCTACCAAGTAATATTTTTGTCATGACATGTTCCCTCTTTTCAAGACTTCAGCTAATACCAATGGTAAAACTAAACTGAGGATGTTGGGGCAGTCAGGTCCCCTCAGACAATTTCATAAATTTTCTTTGTTTTGTGTTTTACATACTTCATACCTGTCAGTTTATTAATTCTTATGTTGTATTGTTTTTACTTGAGTATGTACTTTACAAATAGAGAGGGATTATATCATAAGCTGACACAAAGGTCAACACAGTACTGGATTACACTTGTCGTCTGCTTGTCAATGTCCATATTAATGGACTTTAACCTTAAAAAAACTATTTATGAAAATTTATACCCAGTATTTCTTTTTTTTTTCTCTCAACATTTTCTACTGCAAAGAGGAATAACATTGGTATGGCAAAGAAGCATTTCTTAGATAATTTAGATCATTGATGACAAAAAAGTATCCTTACCCAATTTTCTCCCTTATGGTTTATAATAAAAAAAATCCAGCTGTTAAAATGGCAATTAGTGAGTCATTAGTCCATCATCATTGTAAAAAAAAAGATTCACCCTCTCCTTATTAGGAATTACATTTGGATCTTTAAAGCAAAATGCTCAGTTACTAACAGATAGCTTGACCACTAACAAAAACATTAGGGATCTTTCAATTTCCTAATAGGAATAGTATAATACATTTTAATTTTATTATTTGAATCAGAACTTGAGCTAAATTCCAAAATTCCAAACAGCAAAATTACCAATTCATATACAACAAGATATGATTATAATCTAACGATTATGAAGTCTCCCAAACCGGCCACTGACAACAGGTTAAACAAATAAATTAAAAAGCTACCTTTGAAATCAAACAATGTTGAATTTTTGCGGTATTGTGGTGGCCATTTTGAAAATGGAGACCGGTAGAAATTTGTCGATGTCGGGAATCAATTCAGGACGTTGAAATCGAACAATGTTGAATTTGTGCGGTATTGTGGTGGCCATTTTGAAAATGGCGACTGGTAGAAATTTTTCGATGTCAGGAATCAATTCGGGACATCATAATCTATTCACATATGAAATATCGTTGAAATCGGACAATGTTGAATTTATGCGGTATTGTGGTGGCCATTTTGAAAATGGCAACCGGTAGAAATTTTCCAATGTCGCGAATCAATTCGGGACATCATTATCTACCCACATATCAAATTTTGATGATATCGGACAATGCTGAATTTTTACCGCCCATATTTTATGCCGTGTTTTGGCAGCCATTTTGAAAATGGCAGACATCTCGAAAATTTTGAAAACGCAGAATTGCTCCTCTAATGGTGGCCTATCACTATGTCAAATTTTATGTCTCTATCATTATCCATGTAGAAGTTATCAACATTAATGTACGAAATTTCAACTTTCCCATAGGATTCTATAGTAACCCCCACCCCCTTTGAACCCCTTAAAATATGACTTTGACCGCCTTTACCACAAAGCTGAAAACTTTAGGACCAACTAGAAACATATATCTATAACTCCACCAAATTTCATGAAATTCTGTCCAGTAGTTCCTGAGATCTGCCGTGGACAAGTTCATGTGCCAAAGAAAGAAAGGAGAATAAAGAGAAGAAAGAGAATAATAATAATAATAATAATAATAAGAAACGGAGCAAAAACAATAAGTCTCCCAAACTTTGTTTGGGAGACTTAATAACATATACTTAAATATAAGATCATCACGTTTATCTGTTTAACCGGAGCGATTCTGTTACAGCAACTCTCTGGTTAGTAGATTGATGAACAGTAAACCAAACCTTTATTCATTCTTATTTTAGAACTGACAATTGTGTCCAGTCAATAAGATTCAGTTAGAAAGTTCATTACTGACGCAATAAGTGAATAATAATTTCAATTCCCTATCATAAGAAAAGTTTGAAGATACCAAAGGGGCGACCAAAAGCAATAAATCGAAGAAGGACAGACAACATAATATCTAAAAGAAAAAACAATGATCTACAAAACATTACACAGAAAACTAAAGATCCAGCAACACAAACCCTGCCAAATATCGGGGGTGAACTCCAGTCCTCAGAAAGGGTTAGCAGTTCCTGCTCCACATGTGACACCTGTCATGTTAAACAACATGAACATAACCTAAACCACCTTTCTATGGCAGTCATTTCTATGTCAAGAAGTTCAGCTTTGCACTAGAGAAGAGGACCGTGTAGTGGTTGGTTATATTGTAAAACCATTACTGTTTAACTTTTTATTTCTCTTTCCTACTTTTTTTGTGGTGATAAATGTACACTTATCTATTTAGTCAAAATCTTGTTCCTTATTTACAAATTAAATAAACATTTAACACATACATTTGGACTTTTATCCATAATCTAAATTTAGAACACCACAAAACTGCTGTAGGCATCTCTAGTTTTTATATCACAGTTAGAATCATTTTAAATACATTTTTTTAAGACATCATTATTTCTCTTCTCAGTCTCGCATCTGTCAGAATAGTCTCTTCTACCAGATTGTCTTCTGCTATCACAGTAACGTTACCATGGCAACTAACAGTGCTACCATCTTGTATAATCTGTTCGTCATTATCATCATCATCTTCTATCTGACACAACAGGTTGTCATTTTCATATGTCGGGAAGAAATATCTGTGAAAAGAAAAGAAGAAATGACAGCTCAATGTTTATAATTCAAATTGGTTATAAATGAATTTTAAGCTTAAAGGTAAGGACGATAATTAAAGGGGAACCGCCGCACCTAATCTAGAAGTACATGTAGTGATATTGTCGTGTTGAAGTGGACACAACAATACCAGAGATAATCTTGTGGTTTGATTGGAAAATGTAAAAATAACAAACAAGATCTACAAATGGTAGGTATTGTGGTTCAATTGTTAAAATTAAAATATTCAAAGTGCTTCATGAACAACTGATCTGGAAAATAACCAAGTGCCAGGACGGTTTGGGCAGAAAGTATAACAATTCACAAACATGACATTAGAAAACTTTTGTGGATTAATGATTATATAAATGTTAAGGCGACAACACCAATGTGACCATACCTGATCTAGCACCGAATGTGTGGTCAGCAAGAAGTACTTTGTTTTGAATTAACCTATAAACTTCTTAAACGAGTAGATATAAGGTTGAAAAAAAAAAGACTATTTTAAAATGTGGTCGTTTATTTAAAGGGTGGCCTGTCGGATTAGCACAATTTTGAAAGGAGTACCCAATGACCATATTAGCCGAAATTTGTTTGAATTTTGATCTAATTCATTTATTTTTGGGGAAAATTTGATAATGGAATTGTGGAATGCTTGCAAAAATTTTCTTCAAGTTATTCAGAAGAATGACTATGAATGAAATACATGTGAAGACTCTATCCTATATATATTTAAGGTTCCTGGATAAGACCAAATATGAAAACTATATTCTGTGATATCTGATAAAAGACATTAAATTCAGCAAAATAATCACATCGTAAACCAGGTTAAATTTCAGACTGGCATTCAAAGCATAAAAAACCAATGCTAAAATAAATATTGAATATGTACATATATAACATCTACAAACAGAGAGACAGACTCAAATGGTTGACTCTTCAATGGCAATAATGACATGGTCAGTAATTTCAAGCAATCTGATTAAATACAATTTTATTCAGGTTCCCATGGACGACGACAAGAGTGCAAGAAGAAACCATGGCCATTAACTCCGAACTCAGAAGAATAAGAAATACACGTATTACACTTTGTCCTCCATTTAGGCCCCCTCTTTCTTCTTCAGTAACTAAAAAATGTCTTAAATTTGTGGATTAATTTAATGACAACTTAACACAGGCTTGACAGTTTAATAGTTTAACTAGACAGTATTTCATCTTCTTAAAACAGTCTTAAACATTTAAGTCTGTGTTTGTCCACTCTTGCAAGGGCCCGGGTGGCTCAATGAGTTAGGTATTTGGATTACCTAATAACTGTGGGTTCGCGCCCGGCTTTGTAAATTACAAAAAGGGTGTACTCGAATCGCAGCCGCAAGTGATAAAGTTTACCAGTTGCTTGTCCATGGTCGGTGGTTCTCTCCGGGTACTCTGGCTTCTTCCACCACTAAAACTGGTCGCCATGATATAGCTGAAATATTGCTGAAAGTGGCGTTAAACACCAAAAATCTATCAATCCGATCTTGTCCCCTCAGATGTTTTTTCTATTACTTACTGTGTTACTTCATCTCCTACCACCAAATACTATGTTAATTTCATGTTTTCTTTCAAGAGCAGGTACAGGATAATAGGAGGGTAACCATTTTGGGAAACCAGAATTGACCATTTTATTTATCGGAATTTTGGGAAGCTGAATATCCTTCAGGATAAATTAACTGAAAGCATATTTTGCAGGAATAAAGATGCTGACTTAATTGCTTATATGCTGAATGCACAGCATGTGTGTGTTTGTGTGTGTGAAAGAGAGAAAGAGGTGTTGCACATTGCTTCTGATTGACTGATACATATTTAGTCATTTGAACAGTATTTCTTAGTTAAATAAACATTTGGACTTGTATTTCAAAAACTAATTTAAAAACATTTCATCCAAACTACCCATCGTGGCAATACTTTTCACCAGATCCATACAAAATGAAGAATTTCTGTGAAGGACCTCTTATACATAAATGAGGAATATTTGGGTCCTCACAGATATTATTTGTACCAAGTAACAAATCATTTGGACTTGTAGTTTCAGAGGAGAAGATTTTTGAAGTTTCATCAAATCAGAAACAATACCTGTTCATGACGGCTATATATTTTGCTAGATCAAGACGAAATAAGGATTTTTTGTAGAGGACAGTACAAACATTATTTGTACCAACTGACAAATCATTTAGATTTTCAGTTTCAAATCAGAAGAATTTGAAAGTTCAGCCAATCAGAAACAAGATTTGCACATGGCAACCATGTTTTTATCAGATCAATACGAAATGCGGACAGTTTGTAGAGGACCTCAAAACATCATTCATGCATTTTGTTCCAACTGTCCAGTAGCTTCAAAGGAGATGATTACAATATGATATGTCAAGGATAACGATAGTGGACAATAAAAAACACAGATGCAAAGTAACGGCAATAGCTCATATGATCCTTTGAGTCTGGACTGAGGTGAGCTAAAAATGAATTTTCAGACAAATAAAAATAGACTCGTCTACATTTTGAAAATATCTCTTTATTACTCCTTGTAAAATGTTTAAATGAAATCAACCAACAAAATCTTACTACATAAAACTAAGATGAATGCATTTAGTACCCGGTTATCAATTTTAAATCAAATGTATTACTGACAATAAAAGATCAAAATATTAATATCTCAGGTGCTCATAGTATACTCTTAATAAAGGAAACTAATTTCCCCACTTATGCTTGATCTAACATGATTTAATAAACAAAATGTATACTTTACAGTTAACATTGAGTTACTATGACAATTACTCTACGCAATAAAACGTTATTGATTTGAAAAATGCATCAATTTAAATAATTATCAGATTTTGTGGTTTGCCCAAATATGTGTCACCCATCATCAAGTTAAAAGATTCTTTGTTATATCAAAAACCCGAAGCTATTTGATATATTAAAATATTTGTAGCATATATTGAATTTAGCTGCTGTTTATGGTGTACCCGTCACTAGTAGTATTGATATGGTGTCGTGTCTCGGAGTCTTTAGGTGCTAATTACCTTGGGGTAGATGGTGTTGTGATAGTCTTGTTTTTTAATACTAGTAAAATGTAGGAACTACACTCACGGGTCAAAAGTATTTCCTCACTAAGATATTTCCCTATATATTTCATATAAAACCACTTATTTTCATAACATTCTCATGAAGTCATTCCTTAGCCAATTTTCATGAAATTTTCACCTTTAATAGTAGAATTATTTAGAGTTTATCTTAATATCTTCATGTAATTTTTCCGAACTTTTATTTACAAGCATTTATGATTTAAACACAAATGTAAATTCTTGACATCACAATTTTATATGATTATATAGTAAGTTTTGGTGAAAAAATTAAACTTTGTTTTTAAATCAATTCTTAAGGGAAAGTAGAAATAAGTTATTTGAAAATTATACGAAGAAGAAACTATATTTATTTCTGCATTTAATGCTGAAAATTTCATGAAAATCAGATAAGGAATGACTTCAAGAGAATGTTTTGAAAATAAGTGGTTTTATATGAAATATATAGGGAAATATCTTAGTGAGGAAATACTTTTGACCCGTGAGTGTAGACTTGATCCTGACTCAGTCATAGCAAAATATATTCAGAATTTAATACAAAATATTTTTTTATTTCCTTCTTTTGCTATGCCTAAGGCAAAGCAAATAGTTGTGTAGTTATGGCTTACAAAGAATGGTGCTTGTGATGAGGTGTACACTGTGGAACTATATGTAATAAAGTTTGTAATCATCCATTGATTATTCTTATACAGTTCAAGAATGTAGGGTGAGAGAAAAAATATTTATTTTCCCAAAATGGCCTGTGATGGAAGTCATACTTGGAAGTCTGATCAACATAAATAAATTAATATTCTGTAAAGGATCATTCAATGATTATTCTTGTTTTGGTACAATCAAGTTTTCTAGTTTCTGAGAAAAATTTAACTTTTTCCTATAGGGGTATAATGTTAAAACTCTGTCCTTCTGTGGTGGACATCTTGAATTTTTGATCCACACAAAAGAGAATGCAAGTTTTGTAAAGGAGCACCCAATGATAATTCACATGAAGTCTGGATTCAATCAAGTTTGAAGTTCCTGAGAAAATAATTTAATTCATTTTCCCAGAGGGTTCTATGTTACAACTTTATCCTGCAGTGGTGGCCATCTTGGATTCCAGATCAACAAATATAATGCCAACTTTATACATGGTCATGTACGGAACCTACATAATGCAACATTAGCATCACATACATGTATGTGGCTTCTGAGAAGAAGAAATTTTAATTCAAGCCATTTCAATATGCATAATTGGCCTATAAACCATGTCGAATTTTAAAATGGAGCCAAAATCATATAAATTTGTTTCAGGCCACCATTCGTCGAAAGATTGAAATGTGAAAAGTTTATAGATGACTCACAATCATGGTCATCTATTATTCCCAACTCTGACTTTGTACCAGTAATATCCTGATATTCCATTATGTCCATCCATATAAAGAGGGACAAACAGTTTACATGTCTAAGACATTCATTTTGACATAACTCGGGTGACGATATTAACAACTAATTGATCTAAGATATAATAAATACATATAGACTGAATTTCTTTCATAAACAAATGATAATTTTCTTCATAAGGGTCAATCCTTGACTAAACATCAATTTACTTAAATTTGTCATAGAATTAAATTACAGAGAAATCAATTTCTGAAATCTTAAGAAACAAACATTAAGGGATCAAACCCATGTGGTTCTTCTTCACTCTAATATTTGTTTCCTACCATAGAACATCAGTAAATATGTACGGTACATAGCTAATAACAAACAGATTAACATAGACTTAAGTTTCATTTTCTCCCACCCTACGCTACAATTTACCCCAATAGGATTCTAATTTGTCAGGTAAGCAATAAATATTTGAAATGTACAGATCTCTCATTGTATTAAACTACCTTTCTAAATATATACTGACTTCAAAGGCATCTATCTCTAAAAGGTGAAGAAAAAAAAAAATACTAGGTCATCTTATTTATCTAAAACCTACCCAAGTCTTAACGAAAATTAAATGTCTGGATTTATGAAGACTGTGATCTTTATATTTAAATATGAGTTGAAGATCAAAAGTTGGGATTTTTGTTGATATGCAAATTAGTTTTTAAGGAGAAAAACGTTTACAAACAGGGGCTGTATTATAAAGAATGGCAAGCTTGATACATAATTACGACAAGTCCTGACCCTCGATTCAATCACAAAATCAGCTCTCTAGTTACTTTTCAACGATGTCTTTCTGCTTGTCCTCGTATTGAAAAGATCATGTCAACCTATGAAGTCACTCAGTATGAAATCTGAACCTCACATTAATTTTATTTCGTTGATATTGGAGTTTGGTTGTAAATTAAGATTTTATAGGCTGTAATTTTAACATCAATAGATCAAGTTTAGATAACACGGTGAGAATATCCATTGCACCTATGACGATAAGGTTTTCAATGGTAACAAAGGAGAAAGACCTCCAATCATTAAAATTATATACACTTCAGCACACTCTTGTATTGAAATTATATTTCCTTCTAAAAAAAGAACTGAACAAAAGCTATCGCCCAGATTCATACTACCAATAATATAACAATATAATAGTGAAGTAATAATATATTTCAACAGGGGGTCCTCATAATCATGATGCTATGGTAGTTGGATTTACAACTACCTATGCAATCAGTGCCTATCACCACTAAAGTTGTCAAGTCGAATTCCGCTCATGGCAAGGTGTACTGGATACAACATTATGTGATAAAGTTTGTCAGTGACTTCCAACAAGTCAGTGGTTTTCTTCGGGTACTCCGGTTTCCTCCACTGACCACCACTGAAATGATTGTTGAAAGTGGCATTAAATGCCATAACCCTACCCCTACATTTCAACAGTACTAGCAGGTACAATAAGTAACATTGTCTACCACATCTATCTATAAAGTCAAGAACAACTATAGCTTATTAGCTTACAGAATCTCATGTAGCATGAAGAAGAACAATATAACCATCATTTAATTTAAATCCTCATTTTCACCTGAATTTCAGTTGAATATTCTTTTTTTGTTCTTATACATCAATACCCATAGTCCTTTAATGCAGAGATCTACCAGAAGGTTTATATGGTAGAGAAAACTGGGGTAAAGTAGGAAAACTTTCTGACTTTCGGTAATTCACTAACAAATGGTATTACAAAGGTTATACAAGGGTTTTGAGTACACCTTGTCACATGTGGAAGCTTAAGAATAATTCAAACATTAGCAATGATAGGCACAGCCACTGGTTGCACAAGTCAAAAATCCAATATACATATTATTATGGCCATGGAACCCTCCCCCCCTCTCACCAAAATTAAATTAAGAAAAAAGAAAAAAGTTATGAAGTCGCTAATCAGAAATGCCAAAGCTTAATATGCCATTTAATTTTGATTATATACCTTTTTCAAATACTTTATATAGTCATACTGTAGCCTTAATGTTAGTCAACTGCATAACATTAAAAATCCGCTCAAAAGCAGAATTTATGAGCAAATCGCAAAATATTTGACAGTAGATAATTCTGTTGTGCACAACAGTAATGCAAATGATATGTGCGTGACCCAAGATTTGAGCTCTTTCGGTGAGATTGTGTAACGGGTGTGTTCGATTTGTGTTTAAATTATCTCCCTTTTGGAAACCTAGCTGTCAAAAGTAGACATTTATTTTTATGTTGATATGTTTTATTGATATATTTTGTAATGATAAGGCTATTTGTAATATATTTATCATATTTAAACATTGACAACCTTCTCCAAATAAAATTTGTTAAGAAATTTGCAGAATTAAAATAATAACCATAACATTGTCAAGGTCACAAATGTTTTATATCATGTTTAATGTTTACATTTTCAACTCGTTCAAGGAACCATTGGCTATTAACAGTATGGCCAACTTAGTATAACTTTGATGTTTGAAATATAAAAAGGTATAACTTCTGATCCTGTGTCTGTCTGTCTGTGAGCTTTTTGCTTGGCAACCACCAAGCAAGACATATCCAAACACGCTCTTGTTACAGAAAGTGATTGAATTAGTCGACGATGGATACAAAATGAGATTTAGACATATCCAGGTTTGTTCCTCTGGGATTTGAGCTTATGGCAATAGGAATTAAGGCTAATAAGTTTTCAATACTTTATATAGTCAACAAAAGGCATGATAAAACAACATAAAAATCAACAATTTTAAAGGCTTCAAATAAATACTGCACAAAAAAATAGATGCAAGAACGGCTGTAAAATACCAATATCAAAAATAACCTAGGTAGCACTGAGGTTTGAATGTAAAAATTCAACCCAGAAAAACATGATGTGGTGAGCAGCTAACAAAAAGTTTATACTTTAAAGCATTCTAGGGTTAAAGCTAATCACAATTTAAAGCAGAAAATTAACAAAATTTAGTCTCCCATTTTAAGCTATCCCAAAAACAAATAGATTGAGTACTACTCCTATAGAAGCAGGATCAAAAGTTACTAAGTAGGTCATACTATTAATAGCCAATGGTTTCTTAAGCAAGTTGAAAATGTAAATATTAAACATTATATAAAACTTTCGTCGCCTTGACAATGGTATGGTTATTATCTTAATTCTGCAAATTTCTTAACAAATTTTATTTGAAGAAGGTTATCAATGTTTAAATACGATAAATATATTACAAATAGCCTTATCATTACAAAATATATCAATAAAACATCCAAGTTTCAAAAAGGGAGATAATTAAAATGCAAATCGAACACACCCGTTTATCTTTTCTTGATCGGCAATCATCGGAACAAAACAACAGAAAGTTAATTAGTCTCCACAATAATGGCGAGGACGAAAAACATGCACACGGATTTGCAGATTTCTAGTTGTTGGGAACATATTTCGACTTGAAACATGCATGAATAGCTTAGTAAAGATACCACCGTATTCCAAATGAATTTTCAGGGGAAAATTGTCTTCACCCAAAACTGGTGTAATATTACTTTAAGATAATACTCCAAATCAATGAAAACACCATTTCCTGCAAAATCAAGGGGCATAACTCTGGAATAATATTAGTCATATATGTAATTCAAAATAAAACATAACCTGTTGTAGTTAAATTAGATATCGGAAACTTTAGATAATGCCCGGAAACCTATAAAAAATGTCCTTTACCCATAATTAAGGGGCATAACTCTGGAACAATAAAAGTCAGAATCATTTTAAAATTCTAATTCTTTCTGCATTTTATCTATCTATATGAAATTTTGAAATTTAAGTTAATTGGTATATCAAAAACTTCAGATAATACTCCAAAATCAATGAAAACACCATTTCATGCAAATCTAAGGGGCATAATTCTGGAATGATATTAGTCTGATATGTAACTCAAATTCAAACTTGTCTTATTTGAGTTAATTTAGATATCAGAAATGGAAACCAATAAAAAATGTTATTTACTCATAATTAAGAGGCATAATGTTGCATTGAGTACACTTTGCCATGAGTGGGATTCGAACTTAAACAACTTTAGTGGTGATAGGCTCTGATTTTGCACAGGTTGTTGTAAATCCAATGATAACACGATAACAACCATGATGGCCCCTCATAAAAATTATGCACATAATTCTAAAGTACCACTACATGTATCATTGCTCCTGTCGCCTACTAATACATCCCACCTAACATGATATCTGATCTAAGATCATAATAACATACCAAGATAAAACGTATAAATGCCTTTCATTTAGAAATTCTTGTTTATGTCTTTGTAATATTATTTTAATTTCTGACAAGTTAACCTGCAAAAAAGCATTAAATTTTTTTAATTAAAAACAGTTTTATGGAAAAGATACAAAATTAAATTTGAGCAGACAGGGTTTATTTGTTGAACAGACTAGTCATTTATATTTTTGTATTAAATATCTGTCAGCAATAAACAGCAAAAAAGCACATATATAAAGATTTAAAATGATACCAAATTCAAACTTTAATTGTTTTCTTTGAAAATTGAAAAGAAAATTTCGCTTTAATTTAAATTTAAGTGAAGCGTGGGATACAAACGATTGTTATACTATAAGGATATAATAATACAAGAGATATGCTAATATAATATCGTACTTTAGGGCTGATAGGCATTGTCAAAAAAATTTCAATTTCAGTCACAATTAGGTATTGATATTGACATACAACAATGTATTTAATTCGGGTAACCAAGATATGTTAAAACAATCTCACTTGAGATTGAAAAAATAATTCAATCAGGTCATAAAAGCTTTTTCATTGACACTGATCGATCAACATGAAGTATATACAGATAGTAGTTCCCCACCGTGTCATCAAAGACATGTCTTACCCTTCATATGAAATGCACGGTTTTCAATATTTTTCAAGTCTACCAGTACTTCACTATTTACTGGCGGTACTTTTTATCAAAATTTGTAAAATTTTCTTGAATATCTTATACAATACTCTTTAAAATCCGGAGGTACCAAAGACCATTTTAGAAGGTATAAAAGTACCTGATACCGGTCCTTATGGAAAAGCCTGGCGATATACATGGATAAAGACATGAATTTAACAAAGACATTTTTTATTGCCCTTCTTATGAGGTGTACAGATACATGGATGAAGACCTGAATTTAAAATTATTACTGATTTGAATGCTATCTAGGTGAAGTAGATATTATAGATTTGAATGCTATCTAGGTGAAGTAGATATTACTGATTTGAATGCTATCTAGGTGAAGTAGATATTATAGATTTGAATGCTATCTAGGTGAAGTAGATATTATAGATTTGAATGCTATCTAGGTGAAGTAGATATTATAGATTTGAATGCTATCTAGGTGAAGTAGATATTATAGATTTGAATGCTATCTAGGTGAAGTAGATATTATAGATTTGAATGCTATCTAGGTGAAGTAGATATTATAGATTTGAATGCTATCTAGGTGAAGTAGATATTACTGATTTGAATGCTATCTAGGTGAAGTAGATATTATAGATTTGAATGCTATCTAGGTGAAGTAGATATTATAGATTTGAATGCTATCTAGGTGAAGTAGATATTATAGATTTGAATGCTATCTAGGTGAAGTAGATATTATAGATTTGAATGCTATCTAGGTGAAGTAGATATTATAGATTTGAATGCTATCTAGGTGAAGTAGATATTATAGATTTGAATGCTATCTAGGTGAAGTAGATATTATAGATTTGAATGCTATCTAGGTGAAGTAGATATTATAGATTTGAATGCTATCTAGGTGAAGTAGATATTATAGATTTGAATGCTATCTAGGTGAAGTAGATATTACTGATTTGAATGCTATCTAGGTGAAGTAGATATTATAGATTTGAATGCTATCTAGGTGAAGTAGATATTATAGATTTGAATGCTATCTAGGTGAAGTAGATATTATAGATTTGAATGCTATCTAGGTGAAGTAGATATTATAGATTTGAATGCTATCTAGGTGAAGTAGATATTATAGATTTGAATGCTATCTAGGTGAAGTAGATATTATAGATTTGAATGCTATCTAGGTGAAGTAGATATTATAGATTTGAATGCTATCTAGGTGAAGTAGATATTATAGATTTGAATGCTATCTAGGTGAAGTAGATATTATAGATTTGAATGCTATCTAGGTGAAGTAGATATTATAGATTTGAATGCTATCTAGGTGAAGTAGATATTATAGATTTGAATGCTATCTAGGTGAAGTAGATATTATAGATTTGAATGCTATCTAGGTGAAGTATATATTATAGATTTGAATGCTATCTAGGTGAAGTATATATTATAGATTTGAATGCTATCTAGGTGAAGTAGATATTATAGATTTGAATGCTATCTAGGTGAAGTAGATATTATAGATTTGACATTTTACATTATTGCACCAGTATAAAATACAAACATATTACATCTACTATGCCCTGTCAATTAAAGATTGATTGATTGATTGATTAATGCCAACTGAGGTATTTTTCAGCTATATCATGGCAAGAACAAGTTACATTTTGATGATTATGTCTGCTTTGCAATAGACAAACACGCTGAATAGAATTGTTATAGTGAAACAACAGTCTGCGTGAAGACATGTCACTCCACTCCTGATTCTGAGCCAACCATTCTTTGTGCTTTCTCCTAAATGCAGCTTGCTTAGAGAGAAGCAACAAATACCAATTTAATAGTCTTTCGTTTGACCCAACAGGGGCTTGAACCCACAATCTACCACAATTGAGGCAAGCATGCCAACTATTACACCACCGATGCGGTTGAAGAGACATATAGAAATGAAGAAGATTCTTATGAAATATTTACAGTCAAAACAAATTTCTCTGACAGTCTCATAGACATCAACAACATGTCTTAGCTAAATGAGACAATATCAAATATTAAGATTGCTTGATAAAATATCCTAGCAGAACTGACAAGATTGATTGCAACATGAGATTGATAAAATTATTTTAGCAGAATATATTAAACCTTAAGCCAGCAATTTTAAAATGCTCAATAAATGTAAAAAAATTATTTTTGTTAAAATCTTTTTTTTTATTAAGTCTTTGAATATTTGAATTTATTTTGGAACTATACATGTACTTTACAAACCAAAAACAAAAACTAAAAGTTGTATTTAGGGCCAAATTTTATTTTTGCTGACAGTAAAAACCCTTTGTGAATAACATAAAATCAAACTTGGTCAAGTGCTAATGTGCTAAACTACTGTACCATTCAAATTTATTTAAATCTTAAATTCTCATTTACATTTAAAATTCCATAGAAATGAACATCGAAAGATTGTAAAATTATTTTTACAGTCTTTAAAAGGTGTAATTTTTATAAAGAGACCAATAATTGTTCAAAATTTAATAACATTTCTGCTACACGCGACAAAGTGCTATTAAAAATGAATTAAACTCAAGGTTATATCTTTAATTTTTGTACAAAAAAACTAATAATTACTTTTCAATGTCAATGACTTTTATTATTCTTTTTTCTTTTATATGTTGTTTGACTTCTTTTATTTTCTAATTGAAGTGATTATAATTGTGTCTCTATGCATTGGTATATAACAACCAATGAAAACGGAGTGTAACTATTTTCATCAATTTAATAAAAACCTTAAATTATCGAACGTTGAATTTAGAAAGCTCTAATTTGTTAAAAACTTACAAACTTTACTATAAAATGATGGTATATTCCTAAAATACTAATGAGTCAATGTGTAATACACCATCGTGTTATTTTGATTGTTAAGTCTGCTATTTCTAAATTAATTCTTTTTTCTTTTTCTTTAAAAAAAAAAAGAGGTAAACTCAATGTGTGCAGGTTGTATTATAACAACATTATCACTATATGCAAAATCATGCATTTGGGTACAGAGAAAAAAATATTGGAATTCACTTTTAGGCTATTTATGCAGAAAATTAAATAATTTACATCTATTATACTCAAAAGAGAGAATTTATGGACTCAGTAAAAATAAAACCACAAAAATGTTAAATATTTATCACAATAGAGGTAGAATGTTTACAAAACTTTACTATCTAATTCTCGTTTTACAGTCATCAAATACAAACAGACATGCTAACATTAAAATCTAATTGAAATTTTATCTTCTAATATGACTTTCAATGTAACAAGTACAAAAACAGGTTATAAATATGTAGGAGATGGGTCACAGTCATAATAAGGGTGTAAAACAGATGTCTGGTAAAAAAAAATATGAACCAGAGCTAAACAATGGCTGAAAACTACGAAAAATCATCAAAATAAAACACAGTGAACTAACAATTGAAAATAAGACACAGTAAACAAATCATTAATACTCTCATTACTGTCTATCTATAACTGCAAAACTTGATATTATCCAGATATCCAGAAAACAAATATTGAAGGGAAGTAGTCTTTAACCTGGTGTCTCAAATTTCTATGAAAACAATCCATTACACTTACATTTTCTAATAGTATGCTTAAAGGTACAGTGTTTCAGCTAGACTTTGAAATCTTCAGGACAATTGCCAGTTTTATCAAAATTTCTTCAGGACAATTTGAGAAATAGGTGGGCAAATGTCCTGAGACTGGTGCCTACCTGAATCACGGAGGTAAAAGGTAAAAAAAAATTGTAAAATATATTTAGGTTAAAAATATATCAACAATCCATACAAGTGATTAAAAATTTCTAATTTATCTAAAAATAAAACTTAAAATTTTAATTATTGATTGAAATTTTATGCCACTTAATTAAGTATATTAAACAACAGCTTTAAAACAAGAGGCAATTCATGATAAGTTACCTCTAACAAGCATCATTTTCTTAAAGCTTGAAGCTGGTGGTATTGCATATGCATCAAAACTTTGGGAAATATTGTTTATCTAATAGGTTTATGGTATTTAGCGCCACTTTCAGTTATATTGTGGTGGTCAGTTTTATTGGTGGAGGAAACCGAAGTACCCAGCGAAAAGCATAGACCTGTAGCAAGCCACTAACAAACTTTTGTTTATTTAATAATCCTCTTATTGAAGGTACCAACACTTTTAGTAAGTGACTCGGTGTGAATTACACAATGACAAGGACAAAAGAACTATACATGTATAACTATATTGACTACAAGAAAAAGAAGCTTTCTTTGACAATTATACATAAGTTAACCAGAATTAAACACGTAATATGAAATATATTTAAATATAAGAATGAATCTAACATTCCAAATGAAGTTAATAATTGGAGATCTTTACAGGAGGTCTTTCTTATAGGCCTACTTCATGGTGAACTGCATGCTGTCATTATCTTAAGCTGAAGTACTTAAATATGCTTTACGCTTTACAAAAAATAAAAATAATTACAACCCATATATGATTATAAACCTTTAGAAGTAATAATGTACAATGTGGTATACAGGACATGAGCGACACCTCAGTTCTATTAAATGGCCTGTCACAGCACATCAACATAATACTTGTTTTTTTATTGCCAAACTATCAATGATGGTCCTTCTTATAATTCCAGCTGTAAAATGCAAATTAAAAACCTAATAAATGACTTCCTCTAGACTGTGTGCTCCATTAAGTTTTTAAAGGATAATTAAACATAATTTACTGTCCTTTGACTAACACATGTTGTAATACTGTTACTATTTGATAATTTACCATGCAAAGCAAGCACACACACAAGGTCTATTTTGGGGATCCCCAAAAAAATATAATCAATTATTTTTTTCCAACAAATTAATAATTTCTGCATTCCTGATTTTTTTTCTCTCAACAAATTGATAATATAATAATTTATTATAAATATATTTTTAATTTCAAAATCATTTCAATCTGAAGATAATTTTTATCGATTTTTGATTTTTACCAACAAATTAATAATTTCTGCATTCCTGATTTTTTTTCTCTCAACAAATTGATAATATGCTATAATATTTTATGATGCATATATTTTTCCATTCAAAATCATTTCAATCTGAATTTTCTGTGGATTTTTTATTTATTTCGTCACATAAATAAGACATGATCCTATATTTGCCTACGTAACCTAAATAATTTTAATTTGAAAATCGTTTCGATCTGAAAATAATATTTTCTCGATTTTTGATTTTTTCGTCACATAAATTTTAGACATGTCCCTATGTTTAACTATGTAACCTTATATTCAGGTGTGACCTTACATGTAGATATATATACCTTGAATATGTAAAACTGAGAAGGCTACATGCATAGAAATTTTAAGTACCTGGTGACTTAAAACCCTGTAACTTTGTATTAATTAATCACCAACTGTTATCAATTTGGGTATGTACTAGGCCACTTCAGGTTTCATAAAGATCTGAAATTTTTGTATTAAAATCAAATGAATGAAATCTGTGTACTTTTAAATAAAAGAAACCACAAAAATCTGTTATTTTGATAATTTGATAACCATCATGTTTGCGGATTTAAATTCAAACGGAGCCTCCGTTTTTGTATTTCTTGGTTAAAAATCACGATAAGATAGAGAGATTTATAAGTATTGATATAAATAAATAAACAATAGACGTTCAAATATGTCATTCTTGTATCAAATGATATGATTTCATACAAGATTGTTTTTATTTCTAAAGTCTACTTGATTAGGTTTTTGATACACAACTGTACAAAACAAAATATTAAGTTTTACAATTAAAGTTTTATTCAATCTTTCTGTTTACATTGGTTGAGATTTTAGTACAATTTTACACTGTTGATGAAACAGAAAATAGAGGCTTATTATCTTGAATCCTCCATATACATTGGTTGAGATTTTGGTACAATTTTACACTGTTGATGAAACAGAAAATAGAGGCTCATTACATTGAATCCTCCATATACATTGGTTGAGATTTTGCTAAACTATTGATGAAATAGTGAGACAACAAAAAATCATTATCTTGAATCTTCAGTTGACACTGGTTGAGATTTTGGTACAACAAGATGAACTGTGAGCTAATGCTCACTTATGATACCCCCGCTCTTTGGCAAACAGGAAGTAGGAATCTGACGAGTCCCAAAACGCTTCCCACGATATGGGGTACCTATATGAAGCTTGTGACCAAATATCAGATCTCTGCCATCAATAGTTGCTGAGAAAAATGTGACGAAAAATGTGCATATATGTTCAATGTGTATAAAAACCAACTAAGTCGGCAAACAGGAAGTAGGAATCTGACGGGTCCCAAAACGCTTCCCACGATATGGGGTACCTATATGAAGCTTGTGACCAAATATCAGATCTCTGCCATCAATAGTTGCTGAGAAAAATGTGACGAAAAATGTGCATATATGTTCAATGTGTATAAAAACCAACTAAGTTGGCAAACAGGAAGTAGGAATCTGATGGGTTCAACAACGCTACCCACAATATGGTATACCTATATGATGCTTGTGACCAAATATCAGATTTCTGCCATCAACAGTTACTGAGAAAAATGCGACGAAATATATCTTGGACGGAAGGACGGACGGACGGACAGACGGACAGAGGTAAAACAGTATACTCCCCTCCCCCTTCGGGGAGCATGGGTATAATTATATATACACTATTGATGAACCAGTGAGACAATAGAAGCTCATTATCTTGAACTCAGATAAATTGTTTTCTGTGGTAAGCTAAGGGGAGACAACTGTACCTTTATGGCAGTAAAATAATATGTCTACTTCATATTACAGTAGCCCCCTCTGAAAAGGCCACCCCCTTATCAGGCCAGATGTCAGATACATGTACACTAAAATAGGAAAATATTACTACTAAATTGCCTCCCTCATGAGATGCCACCCATCATATATTTTGCAATGCAGAAGGTGTAGCCTTATAAGAGAGGGTGGTCTTTGGTGGGTGTGGCCTTATAAGAGAGGGACTACTATTGTACTAGAATTCTAGGTTAATTTGAAGTAAAATGTTTGGTCCATTGTCTTCAGCATAATGGAGTCAAAGCTGTCATTTCTAATGTCTATTCTTTACATGGTACAATATTTCCTTATTCTTGATATTAGTAATAACCAACCAGTTTAGTCAAATTACTCCTTGCATGCAAAAAGTAATAATGACAATGATGTTTTGTTTACCCCTTCTTTAAAATGAGTTTGAATAAGAATAACAAGATGAAATTGTTAACCCTCCATTTAACCATATATACGTTCCCATACACTACTCATCCTTTTAAATAATCTTTATATCAGAAAAAAATTCTGTACTTTAAACCTCTTTAAATTATAATTACAAAAAGAAAGTTCAAACAGCGATGGTCAACAATTCCACCAAAATGAAAAAAAGGAACTAACTGTAATGCATCTCACTTTAAACTATTGAACACAATACAACAGTCCCCGAAATGAAAATTTGAATTAATGGTCCGAATCACATTCTTGAATTAATTTTTATATAGTTCTAAATAAAAACTGAAAAATGTACAGGTCCGAACAAAGTTTTACGGGTCTTAGGCCGGAGGACCGGTGCTCATTATGAGGACTGAATTAAAAGACCATGACATATGCCTATTGAAATCCATGTCCTGGCATGGAACAGGCACAACAAAAATGTAGCTGTCTAAAGCTGGTTAATGGATCCCAACCCCCTCTTAATTTTAGAAACTTAATTCTATTAGGATTGTCAAATAATGAAATACCATTATTATTAATGTTGTTTTTCTTATGGACCAAAACAGACTCAAGAAGACGACATAAAAAAAATAATAAATAAAACAATTTGACAAAACCAATGTCATTGTAAAGTACACACATGTTTTTCACATTTATCTTACCTTCAGTTATAAATAATATAAAGATTTAAAATTCTTAAATTATTTCGCTTACAAAGGGACTTAACTCCAGCATAATTCATCATATGAAGTACATGTTAAATAAAGCAAACGCAGTATGAAAAGAATACTATTATGTTGGATGTCTCTGTAGTCCAAAAACTAATAAATCATTAAAAAATACAAATTATATAATAATAAGGACAGGAAATACAGATTAAAAGGTTTTTTGTTCCATTGGAAATTAGAAAACAACCAATTTTTCATTTTCAACAAAAGCCCATTTCTATTTTTTTGGAATGCTATAACACAATTAAATTATCTGTTTAAAATTGTATAAAATGCATTCTGCAACCATTTGAATGAGAACAATATGTTTATAATAGAACATTAAATACTTCCTTTTGTAATCTGCTTTGAGAATAATTTTTTCCTATTTTGCATTGAATTTTCACGTTATTTAAAAAAAAATATATATAAGATATATAGCATATTAAACTAGGGATAACTGTTTTAGATACCTAAAACTTATGTCTCCCCTAAAAAACAATTATTTGACCTTGAGGTCAAAGGTTAAGGTCCCACAAAGGTCATTACGGTATGCGACACACCGCCTTATGGTCATGCACCCACATACCAAATATCATTGACCTATCTGGAAAGACAAAAAAGTTATGATCCGGACAAGCTTCGCTGAGAAGAAGCAGAAGTGGTAGAAGAAGAAGAAAAAATCAGACTAAAACAATATGTCTCCCTTCGTTCGAAGGTGAGACATAATAATTATAGGATTATAAATATTTTGTCCACAAACAAAACATAATTTGAAACCACTATTGTGAAACTGGCAAAAATTAATTTGATACTACAAGTACATCTATATATTAAAAGAAAAATTTCAACGTTTTATTTTTTTAAGTAAGTATATCCCAAAAATTAATAATGTCTGTACAATGTTTATTGATTGTTTATTCAATAAAATTAAGGTTCTGGTCAAGTCAGCCCACCGCAAATAAATATTAAGGGGCATAACCCAAATATATAAGATGCATTGCCTAATGTTTGCATGGGGCTGTCATGGACGTGATCGTATGGTAGTTGGAATTACAACTACCTGTGCAATCAGTGCCTATCACCACTAAAGTTGTGAGTTTGAATTCCGCTTATGGCGAGGTGTACTCGATACAAACATAATGTGATAAAGTTAAAGTTTGTCGGTGACTTGCAGCAGGTCAGTGGGTTTCTCAGGGTACTCCAGTTTCCTTCAACAATAAAATTGACAGTAACAATATAACTGAAATATTGTTGAAATTGGTGTTAAATGCCTTAACCCTAACCCTAATGTTTGCATATGCAGTGTTTTTCGCCTAGTTTTTCAGCTCACTTACCTGACGGGTCACATGACCTACTGTTATCAAATGCTAGCTTTTTATATTATGGTCTATTTGTCTTAGAAGGAATGTTACTTTACAAAATTTGTGATTTGTGTTTATAGGAAATATCAAAATGGCTACCACTGTAGGTCATAATCTTATATATAATGCTTGTTATGTTTGAATTCGCTTGACTAAAAATTTAGCTTGAGACAAAACTTTTCTGAATTCCCTTGTTAATCTCTATGCATTTCAAATTTTCATCTTCTTGTCTCGAAAAACTTGAAGCGTCCAAATTTTGGCATATCAAAGTATCTTTTCAGTCCCTAATATGCAAATTTATTCAAATTATATTCGCTATGTCAAAGTTATAGATTATATCAATTAACAAACATGTCAAAGTGTCAACAACATGGCCTCCAGTTTTTACCTTGTTAAGCTAGGTAACATTTTGACAACTGTTTTAATTATTATTTGTTAAAGGGGCATTATCTGCCAAAATCGTAAATTTTTGTTACCCATAAAAACTATCAGATATGATTGATGCCTTAATAAAACGTGTTTCTGTAACTTATAAATGTTATGAAATGTACGCGCATCGGGGGAAAAAGGTGCAACTGCTCGTGTTTTGAGATCGATCAAGAAATGGACACCATCTTATTAATTATCGGCATTGTTTACGGGGTTTGCCGAATCGTCATTAAATCAGTACAACAATGTACTTATTTCTTATTTTCTGTGAATCTGCTTTTAGTCGGCGTTAATTACGGACAAAGAACCATGCAAGTTTGCAGTTAATAAGCAACAAAATACAAATTATTCGTTTTTACCTGTCACTAGTTATAAGGTCAGTTGCATACGGAGAAAGCGAGGTCAAATTATTTGCTTGCAAGGAAATAATAAATCGATGGTAATTTTCGTTCTCAAAAGGCGAAAAGTGGTACGATAAGCTGTTTAATGTGAAATATTTACCGGTACCTTTATTTGATCAATTTCCAAAACATATAATTTTTTTTGTCAAAATCGTAGCTAATTTAAGGAACTAGAGGCTCAGGTGAGCCTGTATCGCTCACCTGACATAAATAAGTCCTCTTAAGAATGTCTGCATGCCGAATACATCTAAGTTACTATTCAAATCCCATCTGCCATAGGGTTCTATGTTAAAACTATGTCTGCTCATGGCTCACCTGACATAAATAAGTCCTCTTAAGAATGTCTGCATGCTGAATACATCTAAGTAACTATTCAAATCCCATCTGCCATAGGGTTCTATGTTAAAACTATGTCTGCTCATGGCAGCCATCTTGGATTGAGGTCATGGTCACCGGACACAACTTTCAAAGTATACTACCCAAGGACCATCCATGCCATGTTTGCTTTAAATTGGCTGACTGGTTTCAGAAGAGAAGACTTTTAAACAATTTTTCCATAGAGTCCTATGTTAAAACTATGTCCGCTGACGGTGGCCATTTTGAAACGAGATCGGGATCACTGAACACAATTTTGGAAGTTGACTACCTAAGGATCATCGATGACATGTTTGCTATATTGGCTTACTGGTTTCAGAGGAGAAGATTTTAAAACATTTTTTCCCATAGGGTCCTATGTTAAAACCACAGTATGTCCGCTGAAGGCGGCCATCTTGGATGGAGGTCAGGGTCACCGGACACAATTTTGAAAATTGACCACTTACGGGCCATCCATGCCATGTTTGCTTTAAATTGGCTTACTGGTTTCAGAGGAGAAGATTTCTAAACATATTTCCCATAGGGTTCTAAGTTAAAACTATGTCCGCTGATGGTGGCCATCTTGGATAGAGGTCTGGGTCACTGGATATAATTTTGAAAGTTGACCATTTAAGGACCATTCATGCCATGTTTGCTTTAAATTGGCTTACTGGTTTCAGAGGAAATTTGTTTTCAACATTTTACCCATAGGGTCCTATGTTAAAACTATGTCCGCTGATGGCGGCCATCTTGGATGGAGGTCACGGTCACAGGACATAATTTTGAAAGTTGACCACCTAAGGACCATTCATGCCATGTTTGCTTTAGATTGACTTACTGGTTTCAGAGAAGAAGACTTTTAAACATTTTTTCCATAGGGTCCTATGTTAAAATTAAGTTGAGTCATGGCGGCCATCTTGAATTTCCGATCAGCAAACGATTCACAAGTTTAGTACAGGACCACCCAATGATCATTCCTGTAAAGTCACAATTCAATTGGCTTAGTGGTTCATAACAAGAAGATTTTAAAAATTTCGACCAATCAGAACACATTATGGGCCCTGGCAGCCATGTTGGATTTCCGATCAGCGCCAAAAACAAAAATCTTGTATATGACCATCCAATGAACATTTCGGCCAAGTTTGGTTCAAATTTGTTTTGTGGTTTCAGAAAAAAAGATGAAAATGTGAAATTCCCATAGGGTCCATTGTTAAACTAAGTCGAGTCATGGCAGCCATCTTGAATTTTCGATCGGTAAACGATTCACAAGTTTAGTACAGGACCACCCAATGATCATTCCTGCAAAGTCACAATTCAATTGGTTTGGTGGTTTCTGACAAGAAGATTTTCAAGGTTTCAACCAATCAGAACATGTTATTGGCCCTGGCAGCCATGTTGAATTTCCGATCTACACCAAAAACACAAATCTGGTAGAGGACCATCCAATGAACATTTATGGCAAGTTTGGTTGAAATCTGTTCAGCGGTTTCAGAGAAGAAGAGTTAAATGTGAAAAGTTAACGGACGGACGGACGCTTACCCATGACAAAAGCTCACATGGCATATGGCCAGGTGAGCTAAAAATGGGTTTCATAATTGAAGCATTAAAAATTATAATCTTATTAATTAAATACATGTACTAATTACTGATACATTTCAAAGCAGGGGTCGTCGTGGTCGTGATCGTATGGTAGTTGGATTTACAACTACCTGTGCAATCAGTGCCTATCACCACTAACTTTGTGAGTTTGAATCCCATACATGGCGAGGTGTACTCGATACAACATTATGTGATAAAGTTTGTCAGTGACTTGCGACAGGTCGGTGGTTTTCTCCGGGTACTCCTGTTTCCACCATCAATAAAATTGACTGCCACAATATAACTGAAATATTGTTGAAAGTGGCGTTAAACACCATAAACCTAAAACCTAACCTAATTTTGATGAAACCATATTTATTTAAAAGTTGTATGATTTATTTTGTATTTCAACATTTTGTCACGCTGTGGACCAACATTTACGACAGGACTAAATAATGTAAAATATTATCATTTTAATGAATAATACAAATGTACTTATTTTCAGTAATGTGCTATTTATAGACTTCAATGAAAGTTCGCTTACTTGACAGGTTTTTTAAAATGTTTAAATACACGATTGTGTATTGTCAATCCGTTGGTGTACATGCATAATAAATATGATGCGAGTTTCTTTTTCTCAAGGTTTCCTGACAATTATTGAATCTAAACTTGCTTCCATTCAAATAAAATATATGATAAAATTTGTCAGTGACTTGCGGCAGGTCGGTGGTTTTCTCCGGGTACGTGTACTCCGGTTTCCTCCACCAATAAAACTCACTGCCATGATATTATAGGGTTATTGCATGAATATTGTCCAGAGTAGTATATCATATTGCACGAGCCTGCGAGTGCAATATGATATATTGCGAGGGACAATATTCACCAATATTCATGCAATAACCCTTTTATTATATAGTAATAAATAGCTTATGCCTAAAGCATTTTTTATATAAATATTGTGTGTTTTATTATATTTAAGTGGAATATTGAACTACTTCAAATATTCATATTTGAACTAGTGCAATATACATTTTATCAGTATTTTTACTTAGCGTGCAAATACAAGGATACATTGCACGATTATTTTCCAATAATTCTTATATGATTTACATAATTAGAAATCCTATACTCTGATTGGGTATAAGCGCTTATGGAGGGGGGGTTTTGTCAGTTTATTTTTCAATAGACGATGTTCACTGGACTACTTTTTTCGTAATGTAAATAAAATGGCGGCTTGGATTCCCGATAATAAAAAAAAGATAAAAGAAACAATGTTTATTGTTAATAATCAACAATTATTGTTAGATATGAAATAAAAAAATAAATACCAATGAAAAAAAAAGCTTGTATTGTTGACATAAAAAAAAATTCCGGAAAAAATACTTAAGACTATCGACTTTGACTTTTGTAATATATCGTCATCCTGTGATGTTGGTTACAAGGGATGCTGATTGACACAAGCTGGTTACTGATTTATTTTATGATTTTGTGGGCATTTTACTTGTTTGAGTAGCTAAATGCAAAATGCCATCAAATTGGAAAATATCAGTAACTTAATTACATCACCGTCTAGTTTAAAGTAGGAAAACAAGCAGGTTAGTTCATTTTGTTATTCATGGCCGACACACATCAATGCCAATGGAATGTATCTATGTGTGCGTACTGGGGATCCCCAAAGGTAAATTTTCAAAACAAATAAAAAAAAAACTTAGTTACAGAATTATAAGGATTAAACGCATTTTTTCCGGAGTTTATTGATGTATAACCTGGACCAAGTCACTCACAAACTTACATAAAAGTCCTTCGGACTTATATTTGTTTGTGAGTGAATTGGTCCAGGTTATACATAAATAAACTCCGGAAAAAAGCATTTAATCCTATATTGAAATTAATAGGAAAATATCTATTACTATATAATAAAACTGAAATATTGTTGAAAGTGGCATAAAACACCATAAACCAAACCATTCAAATACAACACAACATAAAATAAAATAAAAAGCAATACTTATCCAAATGTTAAAATATCTATACAATATGTTCAAAATCATGGTAGAATATGATTGTCAACTATAGTTTACATCCAAATTTGTCAAACTTACCACACAGGGTTACCTGCTTTACTTAAACCCTACCTCCCATTTAGTCGAATTACAGATGATTCAAATTTTTCAACTGTCCTGTGAATTTCGAGGTAACGAGATTCTACTGTATATAGACAATTACTTGAGAACATGAGGGAAATAGAAATCTTTAGTTCATTTATGACTTACTTTGCATGATTTCTCCCTCAAATTAAAAACTAACCATATTTTACCAAGGATTAAACACCCTAGAGTATTATCAACATACCAATTTTCGGTGGAGAAATAAAATTTGTTCATAAATTACCTGTTCCACAGTTTAACTTTAATCCACACAATAGAGAAAGCATTCTCACTAAAGGTGGCAGGGTGTGATGCGTGACACATGTAGGTACAAGCAACACTTTTATATGTTAAAACAGGGAATTCCACAGCAGCCAGGCACCAGGCAAATTGGCCGTCTAATTGCATTTCCCCCCAGCTACTTTGTTTTCAAAAATGAAAATGTCAAAGTGAAAGTAAAATACGGCTTTGTTTTGCAGGATCCCCCCTTCTATTTTAGGATTATCACCTCCTACTTGAAAATGAGTGGAATGCCCTGTAAGAAATGTTCTACTATTACAATACAATATTATTTTTGAAAAGAAGTGGATTTGATTTTGCAACAAAAGTAAGAGAGTGTCTTGGTACTAAATCAACAAGTTCACAATCTAGCATTTGGCCCATTATAGCACTTCAGCAAAGAAATATAAAATAAAATTAATACTGGAAATTGACAGGAAGGAAGATGTTAAAATTTCACAGTTTTAACCTTGTCGATCTTAATCATTACTTTTTTTTTATTATTAAACATGATTTTTTTCAAAATTTATCCTGTGATTCTGGAATAGTAAGACCTTCTTCTCCTTTCATCTACAGTCAAACCTGCCTTAAAGGGAACCTCTATATAATAAATCACTGTCTATAAAGGACAGCCTCATTTTTCCCCATTGATGAATAGTGTATATAATTCTAACCTGCATATAAAGGGCAACTGCTCATAAAGGCCACATTTTCAGGTTCCCTTGAGTGGCCTTTATATACAGGTTTACCTGTACTTCTTTATTAACAACCAATCAGATCTTCTGTTCTTCAATGTCCTCCTTCTTAAAAAATATTAAAAAAAAACTTACTGAGGTTGATCCCAAGCTGATACATCAGACAGTAGATTAGTGTGGCTCTTTTCATGCATATGGTCTATCAGTGTCTTCCTGTCATCAAACTTTTCTTGACATCCTATACATACACCTAGGTGAACCTACATTTATAATTAATAAAGAAATTTAGTTCACATACAAAACTGAACTTGACTTAAATAATACAAAATCAAATGGAAGCATGTGCTCATAGAACATGGAGGCCCCCCACTTCAAGTTTAACAATTATCAATGTAAGCATATTCATGACACTTAACCATTTCATATATTGTAAAAAAAAAAAGAAGTGAAAAAAGCTTTATATGTTTAAACAAAAATTTCATTGTGGTAAAAAAAAAAGAATTATGAATACATATATTCACTTAAGTAACAGTAGGTTCTCTGCTATATTTCAGTAATTATTTATGTTTATTAGAAAATAACAAGTATCAATTTTACAAAGTTACTGCTTTGATATCAACAGGATTTGATCTCTGATCTCCCACACTCCAGATGAGGATACTATAAAGTCTTTCATTATAGAGGTAGTTCATTTAGTATAATATTTTTTACTTAATACCTGTCTTCTGATGTAATTGATGAGTTTGACTTGTTGATAGAAATTCAGATTCAGTCTCAGCTTTATTTCATTCAGGTCAAGGTCGTGTAATTCCTGAAGTAGAGACATAAAAAGATCATGGTAAGGGAGATAATTCAAATGTTTAACACGATGACTGTTTCTTGATATTGCTGTGTATTGTGTTTTAGATAATAAAATATACAATGTTCACTTTTACAATATATTCTATTTATGAAGTGAGTGAAGCAAGTTAAGTGTCATAAAAATACTAAATAAGATATTTACAATCAACTTCTGTTCAATATTCTCTAACAACATTTGATTTTTGATGAAGAAGAAATGTAGGGCTTTCGACATATCTTCATAGATTAATTGTCACTGTATTAAATCCATGCAATCAGTGCCTATCACCATTAAAGTTGTGAGTTCAAATCCCATTAATGGTGAAGTGTACTGGATAAAACATTATGTGATAAAGTTTGTCAGTGACTTACGACAGTCGGTGGTTTTCTCCTGGTACTCTCGTTTCCTCCACCAATAAAACTGACCACCACCATATTACTAAAATATTGTTGAAAATGGCTTATATTCCATAATCATAACCCTAACCCTATTAAATCCAACTCTGTCATGTCGATAAGTTATTCTAAAATATCTGTTTTGGGTCTACATTCTTCTACTGAACTCCACAGAATGGAAGAGATAAAAGATTTCAATACAATCACAAAACACATACTTTATATTATAATGTCTACTACATACCAGTATTATGTTTGCTTCTAGAATTCATGTGAATTAACATCTCCTTTTGTGGTTTTACTAATATAACCTCCTCCCTTTTTAAGGGGGTACCATACACTACAGGGAGATAACTCTTTAAAATCAGTTGAACATTTTGATCATATGATGTTTGTATGCAGATTTCAAGCATCTCGGTGATCAAAACCACAGAGAGAAAAGCTGCTATGTGGCTAGTGAATTCATAGCTCTGAGTCTGTTGGTTGGAATTTGTTAAAATTTTGATATTTATTACAGTGGATATATTCAAACACACTGCCAAAAAAATAAGAAAATTAAACGAGCAGATCAAATTTTACCTGAAGTGTATGGTACCACCTTAAATCAAAAATTCTATCAATAATACCTGCATGTGAGAATTAAGTTTTTCAGGAATACTAGATGAGAATTCACAATACAGACATACTGCCTGTGCTCCTGGTTCTTCCCAGTCACTAAAATCATCTCTATAATTATCAAACAATTATGCATAATTTGATTATTTGTAGAACAACTGTAGCCACGTAGGGAACAAAAACTAATGCCACTATATGGGATTTCCATTATTTAATAACAAAGCAAATGAGTGTTCATTAAATTAAACATTGAAAATATCTTCTGCTTCTGTATTTATTGGCTTGTATTGTTTATATTAATTTATGATCTGACTTATTTCTGGCTTGGGGCTATTGTGGTCGTGATCGTATGATAGTTGGATTTACAACTGCTTTCATATGCAATCAGTGCCTGTTACCACTAAAGGTGTGAGTTCGAATCCCGCTCGTGGTGAGGAGTACTCAATACAACATTATGTGATAAAGTTTGTCAGTGACTTGTAGCAGGTCGTTGATTTATTCAGAGTACTCGGGTTTCCTCCAACAATAATACTGACCACCACGATATAACTCAAATATTGTTGAAAGTGGCATTAAACACCATAACCCTAACCTTATTTCTGGCTTGAAATCACTTGATGTTTGTCCAATTCTCAAGCCAAGGAAAATTTTCAATAACAAGCAAACATATTGATTGCTTCAGGTATTTAATTCTTAAAGAAAACAATATTTGAATATTAAAAATGTGTAAATAGAACGTCAGTGCTCTTTAATAGTTACTTTTGTGTAAAAAGACAAAGATCTTAATAAAACACCAGAAAATGTATCATCTGGATTACTACTTAATCCACATATCAATTTATGATGCGTTTCAAAACATCTGGATTAGCAAAGTCAAAACAAAGACTTGATGATGCATATACCTCCTGAAATTGGGATATGCATAATTAATGATGCAGGGAGACAAGCTGCACACAAAAAACAACGAAAATACACATTTTTTGGTCGAATCTGGCCAAACAACGTTTTATACTCGTGTTTTGAAGGTATATATTAACTTTCAACGTAAAAATAAACTTTCAAAGAAATTACCAAACTTTCAGGCACTATCCTTTTAATTATAAAATTATTATTACATACTCAGTATCAGATTCTACATCTGTATCTATAATAGTGTCATCTTCTGACTGTAGAGACTCCCAGTTCTTACCTAGTTCCTGTTAACAAAAACATCAAGTTAAAACATATATATAATCATATTCTACAATCAAACAAAATATTTCTTCATGGAGATTATAAATACATTTAAACAAAGTATTGTAATGCTTTGTTTAAATGTATAATCATATTGATATAGAAATGCTTTAGACGATTTTGGCTATCCTGTTTAAGCCCTGTGATTTACTTGATAAAGAAAATTCATAAGACATATGACTGCTTATTCAAGATCAGTCGATGCATATTTTTAGTTCCGGTCTGCAATGATTATTGTATTACTGTTATTGGAAGGCATTTCATTGGAAAATATGGCAGTCATTTATAATGCTCCAGTGTTTTTGTAATTTGATAGCTTAATTGGTACAATCATGTATTGAGAACACCAAGACAGTTAATTACTGATAATGTTTTAGAAGTCTAGAATGAAAAGTGACCCTTAACTACTGATATAGTGATAATGGGATAAACTTTGTTTTACCGCTGACCATGTTAATGGTTTAATTTGGGTTTATGGTGTTTAACGCCACTTTCAACAATATTTCAGTTATAATGTGGCAGTCAGTTTTATTGGTTGAGGAAACCAGAGTAACCAGAGAAAACCACCGACCTGCCACAAGTTCCTGATAAACTTTATTACATAAATGTTGTATCGAGTACACCTCACCATTAGCAGGATTCAATAGTGATGATGGGCACCTCGCCACAAATGGGGTTCAAACTCAGTAAATCCAACTACAATACGATCACAACCAGGACGGCTCCCTACCATGTTAATGAGTCGACCGCTTATTTTGGTTATAATAAAACGTAAATCCAGTCAAGATGATTTTAAACTGACCTTTTACACCAGGTGACTGTTAATACTGTTAGGGCAAGTTTGACTGTATATCAATATACCAGGAGAAAACCACTGACATGCTTTATTAAGTCACTGATAAACTTACCAAGTAATTTATCATATAAAACTTGTCATAGGATTTATTGTAACTTACCAAGTAATTTATCATATAAAACTTGTCATAGGATTTATTGTAATTTACCAAGTAATTTATCATATAAAACTTGTCATAGGATTTATTGTAACTTACCAAGTAATTTATCATATAAAACTTGTCATAGGATTTATTGTAACTTATCAAGTAATTTATCATATAAAACTTGTCATAGGATTTATTGTAACTTACCAAGTAATTTATCATATAAAACTTGTCATAGGATTTATTGTAACTTACCAAGTAATTTATCATATAAAACTTGTCATAGGATTTATTGTAACTTACCAAGTAATTTATCATATAAAACTTGTCATAGGATTTATTGTAACTTACCAAGTAATTTATCATATAAAACTTGTCATAGGATTTATTGTAACTTACCAAGTAATTTATCATATAAAACTTGTCATAGGATTTATTGTAACTTACCAAGTAATTTATCATATAAAACTTGTCATAGGATTTATTGTAACTTACCAAGTAATGTATCATATAAAACTTGTCATAGGATTTATTGTAACTTACCAAGTAATTTATCATATAAAACTTGTCATAGGATTTATTTTTAGGGTTAATCTTTCTGTGTTGTTTCTTTCTCATGTGTTCTTTTAACACAATCCTGTCCCTGAATGTTTTTTCACAATATAAACATTGAAGTCTGTAAAAAGAAAGAAAAAATTATTAATTTTTTTTTTTTTGTAAGTATAACATACATTTTATTACCCTGGGAGCCAATACTTTTTATGAGAAACTGCATAAATGTAATGAAAGGGCCATTCTACCCTCTTTGTAAGTGGAAAGGTGGCACTGAGATGAACCAATGGGTAGAAATGAGTGAGTGAGTGATTGTTGTTTAACGCCAACTCAGCAATATTTCAGCTATATCATGGCGAGAACAAGTGAATTTTCAATGAGATGATGATGATGTCTGCTTTGTACTATATACAAACACGCTTAGTTAGATTTTCATAATGCTAGCTAACTGAAACCACAGTCCACGTGACATGTCGCCCCACTCTGACACATTATCCTGATTCCGAGCCTTATTACCTCCTGTCATAAAGCAAGTGGTGTATTTGATTAATCCATTACAACTGGATGACACCCCTTTCTAAAGGGTTACATTATGAAACAAAGAAATGAGGTCCTATTTCTAGCCCATAGTATTCCGCCTAGTATTATTGGTTGTTGGTTCGTGTATAATGCCACTTTCAACAATATTTCAGCTATATCGTGGCGGTCAGATTTATTAGTTGAGGAAACCGGAGTAACTAAAGAAACCACCGACCTGTCGCAAGTCACTGGCAAACTTTATTACATAATGTTGCATCTAGTATGCCTCGCCATGAGTGGGATTCAAACTCACAAGTTTTGTGGTGATAGGCACTAATTACACAGGTAGTTGTAAATCCAACTACCATATGATCGTGACCATGATGCCCCCTGTATTATTGGATAATTATATGTGAATATATATATATATATATACGTCTGAAAATTAAACCAAACAGTGTTAGAATTAGATTTTAGAGCTGTCAAATTTTTGTTCTTCCCTCGACGGGATTTGAACCCACACCATTGATACACTGCAGTACCATTCGCTTAGCCTTACGTCCAGTGCCCTAGACCACTCGACCACATCCACTCCCTATACAATCTTTGATTAGTTTTGTGAGGAAGGATTTCTCAGAGCAATATTGAATCGAAGGCTAAGTCTGACATGGGAAATGCAAATAGAAGTCTGTTTCAAACAAACATATCAATGAGAGTATGTTTATCTAGGATTTGTCAAGATGACATCAGTGACCTCAATATAACATTACAATAGAAATCAACAATAATATGTTTGTATCACGTTTGTCACTTGATAATAGATATCATTGTGTGTAAAGATCAAAGGCATAATTTATAAATCATCGATAAAACTGTTTATCTGTATTTCCTTTTGATCTCCATGAGTATCATAGTATCGTCCTATCAGACTCACTAAGATACTAGCGATAATGTCTGTCTCGACCTTCAAAACTGCCATTATTCTATATGCACCATATATACCGAAGTACCAGGAGAAAATCACTGACATGCTTCGAGTCACTGATAAACATTATCATACATCAAAACTTCAGTGGTCAAAGGCACTTATTTCATGGGTAGATGTAAATCCACCTACTATACAATCGTGGATATGACGGGCTTTGTTTACCGGTATAAGTAACGTCAAATTTGACTTTTAATATCTTATTATATAAATTAAAATATGGATCTAAAATTACTTACTTGTTTATTTTGTCTTGTAATAAATCTAAAAACTCATCTTTATAAACTGAAAAATAAAATAATATTATATAAGGACACCTAAATTAATTAGTCTGTTTAAGCCCTGACCCCCATGGCTCAAATATTGACATATGGACCTCTTATTCCATTTAAAAAATTTACAATCAACGTTGAATACTTTTCTTACATAATTCTATGATTTTTTTTACTGCATGTGAAATGCATTCCTCTTAACAATTAAATAACAGTCTTTATGCTTCCATGAGAAAAAAAAAATAAAAATAGAAAATACAATTTTCTTGGGAAAGGGATCACAAAATTATAGATAAAATGCATCTTTTAACCACATGTCTTTCCTCCAATAAAATTACAAAAGGCAGCCACACAAACAGGCAAGTTTGACTGTACATATAGAAAATTGTCAAAATCTGCATTTATTTCTCCTGATTAACATTTTTTTTAAATTTAACAGTCGTGGTACAGGTTGTTCTGTCCTTATAAGTAAGCCATGATATAACTGAAATATTGTTGAAAGTGGTGTTAAACACCATAACCCTTAACCTGATAAGCTAGTCCATATTCATGAATTACCACGTTGTTCGGCTACTCATGATTTATTTTAAATATTTGGATTGCACAGAGTAGTTATACTATAATACTTTTTTTTAACATAATGTGTCTGAAACATCAAAAATAACATATGAGTGATAAAAAAAAATATTTACCAAGATTGTCAGGAAGTCCAACATTAAATCCATGATCATGGGCCATGTGATCAAAGAGCAGACCTCTGAAATTATTTGTTAAATTATGAAAAACAAATACCGGTAATATGGGATTAAACACTATTGTTTTCAGAATTTGTCTATGTGTAAACTTGAACAATGCACTCACTAACTGAATAAATATGACTTATATTTCATTATAACCAATTTCATTGTAAGTAGACTGGACTGTATTGTGAATTGATGGTCACTGGGTGTTGATAAGTTTCATATAATTCAATTCCCATATGTGCAAATGTATTTTTTGTATCAATAAAATATCCAATTACAACCATATTAGGGGGCCATGGTGGTTTTGATCATATGGTAGTTGGATTTACAACTACCTATTCAATCATCACTAATGTTGTGAGTTCAAATCTAGCTAATGGCGAGGTGTACTTGATACACTATTAGGTGTTAAAGTTTGTCAGTGACTTGAGGCAAGTCAGTTGTATGGGGCATTAAATGTGGAGAACTGAAAACAAAACTGTAAATAAAGAAGGATCACTATTTTCACTGCATCACATGTTTTGCATTGATTTTATTGTGTATCTGAATACATGTTGTAGTTTATTAGAGTAAATCTAGATGAACCTGTTGCCTTCAAATTTCTCTCTACAAAATAGACAGTCTCTAGAAACCAAGGAATCATCACGTTCTTTCTGTTGAACATTCAATACGTCTTCCTAAAATAAAAAAATAATAGGATTATATAATGCATATCACAGAGGTAAGTTTTATCACAGAAAAAAGCTGGTTGAGGAGCAGGAGGATCATGTTCTTTAACGCCACTTTCAACAATATTTCAGTTATATCATGGCGGTCAGTTTTATTGGTGGATGAAACCAGAGCACCCAGAGAAAAACACTGAACTGCCGCAAGTTACTGACAAACTTTATCACATAATGTTGTATCAAGTACACCTCGCCATGAACTGGATTTGATCTTACAATGTTAGTGATGATAGGCACTGATTGCATAGGTAGTTGTAAATCCAACTACCATACGATCACAACCACGATGGCCCCTAAAGCTGATTGAGTAGTTCTACAGAAGAAGAAATATATGTAAAAAAGATGAGGATGATGGATAATTAATGCCAACTGATGGTAAAAACTCATTTGACCTTACGGGAGGTGAGCTACTGATATTGAAAAAGGGTCAGTCTCTTCCAACCAATGACCTTTGTCAAAGTGAGCTTTGGTTTTCTTTATCTCAAAGTTTTTAAATTATTTGGCTTTCCAATCTTTTGATTTTTAGCATACCCGATGAAGGTTATTCCAGAAATGCATCTTGCACACTAAATTAGCTATCTATATTTTAACTAACACATTTATATTATTAATAAAACAAACCAACCAATGTCTTTTTCTGCAAAAAATTCCTCAGACTTTTATCTTCTGGTAAGACATCACTTAACAAATAGTACTGTTCTTTTGGACCTAGATTGAAAAAAAACACCAAACAATATTCTCTTAAAATATCAACAGCATAAACATTAACAGTAGAAACTAAGACCATACAAAAATCTGAAAACAAAACATGCAAAATATGAAAGTAAATATCTACAACTACAAGAATGTGTTGTGAGTTCGAATGCTGCTCAGGCTTGATACGACCTTATTTGTCAAAGTTTGTCAGTGACTTGTGTCAAGTCAGTGGTTTCCTCCACCAATAAAACTGACCGCCACGATATAACTGAAATATTGTTGAAAGCGGCGTTACACACCATAACCCTAACTCTACAAGAAAGGGTCTGGGTACTTGTTGAAGGTTCAGAGAGTTTGAACCACAGAACTGCCCAACATGTCCCCAGGTGGTGAGTAGCGGGTACCATATCATTAGGTAAGGAGAAGGGTCAGGTTATAATATGGAAAGCCAGACCAAGGCATATACAGTACTCCCCTCGTTAAACCGCCACCTTCTGTGCAGTCGGTAGTTTGGCGATAAACTGAGGGACATTGAAAACCGGAAGTCATGTGATCAAATGAAAAGATAAACTTTCTCAAATTGTTTCAACTTGACTGACATACATTTTGCACTTGTACAAAGACATAAGTATAAATAGATCCTATTTAATTGTCAAATTATCGGCAATTTGTTGTTGTGTTAATTTAGGATTTTCCTTTGCATAACTTATAATTTCACGTTTCTCTTTTTATGACAACTAATTAAATTACAATTTTAACTCAGGATTAAAAGTAATCACTAGAAAAGTAAATACATTGTACAGATAATTATTCTAATCAAAACAACTCACCTGTTCCGACCCTCAACTATGAGATCAATGACCGTGTCCGATGACCAGTCTTGACATTCCATAATTACCGATCAATACACAGCTGTCAAAAGGTAGTTGTGGGCGGTACTAACGGGGGAATTTAAATTGGTTTTACGACTTTTGTGTCTGAAAACCTGTGGTGGATGGCGGTAGCTGAGTTTGGCATTATAACAGGGTATTTTTAATGGGGGAAATCGGGACAGACGAGAATTTTGGCAATAGGTGAGGTTGGCGATAAAACGGGGGGCGATAGACCGAGGGAGCACTGTAGTGGGAAAGAGTGCTTGGAAACAAGTTTTCAGCACATTATACACCTCTTTTGTAGATTGTGAAAAAAAGTAGACATATTGTAACCGTGGAAATAATATTTGAAGGTGGGAATTTATCAATCTATCAGTACTGGTAATTACCTTTTATACAACAACAATAATCACATGAAAATGGTAATAAAATTTATGTATATTTTATCAACATTTCACTTTTTCGTATTTTTCAATGACTACAATGGCAATAATTCAACCATGTATTTTTGAAGGGGGTTTTGGATTCACATTTAAAAAATAAAATGCATGAAATAATTTCAAAATTTACAGCAGTAAGTTTTTATTCATATTTGCAATATTTGGTAAGCGGATTGAATTTCAAATTTAAAGTCGAAGTGAGTCTGTGCAGGTCACCAGGTGTTTTATTGTTTGTTTATTTTCAATTGGCTGCTGGATAATCTAATTAAAATTACACGTTTGCTAGATCTTTTGTTACCTCATTAACTGGTTTAACACCACAACATATTTGTGCCTGTCCTAAATCTGGACATAGATTTCCATCGGTTTCTGTCAATGTGTTTACATGTTTGAAGTTTATCAGATGAGTGATTGAAATTGCTTTGGTCAGTTTTATTGACAATTACTGTTCAACTTTATATTTTCAATTAAACTACATGTATCAGTGTTGTTATTTATGATTTGTTTCTGTAGCTTGAAAATGTGATTTCGCATGATAATAACCAATAGAATTCCACCTGCAGTAAATAACCTTACCTATATCTTTATCACCAGTATTTGTTAGTATTGTTGAACAGAAATCATCCACTGGTTGTTCTTTAAATCTTGCTTTCCAATACAGTAAGTAACTGTAGAGAAAATCACAATTATATTAAAATAAAGTAGGCTGAGCCTGTGTCACTCACCTTTCATTCTGCTTTGAAGAAACTTAATACAGAACCTTCCATAGGTGCTTCCCATCAAATTTCGGTTCATTTGGCTAAGCAGTTTTAGAGAAGAAGATTTTTAGAAATCGACCAATCAGAAACAAGAATTGCCTATGGCGGCCATGTTTGTTAACGGATCAAAACGGAATGAGCAATACCTATAGAGGACCTTCCATAGATGCTTCCTAACAAGTTTCGGTCCATTTGGCCAAGCTGTTTCAGAGGAGAAGATTTTTAGAAATCGACCAATCAGAAACAAGAGTCGCCTGTGGCGGCCATATTTGTTATTGGATCTGGACGAAATGAGCAATCTTTATAGAGAACCTTCCATAGATGCTTCCTACCAAGTTTCGGTTCATTTGGTAAAGCGGTTTCAGAGGAGAAGATTTTTAGAAATCGACCAATCAGAAACAAGAGTCGCCTGTGGCGGCCATATTTGTTATTGGATCTGGACGAAATGAGCAATCTTTATAGAGAACCATCCATAGATGCTTCCTACCAAGTTTCGGTTCATTTGGACAGGTATTTTCAGAGGAGACAATTTTTTAGAAATCAACCAATCAGAAACAAGAATGCTCTGTGGCGGCCATGTTTGTTAACGGATCGGGATGAAATGAGCAATCATTACAGAGGACCATCCTTAGATGCTTCCTACTAAGTTTCAGTTCATTTGGCAAAGAGGAGAAGATTTTATTTAAATCGGTCAATCAGAAACAAGAATTGCCTGTGGTGGCCATGTTTGTTAATGGATCGGAACGAAATGAGCAACATTTATAGAGGACCTTCCATAGATGCTTCCTACCAAGTTTCAGTTCATTTGGCTAAGGGGTTTCAGAGGAGAAGATTAAAATGTGAAAAGTTAACGAATGACAGACGACGGACTCCAAATGATGGCAAAAGCTCACATTGCCTTTGGCAAGGTGAGCTAATAATAATAAAAAGTTGAAGCACCAAAACAATTGTTTTTTGTTAGGTATTTTACAAACATTATGTCTTACTCATGCCATACCAGATTCAAAATTATCACTGTACAGATTACCAGGTTTTATTACATAGTTAAGGTTATGGGTGTCATATATTCAGCTATGTGTTAAAGTTAGCGTCAGTTTTATTGGTGGAGGAATACTGGGTACCAAGAGAAAACCACAGAACTGCTGCAAGTCACTGATAAACTACTGTTATATATCATATAAAGTTGTGTCAAGTACATCACATCGTGACCACCAAAGAGAATAAAACTCACAATAAACAATTTGCACATTTCTGACTTGATTCTAAAATCATACATTTTTACATGTTTTAATAGGAGTTATTTCCCTTAATGCAGACAAAAGAGTCCCATTTCATGCAAAGTTCAATGAAAATAACCTGTATTTTTCCATAATCTGTCCAAGATTTAAATATTGTAACAACTTGTGAATTTTCTATTTGCTATAAAATTATCCTCTAATTTTTTAAAAGATTCCTGCTAGAATGGGTACCATTTTGACCGTCGTAAGGGAAATATCTCCTCTAGAAAACACATAAAACCGTCTAATTTTACAATCAATTCAGAAATGTGCAAAATGTATATTTTAGTCGTAACAGGCACTGATTCCATAAGTGGATGTAAATACAATGACTTCATGATCATGGCAATAGTGACCCCCTGTATTATTACAATTATAACATGTTTCTCCATAAAGTTTTAAGGAATGTAAAATTTTAATAAGCAGAAATACCGAAATTATAATGTCATAAGTACCTGTGCACAAAATATTGTAACACAGCGATGCTAATTGTGATAGTCTAAACAGGTGACCTTACAACTTCATTTTTATATATACCGGTATATCATGGCGACATGAGCATCAAAAACTTAGTCATTATACATGTATTTCTGCAAGAATAAATAAAACATTTTTTTTATACTTTACTAGTAAACCATTTTCAGCAACATTAAATTGGTGATCCTTCAGCGTAAGATGAGTAAATGAGAGTGATTGATTGTTGTTTAACACCAAATGAGCAAGTTTTCAGCTATATCATGGCGAGAACAAGTTACATTTGATGAGGTGATGTCTGCTTTGTACTAGACCAACACGATTGGTTGAATTTTACAGACAGTGCTAGCTTATTGAAACAACAGCCTGCAGGTAGACATGTCTCTCCACTCTGACACATTATCCAAAATTTAGATGAGATGAAGATGATGTCTGTTTTGTTCTAGACCAACATGCTGAGTAGAATTTTAATAGTGCTAGCCCTCTGAAACAACAGTCTGCGGGTAGACATGTTGCTCTCCTCTGACACATTATTCTGATTCCGAGTCAACCAGTCTTTACTCTTACTACTGAGTGCTTTGTGCTTAGAGGAGAAGCAAGAAATACCAATCTTATAGTTTGGTTTGACCCCATTGAACCCAAATCTACTGCACTCGAGGTGAGAAAGCTAATCATTAACCACCGATGTATATTTAGTGTAAGAAGATGGAGTACCGATACCAATGTAGAATATTTATAAACTTAAAAAGTTACCCTTCATATACCTCTGAAACTGACTGATCAAGTTGACATCAGCTATCACCAGTTTATGTTCTGTTACTATGTGTCTCTGAACATCATCTTTATCATCAAAACTCTTGTTACAAAACAAACAAGGAAGGACAACTCTGTCCCCTGTAGATTGGGCTGTTGATTCTTCATCTAAATGTGACAAGTTCAGTGATTCCAGTACTAATTTCTCTGTCAAAGTTAAAGAAATATAATTATTTAATATATCAAAATAAAACAAACATAAATTAATTTAATTTTTTTTTGAATACATAAACATGATACAGGGGCCATCGTGGTTGTGATCGTATGGTACATGTAGTTGGATTTACAACTATCTGTGCAATCAGTGCCTATTACCACTAACATTGTGAGTTTGACTCCTGCTCAGGCGAGGTGTACTCGATACAACATTATGTGATAAAGTTTGTCAGTGACATAATGCAGGGTGTGGATTTCATTTGTTTCCCTTACCAATAAACCTGACCGCCGCAATATAACTGAAATATTGTTGAAAGTGGCAGTAAACACCATAACTCTCCCTCATGATAAAGGAGAGGAGGTATTTTTCTTGCAATGACATCATACATGTATATATCAAACAAGTAATCTATGAGAAGATCTTGCTGAGTGAATGTCGACAAGGCAGCAATTTTTCAGCTATATCATGTTGAAAACATCTTACTTTTTAATGAGATGTTGATGATGCCTGCTCTATACTAGACCAACATGCTGAATTAGATATTTATAGTGCTAGCTTACTGAATCAATAGTCCACGGACAGACATGTCATTCACTTTGATCCATTTTTTGCAAATTCTTAGATATCAATTGTGTGAATCATTACCATCATATCATATATTCCACTTATCGTGAACTGGTGATGTAGTGCATTAGGCCTACATGTAAGTGTCACAAAACAAATGTGTTGTTTTCCTTAACTTTGGTAAACACAACGACGTTCTCCTAGTATTTTAGGGAAATGATGACAACATTATTGCAAATTAATTACAACAAAAACTGTCTGTATTTATCTATCATATTAGCGAGGTATAAACACAATTTCTTATGTTATCGAGAACTGATAACACCAGGAATGGCAGGATATATATTTAACAGAAAACTTTAATTGGTTAGATGTATATCTACTCTCTAAGTCTAATACAAATAACTTGCATTTGAAATAGAAATATTTTAAATTGGCCAATCCGAATATTTGGCCGAAACGACCAGGTTCCAATGCAAACTCACGACTTCCAGCGTAGGGCGGCAAGCTATGTAGTGAACATGTACCACAACACTTCATCAGTCACTAGCATGCTAGAAGAACTAAAATGGCCTACATTGGAGGAAAGATGGCAGAGGGCTAGACTAGTCTTAATGTACAAGATCGTAAATGGTCTAGTTAAAATTGATGCCACTGACAGACTCGTACAACTATCACGACTGAGTCGAAACATGGGCCAACACTCCTTTCAGATACCGTCATGTAACACCATTATAAGGAAGGAGTCATTCTACCCAAGAACCATCAGGGATTGGAATGCTCTGCCCACTGACACTGCCACTGCCAAGAGTCTTGAATCCTTCAAAACTCACTTACTTGATTAAATCAATCAAGTTGTTTTTACTTGCACATTTATTTTGTACAGCACTTTATTGTTAAGTTTTAAAAATTAAGTTTAAAATTGGCATGTGCACCAAAGTGGCAGTATCATCAGTGATTGATGGTGGCCGCAAACTGGTAGAAGTAGAAGACATGTCAGTTGGTTGAAATATTTGGAAAAAATGTTTCAATCTTTAGTTTACTTTAGGATACATTTTTTTGTACTTTAGGATCTTCTATGGATGCTGGTTTCTCAACCACTACATGTATGTCTGCATCTTCTTCATCAATATCTAATATAAACATCTTCTTGTGACTTCCGGTCTTAATCTTAATTTCCTCATTATAGTCATATTTCACCTCCTGGTATTCCCAATATTTATCCAGCAATATTACAAAGCTCTTTACTGTTTTTGCTTGTACTAACTCTTGCGGCAAATCATTCCATATATCAGTCACCCTGTTCTTAAAGCTGCGTTTCCTCAAATTCTGTCTGCAGTTTCCTTTTTGTATTTTTTTACTATGTCCTCTGGTTTGATCTGTCCTACTCATTTACAAAAATCTTTCTGTCACATCCATATCATAAATTCCATTTACTATTTTGAATGTTTCAATCATATCCCCTCTTCTTAATCTGCAATACTTCAGCGTTGGCATTTTGAGCTTTTTCAGCCGGTCAGTGTAACTCAGTTGTTTCAATGATGGTACCTGTTTTGTTGCTCGTTTCTGCACATTTTCTATTAATTCAATGTCCTTCTTAGTGTAAAGGGACCACACTGCCGCTGCGTATTCCAAATTTGGCCTAACCAGAACTTGAAACAAATATCTGAAGCTAGTTTCATCAAGGAAGGTGTAAGTTCTCCTAATTAGTCCCATTATGCTATTAACTTTGTTGACTTTTTGTGTAATATGTTTATTGAAACTTCAATTTCTATCTACTAGAACTCCTATATCCTTTTCTCCTTATGACATTTCCATTGAATTCAACCTCTTGGCTCTTAGATAAGATAAGATAAGATAAGATAAGAAAACTTTATTTGAATTCGGTTTTTGAATAACAATGTGTCAAAACAGAAGATTAAGTCTCAGTCCTTTGTCATTTTCACAACAAATTACTATGAAATGCCCTTTTCTGACATTTTATTTAACAAAGCAATTTATTTTGTGTAAAATGTTCAAAATAATAGAGAAAAACGACAAGAACCTGTTGTATTCGAATCAGTCGACATGGGCGCTGACATCTTGAAGTTCCGCAGTGAATAATTTATAAATAAATTTGGAAAATTTGATATACATCATTTCCACAAGTAATTTATCTGGTTCTTTAACAGGACTTTCCTATTGTGATGATTTGATTGGAAATACAATGTTCTTACGTTTAACAAGAGAATTTTGATCATATTTCATGCTATAGAAAGTCATGTGACGAACTAAAAAATAACATTAAAGTACAGGACTGGGAAATATGAAAGTGTATTCAACGAGTGTGATTTATAAAACGCGGAAGTAAACATTATTTGATAATAACTTGGAAAATGGGCGATAAAACATGGAAGGCCTCTCGTCGTAAATATGGAGTCGGTAAGAAAAAATACAAAGTTACATTAACAACAAAATACACCAGCTGTCGTACACAAATTATTGAGAATTTTTAAACCATGTCATTTAAAAATGTAATTTATTCATAATTATATATGTTTATTGATTTAATATCATGTTAATGTGGGGAGGACATCTTATTAATAAAAACTTGAAACTCAAACACTCTGTCTCAGGCACTAGACTATATACACTATATCAATAAAAAGCTATCCAGTCAATGTATGTTGTTTTAACCATGCCGACTCTAAATAAAGCTTATTTATTATTATTTATTTATTATGGTAAGAAAACAGCATCTTAGGTTAGGTCATCTGTGGACGCTGGCTCTCTGCCACTATATCCACCTCTACTTCTTCCGTAATACAACTTATTTCGGTGTGGTTTCCAGTACTTATTTCGGTGTAATACAACTTATTTCGGTGTGGTTTCCAGTGTTTTCCTTGTTTTGGATGCTAGCTTTGTACTCAAGTTTTACATCTTGGTGTTCCCAGTATTTATCGAGCCTGATTTCAAATTGTCCTACATCCTTTGCATCAATTACTGATTGTGACAGAGTATTCCATAAATCAACGATTCTGTTGCGCGTGTTGGTGAAAGAAAATTTCCTTAAATTTATTTTGCAAAATTTCTTCTTGATTTTCTTACTATGGCCCCTAGTTCGAGTGTTAGGGTCGAGGTCAAATATACCTTCTGTGACTTCATTGTCATAGATACCCGTGATAATTTTGAAAGTTTCAATCATATCACCTCTGAGGCATCTGTATTTCAAGGTAGGCATTTTTAATTTCTTTAGTCTATCTGGGTACTCCATATCTTTTAAGGATGGTATTTGTTTGATCGCTCTTCTCTGTACGTTCTCTATGCTGTCAATGTCATGCTGCTTGTATGGCGATCAAACAGCTGCAGCGTATTCAAGATGTGATCTAACAAGTGCTTGAAATAAATATTTGAAGTTATGCTTATTTACATAATGTAGGTAGGTGAATGTTCTTCTGATGAGACCCATTATGCTGTTGCCTTATTTATTTTCTGCTGTATATGTTGTGAATAATTTAATTGGTCATCAACTAAGACACCTACATGTACATGTATTTCTTTCTCCCCATCTGAATTCTGCAGCTCTACCTCTTTGCCCTTGCTGAAAAGAACTGCATCTGTTGAATAGTGTGCTATTAAATATCACTGTTAGGCATGACCTACATGTACCTACAAAATATTAATTTAAAAAAAAATTAAAATTCTATAAATGTGTAGTGTCAAAAAGATACTTAAAGTTGTATAATAGCTTTACATGTATTACAATGGTATATTCAACTTGTACATTTTAGTCAATTGTGTTAAGGAATAAGATTGTTCTAATCTTAAAATTAATAATCAATATAATACTGACCTAGTTTTGAATACGGAAAACTACACTCAAAGTACATGTGCAATACACTTGAACCTCAATGAGACTGATTCCTTTGCTTCAGAGGTCATCATGGTCGTGATCATATGCCTATCACTGCTATAGTTGTTGGTTTTATTCCCTCTCTTCCTATTCATCTATTCCGGCTCTCCCCCTATACAATGGGATCAGATGTATACAGAATACAAGTTGTATGCAATGAAGTTTGTCAGTGACGTGTGGCGGATCGGCGTTTTTCTCTTGGTACCCATTTTTGCTCCACCATTAAAACTGACAGCTACAATATAACTAATATTGTTGAAAGTGGTGTTATGCACAAATAAGTTTGGCATTAACCCTAAATCCCTGATCATTAATTGAATCTAATCTAATTTGGCACTGGAATTTGTTGTGCCCAGTATACATTTTATATATATATGTAGTGGATGCTTATTTCAGTTAAGATTTGGTCTTGTTTTTTTTTCTAATGTTTATTTATTGCACAGTGGTGTGTAGCATACCTATAGCTAGTACCAGTATACATGTTAGGCTTGCAGCCTCGTAATTTGAAGTACAGTATACATGTTAGGCTTGCAGCCTCATAATTTGAAGTACCAATATACATGTTAGGCTTGCAACCTCGTAATTTGAAGTACCAGTATACATGTTAGGCTTGCAGCCTTGTAATTTGAAGTACCAGTATGCATGTTAGGCTTGCAGCCTCGTAATTTGAAGTATCAGTATACATGTTAGGCTTGCAGCCTCGTAATTTGAAGTACCAGTATACATGTTATGCTTGCAGCCTCGTAATTTGAAGTACCAGTATACATGTTGGGTTTGCAACCACGTAATTTGAAGTACCAGTATACATGTTGGGCTTGCAGCCTTGTAATTTGAAGTACCGGTATAAAATTTTGTAATAAAATGGAATTCAAAGCAAAAAATGCCACACTATCTGAACAATTCCAAGATCTGATAAAAAAAATTCTTAGAAACAGAGACAAAATTGATACCCCTAACACACATATACATGACTGCTCACTTTCCTGGCTTGGTACAGGCACTCTATAAAAAGGTTGCAGGGTAAAACAAGTTTTATGGGCCCAAATCTCTCTTTTTAGTGAAATAATGGTTTTATTTTTCCAAACATTTTTGTCTAATTACAGCGATCCTAAACTATTCAGCATCAAGTAAAGGGAGTTTATGTTTAGCAGTCGGTGATGCTGTTCATATTGTTGAAGAATATGGATCTGGACGAAAAGGTAAATATAGATTGTTAGAATATGGTTTTTTGTACATTTGTATTTTACCCGAATGTTAGCTCTAGTGAATTAATTGCAAGCTTCATATAAAATCAACATTTTGATATTTCTTGAAATATATCTATTGCAAGAAAGCTTAAGAGAGTTGTTATATTAAATTTTTCAAATACTTCAAATTGCCTGTGTCGGTGCCAGAAACGGCAAATTTCAAATTGCCGTTACTGATTAAATAAGTGGGTTAACATGTACATTTGATATTTGTGTACATGTATAACATCACTGAAAGGGCATCAAAGGTGTAGTGGTCATGCTATGATAGTTTAATAAATTCCTTATATCGCCACGATATAACTGAAATATTGTTGAAAGTGGCTTTAAACATCATAAACACAAACCCAAGAAGTCATCCATGTCACAACATTGAATCTGATTGGATAATGCTCCAATTAGTATGGGTACATTGCTATTATCTAATAAATTTTGTAAATTTTGTCTTTAATTCCATAAAAATGTATGTAAATTTTGTATAATTATAAAAAGAAAGCTTAAACTGTGTTGGTCAACAATTCCATCAGTATCAACAAAGCTAAAAACCAGCTCTAAGCTCAAATCATTGAATGCGAAAAGACAATGACAAATTGCCTGGTTTTTGGACAACCTCAAAAATGTGGCTGGCTCAAATCGGTTAAAAGGATCATAACCATACCCTTCTTTTCTTGATAATTGAATCTTCAATAGCGATACAGATTTAAACAAGCAATAGAAACCTGCACATATTTGCTTCCACTCAAAAAGATCACATACTCACAAAAATGAATGAAAGCATGGACATTACAATAGAATGACTGTAGTTGACTACTAACTGAAAAGGTGGGATCTGATGGCTAAAGTTAAAGTCACCACTTCAAAAGTTTTATGGTCACCACTTCAAAAGTTTTATGGTCACCACCATGACTTCGTTAACCATTACGGAATATATGTGTCACAAATGACCACGGATATGTTCCATTTGTCGTAATCACAATCCCGTTCTTTCCCCATTCATGGCTCATCACCTGGTTTGTAACTATTGTCGAGTATTATTATTGGAGAAGGAACTTCTTACCCTTCTGGAGCACCTACTGGTAATTGTGTCTCCCCTTCGAACGAAGGGAGACATATTGTTTTAGTCTGATTTTTTCTTCTTCTTCTTCCACTTCCACTTCTTCTTCCGTTTCTTCTCAGCAAAGCTTGTCCTTCATGGGACCCTGACCTTTGACCTCAAGGTCAAATAATTGTTTTTTAGGGGAGACATAAGTTTTAGGTATCTAAAACAGTTCTTCCTAGTTACACCTAATATTTTAAGTGGGTTACATGTTACTCAATCTTTTGTTTTCTCTGTGGTGTCATGTTACTCAATCTTTTGTTTTCTCTCTGGTGTCATGTTACTCAATCTTTTGTTTTCTCTGTGGTGTCATGTTACTCAATCTTTTGTTTTCTCTGTGGTGTCATGTCGACCATTGCTTGTGTCTTTTTGTCCTTTTCTTTTGGCTGTTGTATTGTCTGTCCTTTTCTTTTTGCTGTTGTATTGTATGTCCTTCTTCAAAATATGGCTTTTGATTACCTCTTTGGTTTCTTCAAACTTTTCTGTAAAGACCATTACTCTTAGGACAAAATAGCATAGCTTATAACTATACTGTTAAGAGATTTAATATCAATAGCCGGTAGTCATTACTCTTAGGACAAAATAGCATAGCTGATAACTATACTGTTAAGAGATTTAATATCAATAGCCGGTAGTCATAAATATCTAAAGAGTTTTAAAAGTATAAAACTGTTATTTAAATGTTGGTTTCATATTTGGGTAGATTTCATTTACTTTAAAAACAAATTAATTTTTGTCAACAAAAGATGATTATTTTTAAACCAGGAAGTCTTTTTAAAAATCAAATTACATTTTTTTTTTCTTTTGACAATATCAAAACTACCTGTTCTACATGTACAATGTATGTAATAGAAAGATAACAAGCAATGCCAGCATATAATACCTTTAACATCGATATAAGTTATTTTTATTCCAATTGTTGCAATTTTATTATGAGGTCTGAGAAATAATTATATAGTATTATTACGTGATGTTTTTCATATTGGCCTAGTTATAGGTCTGAGGCCTGCTGTATTGGCCTGAGGCACAGCCGAACGCCAATACAGCAGACCGAGGACCTACATGTATAACTAGGCCAATATGAAAAACATCACGTAATGATACCTTTATTAATTAACCAGTCCAATATCTCTCTGGATTTTTCCTTGCAATTGTCGAAATGTCTAGTGGATTCTGATCTAGTTGTTATTGGACTGGCTGGAATTGGGCCAATACGGAAAATATCCGTATTGGACTGGTTTTTCCCGTATTGGCCCAATGAAAGTTTTTATATTGTATTGACAGATTTGATCATATAAAGGCTAATAAATCAAAGTTAATTAATAATTTATTTTACAACTTGCTTCAGTTTTTGACATTTGTTCTATACTGATTTCCTACAAAGAATCTAGATAGAAGTTGGACCATTGGCATTGGGCAAACTGGCAGAATTTTTTTTTCTGCTGAAGACTACACAAATATGAGTTATTACAATTGTTGTGGTATTAGGCCAAAGCACACTAACATTTCAAAGAGGGTGGGGGAGGGGGTTATTACAATTTATGTGGTATTAGATCAAAGCACAGTAATATTTCAAAAAGGGGGGGAGGGTATTACAATTTGTGTGGTATTGAGATCAAAATAGTGGCAATGTTATGTTTTATCAGTTGGTTGTTAATTTGCAGAGTATGTTCCCATCTTAGGAGGTTTTCAATCTCCATTACTAACCTATAAGGCAACGTAACTGATTATAAGTTAAAGATTAAGCTCATTATATTCTTGTTTATTCATAATTTAAAAAAAAAAATCTGTTCCGCAAAAGTGACTAAATGGTCTCAAAATCCTGGCTAAATCCCTGTCTTTTATAACTGAAATATTATTAAAAGTGGCATTAAACACCATAACCATAACCCAAGCTCCATTCCTATGTACATATCAAACAATGTCAAATAAATGGTAAAAAAATTATTTGTTGATTGATTGATTGTTCAGGTCAAGTGATCAGCAGTATTATTTACAAACAATAGATCATACAATGTATATATGTAATAGGTGGAGATAGAATAGGCCCCCATGGACAAATATTATGATTGAATATTGTTAGCTAAATATATAATGACAATTCAAAATTCAGTATATTTCTGATGATCAATAATTGTTGGTGGAGAGCTTTGATATTTTGATGGATGTCATGATTTTGTGACTAATAATTATACAGGTATTTTTTGTGTCCCAAGAATTTACTTATTGTCAGGTAATATGTTTTTACATACCTAATGTATATCAATTTATCTAGAGCGTAAAACATGTTTAAACCTCTCTAAGATAAGCAGGAAGAAGAAATATACGAAGCGACTTTAATTCATAATCCATTGTATATGAACTTCCTTGTCTAAAACTGGGTTTATTACCTCATAACAAAATATCTACCAATTTCTTTTGCTGTGTATATAAGTTTTAAATGGCAAACTTTAAAATTTTTGACATTTACAAGTAAAATGCATGAGTATATATTTTGAAGCACTCACTGCATTAATTGTCGTGGTGGGGGTCCATTCCTATTGTTGTATTATTTCATTCTACCTAGTTTAATTTTGTACTTTGGTACCATTTGTTATTTTTAATCAAATGAAAAACAAATAAATACCATACTGTCGTAACAATTCAAAAATGTCATTGAAAAATCATAGAAAGAGACAAAGTCAATACCCTAACACACATGCATGTATACTTTCCTGGCTTGGTACATACCCGGGAATTTCAATATAAAGTGGTGGGGTTACATACCTGTATGTATACTAGTTTTATGGGCTCAAACTTTGAAATTCTCCTTTAAGTGAAATGAAGCTGTCATGCAAGTTTTTTTTCCACATGTGAGTAATATACAATATGTAATCATTTGATTTTCTTTCTTTGAAAAAATCCATGTTTATTCATTTCGGTACTCTGTAGCTAAACAGTACCAAGTATTAATTGTTTAGTAATTACCGTGTTGTCAAACATTTTGACAGATCCAGAGATATCCCTAACCTCTATGTGCAGCACTTCTACATGTATGTACATAACAAAGGAATGCTTTAAAACTTTTGGAGTTGCAATCTTGCATAAATAGTTCAAATTTACCTCTAGAAATTGTCCATTTCTATACAACACCACACATTTGGCAGTCATGTATTTTGGTAAGGATTTAATGTGGTTGTTGTCGTTGATTGTCTGTAGACACAATGTTTTTTTTACACAATAACTTTTGTCTTAGTTTACCGATCCTTCTGAAATGTTTATATAAAGATTTCTGACACTGAATGAAGGTTGGGATCGTGAATGGGGATCCGTCGTGGTCATGATCATATGGTAGTTGGGTTTATAACTACCTAGTGCCTATTACCACTAACATTGTGAGTTCGAATCCCACTCATGTGAGGTTTTCTCAGTACAACATTATGTGATAAAAGTTGTCCGGTTTCCTCCACCAATTAAACTGACTGCCACGATATAGCTGAAATATTGTTGAAAGTGGCATTAAACACCATAAACCATTACCAATTGTGATAATTTTTCTTCTTGCTGTTCCTCCTAAAATTGTCTTTGTGTAGTATGCCAAAGGATTTACTACATTTAGTATGTATTTTTTTCCTTCATTTTCATAAAAGGGGCAAAAGTCTAAAATTCAAATTTGAATTTTAGTTTCATTTTGATGTACTTATTTCCTTTATATGTGTATATTCCTGATAAATTTCCTGCCTTCATTGGTTAAACAGATTTGACAGCTCTTATGGTGTCTGATTTCCTTTATATGTGTATATTCCTGAAAAAATTTCCTGCCTTCATTGGTTAAACAGATTTGACAGCTCTTATGGTGTCTGATTTCCTTTATATGTGTATATTCCTGATAAAATTTCCTGCCTTCATTGGTCAAACAGATTTGACAGCCCTTATGTTGTCTGATAAAAATAATCAATTTTTACCCATGTGATGTCCCTACAAAGTACGTTCGTACATCCCACATTTGGTTTGCTGTAAATAACTTGAGTCCCTTTGAAGAAAATCATTTAAAACACAGTCAGGAACCATAAAAGGCAGGTCATTTTCCTTTTCACGCTTTACCTCTCTTTCCATTCTATCTTGCAGACTTTGAAATCAATAATTATGGCTGTGTTGCACTTTTATATACACATGTACATGTATACTATATGCTAAATAAATGGCAGAAATTTATTTGAGTTGCAACCTTTTATAAATAGTTCAAAATGTCATATAGAAAATTTTTCTATTTTCTCAGAAAGATAAAAGTGATTTATAATACCAAATTACATGTAAAATTTATGTAAATGTGTTGGCTTTATTTATGTAAAAGACAAAGCTAAATTTAGAATTAACATGATTATCAATAATTCTTGGTGTGAGCTCTGATAATCTGATGAGTGTCAAGATATCATATCATTTTCACCAAGCTAAGGGTTTTTATATGTAATATCTACACATTGGTAATACTGAAGTGCTCACCGTTGATTTATTGACTAATTTTACAATGGTTTATATAAATTTATCTAGATTTTAAAACATTGACAATCATCTCTGAAAATCAGGAAGAAAATATAGATATTTCAAGATGACCTGCAATATATAATTTTCCTGGTATAAAACTCGGTTTATTGTGTGAACATGACATATTACGACATCATATTACTACATGTACATAATTAGTTTTTGATAAATCAAGTATAAAATAGTTGTAATTAAAGGGAAACTTTAAAATGTTTTACAAGGTATGACATTTACAGGTAAATGCTGGTGCATATATATTTTTAAGCACTCAGATCACTATATGTAGTTATCAGTGGCAGTCCTTAAGATTTATGTAGCTTTCAAATGCAAAATGCATATAAGATATAGACAATATGCATACATTGCTTTATAAAAATGAAACGAAGGGAACCTCATCATCATCTCATTGAAAATTAACTTGTTCTCGCCATGATATAGCTGAGTTGGCATTACACAACAATCACTCACTCATACATTGTCTGGAAATATAAAATTTTTATTTGTTCAAGCTTTAGAAACAGGAAAAAAAGTGAGCCTCTGACAAGCTTTTATGTCCTGTTTCGCAGCAATTTTAATTTTTTTTTTTTTATCCAATTTAATAATGTGTTTTTTCACTAAATGATCATCTTTGTTGGTTATTAATTAGCCATAAAAAATTTAGCTGTTTTATTTTGAAAAGAGATCTAAAAGGGGCCCATTAAAATTTCGACATTTTTCAAGTTATACTCAATTTAAATTTGCATGAAACAAGGCTATTAGGTAGTTTTGCAGCAGATTTTCTCTTTAGTTGTGGTTTGATTTGGATTTATGGTGATTAACACCACTTTCATCAATATTTCAATTAAATCGTGGCAGTCAGTTTTATTGGTAGAGGAAACCGGAGTACCTGGAGAAAACCACCAAACTGTCGCATGTCACTGACAAACTTTATCACATAATGTTGTATTGAGATTCCTTGCCATGAACGGGGTTCGAACTCACAACTTTAGTGGTGATAGGCACTGATTGCACAGGTAGTTGCAAATCCAACTACCATATTACCTATTAGTTATGGTTTTCATGTTAAACTTGATAACAGTAAAAAAAGGAGCAGGAAAAAAGCCTTGTCAACTTGCTACGATCATGCTAGGCCTGGTGTATCCATTTATTATTTTTATTTGTGAGTGTTTTTACAGTAATAAAAGAAATCATAACTAAAATAATCGTCTTTTCAAAAATTGTGTTCTAAAAAATCACAACTAAAAAAAAAAGGGTCTTTTCAAAAATTGTGTTCGATTTAACGAAGTAGATGGTGGAAGAGATACTGCACTAGTCAACTATTTGTAACACTTTAGACGGAAATAATTTCAAACAAACATAATTATTTTTAGTATTGACTAAGTTTTTTAAGTTTAAACACTTGTTTGAAACAGATATAAGTACAGATTTCGGAAATCCTATTCTGATGATAATAATTTGGTTTCATGAAATAAGTTTTCCAGTTATTGAATAGAAACTAAAACATATTTTCTTTTTATTAATTTTTTTCAAGTACAAGTATAATATATATATAAGACTAAGATACTTATAATACACACTTTATGATGGTAATTTTAAAGTTTAAACACTTGTTTGAAACAGATATAAGTACAGATTTCGAAAATCCTATTCTGATGATAATCATTTGGTTTCATGAAATAAGTTTTCCAGTTATTGAATAGAAACAAAAACATATTTTCTTTTTTTATTAATTTTTTTCAAGTACAAGTATAATATATTTTTAAATTAAATATAAAACCCATATAAAAATGAAAATATTTGATTTTGGTTAAATTTTTAGCTGCTAGTATTTCTTTTCATCTAATAAAATGAAAAACAAAAAATACCACTGTCAGAACAATTCTAAAATACCACACTGTCGGAACAATTCTAAAATACCACACTGTCAGAACAATTCTAAAATACCACACTGTCAGAACAATTCTAAAATACCACACTGTCAGAACAATTCTAAAATACCACACTGTCAGAACAATTCTAAAATACCACACTGTCGGAACAATTCTAAAATACCACACTGTCAGAACAATTCTAAAATACCACACTGTCGGAACAATTCTAAAATACCACACTGTCAGAACAATTCTAAAATACCACACTGTCAGAACAATTCTAAAATACCACACTGTCGGAACAATTCTAAAATACCACACTGTCAGAACAATTCTAAAATACCACACTGTCGGAATAATTCTAAAATACCACACTGTCAGAACAATTCTAAAATACCACACTGTCAGAACAATTCTAAAATACCACACTGTCGGAACAATTCTAAAATACCACACTGTCGGAACAATTCTAAAATACCACACTGTCAGAACAATTCTAAAATACCACACTGTCAGAACAATTCTAAAATACCAAATTTAAATTTGCATGAAACAAGGCTATTAGGTAGTTTTGCAGCAGATTTTCTCTTTAGTTGTGGTTTGATTTGGATTTATGGTGATTAACACCACTTTCATCAATATTTCAATTAAATCGTGGCAGTCAGTTTTATTGGTAGAGGAAACCGGAGTACCTGGAGAAAACCACCAAACTGTCGCAAGTCACTGACAAACTTTATCACATAATGTTGTATTGAGATTCCTTGCCATGAACGGGGTTCGAACTCACAACTTTAGTGGTGATAGGCACTGATTGCACAGGTAGTTGCAAATCCAACTACCATATTACCTATTAGTTATGGTTTTCATGTTAAACTTGATAACAGTAAAAAAAGGAGCAGGAAAAAAGCCTTGTCAACTTGCTACGATCATGCTAGGCCTGGTGTATCCATTTATTATTTTTATTTGTGAGTGTTTTTAAAGTAATAAAAGAAATCATAACTAAAAAAATCGTCTTTTCAAAAATTGTGTTCTAAAAAATCACAACTAAAAAAAAAAGGGTCTTTTCAAAAATTGTGTTCGATTTAACGAAGTAGATGGTGGAAGAGATACTGCACTAGTCAACTATTTGTAACACTTTAGACGGAAATAATTTCAAACAAACATAATTATTTTTAGTATTGACTAAGTTTTTTAAGTTTAAACACTTGTTTGAAACAGATATAAGTACAGATTTCGGAAATCCTATTCTGATGATAATCATTTGGTTTCATGAAATAAGTTTTCCAGTTATTGAATAGAAACTAAAACATATTTTCTTTTTATTAATTTTTTTCAAGTACAAGTATAATATATATATAAGACTAAGATACTTATAATACACACTTTATGAAGGTAATTTTAAAGTTTAAACACTTGTTTGAAACAGATATAAGTACAGATTTCGAAAATCCTATTCTGATGATAATCATTTGGTTTCATGAAATAAGTTTTCCAGTTATTGAATAGAAACAAAAACATATTTTCTTTTTTTATTAATTTTTTTCAAGTACAAGTATAATATATTTTTAAATTAAATATAAAACCCATATAAAAATGAAAATATTTGATTTTGGTTAAATTTTTAGCTGCTAGTATTTCTTTTCATCTAATAAAATGAAAAACAAAAAATACCACTGTCAGAACAATTCTAAAATACCACACTGCCGGAACAATTCTAAAATACCACACTGTCAGAACAATTCTAAAATACCACACTGTCAGAACAATTCTAAAATACCACACTGTCAGAACAATTCTAAAATACCACACTGTCAGAACAATTCTAAAATACCACACTGTCGGAACAATTCTAAAATACCACACTGTCAGAACAATTCTAAAATACCACACTGTCGGAACAATTCTAAAATACCACACTGTCAGAACAATTCTAAAATACCACACTGTCAGAACAATTCTAAAATACCACACTGTCGGAACAATTCTAAAATACCACACTGTCAGAACAATTCTAAAATACCACACTGTCGGAACAATTCTAAAATACCACACTGTCAGAACAATTCTAAAATACCACACTGTCAGAACAATTCTAAAATACCACACTGTCAGAACAATTCTAAAATACCACACTGTCGGAACAATTCTAAAATACCACACTGTCAGAACAATTCTAAAATACCACACTGTCAGAACAATTCTAAAATACCACACTGTCAGAACAATTCTAAAATCAAATATCAAAATCGTAGAAAGAGACAAAATCGATACCTGACTCTGCTTGAAATACTTTATCTACAAAATTTAAAGTTGTATACTATAGTAAATACAGATAATTAGTATATATATATATATATTATATTTACAAAATGTACTTAGGTTAACAACTTCACAGCTGTTTGCTCACACAGCAGATATGTTTTTATCAAATTTTAATAGTCTAGATAAGACTTTAGGCCATAAATGTTGATAAAGTGTTTTAACATGATTAAGATGTACATGTCATTAGGTTAAATATGATAATGGGAAACCAAAATAATGTTATGATATCCTGCCAAACTTACTGGTACTTGTATCTGATATTTATCTTTAAAACTTTTTCATGAATGAATTTATCTATAAGATATACTATACCTCACCACAGTATTTCAGTTTTAAAATTTGTATGAAGTTCTATTATACAAACATGTAGTAAAGCCATAAGGGAATGCAATCTATTATTTTGGATCAATATTTTTGTCAGTGACGTAATGGTTAGAATTAAAAGCTTTCCATATACAAAAGATGTATTTTATATACATGTGTAGTAGTTAAAAATATCTTATTTACATGTTAATACAATTGTGTAAATTAGACACAGTTTTTCTCAACTTATAAAGTCCGCTCAGAAAATATAGTTTGGTAGCATATCAAATCCCCCAGTAGTTTCATTAAGTTTTACCCATATCTATCTATATATCTTACATTTTGTTTTTACTCAATAACTTATGTTCCCCTTTAGCAAATCATTTGAAATTCATACCTAAGATCAGGGACTGCAATTTAATTTTAAGCTTTACCACTTTTTCTGTTCTTGAATTATGCCCCTTGATTTGCTGAAAAATATATTTTTTTTAAGGTATCCTTCAATACCTTAAGTTGTACTGAAGCAAATCATTTGAAATTTTTACATAAGGACAGGGACAATAAAAGAAATATAATGTGTTAAAATTAAATTAATCTTATTACAAACCACTGACTAATTTAGAGCACTATTTTATAATGTAATGTGCTAAAATTTAATTGTTCTTATAACATACCACTGACTAATTAAGAGCACTATTTTATAATGTAATGTGTTAAAATTTAATTATTCTTATAACATACCACTGACTAATTAAGAGCACTATTTTAATAATGTAATATGCTAAAATTTAAGTCATCTTATAACATACCATTGGGTAATTTGGAGCACTATTTTATAATGTAATGTGCTAAAATATAAGTAATCTTATAAGTGACTAATGACTAATTTGAAACACTATGTTATAATGTAATGTACTAAGATATTATGTATCTTATAACGTACCACTGCCTACTTTGGAGCACTATTATAATGTAATGTACTAAAATTTAATTAATCTTATAACCGACCTGAATGACTAATTTTGAGCGCTATTACAATGTCACTTTCTAAGATATGAGTTATCTTATATAACCTAATATTATTAATCTGATATCATTCTTAAAAGATTGGTAGATACCAAATCACATGATATACTGTATAAACAAAGGTTGCACTGTCAACGATTTTTGTAATACAGAAAATAGCAGATTGCAAGGTCATACAGCACGTTACTAAAAGTAAGCATAAATTTTCCAAAATGTTTGTAATATAGAAAATAGCAGATTGCACGGTCATACGGCACGTTACTAAAAATAAACATAAATTTTCCCAAAATCCATAAAAAAAAATGCAGTGATATATATTCAGAAATCAAAAGTTACAGCATTGGACAAATATTTTTAATTCCTGCTAAATTTTCCTTATATTTGTCAATAATGTAGATTAATAATATAACAATTGTAGCTTTTGTATGAGGTCGATACATGGTTTATATCGACCAACAGAAGTATATCGACTTCAGACTACGTCCTCAGTCGATATACTTCTGTTTGGTCGATATAACCACGTATCGACCTCATACAAAAGCTATAATTGTATAATATTCATTTAATTTCATTTGCCTTAGAACTAGGCTTCAACAGTGTTTGTCCTAAATTAAGGTTTGTGACAACATTTTGGGGAGAATCATGACCTCTGTTGAAGAAGGTTTCCATGACACACTGATGTTAACTAACAAACCACAAAAAGTAGGTAATGGATCGAATTTCTCCACACAATGGTATGACATATCTAAATTGGATATAAATATGTCACTTTACCTCAAAATTAGGTCATAATAAAATAATGTTTGGAAACATGATTGTGATGGACCTCGAAATCCATGCAGTTTACCTTTGTGGGATATGGTATCACTTCTGACATCATATTCTAGTTTTAGCATATGATATAATACTATTGATTGAGTCTTAAAAGATAAAGATATACTGTGATACCTGTGTAAACTGAACACCTATGGGACTGTATGATGTGTTCGGTTTAGACAGGTATTCTGTTCTAACAGGTTTGACAGGAAATGTAAACTTTGCCGGAAATATGTCTGATCATGAAGACGAGACAGACCTAGGACTGAAAAGTGATACGGTCTTTACGGAACAGATCTGTATCTGTGGCACAATTAGATGAAGATAGTTTTACAAAAATATTGTATTTATTACAGAAAAATAAATAAATAAATGAATAAATGAATTCCGAAAATTGTGTGTTTATACAAATGTAATTATATCTTTGTTTTTATACAGAAATATCATGTTTGGGAGGGGTATTTGCGAAAAATACCAGTCGAGAGACGAAAAATTTCCCAAATACCCCTCCCAAGCATGATATATCTGTTTAATTACACCGAATATTATTTAGAACACTGGCTAAATAAATAATACCTTTTGTTTGTCGTTTTCAGGACCTAACATGATGTATCTGTTTAATTCTACCGAATGATGTTACATAAAACGTACAACTGATAACATTTTACAAATTTTGTTACAAGCGTCTTGGTGAAGGGTAAAAACGACAAATACGATTGTTACATAAAACGCACAACTGATAACGTTTTACAAATTTTGTTACAAGTGTCTCGGTGAAGGGTAAAAATGGCAAATACGATTTTGCAAATACCATGAAAAAAAGTTAAATCTTCTGCAAATACACCTACATGAAGTAAAAATTCTGCAAATTCACAATGCAAGGCCTGAATTTGTAAAAAATATCACAGCTATTAACCAATCAGAATCCAGCATTCTTATATAAGGTGTAATTACATCAGAAAGTCATCCATAGTTGATTGACGCATAGCAGATTTATTTTTAACAATTGTGTCCTCAGTCACCGATACTTTTACCGGTACTGACATGCCATATTCTCTTACTGCCGATATTTTCCTTGGATTGCCTTCGATATTCATCCTTACGTTTAAGAATGTCACAGACTGTAGCTTTACCAATGCCATATTTCAAACTTAAATCCTTCTGTGAAATTTGGGGAATTTTTTCGGAATCCGTAATAAGATCTAGTTTACTATCCAGACGCAATTCCTTACGAGCCCTTTTTCGTGAAGGGGTAGATTTGTCATTCTCAAATAAATGTCTTTTCCTTTTCGGAGTTTCCATTATTAATACAGAACAGAAAACTAATCAGCTACACAAGGTGTCAAAAGTGATTAGTGCTCACCTGTTGTGTTTTTAGTTAATTACCTTCAAGGAGCCCCATCATGTATTTACTCACGATTCATTGTATTGATTAGATATATCAATTGTGTTTGGAATACACATTCAATTATAGGACATCAAAGGGGGTTTAGGTTAATCAGATTTGTTTGAAATACACATTCTGTGAAGGGACAAAAGCAGTGTTCGGATTAATCAGGTGTATTTCTAATATACATTCATTTACGAAACTTCAAATTGTGTTTGGAGTTCGGTAATGACAGGGTTCAGTTCATTCAGGTTAAATAAGCATTAATTGGAGGGGAATTTCTCTGTGACTTGGAAATTTGTTCGGTTTCCACAGAAATTTGGTTTTGTCAGGTTTCACATGCCGCGCTGGAATGGGTCGATTTATTCAGCTTTCAAATATAAATCTCAACACTATATGTCATCTAGAGAAAAAAGTCAACACTCTCACTGAAAGATCAGTTATACAGGAACTCACTTTGACAAAACTTGTACAGCAGAATGAGTGTCTTATTCACCTGGTTCAAGAACTACTAGACAAGCAGCCTCAAACAGCCAGTAGACCACCCTTACCTCTACACAGACCCTGGAATGTCACACCTTACCTCTACACAGACCCTGGAATGTCACCCCTTACCTCTACACAGACCCTGGAATGTCACACCATCAACACCAACTAGACCACCCTTACCTCTACACAGACCCTGGAATGTCACCCCTTACCTCTACACAGACCCTGGAATGTCACACCTTACCTCTACACAGACCCTGGAATGTCACCCCTTACCTCTACACAGACCCTGGAATGTCACCCCTTACCTCTACACAGACCCTGGAATGTCACCCCTTACCTCTACACAGACCCTGGAATGTCACCCCTTACCTCTACACAGACCCTGGAATGTCACACCATCAACACCAACTAGACCACCCTTACCTCTATACAGACCCTGGAATGTCACACCTTACCTCTACACAGACCCTGGAATGTCACACCTTACCTCTACACAGACCCTGGAATGTCACACCTTACCTCTACACAGACCCTGGAATGTCACACCTTACCTCTACACAGACCCTGGAATGTCACCCCTTACCTCTACACAGACCCTGGAATGTCACCCCTTACCTCTACACAGACCCTGGAATGTCACCCCTTACCTCTACACAGACCCTGGAATGTCACCCCTTACCTCTACACAGACCCTGGAATGTCACCCCTTACCTCTACACAGACCCTGGAATGTCACACCATCAACACCAACTAGACCACCCTTACCTCTACACAGACCCTGGAATGTCACACCATCAACACCAACTAGACCACCCTTACCTCTACACAGACCCTGGAATGTCACACCTTACCTCTACACAGACCCTGGAATGTCACACCTTACCTCTACACAGACCCTGGAATGTCACACCTTACCTCTACACAGACCCTGGAATGTCACCCCTTACCTCTACACAGACCCTGGAATGTCACCCCTTACCTCTACACAGACCCTGGAATGTCACCCCTTACCTCTACACAGACCCTGGAATGTCACCCCTTACCTCTACACAGACCCTGGAATGTCACACCATCAACACCAACTAGACCACCCTTACCTCTACACAGACCCTGGAATGTCACACCATCAACACCAACTAGACCACCCTTACCTCTACACAGACCCTGGAATGTCACACCATCAACACCAACTAGACCACCCTTACCTCTACACAGACCCTGGAATGTCACACCATCAACACCAACTAGACCACCCTTACCTCTACACAGACCCTGGAATGTCACACCATCAACACCAACTAGACCACCCTTACCTCTACACAGACCCTGGAATGTCACACCTTACCTCTACACAGACCCTGGAATGTCACACCTTACCTCTACACAGACCCTGGAATGTCACACCTTACCTCTACACAGACCCTGGAATGTCACCCCTTACCTCTACACAGACCCTGGAATGTCACCCCTTACCTCTACACAGACCCTGGAATGTCACCCCTTACCTCTACACAGACCCTGGAATGTCACCCCTTACCTCTACACAGACCCTGGAATGTCACACCATCAACACCAACTAGACCACCCTTACCTCTACACAGACCCTGGAATGTCACACCATCAACACCAACTAGACCACCCTTACCTCTACACAGACCCTGGAATGTCACACCATCAACACCAACTAGACCACCCTTACCTCTACACAGACCCTGGAATGTCACACCATCAACACCAACTAGACCACCCTTACCTCTACACAGACCCTGGAATGTCACACCATCAACACCAACTAGACCACCCTTACCTCTACACAGACCCTGGAATGTCACACCATCAACACCAACTAGACCACCCTTACCTCTACACAGACCCTGGAATGTCACACCATCAACACCAACTAGACCACCCTTACCTCTACACAGACCCTGGAATGTCACACCATCAACACCAACTAGACCACCCTTACCTCTACACAGACCCTGGAATGTCACACCATCAACACCAACTAGACCACCACAGTCACAGTTTCCATTCCAGCCAACAACACTATTTGGTTCACCAACAACTCCGGCAACAAATGGCAGCACTACACCAGAAACTCAACCTAATCAGCACCGAGCATCTTTTTCCAGTACCAGACTACAACCAACATCCACTCTTTTTGTTGACCTTGACAACAAGTTCCAACACATTCCAGCCCAGCACAGAATTTCAGGATCAACTCTTGTTGCAGAGTTCAACTCCTCCTCGGGTCCTGGCAACTTGCAAAGCACCTGATGGAAAAGCTATTCCCAGAGCTTTTTACTGAAGAGTGTCTCCGTAGGTTTTATTCTTACAATGGTGACAAGAAGAATAACAAAAATCAACTTGATCCATCACGTATTCAGCCTTTGAAAAAGTACATTTTGTATGTCACACACTTCTTCCCAGAAGTAACCCAACCACAGGCATGGAAACTAATGGTTATTCCCAAAATAAATGATGCCCTGCAGAGACCAAAGCCTCTACAGAAGACACAGATATAATTAATGAACATTGATTGACAATTGTGATTGTGATGATGTTGATTATCAGTAGTTTAAATTTAATATATTGATCTTAAAATGTGATATGATTATTAAAATATGACAACTTATATATATTCTTCTTTGTGACTCTTATGGTAAACAAATCTAATGGTGCATCATAAGAAAATAATATGTAAATTTTACATATATTAATCATGATGTGGAGAAAAATCTCTATGCCATGTTTAATAAATGTACATATAATTAAAACATATTATTCTCTGATTGTGCACCAAGTTTAATATCCACAGTTTAGTTAGAATTTACTTTCAAGATTTAAAAGTTTGATAAGACAAACAAATTGAAGAAAATATGAAGCTTTACAGCAGAAAAAAAAAGACAATAAACAAATGGTTAAAAAAAGAATAGATACACATCTATTGTATACATGTAAATATTTTCAAATAATTTACTTTTAAATTTTAAAATACAGATAATAATTGAAATTTTAACAAAACAAATCATTTGAAAAACAAAGAAATTTTAATTCAATTTTAGAATAATCAAAATATTACTACATTGTAAAATAGAAAATTTATTATATAAATATTTCCACTAAATAAAAAGTCACAAGTGTAAATCACACATACATGCTCAGGTAAATTTTACTAACACCTATTGAATCAGGTACATCTACCTGGAAATCATTATGATCATATTGTTTATTCAATTGCTGACTATCTGTACAGGTGAGGGTAATACGACCCCCAATAAAACCTTAGCATTGAATGCTGAGCCTTTTAAATGCTTAGAATTTATCAGTGTATGCTGTCAGCTGTACTGTATGATAGGGTGGTAAATTGTCTCTACTTCAATATATCAATGGGTGGGGATTTTCAAGCTATGATATATCAATAGGTCATATTTCTACAAGCTGATGCTGCTTCTTTATCGCCAAGATAAAGGACAAAATGTATTCATTATTCTATAATTATGTTAGAATCAACATGGTAAGGTGCATAATTAATCTAGGCTTGATTATTTTGGATTTTAACCTAATGTATTAATAGGTCACCAGTAACTGATTGGTTTATGGTGTTTAATGCCACTTTCAACAATATTTCAGTTATACCGTGGCAGCAAATTTCCTCTTTAGTTGGTTTTGGTTTTATGGTGATTAACACCACTTTCATCAATATTTTAGTTATATCGTGGCAGTCAGGTTTATTGATGGAGGAAACTGGAGTACCCGGAGAAAACGACCGACATGTCGCAAGTCACTGACAAACTTTATCACATAATGTTGTATCGAGTACACCTCGCAATGAACGGGGTTCGAACTCACAACTTTAGTGGTGATAGGCACTGATTGCACAGGTAGTTGTAAATGCAACTACCATATGATCACGGCTACAACTGCCCCACCATTAACTGAATAATATATGAGTGGGTAAAGATTTTGTACATCATGGCTTCATGTTGAGAGAATATATGAATTGGGGGAGTGAACTTCAAACTGCTGCGACACCAGGCCACCATACCCAATTTTACCTCTAATACAAATACTTTTGACAAAAGACCATGTTCATCACACTCTATATCAAATTAATATTGAAATATAGAATAACGACAGTTTTGAAGGGCAATACAGACATTATTGCTGGTATCGCAGCAAGTCCGACGGGACAAGCTGTCATACTACTAGTGATAATGTATGTCAAGATCTTCAAAACTGACTACCGGATATTGTTTTTATCTGTGACGTCATAATGTGTTTTACGTCAGATTAACCAATAAATTTGCACATGCGAGTTACGAACTGACCATATATTTTTGTGGATCAAGGTCAGTTCAGTGATCCAGACTTTATCAGTGGCACACATCAAAGGGAAAATGCCCAATTTTCCAATAACAAAAGATATTAGCTTTATTCATTCACTCACCAGTACCGTCAAACCTGTATATAAAGGCCACTCAAGGGAACCTGAAAATGTGGCCTTTTTGAGAATTTGCCGTTTATATACAGGTTAAACTTATATGCACTATTCATTAATGGAGAAAAATGAGACTGTCCTTTATAGACAGTCATTTGGTATATAGAGGTGCCCTTTATAGACAGTCATTTGGTATATAGAGGTGCCCTTTATAGACAGTCATTTGGTATATAGAGGTGTCCTTTATAGACAGTCATTTGGTATATAGAGGTGCCCTTTATAGACAGTCATTTGGTATATAGAGGTGCCCTTTATAGACAGTCATTTGGTATATAGAGGTGTCCTTTATAGACAGTCATTTGGTATATAGAGGTGCCCTTTATAGACAGTCATTTGGTATATAGAGGTGCCCTTTATAGACAGTCATTTGGTATATAGAGGTGTCCTTTATAGACAGTCATTTGGTATATAGAGGTGTCCTTTATAGACAGTCATTTGGTATATAGAGGTGCCCTTTATAGACAGTCATTTGGTATATAGAGGTGCCCTTTATAGACAGTCATTTGGTATATAGAGGTGTCCTTTATAGACAGTCATTTGGTATATAGAGGTGTCCTTTATAGACAGTCATTTGGTATATAGAGGTGCCCTTTATAGACAGTCATTTGGTATATAGAGGTGTCCTTTATAGACAGTCATTTGGTATATAGAGGTGTCCTTTATAGAGAGTTATTTGGTATATAGAGGTGTCCTTTATAGAGAGTCATTTGGTATATAGAGGTGTCCTTTATAGACAGTCATTTGGTATATAGAGGTGTCCTTTATAGACAGTCATTTGGTATATAGAGGTGCCCTTTATAGACAGTCATTTGGTAAATAGAGGTGCCCTTTATAGACAGTCATTTGGTATATAGAGGTGCCCTTTATAGACAGTCATTTGTTATATAAAGGTGTCCTTCATAGACAGTCATTTGGTATATAAAGGTGCCCTTTAAGGCAGGTTTGACTGTATTTTGTTTTGTACTGTGAAGATGGTTCTGATGTTGTTTTTTTTTCTTTCAGGATGGTTTAGAGGCCATTTATTCTCAAACAGAAATCAAGTGGTTAGTATTGAAAGAAATAGTATAATACCTGACCTATGAACTCTAAAATTAGTATAAGCTACTCCAGAGAAAGTAAGAGGCCTACATGATCATACATTCAATGATTTACTGGATTAACTGTTTTAATTAATTTATGTTTTTCATTTTTAGCTCACCTGGCCATAGGCCATGTGAGCTTTTGTCATGGGTAAGCGTCCGTCATCCGTCCGTCCGTCCATCCGTTAGCTTTTCACATTTAACTCTTCTTCTCTGAAACCACTGAACAGATTTCAACCAAACTTGCCATAAATGTTCATTGGATGGTCCTCTACCAGATTTGTGTTTTTGGTGCTTATTTGAAATCCAACATGGCTGCCAGGGTCCATAATGTGTTCTCATTGGCTGAAATTTTAAAAATCTTCTTGTCAGAAACCACCAAGTCAATTGAATTGTGACTTTGCAGGAATGATCATTGGGTGGTCCTGTACTAAACTTGTGAATCGTTTGCCGATCGGAAATTCAAGATGGCCACCATGACTCGAATTAGTTTTAACATAGGACCCTATGGAAAAAATGTTTAAAAGTCTTCTCCTCTGAAACCAGTAAGTCAATTTAAAGCAAACATGGCATGAATGGTCCTTAGGTGGTCAACTTTCAAAATTATGTCCTGTGACCCCGACCTCCATCCAAGATGGCCGCCATCAACGGACATAGTTTTAACATAGGACCCTATGGGAAATTTTTTTAATTTTTTTCCCCTCTGAAACCAGTAAGCCAATTTAAAGCAAACATGGCATGAATGGTCCTTAAATGGTCAACTTTCAAAATTATATCCAGTGACTCAGACCTCCATCCAAGATGGCCACCATCAGTGGACATAGTTTTAACATAGGACCCTATGGGAAATATGTTTAAAAATCTTCTCCTCTGAAACCAGTAAGCCAATTTAAAGCAAACATGGCATGAATGATCCTTAAGTGGTCAATTTTCAAAATTGTGTCTGGTGACCCTGACCTCCATCCAAGATGGCCACCTTCAGCAGACATAGTTTTAACATAGGACCCTATGGTGAAAAAAATGTTTTAAATTCTTCTCCTCTGAAACCAGTCAGCCAATATAGCAAACATGTCATCGATGGTCCTTAGGTGGTCAAATGCCAAAATTGTGTTCAGTGACCCCGATCTCGGTCCAAAATGGCCACCGTCAGTGGACATAGTTTTAACATAGGACCTATGGGAAAATTGTTTAAAAGTCTTCTCCTCTGAAACCAGTCAGCCAATTTAAAGCAAACATGGCATGGATGGTCCTTGGGTAGTATACTTTCAAAATTGTGTCCGGTGACCATGACCTCCATCCAAGATGGCTGCCATGAGCAGACATAGTTTTAACATACATTGTAGAACCCTATGGGATTTGAATAGTAAAACTTAGATGTATTCGGCATGCAGACATTCTTAAAAGGGCTTATTTATGTCAGGTGAGCGATACATGCTCACCTGAGCCTCTAGTTTCTAATGATATAAAACAGGGGCCTTTATGGTTGTGATCATATGGTAGTTGGATTTGCAACTACCTGTGCAGTGAGTGTCTATCACCACTAAAGTTGTGAGTTTTAATCCTACTCATGGGGAGGTGTACTGGATACAACTTTATGTGATAAAATTTGTCAGTGACTCACTGCAGGTTGGTGGATTTCTCTGGATACTCCTCCAATAAAACTGACCACCACAATATAATTGAAAGTGCTTGTAAGGTCCTTCTCACTGAAGGCCATCCCTCTTATCAAAGGCAAACCTTGTTATAAAGCCCTTTTCACCAAAGACCAACCCTTTTATGAGGCTCTTGTAAGGCCCTTCACACCAAAGACCAACCCTCTTATGGGGCTCTTGTAATGCTCTTCTCACCAAAGGCCAACCCTCTTATCAGGCTATTGTAAGGCCCTTCTCACCAAAGGCCAACCCTCTTATCAGGTCTCTTGTAAGGCCCTTCTCACCAAAGGCCAACCCTCTTATGAGGCTCTTGTAATGCTCTTCTCACCAAAAGCCAAACCTCTTATCAGGCTCGTGTAAGGCCAACCCTCTTATCAGGCTCTTGTAAGGCCCTTCTCACCAAAGGCCAACCCTCTTATCAGGCTCTTGTAAGGCCCTTCTCACCAAAGACCAACCCTCTTATTAGGCTCTTGTAAGGCCCTTTTCATCAAAGGCCAACCCTCTTATCAGGCTCTTGTAAGGCCCTTCTCACCAAAGGCCAACCCTCTTATCAGGCTCTTGTAAGGCCCTTCTCACCAAAGGCCAACCCTCTTATCAGGCTCTTGTAAGGCCCTTCTCACCAAAGGCCAACCTTCTTATCAGGCTTTTGTAAGGCCCTTCTCACCAAAGGCCAACCCTCTTATGAGGCTTGTAAGGCTCTTCTCACCAAAGGCCAACCCTCTTATGAGGCTTGTAAAGCTCTTCTCACTAAAGGCCAACCCTCTTATCAGGCCAGATTTCAGATGCACTTAGATAATAAAATCTTGTTCCCCTCAAGACAGCCTGGTCACCCCTTTTATGAGGCCACTTTTTAATTTCAGAAGGGATGGTCTTATTAGAGGGTGACTACTGTCTCACAAATACCTGATGTATCTTTACTGTAGTCACTGAATAGTAATGAATTGACAATATACAGGGGCGGATCCAGGATTTTGTGTTAGGGGGGACGAAAGTCGGCGAGGAGTCTGGGGACCGCTTAAGGGCTCCAGTGGGTCCAGGGCAGAGCCCTTATAGGGGGCCCCGGGGGTGCAAAGCCCCCCCCCCCCCCCGCCCCCCCCGGAAGATCCTGGGTTTTGAGTATTTAGGAAGCATTTCCGTCAACAATTTTGAAACATTTTGTGAATGTGATGAAGTGTATTAAAACGCATGAATCTTCTCCAAAAAGTTTCAAATAGTTTCTAAGCAGTGAATGTAAATTAAAGGGAGATGTCATTTGAAATTATCTATCTAGAGCTGTGACTCCCCTGATTTCCTTATCACGCCGGGTATTCGTATACTCGGAACAGGTGCAGACACTTTGAACTCGGGGCAAGCTATGTAGTTATTTTCAACGTTTTCATTGGCCAATTTTGAATTTTTGGATACTACAGACCGTGGAGCATGACGGCAACGGAACATGGAACAGCATGCTCCGTGGTCTGTAGTGTCCAAAAATTCAAAATTGACCAATGAAAACGTTCAAAATAACTAGCTTGCACCAAGTTTCCGAATACCCGGCATGCTATATTAGCCAATTTTCTCATGTTTCTCTGTTGAAAATGGGGTAATTTGTATTGAAGTGTTTGTAGAATGGATGGATTTTAATAAAATTAATGTCTAAGGGATTCTAATATCACTTTGTTTTCTGATTAATCGTCGACTGCTTCAAAAGTTCAAAAGTAATTAGATAAACTAAAAGGGCAATGCAACGGGTAAAAATATATAATGATTTATTACATTTAACAGGCGAATGAATGAATGCTGATATGCTTAATAGAGGGACAGAAGAACCCCCCCTTCTCTCTCTCTCTCTTTTTCTTTTTTTTTCTAGAGGGGGGGGGGGGCGAACGTCCCCTCCGCCCCCCTCTGGATCCGCCACTGATATATGTTAACAATGTTTATTGTTACAATAATCTCATTTTAGTTCCTGAATTGATATCTACCTTTTATCTATTTTCGTTGGTTTTGTTCTCGTGTTTATTGTCACAAAATTCGTGTTTTAAGTTCCTGAATTAATAATCCACCTTGATCTATTTTAATTGTTGTTTTTGTTCTCGCCTTTTTATTTTTATTTGATTGAATTGAAGGATATTTAAAGTTGACTAACTTATATATTAAAGTGTAAAGATAATCCATACAAACATCCTGAAAGTTGTTATCTAATGAATATTATCAAGATTATATGTAAATTATCAGATGTAGACCCCTTTATAATATATTTTCCACTAAGCATACATTATTGTTTGTTTGTTCATATATTGATGAGATTCATATCATTGGCAGTTTTTTATAAGTGCAAAATGTTGGGATCAATTTAATATTTTTGATTGGTTTATGATGTTTAATGCCACTTTCAACAATATTTCAATTATATCGTGGCGGAATATTTTTGAAAAACAAAATTGTAAGAGAGTGTGAGTGAATGATGAATGAAAGTGTTTATTACTATTATGTATTATATATTTTTGTATTTGCTTATCAAAATGTAAAATACATGTAGTCGCAATTTTTTTTTTTAAACCCCTGTCACACCTTAGTCAGGTGGTGATGTAAGGGAATTATAAAATCCTTACTATATGAAGAAAAAAATTTATCAGATGTACATTTTATATTACGTAATTTTGTTCGGTGTTAATGGCTTATTCAGTATTTTACAACTTAAATTGAAGACGTGACCATTAGTGTATAACTAGAATCATCCCTTTCTCATGTGATGTCTAATTCATTTATTCATTGTGGTAGTATCACTTATAATTTAATCATCACTTGTCTAGCCTGAAGGTTGTGTGTATGTATATGTAGTGACAATTGTTTGAAAACAAATATATACTGTCCACTACAATACTACGACTTGTACTAAAATTTGGTCAAGGTCATATTTTACTAGTGTATATATCAATATATCATTCATAAATTTTATGTAGTTTTAGAAAGGATGTATTACTAATTAAAAGGAAGAAACAATAACAATATTCTATATTTAATTGATTAGGCCATCTATAGCAAATTTTAAAAATGTATAAATAATAAAAGTCAATATTTGATTGTATACTTTATTTGATTTTACAGTGTCCATAAAACAAGCCTTTTTTGAAAATCCAACAGTGTGCTAAAGTGCCCTTTTTCAGGACCAGCACCCTGCCCTTTTGAAATCCTAGCTGGAACACTGTTTTTGGTGTGCTGTAACCTGACCCACCTATCTTTAACCACCACCCCACCTCCCAAATAAGATAAAATTATCAGAAAATAAAATTTTGCCTTATCTGCCTACCAACTAACTTCAAAAAATTGAATGACATGTTTCAACTAACCAATTTTTATGCCCCCATGACGAAGAGTCGGGGGGCATATTAATTTACCCCCTGTCCGTCCGTTCTTCCTTCCGTCCGTCCGTCCGTCCGTCTGTTAGTCTGTCCAGATATAGATACATGGTTTGTCTGGCTATCTCCTCCTACAGTTTTGGAGCTACAGTTTTAATATTTTGTAGGATGTTTATACACATAATGGAGGTGTGCATGTCCACAGGATTTTGATTTTCCTCAAATATTCTCAAAATGACAGGTAGTTGGACTTAAGTCATTTTTTTCATACTAGCTGCATAAAGGGAACATGGTTTGTCCGGCTAACTCCTCCTACAGTTTTAGAGCTACAGCTTTAATATTTTGCAGGATGTATATACACATCATGGAGGTGTGCATGTCCACAGGATTTTGATTTTCATCAAATATTCTCAAAATGACAGGTAGTTGGACTTAGTCATTTTGTTCGTCTGTCCGGATATAGATACATGGTTTGTCCGGCTATCTCCTCCTACAATTTTGGAGGTACAGCTTTAATATTTTTTAGGATGTTTATACACATAATGGAGGTGTGCATGTCCACAGGAATTTGATTTTCTTCAAATATTCTCAAAATGACAGGTAGTTGGACTTAGTCATTTTGTTCGTCCGTCCGGATATAGATACATGGTTTGTCCGGCTATCTCCTCCTACAGTTTTGGAGCTACAGTTTTAATATTTTGTAGGATGTTTATACACATAATGGAGGTGTGCATGTCCACAGGTGATGGTCAGGCGGGGGCATCATTTGTGTCTTACAGACACACTTCATATTTAAAAAATCACTTCTAACAAAACAACTTTGTCCATAATTATCAAGTGCGGGGGCATACTTCTTTTCTAGTTTTTCAGATGGCCTTATAATCATTTTGTACTGATTTAAGTTGTTGATTAAGAGGAAATAAATTTGTATACATATTATTCTAACATGACCTCCTTCTTTCGCTTTGTTAACAAACGAGCGAGTTATCCATTCAGTATAATCTCATTAGCACATGCACCGGTGAATGTGACTGACTTTTCCATTGGCAGCATAAATTGTGTGCGACATTTTCCACAAGCTTAAATATAAATTACCGTCTTCCAATCAAAGTATACTACTGTATTTGTACTCTTAGACATATCAGAATCGAAATAAATCATGGAAGCCAGAATGTGTTTTGAGTTTTAACATGGATTGGCAGATATTAGTAAATTTTATCCCTCACTTCTGGCTCAGGATAAATAACTAATATCCACCAATCTATGTTAAAACTCCCAACACATTCTGGCTTCCATGATTTATTTCTTAAATATCCTATAGCTAAGAAATTATCAAGTGATTGACATTAGGAAAGCAGTGTACATTTGATAAAATATTGATTCATTTGTTGGAATGGTGTAAAAATTTGTCTACAATATAAACCTGGTTTTGTTCCTTAAATTTTATACAATCGCCAAATTTTTTATGTAACCGATTCCACTTTTTGAAATAAAAAGAGCCAAAAAGTGCCAAATTTGCAAATTTGAACTTTATTATTATTTATAAAATTTCCATGCAGTTTTTTTTTTACGAAACGATTATATATATGATATTGTAATTGATGGGGTCTTAAAATATTTGCTATTTTTTTTAAACAGGTTTAAAAGTGGCCCATATTTCGCAAATGTGGAAAGTATATAGAATTTTTATATTTCATCCAATTTGGATGTTGTTTTTTTCTTTCAATTGATTGTGCTGAGAACTTATGGTAATATATGGACAGATTTCTTCTACATTGTATCTCTTATGAGTTCTGAGATAAACTTGACCAAAACAGGCCACCATATCCAACTTAAATATTTTTCTTTAATTTATCATTATCAAATTTTAATAATGCAGTGTTTTTTTTGCAAAGTGGTCATCTTTATGAGTTGTTGATGGGCCATACATTTTGTTGAGCTATTTCATTTTGGAAAGGTATCTAAAAGGACAAATTTCCGAATTTTCTCATATTAGCAAATATACAGATTTTTTGTATTTTCAATTTTTGTCCAATTTAATTGCATTTTTTTCTTTGAATTGATTGTGCTGAGAGCTTCTGGAACTATGTCGACAGATTCCTTATTGCCGTTTCCAAAATAAACTTGACCGAAATCAGAATCGGCACTTGGAAATGAAAAATCCAAATGAAGTTTGTTCTTACCATGTTAAAATATCCAAACTTTTGATGTACATGTATTACTTTCCTATCCTTTTTGTATGTAACAGTAAAATTGATTCTTCAATTTTTCAAGAAAAAGTGTATATCTTTACAGGGTATTTTCCCCATCATGTACATACATACCAAAGATTTTGAAGTGGAAAATGCTGGGTAAGTTTACATCTATTATTATAATATTATATTAATATGACAACAGTTAATGTGATTGTCAAAACATGTTTAAGGTAATAAAGCATTACACTAGACGTATAAAATATGTTCATCATTTTATTTATGCTTTGCAAAAAAAACTTTTACCCTAATGATTGATTGATTGTTGTTTAAAGCCGACTCAGCAATTTTTCAGAGATATCATGGCAAGAACAAGTTAATTTTCAATAAATGATGAAGTTCGTTTTGTACTAGACCAACATGCTTCTTTGGATTTTTATAGTGCTAGCTCACTGAAACAGCAGTCTGTGGATAGACACATCGCCGCACTCGGACACATTATCCTAATTCCAAACCCACTGTCAGTCTTACTCTTAGCTCTTTCTCCTTAACACTGTGCTTAGCGGAGAAGCAAAAAATACAAATTTTTTAGTCTTTGATTTGACCCGATCTATGCTCGAATCCATGATCTACCACACTTGAGGTGAGCACGCTAACCATTACACCACCAATGCGGTTGTCTTGTGTTAGAAGTGTTTATATGAATTTGAAGGAATGCAACTTTGAGTGATGAAATTTGGTGCCATCCACAGTTGTCCATGTCACTGTAATAATGATATGGGAGCTTTGAGTTATATGTTCTAAAAGTTGTGTCTGGAAATCTGACAAAAATAGTTAGTTGTGACGTAACTTAAAATGGTATTGTTTTGTTTTTGGGTCTGTATTGATGTACAATGTATCTGTATCAGATTGTTCTTTGTGTATGCATTACATATGTTGAACATTGAACTTTTGTATGATATATATAGTACATATATCATATGTATGTATGTATCATATGTATGTATGTATCATATGTATGTATGTATCATATGTATGTATGTACTTCTTGGTCAATATTATTGTATGTATCATATGTATGTATGTACTTCTTGGTCAATATTATTGTATGTATCATATGTATGTATGTACTTCTTGGTCAATATTATTGTATGTATCATATGTATGTATGTACTTCTTGGTCAATATTATTGTATGTATCATATGTATGTATGTACTTCTTGGTCAATATTATTGTATGTATCATATGTATGTATGTACTTCTTGGTCAATATTATTGTATGTATCATATGTATGTATGTACTTCTTGGTCAATATTATTGTATGTATTATATGTATGTATGTACTTCTTGGTCAATATTTCAGTTATATCTTTTATACAAAATTGACTGTAAATTCCCCAAAATGGAAAGAAAATATAGATTTATTCTTTTTGTCAGGAATTATTAAATGAATTATTGTATTCAAAAATTAAAAAGTTGTTTTTAGAGTTAAGTCTAGGTACATGTATACCACAATGCATTGCTTGTACAGTAAGGATCAGAGGATAGCATTAAAAGTTTTCATAGGATTAAAATATTATTTAATATTTTTAGACTAAGGAATTTACTTTTTTAAAATAGCAATTTAAATGAAAAACTCTGTTAAATGCAGAGCTTATAATTTCTCCCCACCATTTTTGTTGCCAAAATTTATGTGGAAAATTACCTGTTTTTTTTTTACTGTATTTTTCATGATATAATTACATGTATTCTTAATAGTTTTTCTGGTAATAACCAATTGCATTACACCTTTACAGTAACTGATTTCCAGAAAATACCTTTTTTCAGATTTCAGAGGGTTATGGTGGTTAACGCCACATTAAACAATATTTCAGTTATATCGTGGCGGTTAGTTTTATTGGTGGAGGAAACCGCAATGCCTGGAGAAAACCACAGACGGACAAGTCACTGACAAACTTTATCACATAATGTTGTATCAAGTACACCTGAGGTGACCTCACCATTGAACTCACAACTTTAGTGATGATAGACACTGATTGCATAGGTAGTTGTAAATCCAACTATCATACGATCACGACCACGGCAGCCCCAAACGTTATTCATCATCACATGTATTTAAACAGATACTATCATTTACTCCTGTCAGTAAATTTAACCTTTATTGGAAAGAAGGGGAATAGTTTGGCTCCTTGACAATGTATGGTTCATTATGAAATAAGGTTCTAAGCTAAGCTTAACTTTCCAAATTGTTCAACCTTAAAATAAAAGTTCTTCAATTATTTTTGGAAACTAATTTTACTCTTGTGCAGCTTAATCTAGATTCTTCATTTCACAATATAACCACAATATGATATTGTTTATTACAGACAATTTGAGACAGTGACATCAAAGGAAGACTCAATGGCCAAAGAATTAAGATTTACTTTGAGGGAATGGTGGGAGGAATGGAAAAAGTTGTACCACAACGTAAGTTTTTACAATGATATAAAATGTTGGGTGATCACTGTAGTGGCTTAAAATCTGAATTTCTATGTAACATACATATAATGCCACAATATCAGAATTACTATGTAACACACAATGTCAGAATTACTATGTACCACACAATGTCAGAATTACTATGTAACATACAATGTCAGAATTACTATGTAACACAAACACACAATGTCAGAATTTCTATATACCACACAATGTCAGAATTATTATGTAGCACACAATGTCAGAATTACTATGTACCACACAATGTCAGAATACTATGTAACAGACAGTGATGTCACAATGTCAGAATTACTATGTAACACACAGTGATGTCACAATGTCAGAATTACTATGTAAAACACAGTGATGTCACAATGTCAGAATTACTATGTAGCACACAGTGATGTCACAATGTCAGAATTACTATGTAACACACAGTGATGTCACAATGTCAGAATTACCATGTACCACACAGTGATGTCACAATGTCAGAATTACTATGTAGCACACAATGATGAATGTCAGAATTACTGTGAGTAACACACAATGATGTCACAATGTCAGAATTATTATGTAACACACAGTGATGTCACAATGTCAGAATTACTGTGTGTAACACATAATGATGTCACAATGTCAGAATTATTATGTAACACACAGTGATGTCACAATGACAGAATTACTATGTAACACACAGTGATGTCACAATGTTACTTTTTGATGAAGTGATGATAATAACTGCTTTGTACTACACCAAAAGGCTCAGGAGCTAACAGAAACAAAAGTTTATGACGAAAGGTAGACATGTTAACTCCACTGAATCACCCAGACTTTTTTCTGCACTCAACTAGTGCATGCTAACCATTTTCTATTTAAGTTATATTTCTCATTTTCTTTGAAAATAGAAAATGACCACACACTTCTTTTCTTCTTTTTGTTTTGGTTTTAAATACTAGTCCTTTTATGTGTTTTTTCTGTATTTCATTTTAGGGCCATACTTTAGCATTAGACAAACTTTATAGTACCATGAATGACTTGATTTTGATGAGAGGAAAACTGCTAAGTAACATGTTAACGGATGAGAGTATGATAGACCTTAAAAAAGAAATAGCAGGCATTGTTGACTGGGGTAACGTGTAGGTTGGATTTATCACAATTAAATCACTGAATTATATATACAAATGTAATTATTTGATCTGATTTATCATAGCAAGAAGGGTCACTATTCATGCTTCCGAGACGTCAATCAGACTAAAATAACCGACCAATCAGCGCGCCGCATTTTTAATGAGATCAGGCGATGCCATCTTTGTCCCACAAACAAACCGAGTTGTGTATTTGTGAGAACGTAGTTTTATATATAAATTCTGCTAGTTATATCGCCGAAATGGTGCTTCAATGTGCAATTCAGATGAGCGATATCCCGAAAGACATTAAAAAACTGTCAAATGAAGATTGCTTATTTATTTTCACCAATGTCACGTTGGTCTGAGGTCCAAAAAATGTAGTCATTTAAACTACATATTTAGTTCATCAGATGTATCATCGAGTCCCTTCATGTTTGAGAGGCATTATATAGCCCCCTAAACTACACGAAGGCAAAATTATTTATTTTCTCGATAAGTAATATTAAATTAATTATTTTCACTGGCATCAAGAGTAAATGATTTATTTACAAAATCGCCCATTGCCTTGTCCCCCCTTTTTTTCCTCACAAACACATGTACACCCAAATCAAATGGTCGTCCTCTTATCATTCTTAAAGTTGTATTTTTCGCAAATACATAAACTTTCTCAGCAGAAATTAATATTCACGTGAGTATTAGATTTATATAAATACAAAAGAATTGATTTCATAATTATTTCACGTGTCTACGAATGAATGAAGGAAGAATTTCAAGATCGTTTTCATCCTGTTTGTGCATAATTAATGATTTGGTAAAAAAAAAAAAAATAATAGTATCTTAAATCAGAGCAATTCAGTGATTATGAACTTAGTAAACAGACGTTATCTTTGATAAATATCAATTGTTGTAGATCAGCATGTGCTGTCTGTTTACGTAGTGATTATACACATACGCGTGCACGACCCGCTGTGTAGAATGGACAAAGGTATTTATTGTTTATCGTTTGAATTAGCCTTGAAGCTGTATGAAAGAAAAACAACAAAATTATAAAATATGTATATACCCAGCTTTACAGGTACAGTACGATTCTGAAAGTTTGTCATCGCCGATTTCGACATGAAGGTTGTGTGGATCTTGACTTTTTCTCATTGATCGCCAACATCTTGCATCCACACGTATGGCTCCACGTGCTTCCGAAATTTTAATATTGTGGATATAACCTTGGGTGAAATAATTTAAACCCTTTTCTAAGGCCTTTTTGGACAACGATTCAAAGTCGGGTAAGAATGAAACTGCGATATTATCGGGAATTTTTTCTAAAGAATCGGACGCGAGCTCGGGATGCTGAGCAGCCATTTTGAAAATGTAACCGATAAGCTTGTGGCGCATAGCAACAATTGCTAAGGAGGCGGGACTTAAATTCTTATCTCGGAACTATCAATTACATTGAAGAATAGAGTTTCTCACTTTTGAAACAGACCACTTCCTATTTTTAGCGATGTGAGATTTTCTTATCTTGCACTAGTGCAAGACAAAAAAATCATATGCATTTTACCGGCAAATGCATGCTGTACAGTTTATGTCAACTGCCCCCCCCCCCCCCCCCCCCCCCTATTCTCCATGCTTTTCCTTTTTAAAATAAACAATTCACTGTATATAAGTTTTCAATCATTTATAAACACGCAAAAATCCTAACAATCAGCCATATTATTACATAATAACCTTCACGCAATACACAAAAACTTTTTTGATTGACATGAAGGGGAAATAACTCACATTGTTTACATGATTGTCTGCTAAAAGTACCCAGCTGTCAAACACACACGAAACTAAAACAGCTGATAAAAGTGAGAAATAAAATCAAACAGTGGGAAAAAGTGCATGACAGGGAAATCTCCGACACCCTCGGGTAAGATTTCAATCGTTTGCTGACTCGACGAGCCTGGTCAGTGAACAATTGAAATCTTACCTTCGGGTGTCAGAGATTACCCTGTCTTGTACTTTTACCGGTGTTAGATTCTATATGTCTTGTCAATGATGTTGTAGAGTTGGAGTCTGTCTATTATAGTGAAAACACTGATGTTGTAGAGTTGAAGTCTGTCTATTATAGTGAAAACACTGATGTTGTAGAGTTGAAATCTGTCTATTATAGTGAAAACACTGATGTTGTAGAGTTGGAGTTTGTCTATTATAGTGAAAACACTGATGTTGTAGAGTTGGAGTCTGTCTATTATAGTGAAAACACTGATATTGTAGAGTTGGAGTCTGTCTATTATAGTGAAAACACTGATGTTGTAGAGTTGAAGTCTGTCTATTATAGTGAAAACACTGATGTTGTAGAGTTGGAGTCTGTCTATTATAGTGAAAACACTGATGTTGTAGAGTTGAAGTCTGTCTATTATAGTGAAAACACTGATCTTGTAGAGTTGAAATCTGTCTATTATAGTGAAAACACTGATGTTGTAGAGTTGGAGTTTGTCTATTATAGTGAAAACACTGATGTTGTAGAGTTGGAGTCTGTCTATTATAGTGAAAACACTGATGTTGTAGAGTTGGAGTCTGTCTATTATAGTGAAAACACTGATGTTGTAGAGTTGAAGTCTGTCTATTATAGTGAAAACACTGATGTTGTAGAGTTGAAGTCTGTCTATTATAGTGAAAACACTGATGTTGTAGAGTGAAGTCTGTCTATTATAGTGAAAACACTGATGTTGTAGAGTTGGAGTCTGTCTATTATAGTGAAAACACTGATGTTGTAGAGTTGGAGTCTGTCTATTATAGTGAAAACACTGATGTTGTAGAGTTGAAGTCTGTCTATTATAGTGAAAACACTGATGTTGTAGAGCTGAAATCTGTCTATTATAGTGAAAACACTGATGTTGTAGAGTTGGAGTCTGTCTATTATAGTGAAAACACTGATGTTGTAGAGTTGGAGTCTGTCTATTATAGTGAAAACACTGATGTTGTAGAGTTGGAGTCTGTCTATTATAGTGAAAACACTGATGTTGTAGATTTGAAGTCTGTCTATTATAGTGAAAACACTGATGTTGTAGAGTTGGAGTCTGTCTATTATAGTGAAAACACTGATGTTGTAGAGTTGAAGTCTGTCTGTTATAGTGAAAACACTGATGTTGTAGAGTTGAAGTCTGTCTGTTATAGTGAAAACACTGATGTTGTAGAGTTGAAGTCTGTCTATTATAGTGAAAACACTGATGTTGTAGAATTGGAGTCTATCTATTATAGTGAAAACACTGATGTTGTAGAGTTGAAGTCTGTCTATTATAGTGAAAACACTGATGTTGTAGAGTTGGAGTCTGTCTATTATAGTGAAAACACTGATGTTGTAGAGTTGGAGTCTGTCTATTATAGGGAAAACACTGATGTTGTAGAGTTGAAGTCTGTCTATTATAGTGAAAACACTGATGTTGTAGAGTTGAAGTCTGTCTATTATAGTGAAAACACTGATGTTGTAGAGTTGAAGTCTGTCTATTATAGTGAAAACACTGATGTTGTAGAGTTGGAGTCTGTCTGTTATAGTGAAAACACTGATGTTGTAGAGTTGGAGTCTGTTTATTATAGTGAAAACACTGATGTTGTAGAGTTGGAGTCTGTCTATTATAGTGAAAACACTGATGTTGTAGAGTTGGAGTCTGTCTATTATAGTGAAAACACTGATGTTGTAGAGTTGGAGTCTGTCTATTATAGTGAAAACACTGATGTTGTAGAGTTGGAGTCTGTCTATTATAGTGAAAACACTGATATTATAGAGTTGAAGTCTGTCTATTATAATGAAAACACTGATGTTGTAGAGTTGGAGTCTGTCTATTATAGTGAAAACACTGATGTTGTAGAGTTGTAGTCTGTCTATTATAGTGAAAACACTGATGTTGTAGAGTTGAAGTCTGTCTATTATAGTGAAAACACTGATGTTGTAGAGCTGAAATCTGTCTATTATAGTGAAAACACTGATGTTGTAGAGTTGGAGTCTGTCTATTATAGTGAAAACACTGATGTTGTAGAGTTGGAGTCTGTCTATTATAGTGAAAACACTGATGTTGTAGAGTTGGAGTCTGTCTATTATAGTGAAAACACTGATGTTGTAGATTTGAAGTCTGTCTATTATAGTGAAAACACTGATGTTGTAGAGTTGGAGTCTGTCTATTATAGTGAAAACACTGATGTTGTAGAGTTGAAGTCTGTCTGTTATAGTGAAAACACTGATGTTGTAGAGTTGAAGTCTGTCTGTTATAGTGAAAACACTGATGTTGTAGAGTTGGAGTCTGTCTATTATAGTGAAAACACTGATGTTGTAGAATTGGAGTCTATCTATTATAGTGAAAACACTGATGTTGTAGAGTTGAAGTCTGTCTATTATAGTGAAAACACTGATGTTGTAGAGTTGGAGTCTGTCTATTATAGTGAAAACACTGATGTTGTAGAGTTGGAGTCTGTCTATTATAGTGAAAACACTGATGTTGTAGAGTTGGAGTCTGTCTATTATAGTGAAAACACTGATGTTGTAGAGTTGGAGTCTGTCGATTATAGTGAAAACACTGATGTTGTAGAGTTGAAGTCTGTCGATTATAGTGAAAACACTGATGTTGTAGAGTTGAAGTCTGTCTATTATAGTGAACACACTGATGTTGTAGAGTTGGAGTCTGTCTATTATAGTGAAAACACTGATGTTGTAGAGTTGGAGTCTGTCTATTATAGTGAAAACACTGATGTTGTAGAGTTGGAGTCTGTCTATTATAGTGAAAACACTGATGTTGTAGAGTTGGAGTCTGTCTATTATAGTGAAAACACTGATGTTGTAGAGTTGGAGTCTGTCTATTATAGTGAAAACACTGATATTGTAGAGTTGAAGTCTGTCTATTATAATGAAAACACTGATGTTGTAGAGTTGGAGTCTGTCTATTATAATGAAAACACTGATGTTGTAGAGTTGTAGTCTGTCTATTATAGTGAAAACACTGATGTTGTAGAGTTGGAGTTTGTCTATTATAGTGAAAACACTGATGTTGTAGAGTTGGAGTCTGTCTATTATAGTGAAAACCCTGATGTTGTAGAGTTGGAGTCTGTCTATTATAGTGAAAACACTGATGTTGTAGAGTTGAAGTCTGTCTATTATAGTGAAAACACTGATGTTGTAGAGTTGGAGTCTGTCTATTATAGTGAAAACACTGATGTTGTAGAGTTGGAGTCTGTCTATTATAGTGAAAACACTGATGTTGTAGAGTTGAAGTCTGTCTATTATAGTGAAAACACTGATGTTGTAGAGCTGAAATCTGTCTATTATAGTGAAAACACTGATGTTGTAGAGTTGGAGTCTGTCTATTATAGTGAAAACACTGATGTTGTAGAGTTGGAGTCTGTCTATTATAGTGAAAACACTGATGTTGTAGAGTTGGAGTCTGTCTATTATAGTGAAAACACTGATGTTGTAGATTTGAAGTCTGTCTATTATAGTGAAAACACTGATGTTGTAGAGTTGGAGTCTGTCTATTATAGTGAAAACACTGATGTTGTAGAGTTGAAGTCTGTCTGTTATAGTGAAAACACTGATGTTGTAGAGTTGAAGTCTGTCTGTTATAGTGAAAACACTGATGTTGTAGAGTTGAAGTCTGTCTATTATAGTGAAAACACTGATGTTGTAGAATTGGAGTCTATCTATTATAGTGAAAACACTGATGTTGTAGAGTTGAAGTCTGTCTATTATAGTGAAAACACTGATGTTGTAGAGTTGGAGTCTGTCTATTATAGTGAAAACACTGATGTTGTAGAGTTGGAGTCTGTCTATTATAGTGAAAACACTGATGTTGTAGAGTTGGAGTCTGTCTATTATAGTGAAAACACTGATGTTGTAGAGTTGGAGTCTGTCGATTATAGTGAAAACACTGATGTTGTAGAGTTGAAGTCTGTCTATTATAGTGAAAACACTGATGTTGTAGAGTTGGAGTCTGTCTATTATAGTGAAAACACTGATGTTGTAGAGTTGAAGTCTGTCTATTATAGTGAAAACACTGATGTTGTAGAGTTGGAGTCTGTCTATTATAGTGAAAACACTGATGTTGTAGAGTTGGAGTCTGTCTATTATAGTGAAAACACTGATGTTGTAGAGTTGGAGTCTGTCTATTATAGTGAAAACACTGATATTGTAGAGTTGAAGTCTGTCTATTATAATGAAAACACTGATGTTGTAGAGTTGGAGTCTGTCTATTATAATGAAAACACTGATGTTGTAGAGTTGTAGTCTGTCTATTATAGTGAAAACACTGATGTTGTAGAGTTGAAGTCTGCCTATTATAGTGAAAACACTGATGTTGTAGAGTTGGAGTCTGTCTATTATAGTGAAAACACTGATGTTGTAGAGTTGGAGTCTGTCTATTATAGTGAAAACACTGATGTTGTAGAGTTGGAGTCTGTCTATTATAGTGAAAACACTGATGTTGTAGAGTTGGAGTCTGTCTATTATAGTGAAAACACTGATGTTGTAGAGTTGGAGTCTGTCGATTATAGTGAAAACACTGATGTTGTAGAGTTGGAGTCTGTCTATTATAGTGAAAACACTGATGTTGTAGAGTTGAAGTCTGTCTGTTATAGTGAAAACACTGATGTTGTAGAGTTGAAGTCTGTCTGTTATAGTGAAAACACTGATGTTGTAGAGTTGAAGTCTGTCTATTATAGTGAAAACACTGATGTTGTAGAATTGGAGTCTATCTATTATAGTGAAAACACTGATGTTGTAGAGTTGAAGTCTGTCTATTATAGTGAAAACACTGATGTTGTAGAGTTGGAGTTTGTCTATTATAGTGAAAACACTGATGTTGTAGAGTTGGAGTCTGTCTATTATAGTGAAAACACTGATGTTGTAGAGTTGGAGTCTGTCTATTATAGTGAAAACACTGATGTTGTAGAGTTGAAGTCTGTCTATTATAGTGAAAACACTGATGTTGTAGAGTTGAAGTCTGTCTATTATAGTGAAAACACTGATGTTGTAGAGTGAAGTCTGTCTATTATAGTGAAAACACTGATGTTGTAGAGTTGAAGTCTGTCTATTATAGTGAAAACACTGATGTTGTAGAGTTGGAGTCTGTCTATTATAGTGAAAACACTGATGTTGTAGAGTTGGAGTCTGTCTATTATAGTGAAAACACTGATGTTGTAGAGTTGGAGTCTGTCTATTATAGTGAAAACACTGATATTGTAGAGTTGAAGTCTGTCTATTATAATGAAAACACTGATGTTGTAGAGTTGGAGTCTGTCTATTATAATGAAAACACTGATGTTGTAGAGTTGTAGTCTGTCTATTATAGTGAAAACACTGATGTTGTAGAGTTGAAGTCTGCCTATTATAGTGAAAACACTGATGTTGTAGAGTTGGAGTCTGTCTATTATAGTGAAAACACTGATGTTGTAGAGTTGGAGTCTGTCTATTATAGTGAAAACACTGATGTTGTAGAGTTGGAGTCTGTCTATTATAGTGAAAACACTGATGTTGTAGAGTTGGAGTCTGTCTATTATAGTGAAAACACTGATGTTGTAGAGTTGGAGTCTGTCGATTATAGTGAAAACACTGATGTTGTAGAGTTGGAGTCTGTCTATTATAGTGAAAACACTGATGTTGTAGAGTTGAAGTCTGTCTGTTATAGTGAAAACACTGATGTTGTAGAGTTGAAGTCTGTCTGTTATAGTGAAAACACTGATGTTGTAGAGTTGAAGTCTGTCTATTATAGTGAAAACACTGATGTTGTAGAATTGGAGTCTATCTATTATAGTGAAAACACTGATGTTGTAGAGTTGAAGTCTGTCTATTATAGTGAAAACACTGATGTTGTAGAGTTGGAGTTTGTCTATTATAGTGAAAACACTGATGTTGTAGAGTTGGAGTCTGTCTATTATAGTGAAAACACTGATGTTGTAGAGTTGGAGTCTGTCTATTATAGTGAAAACACTGATGTTGTAGAGTTGAAGTCTGTCTATTATAGTGAAAACACTGATGTTGTAGAGTTGAAGTCTGTCTATTATAGTGAAAACACTGATGTTGTAGAGTGAAGTCTGTCTATTATAGTGAAAACACTGATGTTGTAGAGTTGGAGTCTGTCTATTATAGTGAAAACACTGATGTTGTAGAGTTGGAGTCTGTCTATTATAGTGAAAACACTGATGTTGTAGAGTTGAAGTCTGTCTATTATAGTGAAAACACTGATGTTGTAGAGCTGAAATCTGTCTATTATAGTGAAAACACTGATGTTGTAGAGTTGGAGTCTGTCTATTATAGTGAAAACACTGATGTTGTAGAGTTGGAGTCTGTCTATTATAGTGAAAACACTGATGTTGTAGATTTGAAGTCTGTCTATTATAGTGAAAACACTGATGTTGTAGAGTTGGAGTCTGTCTATTATAGTGAAAACACTGATGTTGTAGAGTTGAAGTCTGTCTGTTATAGTGAAAACACTGATGTTGTAGAGTTGAAGTCTGTCTGTTATAGTGAAAACACTGATGTTGTAGAGTTGAAGTCTGTCTATTATAGTGAAAACACTGATGTTGTAGAATTGGAGTCTATCTATTATAGTGAAAACACTGATGTTGTAGAGTTGAAGTCTGTCTATTATAGTGAAAACACTGATGTTGTAGAGTTGGAGTCTGTCTATTATAGTGAAAACACTGATGTTGTAGAGTTGGAGTCTGTCTATTATAGTGAAAACACTGATGTTGTAGAGTTGAAGTCTGTCTATTATAGTGAAAACACTGATGTTGTAGAGTTGAAGTCTGTCTATTATATTGAAAACACTGATGTTGTAGAGTTGAAGTCTGTCTATTATAGTGAAAACACTGATGTTGTAGAGTTGAAGTCTGTCTATTATAGTGAAAACACTGATGTTGTAGAGTTGGAGTCTGTCTATTATAGTGAAAACACTGATGTTGTAGAGTTGGAGTCTGTCTATTATAGTGAAAACACTGATGTTGTAGAGTTGGAGTCTGTCTATTATAGTGAAAACACTGATGTTGTAGAGTTGGAGTCTGTCTATTATAGTGAAAACACTGATATTATAGAGTTGAAGTCTGTCTATTATAATGAAAACACTGATGTTGTAGAGTTGGAGTCTGTCTATTATAGTGAAAACACTGATGTTGTAGAGTTGTAGTCTGTCTATTATAGTGAAAACACTGATGTTGTAGAGTTGAAGTCTGTCTATTATAGTGAAAACACTGATGTTGTAGAGCTGAAATCTGTCTATTATAGTGAAAACACTGATGTTGTAGAGTTGGAGTCTGTCTATTATAGTGAAAACACTGATGTTGTAGAGTTGGAGTCTGTCTATTATAGTGAAAACACTGATGTTGTAGAGTTGGAGTCTGTCTATTATAGTGAAAACACTGATGTTGTAGATTTGAAGTCTGTCTATTATAGTGAAAACACTGATGTTGTAGAGTTGGAGTCTGTCTATTATAGTGAAAACACTGATGTTGTAGAGTTGAAGTCTGTCTGTTATAGTGAAAACACTGATGTTGTAGAGTTGAAGTCTGTCTGTTATAGTGAAAACACTGATGTTGTAGAGTTGAAGTCTGTCTATTATAGTGAAAACACTGATGTTGTAGAATTGGAGTCTATCTATTATAGTGAAAACACTGATGTTGTAGAGTTGAAGTCTGTCTATTATAGTGAAAACACTGATGTTGTAGAGTTGGAGTCTGTCTATTATAGTGAAAACACTGATGTTGTAGAGTTGGAGTCTGTCTATTATAGTGAAAACACTGATGTTGTAGAGTTGGAGTCTGTCTATTATAGTGAAAACACTGATGTTGTAGAGTTGGAGTCTGTCGATTATAGTGAAAACACTGATGTTGTAGAGTTGAAGTCTGTCGATTATAGTGAAAACACTGATGTTGTAGAGTTGAAGTCTGTCTATTATAGTGAAAACACTGATGTTGTAGAGTTGGAGTCTGTCTATTATAGTGAAAACACTGATGTTGTAGAGTTGGAGTCTGTCTATTATAGTGAAAACACTGATGTTGTAGAGTTGGAGTCTGTCTATTATAGTGAAAACACTGATGTTGTAGAGTTGGAGTCTGTCTATTATAGTGAAAACACTGATGTTGTAGAGTTGGAGTCTGTCTATTATAGTGAAAACACTGATATTGTAGAGTTGAAGTCTGTCTATTATAATGAAAACACTGATGTTGTAGAGTTGGAGTCTGTCTATTATAATGAAAACACTGATGTTGTAGAGTTGTAGTCTGTCTATTATAGTGAAAACACTGATGTTGTAGAGTTGAAGTCTGCCTATTATAGTGAAAACACTGATGTTGTGGAGTTGGAGTCTGTCTATTATAGTGAAAACACTGATGTTGTAGAGTTGGAGTCTGTCTATTATAGTGAAAACACTGATGTTGTAGAGTTGGAGTCTGTCTATTATAGTGAAAACACTGATGTTGTAGAGTTGGAGTCTGTCTATTATAGTGAAAACACTGATGTTGTAGAGTTGGAGTCTGTCTATTATAGTGAAAACACTGATGTTGTAGAGTTGGAGTCTGTCTATTATAGTGAAAACACTGATGTTGTAGAGTTGAAGTCTGTCTATTATATTGAAAACACTGATGTTGTAGAGTTGAAGTCTGTCTATTATAGTGAAAACACTGATGTTGTAGAGTTGAAGTCTGTCTATTATAGTGAAAACACTGATGTTGTAGAGTTGGAGTCTGTCTATTATAGTGAAAACACTGATGTTGTAGAGTTGGAGTCTGTCTATTATAGTGAAAACACTGATGTTGTAGAGTTGGAGTCTGTCTATTATAGTGAAAACACTGATGTTGTAGAGTTGGAGTCTGTCTATTATAGTGAAAACACTGATATTATAGAGTTGAAGTCTGTCTATTATAATGAAAACACTGATGTTGTAGAGTTGGAGTCTGTCTATTATAGTGAAAACACTGATGTTGTAGAGTTGTAGTCTGTCTATTATAGTGAAAACACTGATGTTGTAGAGTTGAAGTCTGTCTATTATAGTGAAAACACTGATGTTGTAGAGCTGAAATCTGTCTATTATAGTGAAAACACTGATGTTGTAGAGTTGGAGTCTGTCTATTATAGTGAAAACACTGATGTTGTAGAGTTGGAGTCTGTCTATTATAGTGAAAACACTGATGTTGTAGAGTTGGAGTCTGTCTATTATAGTGAAAACACTGATGTTGTAGATTTGAAGTCTGTCTATTATAGTGAAAACACTGATGTTGTAGAGTTGGAGTCTGTCTATTATAGTGAAAACACTGATGTTGTAGAGTTGAAGTCTGTCTGTTATAGTGAAAACACTGATGTTGTAGAGTTGAAGTCTGTCTGTTATAGTGAAAACACTGATGTTGTAGAGTTGAAGTCTGTCTATTATAGTGAAAACACTGATGTTGTAGAATTGGAGTCTATCTATTATAGTGAAAACACTGATGTTGTAGAGTTGAAGTCTGTCTATTATAGTGAAAACACTGATGTTGTAGAGTTGGAGTCTGTCTATTATAGTGAAAACACTGATGTTGTAGAGTTGGAGTCTGTCTATTATAGTGAAAACACTGATGTTGTAGAGTTGGAGTCTGTCTATTATAGTGAAAACACTGATGTTGTAGAGTTGGAGTCTGTCGATTATAGTGAAAACACTGATGTTGTAGAGTTGAAGTCTGTCGATTATAGTGAAAACACTGATGTTGTAGAGTTGAAGTCTGTCTATTATAGTGAAAACACTGATGTTGTAGAGTTGGAGTCTGTCTATTATAGTGAAAACACTGATGTTGTAGAGTTGGAGTCTGTCTATTATAGTGAAAACACTGATGTTGTAGAGTTGGAGTCTGTCTATTATAGTGAAAACACTGATGTTGTAGAGTTGGAGTCTGTCTATTATAGTGAAAACACTGATGTTGTAGAGTTGGAGTCTGTCTATTATAGTGAAAACACTGATATTGTAGAGTTGAAGTCTGTCTATTATAATGAAAACACTGATGTTGTAGAGTTGGAGTCTGTCTATTATAATGAAAACACTGATGTTGTAGAGTTGTAGTCTGTCTATTATAGTGAAAACACTGATGTTGTAGAGTTGAAGTCTGCCTATTATAGTGAAAACACTGATGTTGTGGAGTTGGAGTCTGTCTATTATAGTGAAAACACTGATGTTGTAGAGTTGGAGTCTGTCTTATTATAGTGAAAACACTGATGTTGTAGAGTTGGAGTCTGTCTATTATAGTGAAAACACTGATGTTGTAGAGTTGGAGTCTGTCTATTATAGTGAAAACACTGATGTTGTAGAGTTGGAGTCTGTCTATTATAGTGAAAACACTGATGTTGTAGAGTTGGAGTCTGTCTGTTATAGTGAAAACACTGATGTTGTAGAGTTGAAGTCTGTCTGTTATAGTGAAAACACTGATGTTGTAGAGTTGAAGTCTGTCTATTATAGTGAAAACACTGATGTTGTAGAGTTGGAGTCTGTCTATTATAATGAAAACACTGATGTTGTAGAGTTGGAGTTTGTCTATTATAGTGAAAACACTGATGTTGTAGAGTTGGAGTCTGTCTATTATAGTGAAAACACTGATGTTGTAGAGTTGGAGTCTGTCTATTATAGTGAAAACACTGATGTTGTAGAGTTGAAGTCTGTCTATTATAGTGAAAACACTGATGTTGTAGAGTTGGAGTCTGTCTATTATAGTGAAAACACTGATGTTGTAGAGTTGAAGTCTGTCTATTATAGTGAAAACACTGATGTTGTAGAGTTGAAATCTGTCTATTATAGTGAAAACACTGATGTTGTAGAGTTGGAGTTTGTCTATTATAGTGAAAACACTGATGTTGTAGAGTTGAAGTTTTTCTATTATAGTGAAAACACTGATGTTGTAGATTTGAAGTCTGTCTATTATAGTGAAAACACTGATGTTGTAGAGTTGGAGTCTGTCTATTATAGTGAAAACACTGATGTTGTAGAGTTGAAGTCTGTCTGTTATAGTGAAAACACTGATGTTGTAGAGTTGAAGTCTGTCTGTTATAGTGAAAACACTGATGTTGTAGAGTTGAAGTCTGTCTATTATAGTGAAAACACTGATGTTGTAGAATTGGAGTCTATCTATTATAGTGAAAACACTGATGTTGTAGAGTTGAAGTCTGTCTATTATAGTGAAAACACTGATGTTGTAGAGTTGGAGTCTGTCTATTATAGTGAAAACACTGATGTTGTAGAGTTGGAGTCTGTCTATTATAGTGAAAACACTGATGTTGTAGAGTTGGAGTCTGTCTATTATAGTGAAAACACTGATGTTGTAGAGTTGGAGTCTGTCGATTATAGTGAAAACACTGATGTTGTAGAGTTGAAGTCTGTCGATTATAGTGAAAACACTGATGTTGTAGAGTTGAAGTCTGTCTATTATAGTGAAAACACTGATGTTGTAGAGTTGGAGTCTGTCTATTATAGTGAAAACACTGATGTTGTAGAGTTGGAGTCTGTCTATTATAGTGAAAACACTGATGTTGTAGAGTTGGAGTCTGTCTATTATAGTGAAAACACTGATGTTGTAGAGTTGGAGTCTGTCTATTATAGTGAAAACACTGATGTTGTAGAGTTGGAGTCTGTCTATTATAGTGAAAACACTGATATTGTAGAGTTGAAGTCTGTCTATTATAATGAAAACACTGATGTTGTAGAGTTGGAGTCTGTCTATTATAATGAAAACACTGATGTTGTAGAGTTGTAGTCTGTCTATTATAGTGAAAACACTGATGTTGTAGAGTTGAAGTCTGCCTATTATAGTGAAAACACTGATGTTGTGGAGTTGGAGTCTGTCTATTATAGTGAAAACACTGATGTTGTAGAGTTGGAGTCTGTCTTATTATAGTGAAAACACTGATGTTGTAGAGTTGGAGTCTGTCTATTATAGTGAAAACACTGATGTTGTAGAGTTGGAGTCTGTCTATTATAGTGAAAACACTGATGTTGTAGAGTTGGAGTCTGTCTATTATAGTGAAAACACTGATGTTGTAGAGTTGGAGTCTGTCTGTTATAGTGAAAACACTGATGTTGTAGAGTTGAAGTCTGTCTGTTATAGTGAAAACACTGATGTTGTAGAGTTGAAGTCTGTCTATTATAGTGAAAACACTGATGTTGTAGAGTTGGAGTCTGTCTATTATAATGAAAACACTGATGTTGTAGAGTTGGAGTTTGTCTATTATAGTGAAAACACTGATGTTGTAGAGTTGGAGTCTGTCTATTATAGTGAAAACACTGATGTTGTAGAGTTGGAGTCTGTCTATTATAGTGAAAACACTGATGTTGTAGAGTTGAAGTCTGTCTATTATAGTGAAAACACTGATGTTGTAGAGTTGGAGTCTGTCTATTATAGTGAAAACACTGATGTTGTAGAGTTGAAGTCTGTCTATTATAGTGAAAACACTGATGTTGTAGAGTTGAAATCTGTCTATTATAGTGAAAACACTGATGTTGTAGAGTTGGAGTTTGTCTATTATAGTGAAAACACTGATGTTGTAGAGTTGGAGTTTGTCTATTATAGTGAAAACACTGATGTTGTAGAGTTGAAGTCTGTCTATTATAGTGAAAACACTGATGTTGTAGAGTTGAAGTCTGTCTATTATAGTGAAAACACTGATGTTGTAGAGTTGAAGTTTTTCTATTATAGTGAAAACACTGATGTTGTAGAGTTGAAGTCTGTCGATTATAGTGAAAACACTGATGTTGTAGAGTTGGAGTCTGTCTATTATAGTGAAAACACTGATGTTGTAGAGTTGGAGTCTGTCTATTATAGTGAAAACACTGATGTTGTAGAGTTGAAGTCTGTCTATTATAGTGAAAACACTGATGTTGTAGAGTTGGAGTCTGTCTATTATAGTGAAAACACTGATGTTGTAGAGTTGAAGTCTGTCTATTATAGTGAAAACACTGATGTTGTAGAGTTGAAATCTGTCTATTATAGTGAAAACACTGATGTTGTAGAGTTGGAGTTTGTCTATTATAGTGAAAACACTGATGTTGTAGAGTTGGAGTTTGTCTATTATAGTGAAAACACTGATGTTGTAGAGTTGGAGTCTGTCTATTATAGTGAAAACACTGATGTTGTAGAGTTGGAGTCTGTCTATTATAGTGAAAACACTGATGTTGTAGAGTTGAAGTTTGTCTATTATAGTGAAAACACTGATGTTGTAGAGTTGGAGTCTGTCTATTATAGTGTAAACACTGATGTTGTAGAGTTGGAGTCTGTCTATTATAGTGAAAACACTGATGTTGTAGAGTTGAAGTCTGTCTATTATAGTGAAAACACTGATGTTGTAGAGTTGAAGTCTGTCTATTATAGTGAAAACACTGATGTTGTAGAGTTGAAGTCTGTCTATTATAGTGAAAACACTGATGTTGTAGAGTTGAAGTCTGTCTATTATAGTGAAAACACTGATATTGTAGAGTTGAAGTCTGTCTATTATAGTGAAAACACTGATTATAAAGACTATAATGAACAGAGTTAAGAGTTGATTTGTGGCATTGTGATAGCTATATCATAATGAAATCACTGTTATTTTCTTATGTCCTTTTTGGGTGTTTATGAGTAGAGTAATGTTGTTGTGGTTGTTGAAATGGTCAACCATTAAAATATGATTGTTTTCATTTACAAAACACTTTATACAGTTATATGTGATTTTAATAAAGTTGACGTTAAGGGATCACAGAGTGATATATATACTTACTTGTTATATTATCTGTAATTAATGCACAGTCCATTAATATCACATATACACACTCTATTTGTTGACACATGGTCGTCATGGCCATGATCGTATGGTTGTTGGATTTACAACTACCTATGCAATCGGTGCCTATCACCACTGATGCTGTGGATTCGACTGCTGCTCAGGGCGAGGTGTACGACATTATGTGATAAAGTTTTTCATTGACTTTTGGCAGGTCTGTGGTTTTATCCAGGTCCTCTGGTTTCCTCCACCAATTAAACTGACTGCCACAATATAGCTGAAATATTATTGAAAGTGGCATTAAACATAAAAACCAACTAACTAACCAACCAACTATTTTTTTACACAATTACATATATAGAAGGGGTTAGTTACCTCATTGAATTGATAAATCATAGGATTTTATCATCCATACATAAATGAATATAAAGGAAGTTGAGAGCAATTAAAGACACTTGAAAGTTAGCCATCTCAGATTGTACTTCTAAAAGTAAATTTGTTTGAATTAATACATTACTTATCTCATAGAGATGGCTTTTATGAACTTGATATAAAATTATGTGATAAAGTTTGTAAGTGACTTGTGGCAGGTCGATGGTTTTCTCCGGGTAGTCCGATTTCCTCAACCAATAAAACTGACCTCCACGATATATCTGAAATATTGTTGAAAGTGGCATTAAACACCATAACTCTAACCCCTGGTCTTTATGAATTCATTCACAATCATTTTTAGTATTTTTTAGTATTAAAAGATAACAATTTTGTTCCTCTTCCAGATAGTGTTACTGTACTGATTGGACAGATAAATAATGTCTTTTACTTCCTGATTTTATTCGTGAACATGACACAAAAAAAGTATCAGATTTCTATTACCTTTATACATAGGGTATTTACCTTCATTTTACACCTGTAAAAAGGTATACTCATTGGTATATAGGGTATTTACCTTTATTTTACACCTGTAAAAAGGTATACTCATTGGTATGAAATATGATAAAGTTTGTCTGTTACTTTTATAGCAGATCGGTGGTTTTCTCAAGGTACTCCAGTTTCCTCTCATCAATAAAACTGACTGACACGATATATATCTGAACTATTGTCGAGGGTGGCATTATGCATCTATAATTCAAATCTACCTCACCTACTCTTAAAAAAAAAATCTGATGGCAAAAGAAGACCATGCAAGATTTTTCCATCACTTTATATCTGACAACACAAACATCTATTCAAGATGGCTGCCATTACTAAAAATAAAAATTTCTTCAAATGGTTAGTACCGTTAAATTCTAAAACTTGTGTTTGCTGAAATTCAGTTGTTGAAGATATATATTTCAGTTTTCATCTGATATTTTTGTAATTTTTTTTCACAATATACTGGTATTATATATATATATATATATATAATGTAATAGGATCCATCGTGGTCATGATCGTATGGTAGTTGGATTTACAACTACCTATGCAATCAGTACTTATCACCACTAACGTTGTTGAGTTCAAATCACGCTCAGGCGAGGTGTACTCGAAGCAACATTATGTGATAAACTTTATCACTGATTTGCAGTAGATCTGTGGTTTTCTCCGGTTTCCACCACCAATAAAATTCACTGCCACGATATAACTGAAATATTGTTGAAAGTGGCGTTAAATACTATAAACCTAACCCCTATAATGTAATAAAAGTTGTAATAAAATTGTAAATTTATTCATATGAGCTCTCTCACCCCATTTGAAGTTGGTTTTATTAACCGTATTAGTGGTTGCAGTTTTCCAAGAGCCGATGTACGATAAAAAAAAAAAGTAAATTGGGATGGTTTGGGGACTATTTGAATGATTTTATTGACATTTATTTGGCTTTATAACAAAAAGGAAATGATGAAATATTAAACTCATACAACCTCCTATATACAATGTACACACCTTCAACAAACTAAAAATTTTATTTGATATGTCCATATACCTAACAGACAACATTTAAATGTACTAAAACCATCATACCTTTAGTACATATTTTGTAATTAGGTCAAATATCTGTTTATTTAAGTACTGAAGATTAATGAATCATTAAACCAATTATATTTTTTAATTATTTGGTTATAAATAGGTCAGTTACTTATTGTTTTAAGGTCTCAAAGTTTCAGGATATGTATAATTACTGGTATTATGAATGAAACTTGTTGCAGATACATTTACTAACTCATCTGACCAATGGCCATATTCGATTTTAATATCACTTGTCATCAGTTGTTGTCTGGTGTTACCTTTTTTTCACATTTTCATTTTTATCTCGCATTGCCAAAGGCAATGTGAGTTTTTGCCATCACTTGACATCTGTCGTCTGTCGTCCATTAACTTTTCACATTTTAATCTTCCCCTCTGAAACCCCTTAGTCAAATGAACTGAAACTTGGTAGAAAGTATCTATGGAAGGTCCTCTATAAAGTTTGCTCATTTCGTCCTGATCCATTAACAAATATGGCTGCCACAGGCAATTCTTGTTTCTGATTGGCTGATTTTTTAAAATCTTCTCCTCTGAAACCGCTTGGCCAAATGAACCGAAACTTGATAGGAAGCATCTATGGAAGGGCCTCTGTAAAGATTGCTCATTTCCTCCTGATTCGTTAACAAACATGGCCACCACAGGCGATTCTTGTTTCTGATTGGCTGATTTTTAAAATTCTTCTCCTCTGAAACCGTTTTGCCAAATGAACCGAAACTTGGTGGGAAGCATCTTTTGATGGTCCTCTGTAAAGATTGCTCATTTCCTCCCAATCTGGTAACAAACATGGCCACCACAGACAATTCTTGTTTCTGATTGGTTGATTTCTAAAAAAATCTTCTCCTCTGAAACCGTTGAGCAAATTGAACTGAAACTTGGTAGGTATCATCTATGGGCGGTCCTCTATAAAAGATTGCTCATTTCCTCCCGATCCATTAACAAACATGGCTGCCACAGGCAATTCTTGTTTCTGATTGGTCGATTTCTAAAAATCTTTTCCTCTGAAACCGCTTTGCCAATGGAACCGAAACTTGGTAGGAAGCATCTATGGAAGGTCCTCTATAAAGATTGCTAATTTTGTCCTGATCTATTAACAAATATGGTTACCACAGGCAATTCTTGTTTCTGAATGGCTGATATTTAAAATTCTTCTCCTCTGAAACCGTTTTGCCAAATGAACCGAAACATGGTAGGAAGGAAGCATCTATGGAAGATCCTCTATGAAGATTTCTCATTTCGTCCCAATCCATTTACAAACATGGCCACCACAGGCAATTCTTGTTTCTGATTGGTTGATTTCTAAAAATCTTCTCCTCTGAAACCGCTTTGCCAAATGAACCGAAACTTGATAGGAAGCATCTATGGAAGGGCCTCTATAGGCATTGCTCATTTCGTTTTGATCCGTAGACAAACATGGCCACTATAGGCAATGCTTGTTTCTGATTGGTTGATTTCTAAAAATCTTCTTTTCTGAAACTGCTTAGCCAAATGAACCGAAACTTGGTAGGAAACATATATGGAAGGTGCTCTATAAAGACTGCTAATTTTGTCCCGATCCGTTAACAAACATGGCTGCCATATGCAATTCTTGTTTCTGGTTGGTCGATTCCTAAAAATGTTCTTCTCTGTAACTTCTTAGCGAAATGAACCAAAATTTGGTGAGAAGCACCTATGGAAGGTTCTGTATTAAGTTTCCTCAAAGCACAATGAAAGGTGAGTGACACAGGCTCAGTCCACTGAGCCTCTAGTTTACTACAAAACTGCTGAAAGAAGAGAATTTGCGTCCAGCGATTTTGAGTCAAAATTTGAATTTTATCAGCTTTTGAAATATAATTTGTAACCTATTATTCTTATAAACATTGTTGTATTATTAATAAAAGTAAATAAATGTTGTTGTTACAAGGTACAATATTCATGTGTCTGAGAGTAAAATATTGATATCCAGGAAGAATTCATCTGACTTTGACCATATCTGAGCTATCAATATCATTATAAACATCGTCATTGAATTTATTTCTTTGTTTGTTTGATGGTGTTTAATGCCACTTTTAACAATATTTCAGTTATATCGTGGCGGTCAGTTTTATTGGTGGAGGAAAACTGAGGACCCAGAGAAAACCACTGACTTGTCGCAAGTCACTGACAAACTTTATCACGTAATGTTGTATACATCGCCCTGATCGAGATTTGAACTCACGACGTTAGTGGTGATAGGCACTGATTGCATAGATAGTTGTAAATCCAACTACCATATGATCACAGCCATGACAACCCCTATGAACATCGTCATTGAAAATAAGTTCTGGTATGAAATACTTGAACACGATGTATATCATAGTTTGATTAAATACCCCTCTTGTTTATATTTCAGACAACTTGGAATGGATTTAATTCCCAGAGTTGATGGTAAACAAGTTGATGTAGAAAAATGTAGTATTGTCAAATTATACAGAGTCCACCTACAAAGTGCTTTAAATGCTAAATCATTACAGGTATACTTTATTACTTATATCAGTGCATTTTTATTTAGCTCACCTTGCCAAAAGGTCATGTGATATTTTGTCATCATTTGGCATCCATCGTCTGTCGTTCGTCATCTGTTAACTTTTCACATTTGAATCTTCTCCTCTGAAACCACTTAGCCAAATGAACCGAAACTATGGAATGTCATCTATAAAGATTGCTAATTTTGTCCAAATCCATTAACAAACATGGCCGCCATAGGCAATTCTTGTTTCTGGTTGGCCAATTTCTAAAAAGAATCTTCTCTGAAACTGCTTAGCCAAATGAAACGAAACTTGGTAGGAAGCATCTATGGAAGATCCTCCATTAATTTTGTTCAATTCGTTCTGAAACGCTGACAAACATGGCTGCCATAGGCAATTCTTGTTTCTGGTGGGTCAATTTCTAAAAAGAATCTTCTCTGAAACCGCTTAGCCAAATGAAACGAAACTTGGTAGGAAGCATCTATGGAAGATCCTCCATTAATATTGTTCAATTCGTTCTGAAACGCTGACAAACATGGCTGCCATAGGCAATTCTTGTTTCTGGTGGGTCAATTTCTAAAAATCTTCTTATCTGAAACCGCTTGTCCAAATGAACTGAAAACTGGTAGGAAGCATCTATGGAAGGTCCTCTATAAAGATTGCTGATTTTGTCCCAATCCATTAACAAACATTGAAGACATAGGGAATTCTTGTTTCTGGTTGGTCGATTTCTCAAAATATTTCCCTCTAAAACTGTTTGGCCAAATGTACTGAAACCTGGAAGGAAGCATCTGTGGAAGGTCTTCTATAAAATGTGCTCATTTTGTCCGGATCCTTTTACAAACATGACTGTCATAGGCAATTTTTGATTCTGATTGGTCGATTTTTTAAAATCTTCTCTGAAACTTCTTAGCCAAATAAAGCAAAATTTTACAGGAATCATCTATGGAAGGTCCACTATAAGATTTCCTGAAACATGTCATATGAATTTCTAAAAAGCAAGTAAAGTTAAATTTTAAATTTGATTGCTTTGATGGTCATCTCGCCACCATTTTCATTGAATGGTAACATAGGGTCACTCATATGTGACCCATAATTGGGCTTCTACAGATTTCCCACGCCTCGACATATCAGTAAAGGGAGATAAGTGAAAGATGTTATTTTAATCAGATTGTTATTAAATATTTTAATTTAAATGTCTGAAAAATCATACCAACAGCAGAAAATACTTTGGTATGTCTAAATAATGACATATATATTTGAAGCAATTCCGATCCACCTGGATGAACTAAATAAAACCACCAAATTTTAATATATTTGAAATATTAGCATTGAGGTGTGTTTTAAAGTTTGACTGACTTTTATTATGATTATGTCAATTTTACTATATATTTCCAGTACTTTTAATAGTTAATGTTTATATAATTTGTTGTCAGCCAACCATCCATAATAGGGCTTTATCTAGACACTTGGGAGCAAGGAGGCCATCATCGGCTCAGATAGAAAGAAGATCCAAAGACTATGCAGATGTGTTTAATGTGTTGGTCAACTTTCAAAGTTCTCAATGTTATGTAGGAGAGGAATCACAGATTATTATGAGTGTGTATGATTCTAGAAACCATGAATTTATCAGGTATGATGATTAGATATTTCATATAGTCTTAATGGTTGCGGTGTTTAACGCCACTTTCAACAATATTTCAGTTATATCGTGGTTGTCAGTCTTATTGGTGGAGGAAACCGGAGTACCCGCAGAAAACCACTGACAAGTCACTGACAAACTTTATCACATAAAGTTGTATCGAGAATACCTCACCATGATCGGGATTCAAGCTCTTAACTTTAGTGGTGATAGGCACTGATTGCATAGGTAGTTGTAAATGCAACTACCATAAGATCAAAACCACGACGACGTCCCCTCAATTAGTCTTAACCTTTTGTTCTTTTAACAATACACATACTAATTTTTTTTTTTTTAATACTTATCATTAAATCCATTTACCAGTCTCCATAACATTGTTAAAGAATAATCAAAATTCATGATTTTTAAAACCTGTTAGTTTTAGAAGCAGGAGCTGTGCAGTTATTACAAGTTTATGTAAAGAAACACTTGATGTAATTTATTATATTGTAGTGAACAGTTTGAGATCAGAATGAATAGGAATGGTGCTCCTGTTAGAGCAGAAAAAATCAATAATTATTATGGTTTATTTACAGTAAGTTTTAATTGTTTTGGTTTATTTACGGTAAGTTTTAATTGTTTTGGTTTATTCACAGTAAGTTTTAATAGTTTTGGTTTATTTATGGTAAGTTTTAATTTTTTTGGTTTATTTACGGTAAGTTTTAATAGTTTTGGTTTATTCACAGTAAGTTTTAATAGTTTTGGTTTATTTACGGTGAGTTTTAATTGTTTTGGTTTATTTATGGTAAGTTTTAATTTTTTTGGTTTATTTACGGTAAGTTTTAATTGTTTTGGTTTATTTATGGTAAGTTTTAATTGTTTTGGTTTATTTAGGGTAAGTTTTAATTGTTTTGGTTTATTTATGGTAAGTTTTAATTGTTTTGGTTTATTTATGGTAAGTTTTAATAGTTTTGGTTTATTTACGGTGAGTTTTAATTGTTTTGGTTTATTTAGGGTAAGTTTTAATTGTTTTGGTTTATTCACAGTAAGTTTTAATAGTTTTGGTTTATTTACGGTGAGTTTTAATTGTTTTGGTTTATTTATGGTAAGTTTTAATTGTTTTGGTTTATTTACGGTAAGTTTTAATTGTTTTGGTTTATTCACAGTAAGTTTTAATTGTTTTGGTTTATTTACGGTAAGTTTTAATTGTTTTGGTTTATTTACGGTAAATTTTAATTGTTTTGGTTTATTTATGGTAAGTTTTAATTGTTTTGGTTTATTTACGGTAAGTTTTAATTGTTTTGGTTTATTCACAGTAAGTTTTAATAGTTTTGGTTTATTTACGGTGAGTTTTAATTGTTTTGGTTTATTTACAGTAAGTTTTAATAGTTTTGGTTTATTTACGGTAAGTTTTAATTGTTTTGGTTTATTCACAGTAAGTTTTAATTGTTTTGGTTTATTTACGGTGAGTTTTAATTGTTTTGGTTTATTTACAGTAAGTTTTAATTGTTTTGGTTTATTCACAGTAAGTTTTAATTGTTTTGGTTTATTTACGGTGAGTTTTAATTGTTTTGGTTTATTTACAGTAAGTTTTAATAGTTTTGGTTTATTTACGGTGAGTTTTAATTGTTTTGGTTTATTCACAGTAAGTTTTAATAGTTTTGGTTTATTTACGGTGAGTTTTAATTGTTTTGGTTTATTTATGGTAAGTTTGAATTTTTTGGGTTTATTTACGGTAAGTTTTAATTGTTTTGGTTTATTTGTGGAAAGTTTTAATTGTTTTGGTTTATTTAGGGTAAGTTTTAATTGTTTGACATTATTTACAGTAAGTTTTAATTGTTTTGGTTTATTTACAGTGAGTTTTAATTGTTTTGGTTTATTATTTTTATTTTACATTATAAAACAGTTGTGTTCTATAGGATTTCATTCACATATGACAGGCTCCTAAAAACATGCTTAAATTACTCAGGAATATGCCCCAGGTGTGAAGTCAGGTAAAACATTTAATACAAATTAGCAAATTCTGATGAACCCTCAAAAATGTACCCAATCCTTATAAAAAATAGTCCAGAAAATAAACTGATTCTAAAAGGTAAAAAAAATCAAAATATTGAAATAATATTGGATCTAAATCTGTTTATTTCAAAATATTTCATAAATGTCATCTGTTAAACAGAAATATCCTTTAGATTTCATTGATAGATGGTTTGGTTTGGTTTATTGTGCTATATAGTGGCAGTCAGTTTTATTGGTGGAGGAAACCAGATTACATGGAGAAAACCACTGACCTGGTGCAAGTCACCGACAAACTTTATCACATAATGTTGTATCGATTACACCTCGTCATGAACGGGGTTCAAACTCACAACGTTAGTTGTTATAGGCACTGATAGCACAGGTCATTGATAGAGTTAATTCACAATGCTGTATACAAGGTAATGAAGTGTTTCATTTAAGCACTATTTCCTCACTTTCAGTCAAAGGTCAGAGTTCAATTACCTTTGTTGTTTTGATTTCCTTAAATGTTTTTATTTTGTGGATTTTGTATGGATTTAGAAGTCGTAAGTCGTAAAAAACTATTGTCCAATGATCTCGTACCTTTTTTAAAAGTAGGCATTTTTTGGCAAACCAGAGATCCTTGTAAAGTACACATGAGTCCTGGACTCACCATTTTCAGTTGAAAACTTTATAATTACATTTTTACATTATTAAATACAATTGAATTTATTATTTGTTTTAATATTCCACATTTTCAACCTTTTGTTATCATGTGTAGTTATTAGTTTTCATGACATGTGAAAAAAGTTCCCAGAAGCGGGCATGGTTGAATGGTTGTGCTCTTCATTGATTGATGAAGTTTCAATTTCAAAATCATGTGTCAACCTTTTGACCAATCACATGGGACTTTTTAGATGAACTGAACACACAGTTTAAATATGGATAAATGATACAGATCACTATAGTGTTATTAATTATTATGCACTTCAGCTTTCAAAAAGAGACTGATAAATAAACATCAAAGTTACTTATGTTAAATTAATGCACCAGATGTATATTTCTGTATTTTTTTTCTACAGTGGTGCTAGACACCAAAAATTTAGTAGTACAAATTTACATACCAAACAGGGAAATACTGTACAAGTTATTTATTTTAGGGATTACATATTAATTAATATGATGGAAAGGGGGAACATTTGAATTGTACAAGAAAATGTCTATATTTATTTTCATTGGCCAATTTTTTTTTCAGGAATTGTCACTGGATAGTAATGATAAATATTTGTACATTGTCATCAAAATTTATAGAATTGGTATGTTGATTTACATTTTAAGTTTATACTTGTGATGTCTTCCCTCTCCCCCCTCTTTCTGTGGAGACATTTTGCTGTCTGTCCGTCTGTCTGTCACAAAAGATTGTAAGCACAACTCCTCGTACAAATGCAATTCATCAAACTTTACATGCTTGTTAATTACTGTATGAAGAATCATATATCATTATGAAAATTTGGTCAGCCTATTTTTGAAGGAATTGTTAACCCCTCTTCATTAAGAATATTTAAAAAATAAGTTTGTATGCACAACTCTGCTGCATTTTTAATTAGAATTCTTCAAAACTTTGCATGGCTTGCTAATTACCATATGAAGAATCTCATATCATTACGAAAGTTTGATCCAATTATTTTTGAAGTAATAAAATGAGTGAGTGAGTGAGTGAGTGATTGTTTAACATCAACTCAGCAATTTTTCAGATATATCATGACAGAACAAGTTAATTTTCAATGCAATGATGATGAGGTCTGTTTTGTACTAGTTCAACACGCTTAGCTGGATTTTTATAGTGCTAGCTCACTGAAACAGTCTTCTGATTACCCCTTTGGTATCTTCAAACTTTTCTTTGAAGTTACCAAAGGAGTAATCAGAAGCTGTACATCAAAACAATACAATAGCCAAAAGAAAAAAGACGAAAGGACAGACAATGATTTACAAAATACTACACAGAAAACTAAAGATTGAGTAATCCCATTATAAACCGGTGGTGAACTCAAGTGCTCTGAAAGGGTAAGCATTTCCTTCTCCGCTAGTGGCACCCGTCATGATACTCTTGTTACAAACAATTACTAACATGGGTATAATATGTGAAATGAGTGCAATTTCAACTATCTGTATCATGTGACCAGTAGTCAAGTCATCCCTTTTATTTGTATTTGCTGCATGTGACATTTGTTTCTCATACATATAGACTCAAAACTAACATTTGAATATCTTATCTCTAGGACGTATGCTTATTGATGGCCCAAAGTCAAAGAAATCTGGATTACTCAGAAGACCATTTGGAATAGGAGGTAAAGTCTGATGTGACATACAGTCAAATCTACCAATGTTGTCACCTCTATTAAGCAGTCACCTGTATTAAAAGGTCACCTTTTTCTTGTCTAGTCATAGAAAATTTCATATGTACTGAACCTCTTAATCTCTTTTAAGAGGTCAACAGTCTTATAAGGCCACATTTTCTTTGTCCAAAAGGTGACCTCTTAATACAGGTTTGATTGTACGTGATTTTATTAAACTTAATGACAAGCTTACAGGTGTATTGCATTTCCGCAATTTTTTAAGGAAGTAATTTTTAGCTCACCTTGCCAAAAGCAACGTGAGCTTTTGCCATCCGTCGTCCGTTAACTTTTCACATTAAAATCTTCTCCTCTGAAACCCCTCAGCCAAATGAACTGAAAATTGGTAGGAAGCATCTATGGAAGGTCCTTTATATAGATTGCTCATTTCCCCCCCCCCCCCCCCCCCCCCCCCCTATAGTCAGGATTTTATAAATTCCCTTACATCACCACCTGACTAGGGTGTGACAGGAGTTTTCAAAAATAAGTTTTGTGACTATATTGGTTTTACATTTTGATAAACACAATAAAGAAATAATAATATATAATAGTAATAAACACTTTCATTCATCTTTCACACACACTCTCTTACCATTTTGTTTTTCTAAAATATTTGATTGCTCCTGACATTTTGTACTTAAAAAAGCTGAAAAAAGAATCTCATCACTATATGAATCAAACAAACAAAAAATATTATGATTAGTTGAAAATATATTATCAAACATGGCCGCCACAGGCAATTCTTATTTCTAATTTGCCGATTTTTTAAATTCTTCTCCTCTGAAACTGCTTGGTCAAATCAACCGAAACTTGGTAGGAAGCATCTATGGAAGGTCCTCTATAAAGACTGCTCATTTTGTCCCGATCCGTTAACAAACATGGCCGCCACAGGCCGTTCTCGTTTCTGATTGGTTGATTTCTAAAAAATATTCTCCTCAGAAACCGCTTGGCCAAATGAATCGAAACTTGGTAGGAAACATTCTGGGAAGGTCCTCTATTAAGAATGCTCATTTAGTCCCGATCCGTTAACAAACATGGCGTAACAGGCCATTCTTGTTTTTGATTTGTTGATTTCTGAAAAAATCTTCTCCTCTGAAACTGCCAAAACTTGGTATGAAGCATCCTTGGAAGGTCCTCTATAAATATTGCTCATTTAGTTCCGATCCGTTAACAAACATGGCCGCTACAGGCCAATCTTGTTTCTGATTGGTTGATTTCTAAAAAATCTTCTCCTCTGTTAAAAGAAAGATAACTCTTGTTTAAATATAGATATTTGTATTCAAAATGCAGTTATCTCTATACAGATTTTTCAAAATCTTCTCCTCTGAAACCGCTTGGCCAAATGAACCAAAACTTGGTAGAAAGCATCTATGGGAGGTCCTCTGTAAAGATTGCTCATTTCGTACCGATCCGTTAACAAACATGGCCACCACAGGCGACTTGTTTCTGATTGGCTGATTTTTTAAATTCTTCTCCTCTGAAACCGCCTGGCCAAATGAACCGAAACTTGGTAGGAAGCATCTATGTGCGGTCCTCTATAAAGAGTGCTCATTTCATCCCGAACCATTTACAGACATGGCCGCCACAGGCATATTGTTTCTGATTGGTCTATTTCTAAAAATCGTCTCCTCTGAAACCGCTTGGCCAAATGATTCGAAACTTGGTAGGAAGCATCTATGGAAGATCCTCTAAAAAGATTGCTCATTCCGTCCCGGTCCATTAACAAACATGGCCACCACATGCGATTCTTGTTTCTGATTGGTCGATTTCTAGAAATCTTCTACTCTGAAACAACTTGGCTAAATGGACCGAAACATGGTAGGAAGCATCTATGGAAGGTCCTCTATGGGAATTGCTCATTCCGTTTTGATCCGTTAACAAACATGGCCGTCATAGGCAATTCTTGTTTCTTATTGGTCGATTTCTAAAACAGCTTTTCCTCTGAAACCGCTTGGCCAAATGATATGAAACTTGGTAAGAGGCATCTATGGAAGATCCTCCATAGAGATTGCTCATTTCGTTTTGATCCATTAACAAACATGGCTGCCACAGGCAATTCTTGTTTTAGATTGGTCGATTTCCAGGGTTCGACACTAACGCTAGCCCGCTAGCCCGAGACTAGTAAAAAATGATCAGGGCTAGTTAAAGTTCCGATAAGTGTAGCCCGGTGGGCTAGTAAATTTTATTATTTACCAAAACGGCAAAAGCTGTTCTGAATTCTAAATCCGGTGTAGACTGGTTGTGGTTATTTTCTTTCATCAGTTATTGTTATCTTAATTGTTATCGTAATTAGAATTAATTATTATGATTAGAAGAATGAAATTTCCTGACAAAACGTTAAAATTCAACTTCAATCACTCGCCGAAATCTATAAATAGCCTAATCATACAATCAGCATGTGTTTACCTTGATCTGTTACCGCACGTTAAACGAATTTTGACAGAAATATATGCTGGGAACCAGTACTTCATAATTTAATAATTTTCAAAATCACGATTATTCATTTATAAAACTGAAAGATTAAACAGTATTTTCTATAGTAAGCAATTTTAAATATTTAATATAAATAAGATATAAACCCAAATAAACCAAAACAACAATAATAAATCATCACGTGAACAACTTACCTGTAAAAAAAATGGGGGTCTTACTACAGACAATAATGCTAATCGTGACTTCATTTAATATTTAATATGAAAAATCTATTATGAACTAGTAACAGGTATGGACTTTGGGAGTGAGATGTTGTCAGTAGATCATGCAGATAACAGCAAGAGGGATATTGGCAACAATCGCTGCATCAGCTGGGCAAAACCGAAATGTTTCCAAAGTCGGGACTGTGTTTGTTTATTTATTATCTAACTTCCGGTTTGATAATAATCCTCTAATAGTCGTTATATGAAGGATTTTTACCCAAAGAACACGGTCGTTAGTCGCGCTAGACAGTGGGTCGTTATATAAAGGTAGAATGCATGGTAAAACGCTGGGGAGGAATAAATAAGGTCGGCTAACAAAGGAAGTCGTTATACAGAGGGGGTCGCTAAGACAAGTTTGACTGTAGTTGAAATTCAGAAATTGAATTGATCCAAATCAGCAAAAATATAGCTCAGAATGCAGGATTTTGCATAAAAATATTCAAAATTTTCGTGAGGGGGCAAACCCCCCCCTCCAGCTCGGGCCATTTGCACGGCCCTCGTGACAAGGACTACCAAAAATTTGGAAGGGCTAGTTAAATTCTTGGACTACTAGCCCTTTGGACTAGTATACTGAAGAAGTTAGTGTCAAACCCTGATTTCTAAAAATCTTCTTCTCTGAAACTGCTTTGCCAAAATGAACCGTAATTTGGTGGGAAGCACCTATGGAAGGTTCTGTATTAAGTTTCCTCAAAGCAGAATGAAAGGTGAGCGACATAGGCTCAGCCCACTGAGCCTCTAGTTTACTTTTCTACAATTTACCAGAAACTGCAAACTCAGTGCTCATTATATAACCCCAGGTCCACTTTTTCTTCACTCATTTTAAAACTTGAGCTATGATAAAATGATTGATTTGATTTGATTTATTGTGCTTAACACCACTTTCAGCAATATTTCAGCTATATTATGGCGACCAGTTTTAGTGGTGCAAGAAGCCGGAGTACCCGGAGAGAACCACCGACAATGGGCAAGCAACTGGTAAACTTTATCACTTGCGGCTGCGAGTCGAGTGCACCCTTTTTTGTAATTTACAAAGCCGGACACGAAACCATGGTGTATTGGTGATAGGCTTGTATGAGTTGTTAGGTAATCCAACTACCTAACTCATTGAGCCACTCGGGCACTCTATGATAAAATGAAGTTGGTATTTTCTGAAGCTAATAGAGAATATGAACATTTTTTCTACTCTATGGTTAGAATGGAGTGTACTGGTTTTTTTTTAGCTCACCTTGCCATGTGAGCTTTTGCCATCACTTGGCATCCGTCGTCTGTTAACTTTTCACATTTTAATCTTCCCCTCTGAAACCCCTCAGCCAAATGAACGGAAACTTGGTAGGAAGCATCTATGGAAGGTCCTCTCTAAAGACTGCTCATTTTGTCCCGATTCATTAACAAACGTGGCCGCCATAGGCAATTCTTGTTTCTGATTGGCTGATTTAAAAAAATCTTCTCTTCTGAAACCGCGTGGTCAAATGAACCGAAACTTGGTAGGGAGCCTCTATGGCAGGTCCTCTATAAAGATTGCTCATTTCGTCCCGATCGGTTAACAAACATGGCCGCCACCGGCAATTCTTGTTTCTGATTGGTTGATTTAAAAAAAATTGTCTCCTCTGAAACCGCTTGGCCAAATGAATTGAGACTTGATAGGAAGCATCCTTGGAAGATCCCCCTATAAAGATTGCTAATTTATTTCCGATCCGTTAACAAACATGGCCACCACAGGCACTACTTGTTTCTGATGGGTTGATTTCTAAAAATTCTTCTTCTCTGAAACCGCTTGGCCAAATGAATCAAAACTTGGTAGGAAGCATCCTTGGAAGGTTATCGATAAAGATTGCTCATTTAGTTCTGATCCATTAATAAAAATGGCTGCCACAGGCCATTCTTGTCTTTAATTGGTCGATTTCTAAAAATCTTCTACTCTGTAACTGCTTGGCCAAATGAACCGAAACTTGGTGGAAAGCACCTATGGAAGGTTCTGTAGTAAGTTTCCTCAAAGCAGAATAAATGGTGAGCGACACAGGCTCAGCCCACTGAGACTCTGGTTTTAGGGTTAGATACAAAAATTTAACTCGCTCAAATTCCAAAGTCCAACTTCCTGTTGTAAATCCCAGCTAAAGGAATGGATAAATAATTAAATATTGTGAGATGAAAAATAGAAAATTGCGGAAGTCAATTTTTTATGTGGAAAAACAATATTTTTTTATTGAGAAAATTATATTAAATTGCGGAAATGCTAAACACCGAAGCTTACATACCCATATATATATTTTTTTTTAAAATTTTCGATTTATTTCAATATTGGGGGAAAGTTATGCTTGTTTCACATTGGTATTCAGATGACCTTTTGCTTAAAGGTATTTTTATCTATCTAAGGTCTTTCAAACCAAACATTCATACTATGACATGAAACTTTAGAAATATGTTTATGTATATATATATTTTTTAAATTGCATATACAGAATTTTATTAATAATTAATAAGACATATAGTGTCTGCAGACATCTACATTCTTACACTAAACCATTGGGGTCATGATCGTATGGTAGTTGGATTTACAACTACTTATGCAATCAGTGTCTATTACCATTAACATTTTGAGTTCGAATGCCGCTCTTGGCAAGGCCTACTTGATACAGCATTATGTGTTAAAGTTTGTCAATGACTTGCGACAGGACAGTGGCTTTCTCAGGGTACTTTGGTTTCCTCCACCAATAAAACTGATCGACCCAATATAACTTAAATATTGTTGAAAATGGGGTTAAACACCATAATCGAAATGAATTTGAAATTGAGTATCCTCATACATTTTGTTATTGAAGATGGTGAAGAGATTGAGTTTGTGCTTTTAAATCTTTATTTATTTATTTATTTATTTTTCAGTATTAAGTATTGAAGATGTGAAGAGCTCATTAAAAGAGGGCTCATACTTGTGTACAGTAAACATTACAAGGTACAGAGTTTGTTTAGCTTGAGTTACTGTCATTAGGGTTGCATAATGCGCACCCCCTCTTGGCCTTGAAAATCTCCAGAAAAAAGCTAGTTCGTGTCTATTATGTGCGTAGACTGTTTAAAAATTTGAAAATTTGTTTGAAATTTAAGAATTAATTGTGATTTCCCGGTCTGAAAAAGAGCGAACACATTGTTCTCGTTTATTATGAGCACCCTCCTGCCAAATAAAGAATCTATGTAAGATCTAGCACATTATACATAGGTCATTACGGTAATAAAAAAAAATCATTTTCATTGGATAATTCAAATTCTAGGTTAATATTTTATAATAGGTAGATGTGGTCTGAATCGTATTATATAGAATCAAAACTAACAATTTGAAAGAATTAGTCACATCAAATTAGGTTATAAAATGACCAGCTGTCTTTTTTGAAACATATGAGTTGAGGTGAAAACTTTGACATGTAAGTACATGTGTACTAAGTCTTACAAGACTGAGTGAGTGAGTGATTGTTGTTTAATGTCAATTCAGCAATATTTCAGCTATATCATGGCAAGAACATGTTAATTTTCAATGAGATGATGATGAGGTCTGCTTTATCCTAGACCAACATGCTGAGTTGGATTTTTATAGTGCTAACTCACTGAAACAACAGTCTTACCCTATCAGAGCTCGAACCCATGATCTACTGCACTCGAGATGAGTATTCTAACCATTACACCACCGATGCGATTTCTTACAAGAGATTTATGTAAGGAGATGTGATGTTATTTGCCTCTCAAATATCACAATTAGCTCTATTTCTGTCTGGTAATATATAATGATCTCAATGTTCATATGTAAATATATAAAGCAAACTATATAAGAATATATATTATATATATAAACATCTGAAAAAGTAGCCAATGTATGATCCTACGAGATGTCGGATTGGAAACAAGTGTTAACGATACTGTGCAAACAAACAAAAATGATAAATAAACGTCTAAAATGTTAGCACAACGATATCATAAAAAGATGTTAAAATGTAACAAAAATAACTATAAGTCTACAAAAAGACTATAATTATAATTAAATCGACGGATATTTCGCTTGACCGACAAGCTTCATCAGCGTCTAATAAGGTTTGTAAAACAACACCAAGTACACAAAACAAAGTGATAAAGAATTAAACACTTTGTTGAATGACAAAATTTTCGTCTCGCCGAGAGACTTTATCAATGTCTAATGTCGAACCATAACGATCCAACCCCTGTAAGATTGATCGTTGACTGGTTTTTCAGACGTTGTATATTATATGTTATTCAGCTATCAGACAGGGTATATAATGTGACATTCCCGGCTTATGATCTATATTCCCTTCGAACTATCAGACAGGGTATATAATGTCACATTATATACCCTGTCTGATAGCTGAATAACAAATATATTACGGATTTAACCATTTTTTTTGTTACATACAGAACCAAACTGTCGTATAAATGTTTTTTTTATTTTTTTTAATTTTTTTTTTTTTGTTTGTTTCCTTTTTGTTTGTTTATTTTTATTTTCCTTTTGTTTTTTTTTTACCACGTACATAGTCCCAATTCATATTTAAAACCTTATTAAATATTTTGCGGCTTTTATTTTCATTTTCCGTATTTCTAGATGTTCCTTTTCGTACCTCTGACATTCTTTGTTCAATGACGTCAAATATTTGTCACGTGATATTTTATGTACTGAGGTGTCTCATAAAGGAAAATCCTGTTCAATATTTCTAAATCAACACAATTTCATATGCAGTAAATTTTATAAACTTTATAATTATAACATTAATATATTACATAACAAAACAACGGGTTTGTGAAACAATTTCAATAATTAAAATGTTAACAATAAGCAAAAACTTGGTGTGGCCCTGTGACCTCGAAAGTTTTAAAGGCGGAAAGTTTAACACACTTTCACTTGTTGATTGTTATGTTCAAATTTGTAATGGTACAGTCGTGGAACATGGGAGTTTGCTGAATTGTTCTGGTGTTTGTGACGGAATTAACTGTTGTAAGAGTGTTATAATCACAAAATAAATCATCATAATTTACATCCAAAATGTCAACGACGTCCGTAACCGACGATGAAACATGTGTATTGGCTCTCATTTGAACAAGTGATGTTGAACTTGAACTGTTTTGTGTCGGCGGCATGAGTTGCAACCGGGAAGTACTGTGCGGTGGCATTATTGAGGATAGTTGAGATGGTTGCTCTCCACGAACAGAACTTGTGATAATGTCTCCCATAGCTTGTTTTTCCTTTGATGAAACACGTTGATATACTGCAACTGACGAGGCATATTTGTGTCCGGTAACTGCCATAATTTGTGCCATTGAACAGTTTCTTCCGAGGATAGTTGCACCCGTTGCACGAATTGAGTGGTTGGTGTAGCTTTGTGAAAGGCCTGTTTTTTTTACTTAATGTGGACATAAATGATGCCAATGTGTCTTTTCCTATCGGTTTTTTTTTTAACCAACATTCATCAAAAATATTATAACTGTCTTTAGGAAATTTCCAAAGCCTGTTGCACTGAGGGTGAAGTTTTTGAAGGTAGGTCTCAAAATTTCTAACTGGACAATATTTTTTTGAGTTTAAAAACAGCATTTAATTTGGTAAAAATACATTTATTATTCCGTATTATGATATTGATTCAGTGAAGCGTAAATATTTCTGTTTCTGTCAATCATGTTGTTATTGTTTTTTGGGGCCCAAATGAGGGAGACCGAAAACGTACATATATACCCCATCTGTTTTCCGAATATATGCTGACATTCAGGGTTGAAGAACCAATGAAAATGTGTGTAACAAACCAAATCCGTAATATATATATATATATATATATATATATATATATATATATATACGTCTGAAAATTAAACCAAACAGTGTTAGAATTAGATTTTAGAGCTGTCAAATTTATATATATATATATATATATATATATTAGAGTGATGTGAGCTATTGCCATATATTGGCATAAGTCATCTGTGGTCTGTAAACCTTTGACATTTCAATCTTCTCCTTGTCCAATTGGAACCAGACTTTGCAGCAATAATGTCTTAAAGAATTCCTTATTTCTACATGATTGAGCAAGAATAGTTTTTAAATAAGCATCTTTCGAGCTATTTGCGAACCTGGTTACACATAATATTAGAAAGGCTAGGCTAGGCGTATAGAGTTTGACGCCACTTTCAATAATATTTCAGTTATATTGTGGCTGTCAATTTTATGGGTGGAGGAAACCGTAGTACCAGAAGAAAACCACCGACCTGTTGCAAGTCACTGACAAACTTTATCACATAATGTTGTATTAAGTGCATCTCACCATGAGTGGGATTCAAACTCACAACTTTACTGGTGATAGGCATTGATTGTACAGGTAGTTGTAAATACGATCACAACAACAAAAGTCTCTATTAGAACATAATAAACACTATCCAAACTATATTTCAGCTGTGCCGACAACGAGGCTAATTTTGGAGATTTACACAAGGATGTGATTAAAAAGCTGACAAATCAAGGTATTGGATCTAGCACCAATTCTCTTGGTGGAGGTTTCAAAGTAGGGTCCAGTACAACATCTACTAAACCAGGAACTGGTGCTGGTAAGTTGTTTATATAGACTGGATACCAGTACAACATCTACTAAACCAGGAACAGGTGCTGGTAAGTTGTTTATATAGACTGGATACCAGTACAACACCTACTAAACTAGGAACTGGTGCTGGTAAGTTTTTTATATTGACTGGATACCAGTACAACACCTACTAAACCTGGAACTAGTGCTGGTAAGTTGTTTATATAGACTGGATACCAGGACAACACCTAATAAACCAGGAACTGGTGCTGGTAAGTTGTTTATATAGACTGGATACCAGTATAACACCTACTAAACCAGGAACAGGTGCTGGTAAGTTGTTTATATAGACTGGATACCAGTACAACACCTACTAAACCAGGAACTGGTGCTGGTAAGTTGTTTATATAGACTGGATACCAGTACAACACATACTAAACCAGGAACTGGTGCTGGTAAGTTTTTTATATAGACTGGATACCAGTACAACACCTACTAAACCTGGAACTAGTGCTGGTAAGTTGTTTATATAGACTGGATACCAGTACAACACCTAATAAACCAGGAACTGGTGCTGGTAAGTTGTTTATATAGACTGGATACCAGTACAACACCTACTAAACCAGGAACTGGTGCTGGTAAGTTGTTTATATAGACTGGATACCAGTACAACACTTACTAAACCAGGAACTGGTGCTGGTAAGTTATTTATTTAGACTGGATACCAGTACAACACGTATTAACCAGAAACTGATGCTGGTAAGTTATTTATTTAGACTGGATACTAGTACGACACTTACTAAACCAGGAACTGGTCCTGGTAAGTTATTTATTTAGACTGGATACCGGTACAACACCTACTATTCCAGGTACTGGTACTGGTATTTTATTTTAATTAAGACTGGATACCAGTACATGTCCAACACCTAAGCCAGGAACTGGTCCTTGTAAGTTATTTTATTTATACTGGATACTAGTATTTTTAACAAAAACAAAACCTGAGAGAGTACATTGTGCTTTATAAATTATATCCTGTACAATTAAGATATTTTCATTGATTACCATCTATTAAATCCATTTCTTGTGCTACTGAACCAGAAACAAGATAAGAAGGCTTGGTTTGGTTTGATTTATTGTGTTTAACGCCACTTTCAACAATATTTCAGTTATATCGTGGCAGTCAGTTTTATGGGTGGAGGAAACCTGGTGTTGGAGAAAATCACTGACATTTCGCAAGTCACTGACAAACAGCAAGATAAGATTATTCACTGCTAAACTTAATGTACATTTTTCTTGTAGGAATGTCATTGACTATAGATGTTTCAATTTTTGATGGTGATCTACAAACAGTTAAGACTGAGCAGCCATTATTATTCCAGAAAGATATTATTATTGTGCCAAAACTCAGTCAGTTTGACATTATTAATCCAGGTAAAAACCCTGTTTGAAATTATTAATCCAGGTAAAAACCCTGTTTGAAATTATTAATCCAGGTAAAAACTCTGTTTGACATTATTAATCCAGGTAAAAACTCTGTTTGACATTGTTAATCCAGGTAAAAACTCTGTTTGACATTATTAATCCAGGTAAAAACTCTGTTTGACATTGTTAATCAAGGTAAAAACTCACTTTGACATTGTGAATCCAGGTAAAAAAAACTCTATTTGACATTCCTAATCAAGGTAAAACTCTGTCATTATTAATTCAAATATAAATTCTGTTTGACATTGTTAATCAAGCTAAAAACTCACTTTGACATTATTAATCCAGGTAAAAACTCTGTTTGACATTGTTAATCCAGGTAAAAACTCTGTTTGACATTATTGATCCAGGTAAAAACTCTGTTTGACATTGTTAATCCAGGTAAAAACTCTGTTTGACATTATTGATCCAGGTAAAACTCTGTTTGACATTATTAATCCCGGTAAAAACTCTGTTTGACATTGTTAATCCAGGTAAAAACTCTGTTTGACATTATTGATCCAGGTAAAAACTCTGTTTGACATTATTAATCCAGGTAAAAACTCTGTTTGACGTTGTTAATCAAGGTAAAAACTCTGTTTGACATTGTTAATCAAGGTAAAACTCTGTTTGACATTGTTAATCAAGGTAAAACTCTGTTTGACATTGTTAATCCAGGTAAAAACTCTGTTTGACATTGTTAACCAAGGTAAAAACTCTGTTTAATATTGTTAATCCAGGTAAAAACTCTGTTTGACATTGTTAATCCAGGTAAAAACTCTGTTTGACATTATTAATCCAGGTAAAAACTCAGTTTGACATTATTAATCCAGGTAAAAACTCTGTTTGACGTTGTTAATCAAGGTAAAAACTCTGTTTGACATTGTTAATCAAGGTAAAACTCTGTTTGACATTGTTAATCAAGGTAAAACTCTGTTTGACATTGTTAATCCAGGTAAAAACTCTGTTTGACATTATTAATCCAGGTAAAAACTCTGTTTGACGTTGTTAATCCAGGTAAAACTCTGTTTGACATTGTTAATCAAGGTAAAACTCTGTCTGACATTATTAATCCAGGTAAAACTCTGTTTGACATTGTTAATCCAGGTAAAAACTCTGTTTGACATTATTAATCCAGGTAACAACTCTGTTTGACATTATTAATCCAGGTAAAAACTCTGTTTGACGTTGTTAATCAAGGTAAAAACTCTGTTTGACATTGTTAATCAAGGTAAAACTCTGTTTGACATTGTTAATCAAGGTAAAACTCTGTTTGACATTGTTAATCCAGGTAAAAACTCTGTTTGACATTATTAATCCAGGTAAAAACTCTGTTTGACGTTGTTAATCCAGGTAAAAACTCTGTTTGACATTGTTAATCAAGGTAAAACTCTGTTTGACATTGTTAATCCAGGTAAAAACTCTGTTTGACATTGTTAACCAAGGTAAAAACTCTGTTTAATATTGTTAATCCAGGTAAAAACTCTGTTTGACATTGTTAATCCAGGTAAAAACTCTGTTTGACATTATTAATCCAGGTAAAAACTCTGTTTGACATTATTAATCCAGGTAAAAACTCTGTTTGACGTTGTTAATCAAGGTAAAAACTCACTTTGACATTGTGAATCCAGGTAAAAAAAACTCTATTTGACATTCCTAATCAAGGTAAAACTCTGTCATTATTAATTCAAATAAAAATTCTGTTTGACATTGTTAATCAAGCTAAAAACTCACTTTGACATTATTAATCCAGGTAAAAACTCTGTTTGACATTGTTAATCCAGGTAAAAACTCTGTTTGACATTATTGATCCAGGTAAAAACTCTGTTTGATGTTGTTAATCAAGGTAAAAACTCACTTTGACATTGTGAATCCAGGTAAAAAAAACTCTATTTGACATTCCTAATCAAGGTAAAACTCTTGTCATTATTAATCCAAGTAAAAACTCTGTTTGACATTGTTAATCCAGGTAAAAACTCTGTTTGACATTATTAATCCAGGTAAAAACTCTGTTTGACATTGTTAATCCAGGTAAAAAACTCTGTTTGACATTGTTAATCAAGGTAAAAACTCATTTTGACATTGTGAATCCAGGTAAAAAACTATTTGACATTCCTAATTAAGGTAAAAACTCTGTTTGACATTGTTAATCAAGGTAAAGCTCACTTTGACATTATTAATCCAGGTAAAAACTCTGTTTGACATTATTAATCCAGGTAAAAACTCTGTTTGACGTTGTTAATCAAGGTAAAAACTCACTTTGACATTGTGAATCCAGGTAAAAAAAACTCTATTTGACATTCCTAATCAAGGTAAAACTCTGTCATTATTAATTCAAATATAAACTCTGTTTGACATTGTTAATCAAGCTAAAAACTCACTTTGACATTATTTATACAGGTAAAAACTCTGTTTGACATTGTTAATCCAGGTAAAAACTCTGTTTGACATTATTAATCCAGGTAAAAACTCTGTTTGACATTGTTAATCAAGGTCAAAACTCACTTTGACATTGTGAATCCAGGTAAAAAAAACTCTATTTGACATTCCTAATCAAGGTAAAACTCTTGTCATTATTAATCCAGGTAAAAACTCTGTTTGACATTGTTAATCCAGGTAAAAACTCTGTTTGACATTATTAATCCAGGTAAAAACTCTGTTTGACATTGTTAATCAAGCTAAACACTGTTTGACATTATTAATCCAGGTAAAAACTCTGTTTGACATTGTTAATCCAGGTAAAAAACTCTGTTTGACATTGTGAATCCATGTAAAAAACTATTTGACATTCCTAATTAAGGTAAAAACTCTGTTTGACATTGTTAATCAAGGTAAAACTCACTTTGACATTATTAATCCAGGTAAAAACTCTGTTTGACATTATTAATCCAGGTAAAAACTCTGTTTGACGTTGTTAATCAAGGTAAAAACTCACTTTGACATTGTGAATCCAGGTAAAAAAAACTCTATTTGACATTCCTAATCAAGGTAAAACTCTGTCATTATTAATTCAAATAAAAATTCTGTTTGACATTGTTAATCAAGCTAAAAACTCACTTTGACATTATTAATCCAGGTAAAAACTCTGTTTGACATTGTTAATCCAGGTAAAAACTCTGTTTGACATTATTGATCCAGGTAAAAACTCTGTTTGATGTTGTTAATCAAGGTAAAAACTCACTTTGACATTGTGAATCCAGGTAAAAAAAACTCTATTTGACATTCCTAATCAAGGTAAAACTCTTGTCATTATTAATCCAGGTAAAAACTCTGTTTGACATTGTTAATCCAGGTAAAAACTCTGTTTGACATTATTAATCCAGGTAAAAACTCTGTTTGACATTGTTAATCCAGGTAAAAAACTCTGTTTGACATTGTTAATCAAGGTAAAAACTCATTTTGACATTGTGAATCCAGGTAAAAAACTATTTGACATTCCTAATTAAGGTAAAAACTCTGTTTGACATTGTTAATCAAGGTAAAGCTCACTTTGACATTATTAATCCAGGTAAAAACTCTGTTTGACATTATTAATCCAGGTAAAAACTCTGTTTGACGTTGTTAATCAAGGTAAAAACTCACTTTGACATTGTGAATCCAGGTAAAAAAAACTCTATTTGACATTCCTAATCAAGGTAAAACTCTGTCATTATTAATTCAAATATAAACTCTGTTTGACATTGTTAATCAAGCTAAAAACTCACTTTGACATTATTTATACAGGTAAAAACTCTGTTTGACATTGTTAATCCAGGTAAAAACTCTGTTTGACATTATTAATCCAGGTAAAAACTCTGTTTGACATTGTTAATCAAGGTAAAAACTCACTTTGACATTGTGAATCCAGGTAAAAAAAACTCTATTTGACATTCCTAATCAAGGTAAAACTCTTGTCATTATTAATCCAGGTAAAAACTCTGTTTGACATTGTTAATCCAGGTAAAAACTCTGTTTGACATTATTAATCCAGGTAAAAACTCTGTTTGACATTGTTAATCAAGCTAAACACTGTTTGACATTATTAATCCAGGTAAAAACTCTGTTTGACATTGTTAATCCAGGTAAAAAACTCTGTTTGACATTGTGAATCCATGTAAAAAACTATTTGACATTCCTAATCAAGGTAAAAACTCTGTTTGACATTGTTAATCAAGGTAAAACTCACTTTGACATTATTAATCCAGGTAAAAACTCTGTTTGACATTATTAATCCAGGTAAAAACTCTGTTTGACGTTGTTAATCAAGGTAAAAACTCACTTTGACATTGTGAATCCAGGTAAAAAAAACTCTATTTGACATTCCTAATCAAGGTAAAACTCTGTCATTATTAATTCAAATATAAACTCTGTTTGACATTGTTAATCAAGCTAAAAACTCACTTTGACATTATTAATCCAGGTAAAAACTCTGACATTATTAATCCAGGTAAAAACTCTGTTTGACATTGTTAATCAAGGTAAAAACTCACTTTGACATTGTGAATCCAGGTAAAAAAAACTATTTGACATTCCTAATCAAGGTAAAACTCTGTCATTATTAATCCAGGTAAAAACTCTGTTTGACATTATTAATCCAGGTAAAAACTCTGTTTGACATTGTTAATCAAGCTAAAAACTCTGTTTGACATTATTAATCCAGGTAAAAACTCTGTTTGACATTGTTAATCCAGGTAAAAACTCTGTTTGACATTATTAATCCAGGTAAAAACTCTGTTTGACATTGTTAATCAAGCTAAAAACTCTGTTTGACATTATTAATCCAGGTGAAAACTCTGTTTGACATTATTAATCCAGGTAAAAACTCTGTTTGACATTGTTAATCAATGTAAAAACTCACTTTGACATTGTGAATCCAGGTAAAAAAACTCTATTTGACATTCCTAATCAAGGTAAAACTCTGTCATTATTAATTCAAATATAAAATCTGTTTGACATTGTTAATCCAGGTAAAAACTCTGTTTTACATTGTTAATCCAGGTAAAAACTCTGTTTGACATTGTTAATCCAGGTAAAAAAACTCAGATTAAAATTACATAGTCAAGGTAAAAAAAACTCTGTTTGACATTGTTAAAAAAACCTGTTTGACATCGTTAATCAAGGTAAAAAACCCTGTTTGACATTATTAATCCAGGTAAAAACCATGTTTGACATTATTAATCCAGGTAAAAACTCTGACATTGTAATTCCAGGTATAAACTCTGTTGGACATTGTTAATCCAGGTAAAAAACTATGTTGGACATTTTTAATTCAGGTATACACTATGTTTGACATTGTTAATCCAGGTAAAAACTCAATTTGACATTGTTAATCCAGGTGAAAACTCAATTTGACATTGTTAATCCAGGTAAAAACTCAATCTGACATTGTTAACCAAGGTAAAAACTCTGTTTAATATTGTTAATCCAGGTAAAAACTCTGTTTGACATTGTTAATCCAGGTAAAAAAAAAATGTTTGACATTGTTAATCCAGGTAAAAAAAACTGTTTGACATTGTTAATCCAGGTAGAAAATTAAATTTGACATTGTTACTCCAGGTAAAAAAAACTGTTTGACATTGTTAATCCAGGTAGAAAATTAAATTTGACATTGTTAATCCAGGTAAAAACTCTGTTTGACATTGTTAAAATAACCCTGTTTGACATCGTTAATCAAAGTAAACAACCCTGTTTGACATTATTAATCCAGGTAAAAACGATGTTTGACATTGTAATTCCAGGTATAACATCTGTTTGACACTGTTAATCCAGGTAAAAAAACTCTGTTTGACATTGTTAATCCAGGTAAAAAAACTCTGTTTGACATTGTTAATCCAGGTAAAAACTATGTATGACATTATTAATCAAGGTAAAAACTCTGTTTGACATTGTTAATCCAGGTAAAAATCTTTAAATGACATTGTTAATTCAGGTAAAAGCTCTGTTTGACATTGTTAATCCAGGTAAAAACTCTGTCTGACATTGTTAATCCAGGTAAAAACTCTGTCTGACATTGTTAATCCAGGTACAATATTCAGCCATGTTGACATTATTAATTATGACTTTAATTACGTAAACATTTGTTTTAAAGCACTCTATGTGGATACAGTAATCAGGGGTAAATGAAACAGTGTATTATGGAATCCTACATTTTCAGTTTAGTTTTTTTCTATTATTCACAACCTTTCATGATATAATATTAGTTTGATACACAGTACTGACAAGGTGTTTTAGTTGAACAAATTGGTGGTCACTGTTTTTGTGGTGAAAGTCGGTGTTTTAAGTAGAAACATTGACATCATAACTGATGTGAACTCACAAATTAATACTGAGGAATTCCACTGTATTCCCACTACAAAAACATGGTGTTTGTCAGTGGTAGCCGGTGAAATAATGCAAAATGCTGTTGAAAGATGTCGGACCAAAGTGTTTTTTCTATTGAAGCACCTTGTTCGTACTGTAATTTGTAATTACATGTAGGTAAAATAAGAGATTAATTAACAGGAATGTTAAATTAGTGGTTGTTTCACACTGTAGGAGATATAAAAAAACTTTTCGATAGATAAATTATTTCAAAGAAACTGTGTGTCATTTTTAGCTGATCTGACCCTTTGGGCCAGGTGAACTATTGTCATCACTTTGTGTCTGTCATAGTCATCGTAGTCTGTCGTCTGTAATCTATTCACATTTTAATCTTCTCTGAAACTACTGGCCCAGCGGAAACAAAATAGGTAGGAATTTTCATTGGATGGTCATCTAAAAAGTTTATTTTGTTTTTGTTTTGATCGGAAATCCACAAAATGAACAAGAGGCCCAAAAGTCGTCAAAAGGGTGTCTTCTGTTTTTGTATGTGGAGCATTTATTTTTCAACATTATTTTATGATTTTTCTTTGTATTCCTTATCACATTCAGATTATGAGGTATCCAACAGATTTTGTATGTTTTCAAAATGGGACAAAGACCCAAAATTTTTAATTTTTAAGTCTGATTTTGATGGAGTTTATTTCTTTAGATTTCATATGAAATTTTCTACCTGTATTTTTCAAGCTGACTCGCCCTAGCTCTTACAAATTTCTGAGATGAAAGGATTGAAGAGAATCAAAAGAGGCCAACACCCAAAATAATAACTTCTTTATATTGCGTTCGATTTGTATGCAGTTTTTTTCCATTGAATTCCATTGGAAAATTTCCTTCTGCATTGTACTAACAGGTTTATTGTAGCTCTTACCATTTTATAGATATAAGGAGGCCAATGGTGACCGATACCCGATATTTAAAATTTTTATTTAAAGTTAAATTTTTTTTTTTTAAGATTCAAAGATATAAGGAGATGAACAAAAAGTAATAACCATCCAAAATTTTGAATGTTAATCTTAAAATTTGTTTAAATGTTTTTTTTTTCTTTAGTTTCCCCGTTTTCTTTATAAAAATCCTTCCTACTCTTTTCGAACAGATTCTACCTAATGATGACTTTTGCTGGACAATAATCAATTTCAGATTCATACATTGTCGATATAAAGTTAATCTTTTACAAGCATTTTTTAATTTGATGTAATAGTAATATTAATACCTGATTAATGTTTATATAAAAAAAAATGGGGGGGGGGGTTAATTTAGAAAATTCCTCAGAGCATTAAGAGAACACCAACAAAATACGAATAAATAATAATTTGGAATGGAAATTACATATTGCTTGTTCATATTTAGTTTGCTTGTTTGAATGTTCTGTTGTGCTTTGTTTGCATGGAAAAAAATCTGTGTAGATGAAATGTGTTGTGTCGACACTCGTTTTGTGGAGATGAGTAAGTTTATAATATTAGTTTGCTGTAGTTGTATTTTGCTGTGTAAGAAACCTTATTATACCCCCCGCAACAAAGTTGTAGGGGGGTATACTGGTTTCACCATGTCTGTCCTCTGTCCATCCGTCCGTCCGTCCATCTGTAGGCAAATTCTATGTCGTACGATAACTTGAGTTGTGTTTCTTAGAATCTTTTAAAATTTTATCAGCTGTTTACTGGTGAAGAGAGGAGGATCCCTTTCATTTTTGACGATTTTCACTTTTGCCTTTCCAGAGTTATTGGACTTGATATGACGGGAAATAGGATTTTTACCCTATGTCGTATGATAACTTGAGTAGTGTTTCTCAGAATGTTTTGAAATTTTATCAGCAGCTTACTGGTGAAGAGAGGAGGATCCCTTTCATTTTTGACGATTTTCACTTTTGCCGTTCCAGAGTTATTGGACTTGATATGACGGAAAATAGGATTTTTACCCTATGTCGTATGATAACTTGAGTAGTGTTTCTCAGAATGTTTTGAAATTTTATCAGCAGCTTATCGGTGAAGAGAGGAGGATCCCTTTCATATTTAAAGATTTTCACTTTTGCCGTTCCAGAGTTATTATAGTACTGGATTCATTGTTTTTGTCAATGTAATGTAATCAGACTTGATAGATACAAAATATGTGGAATGGTGCCTCTTTAGATAAACCCTATCAAATGAGAGACTGAAAGGTCAATATTTAGGGTAAAACAGATATGCCATTTTCTTGGGACAGCTTGTTCTGAAAGGTCAATATTTAGGGTAAAACATGAACGTCCTGTTCAGGATGGTCAATATTTAGGGTATAATAGGAATATGCAATTTTTTGGGGACAGTCTGTTCAGAAAGGTCAATATTTAGGGTAAAGCATAAATATACCATGTTCTTGGGACAGCCTGTTCAGAATGGTCAATATTTAGGGTATAACATGAAAATGCCATTTTCTTGGGACAGCCTGTTCAGAATGGTCAATATTTAGGGTGGAGCATAAATATGCCATTTCTTGGGACAGCCTGTTCAGTAAGGTTAATATTTAGGGTAAAGCATAAATATACCATCTTCTTGGGACAGCCTGTTCTGAAAGGTTCATATTTAGGGTAAAGCATGAACATGCCATCTTCTTGGAACAGCCTGTTCTGAAAGGTCAATATTTAGGGTAAAACATGAATATACCATCTTCGTGGAACAGCCAGTTGAGAAAGGTCAATATTTAGAGTAAAGCATAAATATACCATGTTCTTGGGACAGCCTGTTCAGAAAGGTCAATATTTAGGGTAAAGCATGAAAATGCCATTTTCTTGGGACAGCTTGTTCTGAAAGGTTAATATTTAGGGTAAAGCATGAATATATCATCTTCGTGGAACAGCCAGTTGAGAAAGGTCAATATTTAGGGTAAAGCATAAATATACCATGTTCTTGGGACAGCTTGTTCAGAAAGGTCAATATTTAGGGTAAAGCATGAAAATACCATTTTCTTGGGACAGCCTGTTCAGAAAGGTCAATATTTAGGGTAAAGCATGAAAATGCCATTTTCTTGGGACAGCCTGTTCAGAATGGTCAATATTTAGGGTAAAGCATGAAAATGCCATTTTCTTGGGACAGCTTGTTCAGAAAGGTCAATATTTAGGGTAAAGCATGAAAATGCCATTTTCTTGGGACAGCCTGTTCAGAATGGTCAATATTCAGGGTAAAACAGAAATATACCATCGCTTGGGACACAATTTAGAGTAAATCTCTAAAAATAATTCTTAATATAGTACATTTAGTCATTTATAACCAAAATAAGGTTACAGTCCTTGTTAAGTAAATGACAAAAATAAATTGTTTTCTTTAGAAACACTGAAAAAAATATGTACTAGAACTAGAAATGAAAATAATGTACAAATTTCTGTTATATTCCTTCACTGACTTCCTTCCATTACCACATTGTTTTGAACATTAGTAAACTTATTTCTCTTCAAATTGTGACATAGTAAAAATATAAGAATTCCAAAGTCTCTTTATATCATATACAGCCAAACCTGTATTAAGATGTCACTTTTGGGGCAAAGAAAAAGTGACCTTATAAGACAGGTGACATCTTAAAAGAGGTTCTATTCATCTGAAAATTTCTATGACAGAACAAGAAAAAGGTGACCTTATTATACAGGTGACTGCTTAATAGAGGTGGCCACTTGGGCAGGTTTGACCGTATATAATAATGTATACATTTGTTTTTAAGGTGAGGTAAGGAATGACATTTATCTGACTTTGGTGGAAGGTGTGTATGAGAAGGGAAGTAAAACAGCTCAAAAAAATATTGAAGTTGTTGTCACTGCATTCAAGTCTGATGGCAGTATGATTGAGGTGAGTATTTTTATTACATGTTGTAGATTCAGTTATTATACATTTCTAAATAGAAAAGTTAGGTAGTTGGATTACCTAACAATTCATACAAACCGATCACCAATACGGCGTGGGTTCGCACCCAGCTTTGTAAATTACAAAAAAGGGTGCACTCGACTCGCAGCTGCAAGTGATAATGTTTAACAGTTGCTTGTTCATGTTCAGCAGTTCTCTCTGGGTACTCCAGCTGCTTCCACCACTAAAACTGGTCGCCATGATATAGCTGAAATATTGCTGAAAGTGGCGTTAAGCACAATAAATCAATCAATCAAATCAACTAAATAGAAAAACATATTTTTATTACACACTATAATACAGCATGGCTTTACTGATTTTCCCAAAATTTGCACTTTGTTAGTAGTTAACAAGAACAAAAAAATACAACATTGTTGGAATAGTTCTAAAATCTAACAGAAATTTTGCACATTCCTGATTTGATTCTAAAATTATACATGTTTTTATCTTTCTTACACAAGTTATTTCCCTTACGACAGGCAAACTGGTACCTGGTCTAGCAAAAGCAATGGAAAGGAAACAAATTTGTGTATAATTTGTAGATAATTTGTAGATTAAAAAAAAATCAGAGGATAATTCTTCAGCAAATAAAAAATTCACAAGTTGTTACAACATTCAAATTTTGAAATAATTATGGTGAAAATATGTAGATTATTTCCATATTGATGTGAATATTGCAATCTGATTAGCTAATCCGCCTGGAGCAACATTGGTTATACTTGATAGCCTAGGTTGGTATTGTGAGGTCACCAACACATTCATTCACCAACGATAAATCCAAATAGTCCCATGAAATAATCGTAATTAATATCAAGGAATCATTCAATTTTGTTCAAATTCAAAATTAAATTATAAGGAATATATTAAATTTTTGAACAGATTATACTTGTATAACCTGGTTTGGAACAGTTTATGCAAGAGGACAGTTTTTCCCACCTTAAAGGGAAATAACTCATGTAAAATGTATAATTTTAGAATCAAAGTCGGGAATGTGCAAATGGTCTGTTCAAAATTTGTAGAAAGAGACAATATCAATACCTCTTAAACACATAAAGATGACCACTCACTTTCCTGTTTGGTACAGGCACTTCAATAAAAAGTGGCAGAGTTAAGCTAGTTTTATAGCCCTGAAATCAAGTTATTGTTATTATAAATTACCACAAGTTGGCTGGAATTTGAAAGATATAAAAATAGATGCTGTCTGTTTCTTTATGAATAAATTGATTAGTTGAAAATGAATATTGTCTGAGTCATTGTCACATCCCTGATATTTGAACAATGTACACAGATTCTTCACTCATTTTGATAGAGTTGTATATACAATGGTTGTGGAGAGGAACCTGTTAATAGTTTTTCTTCCAGTGTAAGTTACCATAACAACAATCCAAAATGGAAGGAAACAATCAAGGTTGGTATGAAATGTTATCTATATTATTTTATTAATAACAATAATCTTCATTGGAGAAAAAACAAACTCCTTGTCAGAATTTCACTTATTTTGGCCTTTTGAAATTATACTATTACATTTATCTATGTGATCCTGGACAGTACTGTTAACATTATAATACTGTTAAGAAGAGAAGGATTGTCTTTTTGGCTGTGATCGTATGGTAGTTGGATTTACATCTACCTATGTAATCATTGCCTTTTACCAACATGGTTAGGGTTATAGTGTTTAACACCACTTTCAACAATATTTCAGTTATATCGTGGCGGTCAGTTTTATTGGTGGAGGTAACCAGAGTACTTGGAAAACCACCGACCTGTCGCAAGTCACTGACAAACTTTATCACATAAATGTTGTATCGAGTACACCTTGGCATGAATAGGGTTCGAACTCAAAAACTTTAGTGGTGATAGGCACTGATTGCACAGGTAGTTAGTACCATACTAGCATGACCATGATGGCCCCTTTTACCAACGTATCAAACTGTACTCGATACAATATTATGTGATAAAGTTTGTCAGTGACTTACACCAGGTTGGAGATTTTCTATGGGTACTCCGGTTTCTCCTATCAATAAAACTGAATGCCACAATTAAAGTGAAAAATATTGTTAAAAGTGGCATTAAACATATATATTCCAAATGCTAAACCTAAATGAGCAGGCATTTTTTTTTGTACTCAATTCATTGTAGTAAACTATATATTTGAGTTAGAAAATTGTCCAAGTTACATGTAGTACACAATAACAAATTTAATATTTAATTAGTCATATTTCTGGTTTCATTAATGAGTCACTTGATTGATCACATCTTAAAGGGGAAAAAGATATTCTGAAAAGAAAGTTTAAACAGTGATGGTCATCAATTCCACCAATATTAACAAAATGAACAATCACTTCTAATCTTAACTGAATTTACTGAACACAAAAAGGTCGCAACATGTGATGTTGGAAATCCAGGTCCTGATTTGGTTTTTTTTTTATGGTGTTTGACGTAACTTTCAACAATATTTCAGTTATATTGTGGCTGTCAGTTTTATTGAAGGAAACTGGAGTGCCCTGAGAAAACCACCGACCTGCTGCAGGTCCTGGCTTGGGACAGGCACAAAAATATAGATGTATATAAGGTTACAAAGTCATTACATGTACATGTATTTGTATGTTTCAGATCTCATTACCAATGAATGACCTGCCAAATTCTCTTATTAGATTTGATGTTTACCATTGTCAAGGTTTGTTAGATAATAATTAATTTAGTCCATATCGCATAATTTTTATGTTTTTTTTAATTTTACCCTAACTCTAGGCATTGTGGGGCTTAATTTTGGCCTATTTTCATACATACATACATATGTCCCACATTTAGTTTCTGTTCAATAAGATTTTTTCCACTAAAGCAAATCATTTGAAATTTATATGCACGATCATGAACTATAAATGGTAGTTCAAATTCGATTTCAGACTTTTAGCACATTTTTCGTTTTGGAGTTATGCCTCTTGACTTGCCGAAAATGCAAATTTCTTAGGTTTCTGTTCAGAAACTGAAAGTTTTCCTGAAGCAAATCGTTTAGAATTTTTTACACAATGTCAGGGACCATTAAAGGCAGGTCAAGTTTGATTTGAACTTTTAACCTTTTTTCAATTTTGTAAGTATGCCTCTTGACGTGCAGAAAACTATGAAATTCTCAGTTTTCCATTCAATAATTTGAATTCCCCTTACCCAAATCATTTAAACTTTATAAGAAGAGTTTGAAGATACCAAAAAATCAGAAACCGTATATCAAAGAAGAAAAGACAACACAATGCCCAAAAGAAAAAGTACAAAAGGACAAACAATGATCGACAAAACATACATATAAAACTAAAGATCGAGTAACATGAACCCCACTAAAAACCGGGGGTGAACTCAGGTGCTCCGGAAGGGTAAGCAGTTCCTGCTCCACTAGTGGCACCCGCCGTGTTAATCTAGTTACAAACCCGGTAATAAGTCGTGAATGAGGAAAGGACCGGGAAGTGTTTACGACAAGTGGAACATATCCTTGGTCATTTGTGACACAGATATTCCATAACGGTCAACCAAGTCATGGTGGCGACCGTAAAATTTTCGAAGTGATGACTTCAACTTTACCAAAAGGAACCCTTGGTTCAGTAGCTTCCTTGTTAGCAGCAACCCTCTATCAAGGAAATCCTGATAGGAATCACAAGCTCTGGAATATCGTATCATCAGAGAGATATATACTCCATATGCAGGTGCTGCTGGAATGTTGCTACATATAAATGAAAAGTTCACAATGGGAAAATTGAAATCGTCTCTTTTTTCATAAAATTTCGTTCTTAACCGACCCTCACTGTCGATTTCGAGGTGTAGATAAAGGTATGAAGCCGACCTATCTGTATCTGTGGTATCCTTTATTTCAAGCTCAATGGGATAGATGCGATCAACAAAATCACCTAACTATAGAATTATGTAGTGAAAGAACATCATATATATAGAAGAACGCGAAATTAAAGGATCGAGCTAGCTTCTTTTTGTTTTTCTTGAGAAGCCCCTGTATGAAGTCTGCCTCATACAAATAAAGGAACAAGTCGGCGAGAAGAGGAGCACAGTTTGTACCCATAGGTATGCCGACTGTCTGTTGAAAAACATGTCCACCAAACATAACAAATATGTTGTCAATCAAACTGGTAGAATCAGAGTGGTGTTTTACAAAATAAGATCTGTTTCTTCAACAAGGTCAGAGACCATAAAAGGCAGACCAATGAACTTTAACCTTGGACTCTTTCACACTTTTTTTGTGCTGGAGTTTTACCTCTTTATTTGATTGAGATATCAATGTCTCTGTTCAACAACTTGAGTTTCTCATAAACAAATAATTTGAAATTTATTAAACAATGTTTTTGACACAATACACAGGTCATGCTTTAATTTGGTTATTCCTGTTGTGGTTCCAGAGTTATCACCCTTTATTCAATTGCGGCAAATGTGTTGTTTTTAAATGCTCTAACTTAAGTTTCCCTTGGCTAATTATTTTGTAATTTTTACACAATATTTTTGACCACGATACGCAGGTCAAATTACTTATTATTCCTTTAGTAATTCCAGAGTTATGAACTTGGTTACTTTGGCTTGAAGTGGAAACATCCATGTCCTACGGAAAACATTCTCCCATGTTTACAATGAAAAAATAATTTATACAGCTATTTTAAATGTGATTTTCAAATGATAAGGAGCCATAAATTGAAAAGAAGATGCTAAATTCAGTAATGGTTTACACAATAACAAGCCACTAAAGCACACTAATATTTTCAAATATTTTCCTATCCTTTTACAGCTAGAAATAGAGCCCTGAAGAAGTTATATGGTTTTGGCTTTATGAAAGTTACAGATGATTTACAGATTGTCATTAAAGATGGAACTCATCGTCTTAGTGTATTTAAGGTTTGTATATTCCAGTTCAACAATTTGTATGCCCTGCATGCGATAGTACATGTATAGGGGCATATTGTTTTTCAGTTTGTTTGTCTGTCCCAATTCTTTTTGTGAATGCAACTCCTCTGAGGTTGTTGGTCTGATAGCTTTCATATTTGGAAGTGATAATTGGTCATGAATTTTTTTATTTTGATGTGTATTTGATCATATTATCCCACCATTATGATTCGATGACTTTTGTAAGGAGTTTTGGGAATTTAGCTTTTTCAGTTGGATGCATATGATTTATTCATGAACATGAATAAAATGAATCATTTGTTTTCACCATTGAACAAGACATTATCTACTAATCTTTGAACAAGACATTATCTACTAATCCTTTGAACAAGACATTATCTACTAATCCTTTGAACAAGACATTATCTACTAATCTTTGAACAAGACATTATCTACTAATCCTTTGAACAAGACATTATCTACTAATCTTTGAACAAGACATTATCTACTAATCCTTTGAACAAGACATTATCTACTAGTCATTTGAACAAGACATTATCTACTAATCCTTTGAACAAGACATTATCTACTAGTCCTTTGAACAAGACATTATCTACTAATCCTTTGAAAAAGACATTATCTACTAATCCATTGAACAAGACATTATCTACTAATCCTTTGAAAAAGGCATTATCTACTAATCCTTTGAAAAAGACATTATCTACTAATTCTTTGAACAAGACATTATCTACTAATCTTTGAACACGACATATGTGCCAATATTTTTATTTTAGGGGTACTAAATGATTTGTTTTTGGATTTTTTGATTATGAATTTAAAGATAAAAAGGCAATAAATATATAATTTCCTAAAATGTATTTTATAGTGTACAGATGAAAAGAAGATCAAATTTGAGAAATATTCCAGAATATCTTTTCTGGTAGATGATTATGAAAACAGTAAACAATCTGGACCACAATCACAAACAACTATAGCTTATGAAAGACATAAAGATTACCTGGTAGTAAACACACTACTGTGTTCTACAAAGTTTACACAAACAAGTTAGTTTCTGTTTATATAACAGTGAAACCTGTCTAAGCCAAACCCTGAATAAAACTGCACCCTGTGAAAAATGGAACCCCGTATAAAACTAACTGCAATCTTTGTTAATTTAACCTATATAAACCGAACACCTGTCTATTATGAGCACAAAAGTTGATCTTAAGGAGGTTCAGTTTAGACAGGTTTCACTGTACAAAAATTTAGTTACTGAAATATGTGTGTTATTGGAATGTTGGATTAGTTCAAATTAAATGTTTTTTGTTAACAACAAAAGCAGGTTATTTACACCATAATATACAGTCCGACCAAAGTTAAGCACCACCTGACTTGTTTCAATAATATCTTTTCTAATAATGAACTTATTTCAAATCGGTTTGCTGTTTTCGTTACCTGTACACACATACTTACTTACCTGTGAAACAGGTTATTGATCGATTTTTATTTATGTGTATATGACAGGGTGTGTAAAGTGCACGTGTACTTTTCAACATTTGTGTTTGCGAACTAAAGCTGATTTTTTTTTGTGTAGAGTTTTAAGTTTCATTTTCTATTGGTTTGGTATGATGCGGCGAAAATTAACCATACCAGAAAGGTGGCAAGCTGTTGGCATGCATAACGGTGGTTTTAGCCATAGAAGGGTGGCAGACCACTTCAGGGTTAACCATTCCATCATTGTACGACTGATGCAGCGTTTTCGTCAAATGGGGAATGTTACTGACCGTCCACGTGCAGGTAGACATCGCAAAACGACGCAGAGAGAGGACCAGCTCATATCCAGACGGGTGCGGCAACGGCCGTTCAGTACAGCTGGTGCACTTCGTGGTAATTTAGCATTTGGAGACCACATTAGCACACGCACTGTAATCAAACGCCTCCACCATCAGGGAATGCGAGCGTGACGACCCATAAAACGTCCACAGTTGACATTATGTCATCGCCATGCTCGATTTGACTGGTCACTTGATCATTTGGGGTGGACTATTCGCATATGGAGACGGGTCCACTGGTCTGATGAAAGTTGTTTTTTGTTACGCCCTACCGACGGTCGTGCAAGGGTTTGGCGCCAACGAAACACTTCATTTCAGGACAACCACATTTTGGGCACAACTGCGAAGCATGACGAGGTGTGTTACAGAACTTCACAATAAACGGAGTGGATATACTCGTTATTGATTTTTATGCCTTACACATACGCACAATAGATGCATTTAAAAGTTCTTAAAATCTGAAGACTCTGCATTTTAATGCAATGTTAAAAACTTCCATCAAAGACAAACTGGTTTTACGTTTTTCCAGCGCTTGTTTTGAACCCCATTTTTGCCATGTCATAGTGACGTCTTTCAGGATGATAAATACTTCATAGATTGGTAATTTTAGAGCCCTTGGTGTAGTCTTTTAAGAAGTGTAGGAAAAATGGTGATATCTATTTTATTATTTTAACAGTATTGATGTAAAAAAATATATCAATAAAGATATAGAGTGGTGCTTAACTTTTGTCTGAGTGTATATGTTATCAATTTGCAATGTCTATTTATATTCATCAATATTGACTAGTAATATTTATACCACAGTTACTGAGTTAAACGGTTAAACAATCGAGTGTGAAACCTGAGATTGTTTAACCATTTAACTCGGAAAACCGTGGTATAAATGATTTGTAACATGAAGTCATCTCATCTAGGTCGTTGGTTATTGCTCGGCTCTCTGAGAGTAATAAAACTACAGCCCAGATTTAAAGTGTGCAATATCTCGTATCTGCGTGTATTATTTCATAGTTATTAGCTGTTGCCTACATTCTGGTTTATGAACCATAAAAAGATCAAAGGAAAATAATTCATTCATGTTACAAAGACTTTTATTACATTTTTTGTGTTATCAGTATTGGTCATGGACATGATAGAAGTGTGTTTACACTTTTTGTGTTATCAGTATTGGTCATGGACATGATAGAAGTGTGTTTACACTTTTTGTGTTATCAGTATTGGTCATGGACATGATAGAAGTGTGTTTACACTTTTTGTGTTATCAGTATTGGTCATGGACATGATAGAAGTGTGTTTACACTTTTTGTGTTATCATTATTGATCATGGACATGATAGAAGTGTGTTTACACTTTTCGTGTTATCAGTATTGGTCATGGACATGATAGAAGTGTGTTTACACTTTTTGTGTTATCAGTATTGGTCATGGACATGATAGAAGTGTGTTTACACTTTTTGTGTTATCAGTATTGATCATGGAAATGATAGAAGTGTGTTTACACTTTTTGTGTTATCAGTATTGATCATGGATATGATAGAAGTGTGTTTACACTTTTTGTGTTATCAGTATTGATCATGGACATGATAGAAGTGTGTTTACACTTTTTGTGTTATCAGTATTGGTCATGGACATGATAGAAGTGTGTTTACACTTTTTGTGTTATCAATATTGGTCATGGACATGATAGAAGTGTGTTTACACTTTTTGTGTTATCAGTATTGATCATGGACATGATAGAAGTGTGTTTACACTTTTTGTGTTATCAGTATTGGTCATGGACATGATAGAAGTGTGTTTACACTTTTTGTGTTATCAGTATTGGTCATGGACATGATAGAAGTGTGTTTACACTTTTTGTGTTATCAGTATTGGTCATGGACATGATAGAAGTGTGTTTACACTTTTTGTGTTATCAATATTGGTCATGGACATGATAGAAGTGTGTTTACACTTTTTGTGTTATCAGTATTGATCATGGACATGATAGAAGTGTGTTTACACTTTTCGTGTTATCAGTATTGGTCATGGACATGACAGAAGTGTGTTTACACTTTTTGTGTTATCAGTATTGGTCATGGACATGATAGAAGCATGTTTACACTTTTTGTGTTATCAGTATTGGTCATGGACATGATAGAAGCGTGTTTGCACTTTTTGTGTTATCAGTATTGGTCATGGACATGATAGAAGCATGTTTACACTTTTTGTGTTATCAGTATTAATCATGGACATGATAGAAGTGTGTTTACACTTTTTGTGTTATCAGTATTGATCATAGATATGATAGAAGTGTGTTTACACTTTTTGTGTTATCAGTATTGATCATGGACATGATAGAAGTGTGTTTACACTTTTGTGTTATCAGTATTGGTCATGGACATGATAGAAGTGTGTTTACACTTTTCGTGTTATCAGTATTGGTCATGGACATGATAGAAGTGTGTTTACACTTTTTGTGTTATCAGTATTGATCATGGACATGATAGAAGCGTGTTTGCACTTTTTGTGTTATCAGTATTGGTCATGGACATGATAGAAGCATGTTTACACTTTTTGTGTTATCAGTATTGGTCATGGACATGATAGAAGCATGTTTACACTTTTTGTGTTATCAGTATTGGTCATGGACATGATAGAAGTGTGTTTACACTTTTTGTGTTATCAGTATTGATCATGGATATGATAGAAGTGTGTTTACACTTTTTGTGTTATCAGTATTGATCATGGACATGATAGAAGTGTGTTTACACTTTTTGTGTTATCAGTATTGGTCATGGACATGATAGAAGTGTGTTTACACTTTTTGTGTTATCAATATTGGTCATGGACATGATAGAAGTGTGTTTACACTTTTTGTGTTATCAGTATTGATCATGGACATGATAGAAGTGTGTTTACACTTTTTGTGTTATCAGTATTGGTCATGGACATGATAGAAGTGTGTTTACACTTTTCGTGTTATCAGTATTGATCATGGACATGATAGAAGTGTGTTTACACTTTTTGTGTTATCAGTATTGATCATGGACATGATAGAAGTGTGTTTACACTTTTTGTGTTATCAGTATTGGTCATGGACATGATAGAAGTGTGTTTACACTTTTTGTGTTATCAGTATTGATCATGGACATGATAGAAGTGTGTTTACACTTTTTGTGTTATCAGTATTGGTCATGGACATGATAGAAGTGTGTTTACACTTTTTGTGTTATCATTATTGGTCATGGACATGATAGAAGTGTGTTTACACTTTTTGTGTTATCAGTATTGGTCATGGACATGATAGAAGTGTGTTTACACTTTTTGTGTTATCAGTATTGGTCATGGACATGATAGAAGTGTGTTTACACTTTTTGTGTTATCAGTATTGGTCATGGACATGATAGAAGCGTGTTTACTAACAGATTTATCTTCTCTTCTACAGATAAGTTGTGTCCTTTGACTAATCAAAGGTATAGCTTGGGCTGTTCGTAGTAGCTTTCATCTTAAGAAAAGTTTGAAGATACCAAAGGGGTAATCAGAAGCCGTAAATCGAAGGAGGACAGACAACACATTGGCCAAAAGAAAAAGGACAAACAATACTGTACAAAACACTACACATTAAACTAAAAATCGAGCAACACGAAACCACTTAAAACTGGGGGTGAACTCAGGTTCTCCAGAAGAGTAAACAGTTCCTGCTCCACTTGTGGCACCTGTCTTTTGTTGGTACTCTTGTTACAAAACCGGTGATAAGTCATGAATGAGGAAAGGACCGGATTATCATTACGACAAATGCAATACAAAATATATATCCTTAGTCATTTGTGACACAGATATTCCATAATGGTTAACCAAGTCATGGTGGTGACTAAAACTTTCTCAACAACTCAAAATAGAACATTTTTGACTGTATATGCAGTGTATTTTTTTCTAGCATATTATTAATTCCAAATATTTTGATTGCATAAGTGTTAAATGAAAATTACTCAATTATACACCCTGTTGTTTTGTCCAGGACTTCTGCTTTCTGTCTCAATAAACCTGGTCACCGTGATGCATGTGGAAAATTATTGAAAGTGGTATATAGAAAAACATTCAGTCTATCAAGTCAAAGACGTAGAAACATATATACAATTAAGGATGTACTTGTTGCAGAATTAAGCGCCATCTTAGGGTTATATATGATTTTACCTCAGTTTCAATGATCTTTTGATTGGATTTGGGAATTGCTCTAAGAGTTGGGTATTTTTTTTTTTTTTTTTTTATAACATTATGCTTTGTATTATTTTACAGCTGAGCTACTTGGAGTGTTAAACTGGAAACAAGAACGGAGTCAAATAGACAGAAATTTAGACAAACTGATGACTGTACAGGGTACAGAAATAATGAAGGTAGATAAATACAGGAAAACTGGAATATGTAGCAATATTGATCAGCTGATAATCAGGTTCCATAACTCTACTAAGGTTGGAAGTTTGAATCCCGCTCATGGCGAGATGTACTCGATATAACATTATGTGATAAAGTTTGTCACAGACCTGCGGCAGGTCAGTGTTTTTCTCTGGGTAGTCCGGTTTCCTCCATCAATAGAATTGACTGCCATGATATGACTGATATATTGTTGAAAGTGGCATTAAACACTATAACCTACCCTACCCTCCATTACTCTGTGTGGATATTTATCAGTATTTGGTCTGAATCAAATTTAACTTCAAAGGAAAGTTGAAAAACCAGAAAACCTAGAAAAATAATTGACCGATATATAAAATATTCAACATCTTTAGTTACTTATATTGTAAATTCAGCTAATTAATCTGGTGTTTAATAAATGTGAAAAATATGAAGATCACATTATATAAACCTCACAGTTGTAAATCCATTTGTACATGAAAAATGTCAAGAGTTAAGAAAACAACATTTTCCAATAGTCAGGAAAATCATCTACATTTGTCAACAAGAATTTTCATTTCATATGTACATGATCTCAATCACGAAAATAAACTGACATTTTTTTCCCTGTACAGTTATATCATTGCAATTAATTAAAATACCACTGTCTAATATTACATGAGAATTGTAGATTATGTATTTTATCATTAGTTGCAAAAAAACTTTAAAGAAACTCACTTTATAACGATATGCATATTAAACTTGTATTGTAATGAGATGCTTTTTTTAATTTTTCCAGTTCCTACAAAACATAATGGATAGATTATTGGAAATGCTGGATGAAGGATGCTCAAAGCAAGCCACATATTCTTCCAAAGTCTTCCAAGTTATAGTATGTAATTTGTCAAAGATGACTGCCATAGCAGTCATTTCCCCTTTTTAGCGGAGTTGTGACGAAGTCAAACTCGGCTTATAATATGATGAATGTTGTTCGTGTGTCCGGGCGTCAACTTTTTCGTTTCTGCACAATATCTTAAGAATGAATTGTCTGATCTAAATGAAACTTGGTACACACATGCCTGGTGGTGAGAGGAGGAAACCTATTGATATTGAGGATCGTAGGACAAAGGTCAAGGTCACAACTTCTGAAAGTAGAACACAAATTTGATACTTTTTTCGTTTCCGCACGATATCTTAAGAACAAAATGTAGGATGTAAGTGAAACTTGGTACACATATGCCCGATGGTGAGAGGAGGAAGCCTATTGATATTGAGGTTTGTAGGACAAAGGTCAAGGTCACAACTTCTGAAAATAGACCAAAAATTTGATAAGAACGAAATTTTGGATCTAAATGAAACTTGGTACACACATGCCTGATGGTGAGAAGAGGAAGCCTATTGATATTGAGGTTTGTAGGACAAAGGTCAAGGTCACAACTTCTAGAAATAGAACAAAAATTAGATACTTTTTTTGTTTCCGCACAATATCTTAAGAACGAAATGTCGGATCTAAATGAATCTTGGTACACACATGCCTGATGGTGAGAGGAGGAAGTCTATTGATATTGAGATTTGTAGGTCAAAGGTCAAGGTCACAACTAATAAAAATAGAACAAATATTTGATACTTTTTTGGTTTGCACAATATCTCAAGTACAAGAAACTAAGTACACACATGCCTCATGCTGAGAGGGACAAGTCTCATGAACTTGAGGTTTGTGGGTCAAAGGTCAAGATCACAATTTCTAAAAAATAGAACAGTAGTTTGATACTTTTTAACCAGAACATTGTCTGAGGGTTCTTAACCAAATTTGGCACAAAAATAGATTCCTACAAGATGGATGTTTACGAAACTTCCGGAATTTCCAATTTGGCTGTGATTTTCAAAATGGCCACCAAAATGCAGAAAAATTTATCTTGCCCGGATTTCAGCGAAAATTGATATGCGGGGCAAACATGATGTGACGAGTTCATCTATGACCTCAAATATAACCACCGAACTGCATTTTCAGAAAGGTCAAGGTCATAACTTTTAAAGAAATAGAACAAAAATTTGATACTTTATAACCAGAACATATACTTTATAACCAGAACATATACTTTATAACCAGAACATTGTTTGAGGGTTCTTAACCAAATGTGGCACAAAAACAAATCCTTTCAAGGGAATGTATAACTAGGCATTGTCCATCCATATGTTTGCAAATTGGCTTTCGCACCTTTGGTGCATTACTGATTTTTTTTATATTGCCTTGTGTGTTACAAAAGTTTAGTAAAGCGAGAAATAGATATTGCCTGTTTGATGGCTTTGCTGGGTTTGTCATCATTTGCCAAGTTTCGTGACAAGCATACAACACATATTGTTTCACGTCTTCGACAGCCAATGGTTATGATTAACCTCTCCTCCACTTCACCCTTAGCAGTGTTACCCAGATTTTCGTGGTCACATAATGATGTTTTGAACTGGACGCAGCCCGTGATTTCTGCAACCAATTAGAATTTGTGTTAAAAAAGCATGTTTTTTTGTAGAAAAAGTGTAAACACGAAATGGGCACAAATCTATTTTTAGGCATTTAGTCTATTTTTGTATGTACAAATCTATTTTTAGGTATCTAGTCATACAAATCTATTTTTAGGTATCTAGTCGTACAAGTCTATTTTAAGGTATCTAGTCATGCAAATCTATTTTTAGGTATTTATGCTGAATCTGTTGCTGGATGTAAGATTTGAGAATTTTAGACCAGTTTATGAAGACTACTTGCTGAAGAGTTTTTCTTTCCCTAATGTGTACATGTAAGTTTTAATGATGCATCAATTCATGCTCAAAAATAAAATTTTTGTTTTTTATTAGCTCACCTTGCCAAAGGCAATGTGAGCTTTTGCCATCACTTGGTGTCCGTCGTCCATTAACTTTTCACATTTTAATCTTCCCCTCTGAAACCCCTCAGCCAAATGAACTGAAACTTGGTAGGAAGCATCTATGGAAGGTTCTCTCTAAAAATTGCACATTTTGTCCCAATCCATTAACAAACATGCCCACCACAGGTAATTCTTGTTTCTGATTGGCCGATTAAAAAAATATCTTCTCCTCCATAACCACTTGGCCAAATGAACTGAAACTTTGTAGGAAGCATCTATGGAAGGTCCTCTTCTATAGCGATTGCTCATTTCATCCCGATCCGTTAGCAAACATGGCCACCACAGGCAATTCTTGTTTCTGATTGTTTGATTTCTAAAAAATCTTCTTCTCTGAAACCGTGCAGCCAAATAAACTGAAACTTGGTAGAAAGCATCTATGAAAGGTTCTCTTTAAAGATTGCTTATTTCGTCTCAATTGGTTAACAAACATGGCCACCACAGGCAATTTTGTTTCTTATTGGTCGATTTCTACAAATTTCTGAATCATGATACCGGCTGGCTTTGCTGCCTTCAATAATCAGATGCCAGGATGTGTGGAGTAATAATAAACTCTTGATTTTACATTGATTATGATTAAAAACTGCCATTGTAGTAATCTGTTAAAAGAAAGATAACTCTTGCCATTAAACTGTTAAAAGAAAGATAACTCTTGCCATTACCTCCCTTAGAAATTAACTAATGCTGATATAGTGTACCATGTTTATGCTATGCATTACATGTAGGTATTCACATTTTAATATTCTTTTTAGCTCACCTTGCCAAAGGCAATGTGAGCTTTTGCCATCACTTGGCGTCCGTCGTTTGTCGTCTTTCATCCGTTAACTTTTCACATTTTAATCTTCTCCTCTGAAACCCCTCAACCAAATGAACTGAAACTTGGTAGGAAGCATCTATGGAAGGTCCTCTCTAAAGGGTACATTTTGTTATGATCCATTACCAAACATGACCACCACAGGCAATTCTTGTTTCTGATTGGCCGATTTTTAAAAATCCCGATCGGTAAGCAAACATGGCTACCACCGAAACTTTGTAGGAAGCATCTATGAAATATCCTCTATGAAGAATGCTCATTTTGTCCCGATCGGTTAACAAACATGGCTACCACCGAAACTTTGTTGGAAGCATCTATGGAATGCCCTCTATGAAGATTGCTCATTTCGTCCCGATCAGTTAATAAACATGGCCACCACAGGCAATTCTTGTTTTTGATTGGTCGATTTCTAAAATAATCTTCTCCTCTGAAACTGCTTAGCCAAATGAACCGAAACTTGGTAGGAAGCATCTACATGTATGGAAGGTTCTGTATTAAGTTTCCTCAAAGCAGAATAAAAGGTTTCCTCCACCAATAAAACTTTCCACCATGATATAGTTGAAATATTGTTGAAATGGCGTTAAGCATCATAGCCATAACCCTTGTAAAGTATGAGGCAAATTTTGATATACAATTTCATTCTGATTTTCATGTGGCCCATTTCTACTATTTCATTGGACAATATAAAAGGTTATATGCAGTAACAAAACAGATTAAATTAGACTTATAGTCCACCAGCAGAGGTATCGACCCAGTGATAGTAATACAAATGTAGATATCTAATTTAGTATACATGACACAGAACTTTGTGAAAAAAAAAAAAAAATTCCAAGGCTGTAATACACACATGTATACAAGCTATGCATTTCAATATACAAATCAGTGAGGAATATTAACCTTTTATTTTTATTGTAGACATTTGATGACCCAGTTTTCAGCTGGAATCAGCATGTTCTGTGCTGGACAACCATTTACCTTATCTATGGCAATGAAGGTGAGAAATTTCTATCTTAGATAGCACCTTTATTTTTAGCCAAAATATTCTTTTTTTATTATTTAGTTTGGTTTTATTGTTGTGTTAGCTCAGACTAGATAACTACATTACTAATATCATAAGTAAAATAGAGAAGGCCACTAAAATGTAGTAACTGCATCCATGGTGTAATGGTTAGCATGCTTGCCTCGAGTGCAGTCTATCGTGGGTTGGAGCCTTGATGGGGTCAAAGCAAAGACTATAAAAATGGTATTTGTTGCTTCTACGCTAAACACGTAACATTAAGGAGAAAGAGCAAAGACTGGTTGGCTCGGAATCAGGATAATGTGTCTGAGTGGGGTGACATGTCTATCCGCAGACTGTTGTTGCAGTGAGCTAGCACTATTAAAAATCCAACTAAGCATGTTGGTCTAGTACAAAGCGGACCTCATCATCATCATCTCATTAAAAATTAACTTGTTCTCACCATTATATAGCTAACTAAATTGCTGAGTTGGCGTTAAACAACAATCACTCACTGGTAAATTGTAGGTACAAAATAAATGAGGAATTAAATAGACAGTCAATGTAAATCTAAAGTAATAACATGCTTGAGGTATTTAATTTGACCATTAGTAGATTTTAAATCAGTCAGGTTTATTTCAGTGTGTACTGAGATTTGGGACCTCTCGCAAAAACAAGGAAAATCATTAGAAATATTTAATATTTTTTTACTACTTAGGTACTTGGAGAACTGATGAGGATTATTACAAGATCAAGACAGCTTGAGAAAAAGAGGTAAGCTACGGCCATAATTATAAGGACATATAGGGTCTAACGCAGGGAGTAGTGCAAGATAATAAATTCTGTGACACCCGAGGGTAAGATTTAAATCGTAACAAACGAGGCTTGTCCGAGTCAGATACGTTTTAAAACTTACCCAAGGGTGTCTCAGATTTAACGATCTTGCACATTTCACTGTGTTTTACTTTTTTCTCACCCCTTTCTACCGTGTCAATGTTTGTTTACTTTAGGTAAATAATAGAATGCTCTCCCTTGTTAGTAACTAATGTAAATAACAAATTACCTCCCTTTGACCATAATCAAATAAATTTGTTCAGGTATTTATCGCTGTTGTAGTGTCATGTGCTATTTGTTCCTTCATAAACTTCATATTATTTGTTCCTCGGAACTTTTGTTATGTAATAATTGTTCCTAAAGGACTTTGTTTTATGTAATATTTTGTCCTTTGTCATAATAAAAGTAGCCATGACAGGAATAAAATGTGACAAATATGACACACTGGATGTAAAAGTATATGGCATTTGATTTAAACATTCAAATTAGTTCTAATACAAAATTTCTTTAATCAAAACAATATTTGAAAATGCAAGCAACTTTACATGTCTTAATGTTTCTTAACAATCGAAAAATACTCGTATAAACTATTACGCCTGTCCTTTTGACTATTTCGCTTTGGCCTTGTTGGTTCAGCGGGATCATCTGTTTTCTTAGGCGACTCAAACATTATCATCTGATCCACATCTATATCAAAATCTACTTCTGCTTGTGCATCAAAAGTAGACTGAGTAAGAAAAATGTCATCATCATCCTTAGCACTGGTATTTATATTTATTTTTTCATGTTTTATGCGAAAACATTTCACAAGGTAGGAAGGCATAATGAATATGTCACTCGAATCTTTTAAATTGTTATCGCATATGTCATGAATTTCATGATGGAACAAGACTGCATTTTTGTTTTATTACTTTGAATGAAGATTTGTCTATGCAAAATATCTCTAGATAATATACTCTAGATTCTAATGAACATTTCATGCATAGTGGATATGAAATATTATTATGCTTTCTGTAAATTTCTTCTGTAATATAAGTTCATACGATATTTTGGCACATATCACAAAGAATTATATAGCGTTGATATACTATGCGAAAATAGTACATCTACTATGCCAGTTTCACGCGAGGAAGGTTGGGTTTTCAGCTGTCTGTCAAGCTATATATAGCTAGTCCACGTGCAAGGGGGCGGATCCAATCTGTCAATCTATCATAGTCGTCTAAACGTTTTTTAATACCTGTTATTGTTGTTAATTAAATTTCAAACTTCAAAATCTTTATAATTTTAAATCCTTAAATGAAACAAAGAATATTCTCACACTTTCAAGACTATCTGATCCAATATATTAGTCACCAATATCAGGACCTCCTTTATTGTAATAGTTCTCAATATATTTTTTTTTACACATAACAGTCAGCATAATAATAATAATAATGTTGTGTTAGCAATGACTATGCCAATATAGTGGTCAGGGTTGAAGACATAGTGCACGACCCGTAACAGTATGCATGCTATGATAATTTCAATAATATTATGCTACGATAGTCTCCATAATATTATGACATGATAATTCCCATAATATCATGACATGATAATTCTCATAATATTATGGTATGGTGATTCCAATAATATTATATGATGAATTCCATATTATGATTCCCATAATATAATATGGTGTTTTCTCATAATGTTCCCATAATATTATGAAAGGGTGATTCCCATAATATTATGCTATGCTTATTCCCATAATATTATAATATGATTTTTAATATTTTTTAAAAGTTTTGATATGTATATAATATCAATAAATTAGAATGGAAAATTAGAGGAAAAACATAATATTGATAAGATGTCAGAAAATATGATGCATTTTTAGATAAATTATTAAGAATACATATATATTCAATGTTTACATTTAGGGTCGTAAGCATGTATCACAATGGCACTTCAAAATTAATGGGTGACGTTTGTAAAATCATTTACAATTTTTGTTATATATAAATATATATAATAACAACTCAAACAATTGTGCTTACCTTTGCTGAAGGATCCATTATTTAAGTAATTAAAGATTTTATTATGCTCCTGTGCTTCCATGTTCGAGCACTCAAACACACCTTCAACTAATTCAATTTCAAGGTCAACAAACAATCATGTGATTATGAAAATCACAGTCAAGAAAATGTTTAAGCATATTCATAGTTGTGATTATTGATGTGTGACAAATGTATAATACAAATTCCTATAATAGAATTTCTTTTTTTATGTGAGAATAAATATTATAGACAGATATAATCTATTATGTATTATTTATTCCCAAATACTAACATAGCCATAATATTATTTCCTAAATGAATAAATATTATAGGGAACAAATATATGTTAACAGTAGTAGCATTCATAATGTATTTATAAAATACATTGTATTTTGTTATGGAATACATTTGGAATAGTTACAAGGGACAGATGTATATCGATAAATCGACAATTTACTTCAGCAATGGAAAAAATATTTTGCGGGATCACGCTCGTGTTGCTTGTCTTACCCAGGAGCTTGGATAAGATAGAAAAATCTTTTTCACCTATATTACTGGACTACTTTATCCAAGGAGTGAGAAAATAACATGTATATGAAATGTAGGTCAGGGGTTGTCGTTTCTGTCATCGTATGCAATTAAATAAATATTACCGCTTGAAGTTTTAAGTTAATTTTTTGGGGTACTGCAGTTTTCTCAACAAATAAATCTTGCCATTACAATATAGATGAAATATTGTTGAACGTAGTGTTGAAAAGTCCTAACCTAAAATGAAATGAATTCTCAGTATGTCTTCAGATTTGAAAATGAAATTTCATTAAAAAAGCATTTTTTGTTTCAGTCCATTTTATAAGAAGGAAAGTGAAATTGAATTTAAAAAGAGACTGCATCAAATATTTGAGAACATGGGAAAGTTGTTGTCCATTCAGGAAGACAGACTCAAGATATCACAGGTAAGCAGATTTTACTTTGCTATCTAAAATAGGGTGGCCATCGTGGTCGTGATCGTATGGTAGTAGGATTTACAACTACCTATGCAATCAGTGCCTATCACCACTAACATTGTGAGTTGGAATCCCGCTCAGGTGAGGTGTACCTGATACAACATTATGTAATAAAGTTTGTCAGTGACTTACGGCAGGTCCACAGTTTTCTCCGGGTACTCCAGTTTCCCCCCCCCCCCCCCCCAATAAAACTGACCGCCACGATATAGCTAAAATATTCTTGAAAGTGGCAATAAACACCATAACACTAACCCCCAAAAACCAGTAAATGGAAATTAAATAATTTTTCAAATTTTAAAAGTTTCAAAAATTGTCACGTAAATTGGACACATCAAGAAGTGTAGACAAGAATTTTTAGAATGATTTTAAAGTCAGATAATAGTATAGGGAAATTAGGATAATAGCCTGACCATTCATGTATCATAGATATAAAATACCCTCCGCTAGCTGATGTAGTGGAACGGACCAGTTGCATAGTCGCAACGTCCCGGGCTATGGTCATACCCCCATATCCTCTGTAAAGAAGGCATCTGCTCTACCAACTGAGATTGTTGGTGGGCTGTTTCCAACCTCAGCTATTATCTCCCCCTGTTCTTTGTGGCAATCAACCATATGGCCAATTATTATATCCAGTGCCATTTTTTTACTTGTATAATTTATTGTTTTTAACTTGTTCTTATGATCAGAGATATTAGCAACTCGTTTTAGCTGAATCCTAAACTCATCATGAATCCTAGACTCATCATGAATCCTAAACTCATCATGAATCCTAGACTCATCATGAATCCTAAACTCATCATGAATCCTAAACTCATCATGAATCCTAAACTCATCATGAATCCTAAACTCATCATGAATCCTAGACTCATCATTTGTGTTTTGGGACAAAAAAATAACAAAGAATGCACTTGTGGGACTTGACTTTTTGGTTGGGACTTGTTGTCGAAATTTTATCCAACAAGATCTCTGCATTATCAATAGCTGAAATACTACTGACTTGACATTAATCAATCAATCAATCAATCAATCAATCATAGATTTTATAGTAGATAATTAAATTGCAAATCTTTTATTTACAGATGGAATTGCTGTCAAATTTGCATAAATGTTACGTTCCTTTGATGGAGCTGATAACCAAAAGAGAATTAGCTGACCAAGTACGAGATGTCATAATACAATTACCTAAAGCAAAGGACTTGGTTGTAGAAATTAGGAGAACAAAAATGGAATTTATACAGAAAACTGTCAACTCAGATTTATTTAAAGATGATGGTATGATCATATGCTATATTGATCTGTAGCATGAATCTGTTTCATCGGGGGTTGTCGTGGATGTGATCGTATGGTAGTTGGATTTACAACTACCTGTGCAATCAGTGCCTATCACCACTAAAGTTGTGTGTTTGTACCCCGTTCATGGCGAGGTGGACTCGATACAACATTATGTGATAAAGTTTGTCTGTGACTTTCGGCAGGTCGGTGGTTTTCTCCGGTTTCCTTCACCAATAAAACTGACCCCCACGATATAACTAAAATATTGTTGACAGTGGAGTTAAACACCATAAACCAACCAACCAATCAGTAACTGACATAGAAATCTTCATAGTCATGAGTTATTTATGAGTCATCTTTAAGAATGTTTAATTTGTACCAATAAACTGTTTTACAGCCAATCAAATAACAGGCACAGTTTAGAAATAAAACATAGTTATTGACAATAAATGCTGTATCAACTAGATATTGTTTATTTCATAATCAGATCAATTCCTTTAATAGACAAGTTAGAGTGATGTCACGTCATTATGGAAATTGCTATATACAGATCGGTTACATTTCAAAAGTCCAATTACAATATACAATTTTAGTCTTCATAAAAAGTTAATATCCATTAATTTCAAATTGAGAAGGAGTTATTTCCCTTACCAAAGCTTAAAGGGCTGAGGTAAATAACTCTTTCATAATTTGATAATTATTGATATTAACTTTTCATGAAAGACATAATGGTATTATTATACTGCACCAAGTCACAAATAGCAAATAATTAGTTGTTAGTTCAACATGCAGTTACACTCCAAATTCAAACTGGTCAAACAGTTATTTTTCGCACATGCATATTCCCTAACAGGTATTAACTTTACATGCAGTATGCCACAGGAATAATTAGATATTCCTAGAAACAGGAAATAAAGCAATAATATAACACAGTTATTCCTTACTCTGTTACTACAGAAAAATATTATAATATTTATTGTGTTGTTTTTTTTGGTCACAGTAAAAGTGATGTGTACTTGCTATGCCATATGTAATCACATCTAGTAGCTTGACTATTTAAAAAAGTCAAAAGGTACAGTGCAGTCAAACCTGTATTAAGAGGTCACTTTTAGGACAAAGAAAAAGTGGTCTTTTAAGACAGGTGACCTCTTAAAAAAGTTTAAATTCATATGAAATTTTCTATGACAGGACAAGAAAAAGGTGACCTTTTACTACAGGTGACTGTTTAATAGAGGTAACCTCATGGGCAGGTTTGACTTACTCTACTTACTTACAAAAAGGCTACTTCTGGAATATAAAGGTACTCCATCTCTGTTCTAGATACTTTGATGGAGTGATTTTATTTCATTTTACATAAGGAATGGGTACAGTCAAACCTGCTCATGCAGTCACCTCTATTAAGTAGTCACCTGTATTAAAAGTTCACATTTTTCTTTTCCTGTCACAGAAAATGTCACATGAATTGAACCTCTTTTAAGAGGTCACCTGTCTTAAAAAGCTACTTTTCTTTGTGCCAAAGGGGACCTCTTAATACAGGTTAGACTGCATATAAAAGTGATACTTTTTTTCATTTTACAGAATCTAGAGGTACATTACTGCCACTCTGTCTGAATCACATCAAGGCCTGTTTGATTGAGAGATATTTTCTGGACATAGAGATATCTATCTCGATACTAGGTGACATCTTAGAGATTCTCTTTAATCTGCAAGAGGTATAGTAAATAATAATTACATTCTTCAAGTATCAAGGCTCACACTGGGGGAAGTAGTATGGTAGAAGTAGATGTTTATTTGTTTACAGCGACATTGCTTACAAAGTTTGGTTTCTTCCTATCATGATTAGACATATCCTAAAACAGGTTAAATAAGTGCAGATGAATTTAGAAACATAATGGTTTGTCAATGCTTATAATAGTCCATCTGATTTCTCTAAAACACCATAGAGGCTGTCATGATCGTATGGCAGTTGGATTTACAACTACCTGTGCAATCAGTGCTTATCACCACTAAAGTTGTTAGTTTGAACCTCGTTCATGGCAAGGTGTACTCGATACAACATTATGTGATGAAGTTTGTTAGTGACTTGCGACAGGTCAGTGGTTTTCTCCAGATGCTCCAGTTTCCGCCACAATATAACTGACCCCCACAATATAACTGACCCCCACAATATAACTGATCTATTGTTGAAAGTGATGTTAAACATCGTAAACCATAAAATCCATCTGATTTCTCTAAAACACCAAAAATTAATAAATATTAGATTTACTATTTCATTTCTTCTAAATACTTACATTGCATATATGAAATGCTTTATATATGAGCTGACACAGATATTTTTATGTTTATTTTTACATTTGGAAGATAATTGTTTATGAAAAGTATGTTTAAACAGTGATGGTCAATAATTCCACCATTATCAACAAAAAGAAAATCAACTTTCACCTCAACTCACTGATCATATAAAAGACCACTACATGTGATACTGGAAATCCAGGTCCTGGCTTGGGACAGGGGCAAACATGTGGCAGGGTTAAGCCACATAGTGGGATTCCAACTCTTCCCTTTGATAATTGGAACTTCAATGGCAATACATATGTAATCAAGCGATAAAAAACCTGCACAGATTCAAGTTTGATGTTTGTGTTCTCTACTCAAACAGTGGAAATAAAATGGTTTTCAAATGGAACATAGTTGAATGTAACCAAACTAATTTAATATAAAACAAAAATATAACTGTTTTGGAGATTATTTTCAGAAAAAGCAGAAAATGTCAAGGTTGGGCTGCATGCAGTATGGGTTAATTTTGTTCTAATTTGCATGCAAGTTAAAAATTCTGATATGACACAGTCATTAAAAGAACAAAAGTTTGATGTGTGATTTGATTATGTTTAGGTGTTAATGGTGAACCTAGAAGTAAATTGTGAAAAAATATGTAGGTTGAAAAAATAAATCAATTTATCATATAAGGTTGCTTCTAGAAAATTAATCCACTACTTTTAATTGAAGAGAAGGAGAATTTCCCCACATCTAAAGGTAAGTATGTTACCCTGGCCATGTTGTTGTTGTAAACACTGGATTGATTGAGATTTGTATGAGTGGATTGGGAGGAAATTATAGCAGAAACTTTATGCATTTTAGGTCGGCTAACCGAAAGGTTGTGTGAGCTTTTGCAGTCACTTGGGCATCTATTGTACGTTGGTAAACTTTTTATACAGCCATCTCTTAAACGACTCTGTCAAATAGAAATCAAGTTTAGAAGAAACATCCTTAGATTGTCCTCTTGAAAAATTGTATCTGGTTATCCAGCTAATTATCCAGCATGGCTACTGTTACCATAAATAGATCAAAAGGATAAAATACACATCTAAAAGGGCCAGTTGATCTACATTTTTCCAAAACATAATCTGAAAATTTAATGATCTTTGACAAAACATTATTTAATATTTTTTCTCAGAAACCAATAAGCCAATTTAATTCAAACTAATCAGTAATAGTCCTTGGATGGTCTCCCATTAAAAAAAAGCTTGACTTTTATCTACCGTTACTAAAAATAAGAATTTCTGCAAATGGCCAAAACTGCTTTATTTTAAATTATATTTGAAATTTTGACTAGTTATATGCTGAAATATCCTGTGAAATATCTACTATAAGTCTTTTGAAATGTCTTTTCGAACAGGGCATTCCACAGCAGCCGGGCACCGGGCAAATTGGCCGTCTAATTGAATTTTTCCAGGCTTCTTTGTTTTCAAAAATGAAAATGTCAAAGTGGAAATAAAATTCGTCTTTGGTTTGCATACTGGTTTTGCAGGATCCCCCCTCCTACATTAGGATTATCACCTCCTACTTGAAAATGAGAAGATCTGCTGAAATGTCCTGCATCCATTATCATGCAAATTTCAAAACCAACAGGATAGTGTAGAATTTCACATCTGTCTAAATGTTGAGTTTATGTCTGCACATTTTTAGCTCACCTGGCCTTTAGGCCATGTGAGCTATTGCCATCACTTTTCATCCGTCGTCCGTCAACATTTCACATTTTAATCTTCTCCTCAGAAACCACAGGGCCAATTGCAACCAAACTTTGGTGGAATGGTCCTTGGATGGCCCCCTTCCAAAATTGTGTCCGGTGATCCCGATTTCCAACCAAGATGGCCACCAAGCTAAAAATAGAAAAAAGGGGGGATGAAATTTTAATTGTCCATTGCTGCTTTAGTATAAGTCAAAATGAGCTCAAATTTTAACTGCAGCTACATGGCAAGGAGTAGTTTAACATATATTCCGGGTTTTTCTTTCAGCCGATTTATACCGCTAATGCAAATTAGGCATATTTTGATAAAAGATCACATTTAAATCTTCTCCTCAGAAACCGCTGAACCAAATTAAACCAAACCTGGCAGGGATGGTCCATGGGTGGGTCCCTTTCAAGATTGTGTCCGACAGTCCCGCCCTCCATTCAAGATGGCTGCTGTTGCTAAAAATAGAAATTTCTTCAATTGTCCATTGCTGCTTTAGTATAAGTCAAAATGAGCTCAAATTTTAACTGCAGCTACATGGCAAGGAGTAGTTTAATGTATGTTCGGGGTTTTTCAGTGAAATGTTTCTTTCAGACGATTTATACCGATTATGCAAATTAGGCATATTTTGATAAAAGATCACATTTAAATCTTCTCAGAAACCGCTGAACCAAATTAAACCAAACCTGGCAGGGATGGTCCCTGTGTGGGTTCCTTTCAGAATGGTGTCTGACAGCCCCGCCCTCCATTCAAGATGGCTGCTGTTACTAAAAATAGAAATTTCTTCAATTGTCCATTGCTGCTGTAGTATAAGTCAAAGAGAGCTCAAATTTTAACTGCAGCTACATGGGAAGGTGTAGTTTAACATTTAACCGTTTTTAGCTCACCTGGCCTTTACTATTGCCATCACTTGTCGTCCGTCTGTCAACATTTCACATTTTAATCTTCTCCTCAGAAACAACTGGGCCAATTGCAACCAAACTTTGGTGGAATGGTCCTTGGGTGGCCCCCCTTGAAAATTGTGTCCGGTGATCCTGACTTCCAACCAAGATGGCCACCAAGCAAAAAATAGAAGAAAAGGGGGGATGAAATTTAAAAAAAATCTTCTCCTCTGAAACTACTGAGCCAATCTCAACCAAACTTTGCTGAAATGATCCTTGAGTGGTCCCCTTCCAAAATTGTGTCCGGCATTTCAGACCTCTAACCAAGATGGCCGCCACAGCCGAACTAAATTTAACATAGGACCGACCCTATGGTTCTCTTCCAAAAATATGTCCGGCGGTTCGGCCCTCTGACCAAGATGGCTGCACAGCTGAACTTAGTTTAACATAGGACCCTATGGGAAATTCACATAAAAACCATCTTGTCTGGAACCAGTAGCTCAGTTAGAACCAAACTTTGATGGAATAGTCATTGGATGATCCTTTTCCAAAATTGTGTCCGGCAGTCACGCTCTCCCACCAAGATGGCCACCACAGTGCAGTTGCGTTGTTATTAAAAGCAGCTTTGATCCAGGTGAGCGATTACAGGCTCCTGGGAGCCTCTGGTTTACTAGGTCACCATTGTTATATTGAACACTTAAATCAGTTCATTTTAGTTTTTTGTTTGCTAGCGTTTTTTCTCATTGTTTATGTTATTAATGGTTATTGATAAAATACTAACAATAATATTCTTATTAGTAACCATATTTTAACTTTTGTTTACCACAAACTTGCAAGTTAATAAAAGATCAACCATATTTAAAATTTTGTTTACCACAACCTTACAAGTTGATAAAGATCAACCATATTTTAACATTTGTTTACCACCGACTTATTACAAGTTCATAAAGACCAAGACTTATGGTCTTACAGTTTTTGAGCATGAGTTTGTCTTGTACTGAAAAAACCCCCAGCCAATCTGCATCAAATAAATAATTTGTTCTGATTGGATAAATTTGTAGTATGAGTACGAAAATTTTACTTGAAAGTTGTTTCTAAAGCTTGTACAAATAAATTATATATTGGCAGACAATGTATGTATATTTTATATTGCTAATACAAATTTGATCTCATGTGGGAAAAAATTAAAAACTGGAAAGACATATGTGTTGGTATTTATTTTGCTGCCTGAACACATAATTAATTTGATAGTGATTGTATGGTAGTTAGATTTACAACTACCTATGCAATCAGTACCTATCACCACTAAAGTTGTGAGTTCGAACCCCGCTCATGACGAGGTGTACTCGATGCAACATTATGTGATAAAGTTTGTCAGTGAATTGATAGGTCAGTGGTTTTCTCCGGTTTCTTCCACCAATAAAATGACCGCCATGATATAACTGAAATATTGTTGAAAGTGGTGTTATGCACCATAAACCAAACCAAACCATAATTAATTTGCACATTCATCTTAGAGTGTACATTTCATCCAGATATTTGACCATGACCTTATTTTTTGTTTTTTTTTGTTTGCTTTATCGACTTAGTTTTTATGATTAAGTCTATTTCTTTGTAACCTTACATAATTATAGTTCACTAATAAATTATTTGTACAGTAATGTAATGGTTGTGTATCACCCAATATTGACCTCATCATGCTATTGTTATTTAATGGTCCTTAAAGATATTACCTCCCTTATTTCATGAAAAATATAGTCATTTATACTTTAAGAATTGTACAATCGTTATTTGTATTGTTTAATACTTTTGGTATCAAATACACAGCAGGTAACACATTTGCTTAAATAACATATTTTGATTTCCATCAAAATAAATGTTTAAAAAAAAAAAACTATTTAAAAAATGTAATTGAATTTTTGCAGAATATCTCAATATTTGTAACTTCTCCACTTGTCAGCTAATTTAAGGCAACTGTCAACCAGGTGAGTAATTGAAGGCTGCATGGAGCCTCTGGTTTGTTACGATGTTGTTTATATTATTATATGTTTTCAGACAAAGAACATCACCAAAGATATCAATACGTTAGCTCAGTCGCTGTTTGCTATTCTTATACAGAGTATATCCAGAATGACTGATGGAGATCTCCTGTCAAATCAACAGTCACATCCACAAAGCTTTCATCAAATCATGGTGAGTTATCTCTCATTATCTCCCTTTTTATTTCAATCCTTAGTTTTCATCCATCAACAACAAGAGTACTGTTACCTGCAGTAGGTTAATTAAATGTAGTCCATAAGCCTATACGGTCAGTTATGCTGATTATCTGTTGAACAATAAATGCAGAACTTGAAAAAAAATTAAAATTTATATATTTTTTCATTCAAAATGAATAAGTAATTTAATCTGGTGATATTTTGCAGAAACATTTATTTTTATTATACTGTTTAAGAAAATAGAATTTGTTATTCATCAGCTGAGAAAACCATCAATGTCAGATATTAGTATCACTTGTTCTACCCTGGATAGAAAAAGTAGTCGAAATCAGTTTCAGAGAATGAATCGACCATCTTCTGAAGTCATTCCAACCAAAGATGAACCAAAATTACTTGTATGGTTTGAATTTAATTTGTTTCAGTGACATTTTAAAACTTGTCAGCTTTCTGAACATCCGGACCTTACTTAAGAAATGCTGTACATGTATTAAAGTAATAATTTTTTGATTAGAATAATGAAAATTTGAAATACTTTTTTAAACTGTAGATTTTAAAGTAGAAGTGTAAACGAGAGTTGTGTAGAGAATCAAGGGTGCTAATTTAACGTATTTGGCCCTACTCATATAGTAAAATCGCATTTTAAAGGAGTTTTTGGGTGTATATTTTGACAAAATTTTATGAAATACGGAGGGAATAAGTTTATAAAAGAGAACAGCCTGCGGCCGTGGGTTTAAATCCCTCAGGATAATAGACACTCAACCATCACCCGAAAGATTCCATTGTTCTTCTTAGAGCCAGTCACCATCTCCTACACGCACTATTGAGTTCATTGATTTTTATATATAACACTTCTGTCTTTAATAGTGAAAAAATGAAATCTTCATATATCATATAATATGAAGAATATATCATTGTCGTTTTGTTCGATTCTGTATGACATTTTTAATTATATACATGTAAGAAACGGAACGAAAAAAGAGTTTTGAGATTGTGCAACTTCCTAATTAAAAAATGCTCGTAAAATTAGTACATTTTAAAATTATAGAACCTCAGAGATTGATTTTTTTTTTGGAGGGGGGAGAAGTAGATTATGACATTGAGCACTGTCATTTTTTTAGCTATTTTTTACCAAACCTTCAGCTTAACATTAGTAAAAAATACCTAAAAACTGCAAAAATTATTGATGAATCATTGATACTTGCAATTGTTTTACGTAACTATTCTACTAAACCAAAATTGTTTTACGTAACTATTCTACTAAACCAAAATTGTTTTACGTAACTATTCTACTAAGCCAAGTTATATCTTCCAACTCAAACATGAGCTAAGAGTTTGGAAATATATATTTAACATATTCCACTTCGAAATGCTTATCCAAAACAGGAATCCGAAGTTTCGACTTTTGTGTTTGTTTGTTTGACTTTTCATGAATACGAGGCCCGTTTTGTGTTTGGTTTTCGGTTGGATTATAAACTGTCCCTGTTTATCTTTCTTTTTTTTTTTGTGTCAAGTTGTTTTGTGTATTATTTATGTGTTATAATCATTATAAGATAAATAATTCATCTGACCTCAGATAGTTTCAACAGTTACAACTGTTCTTAAACCATAATGAATTGGCAGACACATGTTCCAAATATTTTCGGCATTGGCTTTAAAGTGACATTTATTCGATTTTTACGTTTTTTCTCTGTCTATTATACTTGATATGATTATACTTCAACCCGTGTCGTCATCCGAGTCATCATCACAAAAATCAATGATAATAGGTTCTATGACACTTCTATCTATACAGTTTTCTTTGCAGTATTCTTTTTCAATTTTGACCACATGTTCTTCTGCTTTTGTCTACACATCTTTTGTCATTTTTCCGAAAGCAGCGTACATGAGTTCTTTAACATCTTTTATTCGGAAGGTGGTATTGTTTTTAGCCACGAAACCTTTGACTTGCGCCCATATTAATTCTATCGGGTTAAGTTTACAGTGTCGACCGGGGGTTCTTAATACTTCATGTCTGTGTAATTTAGCAATTTTATCTGTTTTATAAACTACTGGGGTCTTTTTTTGTTTTATTTTTTCATATAATATTTTTTTGGTATAAATAGCAGAAAAAGGAATGTTGTGTTGTGTAAGATAGTTTTGGAGAACAGCTTTTTTCTGACTAAAATTTGGGCACACGGTATCTTCTGTTTTAACATTGTGATAACTTGCATTATCTAACACAACCAAGCTAGGATTTTTCAGAGCAGGCATCAGTTGATTTTCAAACCACTCAAGAGAGACAACACTATTCATCTCCTGGTGATAGTCACCATCCTTTGATTTGGCCAGAAACGCTAAATCGCAGCTGTCAATCAAACCCTCACTTCGTGTACCTGCATGCAAAACAATCAAGCGTTTGCCTTTACCCGAGGATATTTTTGGGGCATCAGACCCATCATTTGGAAGCCACATATAATCTGTGCAGTGATTTTGGTTAACCCATGTTTCATCCATGTACACGATATCATACCCTGCTTCCCTAAAAGATTTGATCTTTATCAGATAATTACACCTATCATTGATAATAGACACTTGATCATACAGAAATCTTCGATTATCCCACCTATTTTTTTATAAGTACATTTTTTGTATTTCCAAGATCAATGAGAGTTAGAGTAAGTTTAGACTTTGATATTTTAATAGAATCTTTTATTTCCTTATGTATTATTGAGACGGTCGGAGCAATTTTCCGTTAATATAAGCCGTGGATTGTTCTTTTAATAACACAATGATCAAAGTCGTCCAAAATTTTAGCTCTTTCTTTGGGTCTATTTGACTTACAAGGCCTCTTTCCATTCATAATACGGTACACTGAAGTGTAAGACACACCCAAAGCTTTAGATGTCTTTTGATATACCCTATCAAATGAGACAATTGGCTTCTTTCGTTGCCTTTTCCTTACTAAAAAAGGCAAACAACTTTTTTACAAACTTTTGGCATTCCGGAGATAAGTGACTTTTTACCCATTTTACAAAAAAATGCAAAATATAACAATAATTTATGAGAGAAATGCTTGTCAGGTTCATCTAAAGTACACATGGCTGAGAGAAAGATTTTACAGGTAAGATACCTGACGTATGGATGGCTCTTCTATAAAGTACATCTACTCCCACCCAAAAAATAACAAAAAAATAGGACCAAAATACAAAATTTCATCTAAGTACAGCCTCAGCCAAAACAATAAAAAGCATTACTGTAACATTTTTAGTTAGCACTCCTAATTCTAAATAAAACTCTCGTTTATTTTGCTGTTAAAAAATCTATAGTTTAAAAGATATTTGGATTTTTCGTTATTCTAATCAAAAAATGATTACTTTAGTATGCTATGCAAAATAACAAAAACATTCCTTTTTGCAGTTTTTTTTTCTGCCAAATTTATCTAATTTTTAACTTGACATGTATTTCAGAGCTTAAATATTTTTTTTGATATATTCTTGTTTTCTAAGCTTTGCTAGTTGTCAATTTCTCTGCACTTTTGAGTTGTCAATTTCTAGATTGTGCTATCTTAATTTTAGAAGAATGAATAAATCTCAATTTCTCTGTGATTTACCTATTCATTAAAATAATTAATCTTAAGATCAGAGACAAGTAAATCATTCACTTGTCAAAGAAACTATGTCCATCTGTGTCCATTAACTCTTGGCTATAGTAATCAGTGAATTTGATTGGATGCCTCCCCATATAAGGTGACCAATCAAAAATGTACATACATGTAGTCTTTTGAATGTGTAAATTACAGTAAGGAAGAAAAAACAATTGTTATCATCTTTCTTTTATGAGTTGTGTTCTGGTGTTTAATGCCACTTTCAACAATATTCCAGTTATATCGTGGTCAGTTTTCTTGGTGGAGGAAACCGAAGTACCCGGAGAAAACCACTGACTTGCTGCAAGTCACTGACAAACTTTATCACATAATGTTGTATTGAGTACATCTCGCCTGAACAGGATTCGAGCTCACAACATTAGTGGTGATAGGCACTGATTGTATAGATATTTGTAAATTCAAACATCATACGATGACGTCCCCTCTTTCTTTTAAGATATTTTGAACTCGGTGTTTGAATGGTTTACAACTTTTATTGATATATTGTCCAATCTCTTGAACGTTTTTCCCCTTTCTGTTTGTATTGAATTTTCAAAGTCTCATTGGGGTTAGTGTTAGGGTTATGGTGTTTAATGCCACTTTCAACAATATTTGAGTTATACCATGGCGGTCAGTTTTATTGGTGGAGGAAACCGGAATATCGAGAGAAAACCACCTCGCCTGAGCGGGATTCGAACTCACAACGTTAGCGGTGATATGCACTGATTGCATAGGTAGTTATAAATCCAACAACCATGATGGCCCTCAGTCTCATTGGTCTTTGGCACATTGTCTACATATTTATAAAAGCCTTGGAAGTTTGTGTTAACAATTGGACATAGAAACCCGGACAAGTGATTGATGAAGTATATAGCTTATATAGTCAGAATATCACCATATCAAGAGAAATTAGGCCACGATGTAGCTGAAGTATTGCTAAAGTTGGCATTAACCACCAAACAATCAATCATAGTGAATAAGTACTGTCCTATTTATCATAACTGATCAATTCAATCTTTTCCTAAAATTTGTTCATGCCACAAAATAGCTGAAATATTGCTAAGGTTGGCATTAAACACCAATCAATCAATTAATCAAATTTTTCCTCATAGCATGTTTATGTAATACTGTCTAAAAAATTAAATATATGAGAAATCAGGACTTAAATCTAATGTCACACAAGGAATATAGGAGAATCTTAATCACCATGGCAACCTATAGAGATGATATCTGACACAAGGAAACACCAGACACTGATTCATGTTGTTAACTAACTAACTAACTAAAACTGCTCTAATATTGAAGCTTTTCCAGTGCATTGCCTGCGGAATAAAAATGATTTTGAATAACACTTTACTTCCAATTTCAGTTCTATGATTTAAATTTTGTTTATATTTCTTTATGTTTATTTTATAAATAGAATTACTGTATCCATTTTTGTTGGCTAACATAATTTTGAAAACATTCTCCAAATGTCTTATTTTAATTTATCTCTCTATAAGAATTGCTTTTTGTTAATTTACAATGTTTCATGTCTGATATAAAAAAATTTATATGACTGCTGAAAATTTTCAGTTGTATTATGTTATGGGTCTGTTGTCATTCCTTATAAAATTATTTTGTGTCGTATGTCAACAGATTTTGAATGTCTGTTGCCATTTTCAAGATAAAAGGGGTTGAAATGGGGCCAACAATGAAAATATTATTTAATATTTTAATTCTGATTTCGATTGAATTTTTCACTTTAGATTCCTTATGAAATTTCCTGTCTGCATTTTTCAAGCATATTTGACCTAGCTCTTATGATTTCCAGGATAGAAAAAAGGTAAACGGGAGCCAAACTCAAAATGATGATTTTTTTTATTTTAAATCTGATTTGTATGCATTTAAAAAAAATGAATTTCTCAGAAAAAAATCCAATATAGAGTCTGCCAATAGATTTGCTATAGCTTTTACTGTTTCCAAGATATGAAGGGACCAAAAGGGACCAGCACCCAAATTGTTTGATTTATTTTTTAAAGTTTGAATTTAATGGGTTTTTTTCGCTGAAGACTTTCCTGTACTTTTTAAACAAATTCTACCAAAGCTTGTAACTACTTTTGCTGGACAATAATGATTTTTAATTAAAGTGATGCATTACGAAACCCTTGTGGACTTCCTGCAGGCGCTGTTGACTTGCTGTTGTTGTATCATGCTGTGTTGTGCGTAAATTTATAGAAGGCAATAATGATATTATAAAGGATTATTATATCACATAGAAAGAAGCCATTTTGATTTGTCGGTAATAGATTTTTTTCAATGACATAAGGAGTTAATATTATAACCATCCAATTAATCCTTGAATAATGAATTATTTTCAGTATATATATACATGTATGATGTATCTCCATGACCTTGATATGTCATGGAATTATATTTAAAATCAAACCTACCTTATAATATTTGACCTTTGACCTTTAAAGCCAGAAGAAGATCGGAGTAAAACATTGCCAGCAAACTCTCGACGTCTAACGATTCAACTATTGCCGTCACAGTTGCAGTCTATGCCATGTAATGATGCACCGCAGACATATTGTGTAAAAAAATTATTCTTGTACATTGGCATGTGGATCGAATGCATGTTCATTATTGGCTGTTTATATTAAGGGCATTTTGTAGTTGTTGGTCATGTTGTTGCAAAATGTCAAGTCTTAAACTCTTTTTAAACTGGTACTCATTTCATTTCTTTTTTGGGGGGAATTTAAAAAATATACAATCGGGCAATATGACATTATCAAGTAAACTTGTGTTTACACTTCACAAGTAGTCTGTAAGGTTTGATGTATATTGTATGGTGAATTTAAGTTACATATCTGTAACTGTTTCTATACATTATAAATGATTTTTTTTTATTAGCTCACCTTGCCAAAGGCAACGTGAGCTTTTGCCATCACTTGGTGTCCGTCATTGGTTAACTTTTCACATTTTAATCTTTTCCTCTGAAACCCCTCAGCCAAATGAACTGAAACTTGGTAGGAAGCATCTATGGAAGGTCTTCTATAATGATTGCTCATTTCGTCCCAATCCATTAACAAACATGGCCACCACAGGCAATTCTTGTTTCTGATTGGCCTATTTTTAAAAATCTTCTCCTCTGAAACCACTGGACCAAATGAACTGAAACTTGGTAGGAAGCATCTATGGAAGGCCCTCATTGCATATTTTGTCCCGATCTGTTAACAAACATGGCCGCCACAGGCGACTCTTGTTTCTGATTGGCTGATTGGCCGAAACTTGGTAGGAAGCATCTATGGGTGGTCCTCTATAATGAGTGCTCATTTCGTTACGATCCATTAACAAACATGGCCACTACAGGCAATTCTTATTTCTAATTGGTCGATTTCTAAAAATCTTCTCCTCTGAAACTGCTTTGCCAAATGATCTGAAACTTTGTATGAAGCATCTATGGAAGGTTCTCTGTAAAGAATGCTCATTCTGTCCCGATCCATTAACAAACATGGCCACCACAGGCGATTCTTGTTTCTGATTGGCTGATTTTAAAAATTCTTTTCCTCTGAAACTGTTTGGCCAAATGTACCGAAACTTGGTAGGAAGCATCTATGGAAAGTCCTCTGTTGTGATTACTGATTTCGTTCCAATCCATGAACAAACATGGCCACCACAGGCAATTCTTGTTTCTGAATGGCCTATTTTTTTTAATCTTCTCCTCTGAAACTGCTTGGCCAAATGTACCAAAACTTTGTAGGATGCATCTATGAGAGGTCCTCTATAATGTTTACTCATTTCGTCCCGATCCATTAACAAACATGGCCGCCACAGGCAATTTTTGTTTCTGATTGGTCGATTTCTAAAAATCTTCTCTGAAACCGCTTGAATAAATGATCCGAAACTTGGTAGGAAGCATCTATGGAAGGTCCTCTATAAAGATTGTTCATTCTGTCCTGATCCATTAACAAACATGGCCACCACAGGCAATTCTTGTTTCTGATTTGCTGATTTTTTAGATTCTTCCCCTCTGAAATCGTTTGGCCAAATGTACTGAAACTTGGTAGGAAGCATCTGTGGATAGTCCTCTGTTGCGATTGCTCATTTCGTTCCGATCCCTTAACAAGCATGGTGGCCACAGGCAATTCTTGTTTCTGATTGGTCTATTTTTTTAAATCTTCTTTGAAACCGCTTAACCAAATGAACCGAAACTTGGTAGGATGCATCTATGGAGGTCCTCTATAAAGATTACTCATTTTGTCCCTATCAATTAACAAATATGGCTGCCACAGGCAAGTCTTGTTTCTTATGGGTCAATTTCTAAAACAACTTTTCCTCTGAAGCCGCTTGGCCAAATGATATGAAACTTGGTAAGAAGCATCTATGGAAGATCCTCTATAGAGATTACTCATTTCGTTTTGATCCATTTACAAACATGGCTGCCACAGGCAATTCCTGTTTTAGGTTGGTCAATTTCTAAAAATCTTCTTATCTGAAACTGCTTTGCCAAAATGAACCGATATTTGGTGGGAAGCACCTATGGAAGGTTCTGTATTAAGTTTCCTTAAAGCAGAATGAAAGGTGAGCGACACAGGCTCAGCCCACTGAGCCTCTAGTTATAGAGGGAGTTGTGGTTATTGGTGTTTAACACCACTTTCAACAATATTTCAGTTACATTGTGTTGGTCAGTTTTATTGACGGAGAAAACCAGAGTACCTTAAGAAATCACCAAGCTGCTACAAGTCATGGACAAACTTTATTACATAATGTTGTATCTGGTACCCCTAGCCATGAATGGGAATCAGACTTGCAACTTTAGTGGTGATAGGCACTGATTGCATAGATAGATGTAGATCTCACTACCATACAACTGTTGCCATAGCAACACCTTCAGCAATTAAGAATATGGAGACATGAAAATTATTATGTGAATATAGTAGACTTCCTTCAACAAATTCAAGATTATTAAATCGTTAGTAAATTCAAGTTTATTTAAGATTATTTAATCAGTAGTAAAATAAAATATAACAAGATATCTGTAAGACTTGACATTTTTACACACAAGATGTTTGTTTTTTTTAAACATTGATATGAAAGACGGAACTAGGATAAGCATGTCCATGACTTTTTTTTGATTATTCTGTTATAAATGTTAGTTGTGGATGTTTAGTACTTTAATATTAACAAGTGTAGTCAGGTCATGTTGTAGGGTTTTAATAATTTAATATTTTATTACTAACTGTTATCTTGTACATTTGACAGCTTATTGTATGAATATCATGTCTGTGTAGTATATATTTGTGGAAATATTGTAAAGTTCACTTTGGTCAAAATGCTGGTATTTCAGTAATTAAAACCAATCGCTGCATGTAATTAATATTTGTATGTCCCCAAAGCCATATTTAGTTTTGTTTTCTTTTTTTTCACTATTTTTTATTCAAATGATTTCACACCATTTTACTACATGTTTGTATAATCATAAAAAAAAAATATTATAGAAATTAGATTTTTAATGTTGAGCTTTACACATTTTTTTTTTTTAATCACAGATGACAAATTTTAATTCTTTCCTCACTCTAAGCAGGCTGGCTTTGTATTTTACATACTTGATTGTTACATTATGGAGACATCCATTTTAAATACTTCCATCATTATCAAACATTTTTAAAATACATGTACAGGTAAAGGCTTTCCCCTTCCCTTCCCCCCCCCCCGTACATGTCAAAGTGGAATCTTTCAATCCAATGTATCGTGAACCTGTTACATTACTCCTTAATTAGGAGAACACCATATCATAGAAATAGGACCTAGTTTATTTGCTGCAGAGTAAAACTTCTTTGAAAGGATCTTCTCTTAGCTGAGCCGGAGAAATGAAAAAAAACCAACTTAGCACAGGATGTAAATGAGTGCCTCTTGCTGGAAATTGGGGCAGATATGCAGGATTTGGTCAATGTTTGCTATAGAAAACTTAAAAGTCAAATAAAGTAGTATAGCCTTGCTGGTGTCAAGTAAGGTTACAATGTGAAAAGGTTAGGAAGATAAAGTACTATATTATTATGAAACAAGTATGTTTATCCATCAAATGGATGCTGCATGATAAAAATAAATGCTTAAATAACATATAGCATTACATGCAGATACTAACCAGGTGTTTTCTGTCAGAGAAATTTTTTGTTTTTGTTTATTCTTTTTTTTGTAGGTGTGGTCTTTTAATATCTTCGTCACATTTAATATTGTCCTTTGCTATTATTTAAGAGATTTAATTAAGCTTCATCATTTGATGAATTATTTTTTGCTACCATTAATGGTGTGAATTTAAAAAAAAATTGTTTGAAAGTTGTTTGTATTGTGCTTTTAATGAAATATATGTTTTCTACTTGCTTTTATTTTATTGGACCAACAAAACAGGCAGTGAAATATTATTTAGTTCCATATATTCAATTTAATTTATAATGATGATTTTGTTGCTGTAATTTGCCATTTATTTTGAAGCCAAAAATTCAAGGTAATATCTGATTGAACTCGTCTTAATGTTTTCATTTTTTGTCGACAGGGTGAAATGGTGGCATGCCTGATTGAATTGTTACGTCTGATGGAGGAATCTCATTACACGGCCATTATACAGATCTACTCTGAAGGACGTCCGTTAAAAGTTAGTTTGAATATATAGCCGTCATACAACCAGTCTTTGCCTTAATTTTGTTCACCTACTTGCCGAAAGCCAAATTTAGAAACAAATTATATTTATTCAAACAAATTCTTTCATAATTTTCACTTGTCGGAATCCAGCTTTACTTGTCCCGAATTCTGGCAAGTGGTTTAGTGCGAAGACTGTACAACTCTACAAAAATAAAGGGATTTTTGAATTCTACCTTAAGCTATAAATGCTATTTGAATGTTTTATGAATTGAAAGCAATTTTTTTTTACTGTAAATGACTTTTCTGATTTTCTTTGTTACAGAGAAGTTATAATTTGTTAAATCTTCCCAATTTTTATTTCCAAAATTTATATTTGAAAATGACACTACGTGTAATTACAATCAATGGTTTCCATTATGTGGTTTGAGCAGCAAAAAAATTGTTTGTGAATGGTTCCCTGTCTATGATGAGTCTAAGAAGCAAAGATGCAAGATACTGGTTCTACTGCTTTGAGCTGCATAATGGAAAATATAGTTCTATGTGAATTGTTAATTGATGCAATATTACTGTCATATTTTACATGTAAAATGTTTCAAACATCCACCTTCTGGTTTCATAGGGAAAGTCCTTTTATCCTGCAATAATTCTGTTTCTTTTGAATTATTTTATAGGAATTCCTAACACTGGTCTTTCTTACATTCCAAGAATTAATCAAACCAGATATGTTGTCGTCTGATTGGACAATTATGAGAATGGAAGCCAATAAGTAAGTATTCTATTGAAAAGTAGGTCAAATATTAACCAGGAAAGTACATGTGTACTTTATCTTTAGATATGTTTGATTGATTTATTGGTGTTTAATTCCTACTCCAGTTATACAGTATAATCTCCCTATCACTACTAGAGTGGTGAGTTAGAATCCTTGCACATGGCGGGATGTATCCGATACAACATTATGTGACATGCTGCAAGTTGGTGGTTTTCTTTGGGTACTCCTGATTCCTCCACCAATAAAACTGACCTCCACTATATAACTGAAATATTGTTGAAAGTAGCATTAAACAGCCTAACCCTTGAATCCTTCAGATATGGTATAAATTAAAACAAATACTAAATATAATTTATACTAGCATCAAATACTGTATTACAAATGAAAACAAATCTGCATCATGAATGCCGTACATGTTCTTTGTGTCGATCAGAAATCCAAGATGGGTGCCATTGCAAGAAATAGTTTTAACATAGAACCATATTGGAAAATGAACAAATAAGTTTTTTTCAAATACTAGAAAGAGATTGAATGAAATTGTTACATACTGGGTAAAAAGTATATTGATTGCCAAAATACAAGTTGCCTGACTCCATGTTGTTTAACAATGCAAATATGAATAAAAAGCTTTTTCTCAAAAACTTCAAGCTTGCATTTAAACAGTGCATGAATAAGCAAGTAGTCAGTGTTGACTGTTTTGTCATTTAACAAGTTTTCCTTCGAAGAACTGTATTTCGTCTAGACAAAAAAGACATGAGCATCTTAATCTAAAAGTTTATCATGTACATTGTACTTGCCAATGTCTGTAAAATTTTACATCGTAAAATAGTATACTTCGAATCCACCACTTAAACCAGGTCTCATAGTACATGTATTGTACATGTACTCTAAAAGGCAGTGTGTATTCACTTGTATTCAATACAAATGTGTATACAGCATTTGAATTGAACTTTCTATTGTGCACAAGTGCATAAAAGTTGAATTATTGAAGTATTTTGAAGAAAATAGTTTTTTACTTGAAAAGTCAGGACCTTCGATGCTGTGATCATATGGTAGTGTGATTTACAACTACCAATGCAATCGGTGCCTATCACGACTGATGTTGTTAGTTCGAATCCCGCTTTGGGCAAGATGTACAACATTATGTGATATATAGTTTATCAGTGACTTGCGGCAGGTCAATGGTTTTCTCCGGTTTCCTCCACCAATAAAACTGACTGTCACGAAATAACTGAAATATTGTTGAAAGTGGAATTAAACACCATAAAACCATTAAAACCATTATTTAGAGAGTCCATTTATATTAAATTATATTACTCATGTCTTATCTATAAAAAGAAAGAAATTTGTGATTTTTTTAGCATGATTAAGCTAAATACCATAATTGATATTAAATTTTAGAATGTAAGACAAAAAAGGACATTTGTAAGATATATATATATATATATATAAACAAAATCTCTGAAAATTTATCCGGAGCTTTCGGCCAAAGAAGGCCGGGTTGTACGGCCGAAAGCTCCAGATAAATTTTCAGAGATTTTGTTTATTTACCTCGATATGAGAGACTTTAATTATATATATATATATATATATATCAAATTTTAACAATTACGATTATCCCATTATTTTATTTCCTCATCTTATCAAAGAACTTAAAGAGTATATTTGTCTTTATGAAATTTTTCTTCAAAATAACCTGTATCATGTTCTTTTGTATTATTATAGTTATTTTCATTGAAATGACTTTATATATATCATTTTAATATATAGTCTGATACAAATGTATTGTATTGTGCATATGTCTATATTATTACATGTATATAAAAATTATCAATTATCATAAGCAATTGTAATGTAATTTATTTTCTCTTGTCATTCGTCTCATTTTTCATACTATTTTAAAAGCCACTTTATTTTTCCATGTTCAGTCTGTATTTGTTAAAAAGTAAAATATATTTAGGTTAAAAATATATCAACAATCCACACAAGTGATTAAAAATTTCTAATTAATCTAAAAATAAAACTTAAAATTTTTAATTATTGATTGAAATTTAACGTTCATGCCACATAATTGAATGTTGATAATTGTCAAACAAGGATAGCTCATCATAGCCTTCAGGGACCGTTGTGGTCGTGATCGTATGGTATTTGGATTTACAATCAGTGCTAATCACTACTAACGTTGTGAGTTCGAATTCCACTCAGGTGAGGTGTACTCGATACAACATTATGTGATAAAGTTTGTCAGTGACTTGCGGCAGGTCAGTGGTTTTCTCCGAGTACTCCGGTTCCCTCCACCAATAAAACTGACAGCCACGATATAGCTGAAATGTTGTTGAAAGTGGTGTTAAACATCTTAACCCTAATCCCTGAAATCCTTTCAGCTTATTTCAAATGGGGTCCTTTAAAAATAATAGCTTAAGTGGGTATTTAAGGTCAATAATATTTTAATCAGGAATGTGGGATTACTTAAATATCAGGAATGGATAATTAATAATTTAAAATAATTTCTATTTATGTGAAGCCACATATGATGGTCAGTCTTGTTAGCTCACCTGGACCAAAGGTTTATGAGAGGTATTGTCAACCTACCCTGCAGGTCACTATTCCTCCATCCTGGCCACTATTTTTGCAACTGATATAGAAATATAATGTAATTTTCAACAATTCATTAAATACAGTCAAACCTGCTTTAGTGACCACCTCTATTAAGCAATAACTTGTATTACATGACCTTAATTATCCCCTCGCCAACAAATTTGCGAAGGGATATAGTAACGCTACCGTCCGTCCGTCCTTCCGTAACATTCTTGTGAACACTCTAGAATCAATATCCTTCAATGGATTTTGAGCAAACTTGGTACATACTTAGTCCTTCAGAAAATCTGGAACCCTATTGATTTTCAAGGTCATAGGTCAAAGGTCAAGATCACCGGGTCAAATGTTTACCACGTAGCATCCTTGTGAACACTCTAGAATCGACATCCTTCAATGGATTTTGATTAAACTTGGTACATACTTAGTCCTTAAGAGAATCTGGAACCCTATTGATTTTCAAGGTCATAGGTCAAAGGTCAAGGTCACCAGGTCAATTTTTTAGGCTAGGGTATATGCCACGCTTAGCGTTGTCCTTGTTTTAATTTCCTTTCACAGTGCATTTCATATCAATTAAACATGTATTAAGCAACCACCTTTCTTATGTGACCAAATTTCAATTTTCCATTGGAAGGTCACATAAGACAGGTAGTATTTTTCTAAATTTGGTAAGTATGCAAATTTAGATTTTAACATAGAATAAAACTGTTATGAATTTTTATGTTATGAGTCATATGTTGTTGTTTTTTTTTTAGAAAAGTTCAGCTCAAATATTGAAAAGTATTAATTGATTCTGAAAAATAAATATAAAAGTTGAATGTGAGTTTTACATGAAGTATTTTTTTATTACTTTTTTCTATTTCAGTGTGATATTTTCAGCTGTTGAATACTTTTCACAAGCTCTGAAAAATGAATTTCTTGAAGGAGAATGTTTTGATCAACATGTAAGTGAACCAAACAAATGCTTTAAGATTTCAAACACAGGTACACTGAAACTAAGTTTTCAAATACCAGAGCTCTGAAACTAAGTTTTCAAAAACCAGTACACTGAAACTACATTTTCAAATATTGGTACACTGAATACTTGTACACTGAAACTAAGTTTGCAATACACTGAAACTAAGTTACTGAATTTAAGTTTTTAAATACTGATACACTAACTAAGTTTCCACATACCAGTACACTAAGTTTCCACATACCAGTACACTAAGTTTCCACATACCAGTACACTGAAACTAAGTTTCCAAATGCCAGTACACTGAAACTAAGCTTGCAATTACAATCACACTGAAACTAAGTTTACAAATACTGGTACACTGAAACTCAGTTTCCAAATACTGGTACACTGAAACTAAGTTTACAATTACAATTATACTGAAACTAAATTTACAAATACTGGTACACTGAAACTCAGTTTCCAAATACTGGTACACTGAAACTAAGTTTTTGAATACCAGTACACTGAAACTAAGTTTGCAATACACTGAAACTAAGTTACTGAATCTAAGTTTTTAAATACTGATACACTAACTAAGTTTCCACATACCAGTAGACTGAAACTAAGTTTCCAAATGCCAGTACACTGAAACTAAGCTTGCAATTACAATCACACTGAAACTAAGTTTACGAATACTGGTACACTGAAACTCAGTTTCCAAATACTGGTACACTGAAACTAAGTTTACAATTACAATTATACTGAAACTAAATTTACAAATACTGGTACACTGAAACTCAGTTTCCAAATACTGATACACTGAAACTAAGTTTTCAAATGCCAGTACACTGAAACTAAGTTGTCAAATGCCAGTACACTGAAACTAAGTTTTCAAATACCAGTACACTGAAACTAAGTTTTCAATTACAATCACACTGAAACTAAGTTTTCAAATACTGGTACACTGAAACTAAGTTTTCAAATCCCAGTACATTGAAACTAAGTTTTCGAATACCAGTACACTGAAACTAAGTTTACAATTACAATCACACTGAAACTAAGTTTTCAAATACTGGTACACTGAAACTAAGTTTCAAATCCCAGTATACTGAAACTAAGTTTTCAAAAACTAGTACACTGAAACTCAGTCAAGCACATTATGATGTTGCCAATATAAACAATAATGCTAGTTTTGAAGGTCTCGACATATATTATCATTAGTATCAGAGCTCGTCCTATCAGACTTACAACAATATTAGTGGTAATGTCTGTCTCGACCTTCAAAACTGCTGTTATATATATATATATATGTATCAGCCGTAGTGGTGGTTGGTAATTTTGTTACCGTCACTGTTTTCAAAGATATCAGTGATTCAGGACATTGATGATGTTGTTGTTTTAGTAACGTAATATTTTTAGACACTGTATATATACATATAACTGTTTATTCTTGTTTCAGTTGTGGAATTTATACTTTAATCTGGCTGTAGAGTTTATTGTTCAACCTAGTCTACAGTTAGAGGAATACACAGATTCGAAAAGAAACAAATTTATTGAAAGGTAAATTACAGCACAATAATGTCAGAAATTAGAACTAATTGTGATATTATAGTAAAATAATCTCAAGATGTCCAATAGTTTGTAAAAATTTGGAAATAATATTGTAATTCAAACTCATCTTTACTTACAGTGATGTAATATAGCTTATACCATATATCTTTATCTTCCATTTTGGCCATAGTCCTTGTAAGCTTGTGCCATCATAAATCTAATGAGGCCTCCTCCACTGTTAGACCTAGCTACCTTAACATAAGACCTTTTTGGAAAGTAGTATACTATTTTAAACCAAGCATCAGATCACTAGATTGGTTTTACAAAATTGGTGATTTCTAGAATTCTGTAATGACAACCACTGCTAAACACAATTTAGAATATGATGTCACACCTGTAGATAGATGAGCCCGCTCCCCCCCCCTCCCCCCCTGAAAACCAAGAAAGGCTATTAAAGTCCAGATTTAGGTTGAATTATGACTATTAAAGTCTGGATTTGGACTCCTGCCACATGACCATGTCTCATCTCATGTGGGCATGGACATCATTGCAAAAAAGAATATCTCAAAATAACTAGACAAACCTGTTTTAAGAGGTCACCTTTTGGAAAAGAAAAAGTGACCTCTTAAAAGAGATTCAATTCATACAGAGAACAAGAAAAAATTGACCTTTTGATACAGGTGACTGCTTAATAGAGGTGACCACATGGGCAGGTTAGACTGTATACCATGTGCACCAAATCTGTGTATTATGATCACTTGGTTTAGCCATTAGATGGTTTGTTTGTTTAGCTTTACATTGCATATGCTTAAATAATCCAAATCATTTGTTAGCAGGCTTGATTGTTACAGGCCAAAATGAGCCACTGGTAAGTAGTTACAATAAACTATCAAGCAAAATGGAAATGCATCAAAACACGTGTGAAAGGGATGATTGTTAGAGTGTAATGGGAACGCTCCCCTACCTAATGTTATAGGAACCGTAGTAGGTTCATAGCCACCTCTACTGTAACAGGAACGCTCCCTTACCTAATGTTATAGGAACCGTAGTAGGTTCATAGCCACCTCTACTGTAACAGGAACACTCCCTTACCTAATGTTATAGGAACCATAGTAGGTTCATAGCCACCTCTACTGTAACAGGAACACTCCCCTACCTAATGTTATAGGAACCGTAGTAGGTTCATAGCCACCTCTACTGTAACAGGAACACTCCCCTACCTAATGTTATAGGAACCGTAGTAGGTTCATAGCCACCTCTACTGTAACAGGAACGCTCCCCTACCTAGTGTTATAGGAACCGTAGTAGGTTCATAGCCACCTCTACTGTAACAGGAACGCTCCCCTACCTAATGTTATAGGAACCATAGTAGGTTCATAGCCACCTCTACTGTAACAGGAACGCTCCCCTACCTAATGTTATAGGAACTGTAGTAGGTTCATAGCCACCTCTACTGTAACAGGAACGCTCCCCTACCTAATGTTATAGGAACCGTAGTAGGTTCATAGCCACCTCTACTGTAACAGGAACACTCTCCTACCTAATGTTATAGGAACTGTAGTAGGTTCATAGCCACCTCTACTGTAACAGGAACGCTCCCCTACCTAATGTTATAGGAACTGTAGTAGGTTCATAGCCACCTCTACTGTAACAGGAACGCTCACCTACCTAATGTTATAGGAACCGTAGTAGGTTCATAGCCACCTCTACTGTAACAGGAACGCTCCCCTACCTAATGTTATAGGAACTGTAGTAGGTTCATAGCCACCTCTACTGTAACAGGAACACTCTCCTACCTAATGTTATAGGAACTGTAGTAGGTTCATAGCCACCTCTACTGTAACAGGAACACTCCCCTACCTAATGTTATAGGAACCGTAGTAGGTTCATAGCCACCTCTACTGTAACAGGAACACTCTCCTACCTAATGTTATAGGAACCGTAGTAGGTTCATAGCCACCTGTGCTAACTGTGTTACTGGAGATCTTCTTTAGCTCAGTTGGTAAAGCGGTGGCTTACAATGCAAGAGATTGTGGGATCAAATCCCATCGGGGACATTGCATTTTTCGGAGGTAAAACATGCTCTACTGTTACAGATGAATATTATGAGTTTTTATTTTTAGTTATCATGACATGAGGGTGATGATGGGACATCAGATTCAGACTCTATGGGAAAAATTAGGTAGGTACCAGGTATCTGTGTAATAAAATTGTAAACAGTCTTATAGTTTTGTTTTTTTACATATTATATGTATATTGTATGGTATCGAATAAATTTTGATGGGCTATCTATGAATTTCTGTGATTTGCAAAATTTTGTATTTTGAAATTACGGTATAAAAGTTTAATTTCTCACTAAGTAAGTTCTTGTACAGAAACTTTCACCTTTTTATTTGACTGTTTTTCTTGTGTTACTGTAATTTAACCTTTGGAAAATTAAGGCCAATACTGAATTTAAGTCAGATTTTATAGATGTTATATATAATTTAGTCACTTCTACCATCTTTTTTTAAGTCAACATTTGATACTTTTGATATTAATTCATAAAAATGTATCAATTTGTGTTCAAATTGTGATTTTTAATGATAAGAAATTATACCTACCAGTGAGTAATTTACAATTTAAATAGAATATAATTCGTGTTTAGTCGTTCTGAATCACAAACATTTAGGTGATCTAAATTTAAAACATCCCAGAGATGTGGATCACCTTCATCTTTGTAAACAGGTAAACACACCTGTATATAGGTAAGTTAGTTTTAATTTTCTAAATTTTCAATCCAAAAAAGAAAATAATACTGGGGTGGAGGTGGCAACTTCACTGGCAGGTATAATTTCTTATCATTAAAAAATCACAATTTGACCACAAATTGATACATTTTTAATAATATTCATTATACCTACCAGTGAGTAATTTACAATTTAATTAGAATATACTCACTGATTCAAAAGCAGTGGTCTATTTTGGTGGATGACTTTCTTTTTCACTTCAAGAACAAAATCTTTAAAAACCATCACCAGGATAAAAAATTCTGTCACAGAATCAGAATCTTTTTACAATTAAAAACCTTCACACTGAAAATACAATACATAAAAATAATCTTATTTACTCCAAAACCCTAGTAACATCAAAATCTCGCAAATAAAACTTTGCGAAAGTTGATTCTACTGCCCAATCTGCAGAATCTAGAACTGATTTCAAAGAAGTTCCTTTATAAAGAGCCCAACTAGGAGCCACAGCACGGGAAAACAAAAGTTGCTTCAAATACTTTGATACAAAAAATATTAACTTTGAAGAAACTCTTAAGAGCGACCAAGAACGTGTGTTCAGTAGCTCGCAAAAATTAAAACTATGTACAGGTGTGTTTACCTGTTTACAAAGGTGAAGGTGATCCACATCTCTGGGATGTTTTAAATTTAGATCACCTAAATGTTTGTGATTGAGAACGAGTAAACACGAATTATATTCTAATTAAATTGTAAATTACTCACTGGTAGGTATAATGAGTATTATTAAAATTAGACTATTTGTACATTTTCTGACATTGATTTTGAAATTATTATGTATAACAGGAGTTATTTCCCATTAAATCTGGACAAAATTATCTCCCCTTTCATGTAAAATGCCACACATTATGTAAATAGCTATGAATTGAAATCAATTTTGATTGATTTGATGCAAAATACACAGGATTACGGTAGAAATATGTGTGACACGAAATTTCTTAATACTTAATGTGATTTTTTTTTTGGCAATACTTCCAGTTGTGGAAAATATTATACAAGTGTAATTATTAAAAAAAAATGGCTTTGTTGAAAGTAGTAAAAGGTGTTAATACCTGTGTTATTTTTTGAATTGTAGGGTCCAATAGAAGACATTTTATTCCATCAATGATTGGACCATTCCTCAAGGTGACCTTGGTTCCAGAAAAAGAACTAAGGGTGGCAACTCTTCCTATATTTTATGACATGATACAGTGTGAACAGAATACAAGTGGGAATTTTGTCATGGTATGTTGGTTTTGAATCATGATATTTGCATTTTCTTTTTATGACTGGAATGAAAGTTTTATTCCTGATACTTAATACTCTATCAATTTTAGCTTATATTTATTCAAATTATTTCACACATTTTCACTGAATTTAATTAGCTGGTGAAAATAGGATGTAAAATAAGTATTGATATGATTTAGACATGGCTTCATTTTAGCTGATCATTTTTCTATCTGAACTAATCACCATAAAATCTTCTTCTAGATTTCATTAAAAATGTAAAGAAAAAGCAAGGCTATAAATGAAATATCGTTGATTGAAAGAGAATTAAACACTCATAATCCTTATTCTTCCGGTATAAATCAAAGTCGATAGATGGTTGTCTTAAGTATTTTTTCCGGAATTTTTTTTTATGTCAACAATACAAGCTTTTTTTTTCATTGGCATTTATTTTTTTATTTCATATCTGGATGACGATATATTACAAAAGTCAAAGTCGATAGATGGTTGTCTTAAGTATTTTTTCCGGAATTTTTTTTTATGTCAACAATACAAGCTTTTTTTTTCATTGGCATTTATTTTTTTATTTCTTATCTAACAATAATTGTCGATTATTAACAATAAACATTGTTTCTTTTATCTTTTTTTATTATCGGGAATCCAAGCCGCCATTTTGTTTACATTACAAAACTAGAGGCTCAGGTGAGCCTGTATCACTCACCTGACATAAATAAGTCCTCTTAAGAATGTCTGCATGCTGAATACATCTAAGTTACTATTCAAATCCCATACTGCCATAGGGTTCTATGTTAAAACTATGTCTGCTCATGGCAGCCATCTTGGATGGAGGTCGTGGTCACCGGACACAATTTTGAAAGTATACTACCCAAGGACCATCCATGCCATGTTTGCTTTAAATTGGCTGACTGGTTTCAGAAGAGAAGACTTTTAAACAATTTTCCCATAGGGTCCTATGTTAAAACTATGTCTGCTGACGGCGGCCATTTTGAACCGAGATCGGGATCACTGAACACACTTTTGGAAGTTGACCACCTAAGGACCATCGATGACATGTTTGCTATATTGGCTTACTAGTTTCAGAGGAGAAGATTTTAAAACATTTTTTCCCATAGGGTACTATGTTAAAACTACAGTATGTCTGCTGAAGGTGGCCATCTTGGATGGAGGTCAGGGTCACTGGACACATTTTTGAAAATTGACCACTTAAGGACCATCCATGCCATGTTTGCTTTAAATTGGCTTACTGGTTTCAGAGAAGAAGATTTTTAAATATATTTCCCATAGGGTCCTATGTTAAAACTATGTTCGCTGATGGTTGCCATCTTGGATGGAGGTCGGGGTCACAGGACATAATTTTGAAAGTTGACCACCTAAGGACCATTCATCCCATGTTTGCTTTAAACTGACTTACTGGTTTCAGAGGAGAAGACTTTTAAACATTTTTTCCATAGGGTCCTATGTTAAAATTAAGTCGAGTCATGGTGGCCATCTTGAATTTCCGATCAGCAAACGATTCACAAATTTAGTACAGGACCACCCAATTATCATTCCTGCAAAGCCACAATTCAATTGGCTTAGTGGTTTCTAACAAGAAGATTTTTAAAATTTCGACCAATCAGAACACATTATAGGCCTTGGCAGCCATGTTGGATTTCCGATCAGCACCAAAAACACAAATCTTGTATATGACCATCCAATGAACATTTCTGCCAAGTTTGGTTCAAATCTGTTTTGTGGTTTCAGAAAAAAAATTGAAAATGTGAAATTCCCATAGGGTCCAATGTTAAACTAAGTTGAGTCATGGCGGCCATCTTGAATTTCCGATTGGCAAACGATTCACAAGTTTAGTACAGGACCACCCAATGATCATTCCTGCAAAGTCACAATTCAATTGGCTTAGTGGTTTCTAACAAGAAGATTTTTAAAATTTCAACCAATCAGAACACATTATGGGCCCTGGCAGCCATGTTGGATTTCCGATCAGCACCAAAAACAAAAATCTTGTATATGACCATCCAATGAACATTTCTGCCAAGTTTGGTTCAAAGCTGTTTTTTGGTTTCAGAAAAAAAGATGAAAATGTGAAATTCCCATAGGGTCCCATGTTAAACTAAGTCGAGTCATGGCAGCCATCTTGAATTTCCGATCGGCAAACGATTCACAATTTTAGTACAGGACCACCCAATGATCATTCCTGCAAAGTCACAATTCAATTGACTTAGTGGTTTCTGACAAGAAGATTTTTAAAATTTCAGCCAATGAGAACACATTATGGACCCTGGCAGCCATGTTGGATTTCAAATCAGCACCAAAAACACAAATCTGGTAGAGGACCATCCAGTGAACATTTCTGGCAAGTTTGGCTGATTTCTGTTCAGCGGTTTCAGAGAAGAAGATTTAAATGTGAAAAGCTAACGGACGGACGGACGGACGGACGCTTACCCATGACAAAAGCTCACATGGCCTATGGCCAGGTGAGCTAAAAGTAGTCCGCTGAACATCGTCTATCGAAAAATAAATTGACAAAACCCCGCCTCCATAAGCGCTTATACCCAATCAGAGTATAGGATTTCTAATTATGTAAATCATATAAGAATTATTGCCCCTTGGGTTTTCTCTAGTGTTTATTTCCTTAAAATCATAAATAATTATTCTAAAATTAAGCAGATTTTGGCTATTCTTTTTAGGCCCTTTGGTTTTATTGCTCCCAAAACTTTAAATTATTTGGCTTTCCAATATTTCGATTTGAGCGTACCTGATGAAGGTTATTCCAGAAATGCGTCCTGCACACTAAATTTGATATCTACGTTTTTATTACAACAGTGCACTTACTGCATGTCAAACCATTCATTTAATGTATTACAAATTTTTTAGCAATAAATTAAATGCTAGAACAAATCATAATTTCTGACACCTGATCAAAACCTGGTGTTACGTAGGTAATATGTTTATTTATGAAGTGTTTCCAGTATAAATCTTTACCTGTATGTATATACATCTCTTGGGATTCTTACAGTATACAAATTTATCATTCAATAGTTTTCCTAGTACATATTTTAATCTTGATTCTAAAGATGTTGATCATCACAAAAAGTTTAACTAGAAGTGAGAATAGCTGTACAAAATGGGTTAAAATCAGCCACAACTACCTTTCTTATCTCACTTTTTCTGTCATCAGTTAAACATCTAGGCATGTGGAAATTAAAAAAAAAATTGTGCAAAATCCATATTTTTTATAAAAAAATTAAAGCAGGATGTAGACCTTCATGTATGTATTATAGACCTCAGAATAATATGGTGGGGACAGGACTGTCTGTCATCATCTTCTTGTATACTGCCATTAAAATTGTTTCATATATCAAATCTCCAGTAAATTGTATTTTGGCATAATATTGAATAGGGTTTAAAACCCCATGGTGCGTTTTACTAATACTTTTTCTTTCTATATTTAGGTAGAGAGAGAGATAATAGAAAAATTAGACATGTTTATAACCATGGATAACCAGGGTGATAATGAATATAAACAGCTGTTTCATTCCATGTAAGTATGATATGGTCTTTATCACATGTTTATAACCATGGATAACCAGGGTGATAATGAATATAAACAGCTGTTTCATTCCATGTAAGTATGATATGGTCTTTATCACATGTTTATAACCATAGATAACCAGGGTGATAATGAATATAAACAGTTGTTTCATTCCATGTAAGTCTGATATAGTCTTTATCACATGTTTATGACCATGGATAACCAGGGCGATAATGAATATAAACAGCTGTTTATTCCATGTAAGTATGATGTGGTCTTTATATCGCATGTTTATGACCATGGATAACCAGGGTGATAATGAGTATAAACAGTTGTTTCATTCCATGTATGTTTGATATGGTCTTTAACACATGTTTATAACCATAGATAACCAGGGCAGTAATGAATATAAACAGCTGTTTCATTCCATGTAAGTCTGATATGATCTGTATCACATGTTTATAACCATGGATAAGCAGCATGATAATGAATAAACAGGTTTTTTAGCTCACCTGGCCTTTAGGCCAGGTGAGCTATTGTCATCACTTTTCGTCCGTCGTCTGTCGTCCGTCCGTCAACATTTCACATTTTAATCTTCTCCTCAGAAACCACTGGACCAATTGCAACCAAACTTTGGTGGAATGGTCCTTGGATGGCCCCCTTTCAAAATTGTGTCCGGTGATCCCGACTTCCAACCAAGATGGCCACCAAGCTAAAAATAGAAAAAAGGGGGGATGAAATTTTAATTGTCCATTGCTGCTTTAGTGTAAGTCAAAATGAGCTCAAATTTTAACTGCAGCTACATGGCAAGGATTAGTTTAACATATATTCCGGGTTTTTCTGTGAAATTTTTCTTTCAGCCGATATATACCGATTATGCAAATTAGGCATATTTTGATAAAAGATCACATTTAAATCTTCTCCTCTGAAACCGCTGAACCAAATTAAACCAAACCTGGCAGGGATGGTCCCTGGGTGGGTCCCTTTCAAAATTGTGTCCAACAGCCCCGCCCTCCATTCAAGATGGCCACTGTTACTAAAAATAGAAATTTCTTCAAATGGCCAAAACTGCTCTATTTTAAGCCAGAATGTGCCCAAATTTGAACTGTATAAGCATAATGATGAGCTTTTCAGCAAGTATGACAGGATTTTTTATGAACTTTGAACTTTTGCCGATTTTGACCGATTATGCAAATTAGAAAAAAGGGGGGATGAAATTTAAAAAAAATCTTCTCCTCTGAAACTACTGAGCCAATCTCAACCAAACTTTGCTGAAATGATTCTTGGATGGCCCCCTTCCAAAATTGTGTCCGGTGATCCCGACTTCCAACCAAGATGGCCGCCAAGCTAAAAATAGAAAAAAGGGGGGATGAAATTTTAATTGTCCATTGCTGCTTTAGTGTAAGTCAAAATGAGCTGAAATTTTAACTGCAGCTACATGGCAAGAAGTAGTTTAGCATATATTCCGGGTTTTTCTGTGAAATTTTTCTTTCAGCTGAGATATACCGATTATGCAAATTAAGCATATTTTGATAAAAGATCACATTTAAATCTTCTCCCCTGAAACCGCTGAACCAAATTAAACCAAACCTGGCAGGGATGGTCCCTGGGTGGGTCCCTTTCAAAAATGTGTCCGACAGCCCTGCCCTCCATTCAAGATGGCTGCTGTTACTAAGAATAGAAATTTCTTCAAATGGCCAAAACTGCTCTATTTTAAGCCAGAATGTGCCCAAATTTGAACTGTATAAGCATAATGATCAGCTTTTTAACATGTATTACAGGATTTTTTATGAACTATGAACTTTTGCCGATTTTGACCGATTATGCAAATTAGAAAAAAGGGGGGATGAAATTTAAAAAAAATCTTCTCCTCTGAAACTACTGAGCCAATCTCAACCAGACTTTGCTGAAATGATTCTTGGACGGCCCCCTTCCAAAATTGTGGCCGGTGATCCCGACTTCCAACCAAGATGGCCACCAAGCTAAAAATAGAAAAAAGGGGGGATGAAATTTTAATTGTCCATTGCTGCTTTAGTGTAAGTCAAAATGAGCTCAAATTTTAACTGCAGCTACATGGCAAGAAGTAGTTTAGCATATATTCCGGGTTTCTTTCAGCCGATATATACCGATTATGCAAATTAGGCATATTTTGATAAAAGATCACATTTAAATCTTCTCCTCTGAAACCGCTGAACCAAATTAAACCAAACCTGGCAGGGATGGTCCCTGGGTGGTTCCCTTTCAAAATTGTGTCCGACAGCCCCGCCCTCCATTCAAGATGGCTGCTGTTACTAAAAATAGAAATTTGTTCAATTGTCCATTGCTGCTTTAGTATAAGTCAAAATGAGCTCAAATTTGAACTGCAGCTACATGGCAAGGAGTAGTTTAGCATATGTTCGGGGTTTTTTTTGGAAATTTTTATATCGATTATTCAAATTAGGCATATTTTGATAAAAGATCACATTTAAATCTTCTCCTCTGAAACCGCTGAACCAAATTTGTGTCTGGTGGTCCCGCCCTCTGACCAAGATGGCTGCACAGCTGTACTTAGTTTAACATAGGACCCTATGGGAAATTCACATAAAAACCATCTTGTCTGGAACCAGTAGCTCAATTAAAACCAAACTTTGATGGAATAGTCATTGGATGGTCCTTTTCCAAAATGGTGTTCGGCAGTTGCGCTCTCCCGCCAAGATGGCCGCCACAGTGCAGTTGCGTTGTTATTGAAAGCAGCTTTGATCCAGGTGAGCGATTACAGGCTCCTGGGAGCCTCTGGTTTTCATTCAATGTTACCTGTTAGCCCAAGCTCAAACATTAGTTACAGGTGCAGACTTCACACATTATTTAGATCAATAAGGTCAATGAGATCTTCAAGGTATTTATGCATACTCTGCATCCAATATTAAAAATAAACAAACAGCAATCTCATTTTGTTTAAATCTGTACATTTATTTTATTCAACAAATTAAATCAATATGTGTATGGTACAACTCCAGGTAAACAAAATGTTGTCAGCTGGTTCTTACTTCTGATCTGAATAGCATTTTCATATTATCGCAAAGTCTACTGAATTTTAATCTTTTCTTTGACAAATAGGCTTTGCAAATAAACGAAATCTCACTGCAACTATCACCCTACCTAACGGTACATTATTCTGAGTCCCAGATTGGCCAATTCTTGCATGTTTTTGACAGGAATTACCATTTCTACTGGTTTTGATTCATTGAATATATAATTTTCTGTACTAAAGTAACCATAGCAACAGGACTTTTATATCACAAGTTAGGTAAAAAAAAATTAAGCAGAAGGAGGACATTTTTTAGGGTATGTTGTTTGGTTGGACTAAACGGACCAAAAAACTATTAACTGTCAAATCTAGTTGCAGAAGTACAAAGATTCTTGTTTTTTTTTATATAGAAAATGTACCCCATACTTAAAAAAAAAAGTGAAGTTTTCTCCTTTTTTTAATGTAAGAGAATGATGGAAATAATACTGACATGCTATAAGTTCTGGACCCATATAGCATAATGTTGAAACTTTGTAAAGTAAATAGTCAAAACCTGTATTAAGTGGTCACCTTTGGGACAGAGAAAACATGGCCTTATAAGACAGGTGACCTCTAAAAAGAGATAAAAGAGATTCAATTCATATGAAATTTTCTATAACCGAAACCCGAAAAGGTGACCTTTAAATACAGGTGATTGCTTAATAGAGGCGACAGCATATGCAGGCTTGATTGTAGAAATAATTAAACCTAATGTCTTTATAGGAATTCCTTTCACATTCCAGATAGGAGCCTATTAGCTTTGATTTCAGACAATTTGTTTTGTTCATTAAATGATCAATTAGAAAACATAGTAATTTATCTATGTACTATAAATGAGGTATGAAATACCACACAAAATTGTTTCCATGCTCTACACATTGATCAAATAATAATGGTTAGTTGTTGAAGGTAATTTGTGTGAAATTAGATATAATTGTTGGGAGTTAACTCCTGGTTATTTTTGTACCTGATGAGATCGTTATGGTTTTCAGCAGAAATTATGGCAAAGCTATGTTCATTTCTCTATCAATTACTTGGGCTGCTGATAGTTTTATTACTACTTCTAAGTAAATAAATATGGAATCTGACCTTGAAATTGATGAAAGATGTTATGAAAGTAGAAATAGATGATTAAAAAAAATATTTTTGGATAGTTAAACTTTTCTTTTGACTAACCTAGCCAATTCTTATTACTGTTAAAATGACATGAAAGTAAAATAATTTAAAAGAATAATTAAAAAATAGTAAGTATGTATTATCTAGGTATTGACATAGAGATATCAGCTATATTAACTCTGGGCTTTACCGAGTGAGTTAGAGAACGAGACATTTTGTTGGTGGTTAGAGTAAGCAATAGATCAGACAACTCCATATGCTGTTGCTGATGATAATTGATATTATGTATTTAAGGTAGCACTAGAGGGAAATTTTGTTTGCCTTGACTACCAATCTTTAAAAGATTATTTCTCAAAAACTACTAAATGGAAATTAAATATCTTGGTATCTATGTGTTTCTGAAAGATTGCTCTTTATTGTAAACTAAATTTCATATTTCAAAATTAATTTAATCAAAAGTTATGTAATATAATGCGCAAAAAACTAGGGTATGCTCTTTGATTAAAAATAGCATGTCCAGGTCAAATCACACACCAGAAATTTTTATTTCCTCTGCAAGATCTAACTACAGCCTACAAAACCATGTCTCAGAATTTTGATATATGGTTTCATTCATTTGTTATGTCATACAGACTGTAAAAGCTAATCCTTCCATTCTGTTCCCAATTTCAAAGAGGCATCACTATTTTTAGAAACAAAATTTTTGAAATCTGAGACACAGTTTTGTAGAATACACCCTACAGAACAACATATACCAAAATCAGGTCAATAGAGGCACCCATCAAGTTGCTATTTTTAATTCAAGTTAGTATTTCACTCATAAAATAAAGCTCTAAAATAACCCCAAAACAAAATTTCCCAGTTTTGGCCCCATTAAATCTATACAAATGCTTTCAATATCCTTGGGAATACTTGGGGAGTGACCTAGAACATTATTCCAATCAAATTAATTACACATCATGTATATAGTGTATACACAGGCTGTTATTTCTGCATTATAAATGCACTGGCCATCCTATTTTGCCCCACTCATGGCATTTGGCAGGAGATTTGATGTCACTGGTTTGATTCCTGCTGATCAGTATGGTCAATGCTCCTCCCCTTATTACATAACCAGAAGCCACAATTGACAAAGGGATTACAGGAGAGATTAGTAATACAGAAAGTTTACAACACAAGTGAATTAAATGTAAATAAATGAAATAAATGAAATGCAACATTAAAATATAACTTTGTTTATTGAAAAATATTGACAGAATGTCAATAGAAATCTGTAAAGTTAACAAGTTACAATTGTATAACACCCCTGAATAGAAATAGACTGGTCCGAAGGGAAAAGTTTTGAGAATTTACTCAAATAATAAAAAAAATTGAAAATAAAATCATCAAGTAAAGGAAAAAAATATGTCAAAAGTTCCCAACAGAAGACACTGTCATCTGAGTTTAGAAGACCAAAGAAATGCTTTTGTTGAAGATTCACTTAGAACCTGTTCACTGTTGGAATTAGTGTCCTCATTACTTTCATCTGTACTGTAATAAAAATCCTCCTGTTTATAATAAGATCCTTTGTCTGATAATTTCAAACATTCTTTTATCTCTGGGTACATTTCCTTCTTTCTTTTTGTGGTTCTTCTCCCCCTTCTAGACTTTTTGTGGTTCTTCTCCCCCTTCTAGACTTTTTGTGGTTCTTCTCCCCCTTCTAGACTTTTTGTGGTTCTTCTCCCTCTTCTAGACTTTTTGTGGTTCTTCTCCCCCTTCTAGACTTTTTGTGGTTCTTCTCCTCCTTCTAGACTTTTTGTGGTTCTTCTCCCTCTTCTAGACTTTTTGTGGTTCTTCTCCCCCTTCTAGACTTTTTGTGGTTCTTCTCCCCCTTCTAGACTTTTTGTGGTTCTTCTCCCCCTTCTAGACTTTTTGTGGTTCTTCTCCTCCTTCTAGACTTTTTGTGGTTCTTCTCCCCCTTCTAGACTTTTTGTGGTTCTTCTCCCCCTTCTAGACTTTTTGTGGTTCTTCTCCCCCTTCTAGACTTTTTGTGGTTCTTCTCCCCCTTCTAGACTTTTTGTGGTTCTTCTCCCTCTTCTAGACTTTTTGTGGTTCTTCTCCCCCTTCTAGACTTTTTGTGGTTCTTCTCCTCCTTCTAGACTTTTTGTGGTTCTTCTCCCTCTTCTAGACTTTTTGTGGTTCTTCTCCCCCTTCTAGACTTTTTGTGGTTCTTCTCCCCCTTCTAGACTTTTTGTGGTTCTTCTCCCCCTTCTAGACTTTTTGTGGTTCTTCTCCTCCTTCTAGACTTTTTGTGGTTCTTCTCCCCCTTCTAGACTTTTTGTGGTTCTTCTCCCCCTTCTAGACTTTTTGTGGTTCTTCTCCCCCTTCTAGACTTTTTGTGGTTCTTCTCCTCCTTCTAGACTTTTTGTGGTTCTTCTCCCCCTTCTAGACTTTTTGTGGTTCTTCTCCCCCTTCTAGACTTTTTGTGGTTCTTCTCCCCCTTCTAGACTTTTTGTGGTTCTTCTCCCCCTTCTAGACTTTTTGTGGTTCTTCTCCCCCTTCTAGACTTTTTGTGGTTCTTCTCCCCCTTCTAGACTTTTTGTGGTTCTTCTCCCTCTTCTAGACTTTTTGTGGTTCTTCTCCTCCTTCTAGACTTTTTGTGGTTCTTCTCCCCCTTCTAGACTTTTTGTGGTTCTTCTCCCCCTTCTAGACTTTTTGTGGTTCTTCTCCCCCTTCTAGACTTTTTGTGGTTCTTCTCCCCCTTCTAGACTTTTTGTGGTTCTTCTCCCCCTTCTAGACTTTTTGTGGTTCTTCTCCCCCTTCTAGACTTTTTGTGGTTCTTCTCCCCCTTCTAGACTTTTTGTGGTTCTTCTCCCCCTTCTAGACTTTTTGTGGTTCTTCTCCCCCTTCTAGACTTTTTGTGGTTCTTCTCCCCCTTCTAGACTTTTTGTGGTTCTTCTCCCCCTTCTAGACTTTCTACCTTTTTTTACTTGTTGCTTCTTCATCCATCATTACATAAATTAACCACAATATAAATAGTGGTCAATAGAGGTCAACAGGAGACTGATCAATAAGAAAGCTATTATATTACACCACTGATTGATAGATAAGCTCCTCCTTGTTATTTAGATAAGAACAGATTTGACCATGTGCTTTTGTTTACATATATAAATTAGCTAATTACACATTAATTGGATAATATACTGACATTTCTTTGATGTAATATGTTAGTGTACATATATATCTATTGAAAAATGCAAGAAAAGAAAATTCGATTAAAAATGCCATTTTTGCCTCTAGTGCTACCTTAACAAGAAACAAAGATAATGTGTTCATCACATGTCTAATCTGACAACAATCATCACCTTCAGAGGCAGTTCATGTTCTTGGTCTGTCAAATTGAAAAAAAAAACCATTTCATGAAACCACAAGTCTGATTAAATCAATCATTTATGGATAGTGTCTGAAAAAATCAAAGAATGATTCCTGATCGGCATCAAATATAACTGGTCTGAATATTAACAATTGTCCTCTCTGTGACCACTAGAGCATATGAATGGAAACTATGCTGAAATGATTCCTGCATGGTCCTCGACTAAGTTTACCTTTTTTTTAAATTGGAAATCCAAGATGTCCACCACCACAGAACATTGTGGATCATGGGATTCTATGGGTATATATGTATAAAGAATCTCATCATAAACTACCACCTTGATTGAACCAAAACTGTACAGAAATGGTCATTGGAATGGATGGTCCTTATCAAAATATAAAAATGGCTACCGGAGCTTGACTATCACTGGGTAGATACCTCTGCTGGTGAACTATTAGTCCCTTGGGGTATCATACGGTCAGTGTTTTGACACTGACATTGTTTATTAAATATATATTAAATTTATCTATTATTGAAATTTACAGTTCCTAAATAATGTAATTATTAATAAAACTAAGGTTCTCCTCTCTCAGACATATGTGACCTCAGCAGGTATGGGCTTTTCTGTTTATGCCCTTTAGTTTGCTTGCTCCCAAAGACTTTTAAATTATTTTGCTTTCCAAGGTAGTCCCAGAAACGTGTCTTGCAGGCACTAAATTTGATATCTACAGGTTTTTTTTTTAGCTCATTGAAACTGCATTTAAACTGTCTTATCACATGTCACATAATAATATTGATATTTTAAATATAAAAAAATATGGCAGATAGTTCTACTCTTTTTGTTGTTGTTATTATTACACAAGAAAACATACTTGTTTTCTTCTGACAGCTTTATTAGTTGGTTTCTCTATAGAAAAAGATAGCCTTTGGCTTTTTTAGGACTTCCATCGATTGGCTGTTAAATTAAAGCCATACAGACTTCACTTATATAGCAGTATCTATGGTACCATATAGCAGGTGTAGCTACAATATTTAATTTGTGGTTGTCTCACCTTAACCTTTCTTAAGCAAGGAATCCGTAAACATAGTTTTACTTTAAGATTTTAATAGTCATTATTATATGACTTCAGATAAAGTCTTTTCTGATTGGCTGACGCCCTTAAACGTCACGAGAGGTGAATATAACATTCCAACCTCTTCACCATACGAAACCAAAGAAAACGTCCTGATAAAAGCTTATTTTAAGGGTAATATCAACATATAAAATGTGTCATATGATAAAACAATTAATGACTTTCAATTCGATGGATACCAGGATTTATTAACCCAAGAGTATTATATTTTTATATTTACCTCACCATCTGGCCTCGGTAAATATAATGCTCCTGGGTTAATAAATCCTTGTATCCACCTCATTAAAAGTCATTAATTGTATAATATGTTATCTGCACAGAGATATTGCAAAGAGGGAGAGGCGTTAAGGTGCAAAATTGGCCCCACATTATATTAAAAAATAATGCTCGACATAGAATAAAAACAATTTACTAATTTAATTGATAGATAAACAAATTTTCAAAAAATGTAACTTTCCGTGAAATTGGGTGCGTTATGACGTCATAATGACATCATAATTAGACGGATAATGCTAAAAATGGACTACAAATGACATATTTAATGTACATTTTAGCTATTTTATATACCTCCACAGTCTTCCACCAACACCAAATTGAGCAGCTGTTTTGAGTATAGAGGGTTAATGATTATATCAAAACATTTTGTTGGTGGAGGATTGTGGAGGTTGTTAAATATTAATTTATTTATAACTGCAGCCAGACCCTTAAAATCAATATTTTCACTCTTCTGATTGTATATATGAGACCATTATATACACAATCTGTACATTTCATGATTCATTTCAAGTAATGAAATTCATCAGTAAATAACTTATGTTTCTGTAAATAATTGTATTTATTTTAAATACAGTTTGTGTACATTGAAACCAAGAGAAAAACTCAGTGCATGCAATCCGGCGTCAATGCCATAAAAAGAACTGGGGACTATAAGTGCCATATATGGCCCCATATTTAATGAATCATTATCTTAGAAAATACTTGATTAAAATTTGTTGTATTATAGACGAGATCATACTTTTGATGTTAAAACTTGTTTCCAACAAACTCGATACGTATTTGACGTCATTGTGACGTCATGAGCATTATTTGTTTTCTGTATTTCGTGGAATTATGCCCGCGATATTTGGACGGTTTTCGAAGAAATTAAGCACCAGTCGTGCACCAGAAAAATATTTTACCAGATTATTAAAATAAATAAAACACAAATACTGTTAAAGTATTTTTTTTTGGTTTCACGAGGTGTTAAATTTCTTGAAAAACGACGGAAAAATGTTCAAATATTCCAAGCGCTTAGATGACGTTTTGATATTTGAGAAGCAATCTTTGCCGTAAAAAACGATTGTATGTCGGCACGTAACAGTCATATACAAATGTAAGATAAAAATAAAATAAAGACCACTTCATCCAAAATAGTTTTTTTTCATAAGCCCCCAATGATTGATTATATATTTTCTTCCGGGATACTGAAATAGTTATTACTACAGGGATACGGAGGTAGCCGTTTAATGGTCTATCGATGCTACTTCTAAAATGAAGTAAAATAGTTTGATCCAAAAGGAGTAGATATGGGCACAATCCAACAGATAGCTCTCACAGTATGACCCAAAGGTGTTTTATGTTATGCACTACATACACAAATGTTTGATCCATCATTTGTCCATTGGAGGTTAGGTGTTTAACACCACTTTCAAAAATATTTCATTTACTACTTTTATGGCGGAAATTGGAGTACCCAGAGAAATCCACAAACCTGTCGCAAGTCACTGACAAACTTTATCACATAATGTTTTATCGAGTACACCTCGCCATGAATGGGGTTCAAACTCTCAACTTAAGTGGTGATAAGCAATGATTGCAAAGGTAGTTGTAAATTCAACTACCATATGACCACGACGGCTCAAGTTCAGTTAAGATGAAAGGTAATTGTTTTATTGATATTGATGGAATTTATGATTATCACTGTTTATAAAATTTCTTTTCATATCAATCAATAAAAAGCATTGGTTTGCTGAAAGTATGTTTTTTGTTGGGGTTCATTGGATGGAATTTGTATCTCGTGTGAAGTTCCGTCGATTGCAGACACAACGTTAGGCATATCAGAACAATACCTTTTCTTTTGCCATCAGACTGGGATGGTTGGCCACTGAATTCACATAACATTTTCATAAATTATATAAAGTTTCCCCTTTTGCGCCCAAATTAAACTTTTAACTTCTATCAGTTCCATTCTCTTAAATCAACCTCCAATGGACAAATGATGGATCACAAGTTTGTGTATGTAGTGCATTGAAAATGTGTTCTGTCACGTGCATAAGTTATTGTTTGCATGATTGACAGACAATATTCATCATATTGTTTTCTAGCTTCTGAACTGTCGATCGAGAAAAAAAATAAAATATTCTAGACAGGCAGCAAATAGCCAGTCAATGGGGTTTGCAATTAATATTTCGCATGCACAATAGCGACCCCACACCACAAGGTGTGGAAAATAGAAATATTCTTCTGTGGTTTAAATGCGTATTAACTGCATTACATGTAAACTGTATGATTCTGTTTGATAAAGTCCTTTAACTAGAACAGGAACAAAATGTTCACTTGAGTGAAATAGTATTGTAATAAAAGATCGTGAACGTGATGTACAAGTATTAAAGAATGTCCAGGTATATTTTAAATGAGGTTGAAACAAGTCACCATTTGATATTAATTCGGTTGTATTTCATTTTGACGATTCTAATTACGGAAGACGGTTAAAAAAGTGTTTAAAAAAATTTTCAAATAGGACAAAGTTCTATTGTCCAAATAAATCTATCTATTACTTTTTTAAGATTAATACCAACATTTCGACCAGTTTTCGACGATCAATGTTAATAAATTTCTGAATTGATGCCCCGGGGACGAATCCAGGGGGTGCCCCCCCCCCCCCCCCCATAAAATTGGAAAAAATATAATATTTTGGCGTAAAATCGTGATTTTTCACACGAAATACCCCAAAAATGTTCGCGCCTCCCTCTGCTCGGCGCAATTTTTTTAAGTCCGCCCCCCTAACTTGAAATCCTGGATCCGCCCCTGACATTAACCTCAATATGTACATTATCAATGTGATAGCAGACGATGAATCCAAAATTGGTCTGTATGAGATTTAAGGTGACGAAAAAATGAATTACGAAAAACTATAATTTGAATGTGAAATAATAGATGTGGTACGTAGTTCTTATATTTAAAGATGACATTTTTAGATCAGATTTCATGAGATCATTCATGCAATTTCAGCATCATAATATAACCTCTGACAAATTAAGCGATCAAAATAATGAGAAATTTTATCACGTGAAACAAACCGTCGAAAACAGGAGACCGTCGAAAATGGGTGACGTTGTGACATTACTGTTCGTTCACTTTAATTTCATAATACAGTTTTGGAACATGTTTTTATTCCTGAAATCATCCACATTGCATATTATGTCAAATTTATGCTGTGTTTATTGAGTTTTATTATGCTTTGTTTTTGTTTGTTTAATGATATGCTGTGCATTATAATACAATGATACGTATTTCTGTATAATGAAAAAAATGACGTTCACTGCTTTTCGTTACCTGAATTTGTCAATTCGCTGTGAGGAATTAGATACACATATTAAGTAACTGTATTTATTTCTGAAAAGCACACATTGTGAATACATTTTGGAGGAAATTTTATCGACATCTGAGGTGGGGCCGATTTTGGCCCTTATAGCTCCCAGTCCTTTTGTTGGTTATTAAATTTTCACAAAAATTTGAATGGCATTAGAAGTTTTGTTAGATATTTGTGTCATCAAAGTTGACAGAAGAGCCTTGATTTTTTCCCAAGCTAAAGGAATAGATGCTCTACATTATGTAAATGATATAAAAAGAAGAAAAAACAATAGGTACTCAATGTGTGAAATGTATAAATAATGAAAAAAAAGAGATACTTGTGAAATATCTATACAAGGGTAAAATGTATACTATTAATATCATTTGAAAGATGTAATGGCAAACCATCTAGATATATAGCTTAAGGAGAACTCTCAGTGTTGTTTTCTGTACTTGGTCTAGTGATAAACTTTACTCACAAGGTGACTTGTAACTGACCTGTTTATTCCCCTGATAAAACCCATACAAGTTATGTCTCATAATTTCGGTCAATTCATCAAGATGAAAGTTTCATGGTGAACCATCATTCTCTTTTGTATGATTTCTTCTAGTGACAGAATACAGATCAAATCTTTCATTTTGTTAATGATACCATATCATTTTTGTCCCTTAGTCATGAAAATGTTAAAATACTGAAATAAATGGTTTCTGTGTTGAATATTTTGATAATTGTATTGATTTGTCCCTCCTTGAAAATATGAAGGCATATTAAAATAATAGTACAGTCAAACCTACCCATGCTGTCACCTCTATTAAGCAGTCACCTGTATGAAAAGGCCACTTTTTTGCAGGTGGTCTTAGATTTGCATTAAGAAAAATCACACAAAAATGTGACCTCTATATACAGATTTGACTGTAATCATGTTTTTTAAGCTAAAGTTTAATATCAGTTTTAGGGACGTCCATCTTCAATTGTATTGCTGCTTAATGATGAAGGTTTCCAGGACTCAACTCAACCCACAGAGTTTCCCAACATGTCACAAGGTAGTTGAGAAGGGGATACCCTCTTAATAGGGAGGGGAGGGGAGGGGGTTGTCAGGTTATAATAGAGAAACCCTGATTATGGACCATATGGGTGTCATGTTTGGAGAGTGTCACGCTCCTTCCACGTTATAGACCCCTCATGTAGATTTCAAAAAGTGAAGACACATTCATTACCGCTACAAAATCCTAAAATTATTTGATCCTTTCCCACTTCCCTTACTTTTCCAGTGGCAGTCAAAAATCATTGTTTCGGTCATCACATTCCTCCCTCATTTCTGTCTAATTTTTATATATTGTTGAACTTGCTCTCGTCCTGAATGGTATTCAGACGTATTTTAGGAATATTGGGAGACAAACTTTTTTTTTTGCGATATTCTTACGACTTATTATTTTTACTGAATTTCTAATGATGTTGAGAAAGACTTATTTTAACGTCAATATTTTCGAGAAAAGCTTTTTTATTTGCAATTTTCTTAAAACTAATTATTTGACTGAATTTCTAATGACGTTTTGGAAATGTGACCACTAAAGTTTTCTACTTTCATATCTTGTTTTTGAAAAAAGACAGATGAGAAATTCATCTATGAACATCTAAATATCATTGTACTTATTGAACTGTTTATTACCAGTTTTACTTTCTGTTCAGAGCACAAAGAAAATGGTTATTTGGGAACAGTTATTACGGTTCAAAGAAATCGATACATGTATCTGAAATCAATCCTTACTTCATAAGAACATTGACAGAAGCATTTGTTAATCAGATTGATATAATAATGTTATGGTCAAGTGACTAGGGGCACATTACATCTATAGCTTTCATGTAATCTATAGGTCATATGTACTTAGTAATTTGTTATTTTCGTCATGCATCATTCGTCAAATTGAATTGCCACTTACTTGTTGCCTCAAAGCAAAATGTAGATATTTAACAAATTTTATATGTCCCTTATTAATTTATCAGATTAAGTTAATGTATGATCTGTAACACTCAATGTGTGTTATAATGTGTTGAACAGTTACTTATTTCATTAATTTGTTACATGTCCAAACAGTTACTGAAAACATATCACATTACCTTGTTACCTGTCCAAAATTACTTTAGACATAAGTGTCATTTTTCTAGGAATGTAAAGGAAAACACAAAGCAAATGTTTTCTCAAGGCTTTAGTTTATTTAATGTGAAATATGTTTCTGTGATTTTTTTTATAAATAAAAAAGTTGATTTTTCATACACTCACAAAAATCAAGGCTGTTGTGTATTTAATGTGAACTATTTTTCTATGATTTTTTTAGTTCACCTTGACAAAGGCAATGTGAGCTCTTGCCATCACTTGGCGTCCGTCGTCCGTTAGCTTTTCACATTTTAATCTTCTCCTCTGAAACCGCAAAGCCAATTGATCTGAAATTTGGTAGGAAGCATCTATGGAAGATCCTATATAAAGATTGCTCATTTTGTCCCGATCCATAAACAAACATGGCCACCACAGGCAATTCTTGTTTTTGATTGGCCGATTTTTAAAAATCTTCTCCTCTGAAACCGCTTGGCCAAATGAACCGAAACTTGGTATGAAGCATCTATGGAAGGTCCTCTATAAAGATTGCTCATTTCGTACCGATCCGTTAACAAACATGGCAGCCACAGCCAATTCTTATTTCTGATTGGTTGATTTTTAAAAAATCTTCTCCTCTGTTAAAAGAAAGATAACTCTTGATATTATCTCCCTTAGAAATTAACTAATGCTGATATAGTGTAACATGTTTATTCTATACATTACAAATAGGTATTCACATTTTGATATTCTTTTTAGCAAATATGAGCATTTGCCATCACTTGGTGTCTGTCGTCTGTCATCCGTTTACTTTTCACATTTTAATCTTCTCCTCTGAAAACCCTCAGCCAAATGAACTGAATCTTGTTAGGAAGCATCTATGGAAGGTCCTCTCTAAAGAGTGCACATTTTGTTATGATCCATTACCAAACATGGCCACCACAGGCAATTCTTGTTTCTGATTGGCCGATTTAAAAAAATCTTCTCCTCTGAAACCGCTTGGCCAAATGAACCGAAACTTGGTAGGAAGCATCTATGGATCTATGGAATGTCCTCTATGAAGACTGCTCATTTCGTCCCGATCGGTTAACAAACATGGCTACCACCGAAACTTGGTAGGAATCATCTATGGAATGTCCTCTATGAAGATTGCTCATTTCGTCCCGATCGGTTAGCAAACATGGCTACCACCGAAACTTGGTAGAAAGCATCTATGGAATGTCCTCTATGAAGATTGCTCATTTCGTCCCGATTGGTTAGCAAACATGCCACCACATGCAATTCTTGTTTTTGATTGGTTGATTTCTAAAAAATTTTCTCCTTTGAAACTGCTTAGCCATATGGTAGGAAGCATCTACATGTATGGAAGGTTCTGTATTAAGTTTCTTCAAAGCAGAATAAAAGGTGAACGACACAGGCTCAGGCCACTGAGCCTCTAGTTTATATAAATAAAGAAGTTTATTTTTCTTACTATCACACAAATCAACAAAATTTGAAAATGAATTTGAATAATATGTTCCTACAAACAGGAAATAATTTGTAAATTAATCCCTGGAATGAAATTTTGTTCGTTGCTTCCAGAGTTCAATGGACTTTTCAGAAGTGAGATTAGAAAAACATTGTAAATAGTCAATTTAAGCTGAAACTGGTAGTAGATAATATCCATATCAATATTGATATAAACACTTAACGGGTGGTGATAATCCATAGGGGGGCTACAGGCAAGGGAAATTTTACATCAGTCTTGTTTATTGTTGTCATTCTCTGTTTCCTTCCTAATACAATTCCACATGCCATTTTGTTTATTTATTTAACATTTTGTTTATTTATTTGTATATTTTGACCTATAAACTGGTATATATTGATGTGTGTTTGAGAATGCAGGCATACATTCTATGTACATGAAACTTCATAGACATAAGTTTAACAAACCTGGCATTGATTAAAAGATGAAGTTGAAAAACAGGTTTGAAATAATATTTTAAAAGTGTTAATTTAGAAACTGTTATTTATTTTTCTCATTGAGACAACAATGTGATCAGTTGCTGTCAATCTATGTCAAATGTTCATTTCACTGTAAAACAGATTTTTAATGCATTATTTTTATGAAGTAAATAATTACATATGAAATATGAAGAAAAAAAATGAATTAAAAATAATTTCATGAATATTATTTTTTCCATTTTGAGCTAAAAAATCATGAACTGGTTTTTTTGTAGAATTTAAATTTTATGATTTTTATTTTTTCCATTTTAAGGAAAAATATCTTGAATTTGTTTGTTTTTTTTAGAATTTAAATTTAGTTAAAATGTTAACAAATGAAACTATATAAGGGTGAAAAATAAAATATTCTCTTTATCTACAATTTGTTAACCAAAATAATAGCTCCATTGTGCTGTAATTAGTAAACAGGAAGTACAAAGATTGTTATCAAAAGTCAATTTGTGTTGTTCTTATTGTCCTTTACAACACAGTAACAATTTTGTATTGAACAGGTAAAACAGTAATGAATGCATTGAAAAATCCCTACAGCAAGGTTAACACCTTTTTTAAGGTAATGGTGACTGGGGCCTTCTCGGTGGGTGCTTTACAAGTTGTAATGATCTTTTCCCTTTAAATATTACTTAACCCAAATGTAGCTCTTTAAACATTGTGGTGTTTTGAGGTCGTATTTTAGCGTCAGTTTTTGAAGTGGACGATTTAAATTTTGACAACAGCCAGTGGTTGTTGATATTTGACATGGAGGGATAATGGGAGTTAATAATCCTATTTTCTGATAAAAGTGACCTATTTTGTGGAAATTATACTAGTGTGTTTGATAAATTAGTAATTAATTGGTTGATTATTAAAAAAAAAAGATGTATACCGAAAAAGTTACGAAGGATAGATTGATGCGCTCATTTAGTTTTAGTCACCAAAGACCAAAAATTTCTAGACGTCAAAGAGTTTCAAGGTAAATACTGCATTTATATATCTATGTAAAAAATTATGCATTTGATTTTTAAAGATTTCTATCATTTCAAAGTTTTATATTTAAGAAATTAAAACTTAAAAGATGCTGGATTTATTCTGGGTATTATTTGCATGTTCAGAAATACAGATCATATCTTATAGTAAATGTCCACCATAATTTTATTTAAAAAATGATTGAATTTCACTAACAGCGTTGTTATCTTTCCGGAGTACCTGAGTTCATTCCTCGTATCTAGTGGAGTCTGTGTTGCTCGATCTTTAGTTTTCTTTAGTTTTTTCGTTGTTAGTCCTTTTTCTTTTGGCCATTGCATTGTCTGCCCTTCTTCAATTTACGGATTCTGATTACCCCTTTGTTGTCATCAATCTCTTCTTATATTTCTACAAAATCACATGACCAGGAATTGAAGATTTTCTCTGGGTCCTCTGGTTTCCTCCACCAATAAAACTGACTGCCAGAATATAACTGATATATTGTTGAAAGTGGTGTTAAACACCTTAACCCTATCAAATCACATATGTCTGTCTGTTTATTGTACCTATAGTTTCTAGCCAGTAATTTTCTCAACCAGTATGTGTGTGTGTCTATGTATACCAGATCATTTTCTTTAAAGAAATAAGAAATGATGGTCTTGTTCTTCAGCTGTACAAGAGTTATGTCCCTTAATGTGCTATGTTCTATTTTTACCTTTGTAATTCACCAGTATTTTATTTTAACCAGAAATAACTCTGGCTTCAAATAAACTCTCCAGGCCAATTACAATATGAAAAAGAGATCATTGTTCACTTGCTAAGAATTTAGAATACTATTGTAATACATACTATTTGGAATCAAGTTTTATGGAATATATTCCTTTAAATTTTATGTGATTACGGTATAATAAAAAAAAAAAGAAAAAAAAGATGTATTATAATAATGTAGACACCTAAATTAGTGTGCATGACACATTTCTAGAATAACCTTCATCAGGTTTGATTGAATTAAAATAAAAAAAAAATGGAAAACTCAATAATTTTAAAGTATAATAATGACAAGTAAAAAAATACTTCTAAATGAAACAGATGCACGATTTGATTCATGAATTTGAAGCCAATGATATAAAAAGGCCAAATGACAATTTTATAATAAAAAAAATGACCAAAAGATAAAGCAAAAGTTGACTAAGGCCATCTTACAGCTGTGATATGGAGTTTTAATTTACCAGTAATTGTCCTGTGAATTTTGAAAGGGATGGTCTCCTTAATTAAATAAGATATCTTTAAAGTGATGTAATCTTTTTATAGTCATGTTCCTTTTCTATACTAGTTTTATGGGTAACAGATACAGATTATCACCACTGAACTTGTTTTTTTCATCTATCAAACTCAATCACATAAAGTTGTTTTACCTCAACATAGACAGGAGTTGAACTTAAAAACCTCAGTGATGATAGACATCGATACACGTCGTGTAGAAATACAGCAAATCAAGTTACCAATATACTATTGCTTCAACAGAACACCCCCCTGGGCCCCCATTTTACAAATAGTATTCAACAGAACTGATTCAAAGATGTATATTTTCTTTGTAGTAAATTTACCATACTGTTATTATAATACAAAAACAAATTCAACATTATGACATATTTATAATGAAGCCAGAACAATGTTTGAGTTTGACCATGCTAAGTTATTTATGTGGAGAGGATGTTGATTTTGAAGTAATGCCAGATATTTTAACATTAAACACATGAAAATTGCTGTTTAATTCACTAATAAAGGCCACTGTAATCTAGGCTACCATATAACTATATAGTTACTAGTTTTAATGTCATGCCGATTGCTATTCTTAATTGAGTTGTAAGAGTGGAATGAAAAGCTGTTTACAAAACGATAATATTCATATACTATTAATAAACTATAATGTAAATGTCTGATCTGCAGACTATCAAATTATATAAGTTGTTAATTTTGTGGTAGAATTTGCAGTAAAACAATTCAAAGTAGGTCACCATGACAATAAATATTTACATGATAATTGTAGTGATAATAGATAGGGTCACTTTTAATTTACATTTAAAGTGGGATTGGTTTGTTTTATGGTGTTTGATGCCATTTTCAACAATATTTCAGTTATATGTGTTGATCAGTTTTATTGGTGGAGGAAACCGGAGTACCTTGAGAAAACCACTGACCTGTTGCAAGTCACAGACAAACTTTATCACATAATGTTGTATCGAGTACACCTCGCCATAAACAGGGTTCGAACTCACAACTTTAGTGGTGATAGTCACTGATTGCACAGGTAGTTGTAAATCCAACTACAATATGATCATGACCACGACGGCCCTTAAAGTGGGATAAATCAGATCAATATCTCTTATTTTTTGTGCATACAGTAAAACAATTCAAAGTAGATCACTATGACACTGAATATTTGCAGGATTAGAGTAGTGATAATAGATAGGGTCACTTTTAATTAGGAATAAATGAAGTCAATATTTCTTATTTTTAGTCCACTATACCAGTAATTTAGACAATAGTTTAATGCTTTCTTCTAGAAACAATAACAGAAATTATTGGGTCACTGTACCCTTATTAAATGAAATTAAAGCAGAAATCAGGTCACTTTGTGGAATAAAAAACACACACATTGTCCAACAAAATGTATCTTTAACAGCAGAAATATTCATATTACATTAATATATAGTACATGTACCAGTAAATCACTGTTAGATATTTTAATATAGGGATAGAAACAGTGCCACCTTCTAAATAGGTAAGAGAATTTAGTGAAACTAAAAAAAAAGAGTTTGTGAAATGTATTAATATATACTATGAAGTGAATGCACAGTTTTTCATGTTAGAAATTAATGGTTTTGTGCTGTTATCTAATATACATTAATCATTTCTGTTTCCCTTTAGCAAATCATTCGAAATTTATACACAAAGCCAGTGACTATTACGGAAGGCCGTTCAATTTTTACAATTATTTCCATTCTGGAGTATTGCCCCTTGATTTGTCTAAAAATTACCTGTTTACTTTAGAAGGAAGCGTGGGCAACAGTGTCATATGGATACATTCCTCCATTTTTTTAAATAATTTTTATTTCTATGGTTTACTAAAAAATGTTTTTTTTTATTCTACCAGATATTACAGATTGTGATTTCGTCCACTCATGTGTCATTTGTTATATATTCCACCATGCTCCAATCAGAAATCTATATAAATTTTCACCCGTGTGGAAGATATCATAAATTTTAGTAGACTCATGAAAAAACGTTTTACTCCAAATGGTAAAAAGGTAGTCTTTGCTTCATCTTTGCCAGGCAAGAGTTACAGTCTGTCTCCCCTCCTCTTAGGTGAGGTAGCTTGTAACCCTTGGCTAGCGAAGATGTCATTGCATCAACCATATGGTAGTTTTGTATACAACTACCTATGCAATCAGTGCCGCCTATCACTACTAAAGTTGTGAGTGATTACTGCTCATGGTCAGGTGTACTCAATACAACTTTATATGATAGAATTTGTCTGTGACTTGCAGCACATTGAAGGGTTTCTCTGGGTACTCTGGTTTCCTCCTCCAATATATCTGACTGCCGCAATGATAACTGAAATAGTGTTAAATGTAGTGTTAAATACCCATAACTCTAACCCTAAGGCAAGCTTCTCTTCCTTTATAGTGGAGCAGGAACTGCTTACCCTTCCGGAGCATCTGAGTTCACCCCTGGTTTTTAGTGGGGTTCGTGTTACTCGATCTTTTGTCCTTTTGTTGTTTTTTTTGGCCATTGTATTGTCTGTTCTTCTTTGATATACAGATTCTGATTGCCCCTTTGGTATCTTCAAACTCTTCTTATATAGAAATAAATATCTGAAATTGCAAATTGCTACAAATATACAAAATTTATACTTTTCCCTTTCTTATTAATAACCCCTTTAAATAAATTGTTGCTATGAAAGTTGAAATTCTTGACTGACGACTTGTATTTACTATCTACATTGTTGAGAAAGGTAAAAAATGCTGCTATGAAAGTTTAAATCTTGACTGACCACTTGTATTAACTAACAACATCTTGACCTTTCTCAATGTGTGGATAGTAATTATAAGTGGTCTTTCAAGATTTCATCTTTCATAGCAGCAATTTTTTTAAAGGGATTATTAATAAGAAATGGACTGGTAGCAGGTCTATACAAAAGGAGTGATGCTGTACTGGTAATTAACCAACAAGGTTTACAGCAACAAATGTTGCCTGGAAAAAATACAGTCAAAACTATATTAAGAGGCCATCCTTGAGACAAAGAAAAATGGCCTTATGAGACAGGTGACCTCTTAAAAGAGGTTCCATGAAGTTTTCAATAAAAGGACAAGTAAAAGACAGGTGACTGCGTAATAGAGGTGACCACATGGGAAGATTGACTGTAAATAGATTGTACTTTTCAGTAATTCATTACATAAAAAACAGAAAGATCTGCCTGTTGATAAAGATATAATTTTTTATGTAGAGATAATTTATAGAATTCACAAAGTAAGGGAAATTCTGCTCAGATGAGATAACATATCATTATTGTATATAATGGTCAATTTCATTGTACAAAAATAATTGATTTCAAATGATATATTCTAATCAAATTCAGTTGACAAACAAAAATAAAAAATTTCACACTTCAAAGTAAAAAAAAACAACATAAAAAATGACTAAATTTGATTTAATAGTACATTTTTTTAACATGAAAAGAGAAAGTACTTCCAAAATATTTTATAAAAGAGAAGAAAAAAAAACATGAAAAGAGAAAGTACTTCCAAAATATTTTATAAAAGAGAAGAAAAAAAAAACATGAAAAGAGAAAGTACTTCCAAAATATTTTATAAAAGAGAAGAAAAAAAAAACATGAAAAACAAGTCAATAATGGTGAAAGCAAGATAATGAGGTTTCCTGGAGAGTGAGGAACAAGTGTAACCCCACTCCTGGGGGTTTGCACATGTGTTTGAAGTTATTTTACCATGCAGGAAGATAAGCTTATTTTTCCAATTATTGCTCAGTATAGATCAATGCTGCAGACTAATAGGAGCAATTTAATGGCAAATTTTTACATCACTTTGTGAATTAGGTTACAACTATACAATATAGACATAGAGATAAACACTTCTGTGGTGGATTATTTTGGGAAATAATTACTGATATTTTGAATGATTTACAGGATTTTTGTGACTCTCTTTATTTTCATAAAAATAATTGTTGTGGAGCTTTTTGGAGAAATTTACAAATAGAAGTTTGAAAACAACTCATTTGCTACCATTATATATTAACAATCTGAATTTTTGGGAAATAATTATCTTGAATGACTTACAGGATTTTTGTAATTCTCTTCATTTTCATGAAAATAATTGTTGTGGAACTTTTTGAAGAAATTTACAAATAGAAATTTGAAAACAAGTTATTTGTTACCATTATATATTAACAATCATGTCATTTTACCAGGAACAAATGTAGTTTTTGAGAATCGTGAAATTGGAATTTTCATATTACATGTGGAATATATGTATATATATATACCTACATCGTGCAGTTGAAGAAATGTGATATTTTGACTGGATATTTTAAGAGTACCAATAATAGAGAATGTGTCACCTGTATGATGTCATTGATGTCTTACCTGGAACCAATCACTAAAAAGTTATTGATTATATCTATCATCAGATTGATTTGTTGACAAACTATTTTAGCAGGGGAATAAATCCAGCTAATCTTATGTAATTGACATATATCTGTTTATTTACCAAGGGATGAATTACATGCCACAAAAATGTTAAGGATCAGCTAAATCAGCCTAATCCTAAGCTTAATATATATATAAGTAAACAAAAATCATGATGACAATTACCGGTAAAGGATACAATCAAATCACTAAAATTATTGAAAGTTTGATACATAACACTACTTGAGGATTCAATTAATTGCACTTTTTGTTGGAGAAAGTATAAAATTCCACCAAGTGCTGATTGATATTGTTTCAACAGAAGAAAACTAACAAGTGGATGTTCATGTTTGTTAATGTCTTTTTTTTTTAGATATCATAGATTGACCATATTTCATTAGATTATCTCTTAAGTAAGAAGAATCTCTAATGATGTATGTGTTGTAGACGGTGTTTTAAATATTTAGTGCTTATGGTTTAGTATGATCAGATAGATGATGTTCTTCAGGAGAGTTTAGGAGCACTGACAAATATTTTTAATTCTCTGTGGATTAATTAAAGACATGTTGTTAGAACTGGATATATTGATCATAAATTGTCTCTGCAAAATATTGAAGAAAGTGAAATAAATTGATTTTTAAGTCTTTAGCTTAACTACAATTTGCTGTCAATGGTGGATAAACATTTTTTCGTATGCCATGTTTGTGATATAATTATTTGCATTAGTTAGCTAAATAATTAACAATGAAATTTTTTAACAGACTTTTGGAGAGAGTGCAGTCTGAACCTGCATTGAAAGATACTGGTTCCCAGTTCATAGTTTCTGTCACCAATCTGCTGGAAAAGTTACTGGATTACAAGTAAGTCATTATTAATATTTAAAAGGGGGACATTGACAAGAGTGGTTTAGGGCATTTTTCATTTATCAGTGATTTATATATTTTTTCTTTGATTTCTGCAAGAAGAATTATTATCAACCAACTGACTCTGATACTTAAAATTATCTTGTCATGTGACTTAGATGCATTATGACATAAATGATAAAAACAATAACGTCAGTTCTTTAAGGAATATTTGAAATTGTTGAACAGGTTAGACGATATAACCTGATTTGGGTCAGTTTACGCTTAATAAATCGCGAAGCGGTTTATGGAAAACGTATACTGACCCAAACCAGGTTATGCCAGTATAACCTGTTCAACAATTTCAAATATTCCTTATAATTTCATTTTTACAGCAAAATTTAATGATTCCTCAATTTTAATTACGATTATTTCATGTGACTATTTAAATTTGTCGTTGGCGGATGAACACGTTGGTGACGTCACAATACCAACCCAGGTTTTCGAGTATAACCACAATTTTCTCCAGGCAGATTAGCCAATCAGATTGAAATATTCAAATCAAATTAAATTATATATTTATAATCACACTCAACAGTGAAGATGATATGCTTGTTTCTACATTGTATTTCTTCAAAATTTTCAGTATTTATACCCCCCGCAATGAAGTTGTAGGGGGGGTATACTGGTTTCACCATGTCTGTCCGTCCGTCTGTAGACAAATCCTATGTCGTACGATAACTTGAGTTGTGTTTCTTAGAATCTTTTAAAATTTTATCAGCTGCTTACTGGTGAAGAGAGGAGAATCCCTTTCTTTTTTGACGATTTTCACTTTTGCCGTTCCAGAGTTATTGGACTTGATATGACGGAAAATAGGATTTTTACCCTATGTCGTATGATAATTTGAGTAGTGTTTCTCAAAATGTTTTGAAATTTTATCAGCAGCTTACCAGTGAAGAGAGGAGGGTCCCTTTTATTTTTGGCGATTTTCACTTTTGCCGTTCCAGAGTTATTGGACTTGATATGACAGAAAATAGGATTTTTACCCTATGTCGTATGATAACTTGAGTAGTGTTTCTCAGAATGTTTTGAAATTTTACCAGCAGCTTACTGGTGAAGAGAGGAGGATCCCTTTTATTTTTGGTCGGAACAATCAGTAATGTTTTGGTTATGGAAATAGGTTGGACAGATGTGGGTAGCGGGGGGTATATCTTAGTGAGCTGTGCTCACAGTAATACTAGTTTTTGTTTGATTTTGTTTTAGCAATACACATGCACACATGCGCAATACTATTGGCAGCTATATGTGAGGCTCTTATTCTCTGAAGTTCATTGACATAACTTGAAAGATTATACACAAAATCAAGTCAGTGACTTCTCAGGGTATACTGATTTCCTCCACCAATAAAACTGACTGCCACAATATAACTGAAATATTGTTGAAAGTGGCATTAAACACCATAACCCTAACCCACGAAATCAATTAATATTCATAAATTGTTATGTATTTTGTTGTTATAATGACATAGTAAATATTGGTAAATTTTTTAAAATTGCATCTTATCTATTTTTGTTTGTTATGAAATTAAATTCATGTTTAAACTGCCATATATATTAGCTACAGTTTGTTAAAAAAACAAATGCAATGATAAAAAATGTTCCTTTAAGCATGTGCACATTCTCAGTAGTTTATTGGGGCCGTCGTGGTCATGATCATATAGTAGTTGGATCTACAACTACCTGTGCAACCAGTGCCTATCACCACTAAAGTTGTGAGTTCAAATCCAGTTCATGGCAAGGTGTCCTCAATACAGCATTATGTGATAAAGTTTGTCAATGACTTGCAGCAGGTCGGTGGTTTTCTCAGGGTACTACCAATAAAAACTGACCACCATGATAGTAGTTTGTTTGTATACATGGTATAGATGACCTGCTGAAAAAATAAAATTTTATGACTTAAAATATTTTATTGGTCAAAATCTGTGTCAGAAGTTTTGATTTCAGACAGAACTTTGGAACCAAAAAAAAATATTACTGACTTCTCAGATCTTTGTTATGATGTTGGCTATACAACATTTTCAATTTCTCAGAAATTCCTATTTTGGGTTGAAGAAAACTTTAAAGTATCATCTTCAATTAATTTGAAACCTCCTTCATGTTGTAAAGCAATCTTCAAAAGTCTTTAGAATTTCCTATTTTACATTGGCACTAGTGTAGTAGACAAGAAAATGCTTTAAGGCTATAAGAAAAATGATTACAGCTTCTCATTTAATTGGCTGAAAATTTTCTTAAGTTAATACTTGATGATGTTTTGTAAATAGCATCTGTTTAAGAACAACTGTTTTATAAGTTTTGACAGGAAGATAAGTTCTGAAGAAAATCTGAAATCGTTAAAATACTCTCAAATTAATTCCAAATGGTTTCAATAAGTTGGTAATGCTTGAGTAGTTTGATTTTAGGTCAAATTACTGTTAGATTATCTATTTATTTTTTATGATGTTTAAACAAAGAGAACATTTACAGATGTAAAAGATATAAATATGAATCGTCTTTTGCATCAACAATTTGGTTTCAATCTCTTTGCGTCAATCCCCATTTATCTGTGTATATTTTTTTATCACTTTTTCTCTCACTTTTCAAATACAAATTTATTTAGTATTGTGAATTATAATTCCCTTCTAGCTTCTAATGAAAGGACTAATTTTCTATTCTACAAAATAATTGCTTTAATTCATTTAGTTATATTTAAAAAATAATTTTTATCAGAATCTATCAATATTTTATACAAGACTATATTGAATTAAAAGTTGCTAACATTACGACATATATCTTAATCAAATTGTGTTTTTTTTTCTGTAACTTTTTATTTCTATGACTTTTTTTCCTGTTTACCCATGGAGGTATTATACATCTCCATGGTTTACCCAACCACAACAATAAGAACCTCTCCTTTGGTTTGATGTTAGCTGAAGATTTAAAACATTTTGGTTCATTAATTCTTGTCAACAGTAATTGATATTTATAACCTTAACCTTCCCACTATTTGAGTGTCTAGAACCACCAAGAAAGGTATATATACAGAACATGACCATTTGGTGAATTAAATTGATACTGATATCTTGGATGTCTTCTTCTTCTTCCCATAAAGAGTGTACTCAAGAATTAATGTAATTACTCCGTGCATGTCCGTACTGTTCAGTTAAAAGCGAAATCGTATTATGTTTTTAAATTATGATATTTATTAGGATCAGAAATAACTGCTAGCTGTTAGCTTAGCCAAATTTGTCTTCAGTTAATCTCTCAGGATTTTTAGAAAAGAAAATCCTGCCATTTTGTTTGACTCTTCTATAATAAAGGTAAATACATTTTATTGTACTGTCTTCATCTTCTGCCAAAATAGAAGCAGTAGAATGATAACCCCCCCTGGTGTCATAAATAGGAGTTGATAGTCCCTAAAGATACCATCAGGCTGATAATGTTTTAATAATATCAAGATTTGATAACTTTATGGCTAATAAACTAATTGATCATTGGTATAATTGATGTCTAGGGGGAGATAACTGTTGTATGACAACACCCTTGAGGCTGAAGGACTATAATTAGAAAGAGATTTATAATTTTAATATACAAATCTAAAAGTTTTTTTTTGATAATATTGAAAATCATATTGACTTGATATTTTATAATAAAAAATCAAATCTGTTTCCTTTATTTTTGAACATTATTGTGCAAACAAGTCTTTGAAAAAACAACTTGAAATTGGAAAGAGAATACAGGAATAGAAAGATAGCTAGCTGTAGAATCTAAGATAAACAAAAAGATAAGAAAATGAATGTTAAGAGCTACAGTTCTGCTACTATACAGTCCGACAAAAGTTAAGCACCATCTGACTTGTTTCAATAATATCTTTTCTAATAATGAACTTATTTCAAATCGGTTTCCTGTTTTTGTTACCTGTACACACATACTTACTTACCTGTGAAACAGGTTATTGATTGATTTTTATTTATGTGTATATGACAGGGTGTGAGTGCCACATGAACTTTTCAACATTTGTGTTTGCGAACGAAAGCTGACATGATCATTTGGGGTGGACTATTAGCACATGGAGATGGATCCACTGGTCTGATGAAAGTCGGTTTTTGTTATGCCCTACCGACGGTCATGCAAGGGTTTGGCACCAACGAAACACTTCATTTCAGGACAACCACATTTTGGGCACAACTGCTTTTGGGGGTGGGGGTGTAACTGTCTGGGGTTGTTTTTCCTTTGACTGTAAGTTGGACTTGTACGTTCTTGATGGTAATCTGACAGGCCAAAACTACCATGACAATGTGCTCGCTCCATGCTTTAGTCCCCCATTTCGACAATCATGCGTTGGCTGACAGGCCAATGTTCATGGACGACAACGCTAGGCCACATAGAGCCCGAATTGTACAACATTTTTTACAGCAAGAGGATGTTCAGACAATTCCATGGCCTGCGATGTCGCCAGACATGAACCCTATAGAGCATGTATAGGACTTTATATTGGCCGAAAAATTAACCAACGCAATCCAAGATGTCAAAATATTGACGAATTAAGAACTGCTATCTTACAGGAGTGCCAACAGTTCCCCCAAGAACGGCTTAGGCGTCTTGTGCGAAGCATGACGAGGCGTGTTACAGAACTTCACAATAAACGCGGTGGATATACTCGTTATTGATTTTTATGCCTTACACATACACACAATAGATGCATTTAAAAGTTCTTAAAATCTGAAGACTCTGCATTTTAATGCAATGTTAAAAACTTCCATCAAAGACAAAATTATTGTACGTTTTTCCAGCACCTGTTTTGAACCCCATTTTTGCCATGTCATAGTCACGTCTTTCAGGATAAATATTTTGTAGATTGGTAATTTTAGAGCCCTTGGTGTAGTCTTTTAAGAAGTGTAAGAAAAATGGTGATATCTATTTTATTATTTTAACAGTATTGATGTAAAAAAATACATCAATAAAAATATAGGGTGGTGCTTAACTTTTGTCTGAGTGTATATATAGATACCTTGATTGTTGAAAGTGACATTAAACACCATAACCATAACCCTTGATTCAAGAGAATTTTGTGAAATTAAATGCTGAACCACCACTTTCAGTTACAATTGATTCAACTTTCATAAAATAATGGGGAGGGGGTAGGGTTATGGTGTTTCAACAATATTTCAATAAAAGGAGGGAAAAAAAAAGAATTATTACCATTTTCAAAAATTATTTTGTTTTAACACCCAGTAAATGTTAGGGGGAAGGGGAGGAGGGGGGGGGGGGGGGGTAGGGTTTTTGTGTTTGAATGCCACTTTCAACAATATTTCAATAAAAGAAAAAAAAGAATTACCGTTTCAAAAGTTATTTTGTTTTCACACCCAGTATATTTTATGTTACAGACAAGTGTATGATGGAGATGAAAACAGGGACAAACGTATGCAGTGTACCTTCAACATTCTTGTAAGTACATTTGTATTTTATAACATTAGGACATATTACAGTGAAACCTATATAAACCAAACTTTCTTGCTACCAACTTTTGTATTCAGAATAGACAGATGGTCGGTTAATACAGATTAAATTGAGAAAGATTTCCTACATTGAGACTTTATTTAAAGTTTTGTTTGGTTAATACAGATTAAATTGAGAAAGATTTCCTACATTGAGACTTTATTTAAAGTTTTGTTTGGTTAATATAGATTAAATTGAGAAAGATTTCCTACATTGAGACTATTTAAAGTTTGGATTGGTTAATACAGATTAAATTGAGAAAGATTTCCTACATTGAGACTTTATTTAAAGTTTTGTTTGGTTAATATAGATTAAATTGAGAAAGATTTCCTACATTGAGACTTTATTTAAAGTTTGGATTGGTTAATACAGATTAAATTGAGAAAGATTTCCTACATTGAGACTTTATTTAAAGTTTGTTTGGTTAATACAGATTAAATTGAGAAACATTGAGACTTTATTTAAAGTTTTGTTTGGTTAATACAGATTAAATTGAGAAAGATTTCCTACATTGAGACTTTATTTAAAGTTTTGTTTGGTTAATACAGATTAAATTGAGAAAGATTTCCTACATTGGAACTTTATTTAAAGTTTTGTTTGGTTAATACAAATTAAATAGAGAAAGATTTCCTACATTGAGACTTTATTTAAAGTTTTGTTTGGTTAATATAGATTAAATTGAGAAAGATTTCCTACATTGAGACTTTATTTAAAGTTTTGATTGGTTAATACAGATTAAATAGAGAAAGATTTCCTACTTTGAAACTTTATTTAAAGTTTGTTTGGTTAATACAGATTAAATTGAGAAAGATTTCCTACATTGAGACTTTATTCGGTTTATTCAGAGTTTGGTTAATACAAGTTTCACTGTATTCATTACAATCACCATTAATTGTTAGGCGAGCACGCTAACCATTACACCAGCCATGCGAGCACGCTAACCATTACACCAGCCATGCAGTTAAAAATATGTGGTAGACAAATTCTCTATTTATCTTTGTAAAAACAAATTAATGTTTCAAATTTCACTTATAAGTATACAAATACAGAAAGGCTTTGATTCAAAATTTATATACTTCCTGAAAAATAAGCTTATCCAGGACATGTAATTTCTATGGCATTTTGAATATACTTGGAATGGATAAGAACAACGGTTTTGTTCATCAACATATGCTGCCATGCTTAAAATTAATTTTATGGGGTTATTTTAGGTTTGAAGAACTCTACCAGATTATTATAATTAAAATTATAAAATTTTCCTACAGATTTTGGAGCCAAAAATAATTAATGTCTTTTTTTGTGTGTAATTTTTCTAACATGAAGAACTGCAGATTTTCCATGTTATCATTATAAAAATGTAAGGTATCCATGGATACTCTTAATCTAAAAAGGTTTCAGTTGTGTGATTATTGACATAGCAGTAATGTGCCATCAAATCTTTTAATAGACTCTGTCCATCACAGTAAGGGGAATTTTGCGAGGTCCTTCATGCTATAAAATTCCCCCCCCCCCCGGAATTTAATGTACATAAATGATTTTCAGAAACAGAAAGATATATGTATAGGTTTTACAGCCTCAAAAACATAAGATTATTAATTTAAGAGATGATTACCCCTTGCCATGCTATATTAACAGACCCCATTAACAACTTATTCAGTCTAAACAATATTGGTTACTATTTTGGATCTAAAATAATTTATCTTTCCCAATACAAAAAAAAAAAATGTGGCTGAAAATTGAAAATTAAAGATTTTATTAGAAAAAAGGGAGATAAATAGATTTGTTATGTAGGTTTAAGATTCTGTTTGCTAATTATACATTTTTTTCTGGATTTATTTTTAACTTGGGGAATGTTGAAAAAATAATGAAACAAATGCAGCTGTTAACAATTCTATATGATTGGTTTGTTTTTGTTGGAGGTCTGTCTAATAACCTAGTAGGCATACCCTAACATTTACTACTTTTGTTTTCTTTTCATTTTGATAATTTTCATGCCAAAAGTTGATGCTGTTTCAGATGTACATTTTGTTTTATTTGGGTTCATCAATGTCTTAAGATCAAATTACAACACAAAAAGAAAAATGTTCATCACAGTGTTTCATCTTTTTTTCACACAAACAATGTTGATGAAAAAAATCAAATAAAAGAGAGAACAAGCACACCTGTAACGATAATGTTTCGGAATAAGATTAGATAACTCTGTTATTTGTTGTGCAATCGTCAGAATTAAACAAGATTAGATAACTCTGTTATTTGTTCTGCAATCGTCGGAATTAAACTAACCATGACTAAGAATTTAACAGTTTCTGTTATATTATCAATATTTTTTTTTTCAATAAGAGGCTAGTTTGAATTTTGAAAGTAAAATTTTCTGTTTCTATCAATCTTTAGTCTTTATATGTTTTTCTTATCAAGCAGACCCTAGTAGCCATAATCATATGGTCGTTAAGGGGTCGTCCTCATTGTGATTGTATGGTAGTTATGCAATCAGTGCCTATCACCACTAACATTGTGAGTTTGAACCCCGCTTTAAGGCGAGGTGTACTCGATACAACATTATTTGATAAAGTTTGTCAGTGACTTGCGACAGATTGGTGGTTTTCTCTGTGTACTCTGGTTTCCTCCACATATTGTTGTATCAGGATTCGAACTCACAACTTTAGTGGTGATAGGTATTGATTGCATAGGTAGTTGTAAATCCAACTACCGTACGAATACAACCACAACAGCTCCTTAAATATATACAAGCAGAGCTTTGACATGATATCATTAAGTACATTAATGAAGATGCTAAAATAGATGAATGTGACTTTCTCATTAGACAAAATTTAATATCTATTTCTTTAAAAAAAAGCCTACAGTATATATATTAAAAAAAATTGAATTTAACATTATAACATTGTCCCGAGGGGATATTTCAAATGTTTTTTTTGCATCCATAGTCAGTTTCCTGAAATGAAAAGTAATCAATTAGGGTGAACATTATCTGAAGATATTAAAAATTGTAACATGTATTTTGTTCCATTTTAATATAATATCCATACATATTATATTCTACATTATGTAATAACAAGTGGTGTATATCTTTTTTTTTAGACCCTTCTAATAATGTCAAATTTAATTTACTGTAGAATGTCACATGAGTATTTCTGTATTCAAATTTATCAGCTATATTTGACCCCATCTCAATTAACTTGCCACTGAAGTAACATCTACATCCCCCCCGCCCCCCCCCAATTATTTGATTAATTCCCCCTTATTAGCTCACCTTGCCAAAGGCAAAGTGAGCTTTTGCCATCTCTTGGCGTCTGTCGTCCTTAGATTTTCACATTTTAATCTTCTCCTCTGAAACCCCTAAGCCAAATGAACTGAAACTTGGTAGGAGGCATCTATGGAAGGTCCTCTATAATGATTGCTCATTTCGTCCCGATCCATTAAGAAACATGGCCGCCACAGGCAATTCTTGTTTCTGATTGGCTGATTTTTTAGAAATCTTCTCCTCTGAAACTGCTTGGCCAAATGAACCGAAACATGGTAGGAAGCATCTATGGAAGTTCCTCTGTAATGATTGCTCATTTCGTCCCGATCCGTAAACAAAATTGGCTGATTTTTAAAATTCTTCTTCTCTGAAACTGTTTGGCCAAATCAACCGTAACTTGGTAGGAAGCATCTTTGGAAGGTCCTTTGTAAAGATTGCTCATTTCATTCCGATCCGTTAAAAAACATGGCCACCACAGACAATTCTTGTTTCTGATTGGTTGATTTCTTTAAAATCTTCTCCTCTGAAAATGCTTAGCCAAATAAACCGAAACTTGGTAGGTATCATCTATGGGCAGTCCTCTATTTGGTGAGAAGCACCTATGGAAGGTTCTGTATTAAGTTTCCTCAAAGCAGAATGAAAGGTGAGCGACACAGGCTCAGCCCACTGAGCCTCTAGTTTTAATTCACAATTGTTTCCAATACTAGTATATTGAAGAAGAACATGATTTTCTCCAGGTACTCAGGTTTCCTCCACCAATAAAACTGACCGCCACGATATAACTGAAATATTGTTGAAAATGGCATTAAACACCATAATCCCCATTGAGGAAGAACAAATATCCAAATGTTACTGATTTGATATTATGCTGGAAATAAAAAACCTACGAAAATTTTTATTTCATACAATGAAAATGTGATTAATATCAAAATATTGATTACAAACCAGATAACGATTACATGTATAAACAAAATAATGTGTATTGATTATCAATATGACTTGTATTAATCAGCTGTTGATGTCAATGATGTCACTTACAGGTGTATTTTATATAGTCATATACAGGAATTATTATAAGATACTGATGTCATTTTCAGTTTGGTATTTCTCTAAGGTGATGTGACTTTCAAGGATTCTCTTCCTTCTGTTGTTGGGAAGGAAAGATGAAAAAAAATGTACCATTAAAAAATTCAGTCATTTTTTCATCCAAGGAAGGATAGATGAAAAAAAATGTACTATTCAAAACTTCAATTATTTTTTTCATCCACATACTGCAAATTACATTATATTTTGGATTTTTCACTACTTCAGAATTTTTACCGTGACAACAAGGATAAAAGACGAGAGATGTATACTCAGTACATTAAAAAGTTGTATGATCTCCATTGTAAGTCCAAAAACTTCGTAGAGGCTGGACTATCATTGCAACTCTACGTACAGTTGTTAGAGTGGAAGAACGATTATATCCACAGTGAAATGGGATTTCGTCAAGAACCACAATGTGAAAGAAAAGAGAAATTATTACTGGAAATAATTGAATGTTTTGACAAAGGAAAGGTAATTAACATGTTTTTATGATAACAACGTAGATATCAAATTTAGTTAGCATGACAGGTTTCTGGAATAAAATTCATAACCTTCATCAGGTGCACTCAAAGTTAAAGAATGGAAAGCCTAATGATTTAAAAGTCTTTTGGAGAAAGATATGACTATACAGTCAAACCTGTATTAAGAGGTCACCTTTGGGAGAAAGAAAAAGTGGCTTTATAAAACAGGTGACCTCTTAAGAGAGGTTCAATTTCTATGAAATTTTCTATGACAGAACAAGAAAAAGATGACCTTTTAATACAGGTGACTACTTAACAGAGGTGACCACATGGATAGGTTTGACTGTACAAACATTCTATTATCTTTTAGTTGTCATAGCTTAAAATACAAATATGATATCATTGTTTTTGTTTTTTTCAACAATAAAATGACATTTTCTTGGTTTCTTTCAACTGTACGATAGTTTCACTCACATATTATTATATAGAAAAGGTGAATTATTGTTACTTCTGTAATTGATTATTTTTTCAGATATGGGAGTATGGTATACCAGTGTGTAAAGATCTAGCTGTTTATTATGAGAGTCAATTAATGTACAGAAAACTCAGTAAAATACTGGTGAGTTACACCCCCCCCCCCCCCCCCTCCCCGTGGAAAGGTCAAAGTTTTTTCCACTTCAAATCATATAGCTGCCAAGTAAAGAGTTTAAGAGACGAACTAATATAAAAAATTTGGTGAGTTACCCCAGGGGAAAGGTCTATTTCCACTTGAAATCATATAACTGCCAAGTAAAGAGATAAGAGACCGAACAAATTTTAAGAGGATTGTTTTGCTCTGGTACAGTATACATAAAACTGTGAGGCTCCGTTTCATGTGGAAGAAATGATTTACTGCTACTTAAAGTAGAGGGATACACTTATATCTTACAAAAATCTACTCTACTTTGACACCCTCCATGAGAACACATTATTGGTCACACGGTTTCTTGCATTCTAGGTTCAATTACAGTGAACCCTGAATAAAAAAAATCCTGTATAAACCTGTCTAAACCAAACCCTGAATAAAACAAAATCCTGTATAAACCTGTCTAAACCAAACCCTGAATAAAACAAAATCCTGTATAAACCTGTCTAAACCAAACCCTGAATAAAACAAAATCCTGTATAAATCAAACTTAAGATAAAGTCCAGATGTAGAAAATCTTTGTCAATTTATTCTGAACACAAAAGCTGGTCTCAAGGGAATTAAACAAACAACAGTTTATTCTGAACACAAAAGCTGGTCTCAAGGGAATTAAACAAACAACAGTTTATTCTGAACACAAAAGCTGGTCTCAAGGGAATTAAGCAAACAACAGTTTATTCTGAACACAAAAGCTGGTCTCAAGGGAATTAAACAAACAACAGTTTATTCTGAACACAAAAGCTGGTCTCAAGGGAATTAAACAAACAACTGTTTATTCTGAACACAAATGCTGGTCTCAAGGGAATTAAACAAACAACAGTTTATTCTGAACACAAAAGCTGGTGTCAAGGGAATTAAACAAACAACAGTTTATTCTGAACACAAAAGCTGGTGTCAAGGGAATTAAACAAACAACAGTTTATTCTGAACACAAAAGCTGGTCTTAAGGGAATTAAACACACAACAGTTTATTCTGAACACAAAAGCTGGTCTCAAGGGAATTAAACAAACAACTGTTTATTCTGAACACAAATGCTGGTCTCAAGGGAATTAAACAAACAACAGTTTATTCTGAACACAAAAGCTGGTGTCAAGGGAAATAAACAAACAACTGTTTATTCTGAACACAAAAGCTGGTGTCAAGGGAATTAAACAAACAACAGTTTATTCTGAACACAAAATCTGGTCTCAAGGGAATTAAACAAACAACAGTTTATTCTGAACACAAAAGCTGGTGTCAAGGGAATTAAACAAACAACAGTTTATTCTGAACACAAAAGCTGGTCTCAAGGGAATTAAGCAAACAACAGTTTATTCTGAACACAAAAGCTGGTCTCAAGGGAATTAAACAAACAACAGTTTATTCTGAACACAAAAGCTGGTCTCAAGGGAATTAAACAATCAACAGTTTATTCTGAACACAAAAGCTGGTCTCAAGGGAATTAAACAAACAACAGTTTATTCTGAACACAAAAGCTGGTGTCAAGGGAATTAAACAAACAACAGTTTATTCTGAACACAAAAGCTGGTCTCAAGGGAATTAAACAAACAACAGTTTATTCTGAACACAAAAGCTGGTGTCAAGGGAATTAAACAAACAACAGTTTATTCTGAACACAAAAGCTGGTTTCAAGGAAATTAAACAAACAACAGTTTATTCTGAACACAAAAGCTGGTGTCAAGGGAATTAAACAAACAACAGTTTATTCTGAACACAAAAGCTGGTTTCAAGGGAATTAAACAAACAACAGTTTATTCTGAACACAAAAGCTGGTCTCAAGGGAATTAAACAAACAACAGTTTATTCTGAACACAAAAGCTGGTCTCAAGGGAATTAAACAAACAACAGTTTATTCTGAACACAAAAGCTGGTCTCAAGGGAATTAAACAAACAACAGTGTATTCTGAACACAAAAGCTGGTGTCAAGGGAATTAAACAAACAACAGTTTATTCTGAACACAAAAGCTGGTCTCAAGGGAATTAAACAAACAACAGTTTATTCTGAACACAAAAGCTGGTGTCAAGGGAATTAAACAAACAACAGTTTATTCTGAACACAAAAGCTGGTCTCAAGGGAATTAAGCAAACAACAGTTTATTCTGAACACAAAAGCTGGTCTCAAGGGAATTAAGCAAACAACAGTTTATTCTGAACACAAAAGCTGGTCTCAAGGGAATTAAACACACATAAGTTTATTCTGAACACAAAAGCTGGTCTTAAGGGAATTAAACACACAACAATTTATTCTGAACACAAAAGCTGGTCTCAAGGGAATTAAACAAACAACTGTTTATTCTGAACACAAATGCTGGTCTCAAGGGAATTAAACAAACAACAGTTTATTCTGAACACAAAAGCTGGTGTCAAGGGAATTAAACAAACAACAGTTTATTCTGAACACAAAAGCTGGTCTCAAGGGAATTAAACAAACAACAGTTTATTCTGAACACAAAAGCTGGTGTCAAGGGAATTAAACAAACAACAGTTTATTCTGAACACAAAAGCTGGTCTCAAGGCAATTAAGCAAATAACAGTTTATTCTGAACACAAAAGCTGGTCTCAATGGAATTAAACAAACAACAGTTTATTCTGAACACAAAAGCTGGTCTCAAGGGAATTAAACAATCAACAGTTTATTCTGAACACAAAAGCTGGTCTCAAGGGAATTAAACAAACAACAGTTTATTCTGAACACAAAAGCTGGTCTCAAGGGAATTAAACAAACAACAGTTTATTCTGAACACAAAAGCTGGTCTCAAGGGAATTAAACAAACAACAGTTTATTCTGAACACAAAAGCTGGTGTCAAGGGAATTAAGCAAACAACAGTTTATTCTGAACACAAAAGCTGGTGTCAAGGGAATTAAGCAAACAACAGTTTATTCTGAACACAAAAGCTGGTCTCAAGGGAATTAAACACACAACAGTTTATTCTGAACACAAAAGCTGGTCTTAAGGGAATTAAACACACAACAGTTTATTCTGAACACAAAAGCTGGTCTCAAGGGAATTAAACAAACAACAGTTTATTCTGAACACAAAAGCTGGTGTCAAGGGAATTAAACAAACAACAGTTTATTCTGAACACAAAAGCTGGTCTCAAGGGAATTAAACAAACAACTGTTTATTCTGAACACAAAATCTGGTCTCAAGGGAATTAAACAAACAACAGTTTATTCTGAACACAAAAGCTGGTGTCAAGGGAATTAAACAAACAACAGTTTATTCTGAACACAAAAGCTGGTCTCAAGGGAATTAAGCAAACAACAGTTTATTCTGAACACAAAAGCTGGTCTCAATGGAATTAAACAAACAACAGTTTATTCTGAACACAAAAGCTGGTCTCAAGGGAATTAAACAATCAACAGTTTATTCTGAACACAAAAGCTGGTCTCAAGGGAATTAAACAAACAACAGTTTATTCTGAACACAAAAGCTGGTGTCAAGGGAATTAAACAAACAACAGTTTATTCTGAACACAAAAGCTGGTCTCAAGGAAATTAAACAAACAACTGTTTATTCTGAACACAAAAGCTGGTGTCAAGGGAATTAAGCAAACAACAGTTTATTCTGAACACAAAAGCTGGTGTCAAGGGAATTAAGCAAACAACAGTTTATTCTGAACACAAAAGCTGGTGTCAATGGAATTAAACAAACAACAGTTTATTCTGAACACAAAAGCTGGTCTCAAGGGAATTAAACAATCAACAGTTTATTATGAACACAAAAGCTGGTCTCAAGGGAATTAAACAAACAACAGTTTATTCTGAACACAAAAACTGGTCTCAAGGGAATTAAGCAAACAACACTTTATTCTGAACACAAAAGCTGGTCTCTAGGGAATTAAACAAACAACAGTTTATTCTGAACACAAAAGCTGGTCTCAAGGGAATTAAACAAACAACAGTTTATTCTGAACACAAAAGCTGGTCTCAAGGGAATTAAACAAACAACAGTTTATTCTGAACACAAAAGCTGGTCTCAAGGGAATTAAACAAACAACAGTTTATTCTGAACACAAAAGCTGGTCTCAAGGGAATTAAGCAAACAACAGTTTATTCTGAACACAAAAGCTGGTCTCAAGGGAATTAAACAAACAACAGTTTATTCTGAACACAAAATCTGGTCTCAAGGGAATTAAGCAAACAACAGTTTTATTCTGAACACAAAAGCTGGTCTCAATGGAATTAAACAAACAACAGTTTATTCTGAACACAAAAGCTGGTCTTAAGGGAATTAAACAAACAACAGTTTATTCTGAACACAAAAGCTGGTCTCAAGGGAATTAAACAAACAACAGTTTATTCTGAACACAAAATCTGGTCTCAAGGGAATTAAGCAAACAACAGTTTTATTCTGAACACAAAAGCTGGTCTCAAGGTAATTAAGCAAACAACAGTTTATTCTGAACACAAACGCTGGTCTCAAGGGAATTAAACAAACAACAGTTTATTCTGAACGCAAAAGCTGGTGTCAAGGGAATTAAACAAACAACAGTTTATTCTGAACACAAAAGCTGGTGTCAAGGGAATTAAACAAACAACAGTTTATTCTGAACACAAAAGCTGGTCTCAAGGGAATTAAACAAACAACAGTTTATTCTGAACACAAAAGCTGGTCTCAAGGGAATTAAACAAACAACAGTTTATTCTGAACACAAAAGCTGGTGTCAAGGGAATTAAACAAACAACTGTTTATTCTGAACACAAAAGCTGGTCTCAAGGGAATTAAACAAACAACAGTTTATTCTGAACACAAAAGCTGGTGTCAAGGGAATTAAACAAACAACAGTTTATTCTGAGCACAAAAGCTGGTCTCAAGGGAATTAAGCAAACAACAGTTTATTCTGAACACAAAATCTGGTCTCAATGGAATTAAGCAAACAACAGTTTATTCTGAACACAAAAGCTGGTGTCAAGGGAATTAAACAAACAACAGTTTATTCTGAACACAAAATCTGGTGTCAAGGGAATTAAACAAACAGTAGTTTATTCTGAACACAAAAGCTGGTGTCAAGGGAATTAAATAAACAACAGTTTATTCTGAACACAAAAGCTGGTGTCAAGGGAATTAAACAAACAACAGTTTATTCTGAACACAAATGCTGGTGTCAAGGGAATTAAACAAACAACAGTTTATTCTGAACACAAAAGCTGGTCTCAAGGGAATTAAACAAACAACAGTTTATTCTGAACACAAAAGCTGGTGTCAAGGGAATTAAACAAACAACAGTTTATTCTGAACACAAAAGCTGGTCTCAAGGGAATTAAACAAACAACAGTTTATTCTGAACACAAAAGCTGGTCTCAAGGGAATTAAACAAACAACAGTTTATTCTGAACACAAAAGCTGGTGTCAAGGGAATTAAACAAACAACAGTTTATTCTGAACACAAAAGCTGGTCTCAAGGGAATTAAACAAACAACTGTTTATTCTGAACACAAAAGCTGGTGTCAAGGGAATTAAACAAACAACAGTTTATTCTGAACACAAAATCTGGTGTCAAGGGAATTAAACAAACAGCAGTTTATTCTGAACACAAAAGCTGGTGTCAAGGGAATTAAACAAACAACAGTTTATTCTGAACACAAAAGCTGGTGTCAAGGGAATTAAACAAACAACAGTTTATTCTGAACACAAATGCTGGTGTCAAGGGAATTAAACAAACAACAGTTTATTCTGAACACAAAAGCTGGTCTCAAGGGAATTAAACAAACAACAGTTTATTCTGAACACAAAAGCTGGTCTCAAGGGAATTAAACAAACAACAGTTTATTCTGAACACAAAAGCTGGTCTCAAGGGAATTAAACAAACAACAGTTTATTCTGAACACAAAAGCTGGTCTCAAGGGAATTAAACAAACAACAGTTTATTCTGAACACAAAAGCTGGTGTCAAGGGAATTAAACAAACAACAGTTTATTCTGAACACAAAAGCTGGTGTCAAGGGAATTAAACAAACAACAGTTTATTCTGAACACAAAAGCTGGTGTCAAAGGAATTAAGCAAACAACAGTTTATTCTGAACACAAAAGCTGGTCTCAAGGGAATTAAGCAAACAACAGTTTATTCTGAACACAAAAGCTGGTTTCAAGGGAATTAAACAAACAACAGTTTATTCTGAACACAACAGCTGGTGTCAAGGGAATTAAACAAACAACAGTTTATTCTGAACACAAAAGCTGGTGTCAAGGGAATTAAACAAAGAACAGTTTATTCTGAACACAAAAGCTGGTGTCAAGGGAATTAAACAAACAACAGTTTATTCTGAACACAAAAGCTGGTGTCAAGGGAATTAAACAAACAACAGTTTATTCTGAACACAAAAGCTGGTCTCAAGGGAATTAAGCAAACAACAGTTTATTCTGAACACAAAAGCTGGTCTCAATGGAATTAAACAAACAACAGTTTATTCTGAACACAAAATCTGGTGTCAAGGGAATTAAACAAACAACAGTTTATTCTGAACACAAAAGCAGGTCTCAAGGGAATTAAACAAACAACAGTTTATTCTGAACACAAAAGCTGGTGTCAAGGGAATTAAACAAACAACAGTTTATTCTGAACACAAAAGCTGGTGTCAAGGGAATTAAACAAACAACATTTTATTCTGAACACAAAAGCTGGTCTCAAGGGAATTAAACAAACATCAGTTTATTCTGAACACAAAAGCTGGTCTCAATGGAATTAAACAAACAACAGTTTATTCTGAACACAAAAGCTGGTCTCAAGGGAATTAAACAAACAACAGTTTATTCTGAACACAAAAGCTGGTCTCAAGGGAATTAAACAAACAACAGTTTATTCTGAACACAAAAGCTGGTGTCAAGGTAATTTGGTTTAGACAGGTTTCACTGTACATTGTACATTGCTATAATTTTAGACCAATTTTGAACAACCTGTGGACGGTCAGACAGAACCTGCTTTTTTTCTAACAGTAAAGTAATTAATTAACTTTTCCTAGAATAAATTAGAGTTGCTTACATTATCAAAAGAATTCATACGTATAATAAATAATATGAACGAACCATTTAATTTGAGTTAGGGCAAAATGGTTCAGGATGCACAATCATGTTATATCAAGACTATCAACGAATTCTACAGTTTTAGTGATTTAATAGCAAGTTTTCTCATTATATTTTAGGGGCCTTCGTGATCGTGATCGTATGGTGGTTGGATTTACAACTACCTATGCAATCAGTGTCAATCACCACTAATGTTGTGAGTTTGAATCTCGATCAGGGCTATCTGTACAACATTTTGTGATCAAGTTTGTCAGTGATTTGCGACATGTCGGTGGTTTTCTCGGGATCCACCGATTTCCTCCACCAATAAAACTGACTGCCATGATATAGCTGAAATATTGCTGAAAGTGGCATTAAACACCATAAAACAAACAAACAAAAAACACTTTTAGTGATTTAATAACACATTTTCTCATCATATTGTCAATATACGGTACTTAAATGAATCTTAATTTTTTTTCAGCAAAAAGAAGCATCATTTTTCAGAAAGATCTTAGAAGGTGTAGAATTACCAAATGACGGTTCGGACCAACCCAAATTTTATCCCAGACAAGAACCTACATACTTTAAAGTGGCCTATTATGGCATGTCATTCCCACCATTTGTACAAGTAAGATTTAAATGTGTCTTACTTTATATCATCAGAATTATCAAACTTACCACTTCGTTGTTTCATTATTAGCTCACCTGACCCAAAGGGTCATGTGAGGTATTGCCATCACTTGGCGTCCGTCGTCCGTCGTCCGTCCGTTAACTTTTCATATTTTAATCTACTCCTCTGAAACAACTGGACCAAATGGAACCAAACTTGGCAGAAAGCATCTATATAAGGTCCTCTATAAAGTTTCTTCATTTCGTCCCATTCCGCCAACAAATATGGCCGCCAAGGGCAATTCTTGTTTCTGATTGGCTAATGTTAAAAAAAACTTCTCCTCTGAAACTGCTTGGCCAAATGGAGCCAAACTTGGCAGGAAGCATCTATGTAAGATCCTCTATAAAACTTCTTCATTTAATTCCATTCGGCCAACAAACATGGCCGCTGTTACTAAAAATAGAACATATGGTAAAATTGCACGTTTTTGGTAACAACTCAAAAACCGTTAATAATATCAGAAATCTGACAGGAGTAAAAATGATCAGCACAGGAAGATCTAACTACCCTGAAATTTTGAAGAAAATCTGATTACCTCTCTTGGAGTTATTGCCCTTTTTTCGTCAAATTTTCAAAATTTTAATACTTTTCGTTTTTTATTTAAAAAACTATAAGAGATAGACGTTAAGTTTAACAGCAAACATGTGCAGCATGTCAAGATCTACATGCCCTGCAATTTTGAAGTAAATCTGATTACCCGTCTAGGAGTTGTTGCCCTTTTTTATATTTTATTTTTTTAATTTAAACATTTTTGTCTGATATTTCAAAAACTATTAGAGATAAAGGTTAAGTTTAAATTGCAAACATGTGCAGCATATTAAGATCTACCTACCCTGTAATTTTGACAAACATGTGCAGCATATTAAGATCTACCTACCCTGTAATTTTGAAGTTAATTTGAGTACCCAATTTGGAGTTATTGCCCTTTTTTTCGTCAAATTTTCAAAATGTTAATACCTTTTGTCCTTTATTTCAAAAACTATAAGAGATAGATGTTAAGTTTAAACAGCAAACATGTTCAGCATGTCAAGATCAACCTAGCCTACAATTTTAAAGTAAATCTGATTACCCATCTTGAAGTTATTGCCCTTTTTTCATCAAATTTTAAAAATGTTAATACTTTTCATCCTTTATTTCAAAAACTATAAGAGATAGATGTTGAGTGTAAACTGAAAACATGTTCAGCTTGTCAAGATCTACATGCCCTGCAATTTTGAAGTAAATCTGATTACCCGTCTAGGAGTTATTCCCCTTTTTTCATCATTTTTTAGCTCACCTGACCCAAAGGGCCATGTGAGGTATTGCCATCACTTAGTGTCCGTCGTCAGTCCGTTAACTTTTTCATATTTTAATCTTCTCCTCTGAAACAACTTGGCCAAATGGAACCAAACTTGGCAGTAAGCATCTATGTAAGGTCCTCTATAAAGTTTCTCCATTTCGTTCCATTTGGCCTATAAACATGGCCACCAAGAATAATTCTTTTTTCTGATTTGCTAATGTTAAAAAAATCTTCTCCTCTGAAACAGCTTGGCCAAATGGAGCCAAACTTGGCATAGATGGTCCCTGGGTGTGCCCCTTTTAAAATTGTGTCCGACAGCCCCACCCTCCATTCAAGATGGCTGCTGTTTTTTAAGGTAATGATTATCTCCCTTTGAAATTTGCTTCAGTATCATTCTATTGTCAGATGAGCGATACAGGCTCAGTGGGCTGAGCCTCTAGTATTTACATAGGAAAAAGTATCAAAACTAATTTAATTTATTTATATTTGCTTGTGTTATTTTTTGCGGTTTTGTATTTTACAACCATTTGGATGGGAGGGGGGGGGGGGGGGGGGGGTTCATTTCTAGATGAACACATTATATTTAAAACTCTTTACATGGGAGTTATTTTTGCACATTTTTTTTCTTCAATTTTTCAGAGGGGCCATCATGGTAGTGATCGTATGGTAGTTGGAATTCCAACTACCCAACTACCTGTGCAATCAGTGACTATCACCACTAATGTTGTGAGTTCGAACCCCATTCATGGTGAGGTGTACTCGATACAACATTATGTGATGAAAGTTTGTTAGTAACTTGCGACAGGTCGGTGGTTTTCTCCGTGTACTATGATATCCTCCACCAATAAAACTGAATGCCACGATACAACTGAAATATTGTTGAAGGTGGTGATAAAAACCATAAACCAAGCCTGCACATTTTTTAGTTATTACGCAAATTAAAAAAAATGTTCACCACATAAATATTTCAACTTGTAAAGTAAATAAAACGTTTTATTTCTATCAAGTGACAATTATTTTATTATGAGATATACAATATACCTGGTAAATAATTTATTCAAGTTGGTGATAGCAAGGTGGATTGTGTCATATATATACAGTCAAACCTGTATTAAGAGGTCACCTTTGGAGCAAATAAAAGTAGTCTTTTAAGACAGGTGACCTCTTAAAAGAGGTTCAATTCATATATTTTCTATGACAGGACAAGAAAAGGGTGACCTTTAAATACAGGAGACTGTAGTTATTTATTTTTTTGTTAGAATAAAGCATTTATATATAGAGGTGGTGAGTGTCTGAAACTGCAAGATATCATAAATCAGTTAACACAGGAGTACCCTGGAGCTGAAATACTCAAATCTAACAACCCCATGGAGGAAAACAAAATGTGTGGAGAAGCTAAATGTATCCTTTTCACAATTACAGGGTCGTTTTTGAGGTGGTTAGTATGACTCGTGAATGGTCAGTACAAATTAGATTGATGAGAAATTGTCTAAAAAAAATATAATGAGTTGAATAGACATCAGTGCCACAATTATAAAAACGTGTCACTAAATAGATGATTTTAAAAAATGTCGATATAACTGAAATATTTTTTAAAATTTGAAACTTGTTCCTTTATTTGTACGAGGCAGATTTCATACAGGGGCTTCTCAAAGAAAGCGAAAATTAGTTAGCCTGATCCTATAATTTTACATTCTGCAATATAGAGATTACGTCCTTTCACTTAATAAAAAAAGTTTAACTGATAGCATCAATTCCACCTAGTTTAAAGGATACCACAGATACTGCTTCATACCTTGACTTACATCTCTAAATTGACCAAAAGGGTCGATAAAGAACAAAATTTTACAATAAAAGAGATGATTTCAAATTTCCCATTGTGAACTTTCCATTTATTTGTAGCAACATTCCAGCAGCACCTGCATATGGAGTATATATCTTATCAGTTGATCCGATATTCCATAGCTTATAGTTCCTATCATTATTTCCTTCACAGAGGGTTGCTGCTAACAAACTTAAGGAAGCTACTGATATGTTCCATTTGTCCTGATCATAATCGGAGCTTTCCTCATTCATGACTAATAGTGGGTTTGTAACAAGAATAACATGACTGGTTCCCAATATGGAGGAACTGCTTACCCTTCTGGAGCACCTGAGTTCACCCCTGTTTTTAGTAGGGTTTGTGTTGCTCGATCTTTAGTTTTCTGTGTAATGTTTTATAGATCGTTGTTTGTCCTTTTGTCCCTTTTTTTCTTTTGGTCATTGTATTGCCTGTCCTTTTTTGATTTGTGGCTTCGGATTACCTTTTGATATTTTCAAGCTTTTCTTGAAAATATATGTGTACTAATAATCCTTAAATATATGTGTACTAATAATCCTTAAATATATGTGTACTAATAATCCTTAATGTATGGGCTTTTTTATGATTGTAAATTCCTGACTATTGAAAAAAAAAAAAAAAAAAAAAAAAAAATCCTTAACTCTGCATAGATATCCAGATAAGTGGTGTCAAGCCAATCCCAGATCCAAAGAATGCTTTTGCAGATGAACTGAAAGTTCCAAGGGAGGTTGCGAAATTCTTTGAAAATAATGATGTTGACACCTTCCAGTTTAACAGATCATTCCATAAAGGAAAAAAAGATCCAGATAATGAATTTAAAGTAGGTCATAATTAAAGGATGTTTTACTTTAAGTGGGTGGCTGCGCGATTGTGGGGCCGTCGTGGCCGTGATCGTATCGTAGTTGGATTTACAACTACCTAAGTAATCAGTGCCTGTCACCACTGTTGTTGTGAGTTCGAATCTCAATTAGGGCGAGGTGTACAACATTATGTGATAAAGTTTATAAGTGACTTTCGACAGGTCGGTGGTTTTCTCTGGGTCCTCCTATTTCCTTCACCAATAAAACTGACCGCCACGATATCACTGAAATATTGTTGAAAGTGGCATTAAACAGCATAAAACCATAAACCTGAGTGATTGTTGTGAAATGCCAAGTGAACAATTTGAGTGAGTGATTTTTGTTAAACTGAACAAAATTTCAGCTAAGAATAAGTTATATTTTGATGAGATGATGATAATGCCTGCTTTGTATTAGACCAACATCCTAGTTAGGTGGCTGTAATGGTTGTGATCGTATGGTAGTTGGATTTACAACCACCTATGCAATCAGTGCCTATATCACCACTAATGTGGTGAATTTGAATCCCATTCATGGCGAGGTGTACCTGATACAACATTATGTGATAAAGTTTGTCAGTGACTTGTGGCGGGTCGGTGGTTTTCTCTGGGTACTCCGGTTTCCTCCACCAATAAAGCTGACTGCCACGATATAACTGAAATATTGTTGAAATTGGCATTAAACACTATAACCCTAACCTCCTGGTTAGTTGGATTTTTATAGTGCTAGCTCACTGAAAAAAAAACCCAGTCCACAGGTGGGCATTTTGCACCACTCCGACACATTACACAGATTCCATGCTAACCAGTCTTTGTTCCTACTGTTTAATTATCCTAATTGTCCTAAAGTCTGTTACATTTATCTTACGGCACAAAATAACACATTATGAAAATAAAGTTTAAACAGTGATAGTCACCAATTCCAATGAAATTAACAATCACTGTCACCTCAACTCAAACATGAAAAAGACATTGACATATAACATTGGAAATTCTGGTCCTGGCTTGGGACAGGCATAAATATGTGGCAGGATTAAAGCAGTTAATGGGATCCCAACCCTCCCCTCTTGATAACTGGATCTCCAATGGCAATACATAAATCCAGGACTTGATTGGGACAGGCACAATAATGTGGTGGGGTTAAACCGGTTGTAGAATGTATGTTAGAACATTTCTGTTACATTTCATCACTCAAAACAATTAAGACATATATGTTACAACGATCCCATAAATATTTCATCTCCCGATAATGCATGGTTTTTTTTGTAATGATTCTGGATTTCTGATTTTTACTTTCAGACACTATGTACAGAGAGAACTATTATGAAAACTAATCATAAGTTTCCAGGTATCTTACAATGGTATGAAGTTGTTCAAAGTGAAATAAGTATTTTTAGTCCTGTTTCTACGGCGATAAATGCCGTAAATAGTGCTTGTAACGACTTGGAGGTCAGTATTGACACGTCTCGTAGAAGTTGTAGTGATAACAACATAAAAGATCTGTCACGACAACTGAATGGAATGATCACGGCTCAAGTTATGGGAGGAATACCAAAATATCAGGAGGTAAGTATTATTTTTCATTTTATTCTTCCAGTTGTGTAATATCTGAGATTGTAATTTGGAAGAGATTATATATTAGTCAGTCTTGGGTGGTGGATTGGTTGGTTTGTTGGTTTATGGTGTTTAATGGCACTTTCAACAATATTTCAGTTATATCCTGGCGGTCAGTTTTATTGGTGGAGGAAACTTAAGAGTACCCGGAGAAAATCACCGACATATGGCAAGTCACTTACAAACTTTATCACATAATGTTGTATTGAGTACACCTCGCCATGAACGGGGTTCGAACTTACAACTTTAGTGGTAATATGCACAGATTGCACAGGTAGTTGTAAATCCAACCTCCATATGATCACGACCATGATGACCCCTCTTGGGTGGTGGAAGAAGTGTTTAGACAAAAGAATGTTTTCCTGATGACAATAAGAAAAATAATTTAGATTATAGAGAGAATAAAGAATAGAGTTTATTTTTTAGTTTATGGTGTTTAATGCCACTTTCAACAATATTTCAGTTATATCGTGGCAGTAATAAATAATAGAAGATATTTTAGATTAAAACAGTTTAATCATTGAAATATGAAGAAATCTCTTGTTTTAGTCAGCTATGTAAGAGATAACATTTTTATTATAAAAATTCTTTTTTAGGCATTTTTCACAGAAGAATTTCAATCTTCATGTCCAGAGGAATTAGGAAACATTCAGGTTTTAAAAGATAAGATTAATTTACAGGTAAGTAAATTATTGAATATTTTGCGACACACAGACCAACCGCATTGAGCTCGATCTGTCGTCTACATTGCCGGAGACCCCAGTCGACTGTGATACGACGAGACTTTTTGCTCCTTGGTAGGTTTTTTTGTCATTTTTGTTTTGCTGTAATGATCATTCCGCAGGTTCACCTACGGAAATCATGTTACGACTTTTACTTCCTCTAGAAGTTCAAGTTTGCTCGTCTTTTAGGCACACTGGTACAGGTGATTCCCCCCATTCTGGGACCAATCCGAGGAGCTCACTAAAACGTCCAATCAGTAGTTGCCTATTCATTTCCTGTGGAAGTATTCTTCCTTAAACTATAATTATAACCATCCATCAACATTAATCATGGGGTTCCAATTGTCGTGGATTTCATGGTGTACACTCTAGTTAATACACATACATAAGACTATCAAAACAAATATTTCTCAGACCTCTTTATAAAGTAGCACCTTGAAGTAAATGAATTTTGGATCCTTAAATGTATGAATTTTCCCAAGACTTTAAAGAAAATGACTATTTTCAGTGATTTTGTGGTAAATTCAACATTAAATTGTCTTATGGTAGATGTTGATGTAACAAAAATGAGAATACAAATTCTCATACACTAATAACACATACATATAATGAAACAGTGGCTTGTGAAATCATTGACCAGCACTATTTGATGGAGAAAGTAGTAGAGAATTAGGGAATAATGGTATTGTGTTTGAAGTGTTGCAGCCGTAAAGTGACGATTTACAGTTGGCAACACTTTAAATACAATAAGATTATTTCCATTCTAATGGAATTCTTCCAACAATAACATTTGTTTACAATTATCGGCTGTTTTATTAATCAATTTTTAGTGGCGTTAAACACCATAACCCTAACACCCCCGCCCCCCCCCCCCCCCCCTCGTCTCCTCATAGCACCTTTTCACAGCAGAAATCAAATGCTTTACAAAATATCCAATGATCTATTATGTAATCATAACTAAAGATATCAACTTAAAAATTTTATTTAGTTTAAATAACAATTTTAATAACAAATTTAATGTGTGTCACTTCAAATCAATATTCTGATGCAGTTTCAAACATGATAAAAGGTAAAATTTACTCTGATCTGTAAATGCAATTGACCAATGAAATTGCTTGTAACATAACCAAATGCATATGCAAAAAAAAAAAGTTAGTGAATAGTTGACTTACTTATTCTCAATGCTTGGCTATTGAAACTTAATCAATCAGGATCCATTTACTTATTATCCTCTCGCCAACGAAGTTGCAAAGGGATATAGTAACACTACCGTCCGTCCTTCTGTAACATCCATGTGAACACTCTAGGATCAACATCCTTCAATGGATTTTGACCAAACTTGGTACATATTTAGTCCTTAAGAGAATCTGGAACCCTATTGATTTTCAAGGTCAAAGGTCAAGGTCACCAGGTCAAATTTTTACCGCATAACATCCTTGTGAACACTCTAGAATCAACATCCTTCAATAGATTTTGACCAAACTTGGTACATACTTAATCCTTAGGAGAGTCTGGAACCCTATTGATTTTCAAGGTCATAGGTCAAAGGTCAATGTCACCGGGTCAAATGTTTACCGGATAACATCCTTGTGAACACTCTAGAATCAACATCCTTCAATGGATTTTGGCCAAACTTGGTACATACATAGTCCTTAGGAGAGTCTGGAGCCCTATTGATTTTCAAGGTTAAAGGTCAAGGTAACCGGGTCAAATTTTTGCCGCATAACATCCTTGTGAACACTCTAGAATAAAGATCCTTCAATGGATTTTGACCAAACTTGGTACATACTTATTCTTTAGGAGAGTCTGGAACCCTATTGATTTTCAAGGTTAAAGGTCAAGGTAACCGGGTCAAATTTTTGCCACATAACATCCTTGTGAACACTCTAGAATCAAGATCCTTCAATGGATTTTGACCAAACTTGGTACATACTTAGTCTTTAGGATAGTCCGGAACCCTATTGATTTTCAAGGTCATAGGTCAAAGGTCAATGTCACCGGGTCAAATTTTTACTGTGTAACATCCTTGTGAACACTCTAGAATCAACATCCTTCGATGGATTTTGACCAAACTTGGTACATACTTAGTCCTTGGGAGAGTCTGGAGCCCTATTGATTTTCAAGGTTAAAGGTCAAGGTAACCGGGTCAAATTTTTGCCGCATAACATCCTTGTGAACACTCTAGAATCAAGATCCTTCAATGGATTTTGACCAAATTTGGTACATACTTAGTCTTTAGGAGAGTCCGGAAGCCTATTGATTTTCAAGGTCATAGGTCAAAGGTCAATGTGTAACATCCTTGTGAACACTCTAGAATCAACATCCTACAATGGATTTTGACCAAACTTGGTACATACTTAGACCTTAAGAGAATCTGGAACCCTATTGATTTTCAAGGTCAAAGATCAAGGTCACAGGGTCTACTGTTTAGGCGAGGGGATACGCCGTGCTTTGCGTTGCCCTTGTTAATTTTATGTTATGTAAAAAGATAACTGAAACATTGGCAGACGATGCAAGACATCATTATCGTATTTATCTCAAAACAAACTTCAAGTAAACAGAAAGTTGTCATTGAAAATGCAGAGGCAAAATTACGAATCAAGGTAAACAGCTCAGTGAGCAAGATGGCGACCATGTAATGTTAAATCTGTAAAGAAAATCAAGGACGTATTCACCCATTCAAATCATCAAGATAAAATATAAAACATGGACTATTTACCTTGTGATGGAGTGTAGTATTTGATTTTGAATGCAAAATGGTAAGGAATGCAGGGCATATAGAAAATAAGTACCATCTTTTGGGAAAATGTTTCACGCGACACAGAATATAGTGTGAACTCATTTATGAATTTGGTCAAATATATTTTATTTGTCAGACATTGCTGACAGTTGAGTTAGGGTTAGGGTTATGGTGTTTAGCACCATTTTCAACAATATTTCAGTTATATCGTTGCAGTCAGTTTTATTGGTCGAGGAAACCGGAGTACCCGGAGAAAACCACTGACCTACAGCAAGTAGCTGGCACACTTTATCACATAATATTGTACCGAGTACACCTCGCCATGAACGGGGCTCAAACTCACAACATTAGTGGTGATAGGCACTGATTGCATAGGTAGTTGTAAATCCAACTACCATATGATCATGATCAGGACAGTTGGTGAATACTGATTGGTGTGCTATTTTAAGAATTATGAATACAATATAAATTTTTAAATAGAGGATATTTCAGGAATAGTTACGTTTTTTTTCATATATAGGTTAACCTTCTAGATCAAGGACTTAATGTCATGAAGAAAGATAACTCTGAGAACTTGGCATTATTGGTAGATAGTTTAGACGTAGAATTACAAAAATTAAAGAAACAAATTGGCTACCGCAGCCAAGAGAGGAAAGCCGTAAGTGTTTTTTCACGTTATGTAAAGTTTCCATCATATTATGAAAGCTTAGATGATGAATGATGGAAATTAATGAAACAAATCAGCTACCACAGAAAAAAAAGCAGTGTTTTTTCACGTTATGTAAAGTTTCCATCATAAATACGGAAACATGACAAAAGATAACTGATTTTATGGTCAGTCAATTTTTTTCATGTTATGTAAAATTTCCATCATACAGTGGAACTTGTCAAATCCAACACACCAAGGGACAAGGGAAATGTGTCTGAATACTCAGGTTTTATTTTAGTTAACAGAAATACTTTGGGACCATAAATATTTGTCGGATGTCACAGGATGTCACAAGATGTCGGAATGCTCAGGTTTTATTTTAGTTAACAGAAATACTTTGGGACCATTAATTTGTGTCGGATGTCACAGGATGTCACAAGATGTCGGAATGCTCAGGTTTTATTTTAGTTAACAGAAATACTTTGGGACCATAAATATTTGTCGGATATCACAGGATGTTGGAAAACTCAGGTGTCAGATTGCACAAGTTCCACTGTACATGTATAATGAAAGTTAAAATAACGAATTATGAAAATTAATGAAACAAAGTGGCTACCACAAAGAAAAGAAAGCAGTGTTTTTTCACATTATGTAAAGTTTCCATCATATTACGAAAACATGACAAAAGATAACTGATTTTCTGGTCAGTCAGTAATAAGCAAGTCTTGAAATGATGATGTTTAACTTTGTATCAGACGCATGCTTCTGACAACTTTCCCATAGAATTTGTCCGTGAAACCAAAAATAAGTTAACAGGATGCTTAATGTCTTAAAGAGGAATTCTAATGAGTAATAGTACTCAAAATATTATTGACCGTTATATTACAAAACAATTACTCATATCTTCAACCTCTGTGATGAAGTCAAAGTTCAGAGGTTAGAATTAAATCCTAAAATCTGAAATTGGAAAAAAACAGAAAACAGCAGTTATGAAGTTTAAAACAGACATTATTGCTAATTTAGCAGTAGGGGGATCTATGATACTATATTGACAATGTAAGTTTAGACCTTCAAAACTTACCTTATTGATTTTACCTGTAGTGTCAAAATGTGTTTGAAATCACAATGACATGTACTAAATAGTTTCAGAGTCAGCCCATCATTGATACTGACAATATCACTCAGTGAAGTCACAGGACAAAAAATGCATAAATTACAGATACTTATACAAAACCAATCTGAAAAGCAACATAACAAGAGAAAAATAACAATGAAATTAATTGTAAATTTAAAATTTTAAATAATATTTTTTCAAATTTAAGTGATACTTTTTGTTCACTTTGTAAATTTTGATAGCACATATAATATACCAGTTAGTGCTTTTGCAGTGTTCTCTGTCGGAAGGTGTGTTAATTATTTTTTTTCGATCTCATCGGTCATTAATGTGTAGACTGGACTTGTGTGAAAATGATCACATGTTGCCAGTAATAGTTATGGAAAATTGAAAGAAAATGCTGTCTGTTTAATGAAATGATTTGGTTAGCATAAAAACTAGCACATACAAGTATTATAAGAATGTTTATATATTTTGTAGACTCTTCGGTATCCTAAAAATAAATTAGATTCTGGAATCTGCAGTTTGATTGATCCACGACCAGCAACACCCAGTTCTCAATATTCAGGTGGAAGGTATTTATTAAACTTTTGATTTGTAATTAGATAAACAAATATATCCATGAAAAAAAAAATCAATTCAAAATAAGTTGACGTATAATGCAAAAGTTGATACATTATATGTTCTTCAGGTGCTAGACAGGGTATATGATGTGACATTCCTGGCTTGGACACGTCGGAGGGATATACAAATCCGAAGACGGGAATGTGATATTCTATACCTTGTCTTGTACCTCAGTAACTATTATATGATGGTACATAGCTTTTAATTAAAAAAAAAATTCAAGCATTTTCATATTGCTTTTAACATTACAGGAAGTCTGTTTCTGTATCAGACATTGTTTTTGCATGGTAGAATACATTAAAAATGTCAACATCCGCTACGTCACAGCGATGACATTTCAGCTCCATTCTAAGTTTTTCCAGGACAAACGTATTTATTTTACTGACCAGCAGAAGGAATTACGTGGTAAGTTGCCAGATGATAGAAACACAATGGCAGGCGAATTACATTTTCAATCCTTTCAATCATGTTATATATATCTACAGTTTCAGTCGTGTGCAATAGTTTAGTTTAAGCATATTTTATTTGCTCAAATATGCAAAAAGGATAAGACACAAGTTAAACAAGCTTATGAAGTCTTCTCCTATATACAATAAGTTACAACATTATTTGATAGAGCATGCATGCATATGAATATTTCTTACATTAATATGTGTAAATTGAAGAAGAACAGAGAATGAAGAAAGGAATTAGAGAAGGAGAGAGAGAGGTTGGTGGTGATGGTGTGTGTGGTTGTTCATTTGGTGAACCACTTAAACAAGAAACCTTTCAGACCTCTTTATATATTCAAACACGTGCTTAAAAATAATTTCGTTCTGTTCATTTGAAAAAATAGGATTACCACTGGTTAAAAGCTTGAGGTCTATAGCACAGTCATTAGGTAGCCAGCTTAGATTGTGAAACAATTTATATCTCATATTTGCATAATGGGAACAATCAAAGAAGAAGTAATACGAGTCTTCACGATTGGCCCCACAACGACAAGACGGATCTGAGACTATATTTACTTGGAACAAATCATAATTTAAGAAAGGAGCAAAACATCGAAGTTAGGTTAATGCAATATTAAGTTTTCGAGGTCCAATTTCGAAATGTTTAGGAACTTGTCTAATATCTTTCTGTTTTCTTAATTCAGTTTTAAATTTTGCAATAGATTCCATATTTCGTGTGCAATACATAGCCTAATATACACGACTGGGCGTTCAATATAAATACAGCATTATTCAATAAACTATAACATACTATTGTAAATATACTGATTGCAGTTTATAAATAGATGTATAAAAATTATTATGAAACAAGTGTTAATTTCTGATATTACATTACTACTTGAGGGTTAGGGTTATAGTGTTTAATGCCACTTTCAACAATATGTCAGTTATATCGTGGCGGCCAATTTTATTGGTGGAGGAAACGGGAGTACCCGGAAAAAGTACTGACCTGTCGCAAGTCACTGACAAACTTTGTCACTAAATGTTATATCGAATACACCTCACTATTAGCATGATTCGAAGTATTAATTAATACTTGACTAATTATATCATAGAATACTACTATAAATTGACATGCCTTTTTTCATTACAGTAGCACATCATCAATGATATCATCAGAGACTAAGTCAATTGAGACAGATGAGCTAATAGATCTTATACCAACTGTATGTATTAATAAAATGATGAAAAACAGAAAATACATCACTGTCAGAACTGTTACAAAATCCAGTTGAAAAATCGTAGAAAGAAGCAAAATCGATACCCCTAACACACATATACATGACCGCTCACTTACCTGGCTTAGTACAGGCACTTCATTAAAAAGAGGCAGAGTTAAACTAGTTTTATGGACCCAAGCATTTAAAAAAATATAAGATGAAACAAATAAAAAAATATTGAATCATGCAAGAAAAAACAATTATATTAAATTGTGTGGTTAATTTATAATATATTATCTTTTAATAGGTAACTTTTCTGAATTGAATTTGTTTATTTATCAAGATTTTACTTTTGAAAATTTGACTACCCCTCAAAAAATAGACATTTTGCAGTTTTAATAAAATAATATTATATATTCATATTTTTTAGTGAATTTAATCTTCTTATTGAGGCTTATTATTGCAAATTTTAACATAATTTAACATAAACTAACATTTCTGCATTCTATGACTTTCTACATAGTTACTTTTTTGTCATATAAAATACTATCAGTATGCCCCCCTTTTTTTATAGGGGGAATCGTTATTAACAATTAGCATTGTTAGTCTTTTGCTTAATGCTATTTTATAACTTTAGAGTAAGTAAGTTTTTGTAACAGACATTCACATGGTACATGTTATACTGTCATACAATACCTGCTGGCTTCTAGTTGGAGTATTCTGAGTCTGGTAGTTGTATCGGACAAGAAATCCATTTATTTTTGTTTTTCTGCTTTTATTTAAGCAAATTTAACAAGATTTTTATTTTAAAACAGCCTTATTAATGTCACGTAATTTCTATAGTTTGTGACATAGTCAATGCTACGCTCTGCATGCTTCATAGAAAATTGATTGTCTGTAGTTATTTTTCTTTCAAGTATGCTTTTTTTTAATAATAAGCATGATTATGATTATGTGTGCTTAATTTTAGTCATAGCATTTTTCTTTTTTTTTAAATAATTTTTATTTTTTTTATTTTATACCGACTCTAATTCTGTAATGTGAGTAAAATGACAGAATTCACGTTCTTGTCGATTATTTCATTGACAGAATTCACGTTCTTGTCGATTATTTCATTCTAAAATTTGGATATTCTAACATCAGCCAAACGATAAAGGAAAATTATTTCTGAAGTCAAATTAGGAAAAATTATCTATAGATATTCCAATTTGAAGAGAGGGGCTGGGCCCTTCGTGGTCGTGATCATATGGTAGTTGGTTTATTACTACCTATGCAATCAGTTCCTATAACCACTAACGTTGTGAGTTCGAATCCCACTCAGGCGAGGTTTACTCAAAACAACATTATGTGATAAAGTTTGTCAGAGACTTGCGGCAGGTAGGTGGTTTTCTCCGGGTACTCCTGTTTTCTCCACCAATAAAACTGACCGCCTTGATATAACTGAAATATTGATGAAAGTGGCATTAAACACCATAACACCAATTTGAAGATTAAATACTGTATTTACTAAAATGGCTATAGACGTAAGTTTTATTTTTGACTGCTATTATCTATTTTATTTTTAGCATTAGTGAGGTCATTAAAAATTAATATAATTAATTCACTAACATACAAATGATCTTTAAAACATAAATTTTTCCCAGTACATTTTTGTACATGTAATATGAATATAAAATGAATTACCAGTACCATATATTTATTTTGACACTTTTCTTCTAAATGTATTTCATAATTTAACGGTCAGTTATAATAATAGAAAACAAAAATATAATATTTTGCATAGTTAAATTGATATTAGAATAGAATATATACCATATTATATAGATTGTACTTTACAATGGATGTTTAAATATGTCAGTGAGGGCCTCACGGAAGATTAGCAATTAATTAACTGTGTAACCCTCTAAATAAAGAATTTATTATTATTATTATAAGCTTTTTAAGAATTCATGTAGCACCTCTGCATGTATCATACAGGATATACCAATTCTAATAACCTCCCCTACTGTGGTAGACCACCGGAGGTACAGCCACCATTTCCCCTCTCGAAGTCTGTCTCAGCAACAACGGAGCAGACCTTTGTCTCTGCAGTTTAGTGATCATCTTGTCATTCAGGTATAGCATTAGAATTCATTGGTTTGAGTCTGAGGTGGGCATGAAATTTGGTGTTTGATGGACTTATCAATTTTTGTGTTGTTTTTTTTTAAACCGTGGACATGTTATTTTGTTGTTGTTGTTGTTGTCATTACTGTGAATGACTCTTTACCATCTTGGTTTGATGTTGTTTTTAACAGTTCAATACTTGATAAAAAAAATGCATGTATATTTTGTACTTCAAAGAGAAGATATCGTGATATTGTATTGGTGTTACATTAGTCATTTCTCAGTCATGATTTCTCAGTCATGAATTATATAAGTTGCATGTGATGTTTGTTGTTGTTTTTGTTTGTATTTGCATGGGTTCATTTTATATTTTGGTGGTCATTCAATGGTGTTTGAATTTGAAATGGTTTTTTTTCTCACTTATTTTGATTGTCGTGTATTTCTTTATTCACCCTCTCCTTGTTTATATACATATATATATATATATAAACTGGGATCCCAAACAATAAAATTCTATTAATAGTTTAAATTTGATCAACATTGATATTTTACTTGTAATATGTCAAGTCAACTAATTTAAAGTGTTGCTGAATTCACCTTGAAGCCTTTACTAGTAAGCATTACATAATAGCATGTTATAAGAAACATGTATCTTTTCTTATCGTAGATTTCCCATTTTATAAATACTAATATGAATCCTATAGAATTAACACTGTAGTATACAGATCATAAAACAAATAGATATGCATGATATGATTAACACTTCATGGAACGAATTCAGTTATGTAACACTTCAATGAATTAATTACTGTTGATATATATATATCTCTTTCACAACCTGTAAATGCATATATACAATGTATATATAAGTTACAATAATAAATATCAAAACATGATAGGGGCCGTGATGGTTGTGATCATATGATTGATTGATTGATTGATTGATTGATTGATTTAATTGTGCTTAGTGCCATTTTCAGCAATATTTCAGCTATATCATGGTGACCAGTTTTAGTGGTGGAAGAAGCTGGAGTACCCGGAGAGAACCACCGACCATGGGCAAGCAACTGGTAAACTTTATCACTTGCAGCTGCGGGTCGAGTGCACCCTTTTTGTAATTTACAAAGCCATGCGCGAACCCACACCATATTGGTGATAGGCTTGTATGAGTTGTTAGGTAATCCAACTACCTAACTCATTGAGTCACCCGGGCCTTGTGATCATATGGTAGTTGGATTTACAAATACCTGTGTGATAAAGTTTGTCATTGACTTGTGACAGGTCGGTGTTTTTTTTCAGGTACTCTGGTTTCCTCCACCAATAAAACTGACTGCCATGATATAGCAGAAATATTGTTGAAAGTGGCGTTAAACACCATAAACCTAAAAACCTAAAAAAACAAACTCAAAGCATAATGGAGATATGGATAATTAAGTAAGATAAGAAATGTAAACAAGGTTTTCAAAACATTTCAATAGCAACACATTCTTAATACTTTGTACTGCAAAGATTTTCAAGCAATTTCAATAGGAACACATTCCTTGCACTTACTACTGTATGTTTTCAAGCAATTTCAATAGGAACACATTCCTTACACTTACTACTGTATGTTTTCAAGCAATTTCAATAGGAACACATTCCTTACACTTACTACTGTATGTTTTCAAGCAATTTCAATAGGAACACATTCCTTACACTTACTACTGTATGTTTTCAAGCAATTTCAATAGGAACACATTCCTTACACTTACTACTGTATGTTTTCAAGCAATTTCAATAGGAACACATTCCTTACACTTACTACTGTATGTTTTCAAGCAATTTCAATAGGAACACATTCCTTACACTTACTACTGTATGTTTTCAAGCAATTTCAATAGGAACACATTCCTTACACTTACTACTGTATGTTTTCAAGCAATTTCAATAGGAACACATTCCTTACACTTACTACTGTATGTTTTCAAGCAATTTCAATAGGAACACATTCCTTACACTTACTACTGTATGTTTTCAAGCAATTTCAATAGGAACACATTCCTTACACTTACTACTGTATGTTTTCAAGCAATTTCAATAGGAACACATTCCTTACACTTACTACTGTATGTTTTCAAGCAATTTCAATAGGAACACATTCCTTACACTTACTACTGTATGTTTTCAAGCAATTTCAATAGGAACACATTCCTTACACTTACTACTGTATGTTTTCAAGCAATTTCAATAGGGACACATTCCTTACACTTACTACTGTATGTTTTCAAGCAATTTCAATAGGAACACATTCCTTACACTTACTACTGTATGTTTTCAAGCAATTTCAATAGGGACACATTCCTTACACTTATTACTGTATGTTTTCAAGCAATTTCAATAGGGACACATTCCTAACCAGGGCTCACCAAACCAGACGAAGTGGGCGAAATTCTCGCCCTATGTTGACTGAAGTCATCCTCCCTCGACAACAAAGCGAAATTAAAGTCGCCTTGTTTCTTTTTGCAAGTCACACCTTTCTTGCAAATAATCTTTGTTTTATGGTAAAACTGATTGACTAAGCAATTATCGATGTGAAAATACATAAGAATGAGAGAAAAGGGCTTTATTCAACTTCTAAATTTGTACTGTGAAAATTAAATCTCAAATATAAAAATAAACAAACAGATGCTTCTTGTACCAACTTGGTAGTGTTATATATTTATTATTTTAACACAACTTGAGTTATTTGTAACTTTTTCAAAGATAAACAATCATCTTGTCAAGTTTTAAACATGGCAGCAGTATTATGTAAATAGGGGAAGGAAACAAACATTTTGATGTCGGGTCATATAGATCTTACAGATTTCCAGGCAAAGAAAAAAAATCTAAAATCAACAAATATAAGATGAACAACAATAATTCAAATACAAAACATGAATTTAAAGTTAAATATGAATGATATTAATAAGATGTTAGCCAATGCACACTTTAAATGCAAATGTTACCAAAAAAATGATGTGAAGAAACAACACATTTTTGTGGAAACATGTCTCTATAAAGCTGTTGGAAATCTCTCTGTCATGCCTGAAACATGTCTCTATAAAGCTGTTGGAAATCTCTCTGTCATGCCTTCACTTCTCCCTCATGTTCTCTAATATAGTAAAGATTAACATCTGGTTTTTTTTCATTTCCAGAAGACAGACCAGGTTGACAGACCAGGTTGGTTAACAATTATTTTGTTCTTATGATAAAACATTTTACAATATTTGCACAAACTTGTTTGTTTGATGGTGTTTGACACTTCTCCATGTTTTTTTTGGTTTATTCTACCTATTCCAACATTTGATATTTTATAGGTAAAAAGGTAAGAAAAGTGTGTTGGAATACCAATAATTGTTATTTAAACAAAGGATTAGGTGGGATTAACTTATAAAAACATAAGTCTAATTAACTCATGTAGGACTGAGTAGAAAATAAAGAGAATACTATATATTTTTATTAGCCCATACTTTTTTTGTCTTGTGTTATTTAATATTTTTCATATGTTGTAATTGAAGGAAATGCTTTTGAGCTGATACTCATTCAATCTAATCTGGCATAGACTGCCTAAATTAGTAATAATCGGTAATTGTGACACTCGACAAAGAAAGTATGGGCTAAATTGATTATACAATACCTGAATACCTGGTCATTGGTATATGAAAAAGAATGCATCTCAGCTTCGCCTCAATGCATTCTTTTTTATATACTATGACCCGGTATTGAATAACCTGTATCTATATTTTACTTGGAAAGAGATTAACTCACTTTTTCCTTATAAATAATGTGATTTTAGTTCATCTTAATTTCCTTTTTAGGTATAACAAAAGGCATACCTGTACTACAAAACAGAGGGCCATTTGTAAGACCTAGCAAACCTCCAAAACCTCAAATTCAAGAGAGGAAGAAACCAGGTAAAAAAAAACAATGTTAAATCAGGTAACTGTATGTTTGTCTTTTTGCAAGTTCAAAGTAGGGGCCATTTTGTTTTTCACTGGTTATAATGTTATTACTATCCGTGATTCATCCCACAGGGAAGTCTTCATTGTCATGATATTGCTGAAAAATTTCCTGACTAGTGAAGAAAAAACACCAATAATTTCATTATGATGCTTTATGTAAATTAGTGAAATAGTCATTGGCATTTTTAGCTCACCTTGCCAAGGCAAAGTGAGCTTTTGCCATCACTTGGCGTCCGCCATCTGTCGTCCGTTAACTTTTCACATTTTAATCTTCTCTTCTGAAACCCCTCAGCCAAATGAACTGAAACTTGGTAGGAAGAATCTATTGAAGGTCCTCTCTAAAGATTGCAATTTGGTCATGATCCATTAACAAACATAGCCGCCACAGGCAATTCTTGTTTCTGATTGGCCGATTTAAAAAAATCTTCTCCTCTGAAACCGCTTGGCCAAATGAACTCAAACTTGGTAGGAAAATATCTATAGAAGGTCCTCTATAAAGATTGCCCATTTCGTCCCGATCGGTTAACAAACGTGGCCGCACAGGCAATTCTTGTTTCTGATTGGTTGATTTCTAAAAAATCTTCTCCTCTGTTAAAAGAAAGATAACTCTTGCATTAAACTGTTAAAAGAAAGATAACTCTTGCTATTATCTCCCTTAGAAATTAACTAATGCTGATATAGTGTAACATGTTTATTCTATGCATTACAAGTAGGTATTCACATTTTAATATTATTTTTAGTTCACCTTGCCAAAGGCAATGTGAGCTTTTGCCATCACTTGGCATCCGTCGTCTGTCGTCCATCGTCTGTTAACTTTTCACATTTTAATCTTCTCCTCTAAAACCACTTAGCCAAATGAACTGAAACTTGGTAGCAAGCATTTATGGAAGGTCCTCTATGAAAATTGTACATTTCTTCCCGATCCGTTAACAAGCATAGCCGCCACAGGCAATTCTTGTTTCTGATTGGTCAATTAAAAAAATTTCTTCTCCTCTGAAACCGCTTAGCCAAATGAACCGAAACTTGGTAGAAACCATCTATGGAAGATCCTCTATTAAAATTGCTCATATCGTCCCGATTCGTTAACACACATGGCCGCCACAAGCAATTCTTGTTTCTGATTGGTCGATTTGAAAAAATCTTCTCCTCTGAAACCGCTTGGCCAAATGAACTGAAACTTGGTAGGAAGCATCTATGTAAGGTCCTCTATAACGATTGCACATATCGTCATGTTTCATTAACAAACATGGCCGCCACAGGCAATTCTTGTTTCCGATTGGTCGATTTCTAAAAATCTTCTCTTCTGTAACCGCATGGCCAAATGAAACGAAACATGGTAGGAAGCATCTATGAAAGGTCCTCTATAAAGATTGCTCATTTTGTCTCGATCCGTTAACAAACATGGCTGCCACCAGCAATTCTTGTTATGTGTCCCAAACAACGTTTGGAGACTTATTGTTTTTGCTCCATTTCTTATTATTATTATTATTATTATTATTATTCTTCTCTTTCTCTTTCTTTCTTTCTTTCTTTCTGTGGACCATGAACTTGTCCACGGCAGATCTCAGGTACTACTGGACAGAATTTCATGAAACTTGGTGGAGTTATAGATATATGTTTCTAGTTGGTCCTAATGTTTTCAGCTTTGTAGTAAAGGGGGTCAAAGTCATATTTTGAGGGGTTCAAAGGGGGTGGGGGTTACTATAGAATCCTATGGGAAAGTTGAAATTTCGTACATTAATGTTGATAACTTCTAAATAGATAATGATAGACACATAAAATTTGACATAGTGATAGGTCACCATTAGAGGAGCAATTCTGCATTTTCAAAATTTTCGAGATGTCTGCCATTTTCAAAATGGCTGCCAAAACATGGCATAAAAAATGGGCGGTAAAAATTCAACATTGTCCGATATCATCAAAATTTTATATGTGGGTAGATAATGATGTCCCGAATTGATTCCCGACATTGAAAAATTTCTACCGGTCGCCATTTTCAAAATGGCCACCACAATACCGCAAAAATTCAACATTGTCCGATATCATCAAAATTTGATATGTGGGTAGGTAATGATGTCCCGAATTGATTCCCGACATTGAAAAATTTCTACCGGTCGCCATTTTCAAAATGGCCGCCACAATACCGCACAAAATCAACATTGTCCAATTTTAACGCCATTTCACATGTGGGTAGATTATGATGTCCCGAATTGATTGCTGACATCGAAAAATTTCTACCGGTCGCCATTTTCAAAATGGCCACCACAATGCCACACAAATTCAACATTGTCCGATTTCAATGACATTTCATATGTGGGTAGATTATGATGTCTCGAATTGATTCCTGACATCGAAAAATTTCTACCGGTCGCCATTTTCAAAATGGCCACCATAATGCTGCACAAATTCCACATTGTTTGATTTCAACGTCCTGAATTGATTCCCGACATCAAAAAATTTCTACCGGTCTCCATTTTCAAATTGGCCGCCACAATACCGCAAAAATTCAACATTGTTCAATTTCAAAGGTAGCTTTTGATTTATTTTTTAAACCTGTTGTCAGTGGCCAGTTTGGGAGACTCCATAATCGTTAGATTATAATCATATCTTGTTTCTGATTGGTCGATGTCTGATTGGTCGATGTCTAACAAATCTTCTCCTCTGAAACCGCTTGGCCAAATGAATCCAAACTTGGTAGGAAGCATCTGGAAGGTCCTCTATAAAGATGCTCATTTCGTCCCGATCTGTAAACAAACATGGCCACCATAGGCAATTTTGTTGGGGGTTATTTAAAAAAAATCTTCTCTGAAACTGAGGAGCCAAATGAACCAAGATTTGGTAGGAAGCACCTATGGAAGGTTCGATATAAAGTTTTCTCAAAGCAGAATGAAAGGTGAGCGACACAGGCTCAGCCCACTTAGCCTCTAGTTATATAATTTAATTTGATGTGAGTACAGCAATCTGATTATCTAATTGCTGATCTGCCAGTAGCCACTTTGGTTATACATGATAACCTGAGTTGGTATTGTGACATCGCCAATGTATTCATTCGCCACAGACAAATTCATAAAGTCCCATGAAATAATGGTGTAATTAAAATCAAGGAATCATTAAATGTTGTAGTAAAAATTAAATTATAAGGAATATTTGAAATTTTTGAACAGGTTATACTTGTATAACCTGGTTTGGAAAAGTTTATGCTTTTCATAAACCGCTTTGCAGTTTAATAGCGTAAACTGCCCAGAACCAGGTTATATCGTATAAACTGTTAAAAAATTGAAAATATATTCCTTTGATATTAAAATTTATATATACGTACATATTGTTTTCTTATTTTATCATTAATATCATATTTAATGTTTTAGAATCTTTTCCAGAAGATGTTGAAATGAAACCAACAATACCACCAAAACACAAGGCATCAACGGTAATATATTTATAAAAGTTCATGTCATTTCTTACATAAATGTTGTGTTCCTATTAATTGCACTGGTATACTGGTTTGTAATTAATACCCGAGTGTGTTGATATCCAATTAGTTTGGAGTCAGTTTTTAATTAACAATGATATAATAATAAAATAATTGCAGGTAAATACACCAGTAATGTTCACTAGTCACCATATAGATATACAGTCAAGGTCTAGTACAAAGCGGAACTCGTCATCATCTCATTGAAAAATTAACTTGTTCTTGCCATGATATAGCTGAAAAATTTCTGAGTTGGCATTAAACAGCAATCACTCGCTCTTTTGAATTAAATAGTTCTAGTTATCAGACTTCCATGCAATGGAGATTGTAACTTTTAATAGGTTGTAACTTTTCATTAAAATAAATTGAATTATATTATAATAGACAAAAGTGAAAAGAAATGTTGTAAGTAACAATGTCCTTTGTGTGTAAACCAGAGGGAGAGAGAGAGCTTCATACAGAATATGCGATATATAGTATAGGGTTATTGCACTAATATTGAGGAATATTGTCCCTAGCAGTATGTCATATTGTACGAGATTGCAAGTGCAATATGATATACTGCGAAGGACAATATTCCTCAATATTAGTGCAATAACCCTTTTATAATATAGTACCAAATATTTCAGTCTGAAACAATTACATTTAACCATATTTCTTTGCAACATGTATTCAACATAATTCTGCCATATTGTTCATCTCGCATCCGCTTGCGTGCAAATTTAGTTTTACTCGGAACCTCTCTAGTGCGTACCAAACTTAAAGGAGAAAGAATGGAATGCAATATCGGCCAAGATGCAATATTTTTAACACATTTGGAATTTCTCTACTTTATAGGTATAGTTATAAAGGAAGACTAGTAAAAATATTGGAAAATATTGCATTTTTATTTTACAAAGAAATTTACATGAAATATTTGATACTATATTATAAATGTATATATTTCTGTCATGATAACCAGTTTATTTAACTCTCGCTAAGGCGTGAAATAACCTTCATTTATAATATTTTATGTTACCTCCAAGCTTTTTTTTCTGCCTATACATTTGTTGTGTAGACTGTTTTTATGACCAGGAATTTCCAAAATTATTGCCAAAGTTTTTCCAATATGTAATTATCTAGAAAAAAAGGACATATTTAAAAAAGAAAAAAGAAGAAAAATATTACAAAAATTATTTGAAACTACAAAAAATGTACAAACAAACAGGAAGTGTCATGGCTGTGAATGTATAGTAGTTGTATTTACATCTACATATTCAGTCAGTGCATTTCTTCACTAATGTTGTGAGTTTGAATCCCACTGATGGCGAGACGTACTCAATACACTTTTATGTGATAATGTTTGTCAGTAACTTGTGGCAGGTCGGTGTTTTTTTCCATAAATAAAATTGAACACCAGTATAGCTGAAATATTGTTGAAAATGGCCAACACTCATACACACACTGTTGTCATGCATACAATTTTGATGATTATTATAAAATTTGCTTAGAATGCATGAAATTTCTTGCCCATTATAACAATTATATACAATGTATATGTACAAAATGTATATACAGTGGAACTTGTGCATTCAGACACCTGAGTTTTCCAACATCCTGTGACATCCAACAAAAATTTATGGTCCCAAATTATTTCTGTTAGCTAAAATAAAACCGGAGTACAACATCCTGTACAATCTGACACATTTCCGTGGTTCCTTGGTGTGTCGGAATAGACAGGTTCCACTGTATGTATATTGTATTTTATGTATTAAATATTTATTATATTGTATATGCATGTTTGATAAGTTAGCATGATTATTGTACGAAAAACAAAAAAACCATATACCATTAATCTTTGAATTTATAATCCTTTATTTTTGCAAACCATCAGCTTTTTAGGTTTAATTCATTTAAAAGATGATCAAGGTTGATACCATCATCATATATCCAGGTTATATATACAAGATTTTATATGCATCATGCTTTTACATATGGAATGAAATTACTAAAACTACCATCTCAACCTCCTTTATTTCGTTATTACCACTGAAGCTTTTGAGCTACCTGTGCAATCAGTGCCTATCACCACTAACTTTGTGAGTTTGAATCCCGTTCATGGCGAGGTGCACTGGAAACATTATGTGTTGAAGTTTGTCAGTGACTTATGACAGGTCGGTGGTTTTCTCCATGTACTCTGGTATCCTCCACCAGTAAAACTGATTGCCACCATATAACTGAAATATTGTTGAAAGTGGCGTCAAACACCATAACCCTAACCCTCTGTTCTTCTGAATGGTATTATATCATTCCATAAATTGTAGAGAAAATCTTCAACTGGTAAATAGGTGAGGTTATTTTTTTGAATTTTCTATCAAGTTTTAATTTTGATTAATTACAGTAAGCATGAAACATGTACTGTAATTCTGTATCTTTCTGTCAATTTTTAGGAACCAAAGGTATACACTGCTGTTTGAGATCAGAGTTCAGGATAGGGAATATCCTTATTTATAACCTTTTATAGCAATGACAGTATGATAGTTTCAAAGAAAACAAAAGTATGGTTCAAGTAAAAGCAACTTCAATATTTTGTATTTATTTGGAGCCCGATTAGAAATGAAACTCAAACTAAGTGGTATCGTAAGATCAACTACGAAAATGTATTGTTAATTTAATATGACTAATTTGAGATAGGTTACCTCAGCAGATTTTGGCTATCCTGTTTAGGCCCTAACCTCAGCAGATTTTGGCTATCCTGTTTAGGCCCTAACCTCAGCAGATTTTGGCTATCCTGTTTAGGCCCTAACCTCAGCAGATTTTGGCTATCCTGTTTAGGCCCTAACCTCAGCAGATTTTGGCTATCCTGTTTAAGCCCTAACCTCAGCAGATTTTGGCTATCCTGTTTAGGCCCTAACCTCAGCAGATTTTGGCTATCCTGTTTAGGCCCTAACCTCAGCAGATTTTGGCTATACTGTTTAGGCCCTAACCTCAGCAGATTTTGGCTATCCTGTTTAGGCCCTAACCTCAGCAGATTTTGGCTATTGTGTTTAGGCCCTAACCTCAGCAGATTTTGGCTATCCTGTTTAGGCCCTAACCTCAGCAGATTTTGGCTATCCTGTTTAGGCCCTAACCTCAGCAGATTTTGGCTATCCTGTTTAGGCCCTAACCTCAGCAGATTTTGGCTATACTGTTTAGGCCCTAACCTCAGCAGATTTTGGCTATCCTGTTTAGGCCCTAACCTCAGCAGATTTTGGCTATCCTGTTTAGGCCCTAACCTCAGCAGATTTTGGCTATACTGTTTAGGCCCTAACCTCAGCAGATTTTGGCTATCCTGTTTAGGCCCTAACCTCAGCAGATTTTGGCTATCCTGTTTAGGCCCTAACCTCAGCAGATTTTGGCTATACTGTTTAGGCCCTAACCTCAACAGATTTTGGCTATCCTGTTTAGGCCCTAACCTCAGCAGATTTTGGCTATCCTGTTTAGGCCCTAACCTCAGCAGATTTTGGCTATCCTATTTAGGCCCTAACCTCAGCAGATTTTGGCTATCCTGTTTAGGCCCTAACCTCAGCAGATTTTGGCTATCCTGTTTAGGCCCTAACCTCAGCAGATTTTGGCTATCCTGTTTAGGCCCTAACCTCAGCAGATTTTGGCTATCCTGTTTAGGCCCTAACCTCAGCAGATTTTGACTATCCTGTTTAGGCCCTAACCTCAGCAGATTTTGGCTATCCTGTTTAGGCCCTAACCTCAGCAGATTTTGGCTATACTGTTTAGGCCCTAACCTCAGCAGATTTTGGCTGTCCTGTTTAGGCCCTAACCTCAGCAGATTTTGGCTATCCTGTTTAGGCCCTAACCTCAGCAGATTTTGGCTATCCTGTTTAGGCCCTAACCTCAGCAGATTTTGGCTATCCTGTTTAGGCCCTAACCTCAGCAGATTTTGGCTATCCTGTTTAGGCCCTAACCTCAGCAGATTTTGGCTATACTTTTTAGGCCCTAACCTCTGCAGATTTTGGCTATACTGTTTAGGCCCTAACCTCAGCAGATTTTGGCTATCCTGTTTAGGCCCTAACCTCAGCAGATTTTGGCTATACTGTTTAGGCCCTAACCTCAGCAGATTTTGGCTATACTGTTTAGGCCCTAACCTCAGCAGATTTTGGCTATCCTGTTTAGGCCCTAACCTCAGCAGATTTTGGCTATCCTGTTTAGGCCCTAACCTCAGCAGATTTTGGCTATACTGTTTAGGCCCTAACCTCAGCCGATTTTGGCTATACTGTTTAGGCCCTAACCTCAGCAGATTTTGGCTATCCTGTTTAGGCCCTAACCTCAGCAGATTTTGGCTATCCTGTTTAGGCCCTAACCTCAGCAGATTTTGGCTATCCTGTTTAGGCCCTAACCTCAGCAGATTTTGGCTATCCTGTTTAGGCCCTAACCTATGCAGATTTTGGCTATCCTGTTTAGGCCCTAACCTCAGCAGATTTTGGCTATCCTGTTTAGGCCCTAACCTCAGCAGATTTTGGCTATCCTGTTTAGGCCCTAACCTCAGCAGATTTTGGCTATCCTGTTTAGGCCATAACCTCAGCAGATTTTGGCTATACTGTTTAGGCCCTAACCTCAGCAGATTTTGGCTATCCTGTTTAGGCCCTAACCTCAGCAGATTTTGGCTATCCTGTTTAGGCCCTAACCTCAGCAGATTTTGGCTATCCTGTTTAGGCCCTAACCTCAGCAGATTTTGGCTATCCTGTTTAGGCCCTAACCTCAGCAGATTTTGGCTATCCTGTTTAGGCCCTAACCTCAGCAGATTTTGGCTATCCTGTTTAGGCCCTAACCTCAGCAGATTTTGGCTATACTGTTTAGGCCCTAACCTCAGCAGATTTTGGCTATCCTGTTTAGGCCCTAACCTCAGCAGATTTTGGCTATACTGTTTAGGCCCTAACCTCAGCAGATTTTGGCTATACTGTTTAGGCCCTAACCTCAGCAGATTTAGCTATCCTGTTTAGGCCCTAACCTCAGCAGATTTTGGCTATCCTGTTTAGGCCCTAACCTCAGCAGATTTTGGCTATCCTGTTTAGGCCCTAACCTCAGCAGATTTTGGCTATACTGTTTAGGCCCTAACCTCAGCAGATTTTGGCTATCCTGTTTAGGCCCTAACCTCAGCAGATTTTGGCTATACTGTTTAGGCCCTAACCTCAGCAGATTTTGGCTATCCTGTTTAGGCCCTAACCTCAGCAGATTTTGGCTATACTGTTTAGGCCCTAACCTCAGCAGATTTTGGCCATCCTGTTTAGGCCCTAACCTCAGCAGATTTTGGCTATACTGTTTAGGCCCTAACCTCAGCAGATTTTGGCTATCCTGTTTAGGCCCTAACCTCAGCAGATTTTGGCTATCCTGTTTAGGCCCTAACCTCAGCAGATTTTGGCTTTCCTGTTTAGGCCCTAACCTCAGCAGATTTTGGCTATCCTGTTTAGGCCCTAACCTCAGCAGATTTTGGCTATCCTGTTTAGGCCCTAACCTCAGCAGATTTTGGCTATCCTGTTTAGGCCCTTTGGTTTTCTTGCTCTCAAAAATGTTTCAATTATTTGGGTTTCCAATCTTTTGACTTTGAGCGCCACCTGATGAAGATTATTCCAGAAGCATGTCGTGTGCACTAAATTAGATATCTATAGTTTAATTACCGCTAGTACCCAGTAATGTAAACATTCAGGAAATATAAAAATTCAAACAGTTCTACATTAAAAACATTGTATCAGAGTGGCATGACACATCTTACATGTGGACTGTTGGTCTACATTAAAAACATTGTATCAGAGTGGCATGACACATCTTACATGTGGACTGTTGGTCTACATTAAAAACATTGTATCAGAGTGGCATGACACATCTACATGTGGACTGTTGGTCTACATTAAAAACATTGTATCAGAGTGGCATGACACATCTACATGTGGACTGTTGGTCTACATTAAAAACATTGTATCAGAGTGGCATGACACATCTACATGTGGACTGTTGGTCTACATTAAAAACATTGTATCAGAGTGGCATGACATATCTACATGTGGACTGTTGGTCTACATTGAAAACATTGTATCAGAGTGGCATGACACATCTACATGTGGACTGTTGGTCTACATTAAAAACATTGTATCAGAGTGGCATGACACATCTACATGTGGACTGTTGGTCTACATTAAAAACATTGTATCAAAGTGGCATGACACATCTACATGTGGACTGCTGGTCTACATTAAAAACATTGTATCAGAGTGGCATGACACATCTACATGTGGACTGTTGGTCTACATTAAAAACATTGTATCAGAGTGGCATGACACATCTACATGTGGACTGTTGGTCTACATTAAAAACATTGTATCAGAGTGGCATGACACATCTACATGTGGACTGTTGGTCTACATTAAAAACATTGTATCAAAGTGGCATGACACATCTACATGTGGACTGCTGGTCTACATTAAAAACATTGTATCAGAGTGGCATGACACATCTACATGTGGACTGTTTGTCTACATTAAAAACATTGTATCAGAGTGGCATGACACATCTACATGTGGACTGTTGGTCTACATTAAAAACATTGTATCAGAGTGGCATGACACATCTACATGTGGACTGTTGGTCTACATTAAAAACATTGTATCAGAGTGGCATGACACATCTACATGTGGACTGTTGGTCTACATTAAAAACATTGTATCAGAGTGGCATGACATATCTACATGTGGACTGTTGGTCTACATTGAAAACATTGTATCAGAGTGGCATGACACATCTACATGTGGACTGTTGGTCTACATTAAAAACATTCTATCAGAGTGGCATGACACATCTACATGTGGACTGTTGGTCTACATTAAAAACATTGTATCAAAGTGGCATGACACATCTACATGTGGACTGCTGGTCTACATTAAAAAGATTGTATCAGAGTGGCATGACACATCTACATGTGGACTGTTGGTCTACATTAAAAACATTGTATCAGAGTGGCATGACACATCTACATGTGGACTGTTGGTCTACATTAAAAACATTGTATCAGAGTGGCATGACACATCTACATGTGGACTGTTGGTCTACATTAAAAACATTGTAGCAGTGGCATGACACATCTACATGTGGACTGTTGGTCTACATTAAAAACATTGTATCAAAGTGGCATGACACATCTACATGTGGACTGCTGGTCTACATTAAAAACATTGTATCAGAGTGGCATGACACATCTACATGTGGACTGTTGGTCTACATTAAAAACATTGTATCAGAGTGGCATGACACATCTACATGTGGACTGTTGGTCTACATTAAAAACATTGTATCAGAGTGGCATGACACATCTACATGTGGACTGTTGGTCTACATTAAAAACATTGTATCAGAGTGGCATGACACATCTACATGTGGACTGTTGGTCTACATTGAAAACATTGTATCAGAGTGGCATAACACATCTACATGTGGACTGTTGGTCTACATTAAAAACATTGTATCAGAGTGGCATGACACATCTACATGTGGACTGTTGGTCTACATTGAAAACATTGTATCAGAGTGGCATGACACATCTACATGTGGACTGTTGGTCTACATTAAAAACATTGTATCAGAGTGGCATGACACATCTACATGTGGACTGTTGGTCTACATTAAAAACATTGTATCAGAGTGGCATGACACATCTACATGTGGACTGTTGGTCTACATTGAAAACATTGTATCAGAGTGGCATAACACATCTACATGTGGACTGTTGGTCTACATTGAAAACATTGTATCAGAGTGGCATGACACATCTACATGTGGACTGTTGGTCTACATTAAAAACATTGTATCAGAGTGGCATGACACATCTACATGTGGACTGTTGGTCTACATTAAAAACATTGTATCAGAGTGGCATGACACATCTACATGTGGACTGTTGGTCTACATTGAAAACATTGTATCAGAGTGGCATGACACATCTACATGTGGACTGTTGGTCTACATTAAAAACATTGTATCAGAGTGGCATGACACATCTACATGTGGACTGTTGGTCTACATTAAAAACATTGTATCAAAGTGGCATGACACATCTACATGTGGACTGCTGGTCTACATTAAAAACATTGTATCAGAGTGGCATGACACATCTACATGTGGACTGTTGGTCTACATTAAAAACATTGTATCAGAGTGGCATGACACATCTACATGTGGACTGTTGGTCTACATTAAAAACATTGTATCAGAGTGGCATGACACATCTACATGTGGACTGTTGGTCTACATTAAAAACATTGTATCAGAGTGGCATGACACATCTACATGTGGACCGTTGGTCTACATTAAAAACATTGTATCAGAGTGGCATGACACATCTACATGTGGACTGTTGGTCTACATTAAAAACATTGTATCAGAGTGGCATGACACATCTACATGTGGACTGTTGGTCTACTGCAAAACATCATCAGCATTTCATCAAAATTTATATTGTGGTTGCCATGACATGGCTAAAAAATTGCTGATGATTTGGCAAGGACAGATAACTCACTCATATTTCTCATTGGTGTGTAATGAATTCTATGAAAAGCACTGTGACTTGCATTTCAATAGTCTTTCACTTCCCAGTAGATATGTAGATTTTTATCAAATTTCATTTCAAAAACCTGTAAAAATATATTGGTTGTTTAAGAAAATAAGAAATGAACCAATTGTTAAGTTTAAGATTCAAATGAACCATTGATAAGTTTAAGATTTAAATGAACCAATTGTTAAATTTAAGATTCTGGTTTTGAAGAAGATTAGTTAAGAAAATTAGACTATCATACTGTAATTCACGGTAATATAAGCCAAATGGTTTTATTATTTATTTTATTTTTTTATTTCTTTGATAATTCACTTAATATGAAGATGCCATCATTTTTTATAATTAAATATATGTTATTTTTGATTCACAGTTCAGTGTTTCACAAATAGCACAAACATTTATATGCTAATTTTGATTCACAGTTTAGTGTTACACAAATAGCACAAACATTTATATGTTAATTTTGATTCACAGTTCAGTGTTACACAAATAAGACAAACATTTATATGTTAATTTTGATTAACAGTTTAGTGTTTGCTACACAAATAGCACAAACATTTATATGTTAATTTTGATTCACAGTTCAGTGTTACACAAATAAGACAAACATTTATATGTTAATTTTGATTAACAGTTTAGTGTTTGCTACACAAATAGCACAAACATTTATATGTTAATTTTGATTCACAGTTCAGTGTTACACAAATAAGACAAACATTTATATGTTAATTTTGATTCACAGTTCAGTGTTACACAAATAAGACAAACATTTATATGTTAATTTTGATTCACAGTTTAGTGTTACACAAATAGCACAAACATTTATATGTTAATTTGATTCACAGTTCAGTGTTACACAAAGAAGACAAGCATTTTATATGTTAATTTGATTCACAGTTCAGTGTTCCATAAATAACACAAACATTTATATATTAATTTTGATTCACAGTTCAGTGTTACACAAATAACACAAACATTTATATGTTAATTTTTATTCCAGTTCAGTGTTACACAAATAACACAAACATGTATATGTTAATTTTGATTCACAGTTCATTGTTTCACAATATTTCAGGGCTGAATAAGGTCATACCAGCCTATCTGTGTACATCAAATTCTGAACAAAGCACATGCACTTGTTAGAATTATGTGGTATACCAACAAATATTATTGGCAGCATTTAATTATTTATTGTACAATATTTTTTTTCTTCAAAATATCAGTTTTATTTGTGTAGATATTGTTATACCAAAACCCCAGAAAAACTGGCACTTTGATATTATAGACAGAATACCATGATAATTTGCTTGTACTGAATTGTATGTTAATACTATGATAATTTGTTTGATCTGACTCGTATGTTGCTTTTAAACATCTGCATATTTTAAATACATTTTTGCTGTTTTATTCTATTTGTAGTAATAAATATTCTAGTGCTTGGATCTTTTTTTTTTATACCTGTTTCATGGTGTTTTTAATTTTATTTTGTATGTCTTTGCAAACAGTATATTAGTGTACTGTTCTTCTTACTAAAATCTTTATTGATTAAGCATGTCTGATTAAAAAACAACAAATTTTTTATCATTAATTAGTATAGTATATTAAACCATCTAAATGTTAAATCATATTGTACCAGTAATGTCAAAAGAGAGTAGATTTCATTAAGTGCAATTGCACTATCACATTCTCCAAAAGAGTTGCATTATATACCATAATAATGTTTGTATATTACACACCTTTTTGTCAGGGTGGATGAAAATTATACACAAAAAGTAAGTAGTTCAGTCCTCGAAATGAAAATTTGACTTTACTGGTCCATATCAAATTCTTGAATGTATTTTTATATTGTCAAACCTGTATTAAGAGGTCACCTTTGGAACAAAGAAAAAGTGGCCTTTTAAGACAGACAACACTTAAAAGAGGTTCAATTCATAAGAAACTTTCTACGACAGGACAAGAAAAGGGTGACCTTTTAATACAGGTGACTTTATAAATTTAGAACTGTTTTTCAGTACTTTTTTATGTTACAAGATTTTTATTATGACAAATGAATTATACAAATTTCTTATAATTTTTTTTTCAGATATCAAAGTTATTGGGTAAGGATGATGGATTTTCAGTTGTTAAGACAGCCGTACCACCTTTACCTCCACGTAGGCCTAGTTTTCGTGACTCAGTGTTACCACCAGATAAAGAGACAAATAGCAATGAATCTCCGACACCTTTATCAAGAATAAATAAATTATCAGATAGTTCAGGAGAAACTGAATTTTCACCAGGAACAAGTTCAAAATTTGAAACCCCTCCAATTATTCCTTCTCACTCGACACCAAGGGTTTCAAAAATTCAAATGGGAACAACTTCTACAGAGTGTGATATGCCTGTAAATAGTAGCTATAATAAAAGTGGACCTTCGGTGCTAAGAAACAAAACTACGCATAATGGGAATGTCCCTGCAATACCTGTGTCATCACAGACTAATAACAGCAGTAAGAGCGCATCTGATGAAATTAGAAATAGCCCACCCCCTATCCCAGCTAGAACATCAAGACTATCCAGTATATCACAAACTTCAAACTCATCTTATGGGAGTGCTGAATTTTATTCGTCAGATTTTTAACTTCATTATAAAAGAAAACACAAGTCCTGATATAAATTTATTGACTCTCTAGACTATCATGTTGATTTAATGCCGTGATATAGCTGAAATACTGGTCAAATTAGTGTTAAACACCAATTAATCAATCAATATTGTTGATGTATTGGTTATAGAGTATCCCATTTTAATTTTATCTTTCTGTAAGACAAATGTCAGATTATATAATACCATATAGCAGTTTATAAATGAATCTCCAGGATTTTTTTTATTAATGTTTTGTAAGAACAAAGATACGTTATTAGCTTAGATCTCATATCAGTCCTTTTAGAATATCAGTAATTTACTCTTTAACCAAATATCTCTTATGTTATAGATCTGTTGTTTGTTTAAACTCTGTGTTATATTTAACTCATAAATTTTTATGCATAGGTATAAGATGGACACATGTACAGGACATTTATTTTTATTCTAATATATTATATGTAACAGAATAGCAAAAACTTCACTTCGGAGATATTTCTCTACACAATTTATGACAATGTTTATAAAAAAAAAAAAAAATTGTAATTTAAAAGTTTTCTTTCATTAATTAAATTATTGAAATGTTCATATACAAAATAGAAAGAAATTAAAATTAGCATTGATATATAATTTTAATTATTTAAGGGAACGAGACATTCATAAAAATTGGTGTCTCTCAATGATTGTTAATGATGTCAAAACTCATATTTAAAACAATTTGCAGAATAAAAGAAGGATTTTAAGATGAAAAAACATCACAAAAAAAAAATTTCTTGCCAAAAAAGACAGATTTATAATGCCACCTAATATAATTGTTTTATTTATATATTTACCATATACCATATGCTGCTGAAAGTAGCACATACCACCAAATCAAGTAAATAATACTTATATTTTATTCATATTATGAAGTATAAAATGTACATGTATCATTTTTTATTGGATATGGGTAGAACATGTTTGTTTACTCTTAGTTGTTGTGTATTTAGACATGATATAAATTGTTGTGAATGTATCTATTAGTAATGTTGTATCAAATTTTATTTTATTGTGCACAAAATTATGCCAAGCAAAATCTGTATTCATAAACACAGATATGCATTCATTTATTTATTCATTCATTTTGAATATAAAAAAAGTTAGAACAAAGGGATAAATAAGCTTCGTTTGAAAATCAAGTTACTATGATATAGGGATTTTTTGTTTTAGGAAAAAGATGAATATACATCATGACCAATCAAAGCACTGTATCCAATATACAGCGTTCTGATTGGATGATTCCCTCTATTACTGATTTACAGTTGTGAAAAATAAGTATGTTTTTATATTTTTGTTCCTTGTTTATTCTTCAGTTAAGAGTTCATGCTCCTTTCCAAAATTAGGTCACTGTATTTTATTTTTATTGTACAATCGTGTGGTATCACGGACTACCAGGTAACAAAGGGGTCAAGAATCTTCAGTGTTCTTTTTAGTCATTGACGTAATAAATCTTTTTTCTGGTACCCCTTTCACATGGTTTCCCTGTTGAACTTTGGTAAACTAGTTCCAAGTCAGTCCTGTTAACAGAAAATATCAAAAAGAGGCATGCACAAGTATATAATTGTATAAGTTTCTTATTTAACATAAAATATTACTGTCTATGGATTAATGCTATTTTTAAAACATTGCATTACTAATGTTGTATGGTAATGAAAACGGCCATATTTTGATATTTTGTATATTTTGTATATTTTGATATTTTGTTTCAGAAGATGGTCAAACAAAATGTATTCCATGTAGTTTTAAATTACAATATCTTGAAAATGAGAGTTTGCTATCTAAATTTTGTCATTTTTGGCAACAAAAAAACTTTTTTATAGCAAAGTATTCATACTTTTTAGGTGATTATTGCTGAAATCAAGAATGCAATTATTTTGAAAGAAAAACTGAAGAATTAAATAAAAAAAAAAGAGAGAGAAATCTTCATCATTAGAATTTGTTTCACAATTTTGTAGGAGTGGTTGTGATCGTATGGTAGTTGGATTGACAACTACCTGTGCAATCAGTGCCTTTCACCACTACAGTTATGAGTTCGAACCCTGTTCATGGCCAGGTGTGCTCGATAAAACATCAGGTGATAAAGTTTGTCAGTGACTTGCGACAGGTCGGTGGTTTTCTCCGGTTTCCTCAACCAATAAAACCGACTCACAATATAACTGAAATATTGTTGAAAGTCTCGTTAAACAATATAAACCAATCAAACCAAACAACAAATTTGTAATACCGGTAGCTGTGGATATGTTTTCTGGGCCTGCTACCACTCAAGACCAAACATTAGTTCTTAGTAAAAATTTAGTTCTTATCTTATTTTCGTTGCTTTTCTAAGGTTGATAAAGAGTTACTTTCAACTTTTTTATGACCCAATGTTCATTGTTGATCTTTTTGCATTTCTGCTTCAGATCAAATGTGTTTTCAAGTATTTATAAGAAATGTATTGCAAATAGCTAACACAAAATTGTTTTTGTCATTTTAATACATGTATATTTATATATTTTTATATTTTATAAAAGGGGTGCAGAAAATACAGTAAGCAGTGGAATTACGTTGGTGAAAAAATATTTTTTTTGTACTTTTATTGAGAATATATGAAATATGTACAGATTTTTATTTATTTGGATGTCAATATTTAATACATGGTTTAATTTAATGCATAATATTTGTAAAAAAAAAATCATGGTAAACTTGTCTTATTGTGGACAATAAATTGTTATAAATATAATAAAAAATGTCCTCTTCTTCATCCCTGTTCATGATGAGGTGTACTTGATACAACATTATGCGATAAAGTTTGTCAGCGATTTGCGACAGGTGGGTTTTTTCTCCAGGTACTCCGGTTTTCTCCACCAATTAAACTGACCTCCACAATATAACTGAAATATTGTTGAAAGTGGCATTAAATACCATAACACCCCACCCCTCTTATTCATGATATAATCTGACATTGTATATGATGATCACAGTCACAAGAAACTTCTGATTGACTGAAATGAAAAACTGGTAGTTCTACTGAATTAATATCATGCTTATCTTACTGGTACATCTACCGCATTGGTGGAGTAATGGTTAACATGCTTGCCTAGAGTGAGGTAGGTTGTGTGATTGAGCCTCGTGGGGTTAAACCAAAGACTACACAATTGGCACAGTGGAACCTGTCTAATCTGACCCACCAAGGGACCAGGGAAATGTGTCAGATTGTACAGGATGTCAGAACCTGTCTAATCCGACCCACCAAGGGACCAGGGAAATGTGTCGGATTATTCAGGATGTCAGAACCTGTCTAATCCGACCCACCAAGGGACCAGGGAAATGTGTCGCATTGTTCAGGATGTCAGAACCTGTCTAATCTGACCCACCAAGGGACCAGGGAAATGTGTCGGATTGTACAGGATGTCAGAACCTGTCTAATACGACCCACCAAGGGACCAGGGAAATGTGTCGGATTGTTCAGGATGTCAGAACCTGTCTAATCCGACCCACCAAGGGACCAGGGAAATATGTCGGATTGTACAGGATGTCAGAACCTGTCTAATCCGACCCACCAAGGGACCAGGGAAATGTGTCGGATTGTTCAGGATGTCGGAATACTTTATTTTAGTTAACAGATATATTTGGGACCATGAAAGTTTGTCAGATGTCACAGGATATCGGAAAACTCAGGTGTCAGATTGCACAAGTTTCTAGTTGGCATTAAACAACAATCACTCGCTCTCTGGTACATCTGAATAAGCACTGTTACAGAGGAAAAGACAAGCTACTTTGACAACATTTGGGGAGACACACACATATATATATATATATTTATTCATTTTCTGTAATAAAGAAAAAGGCCTTGATTCTGTTGGTACCATTAGAATTGTGAATGATATTACCTGTGTGTGCTAATATTTGAAAGAATGGATCCTACAAGTCTTTAAGGAATCCGGGTCGTTTCGCCCCGATTACCTGTTCACCCCGGTAAGTGAGTCGATTCTCCCCACTTAATCGCTATTATATTATAATAGATGAAGTCTTTTTCGACAATTTTTTGGAAATTATTTATTTATTAGTTGTATGCAAAAAAAATAATAATTCATTCATTTTGGTCTACTTTAAATATTTATTTATTAGTTGTACATACAAAAAAATAAATAATAATTCATTCATTTTGGTCTACTTTTGTCAAAGATCTCAAGTGAAACTTTTCTTGCAAAATTTACAAAAACAACACACAAGAACAGTAAAAAGGTTGTTTTTTTTTAGCTCACCTGGCCATAGGCCATGTGAGCTTTTGTCATGGGTAAGCGTCTGTCGTCCGTCCGTCTGTTACCTTTTCACATTTAAATCTTCTTCTCTGAAACCGCTGAACAGATTTCAATCAAACTTGCCAGAAATGTTCATTGGATGGTCCTCTACCAGATTTGTGTTTTTGGTACTGATTTGAAATCCAACATGGCTGCCAGGGCCCATAATGTGTTCTCATTGACTGAAATTTTAAAAAATCTTCTTGTCAGAAACCACCAAGCCAATTGAATTGTGACTTTGCAGGAATGATCATTGGGTGGTCCTGTACTAAATTTGTGAATCGTTTACTGATTGGAAATTCAAGATGGCCACCATGACTCGACTTAATTTTAACATAGGACCCTATGGAAAAAATGTTTAAAAGTCTTCTCCTCTGAAACCAGTAAGTCAATTTAAAGCAAACATGGCATGAATGGTCCTTAGGTGGTCAACTTTCAAATTTATGTCCTGTGACCCCGACCTCCATCCAAGATGGCCACCGTCAGCGCACATAGTTTTAACATAGGACCCTATGGGAAATATGTTTAAAAATCTTCTCCTCTGAAACCAGTAAGCCAATTTAAAGCAAACATGGCATGGATGGTCCTTAGGTGGTAAATTTTCAAAATTGTGTCCAGTGACCCTGACCTCCATCCAAGATGGTCACCTTCAGCAGACATACTGTAGTTTTAACATAGTACCCTATGGGAAAAAATGTTTTAAAATCTTCTCCTTTGAAACCAGTAAGCCAATATAGCAAACATGACATCGATGGTCCTTAGGTGGTCAACTTCCAAAATTGTGTTCAGTGATCCCGTTCTCGGTTCAAAATGGCCTCCGTCAGCAGACATAGTTTTAACATAGGACCCTATGGGAAAATTGTTTAAAAGTCTTCTCTTCTGAAACCAGTCAGCCAATTTAAAGCAAACATAGCATGGATGGTCCTTGGGTAGTATACTTTCAAAATTGTGTCCGGTGACCACGACCTCCATCCAAGATGGCTGCCATGAGCAGACATAGTTTTAACATAGAACCCTATGGCAGTATGGTATTTGAATAGTAACTTAGATGTATTCGGCATGCAGACATTCTTAAGAGGACTTATTTATGTCAGGTGAGCGATACAGGCTCACCTGAGCCTCTAGTTTTTTGTACCAACGCAAAAGTGCATGAAATGACTAAGATGCTGTACAAGTGCGCAAATAACCTCTTTTTTTTAATGAATTACTCATCAAATGCTAAAATAGTATAAATTTAATCAGATGTCAAACAAAGAGTGAAGCAATACATAATATTAAACACGTCAAGACAAAAATAAAGTACCCATGAACAAGCCTTACAACATCCAAAATACGAATATTTGCAATGGTATTTTCCATATTTCATTTTTTAAAGCACTATTAATAAATGAGGGCGAAACGGGAATAGTGGCGAAACGACCCGGGGCGAACGGGAATAGGGGCGAAACGACTCGGGGGGCGAACGGGATTCGGGACGAAACGACCCGGTACCGTCTTTAAGAGTATGTGCCTGAGAATTAAAAAAAACATGAATATTTATGGTAATTTTGAAAAATCTTGATCATTTTTGCAACAAATGTTAGATTTAATAATAGGCACTGGCTTCGATTACCTGGATTAGGTAATAATAACGAAAAATTAAGATTACCTGACAGACTAAGTGCCGGAATACAATTCCGGTTCAGGAACCTATTTCACGGAAAAATATCGGGTAATCGTAATTTTATTTGTTAGAGTTACCTGGTCTTATTATTACCCGGAAGTTCTAGGGATTATTGGACATAAAGTATTGAAAGAATTATTATTATTATATATCAATTTGTAATTGATATTACATTTTAAATCAATACATCAAAAAGATATGAAATATACTTCGTAAATATATTTACAAAGATGGAATTACATAAGAGCTTTCCTTTGTTATAGCACTGTCTGCATAGCCAGTACTAACCCGAATAATCCAGTCGTTATATTACGCTTTGCTATATTAACCTCCTCAAGTAGCGATAGCGGATAGAGGGCGCTAAATTATTCGAGTTAAGCCAGTAGGTGGATTTTTCAGCGCCTTTGGCCATATTTTTACACAAACAAATATAGACAAATTAAATTCAGAATGAAAGTTTATAATAAAATTGGTACCTATAAAGACAAATCAACAACAACAATAAATAAAATTTAATATTTTATTTACATACAACTATTCCGGGTAATAATAAGACCAGGTAATTCTAACAAATAAATTACGATTACCCGATTTTTTCCCGTGAAATAGGTTCCTGAACCGGAATTGTATTCCGGTACTTAGTCTTTCAGGTAATCCTAATACATTTTTCGTTATTATAACCCAATCCAGGTAAATCCGGGTAATCGTAGCCAGTGCTGCCTTAATAATAACCCAATATATATTCACTATAAATGTGAATGAATTTTTCACCAATTTAAATCAGTAATAACATATATACAACGAGTTTTTTTTATTTATATTGTATTTGGTATTACAACTATCTATGCAATCAGTACATATCAACACTAAAGTTGTGAGTTCGAATCCCACTCACGTGATACAACATTATGTGATAAAGTTTGTCAGTGACTTGCAGCAAGTCAGTGGTTTTCTCAGGGTACTCTGGTTTCCTCCACCAATAAAACTGACGCCACGATATAACTGAAATATTGTTAAAAGTAGCATTGAATACCATAAACCAACCTTCTATTGTATTTCAAGGAAGGTGGAAATATACCAATAAAGGCAATATCTTATATGATGTAAGCTGTGATATGACATACCAATTTACCTTTAGTGGTATTTATATTGATTTAAGATGAATATTTTTTAGTGTTTATTCTTGGTTTGCACTTTTATGTCTTAAAAAATCGTGCATTACTTGTGTAATGGTTAGTGGTGTACCGGTCATCGGAAACATCGACTAATCAGTCGGACGTCATCATAGGATACGATAATCGATTCTTAAACCTTGTGGTCGATTCTGATTCTATAGTGTCTAAAAATATATATGCTTAACTTTGTTCTTTGATAAGTTTTTTTTTCTGTCTCCATACTGACAAAAAATATTGCAGTTTTATACCAGCTGGGTTTTTTTGCCCTCATACTGACAAACATCTGGCAATTTTGTCCAAGCGTACTTTTGACACTCAGTCAATACACATATTTGGACTAGTCTATTATTTATCTACTTCCCGGAATAGTCCATTTTATATCAGGTGTTACATATATGGAAAACGATTTGTTTTGTTCTAAGTTAATGTTTACAAATGAAAAAATTGTAGTTTGTAAATATGTTATTTGATTTTATTCAAATCTTTACTTTTGTCAAAAACATATTTAGACTAGTCTATTATTTATCTATCTATATCAGGTGTTACACATATGGAAAATGGTTAACATACTCACCTTGAGTGTAATAGATCGTGTGTTTGACATGTTTACCAACAAACTGTTGTTTCTGTCAGCTAGCCCTATAAAAGTCAACTTATCATACCTAGGTCTGTTCCAAACGCAGGAGATCAGCTTGCTCCTCTATATTTGGCTCTGATTCATCGTCACTGATTAAGCATTTGCTACTTCCGGTATTAATGTTCACATTATACTTGGCTTCGTAGTCATAGATCATAGGGTGGTGACACCAGTGCTTGTCCAGATGTCGCTTTAAGGTCTCTACATTTTTGGCTGTTACAACGGAGTTCGGGAGGCTATTCCACACATCGACAACTCGGTTTGTAAAAAGGTTCTTCCTGGTTTCAGTTCTACGTCGGTTTTTCACTAGCTTCAGTGAATGTCCTCTTGTTATGTTGCTGGAATTTAGACTGAATAAGGTGAAGGTTACTCTTTCATCATATATCTTGTTCAAAATTTTGTAGGTCTCAATCATGTCCCCTCGTAGTCTTCGGAATCTTAACGTTGGTAATTTTAAGCGCTTCAGTCTTTCGTCGTGTGGTAGTTCTTTCAAATACTGTACGGTAGCATTTTCGTGGCTCTTCTCTGGACATTTTCGATCGCTTCAATGTCTTTCTTCAGATACGGATTCCAAATACATCCAGCATGTGCAAGGTGTGGTCGTACTAGAGCCTTGAGTAGTAAACGGAAAGTTTTAAAGTCCAAGTATCGGAATGATCGTCTGATTAGTGCTACTATCTGATTAGCCTGGTTTACTTTAGTCTGAATGTGTTGGTCGAACTTCAAATTGGAATCAATGTTTACACCTACATCTTTTTCGCAATTTACCGTTACTAATGTTGTGATGGACCCTTCATACGTCGGTATTTGGTATCTCTCGTTTTCTCTATTGCTGCTATGTTTCCTTGTAATCGGTAGAACTTTACACTTGTCCGGCTGGAAACGTAACAACCATTTTTCGCTCCAGTTAAATAGATCGTTGATGTCGTTTTGGACAGTTTGAATGTCACTTTGATGAGCTATAGTTCGTATAATTTTGTGTCGTCAGCAAACATGAATACCTTCGAATCAACACAATCCGGTAAATCGTTGATAAACACAACAAACAAAATTGGTCTCAGCACTGAGTCTTGCAGAATACCACTGGTAACGTTGTGCCATGGTGAAAATTCACCATTGACTTACACTCGTTGTTTGCGGTTGCTCAGAAAGTTGCTGATCCATAAACATGTTTGATCGCTGATTCTGTACGACTTAAGCTTGTTTATGAGACGTTTGTGCGTTGGCGTAGTATAAAGCATACATCATCATTTCATTGAACTGTAGCCGAATAAAATGCTAACTTTGCATCGTAGTCTTGATCGTATGGTAAATTAATTTACAACTACCTGTGTAATCGGTGCCTATCATCACTAAAGTTGTTAGTTTGAATCCTGCTGATGGCCAGGTTTACTCGAAACAACATTATGTGATAAATTTGTCAGCGACTTGTGACAGGTCTGTGGTTTTCTCCTGGTACTCCGGTTCCCTCCACCAATAAAACTGACAGCCACGAAATAACTGAAATATTGTTGAAAGTGGCATTAAACACCATAATCCCAATCCTATAAAAAATCAAATTATAATTACATGTATCACTTTTGTTCAACAACTGTCCATTTTCATGTGAAAACATGGACTTGTTCTTGAACATTGTTAAAGGTGAAATATATTTGTTGTCTTTATATAAGGGACCGACCATTTAACTTGTAGGGGAGGTTATGGTTTTTTGTTTCGTTCAGAATTTTTTTTCGGACAACACGAGTTAGAATATTTATATTTTTTGTCTGAATCAGATTTTTTTTTCCCTCCACCAAAATCAGAATATTTTTTTCAGCAACATAGGGAATCAGAATATTTTTTTTAGAAAAAAACCATACTCCCCCCCCCCCCCCCCCCCCACTTCAAGTTAAATGGTCCGTCCCTAAGGGCAAACAAATCTGCCGTTGTATTGTTATGGCTCGGACTTGGTTGGGTTGTCTATCTGTAGACACAATGATGTCTGAGCAATGAATAACTTCCGTCTAGTTCACCAATTCATCTGACATTTTAGCCCAATGAGCCAAGTCACAGAATAGAGGAAGTGATATAACTAGGCCTGTTTCATGACTAACCTTCACCTACACACATAAATTGACAGCACGAGTAGGTCAGAAACCAAACTTACCACAAGAGGGGTTATGTCAATTTTCATTTTTTGAACGTTGCATGTAGTAACATTCCCATTCCAGCAGCACCTACCTATGGAGTATTCATCTCTCAGTTGATACAATATTACAGAGTTTGTGCTTCCTATGAAGTGTTCATTAACAGAGGGTAGCTGCTAACAAGAACGCTACCAAACCAAGGTTTCCCAGTGTTGAAGTTGAAGTCATCACTTCAAAAGTTTTACGGTCGCCATCCTGACTTTGTTGCTGTTAATAAAGTATATCTGTCTTATACAGATGACTATGTATTTGTATTCCGTATACCTTAGTCAAACCCCGTCTTTTCCTCGTTCCTGACTTGTCTCCAGATTTTTATTTCTAAGCCACTTGCCTGCCATGCCGGAGCGCACCAGATTTTTATTTCTAACAGTCACTTGCCTGCCATGCCGGAGCACACCAGATTTTTATTTCTAACAGTCACTTGCCTGCCATGCCAGAACACACCAGATTTTTATTTCTAACAGTCACTTGCCTGCCATGCCGGATCACACCAGATTTTTATTTCTCACAGTCACTTGCCTGCCATGCCGGAGCACACCAGATTTTTATTTCTAACAGTCACTTGCCTGCCATGCCGGAGCACACCAGATTTTTATTTCTCACAGTCACTTGCCTGCCATGCCGGAGCACACCATATTTTTTAGTGGGGTTCATGTTGTCCAATCTTTAGTTTTCTGTGTAGTGATTTGTTGACAATTAATTGTCTTTTCGTCTTTTTTACCATTCTGTCTGTATCTGTATTGAATACGTTGTAGTTCCCGGAAAACGGTTTTATACAACGGTAGAGAGAGGCGCCCGGATATTATTGGCGCTGGCCCACTAGGGTGGTCTCGAGTACCTCAAGGGACTTTGCGCATGCAACTGTGTCTGGTAGATGGTTCCAACGTATGACGGTGTCCACGAAGAATCTGTTCTGATATTGAGCTGTCCTACTATTTGTACCATTGTACTTGTCCTTCGATCTTGACTATTGTAAACCATATACAGTGACGCATACGTATACAGGCTATTAAAACATATTTTGAAAGCACATGTGAAATAAACAACATATTTACGGCATATCGACTAGCAGGCTCATTTGCATATTTTTCATAATGGAATATTGCAATCGCGATCTATATCGTTTCGGTCAATTTTAATGGCGGAGAAAACCGGATACAACAATGGACCTGTCGCAAGTCACTGACAATATTTATCACATAACGTTGTATCGAGTACACCTCGTCTATTACGGGAAAGAATTGAAATCACAACTTTATTAGATCTACCATGAAATCACAACCACGACTATGTTTATATTGCATAGCTATAGCTATGATGGATTCTATATACATTGTAACTATCACTATATGGAGATTTAATCGTGAACAATATTTTAAAGAAAGTAGGTCTAGTTGTACAATATGAATAAATGTTATACCTTAAAACGTAAAAGCATAGTACGTATATAAATATAAATGTACTTCAAAACAAAACCAAAATATCGAAATATATGTACTCAAATACAGGTTTTTGATTTCGAAACATTCAGGTTTAACACGGCCGTAGGCCGGGTCTGGGGGATACTCCCCCAGCGGGGGTTTGGGGGCAAAGCCCCTATTAGGTAAAGGGGTCCGGGGACTAAGCCCCCGTTGGGCTAACGCCTTTTTGTAATTTTTAGACTAAATTCTAAATTGAAAATGCCTTTTAAAAGTCAGAAATATAACTGTATTGATTATTATTCAATCCCATGTGTGACAATTGAATATCTGGTCTAAAGCATGGGATCATAATAAAATTTCAATTCAAATTTTAAACGGGGTTTAAATATCGACTATCACACATCATTCAGTGAATAAATATGTTTCGATGTAATTTCTGTTAATCCGATATTGGAATATGCAAATCCACATTGATGTTTAGAAAGTTACCTTCATCTAATTTTCGTTTTAAAGACCCTGTCTTCAACCAATTGTGAAGTGACATGATGACTTTCCAACGTCTTCTGCAATGTTTTTTCGCGGGAGCATCTTCGGATATTCTCATAGTTTTTCATCTGAATTTATGACATACAGCTGCCGAATAACACTGTCACTGTCTAACAACTGTTAATCGAATATTACGTCCAATGAATTTATAATCCGTGATATTATAGCAATGGATTTATGGGTGAAATTAGACAAATGTTGAAAAAAAAGAAGATTTTATTTATTTTCAAATGCTATATTTGCCGTTTCAAAAGTGAGGCATTAGCCTCATTTTCCTCCATTGCGCTACTGCCATGGGTTTAATCATTTGGTCAAATGGATATTAGTTTTTGACAGACCGGTACCTAAAATTGTAAGAGAATCGACGATTCGTGATTCTGAATCATGTCAAAGGAAGATGTCGACCATGCCGTTCGGCAGAAAAAATATATTAATATACATAAACATCTTAAAATAGACTTAATAATCATCAAGTAAGATTACTACAACTACGTTCCCACTCCTCTGGCGCATCACCCATTCGAAACGTGTCAAACCGAATGTACTATCGGCATTTAAACTCCGAACTGTAGCATTGGAATGAAGAATGACGATTGTATCGGAAACGATCAATTACGAATATACACGGTGATATAAGTACCTTGGTATGGTTGTACCTGACTAAAGTCACAACCTGGACGTGTGCAAATTTACTTCCCTGTGGTTTTTCCATGATGTACTTTCATTTCTGGATTTACAAATATTACTGAACAGCGTAGGTAAATTTATAAAAATATTATTATATATAAATTAATGAACAAATTGATTTTTGTAAATATTTTTGTCATTCGCACGTAAAAAGAGCAGATACCAATGAGATTCCAAGAAAGTTACATTGCAGTTCCACCACAAAACAAAATGAAAGTTATCAATTCCACTTTCAGGATTCCTATATCACTGTATGTCTTTTGTCTGTTGCTTGATTCCTGGTATTGGTGAAGGTTCCAATGATTAAAACCTACAGAGCTGCTAATAGCGTACCCGGGTGGTGGATAAGGGGTGCCCTCACGATTGTCAGCTTTAAATACAGAAAACCTGGTCATAGACCATTTGGAGAGGGTAACGTTCCCTGCATGTTAAATACGTGTACTTCTTTTGTATAATTAAAATAAATAGTAAGTGCATTGTAGTCGCTACAAAATAAATACTAAATATTTTGTCCCTACTCAACTCTCCATTTTTGTCAAGTGGCAGTCAAAAGTCGTTGACCCAGTTTGTTTATCTCTTCCCTCATTTCTATATAGTTTTTATATATATTATTGAACTTGTTCTCGTCCTGGGTAGCTGAAATACTGTTCACTGGTCGTTAAGCGAAATCATTCATATATATAAAAACAGGGGTTTTCATTAATGTGATAATTTTTATGCTTCCATTTTGTGCGCATATTTTATATACTAATTGGAGTATCCATGATATAAAGGAAACGTAAGATATGCATTCGCTATGTAGAGGACTTTTCTTCAAATAGCTGTGAGGGGATTTTTTGGCGTAAAATCGTGATTTTTCACACGACATACCCCAAAAATTTTCGGGCCTCCCTCCGCTCGGCGCAATTTTTTTAAGTGAGCCCCCCCTCCTGGAGCCGCCCCTGATATTGGTCGTGATTGTATGGTAGTTGGATTTACAACTACCTGTACAATCAGTGTCTATCACCACTAAAGTTGTGAGTTCGAATCCCGTTCATGGCGAAATGTTATCCATATATTATGTGATAAAGTTTGTCAGTGACTTGCGACAGGTCGATGGTTTTCTCCGGGTATTCCGGTTTCCTCCACCAATAAAAATGACCGCCACGATATATAAACTGAAATATTGTTGAAAGTTGCGTTAAACACCATAAACCCAAACTCTCAAATAGCTGTGTGCATTGTATGAGCATGAAACGATATGTGTGTGTTCTTCAATCTTATTATATAATGTGATATAAATTGCTCAGTGGAGGTACTTTGTTAATATGCACGGCGAATCACATAAAATTAACACTTCAAGACTTGAATAGTTTCCTGTAGCTCAAACGACCTGAGTGACTCGTGAAGTTTAAAATACAATAAAAGAACTGCAATTTCGTGGTATCTAGAATTAAATTAACATTTCCTTGTGGGTTTTCCCAAGATTTACTTCCACTTTCAAATAAACAACAACCATATGTTCTAATTCGTACCTAAACAACAACCATAGTTATGTTCTAATTCGTACCTCAAACTAACATAAAGTACTTAAAGGCTGGGCGTCAGGCGTCGAATGACTTAAAACTTAGTTTTAATATCCAACGAAATCGGATTGCCGCCTTAACGGAAAAATCATGCAATGCATGTATTCAGACCTATTTACAGGTATAAAAATAGCATTCATCAATGAAAGACGTATTTGTAATAAATACAAACATGTGACAGTAATCAATAGTAAACACTACCACGTGTACAATAATACCACGTGTAATCCGTACGAAAATAAATACATTTATTATTATGGATTTTTGTATCACTAAGAATAGAAATTCAGATCGTACAACAACAGCAATGTATAGGAGAGACAAATGTTTAAGTTTGAAAAAAGATATTAAATAGTAATAACAAAAATTACGTCATATATTTTGTAACTTTATTTATTTAAGAAATCTATATTTGTTCAACTACAAAATGTATATGCATTACCTGGAACTAAAGATAACGGATATCTCAATTTTTATCTGGTTATGGTCACAACCTGGAAGTTTGCCAACTTACGTCTTTGGGGTTTCCCGTGTGTACTTTCGTTTTTGGATTTACAATATTTTTGAAGACAAAAAAGCGGAAGTAATTGTATTAAAATGTTATATAAATTATTGAAAATGATTAAACTTACAACGTAGTAGAGTATACATGGTATCATCATGAAAGGGACAGAAGTGATGGACGCCGTTCAACCGGTCATAACCATAAAGAAAGCACTAATCCAAAGTATATTTTCTTCAAAAAGAAGCGTGCATTGTATGAACATGAAACGATGTTGAAAATGTTCTACAACCTTAGAGTGAGGTATAGATTGCATGATTGAATCTTACTCGTTTTAGCTTAGAATTAACATTTCAAGTTTAATTTCCACTGTCTGACATCTGGCCGTCTGAGCTACTGTCACCACTTTGCGTCTGTCGTAGTCCTTCCGTGGCACATCTATGGTAGATTGTAAACACTTCACATTATTATTATTTTTCCAAACACCAGTAACAGCAACGAAACAAAAGCTTCGTACACAGTCAATTATGTCTTCTGATTTAGTGATCCACAAATGTTTTAAATAAACATTAGAGAACACCAAAGGGGTAATAAAAGACAACCTAGAGAAACTGGCAACATAGGGTATAGTCTGTTTGGTGACTCTGAAAATAGGGAAAACAATTATTTAAAAATCAGGGATTTGCTTTCTATTGCTCTTTTTAACATTTTAGGCACACATTATTTAATACATATCTGAGAAAAAAATTGTCAAAGAAATAATTCAAATAATAAAAAAAAATCTCCATAGGGCCCAATACTAATTTTATCAGATTGTAAGTAAAGGAGGCTTCCGTTATAATGAACAGCATTACCTGTTCTTTCCTGTCTGTTGTTATGCTAATTTCAGTCACATGGGAATATCATATTAGGTTAAAGATTCAAGATGTTTTGAATAATTGATAAACAATTTGACCATATGATATTTGTTTGTAAACAATTAATAACTGCTGGTCACATGAGACCCTTATATGGAAATGTCCCTTGTTATTCACTCATGCTGATTTATAACAAATTTTAAATTAACACTTAAAAAATGATACCAAAATAAAATAAATGCTAATTTCGTGAAAGTATAATTTTTATAAATATATAAATTAAATAATATTTTTATTTGATACTTGTTTTCTTCCAAAAATTAAACAATTCATATACAACGTTAATTTCTTATAGGCAAATTAGATAAACATTTTTTTCATGACAGTGGGGGCCCCGGATGGCTCAATGGTTTTTTAAATTTGTAAATTACAAAAAGGGTGCACTCAACTCGCAACCGCAAGTGATAAAGTTTACCAGTTGCTTGCCCATGGTCGGTGGTTCTCTCCGGGTACTCCGGCTTCCTCCACCACTAAACCTGGTCGCCATGATATAGCTGAAATATTACTGAAAGTGGCGTTAAAACACCAAAATCAAATATCAAAATCAAATCATGACAGTGAGGTTGAAACTACTGATATGTACTGGTCAGAATATACAACGTTTTCAGGTAATTTTGTTCTCTTTTATTAACCTCTATACACATAAAGGGAATTCGATGGACAAAGAAAAATGACAAAAGGACAAACAACAATATTAACATTGTCAGAAACACTTTTCTACGAGATATATTACCCAATGGGCCGAAATATCGTGAGCCTAAATCCACACTACTTTGGTGTCTAAACTTTTCTTTTGTCTGCAGTACAGTTTGGTTTTATATGTGGAATATTTGATTTTATTAACATTTAAAAACAAATCGTTCTAACTATATATATATATATATATTACGAATTTAGTTTGTTACGCATATTTTCATTGGTTATTCAACCCTGAATGTCAGCATATATTCGGAAAACAGACGGGGTATATATGTACGTTTTCGGTCCCCCTCATTTGGGCCCCAAAAAACAATAACAACGTGGTTGACAAAAACAGAAATATTTACGCTTCACTGAATCAATATCATAATACGGAATAATAAATGTATTTTTACCAAATTAAATGCTGTTTTTAAACTCAAAACGGTTGTATGAACAAAAAAGATATTCTTTTCTTCAATAAAAAAATAAAATATACCTTTCACAAATCTACACCAACCACTCAATTCGTGCAACGGATGCAACTATCCTCGGAAGAAACTGTTCAATGGCACAAATTATGGCAGTTACCGGACACAAATCTGCCTCGTCAGTTGCAGTATATCAACGTGTTTCATCAAAGGAAAAAAAAGCTATGGGAGACATTATCACAAGTTCTGTTCGTGGAGAGCAACCATCTCAACTATCCTCAATAATGCCACCGCACAGTACTTCCCGGTTGCAACTCATGCCGCCGACACAAAACAGTTCAAGTTCAACATCACTTGTTCAAATGAGAGCCAATACACATGTTTCATCGTCGGTTACGGACGTCGTTGACATTTTGGATGTAAATTATGATGATTTATTTTGTGATTATAACATTCTTACAACAGTTAATTCCGTCACAAACACCAGAACAATTCAGCAAACTCCCATGTTCCACGGCTGTACCATTACAAATTTGAACATAACAATCAACAAGTGAAAGTGTGTTAAAGTTTCCGCCTTTAAAACTTTCGAGGTCACGGGGCCACACCAAGTTTTTGCTTATTGTTAACATTTTAATTATTGAAATTGTTTCACAAACCCGTTGTTTTGTTATGTAATATGTTAATGTTATAATTATAAAGTTTATTAAATTTACTGCATATGAAATTGTGTTGATTTAGAAATATTGAACAGGATTTTCCTTTATGAGACACCTCAGTACATAAAATATCACGTGACAAATATTTGACGTCATTGAACAAAGAGTGTCAGAGGTACGAAAAGGGACATCTAGAAATACGGAAAATGAAAATAAAAGATGCAAAATATTATATGTTATTCAGCTATCAGACAGGGTATATAATGTGACATTCCCGGCTTATGATCTATATTCCCTGACGCTTATGATCTATATTCCCTGAGACACCTCAGTACATAAAATATCACGTGACAAATATTTGACGTCATTGAACAAAGAGTGTCAGAGGTACGAAAAGGGACATCTAGAAATACGGAAAATGAAAATAAAAGATGCAAAATATTTAATAAGGTTTTAAATATGAATTGGGACTATGTACGTGTTAAAAAAAAAAAATAAAAAATAAAAATAAACAAACAAAAAGGAAACAAACAAAAAAAACTAAATAAAAAAAAATAAAAAAAATTTTTATACGACAGTTTGGTTCTGTATTTAACAAAAAAATGGTTAAATCCGTAATATATTTGTTATTCAGCTATCAGACAGGGTATATAATGTGACATTCCCGGCTTATGCTCTATATTCCCTTCGGCGCCGAAGGGAATATAGAGCATAAGCCGGGAATGTCACATTATATACCCTGTCTGATAGCTGAATAACATATAATATATATTAAACTTACACAATTACATCTAGATAACAAAAATATTGTACACTTGAACTTAAAAGAAACGGTTGAATAAATTACACAAATATGACTGGATGTAATATCTATAATTTGCACAGGTACTAACGTACTAAATCCCTAAGTAATTAAATAGAGGTAGATGTTTGGGTCAATAACACTAGTTTAATCTCGCCACTTTGGACGTGCCTGAGAGAAGATAGGATGTAAATGTGTTTTTACAGTTATCAATTTTAATTCTGTTTATACGATTTTTCGATTGGACTTTGGAACTGTTCGACGGACTTTGGAACTGTTCGACGGACTTTGGAACTGTTCGACGGACTTTGGAACTGTTCGATTGGACTTTGGAACTGTTCGACGGACTTTGGAACTGTTCGATTGGACTTTGGAACTGTTCGACGGACTTTGGAACTGTTCGACGGTGTGATATTTTGTATTTTTCATTTATATTTGTCTTCAAAATATACACGCTTTATTAGTATTGAATCGCTAACTTTTGTACAAAACAAATTTTATATAATCCCTAAAATGCAAATGTAATGCGCTCGAACTATTACAAATGGACAATCGGAATACAGTGCTTCAAAATGTTCTCAAACGTTATTAGTGATTTTATAGCACAACAAAATGTAAACAAGATAAAAACTGTATATACTGCCATATCAAGTACTTTTACAATTTTATGGAAATCTACCTTAAAGGACAATACACATGTGGATGTCAGGAAAATTTACAATGGCATTTTGTTTAAAATCAAGCTATGGAGAAAAGAATCATTGGATGTCCTTTACCATAATTTTTATGTTCATTTGAATCTAAATGACCGTCGTTGTTGTGATAATATGGTACTTGGATCTACCACTATCCAATCAACCAGTGCTTATCACCACTAAAGTAGTGAGTTCAAATCCCGCTCATGGCGAGGTGTGCTCGATACAACATTATGTGATGAAATTGTCAGTGACTTGCAGCAGGTCGGTGGTTTTCACGGGTACTCTGATTTCCTCAGCCAATAATAACTGATCGCCGCGATATAACTGAAATATTGTTGAGAGTGGCATTAACCAACACATATTTTGCAGTATTTTCTTCACGAGAATATTCTTTAAATACTTTAGTTGTGAAAACTCACAACAATTTTAACCCAACTATGCATGATTCATCATTAGATTGGTGCTTTATATATTTGCGGGGTTTTTTTTTCATGCAGATTTGAAACCCACGACGCCTGCTGCAATGACTGTTGTTATTTTGCCTATCCAGATTTTTGAATTGCATGCTGTTCTCTCCAGCTTATGTATATATTGAATATGTATATTTCGTTTAATATAACAGCAGTTACTCTCGTATGACAAATTACTGCAGCTTTTAATTGTCCTTTTGTGTTTGTCTGGAAGATCTTTGTCCCAGGTAAAAAAGAAATATAAAATCTAGCTTTGTAGCACGGCGTACTATTTAATTTGTGACTATTTTTTCATATTGTACGTTCTGGAATTCTGAAGCAATGCTATAGCAGTATTATACACATTCCAAGGTTTTTGCCAACAAAAAATTATTCAAATTTTACAGAGAAGTAATTGAATATGTCAGTTGGGATACGAGTAGTTCGTGGACCTGACTGGAGCTATGGTGATAAAGATGGCGGCGAAGGTCACGTGGGTTCTGTGGTTGCTGTCAGTCTAGACAATACATGTCAGGTGGTTTGGGATAATGGCCACGAGAATAAATGTAACATTGGAAAAGGTGGAAAGAAGGACCTACGTATTGTAGATAATGCACCTGCAGGTAACAAATATAAAACACCTTCATTTAAAACTTTATTCCACTACTAATTATAGACATTGTATATCAAGAAGAGTTTGAAGATACCAAAGGAGTAATCAGAAACCGTATATCGAAGAAGAACAGAACAATGGCCAAAAGAAAAAGTACAAAAGGACAAACAACGATCTACAAAACATATACATAAAACTAAAGATGGAGTAACACGAACCCCACTAAAAACTGGGGGTGAACTCAAGTGCTCCGGAAGGGTAAACAGTTCCTGCTCCACTGGTGGCACCCGTGATGTTAATTTAGTTACAAGCCCGATGATAAGTCATGAATGAGGAAAGGAACAAAACAGATACAGTCTACCACTACCAAAATTGAAAGTTCTGTTAGAAATGTATTCTGTATAATTTTATTTAATACAATTTGCTTACGACATGCGATAGATTGGTTGTTTTCTTTAGATACTACGCATTTGTCAACCAATAAAACTGACAGCAAAGATATCACTATTATATTGTTGAAAATGGCTTTAAACACCCATAATTATCAACTTAAGCTTTATTTTGATTTTTATCTTAATAACGGGAAATGGACAATAAACATATTTATATCTTGTCTTTGAAGTTAAATGCATCGATTGATTGTTTTTGCTCAAGGTCTTGAGTAAGCAACATTTCAGCTTTATCACATCATAATGCGCAGTATTTTTTTTCACAGACGTTAAGCATTTTGGAGCATAATGTGAAAAATGTAGGCATAGGAATGTGCTTTATTTTTTTTCTTAAAGATATTAGGAATTTAGGTGTACAATGTGACGAATTTAAGCATACGAATGTGCTATGTTTTTGTACAGGCATTAAGCATTTTGTAGTGCAATGTGACGACTGTAAGCATAATAATTCGCTTTATTATATACTTTGGGGTACAATGTGACGAATGTAAGCATAATAATGCGTTTTATTTTTTTTTACAGGCGTTAAGCATCTTGGCGTAACATGTGACGAATGTAAGCAGAGAAATGTGCTTGGTATACGCTGGAAATGTAACAATTGTCACGATTACGACTTGTGTACCATATGTTACTTTGCTGATAAACACAGTCTGACACATCAGTTCCAACGATTCGACACAGGCAGCAGTTCACCGTAAGATACAAGTATCTTGAGGCGAACACACACACTTATACACCTAAGATGCAAACAAGAGATCACCTTAATACCATAGTAACTACATAACAAACACGAAGAGCATAAGCACACAATCTCCAACAACACTACACAAACAGACAAGGAGACCACGGCTTGATATCTCTAAAAGAAGGATATCAATTTAGACTAGTGTGAGTTTTTACTAAATTGTTAGCTGATTTGTTCAGTGAAAAACATATTAAGGTGTGGAGTGAGACCAGATAGATGTACTGGAAAGATTTGCATATCATACTCTCATTTTGTGCACCCGTAGTCGTCGTGTCAATCTTATAATGATACATGTCTATTTTTGTAGAAATGGAGATATCAGAGGTCAAAGTTTGGGCAGTTGAATAAAAACATTGGAGATATAACATTATAACACTTCTCAAATTGTCTTAAACCAGTATATTTCGTTATATGGCTTATATAGGGAGATATACCATTGACAATTAAAGTCACTGATACCCATAAGTCATATTGTCAAAAAAATGGACATGTATCATTATAAGATTGACACGACCCGTTGTGAAATACTCATTAAGGAAACATAGTTTATAATTGAATTGATAAAAATGTCGATATCAAATTTAATGCACATGACTCATTTCTGCTTCATCAGGTACGCTCAAAACAAAAATACTTGAAAGACAACTAATTTAACAGTCTTTTCTGAGGATGAAAACCAAAAGGCCTAAACAGGATAGCCAAAATCGGCTAAGGCCACATATTCCTAAAGGAGGAGAATCTTAGTTTTCATAATAATTACAAGATGTAAAATTGGTAAATTTCGATAAAAAGTATGTCTAATAAACCATACCAGAAGCATGCAAACCTAGAATGTTACTACTAAAAATTCCAAGCTGATATATTAACATCAGTTCACGTTAATATATTACAGATAAGAAAATCAATGGAATTTTTTTTATGAGTGCTAAGTAACAAAAAACGCCATCTATCTGTCGAATCTGAAGTAAAACCTACGTTTTAGATGCATATTATTCTTATCTTTTAGCCCTCTGTGTCATAAAAGTACAAAGCAAATGGACAAGTAATTATAAAGGTGCACAATTCGTTCCCATTGGAATGTCAATAGTTTGTTGAAAACACTCCCTCCAATAAATGAAGATTTACATGACGGTGGTCACTAGTGGAATAGGAACTGTGTACCCTTACGGAGCACCTGATTTCATCCCCGGTTTGTAATGGGGTTCCGTGTTGCTCGATCCTCAGTATTCTGTGAAGTGTTTCCTATATCGTTGTTTGTCCTTTTGTCTTTATTCTTTTGGCCATTCTATTGTCTGTCCTTCTTCGATTTACGGATTCTGACTACTCCTTTGATATCACCAAACTCTTCTTACATCCTTAATACTAATTATTTAACCCTATTGGTACCTTATTTTGTATGAGAAATTCATATTAATATGTTTACAAGCAAATGTATATAAATATTATTTTATTCCACCACAACTGAATTCATAACAACTGTTTTTAGACGACTTATTAAAAAGGTTCAATAAATCCAAGTAAATTACTTATTGTATTTCCAATGTCGACAGCTGAATCCACAACAGTTCTTTTTAGACGACATATTAAAACCGTTTAATAAATCCAAGTAAATTACTTATGGTATTTCCAATATCGATAGCTGAATCCACAACAGCTGGTTTTAGACGACATTTTAATAATAAGTTCAATAAATCCACGTAAATTTTCTCTATCGTATTTCCATGTCCCTGTGATAAATTATTATTATTAATTAATTATCATTATTAATGTATTATACTAATTAAAAAATGCAATTACGTTAGTCTAAAAGTAGGTTACGATACCACTGCGAAAAATGTGGGGAAAAAACCTTTGCTTTTTCTGTCAAGCAAAGTTATGTTACTATCTCTACACAAACGGATGAAACAAGACAAAATTATGATATACATGTATATTATTTGTTAGAGTAAAAGTTCCTAAAAGATCAACCTCACAAAGAATGAGAGCCTTGGGATTATTTCCTGGTGCTGTGGTTGTTCGAGGAAAAGATTGGTCATACGGAACTCAAGATGGTAATTTTTAAAAATTTAATATTTGAAGCCTTTGTGGTTATCAGACTAAGCGTATTATCATACGAAAATTGAAATAGTATGCTCTTTTACTATTTCCTGTCATTGTAGAGTTCAAGGACGATTTCTTGTTCAATTAAGATAAAAAAAAAAGTAAACAATTCCACCTCTCACCTATACTCACTGAACACAAAAAACACTATGCCATATAACGTTGAAAATCCAGGTACTGTTTTGGAACAGGCACTAGAATGTGACGGGGTTAAACCGGTTAATTAGATTCCAACCCATACCTTTTGATAACTGGGTCTCCAACGTATATAAACAAACAGGAAACAAATCTGCACAGATTCGCTTTCACTCAAAAAGACAACATACCATCACAAAAAATTATAGAAAACATAAACACGGACAGTACAATAGCAGGGTAAATGAATGAAATCTGGCTACTGAAATAATCTGAAATCTGTGAAGTAGACATGGCAATAGTTTGTGTAAAAACTCAATTTCTATCTTGGATCTATTGAACGCAATTTTTACCCATTAATTACATATAAGAAATTATAATCAATCAATCAATCAATCAATCAATTTATTGAAATAACATTTTAGGGGGATCTGGATCCGAGGGTAATATAACAGAAATAAGGAATTATGGTGGTGATACTGGTGTTCGTAACGCTGTTAAAGTTAAATGGAATAATGGAGAAATCAACGTGTACAAAGTTGGTGCTGGAGGCAAAGTTGACCTTAAGATTACAGAAGCAGGCGTCGGAACAGACTATTATAGAGACCATCTACTTGCACCAGGTAAAATCAGTCAGTTCATCACACTAAACACGGACATCTGTAAAAGATAATAGTGCCAAAGGTATGGACACTACTTATATACAAGTACAAACAAAATGTAGCATGCAATTTTTCCATAGAGTTTTTGGTCCTTTGTTTTTATAAAATGGTACAATGTTGCCCAAAGTATTGGGAATTATACCAGAGTCAAAACAGAGATTAAATAAATCAATATTTAATGATAAAAACATATTTGAAGTTGATTTTATGAATTCCTGTCTTACCATATCGTCCCCATATGCCTTATAATTTTTTTTTTATCTATTTATATAATAAAAAATATAATAATGCGTCGGGGACGATATGTTAAGGTAAAGACACATATTTTAAACATCTAGTTTTGCATGTATATTCAAACAGATTCACCATTGAAACAGACAAGAAGGTTAAATCGTATGGAAGGAAATGAGAGTAGTACTGAAGATGTTGAAACGTCGCCGTCGTCCATCGACAGTATTCTACATGTTGGTGATCGAGTGTGTGTCTATTTACCTGCAGCAGATTTAAAACAAGTGCAACGCGGAAGAGGTGGATGGAGCATGCGTATGACAGAGGTATGTAAAGGCAACTCGTGTGTTGTTTCACTATTGTATTATAAACCTGTTCATTTGATTGGTCAGATGTCTCAATTACATCATCATCTCTGAAAATACAATTAATAGAATTTGATTTACACAATGATAAAAAGGAAAAGCAAAATATACCACACTGTCCAAAATCAAATATCAAAATCGTAGAAAGAGGCAAAATGAATACTCATAACACATAAATATATGACCGATCAATTTCCTGGATTAGTACAGGCACTTCCATGAAAAGTGGCAGGATTAAGCTAGTTTTATGGGCCCGAACCTCCCCTCGTAGTGAAATGATGCGGTCATGTATGTGCTTTCCACATGTGAGTAAAATGCCAACCCTCACATATAACCGGGAGAACAGCGTTTATACATAATTTGAGCATACAGCACAAGCTCTAATGAGCTTTTAAAGTCGATTATATAACAAAGCAACACATACTTATTGTGCATATTAATTTAGTCGTTGTATTGTTGTGAATACATACATTAATTTAGTCGTTGTATTGTTGTGAATACATACATTAATTTAGTCGTTGTATTGTTGTGCATATTAATTTAGTCATTGTATTGTTGTGAATACATACATTAATTTGATCGCTTATGTTATTGTGTATACATATATACATTGATTTCAGTGCATTGGACAAATAGGAAAAGTGAAAAGCATCGAATCTGATGAAATAATAGAAGTAGAATATGACGGCAATACATGGCAGTTCTATCAAGGAGCTCTTAGAAAGGTAAAATAACGTATGAACCATATTAAATAGGGGGATAGAAGGTTAGGGTTACGATGCTTAAAAATCCCTCAAAAAAGAGTATCTGGAGAAAACCACCGACCTTTCCTCAAGTCATTGAAATACTTTATCGCATAATGTTGTATCGAGTACACCTCGCCATGATCGGGATTCTAATCACTACTTTAGTATTGATAGGCACTGATTGCACAGATAGTTGTCAATCCAACTACCATATTATCTCGACCATGAAGGCCTCTTAAGTAAATAGGTCGTTGTTACATTGTTTGATATTAAAATACTTACATTTCAAATCTGATCAATTCTGTAATCTTCAATGAATGTTATAATCTGGAGTTCCTCATATTCATGGGATGGAATGTTGTTCAACGTCAAGTGAACAATATTTCACAATTTATTTATGACGAGAGCAAGCTACAGACATGAAAGACCAAAATCTATACAATTGGTATTCGTTCCTTCTCCACTAAGCACGGAGCATTAAGGAGTAAAAACAAAGATGGGTTGGCTCTGAATCAGAATAATATTGTGTTCGAGTGGAATGACATGTCTTCCCGCGGACTGTTGTTTTAGTGAGATAATACTAGAACAATCCGCGTATTGATCTAATTCAAAGTGGACATGATTATCAACTCGCCGAATGCAACTTGTTCTCACCATGATTTAGCTGACAAATGTTAATTTTGCAACAATCATTCACTGATTCACTCAGACATGAAAGCAGCAAGTATTGATAAACTGTAATACTACAATGGGAATTTGTTAGGAGGTTATGATTGTAGCAGATAGTGACAGTAATTTGCTTTGTCTTTTTAAAAAGCAACATAAGACCAACCATAGCAAGCAATTATGGTAAAACAAACTACTGCAACATGTAGAAGGCTTCTTTATTTGCTAGGAGAGTGGAATTTTACCAAATTAGACCACTCATTTACGTCCACTCTGGACCATTTATATTTTTGCATGCACAGCGCAATCCACGAATGCCTCCCCATGAGTGTAGTATCTCAAAAGCTAGAGAACGAGGTAGGTTATGTATTTAAACACCAGATTCCCACAGTGGCATAATGGGTTTATGATACCATTTTATTATAATCAGTTGTATTTGCTTCTGTTGTTAACCCTTATTTATGTTTTTGTAGGTTTATAATATTAAACCAGGAGATATTGTCAAAATTTTATCTGACCCAAAAATGGTTGAGCTATTACAAAAAGGGCATGGTGGCTGGGAAGATTCCATGTCAGTAGTAAGTTGGTATTTAATACACCTATCAAGTATTGCATCACGTGTCTTTCTTACATCATCACGTGATTTGTTTCTATCTTTACATACAATAGTATTTTTGAAGCCAACTAACATATTTCATTGACCAACGGTTAAAGGACTAGTGACAATCATTTACAACAACAAAAAATACATATATACTTCCAAAATACAAAACAAACTGAATTGGTTGCAGAAATATACACATGCTATTATCAAAGTAAAATTCTCCCGTTTGGATGGAAAAACGGACCGTCTATTCCGTAATGTTTATGCCTAGACACTCACAACACAGTATGGCTTTCGTGAATTATTTCTTAAATGTGCAGAGGTGAAATTGAAAAACTAGATAACATAGCTAGAGATACAGTTTTCAATCTACATTTATTAATCGCTTTGTTGGTTTTATGCTGTTTAACGTCACTTTGAACAATATTTCAGTTATATCGTGGAGGTAAGTTTTATTGGTGGAGGAAACCAGAGTACTCGGAGAAAACCACTGACCTGTCACAAGTCAATGACAAACGTTCTCACATAATGTTGTTTGTGAGACTCGAACCCACAACATCAGTGGTGATAGACACCGATTGCATAGGTAGTTGTAAATCCAACTACCATACGATCACGGCCACGGTGGCCCTATAGGAAAAGTAGAGACGATAAATAAGATAAAGGTTTTATCACATATATTCAGGTTTTTATTGCTTGTTTGTATTTGTATTGCCGTTGGATATTCAAGCCAGGATCTGGATTTCAATTGGCATATGTCTTGGTCTGTTATCTGTTTAATGACTTGAGGTGGAGAAAGTTTGTTCGCTACCTTGTAAATGGTTGAATATTTGATTATTACTTTTTAATCATTTATTTTCATAATTTAATCCACAAATGCATTTATTTTAGGCATGTGGAAAAGTAGGAAAAGTAGAGAAGATAGACAGTGATGGTGATGTAGTAGTACAGTTTGGCCAGCAGGTATGGGTGTATAGTCCAGCTTGTATGATACCTACTCCGGGGAAACAAGTTGACAATATCGATGGAAAACAGGCACCAACATTGGCGTCACGAAGAAGTGATGGCGGTAGGTGTTAAATTGTTTGACTAAAGATGTAGCTGTTTTGGAAGAAGTCATTACATTGTCGGAATAAAGGCATGGCAGTGATAAATGTCTTTAGAAATTATCAAGATAAATGGGGGGAGGGGGGGGGGGGGGGGGGGCGGGAGAGAGGGCACAGGTAGATACCGCTAAATTATAAATAGGGAGAATACATTAGTTTCAGAAGAATCATTGTGACAGTGGTAGTTTTCTGGAAAATTACTTAGCAATATGCATACACTACATTATATTGACTTATCTTATAACTGAAATATTTCTGTACCCCCACCGCCATCTTGTAGTTATTATGTAGAATTGTGAGCGTTGCTAACATGAAATGCTGATCAAGTGACCTACCATTGTCAAATAAATTATTGGAAATTGAAATACAGGTATACCAGGGTACCCAAGGGGATTAATTTGATAATTCCTTGTTTTTATGGTAAGTCGTTCAGAAAATGCTCCATTGTATGGCATATCGTTCAGAAAAGGCTTTATTTCGTGTTACTCGATCTTTAGTTTTTTGTGTAATGTTTTGTAGATGTGACTGATTTTGTCTGTATAATTATGAGTTTTGACTTTCCCTTTGTAAGATTGTTCGGAGTTCGGTAATTTTGTTATTACCCTTATTAGTCTTTTGTTCTTTTTCTTTTGGACATTGTATTGTCTATCCTTCGATTTACGGATTCTGATTACCCTTTCGGTATCTTTTGGACATTGTATTGTCTATCCTTCGATTTACGGATTCTGATTACCCCTTCGGTATCTTCAAACTCTTCTTTCATCTAAGGTCATTTTGAAAACCAATCAGTGCAGATGTGATTTTAAAAACTAATCCAGTTTGGCCGCTGGAGATGTATATATTAAAATGTAGAGTTGGGAGTTTAACCCCGCCACACACATAACACTTGTGATGTTGTTATTTCAGATTTTACAAATTTGATATTTGACAGAGAAGTGGTTGCATCCTTGTGGATTATAAACGATGGATTTTCATATAGTGAAAATGTATAAAGATAAGGTGTCAACAAAAATGTCAAAATTTTTTTTTTATCAATGTGTGACGTAAAAGTGTCTTTGACATTTACTTCACTGAGTTTGGTGCTGCTTTGACAACTGTTTTACCTGTTTTGTTCAAGTATTGTTATAAATACTGTTATAGTGACAGCTGGAGACTTTGAGCCGTAATGAAAGGGGGAGGTTTGGCACTTTAAAATCTGATTCAACCCACCATTTCTTTTGAAATGCCTGTACCAAGTCAGGGTCATTACGGTTTTCACAGTTTTCCGGTTGTTGACTGATTTTGTCTGTTTATATACTTGTGAGTTTTGACTTTCCCTTTGTAAGATTGTTCGGAGTTCGGTAATTTTGTTATTACCCTTATTTCTCTTCTCGACCATTATTTATTATTTTCAATGGTTAGAGTCACAAATGAATGTAATACGTTTTTCCTGCTTATGTTTCTAAATCTATCACAATCATCAAGCAATATTGTAGAGAAAAAAACCCATTGAAACACACTGTGAAATGTATTGAGTATCCCTTTCATAGGTATGTTTTGCTTGCAGATAGCACTCAAGAAGATTTGTCAGATGGTCTTGCACGCATGGTTGCTCATTTACTGATTTTAGGCCGTCACCAGCAGATGCAATCTATTGGACCACAACAAATGATCCAAGCATGCGCTAAAGGGGATATTAGTACTGTCCAGCAGCTTATTAAAATGAAAAAGGACTTGGTATGTGTTTTCGTCCTTAATTCTTTAAATTATTAACGATTACGAGCCATCATCTCTACCTGCTTTATCGGTGTATATTATGTTTACAGTAAAACCTGTCTTATATGATCTTCCAAGAGATCATTGAAATATGGTCATATATGAAGAGCTTGAAGATACCAAAGGGGTAATCAGAATCCGTAAATCGAAGAAGAACAGACAACACAATGGCCAAAAGAAAAAGGACAAACAACCATCTACAAAACATACTCACGAACCCCACTAAAAACAGGGGGTGAACTCAGGTGCTCCGGAAGCAGTTCCTGCTCCACTAATGGCACCCATCGTGTTAATCTGGTTACAAATCCGGTGATAATTCAGGTGGTCGCTAAATATTGAAAGACAATGTAAAAGGAAATTAAGATTATTATCACATGATACAAGTTATTGTTTAGTAGAATTGGTAACTAAAACATATTTGATTGTAGTTTTGCATGCAGAATTTTAAAGAATTAAATATCACCAAGAGAGTTATCAAAATAATAACCGATATCAAATAATCGAACATCAAATTATTTCTGACGAGATGATGTGAAGTACATGGATCACAATGTCCGTCATTGTCGTCACACGTTTTTAATGTACATAACTCTTCGAATAGATTAACTGTCAATATCACAATTTGACTTGAAGAGTTGTACTGCATTTTCATTTTAGATATTTAATCGAAATCATATGATCACAATTTTCTTCGAAAGGGTAGGCACCTCCTGATCCATGCATGACATCTGTTGTATATAATGGTGACACGAAAATTGTGAACACCATATACACAAATGTTATCAAATTAAGTCTTACATAAATATTGTGCTGTATATCATAGTAATTAACATAACACAACATGCATGAGAACAACACCAACTCCCAATAAAAAAAGACACTGGTAAAATATCGTGTGGGAGTTTATCCTGCTTTATGAATGATACCCGTCGTGAAATCCTCATTTACAGTCGGTATGTTGTGTAAATTGCGTCAGAAGGAGGAAATGTTCCAATTGTTTATCGGGAAAATGTGTGTAAGTAGTTGAGACACAGAAATACGGGTGATGTATATATGTGTTAGGCATATCAATATCGCTTTTGTTCCTACGATTTTGTTGGATGTTGGAATTTGGAACTGCTCTGACGTTGTGTTGTGGTTGTCTTATATTTTTCATTTGGTCAAAACAGGTCAACTGTACATTCAAAGACCTAACACCACTAATGATAGCCAGTCACGAGGGACACCTAGAAACTGTAAAACTTTTGTTAGCCAATGGTGCCAATATAAATACAAAATCAGCTGAAAACTCGACGGCACTGGTAATTGCAGCAGCAGGGTAAGACAATAGACAAAATAATATTATATTTTTAACTTAATAAAAAAACATGCTGGAATATTATGTCTTTTGTTTTGATTAGGATTAGGGTTATGGTGTTTAACGCCACATTCAGAAACATTTTAGCTATATCATGGTGGTCAGTTTTATTGGTGGCGTACCCGGAGAAAACCACCGACCTGTCGCAAGTCCATGACAAACTTTAACACATAATGTTGTATCGAGTACACCTCGCCATACGATCCCGGTCCCGTCTTTTGTTTGTAAACATGAAAAGTTATCAAATCTTGGGGAAAAGCTTTTCCCTTGTAAATCCATATTTCATCATTACTGTAAATTGTAAGTTATGCAGGATATAGACTACCAATATGTATTTAAATGATCTAATTGATACACCGAATTTATTCGAAATAATGTCGCTTCCAATAATATTTTGGATTATGGTTATTTAAGAAAGAAAAAACACATTAACAAAAAAAAATAATTCTAAGGGTTATCTATCTTTTGCATATATTTCTAACTGTTTGTGGTCAAGTACAAATTAACAAGTTAATTACAGATACATGTATATGTATATGGTGCACTGATATATGTATTTTATGTTCATTATGCACAGAATATTATGTATTTTCAAAACAAAAACAAAAAATGTGCAGTAATTCATGGTTTGCAAAATATTTTGGTTTTATCATTTGAATTCGGTTAAATCTGCTTCTTATAATCTAAATTTATATCTCTCAAATCGAATGTATAATATGTATATTAATTTGCAAGACATTAATTTAAGTAATCTTTTACTCATTGCTGCTCATCTTTCTGTGTATACATCTAATTTCTAGCACGTGACAATTGGAAAATATACCAATATATACCAAATATGCAAAAAGCTGGAAAAATCTATGTTTCGTTTAAGGCCAGTTATGAGAATGAGAAAACATTGCATTTTCACCCTGTTGTCTTCTAGATTTGTATATCGTATTTATTGCTACATTGCAATTTTCGATGGTATTTCACAGTACACTTTATGAGACAGTCATGAGATTATTTCTCTCATGATGTTACCTTATTTGGGTAATAGTTGCTTTTATCGTAATTTTAGAAAGGAAGAGATGGTAGCATTATACTTAGTGTCACAAGGGGCATCTGTAAATGATGTTGATAAACACAACCGAAGTATTGCTCACCAAGCTAGTTATTCTGGAATGGATATATTACTTAAAGGTGTTCTTGAAAAAGGATGTGATCCAAACAAACAGGTAAAAGAATGGAAAAAATACAATGATGGTAATAATTTTGTCTCTTTATGTTTTTGGATTGGATTTGGGTTTTCATGATAAGAAGTATACTAAACAATTTTGGAATTTATTTGATTTTTACGAAAAACAATTAATTACATTTCACATGTATCTTTATTTATATACATTGTAGTTTATCTTTATATATATAACATAACATTATTAGACCGTTTTGTTGCTAAACTATAAAATAGCTCTAGATCATTCAATTTCATGCACCGAGTAGTATTTGTTAAATATAATTCTAACATGATGTCCTTCCTTGGCTATGGAAGTAATGTCGTGATAAAACTCCCGATATATTTTAATTCACACATGCGTATCGTCGGACAAATTCTTAATATCATTCCTAAGTGATATTTCATTTATAAATACATAACTGTGGTTCATACAAACAAAATACCTGTACGAAACTAATGTTGCTCATGTCAAAACTATATACAAACAATGGCTTCTATAAACTATTTCTTAAATAACATAATTATGAACGTTGATGTATTTGTTTATGAGTTTTACGTGATGGTTTGTTTTTGAGGAAGTTATTAATATTACATGATGTGGATGATGTCCATTCAACCGTTATAAAGAACTAATACATTTACAGCCTGTTCTTCTCGGCTTGTCTTTGGTTGATACAATGTAATAAGAGTTTGAAGATACCAAAGGGGTAATCATAATCCGTATATCGAAGAAGAACAGACAACACAATGGTCAAAAGAAAAAGAACAAAAGGACAAACAACGATCTACAACACACAGTGTAGCATATATCGTTCTGAAACTAATGTTGACATAATATGAATGGTTTGGAGTGACCGTATAGTTCTTGTAATAAGACCTATCTATTGATTAACTAAGAGGTCCATAGAATCCAGATAGTTCAATGTCATGTTCTGAGTAGTCTTAAGTAAGTATATTTGTCGTGCTTTATGACATGTATACATAGAAGGTCTAAAATGTGTACAACACCACAACATAGTTGTTTGATGTATTTGTTTATCAGTTTTAGCTCATTGTTCTCTGAGTAAGCTATTTATTATTATAACAGGACATAGAGGTGGTACAGCGTTACACGATGCTCTTGTGTTGTATATATAATGATGAATTTGTTTATCAGTTTTATCTCATTGTTCTCTTAGTAAGCTGTTTATTATTATAACAGGACATAGAGGGTGACACACCGTTACACGACGCTATTGCTAAGTGTAACGATGAAGCTGTCGATATATTGCTCAGTCGACCTAACATCAACCTGAATCTTGTAAACAAGAGAGGTTTCAATCCGTTTACATTTGCTGCACTGAAAGATCATGCATAGTGAGTTATATAGAATACAGAAATTTAGGCCACACCGGTTATTGTGTTCCCTTCAAAGATGGAATGTTGTGGGTTCAACGCCCGGTTGGGTCGAATCAAATATTCTATTATTGGTATTTGCTGCTTCTCCGCTAGCTAAGTGCCTATCAATAAGGAGTAATACTACAATTTGGTGAGTTTGGAGTCAGAATAATATGTCAGAACTCATCGACATGCATATCTGTGGACTTTGGCTGTAGTGATCTAGCACTATACCAAATTATCCTGCGTGTTGGCTTCATCAAACTAATTTGTTCTTCCTTGATAAATTTCTCGATTGCGCTTAACAACAATCACTCACTCGTATATTTAGTATACCTGAAAATAAAGTAAAATACAAATTAGGCACCAGATGTTTAATTCATTTCAGAAAAGACCACTCCTAAATTGCTGCTCATTTTAGAAGCTGTTTCAAGTTGCATTGTACATGTCCATTCAAGGAGCATGACATTTCATTCGTATCTCGCAACTAGCGACTGGCGGACTAGAGAAACTAGATCATATTATTATATACTGGGTGTCTATCAAAGTACACATTTTGATATCTCATTTTTGTCAAACTGTTTGAAATTATACCATAGATGTAACTTGACCCAGCACTGTGCAATGGCGTGAAGTTGCATCTACACCTCCAAGCATTTCGTCCCTTGTCAATTATATTCTATTTAGGTATGGTGTAAATGTTGATCTTAACATAGCATAGCAACTACAAGACATGGATCTAAAGCGCCTAAATATCGACAAATACGATATATCTATTTAAGAAAACACCGTGAGATTATTCAATAAAATAGATGCATTGAGAAAACAATATTGACTCTTTGATTGACTGGGTAATGGTTCTTATGTCATTTTTGCAAAGTCAGCTTTGTATGGAACTGTAGTGTTAAAATATTGGTTTGCATGCCTTCTTTTATTGAGTTATCGGCCAACAATCTAAACAATATATGTCTATATGATGGTATTATCTGTTTTTACTGGCTGGTTAATAATAAACTAAGATATATTGTTGCATACATATGCATGGATTCTCAGGCAACCCGATTTCCTTGTTTGTTCAATGTCTGAGAACGCCAGTAAGTCATATTAAATGTGTCTTGTGTTTATTGTTTGGTAAGTTTCATGTAGTGTGATACAATTTGTTACTTTGTTACCGAGAAGTGTAAATTGAGTTTATTTGCTTGCTTGTTTGATGGCGTTTAACACCACTTTCAACAATATTTCAGTTATATCGTGTCGGTCAGTTGTATTGTTGGAGGAAACCTGAGGACCTGGAGAAAACCACCGACCTGTCGCAAGTCACTGATAAAACTTTATCACATAATGTTGTACACCTCACCTTGATCGAGATTCAAACCTACAACATTAGGGGTGATAGACACTGATTGCATATGTAGTTGTAAATGTAAATTGAGACAAAATCTACTTATTATATTCATTTGTATATTCTTCTGTTAGTGCTGTTGAAAAACTTTTGGTCAAACGTCCCGGTATAATGACGATAGCTTTGTCAGACGGTAAATCAGCACTTCATATTGCAGCAATAAATGATCATCGGAAGGTTGCTTCCATTCTCATAACAAAGGTTTGTTTTCTATTTTTATAGTTTTTGCTTAAAACCTATAATGATGTCATCTTTTAGCAGCGTATTAACCATATGTGTTTATTATGGTAAGGATGAATTAGATTGAGAAGTAGATGCAAATATTACTCCTCTAAAATCTGTGACTTCGTATTTTCACATTGCTATAATAAACCCATTTTTGTAAGATACCATTAAAATAGAAAAATAAAACATACTACAACGTTGGAACGCTTCCAAAATCTCATAGGAAAGTGGTAGAAGCAGAGACTAATTCTGGTTTGGCAGAGAGATCATAATGTTTTATATCATCTTGCATCCAGTTGCATACTCCATACAAATACTTATTAAGTCAAGTGAGATCACCTCAAGCAATATCTTAAATCATCAAATAACTATTATTGGTATGTAAATACAAGCATTTTGCTCTATTTATCGATTGTATTGTTTTGTTTTATCGTATATCTGTGCAGGGTAAAGCCAACGCAAGCTTCAAAGATAACATGGGCACAACTCCACTACATTTAGCTTGTCATGAAGCCTACTTTGATATGGCAAAATTATTGATCCAAAGCGGTAAGTATATTATAGAATGATATAACTTATATGTCCGACTAATAGATTATTTGCTTTCTAGTCAATTGATAACTCAAAATGAAATGTGTTTTGTTCCGAATTTGGGCGAGGTTCTGGTATGCAGTTTCTTTCAAATGTGAAATCAATTGATACTTGTGTAAAATACTTCCGATATGATACTTATGTAGCTTCTATCTCCTAAACCACAAATTGCACCCGTCGTGATGTCATAGTTTCCAATGAAAAGGTTAGGGAAACGGAAATTATCAAATTTGGAAAGACACGACCACGTCAATATTTTTTCAAAACTTCAAAGATGATAAAATAGCATTACCGTATCTTACTAACACAGACCAATTGCGCTATCATGAACATGTGCTGTTCGCTTGAGATATGTTTTATGATCTTTGAGGTTTCGTATAATTCGTGGGTTTTTCTAAGTCCCCCGGGAAACTTTGCATGTTTTAATGATGGAGGTACCCCATCCATCTTTCTATAATCAAAAGGCCTGGTTTTTTTTATTCTCAAACTTGTTTATGGTTGAAAACAACCTGAAACATGTTTAAATCATGAACCATAAACATATTTAAAAACGCAATGGTTGAAGAACCATATTTAAGAGAAATTTTCTAGTCCATTGATTATTTTTTAACAAAGTAAAATTAATTCTTCATTAACAAATAAAACAATTCAACTCTTAAACACACAAAAACACCTCCACCCCCCCCTCCCCCCAACAAATAACATAATTTAATTCTTTATAAACAAATACAACAATGCAGAATGTCAATAAACAACTTGGAAATAGGTCTATAATACACAGATGTTCCTATTACAAACATATACTGGTAATTAACAAGGTTCAACCATATTCAACCGTGCTTCGATCCCGGTTAAGATGTTCTTTAACCATTTCACCGCATGGTTAAAACCACACCGTAAAAAAACACTCAACCATAAAAAAAGTTTAAAACCAGGTTAATGGTTAAGAATTAAAAAACAGGCCTAAAGCTAAACTATACTTATCAATCGTACGACATGCACGAAAAGAGATACCACGTGCTACATACAACCGTTTGTATTCTATGATCTTTACAATGACACCAAATACTTTATTCTATCCTGCACTCGTTCTATTTGAGTAGTCAAATTGCATTGATTGGATTTGTTTATTTATATATATATATACTGTCACTGACCGAAATATAGCTGTTTCTGGTACTTCTGTCACATGTTACCTATTGAGCTTTGAGAAACTATTTGTAAATCCAATTCATTTCCTGTTGACAGAAAATATCAAAAAGGAGTAATCAAGGGATAATTGTATAATTTGTATAATTAAAAATACAAACGTCGATAGATTAACGTGATTTTTCTGCTGGATAAACACAATATTAATACAGTGTTTTAAAATATAAAGTTTATGCGTATTCGGCACAAAACTGGTGAAAGACTCGATGAACATCGCCTTTATCCCAGTTTTAAGCCTCGTACACATACATTTTATATTTTAAGACACTACACTTCTATTGTCCATATAGATTTTTTCATCGTGTAAATTCGTTAAACTTTTCGAATCATTTCTTTTTTTTAAATCATACAGGGGCAGACGTAAACATGCAAGATAAGGATGGAGACAACGCATTACACATTACACTTTGCGTTCACAGACAGCAGCTACCTGGAGTAAGATATTTTGTCATGTTTCAGCAGTGTTTTATGATTGTATTTTCCGTCTATCTAGCCATATACTACTTCCTGAATGAAATTCGTATATCTTTGACTATTTACTTGATAAAGGTCATTATATACAAACCAGTCGCCGAGAAATATATTTAAACAATATTATATTCAGTAATATTCTTTAAATGTTAAAGTTAATTGCTCTATCAGATAAAGTAAGATTATCATAAAATTACTCAAAGGTATTCAATGATCAATTTAAAGGTCGAATTTACTGGAATAATTCTTTTTATATGAAAAGAACACTTCACTAGCTTTCTTGATTTAAATATCGTAAGTAGAAATCATGGACACATTATTATCGTATGATCCAATCATTTGCTTACCGTCTCTTTTGAAGATATTCGTAGTATTGTAGTGGAGTATATATTGCTAATTCCGACTGTATTGTTATTTGAAAGCTACTTGGATTAATGATGTTGGGTCAAATGCAACAACCAAATGACGACAGCGATCGAATCAAGATTGCCTGTCTGCTCCTTGACAGAAAAGCCAACATACAGACTACCAATAAGAGTGGGAAAACACCACTGCAAGTTTGCAGAAGTCAGCGCGTGAAAGATGCTGTTGAAACCTATATCAGACAAAGGTGTGTATGTTCGCATCGTAGATACAAACCGACCTAAATATGTATTAATATTGTTAAAAGGAACAAACTGTATATCGGACACAAACAGGTCGCTTAATATAACTATGTATTCCAATGAATTAGTGCATGGAGATAAATATATACTATCATTGATTTGTTTTGCGAGAATGGATTTCTCAAAACAATATCGCATCGAAGTCCATTTTGAGCAAAACATTTCAACGATAGTTTGTTTATCGAGGATTTGGTGAGATGACGTCAATGAAGCCAATATAACGTCATGATAGAAAACAGCAATATTATGTTCATGGTGTAACGAATAGGGTGTAAGGCATATAAGTTAATATTGTTTGTATGTATGTATATATGACACTTTTATTTATTCTTGTTACTTTGGCACATTTTCACTTTGTTCTTGTTGTTGTTGATACCGTGCCGTATTCCGGTGCCTTGAGTAACTGTCGCGACTGTGATGTGATTGAATGAACAATATTCTTGTTTCATGTATCGTAATCGCGAATATTTATTGTATGTAAATTGTTGTTATTTTATATGGGAAATATGTAGTTAGGACAGAGTTCGTTCTCATTGTTTGAACAAAAGGGGGCCTACGACAATTTCCCAATGTGTTGTTCTCCTTATAAACCTTATGTCACATTCTCTTACCTATTTCATTCATTCATGCTAGGTTTATACATTGTACTTGGGCTTGTTTTCCATAAGGGTAAGCTTTATTAAGCCCGTTTTCCCTTTCATCTTGACATGACATGTTTACACTTTCCGCCATGTATTCTGTGTGTAATTTATAGTGCGCATGTATTACCACACACTTTATGTGGCCCTGTTTGCAGCCCCGTTGACAGTTATAATTACCGTGGGAACTTCCGTAAAAACGGACCAATCAACGACGACGATTCACGCCACAACCGAAAGTGTGGAGTCTGCGTATATATAAAAGGGCATCGTCTGCACGCCACAAGAGCGACCCCCAACAATCATAGACAGAGCAGACTCATTTAGACAAGCAACTACCATTTTAGACCAAAAGAGACATTGCTAAAAGAAAAAAAGTCAACTTCAGTGGAACATGACAACTTTCACTATTATCACTCGTACAGGTGCAATGAAAAGACCGATAAGGACGTTTTCCATTATCACAATTTAACATTAAGCCTATCTATGTTGTGGTCACTTCCATTCGAATTCTCCTATATGGTTGTTTTAATTGATTCATTGTTGTTTACGTCTAGTAATTTAGCGAAAACAAGAACAAAGACTACAGATTATGTAAAGATGAAACTGGGATGTTCTATGGGCGAACATTTAGATTTTCTAAGGAATTATATATGTAGGATAGTGTCGTGGTGTAAATATTATCAAAATTATTTAACATGTTTTTAATGTAAATTCAATTATTTCGGAAACTTTTATTTATTTCAATATATATATTTTCATTATCAAATTAGTTATTTGAAGTCAAATGTGTCAAATTAAGGAGATTACTCAGTTTTTGTTAATTTTATATATATTGTTACAATTTGTACTTAATCCGATACGTTTCAAAATGTCATTTTGCGAGTAACAACAAATCATTGTCATAAAAAATAGTATAAATTCGGACGCTAAATAATGTAAAAAAAATAATTAGGAAACCTGATCGGATAGTGTATGGACACCGTATGTTGTGTATGTTTTACTGTTATACTGGACTTACCGTAATTGTTATATTGGACTACCATATGTGAACATTGTTTATTTGTTTTGTAAAATATTATTTGGATTTATTAATAGAACATTTAGCTGAAACCAGTTTTATTATATCTACCAGCTAGGTTCCCCACGTGTAAATTCTCTACACGTTAATAGGATGGGAACTGTTTACCTTGCAACAGGCCCCCAACTACCACTCCTTATCAAAATTGCTCATTAGAAGCTGCTACAACCCTCCCTCCTCCCCCTTCTCTATCTCAATTTTTGTACCTTCATTGATGTAATACATTACCAGGCAAAGGCAAAGCATAACCCGAATACTAAACAATAAAGACACAATCACAATATTTGATAATTGTAGTATTTGTGTTGATGTTCACCACAAGCAAAATAAACACTTTTGAACTGTATTTGTCTGTAGAAATAGACTACATTGTATATATTTCAACAAAAACCAAACCAATCACCGGCCTTTGATTATATCTTAGTTTCAGATTAATCATTCTCTATGAAATTTTGCTTACCTTCTTGCTTTAGTCAACCACAACAGCAGTCACCGATCGGAGCGGCAGGAGGTGATCTATTTTTAGACTTTCTGACCAATCTAATGGTTGTCCCGTGTGCTCTTTGCAAAGAAAAGGTAGCCAATGCAAAGTTTATCCCGTGTGGCCACAAGCTTGTGTGCGAAAGATGTAGTGTGAGGTTTGACGTATGTCCAAAATGCAAGAGTCGTGTTCAAGCAAGAGTTGATAATCGTAAGTGCATTTTTGCTTCAGTGAATTAAATTTTAATACAGAGTTATGATCCGGGGGTGTAAGGGTTATGGTGTTTAACGCCACTTTCAACAATCTTTCAGCTATATCGTGGAGGTCAGTACCCGGAGAAAACACCGACATGCTGCAAGTCAATGACAAACTTTATCACATAAAGTTGTATCGAGTACATCTCGCCAGGAGCGGGATCCGAACACAATATAGACTGTGTAAACAACATAATCCAAAATACTCTTAAAATGCCTAATATAACTCAAAATGGAATAAAAATAAAAATGTAGACATCAAATTTAGTGTGCACGACCCAACTGTACTTTTAAAAGGTCAAATAGAATTCAACGGAATAGTACAGTCAATAAAACAAACACACCTTAAAACGATGAATAATACAATTCTGTTGTATGAGTTGTACTTTTTTCTTTTGGCTATTATGGTGTCTGTTCTTCTTTGATATACGGATTCTGATTACCCCTTTGGTACCTTCAAACTCTTCTTATAACTGTTGGTTCTTTGATTGAATACACAACTGCTTATTTATGTGGAATTCAAGAATAAAATATTGTTTGAATATCATGATTATGAAAATATTGAATGTGAAGTCTATGTTTTACCAGTATATTTTACGTTTTGTCTTCATGGATTAAAGTTTATCGTTGAGCACTTTTAGATAACATAGAGTATAAATGAAACACATTGAAGAATATTAGAATTATGGTTAATTCCGCAAATGTAGTTCCGAATGGATGAGTACAAGTATGATTTCTCAAAGTGATTTAAAGTGAAAGTTCCTTTTTTGAAAATTTGAATAATGAAATGAAAAATGAAAAATACCATACTGTCGGAACAGTTCCAAAATCCAATTGAAAAATCAGAGAAAGACGTTGATTAAATACATTCATCTATATACGGTCATATAACACCAAACCAATAAAAATAGGTTTCGATAGTACCCAATACTTATATTGTGATGAAGTATACAAATCACATAAAGTTAAAAGTTTTACGTCTTTATACCAATAAAACTGTCCGATACGGTATTACTGAAGAAAAACAAATGTTAACAATGGCATTAAGCAAATATCAACAAAACTACAAAGAAATATTTATTACAGTATTGTCAACTCGTTTGCAGAATTGAACATTTTTGTATATAAATGGTGAATTTGTAAAGTAAAAGAAAAAGAATGAAATTTGTCATGAAACTCCTGTGTAAAATGGAAAAGGGTGATCTCGATTTCTTTTAACAGATTATAAATTAGATTATAAATGGAGGCCATACGTACCCAGTGTTTTAGAACAATGATTCTGATGACTTTTCTGGTCGTCAAACAATGCTTCTTAGCCATTGCAGATCGTTGCGTTTCATTGACATTAGTGTTCGATTGATTGATTGGTGTTTACGTTTTTTCAGCTATATTTATAAATTTATTTCCTAAACTACAAATCCCATAGAAATAAGACATACTTGTGAATAAAAAAATCGGGTTATGTGTACAACTAAAAGAAAATTTAAAAAGATAAAACCATATGTTTAGAATGTATGCGGTCTACTAGTATTTGCAGTTTTGTAGATCGTTGTTCGTCCTTTTGTACTTTTTCTTTTGGCCATTGTGTTGTCTGTTCTTCTTCTTTTGGCCATTGTGTTGTCTATTCTTCTTCTTTTGGCCATTGTGTTGTCTGTTCTTCTTCTTTTGGCCATTGTGTTGTCTATTCTTCTTCTTTTGGCCATTGTGTTGTCTATTCTTCTTCTTTTGGCCATTGTGTTGTCTGTTCTTCTTCTTTTGGCCATTGTGTTGTCTATTCTTCTTCTTTTGGCCATTGTGTTGTCTATTCTTCTTCTTTTGACCATTGTGTTGTCTATTCTTCTTCGATATACGGATTCTGTTTACCCCTTTGGTATCTCCAAACTGTTGTTAATGTATAAATTAATTTCTTTACAAAAAAAATTAAAACTGTTGTCGGTTACGTTAAAATTTATATCCATTTGTTAAAAAAAGGAAAAAAATACATAGACAAAAGCGAGACGCTCAAACAAAGTTTAGATGGACATTTACCGAACTTGATACGGGGGCTTTAATTACAAATTATTATATAAGCTAGTTTTAGGAAACGTGTTATCTTTTCATAATCAAAAGATACTTCAGAAGGCATGTTGTTCTATCACTTGACCACTATTATATATTGTATTCTATATTATTATTATTTTACTTACAGAGGGCAGGCGAATAGTTTTACAGGATCCCTGTCAAGTACAGTAAGACGTCACATTATATAGACTCAGACTGTATACCTTGAATTAAGGAATAACTGTACTGTATTTGAAGAGTTGGAGGTGTCAATTGTGGATTTGACGGTCGCAAATGCAGTTTTACTGGGGACCCTTAAACTGTTTTGTGTATACTCGTCAGATTCAGATTGTCTCCCTTGACCCAACCTTAAACTGTTTTGTGTATACTCGTCAGATTTAGATTGTCTCCCTTGACCCAACCTTAAACTGTTTAGTGTATATTTATAACTGAATACTTATTTAAATGTCTACATTGACCCAACCATAAACTGTTTTGTGTAACTCGTCAGATTGTAGATCGTCTATCTTGACCTAACCTTAAACTGTTTTGTGTATACTCGTCAGATTGTAGATCGTCTATCTTGACCTAACCTTAAACTGTTTTGTGTATACTCGTCAGATTGTAGATCGTCTATCTTGACCTAACCTTAAACTGTTTTGTGTATACTCGTCAGATTGTAGATCGTCTATCTTGACCTAACCTTAAACTGTTTTGTGTATACTCGTCAGATTGTAGATCGTCTATCTTGACCTAACCTTAAACTGTTTTGTGTATACTCGTCAGATTGTAGATCGTCTATCTTGACCTAACCTTAAACTGTTTTGTGTATACTCGTCAGATTGTAGATCGTCTATCTTGACCTAACCTTAAACTGTTTTGTGTATACTCGTCAGATTGTAGATCGTCTATCTTGACCTAACCTTAAACTGTTTTGTGTATACTCGTCAGATTGTAGATCGTCTATCTTGACCTAACCTTAAACTGTTTTGTGTATACTCGTCAGATTGTAGATCGTCTATCTTGACCTAACCTTAAACTGTTTTGTGTATACTCGTCAGATTGTAGATCGTCTATCTTGACCTAACCTTAAACTGTTTTGTGTATACTCGTCAGATTGTAGATCGTCTATCTTGACCTAACCTTAAACTGTTTTGTGCATAGTCGTCAGATTGTCTCCCTTGAATTAACCTTTAACTGATTGGTGTATATTTATAACTGAATACTTATTAAGATGTCTACCTTGACCTAACCTTTAACTGATTGGTGTATATTTATAACTGAATACTTATTAAGATGTCTACCTTGACCTAACCTTAAACAGTTTTGTGTATATTTATAGCTGAATACTTATTACGACATCAGATTGCAGATTGTCTACCTTGAATTAGCCTTTAACTGATTGGTGTATCCTTATAACTGAACACATATTAAGATGTCTACCTTTACTTTCCCTTAAACTGTTTTGTATATATTCATAACTGAACACTTATTAATTAAGATATCTGCCTTTGCCTAACACCTGTTTGGTGTATGTGCTTCTGACTGAATACGTATTAAGATGTCGACCATGACTTGCTCTTATGCTGTTTTGCTTTTGTTTCTTACAGAGCACTAATTACAGTATAATATTGTACATGAGTGATTTTGTTGTTTAATGACCGAACCGTTATTAGAGGAAATGACATGTATGATAATAATTTATAATCACATATTTATAAGTAATAACGTCAATGCTGAAAAAAATATATTACTGAATTAATTTTGTAACAATTAGCCTTTGTGTTGACGTTCCTGATGTCAGTGTAATGTCTTATTATAAAAATCCGTGCTCAGTCTTCTCAAGGAATCAATATGTCCATGTTGGATAGTGTTCGAATATTCAAAAGATTGCTGAGTACACTGTCAGCAATATTTATATAGTGCATGTGGCCAAGTGGTATATGGCGCTTGCCATAAGGCTAAGCTATTGGTGCTGCAGTGTATCAATGGGATGAGTTCAAATTCCAAGAAGGGAGAACAAATATTTGTCAGATCAAAAATCTAATTCTAACATTGTTGTGTTTCATTTTCAGACGTACACGCACACATATATATAAGCTTTTTGTTGTCTTTTATATACGTCGAATCATAATCAGAAAGGAAAAATAAAAAGAAAAAAAAGCAATGGTGTCCATGTTGATAACCTTACCATGTCAAAACCGGCAAAGGTTGGATTTCAGTTACTGCACTTTGATAAAAAAAAAAACCAAAACCTCCATAATAATCAAGACCAAATTATTTGTGATAAAGAAGGATGTCTGTAGAAAAAAGCTAGACTGATAGAGAAAAAAAAAGCATTTTGACCCATCTTTTCTTAGACATGAAACTATAGCAAAGGTTATGCTTAGACATATTTTATTTGCAAGAAATTAGTAAATAGCATTAGTAAAGGTACAGAGATATCTTAAAATATTTTTATTTTTTACTGTCAATGTGATTGATTTTATTTTTGCTTTAATTCATATGTAAAATATTAAAGATATCTTTCTGGTGTTGTGTTGTGTCAGACTTGGGAACTCTGTTCTTTAATCAATAACACCAATTCTGACTTCCGTATATTGCGTTCCGCTCACCTGATATCGCTTATTATGGTTTGGTTTGAATTATGGTGTTTAACGCCACTTTCAACAATATTTCAGTTATATCGTGGCAGTCAGTTTTATTGGTGGAGAAAACAGTAGTACCCGGAGAAAACCACCAACCTGTCGAAAGTCACTGACAAACCTTTTCATAAATGTTGTATCGAGTACACCCCGCCATGAACGTGGTTCGAACTCACAGCTTTAGTGCCGATAGGTACTGATTGCACAGGTAGTTGTAAATGCAACTACCATACGATCACGACGGTCCCTCGCTTAGAGCGGGAGGTTTGGCGCCTTAAAATCTGATTCAACCCACCATTTCTTTAGAAATGCCTGTACCAAGTCAGGGTCATTACGGTTTTCACAGTTTTCCGGTTGTTGACTGATTTTGTCTGTTTATATAATTATGAGTTTTGACTTTCCCTTTGTAAGATTGTTCGGAGTTCGGTAATTTTGTTATTACCTTTATTATGGAAAGAAAGTTTAAAGAGTGATGGGTCAAAAATTCCACCAATATCAACAAAACAAACAATCACCTCAACTCACTGAGCACAAAACAAGCAATCACCTCAACTCACTGAACACAAAGCAAACAATCACTTCAACTCACTGAACACAAAACAAACAATCACCTCAACTCACTGAACACAAAACAAACAATCACCTCAACTCACTGAACATAAAACAAACAATCACCTCAACTCACTGAACACAAAACAAACAATCACCTCAACTCACTGAACACAAAACAAACAATCACCTCAACTCACTGAACACCAAACAAACAATCACATCAACTCACTGAACACAAAACAAACAATCACCTCAACTCACTGAACACAAAACAAACAATCACCTCAACTCACTGAACACAAAACAAACAATCACCTCAACTCACTGAACACAAAACAAACAATCACATCAACTCACTGAACACAAAACAAACAATCACCTCAACTCACTGAACACAAAACAAACAATCACTTCAACTCACTGAACACAAAACAAACAATCACCTCAACTCACTGAACACAAAACAAACAATCACCTCAACTCACTGAACACAAAACAAACAATCACCTCAACTCACTGAACACAAAAACAAACAATCACCTCAACTCACTGAACACAAAACAAACAATCACCTCAACTCACTGAACACAAAACAAACAATCACCTCAACTCACTGAGCACAAAACAAACAATCACCTCAACTCACTGAACACAAAACAAACAATCACCTCAACTCACTGAACACAAAACAAACAATCACATCAACTCACTGAACACAAAACAAACAATCACCTCAACTCACTGAACACAAAACAAACAATCGCCTCAACTCACTGAACACAAAACAAACAATCACCTCAACTCACTGAACACAAAACAAACAATCACATCAACTCACTGAACACAAAACAAACAATCACCTCAACTCACTGAACACAAAACAAACAATCACTTCAACTCACTGAACACAAAACAAACAATCACCTCAACTCACTGAACACAAAACAAACAATCACCTCAACTCACTGAACACAAAAACAAACAATCACCTCAACTCACTGAACACAAAAACAAACAATCACCTCAACTCACTGAACACAAAACAAACAATCACCTCAACTCACTGAACACAAAAACAAACAATCACATCAACTCACTGAACACAAAACAAACAATCACCTCAACTCACTGAACACAAAACAAACAATCACCTCAACTCACTGAACACAAAGAGACGACAAAATTTGAGGTTGTAAATTCATGTCCTGGTTTTGGACAGTAACAAACATGTGACGGGGTTAAGTCGAATAATAGGATTCCGACACTACCCTCTTGATAACTGGATCTCCAATGACAATACATATATATAGATAAACAATATAAAACTGCACATATTCGTTTCCACTCAAAAAAGTCCTCATACTATCACAAAAATGAATGACAATATAAACATGAACAGTATCATAGCAGAGTTAATCAATGCTCGTAGCTAACTTACTGCTAGCTAGGAGGGTAGAATCTATTGGTTAAGGGCCATTTAATCATAACTGATACTTCTATCAGATTAACTATCGATATGTCATGAACATCTAAAGAAATTAATGATCTTTATAGGAGACCAGAATAAATTGGTCATTAATTTGTTGGAATCATATATTGAACATGAAATAAAAAGGTGATTAACTATGTCGTTGTTAGATTATACTCTTTTTTTACGAATAAGGTTTTATTGCTCCCAAAACCTTAAATTATTTGGCTTTTCAATTTTTTGACTTTGAGCGTCACCTGATGAAGGTTATTCTAAAAGCACATCGTGCGCACTACATTTGATATCTACGTTTTTATTGTTATAATCAAACAACCACTTGCATATTAGTAGAGTAAAATCTTTTCATATTTACGTACTGATCCTCATGTTTTCTAATGCAATATTTTACACGTGTGCCGTCAATAGGCTCATTCGCATGAAATGTTTTTATAAACCTTTTAGCCATCGTGTTGTTTATCCTTCTTCGATTTACGGATTCTGATTAGCCCTTTGGTATCTTCAAACTCTTCTCACAACTTTAGATAAACTACTGTTCTCCTTGGATCACCGGGATTTTATGGAAAGGTCTGCTCTGTTTACCAAGGCTTTCGAAACATTATGATGATGAATACTTCTAGAGACTCGATAATTCAGTTTCCAATCGCGTTTGCAATGACATCATGGAAGGATCCATTTGAAAAGTGTCAAAGTGTTATTAGCGCTTTCATAAAAGCCGATGTAAAAAACACAATGTAGAAGAAGCGTCTGTGTTAAAATTTCTAAGAAGACATTTGGACCAACAGCCTGTAGAAATCAGCACACCGGTCCGTAGAATTTCGTGACCCCCTCCTTTTTTACGTGTATAATTTTGAACCTCGTAGAAAATTTGACCAATCTAACAATTACATTTGTATATTATACAGATATATCATGTTTGGGGGGGGGGGGTATTTTTCGCAAATACCCCTCCCACACATGATATATCTGTTTAATTACACCAAATATTATTTAGAACACTGGCTAAATAAATAATACCTTTTGTTTGTCGTTTTCAGGACCTAACATGATGTATCTGTTTAATTCTACCGAATGATGTTACATAAAACGCACAACTGATAACGCTTTACAAATTTTGTTACAAGCGTCTCGGTGAAGGGTAAAAACGAAAAATACGATTGTTACATGAAACACACAACTGATAACGTTTCACAAATTTTGTTACAAGCGTCTCGGTGAAGGGTAAAAACGGCAAATACGATTTTGCAAATACCATGAAAAAAAATTAAATATTATGCAAATGCAAAATGTACACCTACACGAAGCAAAAATTCTGCAAATTCGCAAAGCAAGGCCTGAATTTGTAAAAAATATCACGGCTATTAACCAATCAGAATCCAGCATTCTTATATAAGGTGTAATTACATTATATAACTGTAACTCTACAAGTATAAAAGACATTTGCATTGGTGGAATTATTGACCACGACTGTTCCAGATGACTTTCAATAATTATTTGCGAATGTTTGACAGAGGATTGCCTCATGTTGTGCTTGATTACATAGTCTACCATTACTGTCTGGTTTGAGAGAGGAGTAATTAGTATTGTTGTTGAATATTGTCGACCATTACTGTTTGAGATTTGACAGAGGAGTGGTGCATGTTGTGCTTGTTTATATTATTTTGTTCAAATTTGTATATAATAAATATTCATACGCTCATTTAGGCGGTATCAGCTGCAGTTGTACGATTTTTGATGGATTTATATGAAACTATGTAAGAAGGTTCTATCACCACCCAAAAAATTCCACCCGTGTACCCCATATAAGTTTATGTGATCAACTTTGTTAGTCGCATGCTACACGTTGATGGTTTCCTCCGGTTTCCTTCGACAATAAATCATACCATCATGATATAATAGAAATAAAACAAGTGGCGTTTGACATTAATAACCAATATCCCATATACACATATCATATCCTTCATGCATGGATGATGCCCTTATTAAAGGATAAGGCCAAAACAGAATAATAGACTACTACATGACCTGTCTTAAAGGCTGAATATACAACACACATTTATATTATTAGAATGGCCTACCGCTTGCTTTGCTAATCTAAATAATTTGATCTATTGTCATTTAATGTGTTATGCTCAAATCGAAGGTCAATACTATTATTCCGCAGCATGATTTCATTTTCAACATTTTTAAATCCGAGTCTTTTATATACTGGTCTGCACACGAAATCAATTAGTTGAGCATGCTCCAGTGTAATCTGCGAGCGCCAATGAATAGCCGTTGCAGTTGAATTTGATTTTACCGTGCATATTTTTCCGCAATCTGTCTTGTTTCCCGTCATTGTAATGTTATAAACATGACTGCTTACTTCCGGTGTATGTGTTATGCCTGCGAATTCGTACAGAGATTTTGCCATATTTAATGGGTTTTTAGCGATGTCTTCGTAGCGGAATGTAGATATCCTTCCTTTGAATTTGTTTGCAAACATATCCATTGCTAAGAGATCTCGATGAACTCGAGAACAAAAATCCGTAACTACCGGTGTAAACGACTTAACGTTTATTTTAGCGTCCATTTTAAATCGAGAGAAAAGTGTTGCTCTTGAGTCACGTACAAGATGGATAATTTTCATTGTTTGAAATTCTGTCATTAAATGTTCCAATTTGTATAGTGGAAAACGAATAGTCTTAATGACAACATGTTTAGATAATAAACACACTTTTTGCAACATTTTGACACAATGATATAGTGTTGTATTTAATAATTGGTTTTGGTTCCTTGCCCAATTCTCTTTGCATTCATTAAATAATTTAGTTTTTCGACCGAGCAATAAAAATATTTCCCTCCATGCTATATCTGGAAGATCAAATAAATTACATTTTGTCCAGTTCCGGAAAATATCCTCACCAGCATCTAGAAAAGTGTTATATAATCTGAAAAAAAAATCTGTAGAAAGAAATAACATCAAGAATTTGATAATGTGCTTTATGGTTGGTTGACCTACAATGTAAGATGGCAAGAATGTTTGTAGTGGTAAAGAAAATCATACGATTATGGGCATCGGGAAGATATGTAGCACAAACAACCTGCTGCCACGTTTCATGTTCATAGAGATTAACAAAGCCTTAATTTACAGTATCAGACACAATAACCTGTAAGGTCTTAAAGTGTAACATTCATGGCAAACCAGAATAATGTATCTTTGATTGGACAATACTGGAATACCAGTACAAAATCGAACAATGATGGACAAATGAGTGTCCTTAAGATTGGAAGACACTTTAGAAAAATGAAACGAACCGAATACAAAAACAATAGAATACTAATTCTTTTGGCCATGAATGTCGTTCTATAAGATTCTGTGTTTGTTCCTGAACATTGGTGTTTTAAACCGTTACGTTTGTCCCGATTCTATTTTGAATTTTTACCTTAATTGATTGTTTTTACACGGTTTTAGTGGGGTTCGTGTTACTCGATCTTTAGTTTCGTGTGTATGTTTTGTAGATCGTTGTTTGTACTTTTGTACGTTTTCTTTTCGCCATTGTGTCGTCTGTTCTTCTTCGATATACGGATTTTGGTATCTTCAAACTCTTCTGAAGTTCTCCTGTCACATTACTGACACTCACAAAGGATGTTTAATTATAAATCGCGCAGAGTTGGTCTATTTGAGGGGGGATTCAACAAACAATTGAATACCTATTGTGTACATTAAGACTCAGATATGTATGCTTTGTCTTGTAATGATTTGCTGGAACTCTCAATGGCTCAAACAAATAAAACACATCATTATTTTGCTGTAGAATATCTCCAACAAAAGACGATCCACTCCTCATGTACGTCAAAATAACAACAGGGGACGTATACTTCCGGGTTTCAAAACCTGAAATACACGTATTTGATTTGATTGTTGATGTTTTAACGCCACTTTTAGCAATATTACAGCTATATCATGGCGATCAGTTTTAGTGATGGCAGAAGCCGGAGTACCCGGTGAGAACCATCGACCGTGGACAAACAACTGGTAAACTTTATCACTTGCGGCTGCGTCCGAGTGCACCCTTTTTTGTAATTTACAAAGCGGGGCGCAAACCCATGCGTATTGGTGATAGGATTGTATGAGTTGTTAGGTACTCCAACTACCTAACGCATTGAGCCACCCGGGCCTTGAAATACACGTATAGTTAGATTACAATATTGTATTTTGTATTAGACATATTTGAAATTCGGTCACTAAGACAACATCATTTAGAATTGTGCATACATCACGGCCGTTATTTGTAGAAGGCAGAGTGGAACGACATAATACATGTATATGAAGGTAGGTTGGTTGGTTTTATGGTGCTTAAATCCACTTTCATGGCTGGCGGTTGTATATGAAGGTATATTGCTATATTCTGACTAACTTATTAGCGACATGAAGCGACAATAACTTGTTAATTCGATGTTTTGGGTATAAAATCATTAACAAATAAACGAAGTAATAGACATAAATATTATAGATGTTCAACATAAGTTTAACATTGCGTAGCAATCATGTCTACTTTTAAATTGAGAAAATTTATATCGAAAGACATACCATGTTTACATTTTGTAATACTTAATGAATGAATACATAAAAGGTTTGACTGTTATCATTAATACTATATGAAATTATAAATTATTTTTTGATACAAATCTTAGTGAGTTCGTACCCCATTGAAAGCGAGGTGTATTCCATACAACATTATGTGATAAAGTTTGTCAGTAACGTACGACAAGTCGGTGGTTTTTATCCGGGCATTCTTCCGTTTTGATGTGTTTTCTATGTAAGACAAGCCATAAAGACAGCTGCGCGTGACCTTGTCTTACATGGCATTGTCAGCCAATCAAATCGGCCGAGTATAATCAATGGAGTCCGCTTCCACGACTGCTGTAGTAATATAAATTGTCGTCTTAGTAGATCTAAAAAAAGCTTCAAATATCAATTTTACATGAATTTTAACTGATTTCCCCTAATAGATTTAATGCGGTTTTAAATAAGTGTGTATTTACTGCATTGCATGTGGCATTGTAATATTTTGTGTAGTAAACATGACACTGACATGCGAATGAATGAATGAAACCGACATGCTTTGTTTTTAAGCTGAAACGGAAGAAACAGGTACTTGCACTCGTCCTTATTGAAGATCTGGGATTTCTTCCACTCTTGAGAGAAATTCAGCGTCTTTCCACTCGTTCCGCTACGCTCCACTCGTGAAAAGACGGAATTTCTCACACTCGTAGAAGAAATCCCAGATCGTCAATAGGGACTCGTGTAAGAACCTATTATTCTTGTTTCCTCTACCAATAAAACTGACCACCACGGTATAAATGAAATATTGTTGAAAGTGGCGTTAAACACTATAAGCATAAAGCTTAATATAAGTATTGATGTGTTGTAACTGTTAAATTGCTTCTTGTATTTTTTGTGTAGTTAGTGAGATCGTTATGTCACACGCTTTGTAAGTTGTGTTGATCAATATTATTAAACAAAAAGCGTTTATATATTAAATTTAGCGCGCACAACGCGTTTCTGGAATAACCATCATCTTGTACGCTCAAAATCGAAAGGTTTAGGCCATGGGCTGAGATAGCCTACCGTGCATTCCCCCCCCCCCCCCTCCCCACCTTCGAACCCCACTAAATTTTTTTTGTCCTTTGATATGTCCTTTTGAAAAAAAAACATGTTAACATTGGAGATTTTGGGACGAACTTACATTTTTGAGCCCATTTTACATCCTTTCGACAATTTTGCCGGACTTTCAGTTGTAGCTTATGAACAACTATTAGAATATAAAAGCTGATGTTTGGTGGATAGCTGTTAAATTATCGTTCGAATGAATACAAGTTATTAATATTTTATGAAGATCAGTAATCGTAGGAGGCAAAAAATATATCCCTACCCCTTATAAAATTGCGTAAAAACCGAGATTTTTCGCCTTTTGTTTTGAATAGACAAAATATTACACAACGTTGATGATATTTTTATATTGAATTTATTAAAACTATTGCATTTACGGAAAATTAAACCCATTACATCATCAAAAAACATGCTTTGTAGTGTAGATTGCTGAAAAATGGAATATTAAGATTTTTGCCGATTTTAGCTCTATTCAGCCCAAAGCGCGTAATATCTTTCTCATAGTATAAATTGATAACCAAATTATACATCTGTCGTGTGAAGTTATGTTATGGAGACATCTTAAAATAAAATTTGTTCTAGTACCACCCTGTATAGGTCTTCTAGCGGCAAAATATTACCCCTTACCCTGCCGAAAATCGCATAATATGTTATCAGTATAGATAAGGACAAATTTACAGTTTTGCCTGTTGTTAATTTAGATAAATGTTCTTAAACAACACTGAAGAAACATTAAATTAATTAATTTCGCAATATTGCCCCATTTTATAGTCCAGTTAACTGTATTTACGCAGATCAGGATTATAAAGAACAAAAAAAATAGTTTTGGCGTTCTTCCGTCACCGACATTATCCGTGAAGTTCTGGTTTCAGATACTAACACAGAAGTCTTTGACTCATAGCTTTGACTCAAAGTTTTCGAGTGTTTAAGACCAAATTAGTTTGATATTAAAATAAAATGAGTTCAGGAAAAAGTGAAAAGCACAACAGGAGGATTGTGCAGTCTGTATAATACACAGCGCAAAATCGAACAATGAAAATTTAGTATCATGTTCGGTTGATTGTTTTGAAAAATTGTTAGACATAAAGCGGCGACATCTTGAAAGCACAACAGAAGCTCTTAGGATGGCAGATGCCTGTGTCCAATTCCCGTCTACTTTTTCTGAGGGATTGGGTTATCACAGGGATTGCTACCAGAAGTTCACAATGAACCTGAGTCGCTTGCCAGCACCGCCACCATCCATTGCAGGCAGTAGTGATTTTGAAACTAGACGCCGTAGGTCTCTTGATCCCGACAAAATAAAATTCAAACCAAACTGTATATTTTGTGAAAAGGAAGGGAGAAAGAAAGTTAAAGTGAAGGGTAGTTGGACGACAGAAGGAACCTTTCCGTTTGAATATGATGGAGGGGACTGTCCAAAGAATTGCACAGGAAAAGCATGACGAGCACCTGTTCACTAGAATAAGAGGTGTTGACCTGTTTGCCTGTGAAGCGCAGTACCATCCATCTTGCAGAAATAAGTACTGCCAAAACCCTGAGAAATGGAGAAGTAAAGATGAAGATTCCAAAGAGCGACAAAGGCACACTGAGAAGGCGCACAAGAGAGGCTTTCGATATAGTGAAATCGTTCATTCAACGATTCGTTATTTTAGGCAAATCAGTTGTTAAATTGAATGAACTCAGGAATATATATGTCTCTAAATTAGCAGAAACGGAGTTTTCAAATCCGAATTATAGAAGGGAAAATCTCAAGGTTAATTTGGAAAAAGCTTATGGAAGAAAGATAATGTTCATAAAGATGGAGACCCACGGGAAATGTGAGTCTTACCTGGTAGCCAGTTCTGATATTGATTTAGAGTCTGCCATTAGATGTGCCTATGACCTTGGTAGTGCGGACAAAATTGGAGATACCGCTTCTCTTCTCAGACAGGAAATTAACGATATGTTCGAGAGTGAAGGAAGCGGTTTGTCATGGCCCCCGAAAGCAAAGTACCTGAACGATCTGAATTTTTCCTTGCCTGAAATGCTAGATCAATTTCTTACTGGAAAAAAACCCCAGGTTACAACTCCAACAGTTGCCCGTTTAGTTAATTCCATTGGGCAGGATATATGTAGAGCAGTAACGCATGGAAGCTGGAAATTGCCCAAGCACATTCTCTTGTGCATGGCACTTCATCACTGGTTTAGAAGTGCTGAGATCACAGCACTTCTAAATAGGCTCGGTTACTCAGAAACGTACTCATTGTCCCTGGAACTTGAGATTTCTATTGCTATAGCAGTTGAAACAACATCTACTTTATTGTCATCCCAAATTGTTAGAAATCCAAATATTCCATTCATATTTCATTCAGACTTTGATAACTTTGATCAGTTGTTAAATGGTCTTTGCAGGATGGCTTCTGTACACACCTCACATGGAATTATGCTACAAGATTTTTCTTGTCCAGTAGATCAGGAGGTAGAGGGTGATATATCTAGCATTCCAGTTGTTGACAAGAGTGGTAATTGATTATTGAAACTTGAAACGCAGAAAGTTCTTCCTGACTGTTATTTGACCCATAGAAGGAGTCCTAGTTATGAAGTCGAGAGGACGGAAATGTCTGGAACGGAAGGTTTGTTTGAGCTTGAATGTAAGAAGGATCTTTTGTGGGTTGTGGCAAGGTATCTTAGTTCCTATTTAGAGCAGGAGTTACCTGTACTGGCTGGAATTTGGTCAGTATTAGGAGATGAACCACCAAGACTGACGATAATATATTACTATCCAGTTATAAACCAATCCATTACAGATAACAAGGTAGTCCAGGAATGCCTTCGTTATTCAGAACAAGGAGCAAGGGAGGTAGGACAAAAGTATGTGGTAACAACTTTTGATCTAGGCGTATGCATGAAAGCATACCCAATCATTTGGAATCAACCTAAAAAGTTTGAGGATCATATCATTATGATTGGAACATTCCATGTTGTGTGCGCGTACTTCAAGATGATCGGGAAGAAAATGGAAGGAACTGGATTGTCAGATATTTTGTTAGAAACAGGTTTGATTGGATCGGGCTCTGTTACGGGTGTAATTACAGGGAAACATTTTAGCAGAGCAATGCATTGTCACAAAATACTACTAGAAGCTTTAGAAAGACTTCTCTTTGAGGAGATTTGGTTTTTTTAGGCGAAGAAAGGCCAATGATGGGTCTTTCAGATGATTCTTTTGAATTACTAAAGACTTGTCGATGAATCAGAAAACGCTTCATTTGAGTCTGCATAGCACAATGAAGATATCTTTTCCTATATTGATGCCTATGCCAAATTCCGACATGACGCGCGCACAGGACATCTTGGAAAGACGGTATAGCTTTGGGTTAGCTGCGGAACCGTAGCCCTTTATGGTCCTTTTTGTTTATTATTTTTTGCGGACCATAGGGCTACGGTTTTCACTCTATCAAAAACTTTCGAAACTGCGCAAAAAAAATCTTGCGCCGCTTTTTTGCCAATTTTTGTCATGAAATCGGGTGCGAGAATTATCAATCATATATATTTCGTTTTATTAGATATTTATCTACATTCTTCTATACTTACTTACCTATTAATATTCATTTCCAGTTCATTATCATAACAAATATCTCATTTGTGACAAATCCCGCCTACCTCGTCCGCCATCTTGCTTCTCCTGTAGTCTCGTTCTAATATAACCCTATTTATTTATAAACCGCAAACACGTGTTTGGTTTGTTTACGTTTTACCGAATATGTTTTCGGCGGTTTTATATAAGGAGAAATGAGAGTTTGGATCTTCTTGACATATATTTTTCATTAAATAATCTGAATAAATAAATGTTTTTTTTAAATTTCTTTTTCTGAAAGTGACTTTCATTGAACATTTTTGAAAATGATTATTGACATCTTCCACCCCCCCCCCCCCTATTTTAGGCCAAGTTAATATAGGGTTATATTTGGAAAAATCACGTGATCTCAGAACGAGACTACCGGAGAAGCAAGATGGCGGACGAAGTAGGCGGGATTTGTCACAAATGAGATATTTGTTATGATAATGAACTGGAAATGAATATTAATAGGTAAGTAAGTATAGAAGAATGTAGATAAATATCTAACGAAACGAAATATATATGTTTGATCGTTCTCGCACCCGATTTCATGACAAAAATTGGCAAAAAAGCGGCGCAAGATTTTTTTTGCGCAGTTTCGAAAGTTTTTGATAGAGTGAAACCCGTAGCCCTAAGGTCCGCAAAAAAAATAAATAAAAAGGACCATAAAGGGCTACGGTTCCGCAGCTAAGCTTTGGGTGTCATACATGGATCACATCTGGCTCGTTTTACAACTGACTAAAGCTGTCAAAACTAACAACTACCTTTTTTTATGCCAGGTGTCTTTTCCTGATGTATGATCTCTTTTTCAGTTTTGGAGGGAAAAATTATGCTCGATATCTGATGTTTTTCTCAGTGTTTTTGGCAAACATAAAAATATTCCATCCTGGTGCAACAGATTTATTAAAAAGGGGCGCCATCAGCGTGGCAAGATCTTTCGTTCCAGGAAATAGATGTCCAGTAGATAAAACTATAGAGGAAACTTTTATGAAGCACTCTAAATCAAATGGAGGTGCTGGAGATGGCAGTATAGGTTTGTCTGGTTTGCTTAGTAACTATGACGCATATCAAAGATGGGTGCGAGCAGATTTTGATGTTAGATGATCGAAAACCAGTGCCGCCACCATACAGTTTGTGAAGGGAGCTTTAGCCATGGTTGATATGTTGGCGGACGATTCTGACGCAAAGAAACATCATGATCTGCGCAGAACCGAGATAGAAAGGAGTGAGGAGTGAGACAAATGTCGTAAAAGTTGCTGAAGCAATTGTTGGTTTCATCAATCCATTCAAAATGGAACAAAAAGACAAGTTGTACTGTATTTCATCTGGTGCGTCTGCTACCTCAGAGATTGAACGCGACGTTATACTTGCAGAAGCATTCGGTGCTGACGCTAAAGTTGATTTCATTTCAGAACGCTTGGAGAAGCACGAGAAGTTCTTTGATCCGATCAGACGATTAAATTTGAAAACGTTGTCTGAGTTGGCAAAGAAAACGACAACCAAGCCATCTCAAAGCAAAATTTAGGTGTATTGTCTCCATGCAGAAACTGTTTGAGAGAACATCTGAAAAAGAGTTAACTATCAGATAGGAATTTGGAAAAGAGCCCATATTGCAAAACCAGTATATCCGGAGCCTACTCATGACTGGTTGGCAGTGTGTTGATGGGATGATTGAACCAAAATGGGTGTCTGGTGATTTCATTCCACAAAAATTCGCCGACGTTTTAGTCGAGGAAAATATTGCAGGTTTGACAGAAAGCGATGAAAGTGATGATGAATTCGACGATGTTTTATACTCGTTGATTGATGGTGAAGAGGAAGTCTAGTGAGATTTGTTTCGCCAATTTTCAATACTGTTTGGCCGTTTGCAATACTCATTGTTCATGTCATTTGTTGAAGAATTAAACTGAAATATGGAAATATTGAGTGTATCATGTATATTTGTCCCAGTTTTCAAGTAGAGGAAGGGGTAGAATTTGGCTAAAATGGGCATCATAATATGCATATATGAGGGTTAATGGTTTTTAAAATAAATGCTAATACATTCAGAACTCAGATAAAACTATATTGGTTGGACAAAAATTCCCATGAAGCAGCTTAACCTGACCAATAAGGAATATTCTGTAGAAATTCGGAGAATCTTAAATTACTCATTTTTCATGTTTTTTGACATTGGTAGAATCTAAACCCTCTTAGATAATGTTCATATGATTTGCTTAAATAAAGAATTGAAAGATCTTACAGGGCAAATAACAATTTCACCCTGCCCGACCATGTTTCTAAGGAAATAGACCGAGTTTCATCAAATTTTACGTGGTTTTTAGAGGGGTAGGGCTAATATTTTGCTATTTTTTGTTAATCAGTAGGTAGAAGGAACATAATTATTCCCTTTTTACATTGTTATAGTACCCAGATACAAAAATCAACCGTCATTATGATGCGATATCCTTTATTGTAATAGCAAAATTAAGATATATGCAGATTCCTGTGAAGATCTGCAAAATTGAAAATATCCCATTTTTCAAGTATTTTGACCACAAAAATCACTTCATAAAGGATTACTAGTGCTTGATTTATTAAATGTGATATATTTGTTTGCTTTAGTATAAAAAAGATCGCAGTTTAGTACGAAATATTTCTTTATCTAAACTTTTAAGGGAAAAAATGTCTTTTTTTTCATTTCAGGAAGGGGGAGGGACAGGTTTTTCACGTCTGACAAATTTTGATAGCCACAAAGTGTATATATCTTGTATTCAATTGAAAGAAAATACTATAAGCTTTCATTTGATACCATATTGATATACTTTCAAGACTGTTTAGTATATATTTAATGCTCGCAAAGACAAAAATTGAAAAATATAAAAAAAAATGCTCAAAAAGCTGCGACAGGATGTAAATATTAGCCTCAAACGGCAAGTTCGTCCCAAAATTTTCAATGTTAACATGTTTTTTCTTCAAGAGGACAGGAGGACTTAAAAAAATATGCTAACATGGAAAGTGGGTGGGGGTTCACGGGGGGTTATGCTAGCCCACGGACTAGTTGGAATTGGTTACAAGTTATGACAATTATATCTCTCATTGAGTTTGAAATAAAGGATCCCACATATACATCTATGTCTGCTTCATACCTTGACCTACACCTCGAAATTGATAGTGAGAACCTGTTAACGAAACCTTACGACAAAAGAGATGATTCAGATTTTCCCATTGTGAACCATTTATATGTAACACCATTCCTGCAACATCTACATATGGAGTACATTTATCTCAGTTGATCCGATATTCCAGAGCTTGTGGTTCCTATAATAATTTCCTTGACAAGAGTTAGGGTTATAGTGTTTAACGACACTTTCAACAATATTTCAGCTATATCGTGGCGGTCAGTTTTTTGGTGGAGGAAACCGAAGTACCCTGAGAAAACCACCGACCTATCGCGAGTCACTGACAAACTTTATCACATAATGTTCTGTCGAGTACACCTCGCCACGAGTGGGATTCAAACACACTATTTACGTAGGTAGTTTCAATGCCGGATTTACCATTGTTCTTAGGTGTGCTTAAGCACAGGGCCCCGTAGTTTGTTGCAGACGCAGTGTACATGTCTGACCTAATATAACGTAACATTTTAAATATTCCTAAATTTCCTGAGCATGTATGCCTGACACTGCCTGTATAAGCCTACCGGTTCTATCTTTTTCAGGGCCCAAGTAAGGGGGCTTCATATCTTAACTAGCACAGAGCCTCATTTGTCCTAATTCCGGCACTGGTAGTTGTAAATCCAACTTTTATACGATCACGACCTTGACGGTTCCTCTCCTTGATAGAGATTTGTGACCAACAAAGAAGTTATGAAGCAACGGTTCCTAGTGGCTAAGTTGCAGTCATCACTTTCGAACGTTTTACGGTTGCCACCATGAGCTTGGTTGGCCGTTACGGAATATCTATGTCACAAATTGCCACGGATATGTTCAGTTTGTCGTAATCATAATCCAGTTTTCACCACATTCAGTACTGGGTTTGTAACAAGAGTAACACGACGGGTGCAACACGTGAAACAGGAACTACTTACCATTCCGAAGCATCTGACTTCACCCCGGAATTCGTGTTACTCGATGTTTAGTTTTCTTTGTAGTGTTTTGCAGGTCATTGTTTTCCTTTTGTCCTTTTTCTCTTGCCCATTGTGTTGTCTGTTCTTCTGCGATTTACGGCTTTTGATTACCCCTTTGGTATATTCAACTTTTCTTGCAGCAGGTTTTAATGAGCAACAGTGTTAATAAATGACTCATTTCATTAGAGTTCTCGTCATGGACATATATAATATACTGCACACGACCTTAAACAACAATCAATAAATCAATCAATCAATCAATAGATCAAAAGGATGATTCGGATATTAAAGATAACAATAGTATATAACAAAAGTAAATAAAAGTAAAATGATAAGAGCCACCGGACAGCACAAACTAATACAAAATTACGCATAATACCAGACAGTTCAGAAAGCCATAGGTCTGTAGTATAAACATTTGTATCTTAAATTTTAAATCATACTCACTCTTGGTCTGTGATAATTGCAATTCATCTCTCCCGCCTTTAAAACCGCCATTGTCTAACCAAGCTTTAAATAAACATTAAGTAAATATACACGAGTAAATGATATCAGATAGTTATTATTTCGTCATACTAGAGAATTGTATAGCTTTGCACATATTGGTTTTGTATTGTCAATATCTCACCCTTTCTCTGGTTGGATGTAATTAGGTCAATAATTTTTAACATGGATTCATCGGGATGCATTTTAAATTCATCTTCAATGATAATATTAGCATCATCATACTTTGAAAATACCATACAATTTTTGTTAGTAATACGTATATAAAGTTGTAATTTCTATTTTCTGTGAGGAGGTTTATGGTGTTTAACGCCACTGTCAACAATATTTCAGTTATATCGTTGCGGTTCTGTTTTCTGAGTTCCCATACATTGATATATATAATTTCATAAGTCTTTATTTTTCCAAGTTGTATTTATCTTTGCCTTTATTGTTATAAAACAATACACTTCTATTAAAAAATATATTGTCCTTGATTTTGGCTATCCTGTTTAGGTTCTTTGGTTTTCTCGTTCCTAAAGACTTATTTGGCTTTCAAATAGTTTAGCTTTGAGTGTACCTGATGAGTGTTATTCAAGAAACACGTGGTGTGTACTAACTTTGATATCTATATAAATGTTATCTTGGTAAGAAAGATAAAAGTCCATTATACAAATGTGCTGGCCATGGTGTGACTGTAATCGTATGGGAGTCAGATTTACATCCACCTGTGCATTTACTACCACCCATGGCTATAATATGGTTAGGATTAAAATATTTGACATATTTGACTTCTGGTACGCAATATTTGCTATCAAATACTCCCCTTAAATAACACACGAAAAAAACCCAGAAACATTAAAAATTTAAAAAGAATTAAATGAAAAAACGCTACAGTTTCTTTGACCAGATAAGGAGTTTCTCAGGCCAAGGCAATTTCCTCAACAACATATATGATCGAAGTGGTATAGAATAATTACTGTTGAATATGCTGTATACATTATCAACAGAATGTAATTAAAATAAATTGTTTAATGGATACGTTGTACGTTTTATTAACCAACAATTAACTAACATCAAACGACATCTTGTACTGAATATCGAACAATCGGCGTCAAGCGTGAATAAATCATAGGCTTTGAACAAATGAGTTCCATTAAAACTTTCGTTTATTATTTATTTCATTAATGAAAAGTTAACCAACGTGAACCTATGCATGATGTTGTTAGATTAAAGTGGATTTCTGATTTCTAAAATATTAGGGTCATTGGATTTACGGCTTTTGGTTACCCCTTTGGTATCTTCAAACTTTTTCCGCATCGGTGGAAAGGCCCGGGTGGCTCAATGAGTTAGGTTGTTGGATCTAACAGCTCATACAAGCCTATCACCAATACGGCGTGGGTTCGTGCCCAGCTTTGTTAATTACAAAAAGGGTGCACTCGACTCGCAGCCGCAAGTGATAAAGTTTACCAGTTGCTTGCCCATGGTTGGTGGTTCTCTCTGGGTAATCCGGCTTCCTCCACCACTAAAACTGGTCGCCATTATTATAGCTGAAATATTGCTGAAAGTGGCGTTAAACACCATAAATTCAAACTCAAATTCATTCCGCATCGGTAGTGTAATGGTTAGCGTGCTCGCTTCGAGTAAGGTAGATCGTGGGTTTGAGCACCGGTAGGGTCAAACCAAAGACTATACAATTAGCATTGGTTTCTTCACCACTAAGCACGCAGCATTAAGGAGAAAGAACAAAGACTGGTTGGCTCGGAATCATGATAATGTGTCCGAGTGGAGCAACATGTCTATCCGGATTGTTGTTTCAGTGAACTAGCACTATAAAAATCCAACCCCTCGTGTTGGTCTAGTACAAAGCGGACCTCGTGATCATCTCATTGAAAATTTACGTTCTCGCCATGAGATAGCTGAAAAATTGCTGAATTGGCATCAAACAATAATCACTCACTCTTCAAACCTTTGTTACTACTGCCCATTGGCGTTAAACACCAATCAATCAATCAATCAATCAATCAAGCAATACCTTATAGGTCATATACCTTATAGTGCTCATAAAGATATATTGAAAATATTCAATTTATTTTATGGAATGTTAATCGTAATACAACAAAAGTTTCAAACTATATTAAGGTAATGACGACCGCTAAATCTATGATTCTTACTTTAATAAAATCATATCTTATTTGAATGTTAATACTACTATTTTCCTATAGGCAAACAATGTGTTAGAAGATGAACAATCCTCCGTTACAGAGGAATCGATTTAGTAGTGAGACCATAGAAAACCGTACATTTTCTTCATTTTCAAATGTTTGTTATCGCATGTGTAGATTTATACAACATTATTTTTGTATACAATAAAGATGCATTGACAACATTTTCAACATCTATACATAAAATTGATCGCTGAAAAAAATAGAAATTGATATTTTCTTCATACGTAACTTCTTCATAAAAGATTGAAAATTCCTTTGAAATCTTTTATGTACGGATTACAAAGCGAAGGGTAATGGAAATAGACAACGATCATTAGTATTATATCTTAAATAAATGGTGTTTTTGATTGCGAAATAATTCATGGAAACCATAATGTGTTGTAAGTTTTAACATGGCTCGGCAAGGCAATAGTATTCTATCCCGAGTGACAGTAATTTTAAGGTGGAAAATGTACTAATATCCTGTCAACCCATGTTAAAAGTTACAATATATTATGGCTTCCATGAATTATTTCTATTCTAATGTGTCTAACAATATAAATCTAATAGAACAAATACGATAATTTATATTTACGAATGCGGACAAGGTCGCCTATAATTCATGTGACGCCGTTGCCCGTTGGATCTCAAAGTTTCCACTTGTGAATTAAATTGGAGTGCATAAAAGAAAAGACCAATAGATATAAAACAGAAAATAGTATTCTCATAGAAGATTTTACAATTATGCGTTCAAAACAAGAAATGAAGAAGTATGCATTACGGGTTATGGTGTTTAGCGACACTTTCAACAATATTTCAGTTATATCGTCGCGGTCAGTTTTATTGATGGAGAAAACCACCGACAAACTTTATCACATAATGTTGTATCGAGTACACCTCTCCATGAGCGAGATTCGAACTCACGACGTTAGTAGTAATAGAAACTGCTTGCACATGTAGTTGAAAATCCAACTACCATACGATCACGACCACGACGGACCCCAAGTGTGCATTCAAATCCATCTAAAAAATCCATGAACCTTGACCCTTGTATTTTTCTTTAATACTAGATGCTATTAAGTTACCGGCATTTTCCAATATGATGGTATTTCAATTTTATCAACTTTAATAGTATAATGATTTTAGGGAAATGAGAAAAAAGTAAAAAAATAATAAAAATAGAAATACTTACACTCCGTCACATATAGACTTGTGATTAATACTATGTTTGATTCTCAACATGTTCTACGACCACGATGTAGATGTTTAAATTACAATAATATTGTAATACATATTGAACAGTTCTATATTCTATGCATTGACATTTTTATAAGTATTTTTGGTTGGTGTAATTTATTTTAAATTAGATAAAGCTATATAAAACATCTGTCTCCCGATTTCTCCAAAGAAGTCTCACTCTATCATTATATCACTATCGCATCATTGCGTTCTTTATTTGATTATGAAGTCATTTTAAATTCAATTACCTTTATAGGAATAAAATAATTGATAATAAATTATATAAGTTTAGTATTTCCGTATTTATATGTATTAGACATTTAGTCTCTAGCTTTTGTGGACCTTGTTATTTTTTGCGATTTGCCGGACGTTACAAGAAGAGTTTGAAGATACCAAAGGGGTAATCAGAATCCGTATATCGAGGAAGGACAGACAACACAATGGCCAAAAGATACCAAAGGGGTAATCAGAATCCGTATATCGAGGAAGGACAGACAACACAATGGCCAAAAGAAAAAGTACACAAGGACAAACAACGATCTACAAAACATACAAATAAAATTAAAGATCGAGTAACATGAACCCCATTAAAAACCGGTGGTGAACTCAGGTGCTCCGGAAGGATAGGCAGTTCCTGCTCCACTAGTGGCACCCGTCGTGTTAACCTAAAACCATTGCCTTTTATAATTCAGTCCTTTGTTCTTACTGTCTTATATGCGAATATTTTGTGTGATCAAGGTCAGTGCTTAGGGCACGAATGTCTTGAAAAACAAGACATCAACATTTAGAATAAATACAGTCATTAACAAAGGATTTTTGGTATTACTACGTCCAAAGATTGGTATTTTATGAAACAATAAGATCTCTACCAATCTTAAGGTCAAAGTAAAGTACTATACAAAGGACAAGTTACAAAGTTAACGGATTCTAAGGGAAAAAAACATTCGAAGTTGATGCACATTATCTGTCCTTTCCTCATTCATGGCGTGTCACCGTATTTTAACAGGAGTAACACTAGTGGGGCAGGAACTGCTAACCCTTCCGAAGTACCTGAGTTATGTTGGTATTGCTCCATCCTTAGTTTTCTGTGTAGTATTTGGTCGACCATTGTATTGTTTGTTCCTTTTCTTTTTTTCATTGTATTGTCTGTCCTTTGAATTAATTACGACTTCTGATTACACCTTTGGTATCTGTTTTCTGTGTCGGTCGACCATTGTATTGTTTGTTCCTTTTCTTTTTTTCATTGTATTGTCTGTCCTTCGAATTACGACTTCTGATTACACCTTTGGTATCTGTTTTCTGTGTCGGTCGACCATTGTATTGTTTGTTCCTTTTCTTTTTTTCATTGTATTGTCTGTCCTTTGAATTAATTACGACTTCTGATTACACCTTTGGTATCTGTTTTCTGTGTCGGTCGACCATTGTATTGTTTGTTCCTTTTCTTTTTTTCATTGTATTGTCTGTCCTTTGAATTAATTACGACTTCTGATTACACCTTTGGTATCTGTTTTCTGTGTAGTATTTGGTCGACCATTGTATTGTTTGTTCCTTTTCTTTTTTTCATTGTATTGTCTGTCCTTTGAATTAATTACGACTTCTGATTACACCTTTGGTATCTGTTTTCTGTGTAGTATTTGGTCGACCATTGTATTGTCTGTCCTCTGATTACACAATTAGTATCATCAAACCTTTCTCTACCCATTGTATCATTAATGATGAAATATATGTAAAATCACGGACGTTCTTCAGATATCCAGGTGTTGCTGCATATTCTATAAAATATGTTATTCCATCTGACAATCTTACAATTTAGTATACATCGTATGTACAAAAAAGATCACATGACTGTTTAAATAAAGTGTACTAATGATACATCTGATAACCAATTAATTTTGTATTCCTGTTTCTTTTGTTGAACTAATGGTGTGACTGCAGTGGTGCTTTGATTGTCAACCACGGTTTACATTTAATCTAAACAAGGGGAGTGGTTTGTGGGATTGTCGACAAACACAATTTACTCTTAATGTGAACCAGACCGGGAGTGGTTCATGTTGTTTCAGTTGAAGAGATTGTTAAGCTTTATGTGAACCAGAACCGTGGTTGACGTCGTTGTGATTGTTATATCTGATTATCACCCACCACAGTCTATCTTTCGAGGTTTTCAACACTATTGATTGTTGTAGTATTTCAATATCTCTATAAGTATCTATAGCACACACCAATTACTTAAGTTAACTTTGTTTTGGTTGATAGGATTGTCGACTCTAACTGTATACGTTATTGTGAATCAAGTGATTAGCTCATGTTGTTATAATTTGAGGGTAGAATAGACTTACAGTCACCAAAGTAAATCCATGGAATACAATATACAATATGACGGAAACTGATTACCTCAAATAATATATCTTTACGTAGGCATCGGGATCATAAAAAACGATACCGTACATGGAATATTATTTATAGAACGCATAAAATGTGCACAGCAACACCACAAAATTATAAATCAAAGTGAAATGAAAATACTATTAAAAAACACAGATATTTCGAATCGTAACAGATATGATTTTTCAATATTATGATGCAATACAAATGTAGTTATTAAATTTAGTGCGCATGGCGCGTTTCTGGAATAATCTTCATATACGCTCAAAATCGAAGGATATGAAAGCTAAATAATTTAAAGTTTTTGGAGCAATAAAACCAAAGGGACTAAACAAGATAGCCAAAATCAGCAACGGTCACCTATTCCTGGGGGAGGAGAATCTTGGTTCAAGTGCAAATATATATACGCCCTAATAGATACGAAATACAAGTACACCTTTGTTCACGATAATTTTTCAAATACAAGAAATTCGTGTTTAATAATAATAATAAATCAATCAATCAATGTATTACATAATAAACATGCCACGTATTTAAGTTTTATTGGTTTGGAACTCTCATCTACATGATGTCGACTGTCACCTAAAATCTGTTGATATAAATTTCCCTTTGTACTCTTTCCATTCTAAGTAGCAATATCTATGTTACTCTCACTTTAGCACACAAGCTACACAAAACAAAACATAAATCTAAGTTCGTGCGCACTACATTTGACATCTACGTTTTATTCAGACAGTTCTTACTCACTTATGACATTTGTTATGAGCAGGAACTGTCAACCCTTCCGGAGCACCTGAGTTCACCCCCGGTTTTTAGTGGGGTTCCTGTTACTCGATGTTTAGTTTTATACATATGTTTTGTAGATCGTTGTTTGTCCTTTTGTCCTTTTTCATTTGACCAATGTGTTGTCTGTTCTTCTTCGATATACGGATTCTGATTACCCCTTTGATATCTTCAAACTCTTCTTATGTGATGATAAGTATTGTAATTTCAGTATGCCTTCCATACAAATGTAATGAACCATGTTGTGATTTCGAAGTTATTTATAGTTTCGGATTGTTGAACAAAGAAACTACGATGTTTAGATATTGTGACTATATTAACAAGCATAGTTATTATAAAATATATTGATCTGTCCTATCAACAATGAAATTGAATTATCAGTTGGTTTTTATCTGCAATTTGTCATTGAGAAAATGTCCTCTATTTATCTCCCCTTGACCGACCAACAACTGTCCGCTATGCCTGGTTAGCAAAGAGTATTGTACACACGTATCTTCACCGAAACACAGGTGAATGATTACATATAATTTGAATTCACAAAGAAGAAAATATGTTGATTTGTTGTGAACAAATCTGTCTGAAGAATGAATGGTAGTTTAGGAAGAACCATGCTTGGTATGTTAGGAGGAGTTATAATTATTAACTTATCCACCAAAACAACAGCTATCACTGAACATTGTAAGTATTTTAACTAAAAACTTGAGATGTTAGTGTTATGATGTTTAACGCCACTTTCGGCAATATTTCAGCTACATGTATATCGTAGCGGTCAGTTTTATTGGTATAGGAAACCGGAGTACCCGGAGAAAACCACCGATGTGTCACAAGTCACTGACAAACTTTATCACATACAATTATATCGAGTATACCTCGTTATGAGCGGAATTAGACACACAACTGCCAACTACCATGCGATCACGACCACAACGGTTCCAGCGTTATTACTAATAACGCTATAATTTTAAGCATTATGCATAATATATAATGTATTCAATTTTTGTGCCACAGAGGTCATGTGTATAATATTACAATTATATTAAAGAGATAATCTATATTGGTATTTGTTGCTTCTCCGCTAAGGACGCAACATTCAGGAGTAAGAGCAAAGACTGGTCGGCTCGGAATCAGAATAATGTGTCCGAGTGGAGCGATATATCTACCCGCGGACAGTTGTTTCAGTGAGCTAGCACTATACAAATCCAACTTGGCGTGTTAGTCTACATCAAAGCGGACCTCATCATCATTTCAATGAAAATTAACTTGTTCTCGCCATGATATAGCTGAAAAATTGCTGAATTGAAGTTAAACAACAATCACTCACTCACTATATATATATGACTGCAAAATAGCAAAATTACAAACCCATTTTTTTTTTACTTTTTACGATTCATTTGGAAAAAAACCCCCACATTTGTTAAATAACCTCCACAATTAATGCCAGAATTGGTGAAAATAGCTATCGATATTGTTATCAAAAGTCGCACTAAAGTTTGGATAAAGGCGCATGTTCCCTATTTATACAGTTTTGTACTTGTTTGTAGGTTACAAATGTTGCATCTGTGTTGACTTGAGTTTCATTATGCGCTGCCCTACCATACCCTGCCGTGCCCTGTCCTGTCCTATCCTGCCCTGAAAAATATTTAATAGATTGGAACAGTGTATCCTACACAGATTTATATGCGTCTGTAAATTAAGCGATTAGGGGTTCGAGTAATGGTGTTTAACGCCATTTCAACAATATATCAGTTATATAGTGGATGTCCGTTTTTACTGGTGGAGAAAACCGGAGTACCCGGAAAAAACCGCCGACCTGTCGCAAGTAACTGACACATTTTATCACATAATGTTGTATCGAGTACATCTCGCCATGAGGGGGGTTCGAACTCACAACTTTAGTGGTGATAGGCACTGATTGCACAAGTAGTTGTAAATCCAATTACCATACGATTACGACAACGACGGCCCCTTCTGTAAATTAAACCAAACGGTGTTGTTCGAATATGATAAAAAAAAACAATTAAAAAAAAAACTAACCATTCCTTGTCAGGCAGTGAGTGGGAATTAATTCAACACCATTTATAACTTCAAGATTATGTCCATCACTTGGGATCACTCAACCACATCTACAATATATAAATATATCTTCAATAATAGACACATTGCTTTGTCTCGTACGCACAGGATTTAATTACATGATAAATTTGATGCATGTATTATATGTATATAATATTGGGAGATTGTATACTATGAAGAACATCTTATTAAGTTGACAACCATGTTCATAGTATGTCCAAGGGTTATGGTAGGACCACGTTCATTGATATTTCAGATATATTGTGACGGTCAGTTTTATTGTGGAGGAGACCGGAGTAGTCGGGGAAAACCACCGATTTGCCGCAAGTACCTGACAAACATCGTCACTTAAAGTTATCGAGTATACCTCGCCATGAGCTGGATTCGAACTCTCAACGTTAGTTGTGATAGGCACTGATTAGTATGTCTAAGATCTTACCTGATCACTATAAGGTCTAGTATAGGGACTGTAAAATCTGGTTTGATATCTGGTTATTTCGATAACAGACAAGTTAGACATGATAAATCCAATTGTTTTACCGAAAAAAGAAAAAAGGGAATTCCTGAGAATCATTACACTATGTGAAGTGACTGTACTTTCAATAATGCATATCTGCTAACAGTACGGATTATGGTTAGGGTTATGGTGTTTAACGCCACTTTCAACAATATTTCAATTATATCGTGGCGGTCAGTTTTGTCGGTGAAGGAAACCGGAGAAAACCACTGACCTGCCGCAAGTTACTGATAAATTTTATCACATAATGTTGTATCGAGTACACCTCACGGAATTTGAACTCACAACGGCTATCAGTATGGTTGATTGATTGATTGATTTATTGTGCTTAACGCCACTTTCAGCAATATTTCAGCTATATCATGGCGACCAGTTTTAGTGGTGTAAGAAGCCGGAGTACCCGGAGAGAACCACCTAACTCATTGAGCCACCCGGACCCTTGCTATCAGTATAGAAGTCTACCAATTATGAACATATTTAGAAGTAAATTACAGCAAATAGAGAAGTTCAGTTCTTAAAATCAAATGCGTTTATTTTACTTACTATAATTTGATGTATTATTTACAATTTTTAGCTGTCTCTTAAAATGTTTTATGAATAAGAAAGTTTAAACAGTGATGGTCACCAAATTTCACCAATATCACCAACAAAACGAGCAATAATCCTTTACCACAAGTCCATGAACATAACAAGGACAACGAGATAAAACATGGTGGTGGACAGGCAGAAAAATGGCATCACAAGTGGGTATCTTGATCGGTATACCAGTCCTGGTCGTAATTAAATGGCAATACAAATGTGATAGTGGTTGGTTTATGGTGCTTAACGCTAATTTCAACAATATGTCAGTTATATCGTGGCGGTCAGTTTTATTGGAGGAAACCGGAGTACTCGGAGAAAACCACCGACCTGCCGCAAGTCACTGACAAAGTTTATCACATAACGTTGTATCGAGTACACCCCGCCTGAGAGGGATTCGAACTCACAACTTTAGTGGTGATAGGTACTAATTACATAGGTAGTTGTAAACCTAACTACCATACGATCACGACCACGAAGACCCCACAATACAAATATAAAATCCAGCATAACAGCAAACTAGTTAAATTTTATTTATATTTAAATGGGTCATTTTTATTTCTATATTATTACATATAAATGATCTGCATGGAAATTGATATTTGATTGTAGTGAATTTTGAAAAGTGCTACGATGCTATGGACGTCAATGAAAATATAGGCTACACACTCTCATGGACTGGACACATACGCTCAAATTGTAAAGTTCGTTTCCATGGATACAACCCGGAACATACATTGAATGATTATAAAGTCTGCATTAAAGCCACCAAATGGGTTGTTTCGGGCACCGAAGTCATACTGAAATATTACAGCAGTCCCAGTAATTTTAAAGAACAGTTAAAAGAGGTATACAACTACATCACTACATAGCCAATGATATTTGTATCACATATTCCTATCATGGGCTAATGGCTGTGGTGTTTAACGTCACTTTCAACAATATATCAGTTATATTGTGGCGGTCAGTTTTATTGGTGGAGGAAACCAGAGTACCAGGAGAAAAACACTGACATGTCGCACGTCATTGACGAAACTTTATCATATAATGTTGTATCGAGTACACCTTCGATTCCGATCATGTAATTCCCATGAAACAACAAAATGAATTGTGTGTCATTTGTTATCTTGTATTGTGTTTATGCAAATACCGGTCACTATCCTGACATAAAACATATGTACAAATACCGGTCACTATCCTGACATAAAACACATGTACAAATACCGGTCACTATCCTAACATAAAACATGTGTACAAATACCGGTCACTATCCTGACATAAAACACATGTACAAATACTGGTCACTATCCTGACATAAAACACATGTACAAATACCGGTCACTATCCTGACATAAAACATATGTACAAATACCAGTCACTATCCTGACATAAAACACATGTACAAATACCAGTCACTATCCTGACATAAAACACATGTACAAATACCGGTCACTATCCTGACATAAAACACATGTACAAATACTGGTCACTATCCTGACATAAAACACATGTACAAATACCGGTCACTATCCTGACATAAAACACATGTACAAATACCAGTCACTATCCTGACATAAAACACATGTACAAATACCGGTCACTATCCTGACATAAAACACATGTACAAATACCGGTCACTATCCTGACATAAAACACATGTACAAATACCGGTCACTATCCTGACATAAAACACATGTACAAATACCGGTCACTATCCTGACATAAAACACATGTACAAATACCGGTCACTATCCTGACATAAAACACATGTACAAATACCGGTCACTATCCTGACATAAAACACATGTACAAATACCGGTCACTATCCTGACATAAAACACATGTACAAATACCGGTCACTATCCTGACATAAAACACATGTACAAATACCGGTCACTATCCTGACATAAAACACATGTACAAATACCGGTCACTATCCTGACATAAAACACATGTACAAATACCGGTCACTATCCTGACATAAAACACATGTACAAATACCGGTCACTATCCTGACATAAAACACATGTACAAATACCGGTCACTATCCTGACATAAAACACATGTACAAATACCGGTCACTATCCTGACATAAAACACATGTACAAATACTGGTCACTATCCTGACATAAAACATATGTACAAATACCAGTCACTATCCTGACATAAAACACATGTACAAATACCGGTCACTATCCTAACATAAAACACATGTACAAATACCGGTCACTATCCTGACATAAAACACATGTACAAATACCGGTCACTATCCTGACATAAAACACATGTACAAATACCGGTCACTATCCTGACATAAAACACATGTACAAATACTGGTCACTATCCTGACATAAAACATATGTACAAATACCAGTCACTATCCTGACATAAAACACATGTACAAATACCGGTCACTATCCTGACATAAAACACATGTACAAATACCGGTCACTATCCTGACATAAAACATATGTACAAATACCGGTCACTATCCTGACATAAAACACATGTACAAATACCGGTCACTATCCTGACATAAAACATATGTACAAATACCGGTCACTATCCTGACATAAAACACATGTACAAATACCGGTCACTATCCTAACATAAAACACATGTACAAATACCGGTCACTATCCTGACATAAAACACATGTACAAATACCGGTCACTATCCTGACATAAAACACATGTACAAATACCGGTCACTATCCTGACTTGGTACAAACAAATAAAAAGGGGCGGGTTAAACTGGTTTCATGGGTTCAAACCTCCCTCATAGTGAAATGATACAGTCATGGCGCAAATGTAATGTATTATAATTTTTAATCACACATATAAGTGATTTTTTTAATGGAGCAATTCAAATGTTTAACAATAACCTATATAGTTATAATAAGAAAGTTTAAACAGTGGTGGTCATCAATTCCACCAATATCAACAAAACGAACATTCACCTCTCATCTTAATTGCGATGTACTTTAAAAGTAAACAAAATCCGGTTCCCCCACCAATAAAACTGACCGCCACGATATAACTGAAAAATTGTTGAAAGTGGCGTTAAACACCATAAACCAAACAAACTTTTGCTTAAAAGACTGAACATATCAAAAACATCTGATAATACTAAGAAATGGAAAGAAGTTAAATAAAAGTTGAAAATGTTCACATCCGTGCCAAAAACATGGCCAATACATTGGTTGATAATCCTTAATTCATTGATTTATAATTAACATCATCTAATTAATCAACAACATACTACCTATATAAAGTTTAAGTATAATAATGTTTTAACATCATAATATATTGCTTTCTATCTATAGAAATTTACAAGAAACAGTTACTCTGTTCCCACCACTCGATGGTGTTCTGAAAGTGATGAATATATTGATGTTCAACTGACTACGTTGCCATACGACGGACATATAGGGAGTATCGAACTAGAAGTCACTGCAATCATTACATGGAATCGTAAGATATTAAGGAATATAATTTGGATAAGTGGGGAGTATCTCAGAGTGAATTGCACACCTGTTGTTGAGTGTTTCAACTCATAAACAAGATGTTGGGTTCGGTTATGGTGTTTAACTCCACGTTCAACACTATTTGAGATATATTGTGGCGGTCATTTTATTGGTGGACGAAACCGGAGTATCAGGAGAAAACCAACGACCTTGTATCGAGTACACCTCTCCATAAACGGACTTCGAACTGACAGCTTTAGTAGTGATAGACACTGATGTCATATGTAGTTGCCATTCCAACTAACATACTATCACGAGATTAAAATAAGTCACTAACCAATAGTCACGTACAGATACATTTAGCCTGATCACGACAAATGTCTCGTTTTCGTCAAGTTTAAAACTAACGTTGGTGTGTTTGTACTTGACAACAAGAAAAAATAAACACGAGAATTTCGCACAAAAAATGATATGTTCACAAAAGTTGACTTATAACATGGACAGACATGTGTAAATAAGACCATTTGATAGATAATTGTCAGGATACATCCACTGGAACATTCAAAATATGCTACAAAAACAAGATTTGCACAAGTCATTCTAAACAATTTTAAGACTCTCTAAATTGTTGATATATTGGTATATCATGAAATTTAAACAAAATGTGGTACAAAGTCTATTTTATTGACAAAGTTAGAATTATAGTATTTGTAAATGAAATTATTATTATTTTTTATGGTACTTTAATATTGTAATTCAATCACATGAAAGCCTGGGTCACTGTGACATATGCCAGAATAGGACAATAAAGAACAGAAAAAAGAATCTCGAAATGTGGTACTTTTTCATATTTTATTACGGACTATATGCATATGACTTCAGAAATATTTATTAAAATAAATGCAAAATCTGATGCTGGTTATTCCAGAAGCGCATTGTGCTTAACTAAATTTGATATCGATGTTTTTTGTTGTTCTTAACTAAATTTGATATCGATGTTTTTTGTTGTTCTTACCTAAATTTGATATCGATGTTTTTTGTTGTTCTTAACTAAATTTGATATCGATGTTTTTTGTTGTTCTTAACTAAATTTGATATCGATGTTTTTTGTTGTTCTTAACTAAATTTGATATCGATGTTTTTTGTTGTTCTTAGATAAATTTGATATCGATGTTTTTTGTTGTTCTTAACTAAATTTGATATCGATGTTTTTTGTTGTTCTTAACTAAATTTGATATCGATGTTTTTTGTTGTTCTTAACTAAATTTGATATCGATGTTTTTTGTTGTTCTTAACTAAATTTGATATCGATGTTTTTTGTTGTTCTTAACTAAATTTGATATCGATGTTTTTTGTAATACAATGAAACTTGTCTAAAACGAACGCTAATGGGAAAAATCATTTATGTTCCGAAAAGACAGATATTCGGATAAAACGGGGTTTAATGGGCAGATATTTTAGACATTGTGGCTAAATTTCATGGTTGATGTACACTTGATTCTGGCTTATTCATGGTTCAGGTTAGACCGGTGTCACTGTGTTATATTTTTTAAACAAATAACCAGTTGTTTAATTTTTCAAATTCAGATGATACTATTGTAGCCGTGTTATGTGGAGTGTCAGCTGGAGTTACACTAATTATAACCTTCATAGTGACCATGTTATGTTTACAATCACGAAGGAGGCGGAAAAAAACTACAGAAACAGTAAATGATAATTACTCCTCGGGTTAATAATTATGATACAAATCCACTGAGAAGTAAGTAAAAATATTATTTTGATATGCGATGAATATTGTTGGATTACAGTACTCAGAAATCGTCAGATATATTATAATCCCATACATTAACTATAATACAAAATGCATAGGCGGTTATATTATGATCCAATATATTGACTATAGTACTATATGCGGTTTATGATGTTTTGTTTTCTAAAAGGAAGATATTCCAGTTGTTTTAGTGGTAACAGAAACTCGACTGCCAGAAAAAAAGCTACCAACTCCCCATATTGGTCATGATTTATGTTGGTCTAATGTTCACAACCCCATGATCCGACAATGTTTGAGCTTACTGTAACTTATATAGAAATTACTAAAGGTCAGAACTTGGTAGTACTTTAAGAAGCAATATTTCGTTGACATAAAAGGCAGCATATCGAGTAATAGAGTAATCAAGTCCCATATAAATGCGAGCCTATGAACTCCTCTATGCAAAAACAAATAACAAATACAAAAAAAAAAAACACTACTGTCAGCCAAACAAAGGAGAAAAGTTTCTTTCTCTATCAGTAATATTACTACAATAAAATAAAAAAAAACAAATAATACAACACTCAGAACAGTTCCTAAAATACAACACTCAGAACAGTTCCTAAAATACAACACTCAGAACAGTTCCTAAAATACAACACTCGGAACAGTTCCTAAAATACAACACTCAGAACAGTTCCTAAAATACAACACTCGGAACAGTTCCTAAAATACAACACTCGGAACAGTTCCTAAAATACAACACTCGGAACAGTTCCTAAAATACAACACTCGGAACAGTTCCTAAAATACAACACTCGGAACAGTTCCTAAATTACAACACTCAGAACAGTTCCTAAAATACAACACTCGGAACAGTTCCTAAATTACAACACTCAGAACAGTTCCTAAAATACAACACTCGGAACAGTTCCTAAAATACAACACTCGGAACAGTTCCTAAATTACAACACTCAGAACAGTTCCTAAAATACAACACTCGGAACAGTTCCTAAATTACAACACTCAGAACAGTTCCTAAAATACAACACTCGGAACAGTTCCTAAAATACAACACTCGGAACAGTTCCTAAATTACAACACTCAGAACAGTTCCTAAAATACAACACTCGGAACAGTTCCTAAAATACAACACTCGGAACAACTAAAATACAACACTCGGAATAGTTCCTAAAATACAACACTCGGAACAGTTCCTAAAATACAACACTCGGAACAGTTCCTAATTCCAATGAAAAATCGTAGAACGAGACAAATTTGATACCCCAAACACGAATATACATGACCGCTGACTTTACTGGCTTGGCATGTGGTGCTTCAATAAAAAGTGGCAGGGTTAAACTTGTTTTAGAAATACAATAGATATAGTATAGCATTTATACACCATTTTATTATACTCTCTTTGTATTACAGCTACAGACGTATCACACTTGAGAATCTCAAAATGTTCTCCACCTTTGACAACTATTTCTAAATCTCACCAATGGGGACGATTAAATACTGCCACTCTAGAACATGAACAAGACTATTCAACACGTCCACCATCATACGAATCAGTTGTGTCAAGTAATAATACTACAAAGACAGGACTTAGCCTGGTGTTTAGCATATCGGACACATACGGACAAAAAAGCAAAGAGGAACATTGTGTTACTGATGTACATAACATAGAACAGTATATTTATATGTTAAATGTTTCAAATAAAATTTTAATTTTTCGAATCTTTAAGAATTATGTTAGATGCTTTTAAAGAAATCCATTTTACACTGAACATATCTGTATCTATCACCACTAAAATGTAATTTTATCCTGCAATGACAGCATTTACCGACCAATATAGCCTGCCCAATATTTTTTTTGATATTGGTCAGTTATAAATAGAACATATAGCAAACTGATCGGGGCACATCGGGGGATATTGTTTTCAAATACATACACAAAATTATTTCAAATACTTTTATCATCGTCCAGTAAACGTTTATTTACGATTTAAAATTGCAGGATAAATACAATACATGTGCACTGTCGAAGCATATAGGTAAATATGTGTATTCGGCGCGAAACGCGGGAAAAGGCTCGGCGTAGACTCGCCTTTTCCCCCGTTTCTAAGCCTCATACACATATTACCTATATGCTTCGACAGTGCACAAGTATTGTATATTTACAATTAATTTCGAGACTGGTACAATGGTATATTGTGCTATGGAAAATGTTGCAAATTTATTATACATTCTGCACTTAAACACAAATAAAGTCTTAATCAATGTATTACAAGCATACATAGTTATGTTAAAGTTGATAACAAAAGTAACTCGATTGGAGCAATATGTGGAGCAAGAACTGTTTATCCTTCCGGAGCACCCAGTTTTTAGTGGAGTTCGTGTTCGATCTTTAGTTTACTGTGTAGTAATTTGTAGATAGCTGTTTGTCCTTTTGTTCTTTGTATTGGCTGTTTTTCTTCCATTTGTCACATGATCTGTTTTGTAAATTGAGTGCCATACATTTTTCACACTTTCATTCAATATACGACGAATTTGATAACGTTTCCTCATTTAGCTCCATGTACAAAGGATTTTATTCATTGAAGCACGTTGCCATGATCAGAATTTCGTTAAATTAGGGAAACCAGAGATAACAAGAAACATTTTTTTTAAAGTAAATGCATAAATACATAAATAGGGGCTTAGACTTTATAAATATATCAACAATACTTAGGAATCTTGAAATTCAAAAACTTGTTCCACCTTATATTGATAATATTGAAACACTTATTTTTTATCAGACTCTTACACAAAGATATACCATAGGTATGATTGTTCATTACACGTCAGTTACTGCGGACAAAGACATTGAAACCAATTTCACTTATAAGTGCTGATGAAAAAATCATTGCGCAATTTAATGATTAATTTTATAGACATTAGGGATTTGCAAATTATACATTTTGATAGTAGTTTGAATCAAAGTCTAAATAAAAATATGTTAGTCTCTAGAATTAAACATAAGTCAAAATAATTATGCAAATCTTTTGTTTTTGCTCCAGCTGATAAAACAGCTAACAATGTTGTTGTTGCATGACGTAAATATTATGTCCATATTTTAGTGATGAGATTGTCAACTCAAAAACTTTTCAAAACTGGGATAGAATTCATCAATAAGCATGGTTTATCTAATCACTAGATCTCCCATAAAAATATTCTTCAATGTACCGGAAACATAAATTGCACAAACAAATTTCGCTTTATATCAGCTTCCGTCAATTGTACTACCACTGAATTTATTTTCTTTTACAAGCGCCTTAACTACAATCAACCAACGTGTTATTCACTTTTGTAATAAAGTCTACGAACACAATGGAGCAAACCATTGATGGAGTGGTAACATTATGTTGAAGTACCAGGCAGTCTTCGTTCTCTGGATTGTAAGTTTGATTCCATTAACAGCAATGACCTCTCTACCTTTTATTGGCTTTATCTTTATTTTTAAAAGCATCAAGAATCCATGATCATTGATTTTTTTTAACAATACTCAATACTAATTAGTATATGAGTATTATGAACAATACTGGTATACGAGTATTGGGATTTTTTAATTATTTTTTTTTACAAAACTCGTATACTAATAGTATACGAGTATTGTTGTCGCCAAGTTCAAGAGATCCATTTTTTTTAATAGAAATTGACCTTCTATTTATACCAAGATCCTACATGTATAAATGCACCAACGTTACGTTTGAAATGAAATAACCCTTACGCCATAATCACGGCCATTCTACTTCATGTACCAATGCATGTGTTACCCATTTTTTTCAGTAGGTAACAGATCGACAGTAAGAAAAATATTCTTCAATGGCGCAAGATTAGTGTCTGGGAGCAAGTCCCTGTGACTCGGCTGGGAACACATGGTAGTAATACATGACATCATCAGTCTATCATACATCATACATGTACATTTTTATTTATTTAATTAATTATAAACGAAAACCACGATTTGCCACCAACTTTAAAATAAAAAAAAACTTCATTTCAAGTCGATAAGATTAATTAGTTTGCCTTCCACTGATGTGTGTGTAAAATGAGGGGGGTGAAATCTAAGCTAATTGTAGCTAGGGGCAGCACTGATCCACAGCGGTCAGGTTACAGGTTCTGATGTGGAGTTCCGGTATAGGTATACTGTCTTACTTCTTACTCGCTATGTTCATGAATTGTGTATCAGGAGATTGTTATTTGTATATACTACAGAAAGGTGATGCAAAAATGTAGGAGCCGTCGTGGTCGTGATCGTATGGTAGTTGGATTAACAACTACATGTACCTGTGCAATCAGTGCCTATCACCTCCAAAGTTTCGAGTTGGAATCCCGCAGATGGCGAGATGTACTCGATACAACATTATGTGATTGAGTTTGTCAGTGATTTGCGACAGGTCTGTCGTTTTCTCCAGGTACTCTAGTTTCCTCTACAAAAAAAACTGACCGCCACATATTTAACTGAAATATTGTTGAAAGTGGCATTAAACACCATAACACTAACCTTAACCCTACAAAAATGTATTTATATATATACACCTACTGTAATTATCATACAAAAATGATAATGACTGCAGGATAAATGCTATTTCTTGATTTTAGCAAAGTTCTGTCTTTAAGTAAATTATGGAAATGCATTGAACGTGCAACTTAATTGTTCATTAGTTACGAAGAATATTGATGTTTTTGCTCCTCCCCCCATTTTTTGGCAAAAATTTAACTTAATTAGAGTTTCAGTTCATGGTACTTTGTTATATTTTATATCTTTAATTTCTGACAAAATTTCACACACATGATTTGCTGGACCCTAAGGAGATGCTTGTTGGTTTCTCTGTGTTATTAAGTCCATCTGATTATTGCATCAATTTAGAATTTTTAAACTATCTTTAAATGAATAATACACAGATCAAGTTTGTTCTTGCACTTTCCTTTCAAAAGACAACATTTTAATACCTAACATCTCTGGTGAATGACAACAGGCTCCTTGGAGCCTATTTTTTTCACTCTATAAAGGGGTTGTATTAAAAACCTGTAAAAACGCATAATTTTGTTATTTAAGGTGGAAATGTTAAAATTGTCTATTAAATTTAGCTTGATACATGTACAGTGAGTCCTTTGACTAACTTGGTATTTTTTTTTAGAGTTAACACAAAGAAAAAAAACAATGGATGATTTAAACTCAAAGAAGATTTAAATACCACAGAAGTATCAGCATAACGTTTAAAGGAACAGGAATATTTGACTTAAAAATAACCCAGATATATATCGTACATTTGCATGATCAGAAGTAATCGATAAAATATAATTTTGGAGCTGTTTGTATTGTGTAGAGTCTGTGTGTATTACATGTGGTAGTGAACAGGACACATTATACAAGATTATCTATACAAAAATGTGCATATGATGTAAAACAATATGTTTGATTCCTCATAGTCTACTTGCGATTTTTCATATATAAATTCAACGAATACAATGGCATAGATATTTTGGATTCAATATTCAGTGATCAAAGACAGAAAGATGTGATGAGTTACGTGATTGAATATTTATTTAATGATTCAGAAACACATGAATAATTGTAGTTTTCAGTTCAGACAAGAAATCAGGATTCAGTCATACCTACAAAATTAATACATATTAAGATGCAGTAAACACTGAAGCATAATTTTGAGATCATGGAGATAATTTAATTAAATTGCTAATAAATAATTTGAAAGTGAAGTTGTTTCTTTTTCAATACCGGTACATTGTTTAATGACATGATATGTGTATAACAGTTCCCATAATTGTGTGGGAAACAATATTGTTGTAGCATTATTGGTACTTGTAAAAATATGTCACATTATGACCCAAAGATGTTTTATGTTATACACTACATACACAAACTTTTGATCCATCATTTGTCCATTGGAGGTTAGATGTTTAACACCACATTCAAAAATATTTCAGTTACTACTTTTGTGGTGGAAATTGGAGTACCCAGAGAAATCCACAGACCTGTCGCAAGTCACTGACAAACTTTATCACATAATATTTTATTGAGTACACCTCGCCATGAATGGGGTTCAAACTCACAACTTAAGTGGTGATAGGCAGCGATTGCACAGGTAGTTGTAAATTCAACTACCATACGACCACGACGGCTCAAGTTCAGTTAAGATGAAAGATAATTGTTTTATTGATATTGATGGAATTTATGATTATCACTTTATAAACTTTCTTTTCATATCAAACAATGAAATTAATTGGTTTGCTGAAAGTACGTTTTTTAATGTGTCCCAGGAATCCATATGAATATGCATACCTTGTGAATGTGAAAATTTGGACCATATCCAACAAATTTGGTTGAAATGAATGGTTGATTGATTATTTTTTTAATGTCAAGTAAACAGTATTTCAACTATATACATTTTTTATATTTTCATGATGAGAATTAAGTTTACAATCACTAATTGATGGTTGAAAGGTGGCATTTGGATAATGGCCGTGAAGGAAAAAGAAGTAGAGGATTATGAAAAGAAAGTTAAAACAGTAATGGTCAACAATTCCCCCAATATCAATCACCACTCATTGAACACAAAAAAGGGGGGCAACACCATCTGATATTGGAAGTGCAGGTCATGGCTTGGCACAGGATAAATGAATATGGTCAGAAAAAATGCATTGCAACAGGGTACACCAATGACCACTCCAAACAATTGATTCTTGTTGTTGTGAATATGACATTCTCCATACACAAGGAACTTGTTTATGCTCCATCACATGGAAAAGTTAACATAATCTAATTAAGAAATAAATCATGGAAGCCAGAATGTGTTTTGAGTTTTAACATGGGTTGGCGGATATTAGTAAAATCTACTAATATCCGCCAAAGTAGTATATGGGGACAGCTCAAGTTAAATTTGAGGCGGATTGTGAGGTTGATTGTGACGTCATAGGAAGGGATCGCGTGCGCATGCGCAACATGAAGTGGCATAACCGGAAATGACGTCACCGGAACCGGAAATGAAAGGGAGATAACTTCCCGCGTTTTTTACCCGTATTTCCCGCGTTTTTATTAGGAACTTCTTTAGATTCTAGGTATGAACAATGGAATTTTGAATCCAACCAATCGTAGCCCTTCTGATATTTGAATCCCACCAATCGTACACCTTCTTGCTTCGAATTCAAATCCAACCAATCGTCGGCCTGCCGATTTTTGAATCCCACCAATGCTAAGCCTTCTTGCTTCGAATTCAAATCCAACCAATCGTCGGCCTTCCGATATTTGAATCCCACCAATGGTAAGCCTTCTTTGAACGGCCAATCGTCAACCTTTCGTTGTAAGTTCGTCTATTTGAAAAAATCATTTTCGCTCCAGCTTTCATATTGACAGGACGTGTTTATCTTGTGGAAAATTTATATTCGAACAAAGGTAAGCATCTCAATCCTACTATAATGTTTTAATCAAATTAATTCATGTAGTCTTTTCACGAGTTTTTAATTCAGAAAACATTTTATAAAAAAATCAATAGTCTTGTATGATGATCGTGTTGTGACATGTTTTTCTACTGTTTCCCATTTACACGTTTTAATCAATATTGTCATAATGTGCTATTGAAAATCAAACCCGTTCATTTTCAGAATGCAAAGAATAGATACCAATAAAAAGAAGATTGTAACGTTTTTACTTTTAGTATGAATCTTTCAGAATTTAAAAGAATTGAAGTTCGAGTTATTATTAATGTCAATTCTTAATCAATTTTCGGTGAAATAGGACGACAGGTGGTGTTCCTAGTTGACTGCCTCTAAACCCAAACAATGTAAAGGATGCGTTAATGTATTTTCTTCACACTGTGCAGAAAGTTATTAGTCGATGGGGTAGTCGCGTGCTACAACGCTTCACCGATTTCAAAACCCAAACAAAACTTTTTTTTAATATTCTTTTTTATTTGTAGTTTTCTTGTGCGATCATTTACACGTTTTAATCAATTTACTTTAAAGTATCTTAACCCGTTCCTTTTCAGAATACAAAGAATTGATTGAAGACTCGAGGAAAAGTTTACATAGTGTTAAAGGTAAAATTATTTTCGTACTATAGATTGTAACGTTTTTACTTTTAGTATGAATGTTTCAGAATTTATTTTTGCTACATATTGCTATAATTTTAAAAGAATTCAGTAATTTAATGCAAAACATTTGTATTAATTTTATAATCTATGCAGGTGGTACCGTATGTAGTCTTATTAATGTCATTCAGTTCTTAATCGGTTTTCGGTGAAGTAGGACGACAGGTGGTCTTATTAAATATGCATTCTTCTCCAGGTTCAAAGAAGATAGATAAAAGTAACGTAAGTGGTTTTTTTATTATGTGTTTGATAAATGAAAAATAACTATTAAATATAGTATAAAAAAAGGAAAGAAAAATAACGAGGCTCCGGAGGGAATCGATACTACGTATTTAGATACACGAGTAGATAACGAGACAAAAAGAAAGAAACAACCAGACTAAAGAAGGATCATTCCACTAAATATATGCATCACAAAAACAAAAAAGACGATCAAATCTCAAAATAGGAATAAAAAAAAATACGACTGAACTTTTTACCCAAACGTAGTGTGGGTTTCTATTTTATCGTTTCAGAAGTACGTGTGTGACAAATGTGGGAAACAGTTTACGGAGAAGATTAAAGCTACTATCATCCCAAAATGGAAATGGATGTCTATGTAGATACAGATCACATCCGATGCAGGCATCTCTATGTCATCCCTATGGCATCAACCTTCCTGAACCGGGACACAATGGACGGGTGAATAAAAAAAGCCGTCGAATGGTATGAGGGTCTACCCTCATGCGATGCCACCTATGTAATGAAAATGGAGCTGTCTGCAACCATTGGTGTGACACTCAAGGATATGAGTGTGGTGTTGGACCAGTGATACGATGTTGGTTGCTGAGGTTACGGTTGGGATAAACAACGCCTGTATGTGGTTGAAAACACTGTAAAATTGTGTAAATAGTTTTCATTTGTCATTTTTAACCGTATTCTAATAGTGTAAAAGTTTGCCTATTTATATATATTTTTTTAACCTATAAAGTTTAAAGTTCATTTGGAATATATTCTTTAAATAGTTAAATACTTCACCGATTTCTTTTAAATAGTTAAATAGAATGGGTTATGCTTCACCGATTTTAAATATTTAAATTGATGTCAATATACCTCGTTGATTTTCTTTTAAACAAATTCCATTGACTGTAGTACATTGTTGTATATAATTTTTTTTTGTATTTTTAAAATAATTGAAATTGTATAACTGTGTTGGGTCTTTCATATTGTGACAATGGATGTTATAATATATATTATATATGAAATAAACTGATATAAGGTGATCAAAGATTATGTACTCCGATTTTTTTTGGTGTTTAGCACCACGTTCAGTTATATCGTGGTGAAGTACCCGATGGATTTTTGGTGTTTAACGCCACTTTCAGTTATATCGTGGTGGCCGGAGTAAACCACCGACCTAACGCAAAGTCACTGACAAACATGCGTATCTCTATTTCAAATATTAGTAAATTATAATTAGGTGTTTGCAAAGGTCTAGACGGACTAGAGGACTTGGATTTTTGATCTTATAGATCTTATCTTTAAAACTGATCACACCTGTAATACAAAGAAGAGCTTGAAGATACCAAAGGGGGTAATCAAAATCGAAGAAGAACAGACAAAGCAACGGCCAAAGTACAAAAGGACAAAACATACATATAAAAACAAGATGACTTTACATAAAACAAAAGAGTACAAGAGGTATGCACAGAACAAACAAAGGGACTTTACATTAAAGTACAAAAGGCATGCAAAGCCGTATATGAGCCCCACAGGGACAAACAAAGGACTTCACATTAAAGTACAAAAGGTATGCAAAGCCGTATATGAGCCCCATAGGGACAAACAGAACAAAGAAACGCCAGTTATGGAGGATTGAGTATATTTAAGCCGAAAGGTTATACGAAGAAAGAAGTCAGAGAATGGTTACAGTTTCAGGACACGTACACGTTGCATAAACCAACTAGACGAAGATTCACCAGGAGACGCGTTGTAGTCTATGGAATTGACCACCAGTGGCAGGCGGATTTAGTGGATCTGGCAAATTTGTCTTCTTACAACAAAGGATTCAAGTACTTGTTGACATGTATAGACGTGTTATCCCGATATGCATGGGTCGTTCCATTGAAAGACAAGACGGGAAAGACTTTAAAAGACGCATTTCAGGTCATTTTCAAATCGGGGTGGCGCCCGATACGTTTACAGACAGACAAAGGAACTGAATTTACCAACCGAGTATTTCAAAAGTTTCTCAAGGAACACGACGTGCACTTCTTTACCACTTACAACGAGGAGACCAAAGCCAGTATCATTGAATGTTTTAACAGAACATTGAAAACCAAGATGTGGAAGTTTTTCACACACAGAGAAACCCTAACCTACGTAGACGTTCTATCCGAGATGGTCGCATTTTATAACCACACCGTTCACAGAACCATAGGCATATCACCGACAGAAGGCTAACCAAACAACGGTATCCAAGAGGCTATATGGAAGAAAGGGACCCAAAAAATTGTGCAAATTTACTCCCGGAGATAGAGTGCGACTCAGTAAAGCCAAGCGTACATTCAAGAAAGGATATTTACCCAACTGGACTGAAGAATTGTTTACGGTAGTGAAATGTATCGAAACGAGATCCCCTGTATACTTAGTCAAAGACGACCATGGTGAAATTCTGGAAGGAACTTTGTATGTCGAAGAGATACAGAAAGTCATTAAACAGGACGACGTATACAAGATCCAAAGCGTTCTGAAAAAACGACGGAAAGGAAGAAGAGTACAGTATTTAGTAAAGTGGCTCGGATATCCAGAGTCCTTCAACAGCTGGATCTTTAAACAAGACCTACAAAAGCGAGGCGTCGCGGTTTGAAGTGTCAGTCTTGCAAATGGCACCGAGTGACACGAACAACACATCGTCTTGGGTCGCCTTTGGAAAAAAGATACCTCGATCGGAGATCGTATTTCTGTGTCAGGTACTCATCCTGTACACGGTTATCGTAGTCAACATTTACAACTTGACGGTCGAATCGGAGAACAGTATACAGTACTTTGTGGACGGCACTGTTGAGCAGTTGTTTGGGATACTTGTTACCTAATCCCACCATCAGGTCCAAACATGTTTTATCTGACATTACCCAATAACAGCTCCATGGATTACTTTCCAGACAACACGCTGACTCATTTCACGACAAGACTTCCCCAAATAATGGATTTAGAGGGATCGTGAGAGATAAGACTAGCAGAGATACAATATCCGCACAGTTGGTACAACGTACGTAAAAACGAAGTATGGATACTGTTCACGGATAGACACCACGAGAAACACGTATTGGTACTGCCCGAATGCTATTATACATCCCCGAAGAGAATCGTCAAAGCATTAGAAGCCATGAAACAGCAGAAGGGAATGAAGAAGGGATTTAGCTTGGATATGAGCGACGTGGACCACAAAGCGACACTATGGGTTATAGACTTATCGCAAGTGATCATCAGTCCATTGTTAAAGTCGCTCATTGGATTCGACAAGCTGGATTTTCCACCCGGAAATCATAAAGCACCGTACGTGTCAGACGTAACCAGGAGAGTAAATTCTCTGTACGTGTATTACCCACTGGTCGAACCGAGGATGGTGGGAGATGCCCAGGTTCCCTTGCTGAGAATAGTACCGGTGGCAGGAAGAGACGGAGAAATGGTGACCAGAGTTTTCGATCCCGTGCAGTATTGCCCCCTAGCACAACGCCGATTCCAGGACATCCAGATAGATATAAGGGACGACACGGGAAAAGTCGTCCCATTCGAACGAGGGAGAGTGGTGGTGACACTTCACTGCAGAAAGAGAAAGGAGTCGTATCTAGAATGAAGCAAAGACACAATCCAGACGCTAGAGCGTATCATGAGTACTACTTGAATCAGGAAGGAAGGGGATATCCCGTGTACGTTGGAACACGCTATCAGAGAGAACATGGACTAGGAAGTATTTTTGGAAGTCTGTTCAAATCGGCCGTTCCTTTATTAAAGAGAGGAGCCAAAACTTTGGGTCGCGAAGCTGTGAAAACGGGTCTGAACCTAGCATCGGACGTCATGGAAGGACAGAACGTCACACAAGCAGCCAAATCCAGATTGAAATCAACGGGACAAAGCTTACTCCAGAAAGCCATTATCGGAATGGGACCTCCCGGTGAACAATCTATAAAACGAGCTGCAAAGCGGAAAAACCCAGACGTCGTTAGACGAAGCTACGGAACACATCGAAATACATCTTCGGTTAAAAATGGCTCTAGTACACCAAAACTGTTCCGAATGTACAAAATCAGAATAGGATTTGTTTGGAGTACCATCGAC